>OZ014523.1:568565635-570062042 GCA_963966055.1 Lathyrus aphaca
AAGTTTCATAGAATCTAATTTTCAGATGATTTTTTGCATGGACTTTCAACATAACCTTCCCTCCTAAAATATAAAAATGATATTAGTAGTTTCGTATCATTTCGAACAGTCCCCGATTTAATTTGATTTTTAACCGAAACTAGTATAAACTAGTGTATAATATATTACGATTTTTTGATTGAAACTTGCATTTCGAAAAGTTTCATAGAATCTAGTTTTCAGATGATTTTTTTGCATGGACTTCCATCATAATCTTTCCTCTTAATATACATAAATGATCTAAAAAGTATCGTATCATTTCAAATAGTCCCCAATTGAATTTGATTTTTTTGACCGAAACTAGTGTATAATATACTATGATTTATGACCGAAACTTGCATTTCGAAAAGTTTCATAGAATCTAGTTTTCATATGATTTTTTGCATGGACTTCCATCACAACAATCCCTCTTAAAATATATAAATGATCCGAAAAGTCTCGTAACATTTCAAATAGTCACCAATTAAATTTTATTTTTTGACCGAAACTAGTGTATAAAATACTGCGATTTTTGACCGAAACTTGCATGTCGAAAAGTTTCATAGAATCTAATTTTCTGATGATTTTTTTCATGGACTTCAATCATAACCTTCCCTAGTAAAATATAAAAATGATATTAGAAGTTTCATATCATTTCGAACACTCCCCGATTTAATTTGATTTTTGACCGAAACTAGTATAAACTAGTGTATAATATATTAATATTTTTTGACCGAAACATGAATTTCGAACGGTTTCATAGAATCTTGTTTTCAGATGATTTTTTTGCATGAACTTCCATCATAATCTTTTCTCTTAATATACATAAATGATCTGAAATGTCTCGTATCATTTCAAATAGTCCAAAATTAAATTTGATTTTTTTGACTGAAACTAGCGTATAATATACTACGATTTTTGACCAAAACTTGTATTTCGAAACGTTTCATAGAATCTAGTTTTCATATGATTTTTTGCATGGACTTCCATCACAACCTTCCCTCTTAAAATATATAAATGATCTGAAAAGTCTAGTATCATTTCAAATAGTCCCCAATTAAATTTGATTTTTATGACCGAAACTAGTGTATAATATACTGCGGTTTTTGACCGAAACTTGCATTTCGAAAAGTTTCATAGAATCTAATTTTCAGATGATTTTTTCCATGGACTTCCATCATAACCTTCCCTCTTAAAATATATAAATGATCAGAAAAGTCTCGTAACATTTCAAATATTCCCTAATTAAATTTTATTTTTTTGACCGAAACTAGTGTATAATATACTTCGATTTTTGACCGAAACCTTCATTTCGAAAAGTTTCATAGAATCTAATTTTCAGATGATTTTTTGCATGGACAAAAATCTAAACCTTCCCTCTTAAAATATAAAAATGATATTAGAAGTTTCGTATCATTTCGAACAATCCCTGATTTAATTTGATTTATGACCGAGACTAGTATAAACTAGTGTATAATATATTTAGATTTTTTGACCGAAACTTGCATTTCGAAAAGTTTCTTAGAATCTAGTTTTCATATGATTTTTTGCATGGACTTCCATCATAAGCTTCCCTCTTAAAATATAAAATGATCTTAAAAATCTCGTATCATTTCAAATAGTCCGCGATTAAATTTGATTTTTTTGGCCGAAACTAGTGTATAATATAATACGATTTTTGTCCAAAACATGCATTTCGAAAAGTTTCAGAGAATCTAATTTTCAGATGATTTTTTGCATTGACTTCCATCATAACCTTCCCTCTTAACATATATAAATGATCTGAAAAGTCTCGTATCATTTCAAATAGTCCCCACTTAAATTTGATTTTTTTGACCAAAACTAGTGTATAATAAATATACTACGATTTTTGACCGAAACTTGCATTTCGAAAAGTTTCATAGAATCTAATTTTCAGATGATTTTTTGCATGGACTTCCATCATAACCTTCCCTCGTAAATTATAAAAATGATATTAGAAGTTTCGTATCATTTCGAACATTCCCCGATTTAATTTGATTTTTGACCAAAACTAGTATAAACTAGTGTATAATATATTATGATTTTTTGACCGAAACTTGCATTTCAAAAAGTTTCATACAATCTAGTTTTCGGATGATTTTTTTGCATTGACTTCCATCATAATCTTTCCTCTTAATATACATAAATGATCTGAAATGTCTCGTATCATTTCAAATAGTCCAAAATTAAATTTGGTTTTTTTTACCGAAACTAGTTTATAATATACTACGATTTATGACCAAAACTTGCATTTCGAAAAGTTTCATAGAATCTAGTTTTCATATGATTTTTTGCATGGACTTCGATCACAACCTTCCCTCTTAAAATATAAGAATGATCCGAAAAGACTCGTAACATTTCAGATAGTCCCAAATTAAATTTGATTTTTTTGATCGAAACTAGTGTATAATATACTGCGATTTTTGACCGAAACATGCATGTAAAAAAGTTTCATAGAATCTAATTTTCATATGATTTTTTGCATGGACTTTCAACATAAACTTCCCTCGTAAAATATAAAAATGATATTAGTAGTTTCGTATCATTTCGAAAAGTCCCCGATTTAATTTGATTTTTGACCGAAACTAGTATAAACTAGTGTATAATTGAAACTTGCATTTCGAAAAGTTTCATAGAATCTAGTTTTCAGATGATTTTTTTGCATGGACTTCCATCATAATCTTTCCTCTTAATATACATAAATGATCTAAAAAGTATCGTATCATTTCAAATAGTCCCCAATTGAATTTGATTTTTTTGACCGAAACTAGTGTATAACATACTATGATTTATGACCGAAACTTGCATTTCGAAAAGTTTCATAGAATCTAGTTTTCATATGATTTTTTGCATGGACTTCCATCACAGCCATCCCTCTTAAAATATATAAATGATCCGAAAAGTCTCGTAACATTTCAAATAGTCACCAATTAAATTTGATTTTTTGACCGAAACTAGTGTATAAAATACTGCGATTTTTGACCGAAACTTGCATGTCGAAAAGTTTAATAGAATCTAATTTTCTGATGATTTTTTGCATGGACTTCAATCATAACCTTCCCTCGTAAAATATAAAAATGATATTAGAAGTTTCATATCATTTCGAACAGTCCCCGATTTAATTTGATTTTTGACCGAAACTAGTATATAATATATTAAGATTTTTTGACCGAAACATGAATTTCGAACGGTTTCATAGAATCTTTTTTTCAGATGATTTTTTTGCATGGACTTCCATCATAATATTTTCTCTTAATATACATAAATGATCTGAAATGTCTCGTATCATTTCAAATAGTCCAAAATTAAATTTGATTTTTTGACTGAAACTAGCGTATAATATACTACGATTTTGTACCAAAACTTGTATTTCGAAAAGTTTCATAGAATCTAGTTTTCATATGATTTTTTGCACGGACTTCCATCACATACATCCCTCTTAAAATATATAAATGATCCGAAAAGTCTCGTAACATTTCAAATAATCACCAATTAAATTTGATTTTTTTGACCGAAACTAGTGTATAATATACTGCGATTTTTGACCGAAACTTGCATGTCGAAAAGTTTCATAGAATCTAATTTTCAGATGATTTTTTGCATGTGATTCCATCATAACATTCCCTCGTAAAATATAAAAATGATATTAGTAGTTTCGTATCATTTCGAATAGTCCCTGATTTAATTTGATTTTTGACCGAAACTAGTATAAACTAGTGTATAATATATTACGATTTTTTGATTGAAACTTGCATTTCGAAAAGTTTCATAGAATCTAGTTTTCAGATGATTTTTTTGCATGGACTTCCATCATAATCTTTCCTCTTAATATACATAAATGATCTAAAAATTCTCGTATCATTTCAAATAGTCCCCAATTGAATTTGATTTTTTTGGCCGAAACTAGTGTATAATATACTATGATTTATGACCGAAACTTGCATTTCGAAAAGTTTCATAGAATCTAGTTTTCATATGATTTTTTGCATGGAATTCCATCACAACCATCCCTCTTAAAATATATAAATGATACGAAAAGTCTCGTAACATTTCAAATAGTCACCAATTAAATTTGATTTTTTGATCGAAACTAGTGTATAAAATACTGCGATTTTTGAAAGAAACTTGCATGTCGAAAAGTTTCATAGAATCTAATTTTCTGATGATTTATTAGATGGACTTCAATCATAACCTTCCCTCGTAAAATATAAAAATGATATTAGAAGTTTCATATCATTTCGAACAGTCCCCGGTTTAATTTGATTTTTGACCGAAACTAGTATAAACTAGTGTATAATATATTAAGATTTTTTGACCCAAACTTGAATTTCGAAAGGTTTCATAGAACCTAGTTTTCAGATGATTTTTTTGCATGGACTTCCATCATAATCTTTTCTCTTAATATACATAAATGATCTGAAATGTCTCGTATCATTTCAAATAGTCCAAAATTAAATTTGATTTTTTTGACTGAAACTAGCGTATAATATACTACGATTTTTGACCAAAACTTGTATTTCGAAACGTTTCATAGAATCTAGTTTTCATATGATTTTTTGCATGGACTTCCATCACAACCTTCCCTCTTAAAATATATAAATGATCTGAAAAGTCTAGTATCATTTCAAACAGTCCCCAATTAAATTTGATTTTTGTAACAGCCCGGGCCCCTCGCAAGGCAATCCCGTCACTGCCACCTCACGATCTTATCTACTCCCCTCACTAGTAGAGTTTTTGACTTCCGTGGGAATCTAACCCTGTACCCTGGGGTTCAAGTACATGTTAAGTCCATTCCCACTACCAATTGAGCTACTAGCCCGGGCCCCTCGCAAGGCAATCCCGACACTGCCACCTCACGATATTCTCTACTCCCCTCACTAGTAGAGTTTTTGCCTTCCGTGGGAATCAAACCCTGTACCCTGGGGTTCAAGTACATTTCGAACAGTCCTCGATTTAATTTGATTTTTGACCAAATCTAGTATAAACTAGTGTATAATATATTATGATTTTTTGACCGAAACTTGAATTTCGAAAAGTTTCATAGAATCTAGTTTTCAGATGTTTTTTTTGCATGGGCTTCCATCATAACCTTTCCTCTTAACATACATAAATGATATGAAAAGTCTCGTATCATTTCAAATAGTCCCCAATTAAATTTGATTTTTTTGACCGAAACTAGTGTATAATAAATATACTACGATTTATGACCGAAACATGCATTTCGAAAAGTTTCATAGAATCTTGTCGTGAGATGATTTTTTGCATGGACTTTCTTCACAACCTTCCCTCTTAACATATATAAATGATCTGAAATGTCTCGTATCACTTCAAATAGTCCCCAATTCAATTTTATTTTTTTGACCGAAACTAGTGTATAATATACTATTATTTTTGACCGAAACTTGCATTTCGAAAAGTTTCATAGAATCTAATTTTCTGATAATTTTTTGCATGGACTTCTATCACAACCTTCCCTCGTAAAATATATAAATGATATTAGAAGTTTCCTATCATTTCGAACTGTCCCCGATTTAATTTGATTTTTTAGAGAAACTAGTATAAAGTAGTGTATAATATATTTTGATTTTTTGACCGAAACTTGCATTTCGAAAAGCTTCATAGATCTAGTTTTCAGATGATTTTTTTTGCATGGATTTCCATCATAACATTTCCTCTGAACATACATAAATGATCTGAAAAGTCTTGTATCATATCAAATAGTCCCCAATTAAATTTGATTTTTTTGACCGAAACTAGTGTATAGTACTACGATTTATGACCGAAACTTGCATTTCGAAAAGTTTCACAGAATCTAATTTTTAGATGATTTTTGGTATTGACTTCCATCATAACCTTCCCTCTTAACATATATAAATGATCTGAAAAGTCTCGTATCATTTCAAATTGTCCCCAATTAAATTTAATATTCTTGATCGAAACTAGTGTATAATATACAACGATTTTTGACCGAACATTGCATTTCGAAAAGTTTCATAGAATCTAGTTTTCAGATGATTTTTTGCATGGACTTCCATCATAATCTTCCCTCTTAACATATATAAATGATCTGAAATATCTCGTATCACTTCAAATAGTCCATAATTAAATTTTAATTTTTTGACACGAAACTAGTGTATAATATACTTTGATTTTTGACTGAAACTTGCATTTCGAAAAATTTCATAGAATCTAATTTTCAGATGATTTTTTGCATGCACTTCCATCATAAACTTCCCTCTTAACATATATAAATGATCTGAAAAGTCTCGTATCATTTCAAATAGTACCCAGTTAAATTTTATATTTTTGACCGAAACTAGTGTATAATATACTACGATTTTTGACCGAAACTTACATTTCGAAAAGTTTCATAGAATCTAATTTTTAGATGATGTTTTGCATGGACTTCCATCATAACCTTCCCTCGTAAAATATATAAATGATATTAGAAGTTTCGTATCATTTCAAACAGTCCCCGATTTAATTTGATTTTTGACCAAATCTAGTATAAACTAGTGTATAATATATTATGATTTTTTGACCGAAACTTGCATTTCGAAAAGTTTCATAGAATCTAGTTTTCAGATGTTTTTTTTGCATGGGCTTCCATCATAACCTTTCCTCTTCACATACATAAATGATCTGAAAAGTCTCGTATCATTTCAAATAGTCCCCAATTAAATTTGATTTTTTTGACCGAAACTAGTGTATAATATACTACGATTTCTGACCGAAACATGCATTTCGAAAAGTTTCATAGAATCTTGTCGTCAGATGATTTTTTGCATCGACTTTCATCACAACCTTCCCTCTTAACATATATAAATGATCTGAAATGTCTCGTATCACTTCAAATAGTCCCCAATTCAATTTTATATTTTTGACCGAAACTAGTGTATAATATACTATTATTTTTGACCAAAACTTGCATTTCGAAAAGTTTCATAGAATCTAATTTTCAGATAATTTTTTGCATGGACTTCCATCATAACCTTCCCTCGTAAAATATATAAATGATATTAGAAGTTTCCTATCATTTCGAACTGTCCCCGATTTAATTTGATTTTTTAGAGAAACTAGTATAAAGTAGTGTATAATATATTTTGATTTTTTGAACGAAACTTGCATTTCGAAAAGCTTCAAAGATCTAGTTTTCAGATGATTTTTTTTGCATGGATTTCCATCATAACATTTCCTCTTAACATACATAAATGATCTGAAAAGTCTTGTATCATTTCAAATAGTCCCCAATTAAATTTGATTTTTTTGACCGAAACTAGTGTATAGTACTACGATTTATGACCGAAAATTGCATTTCGAAAAGTTTCATAGAATCTAATTTTCAGATGATTTTTTGTATTGACTTCCATCATAACCTTCCCTCTTAACATATATAAATGATCTGAAAAGTCTCGTATCATTTCAAATTGTCCCCAATTAAATTTAATTTATTTGACCGAAACTAGTGTATAATATACTGCGATTTTTGACCGAAACTTGCATTTCGAAAAGTTTCATAGAATCTAGTTTTCAGATGATTTTTTGCATGGACTTCCATCATAATCTTCCCTCTTAACATATATAAATGATCTGAAATATCTCGTATCACTTCAAATTGTCCATAATTAAATTTTAATTTTTTGACACGAAACTAGTGTATAATATACTATGATTTTTGACCGAAACTTGCATTTGGAAATGTTTCATAGATTCTAATTTTCAGATGATTTTTTTGCATGGACTTCCATCATAACCTTCCCTCTTAACATATATAAATGATCTGAAAAGTGTCGTATCATTTCAAATTGTCCCTAATTAAATTTGTTTTTTTTCATCCGAAACTAGTGTATAATATACTACGATTTATGACCGAAACTTGCATTTCGAAAAGTTTCATAGAATCTAGTTTTCATATTATTTTTTGCATGGACTTCCATCATAATCTTCCCTCTTAACATATATAAATGATCTGAAATGTCACGTATCACTTCAAATAATCCCCAATTAAATTATATTTTTTTTTACCGAAACTAGTATATAATATACTACGATTTTTGACTGAAACTTGCATTTCGAAAAATTTCATAGAATCTAATTTTCAGATGATTTTTTGCATGCACTTCCATCATAACCTTCCCTCTTAACATATATAAATGATCTGAAAAGTCTCGTATCATTTCAAATAGTCCCCATTTAAATTTTATTTTTTTGACCGTAACTAGTGTATAATATACTTCGATTTTTGACTGAAACTTACATTTCAAAAAGTTTCATAGAATCTAATTTTCAGATGATTTTTTACATAGACTTCCATCATAACCTTCCCTCGTAAAATATATAAATGATATTAGAAGGTTCGTATCATTTCGAACAGTCCCCGATTTAATTTGATTTTTGACCAAATCTAGTATAAACTAGTGTATAATATATTATGATTTTTTGACCGAAACTTGCATTTTGAAAAGTTTCATAGAATCTAGTTTTCATATGATTTTCTTGCATGGGCTTCCATCATAACCTTTCCTCTTAACATACATAAATGATCTGAAAAGTCTCGTATCATTTCAAATAGTCCTCAATTAAATTTGATTTTTTTGACCGAAACTAGTGTATAATATACTACGATTTATGACCGAAACATGCATTTCGAAAAGTTTCATAGAATCTAGTCGTCAGATGATTTTTTGCATGGACTTTCATCACAACCTTCCCTCTTAACATATATAAATGATCTGAAATGTCTCGTATCACTTCAAATAGTCCCCAATTCAATTTTATTTTTTTGACCGAAACTAGTGTATAATATACTATTATTTTTTACCGAAACTTGCATTTCAAAAAGTTTCATAGAATCTAATTTTCAGATGATTTTTTGCATGATCTTCCATCATAACCTTCCCTCGTAAAATATATAAATGATATTAGAAGTTTCCTATCATTTCGAACTGTCCCCGATTTAATTTGATTTTTTAGAGAAACTAGTATAAAGTAGTGTATAATATATTTTGATTTTTTGACCGAAACTTGCATTTCGAAAAGCTTCATAGATCTAGTTTTCAGATGATTTTTTTGCATGGATTTCCATCATAACATTTCCTCTTAACATACATAAATGATCTGAAAAGTCTTGTATCATTTCAAATAGTCCCCAATTAAATTTAATTTTTTTGACCGAAACTAGTGTATAGTACTACGATTTATGACCGAAAATTGCATTTCGAAAAGTTTCATAGAATCTAATTTTCAGATGATTTTTTTGTATTGACTTCCATCATAACCTTTCCTCTTAACATATATAAATGATCTGAAAAGTCTCGTATCATTTCAAATTGTCCCCAATTAAATTTAATTTATTTGATCGAAACAAGTGTATAATATACTACGATTTTTGACCGAAACTTGCATTTCGAAAAGTTTCATAGAATCTAGTTTCAGATGATTTTTTGCATGGAATTCCATCATAATCTTCCCTATTAACATATATAAATGATCTGAAATATCTCGTATCACTTCAAATAGTCCATAATTAAATTTTAATTCTTTAACACGAAACTAGTGTATAATATACTATGATTTTTGACCGAAACTTGCATTTCGAAATGTTTCATAGATTCTAATTTTCAGATGATATTTTTGCATGGACTTCCATCATAACCTTCCCTCTTAATATATATAAATGATCTGAAAAGTCTCGTATCATTTCAAATTGTCCCCAATTAAATTTGTTTTTTTTCATCCGAAACTAGTGTATAATATACTACGATTTATGACCGAAACTTGCATTTCGAAAAGTTTCATAGAATCTAGTTTTCATATTATTTTTTGCATGGACTTCCATCATAATCTTCCCTCTTAACATATATAAATGATCTGAAATGTCACGTATCACTTCAAATAATCCCCAATTAAATTATATTTTTTTTTACCGAAACTAGTATATAATATACTACGATTTTTGACTGAAACTTGAATTTCGAAAAATTTCATAGAATCTAATTTTCAGATGATTTTTTGCATGCACTTCCATCATAACCTTCCCTCTTAACATATATAAATGATCTGAAAAGTCTCGTATCATTTCAAATAGTCCCCATTTAAATTTTATTTTTTTGACCGTAACTAGTGTATAATATACTTCGATTTTTGACTGAAACTTACATTTCAAAAAGTTTCATAGAATCTAATTTTCAGATGATTTTTTACATGGACTTCCATCATAACCTTCCCTCGTAAAATATATAAATGATATTAGAAGGTTCGTATCATTTCGAACAGTCCCCGATTTAATTTTATTTTTGACCAAATCTAGTATAAACTAGTGTATAATATATTATGATTTTTTGACCGAAACTTGCATTTTGAAAAGTTTCATAGAATCTAGTTTTCATATGATTTTCTTGCATGGGCTTCCATCATAACCTTTCCTCTTAACATACATAAATGATCTGAAAAGTCTCGTATCATTTCAAATAGTCCTCAATTAAATTTGATTTTTTTGACCGAAACTAGTGTATAATATACTACGATTTATGACCGAAACATGCATTTCGAAAAGTTTCATAGAATCTAGTCGTCAGATGATTTTTTGCATGGACTTTCATCACAACCTTCCCTCTTAACATATATAAATGATCTGAAATGTCTCGTATCACTTCAAATAGTCCCCAATTCAATTTTATTTTTTTGACCGAAACTAGTGTATAATATACTATTATTTTTTACCGAAACTTGCATTTCAAAAAGTTTCATAGAATCTAATTTTCAGATGATTTTTTGCATGGACTTCCATCATAACCTTCCCTCGTAAAATATATAAATGATATTAGAAGTTTCCTATCATTTCGAACTGTCCCCGATTTAATTTGATTTTTTAGAGAAACTAGTATAAAGTAGTGTATAATATATTTTGATTTTTTGACCGAAACTTGCATTTCGAAAAGCTTCATAGATCTAGTTTTCAGATGATTTTTTTGCATGGATTTCCATCATAACATTTCCTCTTAACATACATAAATGATCTGAAAAGTCTTGTATCATTTCAAATAGTCCCCAATTAAATTTAATTTTTTTGACCGAAACTAGTGTATAGTACTACGATTTATGACCGAAAATTGCATTTCGAAAAGTTTCATAGAATCTAATTTTCAGATGATTTTTTTGTATTGACTTCCATCATAACCTTCCCTCTTAACATATATAAATGATCTGAAAAGTCTCGTATCATTTCAAATTGTCCCCAATTAAATTTAATTTATTTGATCGAAACAAGTGTATAATATACTACGATTTTTGACCGAAACTTGCATTTCGAAAAGTTTCATAGAATCTAGTTTCAGATGATTTTTTGCATGGAATTCCATCATAATCTTCCCTATTAACATATATAAATGATCTGAAATATCTCGTATCACTTCAAATAGTCCATAATTAAATTTTAATTTTTTAACACGAAACTAGTGTATAATATACTATGATTTTTGACCGAAACTTGCATTTCGAAATGTTTCATAGATTCTAATTTTCAGATGATTTTTTTGCATGGACTTCCATCATAACCTTCCCTCTTAATATATATAAATGATCTGAAAAGTCTCGTATCATTTCAAATTGTCCCCAATTAAATTTGTTTTTTTTCATCCGAAACTAGTGTATAATATACTACGATTTATGACCGAAACTTGCATTTCGAAAAGTTTCATAGAATCTAGTTTTCATATTATTTTTTGCATGGACTTCCATCATAATCTTCCCTCTTAACATATATAAATGATCTGAAATGTCACGTATCACTTCAAATAATCCCCAATTAAATTATATTTTTTTACCGAAACTAGTATAAAATATACTACGATTTTTGACTGAAACTTGCATTTCGAAATATTTCATAGAATCTAATTTTCAGATGATTTTTTTGCATGCACTTCCATCATAACCTTCCCCCTTAACATATATAAATGATTTGAAAAGTCTTGTATCATTTCAATTAGTCCCTATTTAAATTTTATTTTTTTGAACGAAACTAGTGTATAATATACTACGATTTTTGACCGAAACTTACATTTTGAAAAGTTTCATTGAATCTAATTTTCAGATGATTTTTTACATGGACTTCCATCATAACCTTCCCTAGTAAAATTAATAAATGATATTAGAAGGTTCGTATCATTTCGAACTGTCCCCGATTTAATTTGATTTTTGACCAAATCTAGTATAAACTAGTGTATTATATATTATGATTTTTTAACCGAAACTTGCATTTCGAAAAGTTTCATAGAATCTAGTTTTCAGATGTTTTTTTTTGCATGGGCTTCCATCATAACCTTTCCTCTTAACATACATAAATGATCTGAAAAGTCTCGTATCTTTTCAAATTGTCCCCAATTAAATTTAATTTTTTTGATCGAAACTAGTGTATAATATACTGCGATTTTTGACCGAAACTTGCATTTCGAAAAGTTTCATAGAATCTAGTTTTGCAGATATTTTTTGCATGGACTTCCATCATAATCTTCCCTCTTAACATATATAAATGATCTGAAATATCTCGTATCACTTCAAATAGTCCATAATTAAATTTTAATTTTTTGACACGAAACTAGTGTATAATATACTATGATTTTTGACCGAAACTTGCATTTCGAAATGTTTCATAGAATCTAATTTTCAGATGATTTTTTTGCATGGACTTCCATCATAACCTTCCCTCTTAACATATATAAATGATCTGAAAAGTGTCGTATCATTTCAAATTGTCCCCAATTAAATTTGTTTTTTTTCCACCGAAACTAGTGTATAATATACTACGATGTATGACCGAAACTTGCATTTCGAAAAGTTTCATAGAATCTAGTTTTCATATTATTTTTTGCATGGACTTCCATCATAATCTTCCCTCTTAACATATATAAATGATCTGAAATGTCACGTATCACTTCAAATAATCCCCAATTAAATTATATTTTTTTTTATCGAAACTAGTATATAATATACTACGATTTTTCACTGAAACTTGCATTTCGAAAAATTTCTTAGAATCTAATTTTCAGATGATTTTTTGCATGCACTTCCATCATAACCTTCCCTCTTAACATATATAAATGATTTGAAAAGTCTCGTATCATTTCAAATAGTCCCCATTTAAATTTTATTTTTTTGACCGTAACTAGTGTATAATATACTTCGATTTTTGACTGAAACTTAAATTTCAAAAAGTTTTATAGAATCTAATTTTCAGATGATTTTTTACATGGACTTCCATCATAACCTTCCCTCGTAAAATATATAAATGATATTAGAAGTTTCGTATCATTTCGAACAGTCCCCGATTTAATTTGATTTTTGACCAAATCTAGTATAAACTAGTGTATAATATATTATGATTTTTTGACCGAAACTTGCATTTTGAAAAGTTTCATAGAATCTAGTTTTCATATGTTTTTTTTGCATGGGCTTCCATCATAAACTTTCCTCTTAACATACATAAATGATCTGAAAAGTCTCGTATCATTTCAAATAGTCATCAATTAAATTTGATTTTTTTGACCGAAACTAGTGTATAATATACTACGATTTATGACCGAAACATGCATTTCGAAAAGTTTCATAGAATCTAGTCGTCAGATGATTTTTTGCATGGACTTTCATCACAACCTTCCCTCTTAACATATATAAATGATCTGAAATGTCTCGTATCACTTCAAATAGTCCCCAATTCAATTTTATTTTTTTGACTGAAACTAGTGTATAATATACTATTATTTTTTACCGAAACTTGCATTTCGAAAAGTTTCATAGAATCTAATTTTCAGATGATTTTTTGCATGGACTTCCATCATAACCTTCCCTCGTAAAATATATAAATGATATTAGAAGTTTCCTATCATTTCGAACTGTCCCCGATTTAATTTGATTTTTTAGAGAAACTAGTATAAAGTAGTGTATAATATATTTTGATTTTTTGACCGAAACTTGCATTTCGAAAAGCTTCATAGATCTAGTTTTCAGATGATTTTTTTGCATGGATTTCCATCATAACATTTCCTCTTAACATACATAAATGATCTGAAAAGTCTTGTATCATTTCAAATACTCCCCAATTAAATTTGATTTTTTTGACCGAAACTAGTGTATAGTACTACGATTTATGACCGAAACTTGCATTTCGAAAAGTTTCATAGAATCTAATTTTCAGATGATTTTTTTGTATTGACTTCCATCGCAACCTTCCCTCTTAACATATATAAATGATCTGAAAAGTCTCGTATCATTTCAAATTGTCCCGAATTAAATTTAATTTTTTTGACCGAAACTTGCATTTCGAAAAGTTTCATAGAATCTAGTTTTCAGATATTTTTTGCATGGACTTCCATCATAATCTTCCCTCTTAACATATATAAATGATCTGAAATATCTCGTATCACTTCAAATAGTCCATAATTAAATTTTAATTTTTTGACACGAAACTAGTGTATAATATACTATGATTTTTGACCGAAACTTGCATTTCGAAATGTTTCATAGAATCTAATTTTCAGATGATTTTTTTGCATGGACTTCAATCATAACCTTCCCTCTTAACATATATAAATGATCTGAAAAGTCTCGTATCATTTCAAATTGTCCCCAATTAAATTTGTTTTTTTTCCACCGAAACTAGTGTATAATATACTACGATTTATGACCGAAACTTGCATTTCGAAAAGTTTCATAGAATCTAGTTTTCATATTATTTTTTGCATGGACTTCCACAATAATCTTCCCTCTTAACATATATAAATGATCTGAAATGTCACGTATCACTTCAAATAATCCCCAATTAAATTATATTTTTTTTTACCGAAACTAGTATATAATATACTACGATTTTTCACTGAAACTTGCATTTCGAAAAATTTCGTAGAATCTAATTTTCAGATGATTTTTTGCATGCACTTCCATCATAACCTTCCCTCTTAACATATATAAATGATTTGAAAAGTCTCGTATCATTTCAAATAATCCCCATTTAAATTTTATTTTTTTGACCGTAACTAGTGTATAATATACTTCGATTTTTGACTGAAACTTAAATTTCAAAAGGTTTTATAGAATCTAATTTTCAGATGATTTTTTACATGGACTTCCATCATAACCTTCCCTCGTAAAATATATAAATGATATTAGAAGTTTCGTATCATTTCGAACAGTCCCCGATTTAATTTGATTTTTGACCATATCTAGTATAAACTAGTGTATAATATATTATGATTTTTTGACCGAAACTTGCATTTTGAAAAGTTTCATAGAATCTAGTTTTCATATGTTTTTTTTTGCATGGGCTTCCATCATAACCTTTCCTCTTAACATACATAAATGATCTGAAAAGTCTCGTATCATTTCAAATAATCCCCAATTAAATTTGATTTTTTTGACCGAAACTAGTGTATAATATACTACGATTTATGACCGAAACATGCATTTCGAAAAGTTTCATAGAATCTAGTCGTCAGATGATTTTTTGCATGGACTTTCATCACAACCTTCCCTCTTAACATATATAAATGATCTGAAATGTCTCGTATCACTTCAAATAGTCCCCAATTCAATTTTATTTTTTTGACCGAAACTAGTGTATAATATACTATTATTTTTTACCGAAACTTGCATTTCGAAAAGATTCATAGAATCTAATTTTCAGATGATTTTTTGCATGGACTTCCATCATAACCTTCCCTCATAAAATATATAAATGATATTAGAAGTTTCCTATCATTTCAAACTGTCCCCGATTTAATTTGATTTTTTAGAGAAACTAGTATAAAGTAGTGTATAATATATTTTGATTTTTTGACCGAAACTTGCATTTAAAAAAGCTTCATAGATCTAGTTTTCAGATGATTTTTTTGCATGGATTTCCATCATAACATTTCCTCTTAACATACATAAATGATCTGAAAAGTCTTGTATCATTTCAAATACTCCCCAATTAAATTTGATTTTTTTGACCGAAACTAGTGTATAGTACTACGATTTATGACCGAAACTTGCATTTCGAAAAGTTTCATAGAATCTAATTTTCAGATGATTTTTTGTATTGACTTCCATCGCAACCTTCCCTCTTAACATATATAAATGATCTGAAAAGTCTCGTATCATTTCAAATTGTCCCGAATTAAATTTAATTTTTTTGATCGAAACTAGTGTATAATATACTGCGATTTTTGACCGAAACTTGCATTTCGAAAAGTTTCATAGAATCTAGTTTTCAGATATTTTTTGCATGGACTTCCATCATAATCTTCCCTCTTAACATATATAAATGATCTGAAATATCTCGTATCACTTGAAATATTTCATAATTAAATTTTAATTTTTTGACACGAAACTAGTGTATAATATACTATGATTTTTGACCGAAACTTGCATTTCGAAATGTTTCATAGAATCTAATTTTCAGATGATTTTTTTGCATGGACTTCCATCATAACCTTCCCTCTTAACATATATAAATGATCTGAAAAGTCTCTTATCATTTCAAATTGTCCCCAATTAAATTTGTTTTTTTTCCACCGAAACTAGTGTATAATATCCTACGATTTATGACCGAAACTTGCATTTCAAAAAGTTTCATAGAATCTAGTTTTCATATTATTTTTTGCATGGACTTCCATCATAATCTTCCCTCTTAACATATATAAATGATCTGAAATGTCACGTATCACTTCAAATAATCCCCAATTAAATTATATTTTTTTTTACCGAAACTAGTATATAATATACTACGATTTTTGACTGAAACTTGCATTTCGAAAAATTTCATAGAATCTAATTTTCAGATGAGTTTTTGCATGCACTTCCATCATAACCTTCCCTCTTAACATATATAAATGATTTGAAAAGTCTCGTATCATTTCAAATAGTCCCCATTTAAATTTTATTTTTTTGACCGTAACTAGTGTATAATATACTTCGATTTTTGACTGAAACTTAAATTTCAAAAAGTTTCATAGAATCTAATTTTCAGATGATTTTTTACATGGACTTCCATCATAACCTTCCCTCGTAAAATTTATAAATGATATTAGAAGTTTCGTATCATTTCGAACAGTCCCCGATTTAATTTGATTTTTGACCAAATCTAGTATAAACTAGTGTATAATATATTATGATTTTTTGACCGAAACTTGCATTTTGAAAAGTTTCATAGAATCTAGTTTTCATATGTTTTTTTTGCATGGGCTTCCATCATAACCTTTCCTCTTAACATACATAAATGATCTGAAAAGTCTCGTATCATTTCAAATAGTCCCCAATTAAATTTGATTTTTTTGACCGAAACTAGTGTATAATATACTACGATTTATGACCGAAACATGCATTTCGAAAAGTTTCATAGAATCTAGTCGTCAGATGATTTTTTGCATGGACTTTCATCACAACCTTCCCTCTTAACATATATAAATGATCTGAAATGTCTCGTATCACTTCAAATAGTCCCCAATTCAATTTTATTTTTTTGACCGAAACTAGTGTATAATATACTATTATTTTTTACCGAAACTTGCATTTCGAAAAGTTTTATAGAATCTAATTTTCAGATGATTTTTTGCATGGACTTCCATCATAACCTTCCCTCGTAAAATATATAAATGATATTAGAAGTTTCCTATCATTTCGAACTGTCCCCGATTTAATTTGATTTTTTAGAGAAACTAGTATAAAGTAGAGTATAATATATTTTGATTTTTTGACCGAAACTTGCATTTCGAAAAGCTTCATAGATCTAGATTTCAGATGATTTATTTGCATGGATTTCCATCATAACATTTCCTCTTAACATACATAAATGATCTGAAAAGTCTTGTATCATTTCAAATACTCCCCAATTAAATTTGATTTTTTTGACCAAAACTAGTGTATAGTACTACGATTTATGATCGAAACTTGCATTTCGAAAAGTTTCATAGAATCTAATTTTCAGATGATTTTTTGTATTGACTTCCATCACAACCTTCCCTCTTAACATATATAAATGATCTGAAAAGTCTCGTATCATTTCAAATTGTCCCGAATTAAATTTAATTTTTTTGATCGAAACTAGTGTATAATATACTGCGATTTTTGACCGAAACTTGCATTTCGAAAAGTTTCATAGAATCTAGTTTTCAGATATTTTTTGCATGGACTTCCATCATAATCTTCCCTCTTAACATATATAAATGATCTGAAATATCTCGTATCACTTGAAATATTTCATAATTAAATTTTAATTTTTTGACACGAAACTAGTGTATAATATACTATGATTTTTGACCGAAACTTGCATTTCGAAATGTTTCATAGAATCTAATTTTCAGATGATTTTTTTGCATGGACTTCCATCATAACCTTCCCTCTTAACATATATAAATGATCTGAAAAGTCTCTTATCATTTCAAATTGTCCCCAATTAAATTTGTTTTTTTTCCACCGAAACTAGTGTATAATATACTACGATTTATGACCGAAACTTGCATTTCGAAAAGTTTCATAGAATCTAGTTTTCATATTATTTTTTGCATGGACTTCCATCATAATCTTCCCTCTTAACATATATAAATGATCTGAAATGTCACGTATCACTTCAAATAATCCCCAATTAAATTATATTTTTTTTTACCGAAACTAGTATATAATATACTACGATTTTTGACTGAAACTTGCATTTCGAAAAATTTCATAGAATCTAATTTTCAGATGAGTTTTTGCATGCACTTCCATCATAACCTTCCCTCTTAACATATATAAATGATTTGAAAAGTCTCGTATCATTTCAAATAGTCCCCATTTAAATTTTATTTTTTTGACCGTAACTAGTGTATAATATACTTCGATTTTTGACTGAAACTTAAATTTCAAAAAGTTTCATAGAATCTAATTTTCAGATGATTTTTTACATGGACTTCCATCATAACCTTCCCTCGTAAAATTTATAAATGATATTAGAAGTTTCGTATCATTTCGAACAGTCCCCGATTTAATTTGATTTTTGACCAAATCTAGTATAAACTAGTGTATAATATATTATGATTTTTTGACCGAAACTTGCATTTTGAAAAGTTTCATAGAATTTAGTTTTCATATGTTTTTTTTGCATGGGCTTCCATCATAACCTTTCCTCTTAACATACATAAATGATCTGAAAAGTCTCGTATCATTTCAAATAGTCCCCAATTAAATTTGATTTTTTTGACCGAAACTAGTGTATAATATACTACGATTTATGACCGAAACATGCATTTCGAAAAGTTTCATAGAATCTAGTCGTCAGATGATTTTTTGCATGGACTTTCATCACAACCTTCCCTCTTAACATATATAAATGATCTGAAATGTCTCGTATCACTTCAAATAGTCCCCAATTCAATTTTATTTTTTTGACCGAAACTAGTGTATAATATACTATTATTTTTTACCGAAACTTGCATTTCGAAAAGTTTTATAGAATCTAATTTTCAGATGATTTTTTGCATGGACTTCCATCATAACCTTCCCTCGTAAAATATATAAATGATATTAGAAGTTTCCTATCATTTCGAACTGTCCCCGATTTAATTTGATTTTTTAGAGAAACTAGTATAAAGTAGAGTATAATATATTTTGATTTTTTGACCGAAACTTGCATTTCGAAAAGCTTCATAGATCTAGATTTCAGATGATTTATTTGCATGGATTTCCATCATAACATTTCCTCTTAACATACATAAATGATCTGAAAAGTCTTGTATCATTTCAAATACTCCCCAATTAAATTTGATTTTTTTGACCAAAACTAGTGTATAGTACTACGATTTATGATCGAAACTTGCATTTCGAAAAGTTTCATAGAATCTAATTTTCAGATGATTTTTTGTATTGACTTCCATCACAACCTTCCCTCTTAACATATATAAATGATCTGAAAAGTCTCGTATCATTTCAAATTGTCCCGAATTAAATTTAATTTTTTTGATCGAAACTAGTGTATAATATACTGCGATTTTTGACCGAAACTTGCATTTCGAAAAGTTTCATAGAATCTAGTTTTCAGATATTTTTTGCATGGACTTCCATCATAATCTTCCCTCTTAACATATATAAATGATCTGAAATATCTCGTATCACTTCAAATAGTCCATAATTAAATTTTAATTTTTTGACACGAAACTAGTGTATAATATACTATGATTTTTGACCGAAACTTGCATTTCGAAATGTTTCATAGAATCTAATTTTCAGATGATTTTTTTGCATGGACTTCCATCATAACCTTCCCTCTTAACATATATAAATGATCTGAAAAGTCTCGTATCATTTCAAATTGTCCCCAATTAAATTTGTTTTTTTTCCACCGAAACTAGTGTATAATATACTACGATTAATGACCGAAACTTGCATTTCGAAAAGTTTCATAGAATCTAGTTTTCATATTATTTTTTGCATGGACTTCCATCAAAATCTTCCCTCTTAACATATATAAATGATCTGAAATGTCACGTATCACTTCTAATAATCCCCAATTAAATTATATTTTTTTTTACCGAAACTAGTATATAATATACTACGATTTTTGACTGAAACTTGCATTTCGAAAAATTTCATAGAATCTAATTTTCAGATGATTTTTTGCATGCACTTCCATCATAACCTTCCCTCTAAACATATATAAATGATTTGAAAAGTCTCGTATCATTTCAAATAGTCCCCATTTAAATTTTATTTTTTTGACCGTAACTAGTGTATAATATACTTCGATTTTTGACTGAAACTTAAATTTCAAAAAGTTTCATAGAATCTAATTTTCAGATGATTTTTTACATGTACTTCCATCATAACCTTCCCTCGTAAAATATATAAATGATATTAGAAGTTTCGTATCAATTCGAACAGTCCCCGATTTAATTTGATTTTTGACCAAATCTAGTATAAACTAGTGTATAATAATATATTATGATATTTTGACCGAAACTTGCATTTTGAAAAGTTTCATAGAATCTAGTTTTCATATGTTTTTTTTGCATGGGCTTCCATCATAACCTTTCCTCTTAACATACATAAATGATCTGAAAAGTCTCGTATCATTTCAAATAGTCCCCAATTAAATTTGATTTTTTTGACCGAAACTAGTGTATAATATACTACGATTTATGACCGAAACATGCATTTCGAAAAGTTTCATAGAATCTAGTCGTCAGATGATTTTTTGCATGGACTTTCATCACATACTTCCCTCTTAACATATATAAATGATCTGAAATGTCTCGTATCACTTCAAATAGTCCCCAATTCAATTTTATTTTTTTGACCGAAACTAGTGTATAATATACTATTATTTTTTACCGAAACTTGCATTTCGAAAAGTTTTATAGAATCTAATTTTCAGATGATTTTTTGCATGGACTTCCATCATAACCTTCCCTCGTAAAATATATAAATGATATTAGAAGTTTCCTATCATTTCGAACTGTCCCCGATTTAATTTGATTTTTTAGAGAAACTAGTATAAAGTAGTGTATAATATATTTTGATTTTTTTACCGAAACTTGCATTTTGAAAAGCTTCATAGATCTAGTTTTCAGATGATTTATTTGCATGGATTTCCATCATAACATTTCCTCTTAACATACATAAATGATCTGAAAAGTCTTGTATCATTTCAAATACTCCCCAATTAAATTTGATTTTTTTGACCAAAACTAGTGTATAGTACTACGATTTATGACCGAAACTTGCATTTCGAAAAGTTTCATAGAATCTAATTTTCAGATGATTTTTTGTATTGACTTCCATCACAACCTTCCGTCTTAACATATATAAATGATCTGAAAAGTCTCGTATCATTTCAAATTGTCCCGAATTAAATTTAATTTTTTTGATCGAAACTAGTGTATAATATACTGCGATTTTTGACCGAAACTTGTATTTCGAAAAGTTTCATAGAATCTAGTTTTCAGATATTTTTTGCATGGACTTCCATCATAATCTTCCCTCTTAACATATATAAATGATCTGAAATATCTCGTATCACTTCAAATAGTCCATAATTAAATTTTAATTTTTTGACACGAAACTAATGTATAATATACTATGATTTTTGACCGAAACTTGCATTTCGAAATGTTTCGTAGAATCTAATTTTCAGATGATTTTTTTGCATGGACTTCCATCATAACCTTCCCTCTTAACATATATAAATGATCTGAAAAGTCTCGTATCATTTATAAATTGTCCCCAATTAAATTTGTTTTTTTCCCACCGAAACTAGTGTATAATATACTACAATTTATGACCGAAACTTGCATTTCGAAAAGTTTCATAGAATCTAGTTTTCATATTATTTTTTGCATGGACTTCCATCAAAATCTTCCCTCTTAACATATATAAATGATCTGAAATGTCACGTATCACTTCAAATAATCCCCAATTAAATTATATTTTTTTTTTACCGAAACTAGTATATAATATACTACGATTTTTGACTGAAACTTGCATTTCGAAAAATTTCATAGAATCTAATTTTCAGATGATTTTTTGCATGCACTTCCATCATAACCTTCCCTCTAAACATATATAAATGATTTGAAAAGTCTCGTATCATTTCAAATAGTCCCCATTTAAATTTTATTTTTTTGACCGTAACTAGTGTATAATATACTTCGATTTTTGACTGAAACTTAAATTTCAAAAAGTTTCATAGAATCTAATTTTCAGATGATTTTTTACATGGACTTCCATCATAACCTTCCCTCGTAAAATATATAAATGATATTAGAAGTTTCGTATCAATTCGAACAGTCCCCGATTTAATTTGATTTTTGACCAAATCTAGTATAAACTAGTGTATAATAATATATTATGATATTTTGACCGAAACTTGCATTTTGAAAAGTTTCATAGAATCTAGTTTTCATATGTTTTTTTTGCATGGGCTTCCATCATAACCTTTCCTCTTAACATACATAAATGATCTGAAAAGTCTCGTATCATTTCAAATAGTCCCCAATTAAATTTGATTTTTTTGACCGAAACTAGTGTATAATATACTACGATTTATGACCGAAACATGCATTTCGAAAAGTTTCATAGAATCTAGTAGTCAGATGATTTTTTGCATGGACTTTCATCACAACCTTCCCTCTTAACATATATAAATGATCTGAAATGTCTCGTATCACTTCAAATAGTCCCCAATTCAATTTTATTTTTTTGACCGAAACTAGTGTATAATATACTATTATTTTTTACCGAAACTTGCATTTCGAAAAGTTTCATAGAATCTAATTTTCAGATGATTTTTTGCATGGACTTCCATCATAACCTTCCCTCGTAAAATATATAAATGATATTAGAAGTTTCCTATCATTTCGAACTGTCCCCGATTTAATTTGATTTTTTAGAGAAACTAGTATAAAGTAGTGTATAATATATATTGATTTTTTAACCGAAACTTGCATTTCGAAAAGCTTCATAGATCTAGTTTTCAGATGATTTTTTTGCATGGATTTCCATCATAACATTTCCTCTTAACATACATAAATGATCTGAAATGTCACGTGTCACTTCAAATAATCCCCAATTAAATTATATTTTTTTTACCGAAACTAGTATATAATATACTACGATTTATGACCGAAACTTGCATTTCGAAAAGTTTCATAGAATCTAATTTTCAGATGATTTTTTGCATGCACTTCCATCATAACCTTCCCTTTTAACATATATAAATGATCTGAAAAGTCTCATATCATTTCAAATTGTTCCCAATTAAATTTAATTTTTTTGATCAAAACTAGTGTATAATATACTACGATTTATGACCGAAACTTGCATTTCGAAAAGTTTCATAGAATCTAGTTTTCATATTATTTTTTGCATGGACTTCCATCATAATCTTCCCTCTTAACATATATAAATGATCTGAAATGTCACGTATCACTTCAAATAATCCCCAATTAAATTATATATTTTTTTTACCGAAACTAGTATATAATATACTACGATTTTTGACTGAAACTTGCATTTCGAAATATTTAATAGAATCTAATTTTCAGATGATTTTTTGCATGCACTTCCATCATAACCTTCCCTCTTAACATATATAAATGATTTGAAAAGTCTCGTATCATTTCAAATAGTCCCCATTTAAATTTTATTTATTTGACCGTAACTAGTGTATAATATACTTCGATTTTTGACTGAAACTTACATTTCAAAAAGTTTAATAGAATCTAATATTCAGATGATTTTTTACATGGACTTCCATCATAACCTTCCCTCGTAAAATATATAAATGATATTAGAAGTTTCGTATCATTTCGAACAGTCCCCGATTTAATTTCATTTTTGACCAAATCTAGTATAAACTAGTGTATAATATATTATGATTTTTTGACCGAAACTTGCATTTTGAAAAGTTTCATAGAATCTAGTTTTCATATGTTTTTTTGCATGGGCTTCCATCATAACCTTTCCTCTTAACATACATAAATGATCTGAAAAGTCTCGTATCGTTTCAAATAGTCCCCAATTAAATTTGATTTTTTTGACCGAAACTAGTGTATAATATACTTCGATTTATGACCGAAACATGCATTTCGAAAAGTTTCATAGAATCTAGTCGTCAGATGATTTTTTGCATGGACTTTCATCACAACCTTCCCTCTTAACATATATAAATGATCTGAAATGTCTCGTATCACTTCAAATAGTCCCCAATTCAATTTTATTTTTTTGACCGAAACTAGTGTATAATATACTATTATTTTTTACCGAAACTTGCATTTCGAAAAGTTTCATAGAATCTAATTTTCAGATGATTTTTTGCATGGACTTCCATCATAACCTTCCCTCGTAAAATATATAAATGATATTAGAAGTTTCCTATCATTTCGAACTGTCCCCGATTTAATTTGATTTTTTAGAGAAACTAGTATAAAGTAGTGTATAATATATTTTGATTTTTTAACCGAAACTTGCATTTCGAAAAGCTTCATAGATCTACTTTTCAGATGATTTTTTTGCATGGATTTCCATCATAACATTTCCTCTTAACATACATAAATGATCTGAAAAGTCTTGTATCATTTCAAATACTCCCCAATTAAATTTGATTTTTTTGACCGAAACTAGTGTATAGTACTACGATTTATGACCGAAACTTGCATTTCGAAAAGTTTCATAGAATCTAATTTTCAGATGATTTTTTGTATTGACTTCCATCATAACCTTCCCTCTTAACATATATAAATGATCTGAAAAGTCTCGTATCATTTCAAATTGTTCCCAATTAAATTTAATTTTTTTGATCAAAACTAGTGTATAATATACTGCGATTTTTGACCAAAACTTGCATTTCGAAAAGTTTCATAGAATCTAGTTTTCTGATGATTTTTTGCATGGACTTCCATCATAATCTTCCCTCTTAACATATATAAATGATCTGAAATATCTCGTATCACTTCAAATATTCCATAATTAAATTTTAAATTTTTGACACGAAACAAGTGTATAATATACTATGATATTTGACCGAAACTTGCATTTCGAAATGTTTCATAGAATCTAATTTTCAGATGATTTTTTTGCATGGACTTCCATCATAACCTTCCCTCTTAACATATATAAATGATCTGAAAAGTCTCGTATCATTTCAAATTGTCCCCAATTAAATTTGTTTTTTCCCCACCGAAACTAGTGTATAATATACTACGATTTATGACCGAAACATGCATTTCGAAAAGTTTCATAGAATCTAGTAGTCAGATGATTTTTTGCATGGACTTTCATCACAACCTTCCCTCTTAACATATATAAATGATCTGAAATGTCTCGTATCACTTCAAATAGTCCCCAATTCAATTTTATTTTTTTGACCGAAACTAGTGTATAATATACTATTATTTTTTACCGAAACTTGCATTTCGAAAAGTTTCATAGAATCTAATTTTCAGATGATTTTTTGCATGGACTTCCATCATAACCTTCCCTCGTAAAATATATAAATGATATTAGATGTTTCCTATCATTTCGAACTGTCCCCGATTTAATTTGATTTTTTAGAGAAACTAGTATAAAGTAGTGTATAATATATTTTGATTTTTTAACCGAAACTTGCATTTCGAAAAGCTTCATAGATCTACTTTTCAGATGATTTTTTTGCATGGATTTCCATCATAACATTTCCTCTTAACATACATAAATGATCTGAAAAGTCTTGTATCATTTCAAATACTCCCCAATTAAATTTGATTTTTTTGACCGAAACTAGTGTATAGTACTACGATTTATGACCGAAACTTGCATTTCGAAAAGTTTCATAGAATCTAATTTTCAGATGATTTTTTGTATTGACTTCCATCATAACCTTCCCTCTTAACATATATAAATGATCTGAAAAGTCTCGTATCATTTCAAATTGTTCCCAATTAAATTTAATTTTTTTGATCAAAACTAGTGTATAATATACTGCGATTTTTGACCAAAACTTGCATTTCGAAAAGTTTCATAGAATCTAGTTTTCTGATGATTTTTTGCATGGACTTCCATCATAATCTTCCCTCTTAACATATATAAATGATCTGAAATATCTCGTATCACTTCAAATATTCCATAATTAAATTTTAAATTTTTGACACAAAACAAGTGTATAATATACTATGATATTTGACCGAAACTTGCATTTCGAAATGTTTCATAGAATCTAATTTTCAGATGATTTTTTTGCATGGACTTCCATCATAACCTTCCCTCTTAACATATATAAATGATCTGAAAAGTCTCGTATCATTTCAAATTGTCCCCAATTAAATTTGTTTTTTTTCCCACCGAAACTAGTGTATAATATACTACGATTTATGACCGAAACATGCATTTCGAAAAGTTTCATAGAATCTAGTAGTCAGATGATTTTTTGCATGGACTTTCATCACAACCTTCCCTCTTAACATATATAAATGATCTGAAATGTCTCGTATCACTTCAAATAGTCCCCAATTCAATTTTATTTTTTTGACCGAAACTAGTGTATAATATACTATTATTTTTTACCGAAACTTGCATTTCGAAAAGTTTCATAGAATCTAATTTTCAGATGATTTTTTGCATGGACTTCCATCATAACCTTCCCTCGTAAAATATATAAATGATATTAGAAGTTTCCTATCATTTCGAACTGTCCCCGATTTAATTTAATTTTTTGACACGAAACTAGTGTATAATATACTATGATATTTGACCGAAACTTGCATTTCGAAATGTTTCATAGATTCTAATTTTCAGATGATTTTTTTGCATGGACTTCCATCATAACCTTCCTTCTTAACATATATAAATGATCTGAAAAGTCTCGTATCATTTCAAATTTTCCCCAATTAAATTTGTTTTTTTCCCACCGAAACTAGTGTATAATATACTACGATTTATGACCAAAACTTGCATTTCGAAAAGTTTCATAGAATCTAGTTTTCATATTATTTTTTGCATGGACTTCCATCATAATCTTCCCTCTTAACATATATAAATGATCTGAAATGTCACGTATCACTTCAAATAATCCCCAATTAAACTATATTTTTTTTACCGAAACTAGTATATAATATACTACGATTTTTGACTGAAACTTGCATTTCGAAATATTTCATAGAATCTAATTTTCAGATGATTTTTTGCATGCACTTCCATCATAACCTTCCCTCTTAACATATATAAATGATCTGAAAAGTCTCGTATCATTTCAAATAGTCCCCATTTAAATTTTATTTTTTTGAACGAAACTAGTGTATAATATACTACGATTTTTGACCGAAACTTACATTTTGAAAAGTTTCATTGAATCTAATTTTCAGATGATTTTTTACATGGACTTCCATCATAACCTTCCCTCGTAAAATATATAAATGATATTAGAAGGTTCGTATCATTTCGAACAGTCCCCAATTTAATTTGATTTTTGACCAAATCTAGTATAAACTAGTGTATTATATATTATGATTTTTTGACCGAAACTTGCATTTCGAAAAGTTTCATAGAATCTAGTTTTCAGATGTTTTTTTTTTGCATGGGCTTCCATCATAACCTTTCCTCTTAACATACATAAATGATCTGAAAAGTCTCGTATCTTTTCAAATAGTCCCCAATTAAATTTGATTTTTTTGACCGAAACTAGTGTATAATAAACTACGATTTATGACCGAAACATGCATTTCGAAAAGTTTCATAGAATCTAGTCGTCAGATGATTTTTTGCATGGACTTTCATCACAACCTTCCCTCTTAACATATATAAATGATCTGAAATGTCTCGTATCACTTCAAATAGTCCCAAATTCAATTTTATTTTTTTGACCGAAACTAGTGTATAATATACTATTATTTTTTACCGAAACTTGCATTTCGAAAAGTTTCATAGAATCTAATTTTCAGATGATTTTTTGCATGGACTTCCATCATAACCTTCCCTCGTAAAATATATAAATGATATTAGAAGTTTCCTATCATTTCGAACTGTCCCCGATTTAATTTGATTTTTTAGAGAAACTAGTATAAAGTAGTGTATAATATATTTTGATTTTTTGACCGAAACTTGCATTTCGAAAAGCTTCATAGATCTACTTTTCAGATGATTTTTTTTGCATGGATTTCCATCATAACATTTCCTTTTAACATACATAAATGATCTGAAAAGTCTTGTATCATTTCAAATAGTCCCCAATTAAATTTGATTTTTTTGATCGAAACTAGTGTATAGTACTACGATTTATGACAGAAACTTGCATTTCGAAAAGTTTCATAGAATCTAATTTTCAGATGATTTTTTGTATTGACTTCCATCATAACCTTCCCTCTTAACATATATAAATGATATGAAAAGTATCGTATCATTTCAAATTGTCCCGAATTAAATTTAATTTTTTTGATCGAAACTAGTGTATAATATACTGCGATTTTTGACCGAAACTTGCATTTCGAAAAGTTTCATAGAATCTAGTTTTCAGATATTTTTTGCATGGACTTCCATCAGAATCTTCCCTCTTAACATATATAAATGATCTGAAATATCTCGTATCACTTCAAATCGTCCATAATTAAATTTTAATTTTTTGACACGAAACTAGTGTATAATCTACTATGATTTTTGACCGAAACTTGCATTTCGAAATGTTTCATAGAATCTAATTTTCAGATGATTTTTTTGCATGGACTTCCATCATAACCTTCCCTCTTAACATATATAAATGATCTGAAAAGTCTCGTATCATTTAAAATTGTCCCCAATTAAATTTGTTTTTTTCCCACCGAAACTAGTGTATAATATACTACGATTTATGACCGAAACTTGCATTTCGAAAAGTTTCATAGAATCTAGTTTTCATATTATTTTTTGCATGGACTTCCATCATAATCTTCCCTCTTAACATATATAAATGATCTGAAATGTCACGTATCACTTCAAATAATCCCCAATTAAATTATATATATATTTTTACCGAAACTAGTATATAATATACTACGATTTTTGACTGAAACTTGCATTTCGAAATATTTCATAGAATCTAATTTCCAGATGATTTTTTGCATGCACTTCCATCATAACCTTCCCTCTTAACATATATAAATGATTTGAAAAGTCTCGTATCATTTCAAATAGTCCCCATTTAAATTTTATTTTTTTGACCGTAACTAGTGTATAATATACTTCGATTTTTGACTGAAACTTACATTTCAAAAAGTTTAATAGAATCTAATTTTCAGATGATTTTTTACATGGACTTCCATCATAACCTTCCCTCGTAAAATATATAAATGATATTAGAAGTTTCGTATCATTTCGAACAGTCCCCGATTTAATTTGATTTTTGACCAAATCTAGTATAAACTAGTGTATAATATATTATGATTTTTTGTTCGAAACTTGCATTTTGAAAAGTTTCATAGAATCTAGTTTTCATATGTTTTTTTTGCATGGGCTTCCATCATAACCTTTCCTCTTAACATACATAAATGATCTGAAAAGTCTCGTATCATTTCAAATAGTCCCCAATTAAATTTGATTTTTTTGACCGAAACTAGTGTATAATATACTACGATTTATGACCGAAACATGCATTTCGAAAAGTTTCATAGAATCTAGTCGTCAGATGATTTTTTGCATGGACTTTCATCACAACCTTCCCTCTTAACATATATAAATGATCTGAAATGTCTCGTATCACTTCAAATAGTCCCCAATTCAATTTATTTTTTTGACCGAAACTAGTGTATAATATACTATTATTTTTTACCGAAACTTGCATTTCGAAAAGTTTCATAGAATCTAATTTTCAGATGATTTTTTGCATGGACTTCCATCATAACCTTCCCTCGTAAAATATATAAATGATATTAGAAGTTTCCTATCATTTCGAACTGTCCCCGATTTAATTTGATTTTTTAGAGAAACTAGTATAAAGTAGTGTATAATATATTTTGATTTTTTGACCGAAACTTGCATTTCGAAAAGCTTCATAGATCTAGTTTTCAGATGATTTTTTTGCATGGATTTCCATCATAACATTTTCTCTTAACATACATAAATGATCTGAAAAGTCATGTATCATTTCAAATAGTCCCCAATTAAATTTGCTTTTTTTGACCGAAACTAGTGTATAGTACTACGATTTATGACCGAAACTTGCATTTCGAAAAGTTTCATAGAATCTAATTTTCAGATGATTTTTTGTATTGACTTCCATCATAACCTCCCCTCTTAACATATATAAATGATCTGAAAAGTCTCGTATCATTTCAAATTGTTCCCAATTAAATTTAATTTTTTTGATCAAAACTAGTGTATAATATACTGCGATTTTTGACCGAAACTTGCATTTCGAAAAGTTTCATAGAATCTAGTTTTCTGATGATTTTTTGCATGGACTTCCATCATAATCTTCCCTCTTAACATATATAAATGATCTGAAATATCTCGTATCACTTCAAATAGTCCATAATTAAATTTTAATTTTTTGACACGAAACTAGTGTATAATATACTATGATATTTGACCGAAACTTGCATTTCGAAATGTTTCATAGATTCTAATTTTCAGATGATTTTTTTGCATGGACTTCCATCATAACCTTCCTTCTTAACATATATAAATGATCTGAAAAGTCTCGTATCATTTCAAATTTTCCCCAATTAAATTTGTTTTTTTTCCACCGAAACTAGTGTATAATATACTACGATTTATGACCAAAACTTGCATTTCGAAAAGTTTCATAGAATCTAGTTTTCATATTATTTTTTGCATGGACTTCCATCATAATCTTCCCTCTTAACATATATAAATGATCTGAAATGTCACGTATCACTTCAAATAATCCCCAATTAAACTATATTTTTTTTTACCGAAACTAGTATATAATATACTACGATTTTTGACTGAAACTTGCATTTCGAAATATTTCATAGAATCTAATTTTCAGATGATTTTTTGCATGCACTTCCATCATAACCTTCCCTCTTAGGATATATAAATGATCTGAAAAGTCTCGTATCATTTCAAATAGTCCCCATTTAAATTTTATTTTTTTGAACGAAACTAGTGTATAATATACTACGATTTTTGACCGAAACTTACATTTTGAAAAGTTTCATTGAATCTAATTTTCAGATGATTTTTTACATGGACTTCCATCATAACCTTCCCTCGTAAAATATATAAATGATATTAGAAGGTTCGTATCATTTCGAACAGTCCCCAATTTAATTTGATTTTTGACCAAATCTAGTATAAACTAGTGTATTATATATTATGATTTTTTGACCGAAACTTGCATTTCGAAAAGTTTCATAGAATCTAGTTTTCAGATGTTTTTTTTTTGCATGGGCTTCCATCATAACCTTTCCTCTTAACATACATAAATGATCTGAAAAGTCTCGTATCTTTTCAAATAGTCCCCAATTAAATTTGATTTTTTTGACCGAAACTAGTGTATAATAAACTACGATTTATGACCGAAACATGCATTTCGAAAAGTTTCATAGAATCTAGTCGTCAGATGATTTTTTGCATGGACTTTCATCACAACCTTCCCTCTTAACATATATAAATGATCTGAAATGTCTCGTATCACTTTAAATAGTCCCAAATTCAATTTTATTTTTTTGACCGAAACTAGTGTATAATATACTATTATTTTTTACCGAAACTTGCATTTCGAAAAGTTTCATAGAATCTAATTTTCAGATGATTTTTTGCATGGACTTCCATCATAACCTTCCCTCGTAAAATATATAAATGATATTAGAAGTTTCCTATCATTTCGAACTGTCCCCGATTTAATTTGATTTTTTAGAGAAACTAGTATAAAGTAGTGTATAATATATTTTGATTTTTTGACCGAAACTTGCATTTCGAAAAGCTTCATAGATCTACTTTTCAGATGATTTTTTTTGCATGGATTTCCATCATAACATTTCCTTTTAACATACATAAATGATCTGAAAAGTCTTGTATCATTTCAAATAGTCCCCAATTAAATTTGATTTTTTTGATCGAAACTAGTGTATAGTACTACGATTTATGACAGAAACTTGCATTTCGAAAAGTTTCATAGAATCTAATTTTCAGATGATTTTTTGTATTGACTTCCATCATAACCTTCCCTCTTAACATATATAAATGATATGAAAAGTATCGTATCATTTCAAATTGTCCCGAATTAAATTTAATTTTTTTGATCGAAACTAGTGTATAATATACTGCGATTTTTGACCGAAACTTGCATTTCGAAAAGTTTCATAGAATCTAGTTTTCAGATATTTTTTGCATGGACTTCCATCAGAATCTTCCCTCTTAACATATATAAATGATCTGAAATATCTCGTATCACTTCAAATCGTCCATAATTAAATTTTAATTTTTTGACACGAAACTAGTGTATAATCTACTATGATTTTTGACCGAAACTTGCATTTCGAAATGTTTCATAGAATCTAATTTTCAGATGATTTTTTTGCATGGACTTCCATCATAACCTTCCCTCTTAACATATATAAATGATCTGAAAAGTCTCGTATCATTTCAAATTGTCCCCAATTAAATTTGTTTTTTTCCCACCGAAACTAGTGTATAATATACTACGATTTATGACCGAAACTTGCATTTCGAAAAGTTTCATAGAATCTAGTTTTCATATTATTTTTTGCATGGACTTCCATCATAATCTTCCCTCTTAACATATATAAATGATCTGAAATGTCACGTATCACTTCAAATAATCCCCAATTAAATTATATATATTTTTTTTACCGAAACTAGTATATAATATACTACGATTTTTGACTGAAACTTGCATTTCGAAATATTTCATAGAATCTAATTTCCAGATGATTTTTTGCATGCACTTCCATCATAACCTTCCCTCTTAACATATATAAATGATTTGAAAAGTCTCGTATCATTTCAAATAGTCCCCATTTAAATTTTATTTTTTTGACCGTAACTAGTGTATAATATACTTCGATTTTTAACTGAAACTTACATTTCAAAAAGTTTAATAGAATCTAATTTTCAGATGATTTTTTACATGGACTTCCATCATAACCTTCCCTCGTAAAATATATAAATGATATTAGAAGTTTCGTATCATTTCGAACAGTCCCCGATTTAATTTGATTTTTGACCAAATCTAGTATAAACTAGTGTATAATATATTATGATTTTTTGACCGAAACTTGCATTTTGAAAAGTTTCATAGAATCTAGTTTTCATATGTTTTTTTTGCATGGGCTTCCATCATAACCTTTCCTCTTAACATACATAAATGATCTGAAAAGTCTCGTATCATTTCAAATAGTCCCCAATTAAATTTGATTTTTTTGACCGAAACTAGTGTATAATATACTACGATTTATGACCGAAACATGCATTTCGAAAAGTTTCATAGAATCTAGTCGTCAGATGATTTTTTGCATGGACTTTCATCACAACCTTCCCTCTTAACATATATAAATGATCTGAAATGTCTCGTATCACTTCAAATAGTCCCCAATTCAATTTATTTTTTTGACCGAAACTAGTGTATAATATACTATTATTTTTTACCGAAACTTGCATTTCGAAAAGTTTCATAGAATCTAATTTTCAGATGATTTTTTGCATGGACTTCCATCATAACCTTCCCTCGTAAAATATATAAATGATATTAGAAGTTTCCTATCATTTCGAACTGTCCCCGATTTAATTTGATTTTTTAGAGAAACTAGTATAAAGTAGTGTATAATATATTTTGATTTTTTGACCGAAACTTGCATTTCGAAAAGCTTCATAGATCTACTTTTCAGATGATTTTTTTGCATGGATTTCCATCATAACATTTTCTCTTAACATACATAAATGATCTGAAAAGTCTTGTATCATTTCAAATAGTCCCCAATTAAATTTGCTTTTTTTGACCGAAACTAGTGTATAGTACTACGATTTATGACCGAAACTTGCATTTCGAAAAGTTTCATAGAATCTAATTTTCAGATGATTTTTTGTATCGACTTCCATCATAACCTCCCCTCTTAACATATATAAATGATCTGAAAAGTCTCGTATCATTTCAAATTGTTCCCAATTAAATTTAATTTTTTTGATCAAAACTAGTGTATAATATACTGCGATTTTTGACCGAAACTTGCATTTCGAAAAGTTTCATAGAATCTAGTTTTCTGATGATTTTTTGCATGGACTTCCATCATAATCTTCCCTCTTAACATATATAAATGATCTGAAATATCTCGTATCACTTCAAATAGTCCATAATTAAATTTTAATTTTTTGACACGAAACTAGTGTATAATATACTATGATATTTGACCGAAACTTGCATTTCGAAATGTTTCATAGATTCTAATTTTCAGATGATTTTTTTGCATGGACTTCCATCATAACCTTCCTTCTTAACATATATAAATGATCTGAAAAGTCTCGTATCATTTCAAATTTTCCCCAATTAAATTTGTTTTTTTTCCACCGAAACTAGTGTATAATATACTACGATTTATGACCAAAACTTGCATTTCGAAAAGTTTCATAGAATCTAGTTTTCATATTATTTTTTGCATGGACTTCCATCATAATCTTCCCTCTTAACATATATAAATGATCTGAAATGTCACGTATCACTTCAAATAATCCCCAATTAAACTATATTTTTTTTTACCGAAACTAGTATATAATATACTACGATTTTTGACTGAAACTTGCATTTCGAAATATTTCATAGAATCTAATTTTCAGATGATTTTTTGCATGCACTTCCATCATAACCTTCCCTCTTAACATATATAAATGATCTGAAAAGTCTCGTATCATTTCAAATAGTCCCCATTTAAATTTTATTTTTTTGAACGAAACTAGTGTATAATATACTACGATTTTTGACCGAAACTTACATTTTGAAAAGTTTCATTGAATCTAATTTTCAGATGATTTTTTACATGGACTTCCATCATAACCTTCCCTCGTAAAATATATAAATGATATTAGAAGGTTCGTATCATTTCGAACAGTCCCCGATTTAATTTGATTTTTGACCAAATCTAGTATAAACTAGTGTATTATATATTATGATTTTTTGACCGAAACTTGCATTTCGAAAAGTTTCATAGAATCTAGTTTTCAGATGTTTTTTTGCATGGGCTTCCGTCATAACCTTTCCTCTTAACATACATAAATGATCTGAAAAGTCTCGTATCTTTTCAAATAGTCCCCAATTAAATTTGATTTTTTTGACCGAAACTAGTGTATAATATACTACGATTTATGACCGAAACATGCATTTCGAAAAGTTTCATAGAATCTAGTCGTCAGATGATTTTTTGCATGGACTTTCATCACAACCTTCCCTCTTAACATATATAAATGATCTGAAATGTCTCGTATCACTTCAAATAGTCCCCAATTCAATTTTATTTTTTTGACCGAAACTAGTGTATAATATACTATTATTTTTTACCGAAACTTGCATTTCGAAAAGTTTCATAGAATCTAATTTTCAGATGATTTTTTGCATGGACTTCCATCATAACCTTCCCTCGTAAAATATATATATGATATTAGAAGTTTCCTATCATTTCGAAATGTCCCCGATTTAATTTGATTTTTTAGAGAAACTAGTATAAAGTAGTGTATAATATATTTTGATTTTTTGACCGAAACTTGCATTTCGAAAAGCTTCATAGATCTACTTTTCAGATGATTTTTTTGCATGGATTTCCATCATAACATTTCCTCTTAACATACATAAATGATCTGAAAAGTCTTGTATCATTTCAAATAGTCCCCAATTAAATTTGATTTTTTTGACCGAAACTAGTGTATAGTACTACGATTTATGACCGAAACTTGCATTTCGAAAAGTTTCATAGAATCTAATTTTCAGATGATTTTTTGTATTGACTTCCATCATAACCTTCCCTCTTAACATATATAAATGATCTGAAAAGTCTCGTATCATTTCAAATTGTTCCCAATTAAATTTAATTTTTTTGATCAAAACTAGTGTATAATATACTACGATTTTTGATCGAAACTTGCATTTCGAAAAGTTTCATAGAATCTAGTTTTCTGATGATTTTTTGCATTGACTTCCATCATAATCTTCCCTCTTAACATATATAAATGATCTGAAATATCTCGTATCACTTCAAATTGTCCATAATTAAATTTTAATTTTTTGACACGAAACTAGTGTATAATATACTATGATATTTGACCGAAACTTGCATTTCGAAATGTTTCATAGATTCTAATTTTCAGATGATTTTTTTGCATGGACTTCCATCTTAACCTTCCTTCTTAACATATATAAATGATCTGAAAAGTCTCGTATCATTTCAAATTGTCCCCAATTAAATTTGTTTTTTTCCCACCGAAACTAGTGTATAATATACTACGATTTATGACCGAAACTTGCATTTCGAAAAGTTTCATAGAATCTAGTTTTCATATTATTTTTTGCATGGACTTCCATCATAATCTTCCCTCTTAACATATATAAATGATCTGAAATGTCACGTATCACTTCAAATAATCCCCAATTAAACTATATTTTTTTTTACCGAAACTAGTATATAATATACTACGATTTTTGACTGAAACTTGCATTTCGAAATATTTAATAGAATCTAATTTTCAGATGATTTTTTGCATGCACTTCCATCATAACCTTCCCTCTTAACATATATAAATGATCTGAAAAGTCTCGTATCATTTCAAATAGTCCCCATTTAAATTTTATTTTTTTGAACGAAACTAGTGTATAATATACTACGATTTTTGACCGAAACTTACATTTTGAAAAGTTTCATTGAATCTAATTTTCAGATGATTTTTTACATGGACTTCCATCATAACCTTCCCTCGTAAAATATATAAATGATATTAGAAGGTTCGTATCATTTCGAACAGTCCCCGATTTAATTTGATTTTTGACCAAATCTAGTATAAACTAGTGTATTATGTATTATGATTTTTTGACCGAAACTTCCATTTCGAAAAGTTTCATAGAATCTAGTTTTCAGATGTTTTTTTTGCATGGGCTTCCGTCATAACCTTTCCTCTTAACATACATAAATGATCTGAAAAGTCTCGTATCTTTTCAAATAGTCCCCAATTAAATTTGATTTTTTTGACCGAAACTAGTGTATAATATACTACGATTTATGACCGAAACATGCATTTCGAAAAGTTTCATAGAATCTAGTCGTCAGATGAGTTTTTGCATGGACTTTCATCACAACCTTCCCTCTTAACATATATAAATGATCTGAAATGTCTCGTATCACTTCAAATAGTCCCCAATTCAATTTTATTTTTTTGACCGAAACTAGTGTATAATATACTATTATTTTTTACCGAAACATGCATTTCGAAAAGTTTCATAGAATCTAATTTTCAGATGATTTTTTGCATGGACTTCCATCATAACCTTCCCTCGTAAAATATATAAATGATATTAGAAGTTTCCTATCATTTCGAACTGTCCCCGATTTAATTTGATTTTTTAGAGAAACTAGTATAAAGTAGTGTATAATATATTTTGATTTTTTGACCGAAACATGCATTTCGAAAAGCTTCATAGATCTACTTTTCAGATGATTTTTTTTGCATGGACTTCCATCATAACATTTCCTCTTAACATACATAAATGATCTGAAAAGTCTTGTATCATTTCAAATAGTCCCCAATTAAATTTGATTTTTTTGACCGAAACTAGTGTATAGTACTACGATTTATGACCGAAACTTGCATTTCGAAAAGTTTCATAGAATCTAATTTTCAGATGATTTTTTGTATTGACTTCCATCATAACCTTCCCTCTTAACATATATAAATGATCTGAAAAGTCTCGTATCATTTCAAATTGTTCCCAATTAAATTTAATTTTTTTGATCAAAACTAGTTTATAATATACTGCGATTTTTGACCGAAACTTGCATTTCGAAAAGTTTCATAGAATCTAGTTTTCTGATGATTTTTTGCATGGACTTCCATCATAATCTTCCCGCTTAACATATATAAATGATCTGAAATATCTCGTATCACTTCAAATAGTCCATAATTAAATTTTAATTTTTTGACACGAAACTAGTGTATAATATACTATGATATTTGACCGAAACTTGCATTTCGAAATGTTTCATAGATTGTAATTTTCAGAGGATTTTTATGCATGGACTTACATCTTAACCTTCCTTCTTAACATATATAAATGATCTGAAAAGTCTCGTATCATTTCAAATTGTCCCCAATTAAATTTGTTTTTTCCCCACCGAAACTAGTGTATAATATACTACGATTTATGACCGAAACTTGCATTTCGAAAAGTTTCATAGAATCTAGTTTTCATATTATTTTTTGCATGGACTTCCATCATAATCTTCCCTCTTAACATATATAAATGATCTGAAATGTCACGTATCACTTCAAATAATCCCCAATTAAACTATATTTTTTTTACCGAAACTAGTATATAATATACTACGATTTTTAACTGAAACTTGCATTTCGAAATATTTCATAGAATCTAATTTTCAGATGATTTTTTGCATGCACTTCCATCATAACCTTCCCTCTTAACATATATAAATGATCTGAAAAGTCTCGTATCATTTCAAATAGTCCCCATTTAAATTTATTTTTTTGAACGAAACTAGTGTATAATATACTACGATTTTTGACCGAAACTTACATTTTGAAAAGTTTCATTGAATCTAATTTTCAGATGATTTTTTACATGGACTTCCATCATAACCTTCCCTCTTAAAATATATAAATGATATTAGAAGGTTCGTATCGTTTCGAACAGTCCCCAATTTAATTTGATTTTTGACCAAATCTAGTATAAACTAGTGTATTATATATTATGATTTTTTGACCGAAACTTGCATTTCGAAAAGTTTCATAGAATCTAGTTTTCAGATGTTTTTTTTGCATGGGCTTCCATCATAACCTTTCCTCTTAACATACATAAATGATCTGAAAAGTCTCGTATCTTTTCAAATAGTCCCCAATTAAATTTGATTTTTTTGACCGAAACTAGTGTATAATATACTACGATTTATGACCGAAACATGCATTTCGAAAAGTTTCATAGAATCTAGTCGTCAGATGATTTTTTGCATGGACTTTCATCACAACCTTCCCTCTTAACATATATAAATGATCTGAAATGTCTCGTATCACTTCAAATAGTCCCCAATTCAATTTTATTTTTTTGACCGAAACTAGTGTATAATATACTATTATTTTTTACCGAAACTTGCATTTCGAAAAGTTTCATAGAATCTAATTTTCAGATGATTTTTTGCATGGACTTCCATCATAACCTTCCCTCGTAAAATATATAAATGATATTAGAAGTTTCCTATCATTTCGAACTATCCCCGATTTAATTTGATTTTTTAGAGAAACTAGTATAAAGTAGTTTATAATATATTTTGATTTTTTGACCGAAACTTGCATTTCGAAAAGCTTCATAGATCTACTTTTCAGATGATTTTTTTTGCATGGATATCCATCATAACATTTCCTCTTAACATACATAAATGATCTGAAAAGTCTTGTATCATTTCAAATAGTCCCCAATTAAATTTGATTTTTTTGACCGAAACTAGTGTATAGTACTACGATTTATGACCGAAACTTGCATTTCGAAAAGTTTCATAGAATCTAATTTTCAGATGATTTTTTGTATTGACTTCCATCATAACCTTCCCTCTTAACATATATAAATGATATGAAAAGTATCGTATCATTTCAAATTTTCCCGAATTAAATTTACTTTTTTTGATCGAAACTATTGTATAATATACTGCGATTTTTGACCGAAACTTGCATTTCGAAAAGTTTCATAGAATTTAGTTTTCAGATATTTTTTGCATGGACTTCCATCATAATCTTCCCTCTTAACATATATAAATGATTTGAAATATCTCGTATCACTTCAAATAGTCCATAATTAAATTTTAATTTTTTGACACGAAACTAGTGTATAATATACTATGATTTTTGACCGAAACTTGCATTTCGAAATGTTTCATAGAATCTAATTTTCAGATGATTTTTTTGCATGGACTTCCATCATAACCTTCCCTCTTAACATATATAAATGATCTGAAAAGTCTCGTATCATTTCAAATTGTCCCCAATTAAATTTGTTTTTTTTCCACCGAAACTAGTGTATAATATACTACGATTTATGACCGAAACTTGCATTTCAAAAAGTTTCATAGAATCTAGTTTTCATATTATTTTTTGCATGGACTTCCATCATAATCTTCCCTCTTAACATATATAAATAATCTGAAATGTCACGTATCACTTCAAATAATCCCCAATTAAATTATATTTTTTTTTACCGAAACTAGTATATAATATACTACGATTTTTGACTGAAACTTGCATTTCGAAATATTTCATAGAATCTAATTTCCAGATGATTTTTTGCATGCACTTCCATCATAACCTTCCCTCTTAACATATATAAATGATTTGAAAAGTCTCGTATCATTTCAAATAGTCCCCATTTAAATTTTATTTTTTTGACCGTAACTAGTGTATAATATACTTTGATTTTTGACTGAAACTTACATTTCAAAAAGTTTAATAGAATCTAATTTTCAGATGATTTTTTACATGGACTTCCATCATAACCTTCCCTCGTAAAATATATAAATGATATTAGAAGTTTCGTATAATTTCGAACAGTCCCCGATTTAATTTGATTTTTGACCAAATCTAGTATAAACTAGTGTATAATATATTATGATTTTTTGACCGAAACTTGCATTTTGAAAAGTTTCATAGAATCTAGTTTTCATATGTTTTTTTGCATGGGCTTCCATCATATACTTTCCTCTTAACATACATAAATGATCTGAAAAGTCTCGTATCATTTCAAATAGTCCCCAATTAAATTTGATTTTTTGACCGAAACTAGTGTATAATATACTTCGATTTATGAACGAAACATGCATTTCGAAAAGTTTCATAGAATCTAGTCGTCAGATGATTTTTTGCATGGACTTTCATCACAACCTTCCCTCTTAACATATATAAATGATCTGAAATGTCTCGTATCACTTCAAATAGTCCCGAATTCAATTTTATTTTTTTGACCGAAACTAGTGTATAATATACTATTATTTTTTACCGAAACTTGCATTTCGAAAAGTTTCATAGAATCTAATTTTCAGATGATTTTTTGCATGGACTTCCATCATAACCTTCCCTCGTAAAATATATAAATGATATTAGAAGTTTCCTATCATTTCGAACTGTCCCCGATTTAATTTGATTTTTTTAGAGAAACTAGTATAAAGTAGTGTATAATATATTTTGATTTTTTGACCGAAACTTGCATTTCGAAAAGCTTCATAGATCTACTTTTCAGATGATTTTTTTTGCATGGATTTCCATCATAACATTTCCTCTTAACATACATAAATGATCTGAAAAGTCTTGTATCATTTCAAATAGTCCCCAATTAAATTTGATTTTTTTGACCGAAACTAGTGTATAGTACTACGATTTATGACCGAAACTTGCATTTCGAAAAGTTTCATAGAATCTAATTTTCAGATGATTTTTTGTATTGACTTCCATCATAACCTTCCCTCTTAACATATATAAATGATATGAAAAGTATCGTATCATTTCAAATTTTCCCGAATTAAATTTAATTTTTTTGATCGAAACTATTGTATAATATACTGCGATTTTTGACCGAAACTTGCATTTCGAAAAGTTTCATAGAATCTAGTTTTCAGATATTTTTTGCATGGACTTCCATCATAATCTTCCCTCTTAACATATATAAATGATTTGAAATATCTCGTATCACTTCAAATAGTCCATAATTAAATTTTAATTTTTTGACACGAAACTAGTGTATAATATACTATGATTTTTGACCGAAACTTGCATTTCGAAATGTTTCATAGAATCTAATTTTCAGATGATTTTTTTGCATGGACTTCCATCATAACCTTCCCTCTTAACATATATAAATGATCTGAAAAGTCTCGTATCATTTCAAATTGTCCCCAATTAAATTTGTTTTTTTTCCACCGAAACTAGTGTATAATATACTACGATTTATGACCGAAACTTGCATTTCGAAAAGTTTCATAGAATCTAGTTTTCATATTATTTTTTGCATGGACTTCCATCATAATCTTTCCTCTTAACATATATAAATGATCTGAAATGTCACGTATCACTTCAAATAATCCCCAATTAAATTATATTTTTTTTTACCGAAACTCGTATATAATATACTACGATTTTTGACTGAAACTTGCATTTCGAAATATTTCATAGAATCTAATTTCCAGATGATTTTTTGCATGCACTTCCATCATAACCTTCCCTCTTAACATATATAAATGATTTGAAAAGTCTCGTATCATTTCAAATAGTCCCCATTTAAATTTTATTTTTTTGACCGTAACTAGTGTATAATATACTTTGATTTTTGACTGAAACTTACATTTCAAAAAGTTTAATAGAATCTAACTTTCAGATGATTTTTTACATGGACTTCCATCATAACCTTCCCTCGTAAAATATATAAATGATATTAGAAGTTTCGTATAATTTCGAACAGTCCCCGATTTAATTTGATTTTTGACCAAATCTAGTATAAACTAGTGTATAATATATTATGATTTTTTGACCGAAACTTGCATTTTGAAAAGTTTCATAGAATCTAGTTTTCATATGTTTTTTTGCATGGGCTTCCATCATATACTTTCCTCTTAACATACATAAATGATCTTAAAAGTCTCGTATCATTTCAAATAGTCCCCAATTAAATTTGATTTTTTGACCGAAACTAGTGTATAATATACTTCGATTTATGAACGAAACATGCATTTCGAAAAGTTTCATAGAATCTAGTCGTCAGATGATTTTTTGCATGGACTTTCATCACAACCTTCCCTCTTAACATATATAAATGATCTGAAATGTCTCGTATCACTTCAAATAGTCCCGAATTCAATTTTATTTTTTTGACCGAAACTAGTGTATAATATACTATTATTTTTTACCGAAACTTGCATTTCGAAAAGTTTCATAGAATCTAATTTTCAGATGATTTTTTGCATGGACTTCCATCATAACCTTCCCTCGTAAAATATATAAATGATATTAGAAGTTTCCTATCATTTCGAACTATCCCCGATTTAATTTGATTTTTTAGAGAAACTAGTATAAAGTAGTTTATAATATATTTTGATTTTTTGACCGAAACTTGCATTTCGAAAAGCTTCATAGATCTACTTTTCAGATGATTTTTTTTGCATGGATATCCATCATAACATTTCCTCTTAACATACATAAATGATCTGAAAAGTCTTGTATCATTTCAAATAGTCCCCAATTAAATTTGATTTTTTTGACCGAAACTAGTGTATAGTACTACGATTTATGACCGAAACTTGCATTTCGAAAAGTTTCATAGAATCTAATTTTCAGATGATTTTTTGTATTGACTTCCATCATAACCTTCCCTCTTAACATATATAAATGATATGAAAAGTATCGTATCATTTCAAATTTTCCCGAATTAAATTTACTTTTTTTGATCGAAACTATTGTATAATATACTGCGATTTTTGACCGAAACTTGCATTTCGAAAAGTTTCATAGAATTTAGTTTTCAGATATTTTTTGCATGGACATCCATCATAATCTTCCCTCTTAACATATATAAATGATTTGAAATATCTCGTATCACTTCAAATAGTCCATAATTAAATTTTAATTTTTTGACACGAAACTAGTGTATAATATACTATGATTTTTGACCGAAACTTGCATTTCGAAATGTTTCATAGAATCTAATTTTCAGATGATTTTTTTGCATGGACTTCCATCATAACCTTCCCTCTTAACATATATAAATGATCTGAAAAGTCTCGTATCATTTCAAATTGTCCCCAATTAAATTTGTTTTTTTTCCACCGAAACTAGTGTATAATATACTACGATTTATGACCGAAACTTGCATTTCAAAAAGTTTCATAGAATCTAGTTTTCATATTATTTTTTGCATGGACTTCCATCATAATCTTCCCTCTTAACATATATAAATAATCTGAAATGTCACGTATCACTTCAAATAATCCCCAATTAAATTATATTTTTTTTTACCGAAACTAGTATATAATATACTACGATTTTTGACTGAAACTTGCATTTCGAAATATTTCATAGAATCTAATTTCCAGATGATTTTTTGCATGCACTTCCATCATAACCTTCCCTCTTAACATATATAAATGATTTGAAAAGTCTCGTATCATTTCAAATAGTCCCCATTTAAATTTTATTTTTTTGACCGTAACTAGTGTATAATATACTTTGATTTTTGACTGAAACTTACATTTCAAAAAGTTTAATAGAATCTAATTTTCAGATGATTTTTTACATGGACTTCCATCATAACCTTCCCTCGTAAAATATATAAATGATATTAGAAGTTTCGTATAATTTCGAACAGTCCCCGATTTAATTTGATTTTTGACCAAATCTAGTATAAACTAGTGTATAATATATTATGATTTTTTGACCGAAACTTGCATTTTGAAAAGTTTCATAGAATCTAGTTTTCATATGTTTTTTTGCATGGGCTTCCATCATATACTTTCCTCTTAACATACATAAATGATCTGAAAAGTCTCGTATCATTTCAAATAGTCCCCAATTAAATTTGATTTTTTGACCGAAACTAGTGTATAATATACTTCGATTTATGAACGAAACATGCATTTCTAAAAGTTTCATAGAATCTAGTCGTCAGATGATTTTTTGCATGGACTTTCATCACAACCTTCCCTCTTAACATATATAAATGATCTGAAATGTCTCGTATCACTTCAAATAGTCCCGAATTCAATTTTATTTTTTTGACCGAAACTAGTGTATAATATACTATTATTTTTTACCGAAACTTGCATTTCGAAAAGTTTCATAGAATCTAATTTTCAGATGATTTTTTGCATGGACTTCCATCATAACCTTCCCTCGTAAAATATATAAATGATATTAGAAGTTTCCTATCATTTCGAACTGTCCCCGATTTAATTTGATTTTTTTAGAGAAACTAGTATAAAGTAGTGTATAATATATTTTGATTTTTTGACCGAAACTTGCATTTCGAAAAGCTTCATAGATCTACTTTTCAGATGATTTTTTTTGCATGGATTTCCATCATAACATTTCCTCTTAACATACATAAATGATCTGAAAAGTCTTGTATCATTTCAAATAGTCCCCAATTAAATTTGATTTTTTTGACCGAAACTAGTGTATAGTACTACGATTTATGACCGAAACTTGCATTTCGAAAAGTTTCATAGAATCTAATTTTCAGATGATTTTTTGTATTGACTTCCATCATAACCTTCCCTCTTAACATATATAAATGATATGAAAAGTATCGTATCATTTCAAATTTTCCCGAATTAAATTTAATTTTTTTGATCGAAACTATTGTATAATATACTGCGATTTTTGACCGAAACTTGCATTTCGAAAAGTTTCATAGAATCTAGTTTTCAGATATTTTTTGCATGGACTTCCATCATAATCTTCCCTCTTAACATATATAAATGATTTGAAATATCTCGTATCACTTCAAATAGTCCATAATTAAATTTTAATTTTTTGACACGAAACTAGTGTATAATATACTATGATTTTTGACCGAAACTTGCATTTCGAAATGTTTCATAGAATCTAATTTTCAGATGATTTTTTTGCATGGACTTCCATCATAACCTTCCCTCTTAACATATATAAATGATCTGAAAAGTCTCGTATCATTTCAAATTGTCCCCAATTAAATTTGTTTTTTTTCCACCGAAACTAGTGTATAATATACTACGATTTATGACCGAAACTTGCATTTCAAAAAGTTTCATAGAATCTAGTTTTCATATTATTTTTTGCATGGACTTCCATCATAATCTTCCCTCTTAACATATATAAATAATCTGAAATGTCACGTATCACTTCAAATAATCCCCAATTAAATTATATTTTTTTTTACCGAAACTAGTATATAATATACTACGATTTTTGACTGAAACTTGCATTTCGAAATATTTCATAGAATCTAATTTCCAGATGATTTTTTGCATGCACTTCCATCATAACCTTCCCTCTTAACATATATAAATGATTTGAAAAGTCTCGTATCATTTCAAATAGTCCCCATTTAAATTTTATTTTTTTGACCGTAACTAGTGTATAATATACTTTGATTTTTGACTGAAACTTACATTTCAAAAAGTTTAATAGAATCTAATTTTCAGATGATTTTTTACATGGACTTCCATCATAAACTTCCCTCGTAAAATATATAAATGATATTAGAAGTTTCGTATAATTTCGAACAGTCCCCGATTTAATTTGATTTTTGACCAAATCTAGTATAAACTAGTGTATAATATATATGATTTTTTGACCGAAACTTGCATTTTGAAAAGTTTCATAGAATCTAGTTTTCATATGTTTTTTTGCATGGGCTTCCATCATATACTTTCCTCTTAACATACATAAATGATCTGAAAAGTCTCGTATCATTTCAAATAGTCCCCAATTAAATTTGATTTTTTGACCGAAACTAGTGTATAATATACTTCGATTTATGAACGAAACATGCATTTCGAAAAGTTTCATAGAATCTAGTCGTCAGATGATTTTTTGCATGGACTTTCATCACAACCTTCCCTCTTAACATATATAAATGATCTGAAATGTCTCGTATCACTTCAAATAGTCCCGAATTCAATTTTATTTTTTTGACCGAAACTAGTGTATAATATACTATTATTTTTTACCGAAACTTGCATTTCGAAAAGTTTCATAGAATCTAATTTTCAGATGATTTTTTGCATGGACTTCCATCATAACCTTCCCTCGTAAAATATATAAATGATATTAGAAGTTTCCTATCATTTCGAACTGTCCCCGATTTAATTTGATTTTTTTAGAGAAACTAGTATAAAGTAGTGTATAATATATTTTGATTTTTTGACCGAAACTTGCATTTCGAAAAGCTTCATAGATCTACTTTTCAGATGATTTTTTTTGCATGGATTTCCATCATAACATTTCCTCTTAACATACATAAATGATCTGAAAAGTCTTGTATCATTTCAAATAGTCCCCAATTAAATTTGATTTTTTTGACCGAAACTAGTGTATAGTACTACGATTTATGACCGAAACTTGCATTTCGAAAAGTTTCATAGAATCTAATTTTCAGATGATTTTTTGTATTGACTTCCATCATAACCTTCCCTCTTAACATATATAAATGATATGAAAAGTATCGTATCATTTCAAATTTTCCCGAATTAAATTTAATTTTTTTGATCGAAACTATTGTATAATATACTGCGATTTTTGACCGAAACTTGCATTTCGAAAAGTTTCATAGAATCTAGTTTTCAGATATTTTTTGCATGGACTTCCATCATAATCTTCCCTCTTAACATATATAAATGATTTGAAATATCTCGTATCACTTCAAATAGTCCATAATTAAATTTTAATTTTTTGACACGAAACTAGTGTATAATATACTATGATTTTTGACCGAAACTTGCATTTCGAAATGTTTCATAGAATCTAATTTTCAGATGATTTTTTTGCATGGACTTCCATCATAACCTTCCCTCTTAACATATATAAATGATCTGAAAAGTCTCGTATCATTTCAAATTGTCCCCAATTAAATTTGTTTTTTTTCCACCGAAACTAGTGTATAATATACTACGATTTATGACCGAAACTTGCATTTCGAAAAGTTTCATAGAATCTAGTTTTCATATTATTTTTTGCATGGACTTCCATCATAATCTTTCCTCTTAACATATATAAATGATCTGAAATGTCACGTATCACTTCAAATAATCCCCAATTAAATTATATTTTTTTTTACCGAAACTCGTATATAATATACTACGATTTTTGACTGAAACTTGCATTTCGAAATATTTCATAGAATCTAATTTCCAGATGATTTTTTGCATGCACTTCCATCATAACCTTCCCTCTTAACATATATAAATGATTTGAAAAGTCTCGTATCATTTCAAATAGTCCCCATTTAAATTTTATTTTTTTGACCGTAACTAGTGTATAATATACTTTGATTTTTGACTGAAACTTACATTTCAAAAAGTTTAATAGAATCTAACTTTCAGATGATTTTTTACATGGACTTCCATCATAACCTTCCCTCGTAAAATATATAAATGATATTAGAAGTTTCGTATAATTTCGAACAGTCCCCGATTTAATTTGATTTTTGACCAAATCTAGTATAAACTAGTGTATAATATATTATGATTTTTTGACCGAAACTTGCATTTTGAAAAGTTTCATAGAATCTAGTTTTCATATGTTTTTTTGCATGGGCTTCCATCATATACTTTCCTCTTAACATACATAAATGATCTTAAAAGTCTCGTATCATTTCAAATAGTCCCCAATTAAATTTGATTTTTTGACCGAAACTAGTGTATAATATACTTCGATTTATGAACGAAACATGCATTTCGAAAAGTTTCATAGAATCTAGTCGTCAGATGATTTTTTGCATGGACTTTCATCACAACCTTCCCTCTTAACATATATAAATGATCTGAAATGTCTCGTATCACTTCAAATAGTCCCGAATTCAATTTTATTTTTTTGACCGAAACTAGTGTATAATATACTATTATTTTTTACCGAAACTTGCATTTCGAAAAGTTTCATAGAATCTAATTTTCAGATGATTTTTTGCATGGACTTCCATCATAACCTTCCCTCGTAAAATATATAAATGATATTAGAAGTTTCCTATCATTTAGAACTGTCCCCGATTTAAATTGATTTTTTAGAGAAACTAGTATAAAGTAGTGTATAATATATTTTGATTTTTTGACCGAAACTTGCATTTCGAAAAGCTTCATAGATCTACTTTTCAGATGATTTTTTTTGCATGGATTTCCATCATAACATTTCCTCTTAACATACATAAATGATCTGAAAAGTCTTGTATCATTTCAAATAGTCCCCAATTAAATTTGATTTTTTTGACCGAAACTAGTGTATAGTACTACGATTTATGACCGAAACTTGCATTTCGAAAAGTTTCATAGAATCTAATTTTCAGATGATTTTTTGTATTGACTTCCATCATAACCTTCCCTCTTAACATATATAAATGATATGAAAAGTATCGTATCATTTCAAATTGTCCCGAATTAAATTTAATTTTTTTGATCGAAACTAGTGTATAATATACTGCGATTTTTGACCGAAACTTGCATTTCGAAAAGTTTCATAGAATCTAGTTTTCAGATATTTTTTGCATGGACTTCCATCATAATCTTCCCTCTTAACATATATAAATGATCTGAAATATCTCGTATCACTTCAAATAGTCCATAATTAAATTTTAATTTTTTGACACGAAACTAGTGTATAATATACTATGATTTTTGACCGAAACTTGCATTTCGAAATGTTTCATAGAATCTAATTTTCAGATGATTTTTTTGCATGGACTTCCATCATAACCTTCCCTCTTAACATATATAAATGATCAGAAAAGTCTCGTATCATTTCAAATTGTCCCCAATTAAATTTGTTTTTTTCCCACCGAAACTAGTGTATAATATACCACGATTTATGACCGAAACTTGCATTTCGAAAAGTTTCATAGAATCTAGTTTTCATATTATTTTTTGCATGGACTTCCATCATAATCTACCCTCTTAACATATATAAATGATCTGAAATGTCACGTATCACTTCAAATAATCCCCAATTAAATTATATTTTTTTTTACCGAAACTAGTATATAATATACTACGATTTTTGACTGAAACTTGCATTTCGAAATATTTCATAGAATCTAATTTTCAGATGATTTTTTGCATGCACTTCCATCATAACCTTCCCTCTTAACATATATAAATGATTTGAAAAGTCTCGTATCATTTCAAATAGTCCCCATTTAAATTTTATTTTTTTGACCGTAACTAGTGTATAATATACTTCGATTTTTGACTGAAACTTACATTTCAAAAAGTTTAATAGAATCTAATTTTCAGATGATTTTTTACATGGACTTCCATCATAACCTTCCCTCGTAAAATATATAAATGATATTAGAAGTTTCGTATCATTTCGAACAGTCCACGATTTAATTTGATTTTTGACCAAATCTAGTATAAACTAGTGTATAATATATTATGATTTTTTGACCGAAACTTGCATTTTGAAAAGTTTCATAGAATCTAGTTTTCATATGTTTTTTTGCATGGGCTTCCATCATAACCTTTCTTCTTAACATACATAAATGATCTGAAAAGTCTCGTATCATTTCAAATAGTCCCCAATTAAATTTGATTTTTTGACCGAAATTAGTGTATAATATACTTCAATTTATGACCGAAACATGCATTTCGAAAAGTTTCATAGAATCTAGTCGTCAGATGATTTTTTGCATGGACTTTCATCACAACCTTCCCTCTTAACATATATAAATGATCTGAAATGTCTCGTATCACTTCAAATAGTCCCGAATTCAATTTTATTTTTTTGACCAAAACTAGTGTATAATATACTATTATTTTTTACCGAAACTTGCATTTCGAAAAGTTTCATAGAATCTAATTTTCAGATGATTTTTTGCATGGACTTCCATCATAACCTTCCCTCGTAAAATATATAAATGATATTAGAAGTTTCCTATCATTTAGAACTGTCCCCGATTTAAATTGATTTTTTAGAGAAACTAGTTTTAAGTAGTGTATAATATATTTTGATTTTTTGACAGAAACTTGCATTTCGAAAAGCTTCATAGATCTAGTTTTCAGATGATTTTTTTTGCATGGATTTCCATCATAACATTTCCTCTTAACATACATAAATGATCTGAAAAGTCTTGTATCATTTCAAATAGTCCCCAATTAAATTTGATTTTTTTGACCGAAACTTGCATTTCGAAAAGTTTCATAGAATCTAATTTTCAGATGATTTTTTGTATTGACTTCCATCATAACCTTCCCTCTTAACATATATAAATGATCTGAAAAGTCTCGTATCATTTCAAATTGTCACGAATTAAATTTAATTTTTTTGATCGAAACTAGTGTATAATATACTGCGATTTTTGACCGAAACTTGCATTTCGAAAAGTTTCATAGAATCTAGTTTTCAGATATTTTTTGCATGGACTTCCATCAGAATCTTCCCTCTTAACATATATAAATGATCTGAAATATCTCGTATAACTTCAAATAGTCCATAATTAAATTTTAATTTTTTGACACGAAACTAATGTATAATATACTATGATATTTGATCGAAACTTGCATTTCGAAATGTTTCATAGATTCTAATTTTCAGATGATTTTTTTGCATGGACTTCCATCATAACCTTCCCTCTTAACATATATAAATGATCTGAAAAGTCTCGTATCATTTCAAATTGTCCCCAATTAAATTTGTTTTTTTTCAACCGAAACTAGTGTATAATATACTACGATTTATGACCGAAACATGCATTTCGAAAAGTTTCATAGAATCTAGTTTTCATATTATTTTTTGCATGGACTTCCATCATAATCTTCCCTCTTAACATATATAAATGATCTGAAATGTAACGTATCACTTCAAATAATCGCCAATTAAATTATATTTTTTTACCGAAACTAGTATATAATATACTACGATTTTTGACTGAAACTTGCATTTCGAAAAATTTCATAGAATCTAATTTTCAGATGATTTTTTGCATGCACTTCCATCATAACCTTCCCTCTTAACATATATAAATGATCTGAAAAGTCTCGTATCATTTCAAATTGTTCCCAATTAAATTTAATTTTTTTGATCAAAACTAGTGTATAATATACTGCGATTTTTGACCGAAACTTGCATTTCGAAAAGTTTCATAGATTCTAGTTTTCTGATGATTTTTTGCATGGACTTCCATCATAATCTTCCCTCTTAACAGATATAAATGATCCGAAATATCTCGTATCACTTCAAATAGTCCATAATTAAATTTTAATTTTTTGAAACGAAACTAGTGTATAATATACTATGATATTTGACCGAAACTTGCATTTCGAAATGTTTCATAGATTCTAATTTTCAGATGATTTTTTTGCATGGACTTCCATCATAACCTTCCCTCTTAACATATATAAATGATCTGAAAAGTCTCGTATCATTTCAAATTGTCCCCAATTAAATTTGTTTTTTTTCCACCGAAACTAGTGTATAATATACTACGATTTATGACCGAAACTTGCATTTCGAAAAGTTTCATAGAATCTAGTTTTCATATTATTTTTTGCATGGACTTCCATCATAATCTTTCCTCTTAACATATATAAATGATCTGAAATGTCACGTATCACTTCAAATAATCCCTAATTAAATTATATTTTTTTTTACCGAAACTAGTATATAATATACTACGATTTTTGACTGAAACTTGCATTTCGAAATATTTCATAGAATCTAATTTTCAGATGATTTTTTCCATGCACTTCCACCATAACCTTCCCTCTTAACATATATAAATGATCTGAAAAGTCTCGTATCATTTCAAATAGTCCCCATTTAAATTTTATTTTTTTGAACGAAACTAGTGTATAATATACTACGATTTTTGACCCAAACTTACATTTTGAAAAGTTTCATTGAATCTAATTTTCAGATGATTTTTTACATGGACTTCCATTATAACCTTCCCTCGTAAAATATATAAATGTTATTAGAAGGTTCGTATCATTTCGAACAGTCCCCGATTTAATTTGATTTTTGACCAAATCTAGTATAAACTAGTGTATTATATATTATGATTTTTTGACCGAAACTTGCATTTCGAAAAGTTTCATAGAATCTAGTTTTCAGATGTTTTTTTTGCATGGGCTTCCATCATAACCTTTCCTCTTAACATACATAAATGATCTGAAAAGTCTCGTATCTTTTCAAATAGTCCCCAATTAAATTTGATTTTTTTGACCGAAACTAGTGTATAATATACTACGATTTATGACCGAAACATGCATTTCGAAAAGTTTCATAGAATCTAGTCGTCAGATGATTTTTTGCATGGACTTTCATCACAACCTTCCCTCTTAACATATATAAATGATCTGAAATGTCTCGTATCACTTCAAATAGTCCCCAATTCAATTTTATTTTTTTGATCAAAACTAGTGTATAATATACTGCGATTTTTGACCGAAACTTGCATTTCGAAAAGTTTCATAGATTCTAGTTTTCTGATGATTTTTTGCATGGACTTCCATCATAATCTTCCCTCTTAACAGATATAAATGATCCGAAATATCTCGTATCACTTCAAATAGTCCATAATTAAATTTTAATTTTTTGACACGAAACTAGTGTATAATATACTATGATATTTGACCGAAACTTGCATTTCGAAATGTTTCATAGATTCTAATTTTCAGATGATTTTTTTGCATGGACTTCCATCATAACCTTCCCTCTTAACATATATAAATGATCTGAAAAGTCTCGTATCATTTCAAATTGTCTCCAATTAAATTTGTTTTTTTCCCACCGAAACTAGTGTATAATATACTACGATTTATGACCGAAACTTGCATTTCGAAAAGTTTCATAGAATCTAGTTTTCATATTATTTTTTGCATGGACTTCCATTATAATCTTTCCTCTTAACATATATAAATGATCTGAAATGTCACGTATCACTTCAAATAATCCCCAATTAAATTATATTTTTTTTTACCGAAACTAGTATATAATATACTACGATTTTTGACTGAAACTTGCATTTTGAAATATTTCATAGAATCTAATTTTCAGATGATTTTTTCCATGCACTTCCATCATAACCTTCCCTTTTAACATATATAAATGATCTGAAAAGTCTCGTATCATTTCAAATAGTCCCCATTTAAATTTTATTTTTTTGAACGAAACTAGTGTATAATATACTACGATTTTTCACCCAAACTTACATTTTGAAAAGTTTCATTGAATCTAATTTTCAGATGATTTTTTACATGGACTTCCATTATAACCTTCCCTCGTAAAATATATAAATGTTATTAGAAGGTTCGTATCATTTCGAACAGTCCCCGATTTAATTTGATTTTTGACCAAATCTAGTATAAACTAGTGTATTATATATTATGATTTTTTGACCGAAACTTGCATTTCGAAATGTTTCATAGAATCTAGTTTTCAGATTTTTTTTTTGCATGGGCTTCCATCATAACCTTTCCTCTTAACATACATAAATGATCTGAAAAGTCTCGTATCTTTTCAAATAGTCCCCAATTAAATTTGATTTTTTTGACCGAAACTAGTGTATAATATACTACGATTTATGACCGAAACATGCATTTCGAAAAGTTTCATAGAATCTAGTCGTCAGATGATTTTTTGCATGGACTTTCATCACAACCTTCCCTCTTAACATATATAAATGATCTGAAATGTCTCGTATCACTTCAAATAGTCCCCAATTCAATTTTATTTTTTTGACCGAAACTAGTGTATAATATACTATTATTTTTTACCGAAACTTGCATTTCGAAAAGTTTCATAGAATCTAATTTTCAGATGATTTTTTGCATGGACTTCTATCATAACCTTCCCTCGTAAAATATATAAATGATATTTGAAGTTTCCTATCATTTAGAACTGTCCCCGATTTAATTTGATTTTTTAGAGAAACTTGTATAAAGTAGTGTATAATATATTTTGATTTTTTGACCGAAATTTGCATTTCGAAAAGCTTCATAGATCTACTTTTCAGATGATTTTTTTTGCATGGATTTCCATCATAAAATTTCCTCTTAACATACATAAATGATCTGAAAAGTCTTGTATCATTTGAAATAGTCCCCAATTAAATTTGATTTTTTTGACCGAAACTAGTGTATAGTACTACGATTTATGACCGAAACTTGCATTTCGAAAAGTTTCATAGAATCTAATTTTCAGATGATTTTTTGTATTGACTTCCATCATAACCTTCCCTCTTAACATATATAAATGATCTGAAAAGTCTCGTATCATTTCAAATTATCCCCAATTAAATTTAATTTTTTTGATCGAAACTAGTGTATAATATACTGCGATTTTTGACCGAAACTTGCATTTCGAAAAGTTTCATAGAATCTAGTTTTCAGATGATTTTTTGCATGGACTTCCATCATAATCTCCCCTCTTAACATATATAAATGATCTGAAATGATTCGTATCACGTCAAATAGTCCCCAATTAAATTTTATTTTTTTGACCGAAACTAGTGTATATTTTACTACGATTTTTGACCGAAACTTGCATTTCGAAAAGTTTCATAGAATCTAATTTTTAGATGATTTTTTGTATTGACTTCCATCATAACCTTCCCTCTTAAAATATATAAATTATATTAGAAGTTTCGTATCATTTCGAACAGTTCCCGATTTAATTTGATTTTTGACCAAATCTAGTATAAACTGATGGGCTAAAGACGTATCTAATTATGTGTCTAGCGGTATCTTAACTGCAAGTGCACAACCTATCGAAGTAATATTTAAGATTATCAATCCACAGGGACTCTATGGTTACTTAGTGCTAGATGAACTTCTAGTTTAACTAAGGTGAAGGGTTGTCACGATTTTTTGTTGTTTTTAAAGATTAAAGGCGGGAATTAAATTTAAGTTTTAATAAAATAATACTAAGGCGGTCGGTATGTAATTATGCTAACTTAGGCGGGTCAATCTAACCTAGGCTTATAAAGGTGTTCACTTAATCTATTCTGTAGAGGTTACCAGTTTAAATACCTTTAACTCACACTCTCGTGGTCTTATCTCAGATCTTACCCCTAAAGCCCTATGCTTGCTCTCGCTAGCCCATAAGTGTTTAGAGATAATTTTTGGAAACTTAGTAAATCTAATTTATTTTAAAGCGCTCTCGCTGTGTTTAATTTAAATGCCTAACTTTAGCTATCTGGTTAAAATCTCACACTCTCGTGGTCTTGACCTAACCTAATACACTTTCCTTACTCTCGTAACAAAAAGGTCGATTTTAAATAAAAAGTATCAGCCAGAATACTAAGCTATTAATTATTTTAAGCCTATAGTTGATTTTACCGATTTAGTTTGTTTTAATTACATACCGCCCTAAGGTAATTAGCTACTCATTTTTGTTGAACCAGACAGAGGCAGAGAAACAATAAACGAAATATTCATGGCAGAAAAATAAATATTCAACATAAATATAAAATTGCAAATTAAAATAAACCTTGTTAACAATAAAATGGCAGACTCCTTCTTCCACAGACCGGAAAGCTCGGAGTATTTGGCGGAATCGAAAATAAACTAAAAATTCTGAAGGCTTTGAAACAAATAAATTTTTATAATAATTTCCTGATGTTGGAAATTGTTATAGGTTGGGTTTGGATACAATAAAAATAGAACAATGAAAATAATGCTGAAATAATAAGGGTGTAAAATAATTCGGCAGAGCTTCCGCAAGAAATTGATAAAAAATTACTCTGTAAATTGTTCAAATGAATTATGCTATTTATAGAAGATTTAATGGGCTTGTGGTTGAACTTGTTTGCTTGGGCCTCATAGGAGCAGTTGAGAGAATACAGGAACGTGGATACAGGGTCAGCTGGAAAGTAGGCAATTTCATATGCACGTAGCGTTGTGACCAAGTCTCAGTCAAATAACCTCTTTTTCCCTTGTCACGGTCGTGACAAGGGCATCACGTTCGTGTCCTGTGTAATTTAAGTGTCACGGTCGTGAGGGATATGTCACGGCCGTGATTGCTCCTTTTGGGGTGTCACGGTCGTGACACCTTAGTGACGACCGTGAGTGTTACAAAATATGCAGGTTTTGCAGGTTTCTTCATTTCTTCATCTTTTTATGGTTGTTTTCGTTCCTTTTGCTCTTGGCTCATGATTTAGCTCTGTATACGATGTACCTGCAAAATGGTAAGGAAAACTCGAGGAATCGGGTGTTAAAACGACGATTATGCGATAAAACGGTAATGAAACATAGCAATATAATCGATACATTTTCTCGTTATCAAACTTCCCCAAACTTAAACCTTTGCTTGTCCTCAAGCAAATAGTCGGTTGAAAATCGTCGGACAAGTTTTTATCGACGCATACACATAACAAACCGTACGAGGGATCGTTTTGTCGGATAAACCGGTAATGATAAAACACTAACGATACACTAATGACACAAGCAACAAGCTAAGTCGTCGACTTCCCGTTAAACGAAACAATCGGTAATTTCTTTACGATTTCACCTAGAGTTTTTCGATCTTATTTCGCCCGGTTTCATTCTAGCGCAATCACATTAAGCCCTTTGCCTTAGCACGCACGTAGTGGAGTAGCCGGTTAGCGACTTTGATCCTTTTTAAGCACGGGGTCTGGTACACGAGTGCGGTAACCCTACATATATTATCCGATTTGGAGGTTGTGGGGGATCGAGCCGTAGCACGCCCTACCAAGTTCAGGACCAGTACCTCTGAACCAACCCGCAATGGACTCCTTCTCATATTTCTCGTTTCTTATATGCAACCGTGTACTTTGGTGCAATTTCTTTTCATTTGCATCGAGATATGAAGGATCATTATTGATTAGGCATCAAACACTTATATTCATCGGCTCCCCATGTGGTTTGTGTTCAGACGGTGCTGACTGCTAGTATAAACTACTAGGGGTTACTTTTGAACTGAAACTTAAGGTGTACTCGTAACGATAATCGAAATGGAATCGCTTAAGTGGGAAGTCAAAGGTGTCAAGATTGTATTGGTCTTGTTGAATCGTTCTCAACTTCCTAATTACGATTCCGTAGGTAAGTCGGGTAATGCGAATAATTAAAGATTTTTTTTACGGTATGGCTAAATAAACGGGGAAAGTTCGAATCTAAAGAAAATAGCACAAAGATTTGCTCGTTTCATTAACTTACGAAAAGAAATACAACGGAATTGAAAGAGTGCGAAAAGGGAAAATGTGGAAAATGAAAGGTACCTCTCCCACACTATATCAGACATTGTCCTCAATGTTGTGATATAATAGCGGTAAAAGTACAATACAAACTATGAAAATGAAAAACAAACATAAGCAAAAACTAAAACTAAGGCTGCTGAGGACCGCGGGCTCGGCTTCTGGTGCGGGAGCGTCTGGTAGGAGTCGCTTCAGGATCAGAACCGGTACCGGTAACAGTAGTGATGTCAATGCGTAAAGCCTCTAGCTCGCTGAAAATTTCTCTGAGCTTTGTATCAGTAGCTGCCTGGTTGGTTGCAATAGTGCGGAGTAAAGCATCATGCTGCTCCTTATGCCTTCGCTCTAGTGCGGCGTTCATCTGGTTCTGCTGATGAATCGCACAGAGGACTTCCTCAAGTGTATAATCCTGTGCAGGAGGCTGTCGGGTAGATGACTCGGGAATATCCTGGACAGGCTCAGCTGCATCCATGGCGTCCTGCATCTCATCCGCTGGAGGATCGGCCTGATCATCATGAATGGGGGCGTGGCCGACAGCATCTGGTAAAACAAAGAGCCAGTTGGCTCGACTGGACGGGTCGATGCGGTCACGGGACGGCAGAATGATGTGGTGATAAATAGTGCCGTGGATAACAGGGCTAAACCTGCCATCCTCTCTCTGCGCAATCAAGTGAGCGGACCTGCAATAGTTCTTGGTTAGGAATTCTGCGGCTATGCGAGGCAAATTGGTGACCAAGTCACCAAGCCCTAACTGAATGGCGAGGGTGGTGACAATGCCGCCTATGAAAAATGGGGTTGAGCCTCTTTGCGCAATGGCCTGGATGTGAGAAAGCATGAACGGGGCAGAGTTGATTGGCTCGTCATTTAGAGCGCAGTGCAAGAACAGAAGCTCCTTGGAGTTGAGCTTATGGTTACTCTCTCGTGCAAAGATGGTGTTGCAAATGATGCGGTGAAAATATCTGATTGCCGGGTTGTGGATGTGTGTAGCATTAAGGCTCTGAAAGGCTGAGGCACGGGTGTTGGTTATGTCGTGCCATAAAGTGAAAGCGGTTTCACTGAAATTGTCAGGCACGCGGTGGTGAGCTTCATTCCCGTGAGCGAAGCCTAGCAACTCGGCTATCCTTGTTTGCGAAAGTTCGAACTCCCGGCCGAACAATCTGAATTTAGCAACGCCGGTAAGTTGACTCTGAGAACCGGTAGGAGTGATGTAATGGAACGAGCTTAGGAATTCCAATGTCAGAAACTCGAATGTGGGCTGGGGCTGACTGCATAGAACCCACAAACTAACCTTCTTAAGCAGGTTCTTGACACTGTTGAGCATTCCCAATTCTCTTAAACATTCAGTGTCGATATAACGCGTAGGTTGCACACCGCGGTTATGGAATCAGATGAATCTTTCTCTCTGGTTTTCTCCATTCTCACCCTCTCTAAATTGTATAGCATCCATTTCATGCAAGAACTAGAGTGAGAGATGAGGATTTTGGATTTTTGTGAAAAAGTGATAAAATGAGAGAAATAATGGTTCGGATAAATATTGGAAGGTGAGAATGTGATAGGTGTGGTGATAACGGAGAGGTTAATGAGTTTTAATTTGGTAATGGGAGGTTACGGAAGTTGGGGGAGATAATGGGTGGTTTTGAAAGTTATGGAGGAAGAAGAAGAAGAGGTTTCGAAAAGAAACAGTTCTGTTTCTCACGAATTCTATATTTAGGGTTGTCACGGTCGTGACAAGGAGATGACGGTCGTGACACGCTAAATTAGCACGTCACAATCGTTAGGGGGGTGTGACGACCGTGTGGGTTGAATTCCTTGAATAATTTCCAGAAAGCATTATCTCTCACGCTTCATATACTTTATATTATAATTTTTGATCACTTCTCACTCATATTAAATATAAACACCAAATAATAAATAATTTCAACATAGTACTTTGTAAACTTGCATGACACGAGAGATTTTATAAAATATGAATCAATTCAAGCATAACAGTATATAGAATGAAAACATATAAATTGATTAAAATGGAAAAATTTGTAAACTAGAAGTGCATTGCATATGGTAATTGAAATGAAATTACATTAATGAAAATACGGTATGAAATTGTTTGCGAAAAGTAAATCTAACTAGAAATGAAAACAATGAGTAAAATAAACTAGATCACTTATAGCATTTTCAAAAAAATTTCTTCAAATCTTCGATTGCGGAGTTCAGGTGATAGAATTGTTCACAGGTTATGTCAGTTAGACCTATAATGTCCAATCGCATGCTCTTAATCTCATCCTTAACAGTATTTATATCAGTTTGGTAAGCTTCAAGAGTGTTCATGATATTTTGTAAGTTGTTAGCATAATCTACTTGATTCACTTCAGGGGTTTCAATCACTTCGTCAGTGTGGTCAATGTCATGGTAACCAGGAGGTGTCTCAGGGTCAGTTTCGACATCGGTCATTATATCATCTTTTATCTTGTAAGACTGAGGTGTTTCAGGAGTAGATGGATAGTCAGGTGGGGTTAACTCATAAAGCCAGTTATCCTTATTGTGAACACTTACTCTAGCATGGTTTGGTAGTGTGAACAAGGTTACTACCTCATTCCGGATTAGGTACTCGAAAGGTGGATGTCCTAAATTCCTTATTATATGGCGATTAAAGCAAAAGTTAAGATTCATAGGACGTATGGTACCTAAACGGTTGCACCTGTGCAATTGGTACCTAAGTCCTAAGGCATCAGCAATCATGGTTACAAGACCTCCTACTAATATAGGTAATTCAGGTTCTTCTTGGATTCGGGTGAAGGTTTGCATCATGAAAGGCACACCATTAACATGCTGTCCATTAGTGAAACATGACATAATGAATATCTCATCTTTAGATACTCCGGTAATGTTTTCTTCTTTTCCAAAGAAGGTGTGGGCAAGGATCTTATGGAAGTAACGGAGAGCAGGGTTATGTATCTCATCATTGTTCATGCTATTTGGTTCAGGGTGGTAGTTTCCGGTTAAAGTTCCCCAAAAGAAATCCAGCTCAATGTCCATCAATTCTACCTGTGTGGTAGTAAAAGCAAAGGGTCCACTAGGGAATCCTAATAAGTCAGCTAGTTTTTTATGGTTAAAGTCATATTCTATTCCAAATAGGCGGAAACTAATAAATCCCTTCCTGAATCCAAAACCGCGCTCGGGTAGGTAAACTAAGTAGCTAAGGAACTCAAGGGTGAGCTCGCGGTAAGTCACAAACTTATGTTGAATCAGTGCATTCTCCCATCCAATTCAGTTAAACAAGTACAGGATGCTATCATGTATACCTAGGGTTTCCATAGTCAGATCATCCGGGTACAAGGTCAAATCCATTGGCCTCTGTGATAACTCTTCAAATTTCATTCTTTGGTTCCTACCTCTAAATTTGGTTTCCATATGGTTTATCGGTTGGTTAGCCATGGTCAGTGCAAATATGGAGGAAACAAATCAGGGGGAGAAGGAAAGTGGAAAAGACTTTAGAAAATCTGTAAAAGTGATTTAAGATTAAAATAAAGAAAAATAAGGAAATGAAATGCATAAATTAAAGGCAATAATAGTAATATGGCAAAACAAATAAATAAATAGTAAAACGATAAATAACAAAATAATAGAATGATAAAAATGAATTAAAGGATTAAATGAGTAAATGGGTTGCCTCCCACTAAGCGTTGTTTTTATCGTCAAAAGCCTGACGTAATGCTTAGGTGTAGATTAATCAGGGGAATTAGTGGACAACTCTAAAAGCCTTAGACTATTTGCATAATCTCTATTTTCAACTTTATGATAATGTTTTAAACGTTGTCCGTTTACTATGAATGGTTCACTATTCCTACCTTTAATTTCTATTGCTCCACTCGGGAACACTTTAGTTATTTCAAAGGGTCCTGACCATCTAGATTTTAGTTTTCCAGGAAAGAGCCTAAGTCTTGAATTAAAAAGGAGTACAACGTCTCCCACACTAAATTCTTTCCTAGATAGGTGTTTATCATGCCATCGCTTAGTTCTTTCTTTATATATCTTAGCATTCTCATAAGCATCTAGCCTTAATTCTTCTAATTCGTTAATGTCTAGGATTCGCTTTTCTCCTGCAGCATTATAGTTTATATTGAGAGTTTTGATCGCCCAATAAGCTTTGTGTTCTAGTTCTACCGGGAGGTGACAAGATTTTCCATAAACTAGTTTGAAAGGTGTAGTACCTATGGGTGTCTTGTAAGCGGTCCTATAAGCCCATAAAGCTTCATTAAGTTTAGATGACCAATCTTTCCGAGATATGGCGACAGTCTTTTCTAAGATTTGTTTAATTTCTCTGTTTGAGACTTCGACTTGTCCACTTGTTTGTGGGTGATATGGTGTTGCCACACGGTGTCTTACTCCATACTTAGATAGTAATTTGTCAAAGATTTTTGAAATGAAGTGCGAGCCACCGTCACTTATGACGAGTCTAGGCACACCAAATCTGGGAAAGATTATATTTTTGAAAGGCTTTATTACTACTCGTGTGTCGTTTGTAGGAGAAGCTATAGCTTCAATCCATTTTGAGACATAATCAATAGCTACGAGTATGTAATTATTACCGAAAGATGATGGGAATGGTCCCATGAAATCTATTCCCCGGACGTCAAAGATTTCTACTTCTAATATTCCTTTTTGAGGCATTTCATCTCTTCTTGAAATATTGCCGGTGCGTTGACACCGATCGCAATTTATAACAGTGATGTGGACATCCTTCCATAGATTAGGCCAGAATAGGCCCGCTTGCAAGATTTTTGCACAAGTCTTGGAAGTACTTGCATGTCCACCATAAGGAGATGAATGGCATTGAGCAATGACATCTTCTATTTCTTCTTCGGGAATACATCGACGAAAGATTCCATCGGGTCCTCTTTTGAACAATAATGGTTCATCCCAATAGTAATGTTTTAGATTGTGAAAGAATTTCTTTTTCTGCTGATAGGTTAGATCAGGTGGAAGAGCTCCTGCGGCTAGGTAGTTAACAATGTCAGCGTACCATGGCAGTCCTACAGTCGTTTGGATTGTTTCCACGAGTTCTGGTTCATCTATGTCTAACTGAACTGGGTCGCTTCCTATTTGTGCTATCAGCTGTTCATACAGAAATTCATCGTTAATCGGCACTTGTTCGGGTTTAATACCTTCTATTCTAGATAAATGGTCCGCTACGACGTTTTCAGTACCTTTCTTATCTTTTATTTCGAGATCAAACTCTTGTAAGAGTAAAATCCATCTCAAGAGTCTCGGTTTAGCATCTTTCTTAGTTAATAGATATCAGATAGCAGCATGGTCGGTGTAAACGATTATTTTCGCTCCTACTAGGTAAGAACGGAATTTGTCAAGCGCAAAGACAACTGCTAACAATTCTTTTTCAGTAGTGGCGTAGTTCATCTGAGCAGAGTCTAAGGTTCTACTGGCATAGTAAATCGCATGAAGTTTCTCTTCCTTCCTCTGGCCTAGAACTGCGCCTACAGCATAGTCACTCGCATCGCACATGATTTCGAAAGGTAATCTCCAGTCAGGGGGTTGCATGATTGGTGCGGTGATGAGGGCTGTTTTTAGAGTTTCGAATGCTTTAAGATAATCTTCATTGAATATGAACTCAGCATCTTTCATTAATAAACCAGTAAGAGGTTTAGTGATTTTCGAGAAATCTTTGATGAATCGTCGGTAGAAACCGGCGTGTCCTAAAAAACTTCGTATTTCTCGAATGGTTTTAGGGGGTTGAAGATCTTTTATGACTTCTATCTTAGCTTTATCTACTTCAATTCCCTTGTCGGATATAACGTGGCCTAATACGATTCCTTCTCTGACCATAAAATGACATTTCTCCCAGTTAAGCACGAGGTTTACTTTTACACATCTTTCTAACACCATTTCTAAATTTGATAGGCATCCTTCAAAACTTTGCCCGCATACAGAGAAGTCGTCCATGAACACTTCCATGATGTTGTCTATAAAATCTGCGAAGATTGACATCATACATCTTTGAAAGGTTGCAGGAGCGTTGCATAATCCAAAGGGCATTCGTCTATAAGCGAACGTTCCATATGGGCATGTGAATGTAGTCTTCTCTTGATCATCCGGATGGATAGGGATTTGGAAAAATCCTGAGTAACTGTCAAGATAACAGAAGTATGAATGCTTGGCTAATCGTTCTAACATTTGATCTATAAAAGGTAGTGGGAAATGATCTTTTCGAGTGGCTTTGTTTAGTTTACGATAATCTATGCACACTCTATGTCCCGTCACTACTCTTTGCGATATCGATTCGCCTTGAGCGTTTTTCACAACAGTGATACCTCCTTTCTTTGGCACTACATGTACTAGACTAACCCATTTACTATCAGAGATTGGATATATTATTCCGGCATCTAGTAGTTTCTTAACTTCTTCTTTCACTACAGTGCTAAGGATTGGGTTAATTCTTCTTTGAGATTCTCTGGAGGTTTTGCAATCTTCTTCTAGCAGAATACGATGCATACAGATTGAAGGGCATATTCCTTTGAGATCAGATATGTTATATCCTAATGCAGTTGGATATTTCTTCAAGACATCTAAAAGTTTCTTTGTTTCGATAGTTCCCAAACTGGAATTTATTATAACTGGTCTTTTACATTCAATGTCTAAGAATTCGTATCTTAGGTTATTAGGTAAAGTTTTTAATCCTAATGTAGGTTTATCTTTACTTGGCATGGGATCCGGTGTAAGTGCTAAACTTTCGCTTAGACTATCGTCTTGATACGGTGCACGCCAATTATCATCTTCGAAAATCGGAGGGATTTGAATTTTCATAATTTCAGAATAGGTAGTTTCTTTCAGTTCCATTTCTCTTACACATTCGTCAATTACGTCCAATAGATAGCAGGTATCCTCTATAGCTGGTGATTGTAAGAATTGTGTTAAAATAAATTCAACTTTCTCTTCACCTACTTCAAAGGTTAGCTTTCCTCTTTTTACGTCTATTATAGCTCCGGCGGTAGCTAAGAATGGTCTTCCTAGTATGATAGGTGTAGTGGAGTCTTCAGAGATGTCCATGATTATAAAATCAGTAGGGATGTAGAATTGTCCTATACGTACTGGGACGTTTTCTAGTATGCCTACAGGATATTTAACTGAGCGATCGGCTAGTTGAATAGACATTTTAGTTGGTCTTAGGTCTCCCATGTCTAGCCTTTTGCAAATCGTTAAGGGCATAACACTGATACTGGCTCCTAAATCGCATAGAGCTTTGTCAATGACGAATTTTCCTATTACACAGGGTATAGAGAAACTTCCTGGATCTTTTAGCTTAGGAGGCATATTATTCTGAATTATGGCGCTACACTCAGCAGTAAGTGTAACTGTTCCGTTATCCTCTATCTTTTTCTTATTGGATAAGATTTCTTTTAAAAACTTAGAATACGAGGGTATTTGAGTGATTGCTTCTGTAAACGGAATAGTAATATTCAACTGTTTCAGAAGTTCGACAAATTTCTTAAACTGACCCATCGTCTTGGAATTGGTTAATCTCTGAGGGTACGGAATTGGTGGTTTATAGGGTGGTGGAGGCACATAAGGCTTTTCTTTCTCCACTGCCTCTTGATTATCATCTTCCTTTTCTTCTGGATCATTCACCACTTCAGTCGGTTTATCCGGTTTTTGGTACATGGCTGGATTGTCAAGTCTTGGATCGGTAGGTCCGTCAAGTTCCTTGCCACTTCTTAATATTACGACATTGGCATGTCCTTTCGGATTAGGTTGAGGTTGTCCAGGAAATACTCCAGCTGGTGCAGCAGTAGGTGCTTGTTGTTGAGCTACTTGTGAAATGTGAGTTTCAAGCATTTTGTTATGTGTAGCCAATGCATCTACTTTGCTTACTAATTGCTTAATCTGCTCACTAATGTGAATGTTTTGGTTTAAGAAGTCCTTGTTCGTTTGAGATTGGTTAGCTATAAAGTTCTCCATCATCAACTCAAGGTTCGATTTTCTAGGGACATTAGGAGCAGTCTTTTGATATCCTGGTGGTGTAGCTGGTGCTTGACCTGGTGCGTATAAAGCATTGTTATTCTTATAGGAGAAGTTCAGATGATTCTTCCAACCTGGGTTGTATGTGTTTGAGTATGGGTTTCCTTGAGCATAATTCACTTGATCTGTCGGAATTCCTGTCAATAGTTGACAATCAGGAACTTCGTGTCCTGGAACTCCACATAACTCACAGTTAGGTGTTACTGCAGCCACGGTGGCTGTTGGTGTTATGGCCAAGTTGTCGATCTTTTGGCTTAGTTGGTCAAACTTTGCATTGACTTGGTCCATACTACTCACTTCGTACATACCTCCTTTTGTTGGTTTCTCAGTTGCGACTCTCTCGCTTCCCCATTGGTAATGGTTTTGAGCCATACTTTCGATAAGTGCATAAGCATCATTATATTCTTTGTCCATCAATGCACCGCCCGCGGCAGCGTCAATTGTCATTCTTGTATTGTACAAGAGTCCATTATAGAAGGTATGGATGACCATCCATTCTACTAATCCGTGATGTGGACAAAGTCTCAGCATATCCTTATAGCGTTCCCAAGCTTTGAATAGTGATTCGCTTTCCCTTTGCTTAAATCCGTTGATCTGAGCTCTCAGCATAGCTGTCTTGCTAGGTGGAAAATATCTGGTCAAGAAAACTCTCTTTAGTTCCTCCCACGTAGTTACTGAGTTCGAAGGCAGAGATTGAAGCCAGGATCTCGCTCTGTCTCGAAGTGAAAAAGGAAACAAACATAGTCTAATAGCTTCTTGGGTAACTCCATTGGCTTTTACGGTATCTGCGTATTGCACAAAGATCGAAAGATGAAGGTTCGGATCCTCGGTAGGATTTCCGACGAATTGATTTTGTTGCACGGCTGATATCAACAAAGGTTTTAGTTCGAAATCATTTCAGTTGATAGCCGGTGCGGCAATGCTAGAATGCGGTTCAGCTTGCGAAGGACTTGCGTAATACTTGAGTGGGTGATTTTGTTCTTCAACCATCTCTGCGTCCTTTGATGTTACGACTGGTTTAGGCGGATCTAATTGAAGATCTGGAATATTGTAACTTTGTTCGTAATCGAATATCCGTCTTCTTACGTGTAAGAAGCGTTCCGATTCTGGGATTAGAGGTTGCAAGTCTTCGCCTTGAGAGCGAGTACTTGGCATACACTCGGAAATTTAGATTAAGAAAAGAAAATAGTTGTTACCTTAGTCTAGACAATGCTACCTAAAGTGCACTAGTAACTAAATTAAGGTCCCCGGCAACGGCGCCAAAAACTTGATGGGCTAAAGACGTATCTAATTATGTGTCTAGCGGTATCTTAACTGCAAGTGCACAGCCTATCGATGTAATATTTAAGATTATCGATCCACAGGGACTCTATGGTTACTTAGTGCTAGATGAACTTCTAGTTTAGCTAAGGTGAAGGGTTGTCACGATTTTTTGTTGTTTTTAAAGATTAAAGGCGGGAATTAAATTTAATTTTTAATAAAATAATACTAAGGCGGTCGGTATGTAATTATGCTAACTTAGACGGGTCAATCTAACCTAGGCTTATAAAGGTGTTCACTTAATCTATTCTGTAGAGGTTACCAGTTTAAATACCTTTAACTCACACTCTCGTGGTCTTATCTCAGATCTTACCCCTAAAGCCCTATGCCTGCTCTCGCTAGCCCATAAGTGTTTAGAGATAATTTTTGGAAACTTAGTAATTCTAATTTATTTTAAAGCGCTCTCGCTGTGTTTAATTTAAATGCCTAACTTTAGCTATCTGGTTAAAATCTCACACTCTCGTGGTCTTGACCTAACCTAATACACTTTCCTTACTCTCGTAACAAAAAGGTCGATTTTAAATAAAAAGTATCAGCAAGAATACTAAGCTATTAATTATTTTAAGCCTATAGTTGATTTTACCGATTTAGTTTGTTTTAATTACATACCGCCCTAAGGTAATTAGCTACTCATTTTTGTTGAACCAGACAGAGGCAGAGAAACAATAAACGAAATATTCATGGCAGAAAAATAAATATTCAACATAAATATAAAATTGCAAATTAAAATAAACCTGGTTAACAATAAAATGGCAGACTCCTTCTTCCACAGACCGGAAAGCTCGGAGTATTTGGCGGAATCGAAAATAAACTAAAAATTCTGAAGGCTTTGAAACAAATAAATTTTTATAACAATTTCCTGATGTTGGAAATTGTTATAGGTTGGGTTTGGATACAATAAAAATAGAACAATGAAAATAATGCTGAAATAATAAGGGTGTAAAATAATTCGGCAGAGCTTCCGCAAGAAATTGATAAAAAATTACTCTGTAAATTGTTCAAATGAATTATGCTATTTATAGAAGATTTAATGGGCTTGTGGTTGAACTTGTTTGCTTGGGCCTCGTAGGAGCAGTTGAGAGAATACAGGAACGTGGATACAGGGTCAGCTGGAAAGTAGGCAATTTCATATGCACGTAGCGTTGTGACCAAGTCTCAGTCAAATAACCTCTTTTTCCCTTGTCACGACCGTGACAAGGGCATCACGTTCGTGTCCTGTGTAATTTAAGTGTCACGGTCGTGAGGGATATGTCACGGCCGTGATTGCTCATTTTGGGGTTACAAAATATGCAGGTTTTGCAGGTTTCTTCATTTCTTCATCTTTTTATGGTTGTTTTCGTTCCTTTTGCTCTTGGCTCATGATTTAGCTCTGTATACGATGTACCTGCAAAATGGTAAGGAAAACTCGAGGAATCGGGTGTTAAAACGACGATTATGCGATAAAACGGTAATGAAACATAGCAATATAATCGATACATTTTCTCGTTATCATAAACTAGTGTATAATATATTATTATTTTTTGACCGAAACTTGCATTTCGAAAAGTTTCATAGAATCTAGTTTTCAGATGTTTTTATTTTGCATGGGCTTCCATCATAACCTTTCCTCTTAACATACATAAATGATCTAAAAAGTCTCGTATCATTTCAAATAGTCCCCAAATAAATTTGATTTTTTTGACCGAAACTAGTGTATAATATACTGCGATTTTTTTACCGAAACTTGCATTTCGAAAAGTTTCATAGAATCTAGTTTTCAGATGATTTTTTGCATGGACTTCCATCATAATCTTCCCTCTTAACATATATAAATGATCTGAAATATCTCATATCACTTCAAATAGTCCATAATTAAATTTTAATTTTTTGACACGAAACTAGTGTATAATATACTATGATTTTTGACCGAAACATGCATTTCGAAATGTTTCATAGAATCTAATTTTTCAGATAATTTTTTTGCATGGACTTCCATCATAACCTTCCCTCTTAACATATATAAATGATCTGAAAAGTATCGTATCATTTCAAATTGTTCCCAATTAAAATTGTTTTTTTCCACCGAAACTAGTGTATAATATACTACGATTTATGACCGAAACTTGCATTTCGAAAAGTTTCATAGAATCTAGTTTTCATATTATTCTTTGCATGGAATTCCATCATAATCTTCCCTCTTAACATATATAAATGATCTGTAATGTCTCGTATCACTTCAAATAATCCCCAATTAAATTATATTTTTTTTACCGAAACTAGTATATAATATACTACGATTTTTGACTGAAACTTGCATTTCGAAAAATTTCAAAGAATCTAATTTTCAGATGATTTTTTGCATGCACTTCTATCATAACCTTCCCTCTTAACATATATAAATGATTTGAAAAGTCTCGTATCATTTCAAATAGTCCCCATTTAAATTTTATTTTTTTGACCGAAACTAGTGTATAATATACTACGATTTTTGACCGAAACTTACATTTCGAAAAGTTTCATAGAATCTAATTTTCAGATGATTTTTTGCATGGACTTCCATCATAACCTTCCCTCGTAAAATATATAAATGATATTAGAAGTTTCATATCATTTCGAACTGTCCCCGATTTAATTTGATTTTTAACCAAATCTAGTATAAACTAGTGTATAATATATTATGATTTTTTGACCGAAACTTGCATTTCGAAAAGTTACATAGAATCTAGTTTTCAAATGTTTTTTTTGCATGGGCTTCCATCATAACCTTTCCTCTTAACATACATAAATGATCTGAAAAGTCTCATATCATTTCTAATAGTCCCCAATTATATTTGATTTTTTTGACCGAAACTAGTGTATAATATACTACGATTTATGACCGAAACATGCATTTCGAAAAGTTTCATAGAATCTAGTCTTCAGATGATTTTTTGCATGGACTTTCATCACAACCTTCCCTCTTAACATATATAAATGATCTGAAATGTCTCGTATCACTTCAAATAGTCCCCAATTAAATTTTATTTTTTTGACCGAAACTAGTGTATAATATACTATTATTTTTGACCGAAACTTGCATTTCGAAAAGTTTCATAGAATCTAATTTTCAGATGATTTTTTGCATGGACTTCCATCATAACCTTCCCTCGTAATATATATAAATAATATTAGAAGTTTCCTATCATTTCGAACTGTCCCCGATTTAATTTGATTTTATAGAGAAACTAGTATAAAGTAGTGTATAATATATTTTGATTTTTTGACTGAAACTTGCATTTCGAAAAGCTTCATAGATCTAGTTTTCAGATGATTTTTTTTGCATGGATTTCCATCATAACATTTCCTCTTAACATACATAAATGATCTGAAAAGTGTTGTATCATTTCAAATAGTCCCCAATTAAATTTGATTTTTTTGACCGAAACTAGTGTATAGTACTACGATTTATGACCGAAACTTGCATTTCGAAAAGTTTCATAGAATCTAATTTTCAGATGATTTTTTGTATTGACTTCCATCATAACCTTCCCTCTTAACATATATAAATGATCTGAAAAGTCTCGTATCATTTTAAATTGTCCCCAATTAAATTTAATTTTTTTGATCGAAACTAGTGTATAATATACTGCGATTTTTGACCGAAACTTGCATTTCGAAAAGTTTCATAGAATCTAGTTTTCAGATGATTTTTTGCATGGACTTCCATCATAATCTTCCCTCTTAACATATTTAAATGATCTGAAATGATTCGTATCACGTCAAATAGTCCCCAATTAAATTTTGTTTTTTTGACCGAAACTAGTGTATAATATACTACGATTTTTGACCGAAACTTGCATTTCGAAAAGTTTCATAGAATCTAATTTTTTGATGATTTTTTGTATTGACTTCCATCATAACCTTCCCTCTTAAAATATATAAATTATATTAGAAGTTTCGTATCATTTCGAACAGTTCCCGATTTAATTTGATTTTTGACCAAATCTAGTATAAACTAGTGTATAATATATTATGATTTTTTGACCGAAACTTGCATTTCGAAAAGTTTCATAGTATCTAGTTTTCAGATGTTTTTTTTTGCATGGGCTTCCATCATAACCTTTCCTCTTAACATACATAAATGATCTAAAAAGTCTCGTATCATTTCAAATAGTCCCCAATTAAATTTGATTTTTTTGACCGAAACTAGTGTATAATATACTGCGATTTTTTTTACCGAAACTTGCATTTCGAAAAGTTTCATAGAATCTAATTTTCAGATGATTTTTTGCATGGACTTCCATCATAACCTTCCCTCGTAATATATATAAATGATATTAGAAGTTTCCTATCATTTCGAACTGTCCCCGATTTAATTTGATTTTATAGAGAAACTAGTATAAAGTAGTGTATAATATATTTTGATTTTTTGACTGAAACTTGCATTTCGAAAAGCTTCATAGATCTAGTTTTCAGATGATTTTTTTTTGCATGGATTTCCATCATAACATTTCCTCTTAACATACATAAATGATCTGAAAAGTGTTGTATCATTTCAAATAGTCCCCAATTAAATTTGATTTTTTTGACCGAAACTATTGTATAGTACTACGATTTATGACCGAAACTTGCATTTCGAAAAGTTTCATAGAATCTAATTTTCAGATGATTTTTTGTATTGACTTCCATCATAACCTTCCCTCTTAACATATATAAATGATCTGAAAAGTCTCGTATCATTTCAATTTGTCCCCAATTAAATTTAATTTTTTTGATCGAAACTAGTGTATAATATACTGCGATTTTTGACCGAAACTTGCATTTCGAAAAGTTTCATAGAATCTAGTTTTCAGATGATTTTTTGCATGGACTTCCATCATAATCTTCCCTCTTAACATATTTAAATGATCTGAAATGATTCGTATCACGTCAAATAGTCCCCAATTAAATTTTATTTTTTTGACCGAAACTAGTGTATAATATACTACGATTTTTGACCGAAACTTGCATTTCGAAAAGTTTCATAGAATCTAATTTTTAGATGATTTTTTGTATTGACTTCCATCATAACCTTCACTCTTAAAATATATAAATTATATTAGAAGTTTCGTATCATTTCGAACAGTTCCCGATTTAATTTGATTTTTGACCAAATCTAGTATAAACTAGTGTATAATATATTATGATTTTTTGACCGAAACTTGCATTTCGAAAAGTTTCATAGTATCTAGTTTTCAGATGTTTTTTTTTGCATGGGCTTCCATCATAACCTTTCCTCTTAACATACATAAATGATCTAAAAAGTCTCGTATCATTTCAAATAGTCCCCAATTAAATTTGATTTTTTTGACCGAAACTAGTGTATAATATACTGCGATTTTTTTACCGAAACTTGCATTTCGAAAAGTTTCATAGAATCTAGTTTTCAGATGATGTTTTGCATGAACTTACATCATAATCTTCCCTCTTAACATATATAAATGATCTGAAATATCTCATATCACTTCAAATAGTCCATAATTATATTTTAATTTTTTGACACGAAACTAGTGTATAATATACTATGATTTTTGACCGAAACATGCATTTCGAAATGTTTCATAGAATCTAATTTTCAGATAATTTTTTTGCATGGACTTCCATCATAACCTTCCCTCTTAACATATATAAATGATCTGAAAAGTCTCGTATCATTTCAAATTGTCCCCAATTAAATTTGTTTTTTTTCACCGAAACTAGTGTATAATATACTACGATTTATGACCGAAACTTGCATTTCGAATAGTTTCATAGAATCTAGTTTTCATATTATTCTTTGCATGGACTTCCATCATAATCTTCCCTCTTAACATATATAAATGATCTGTAATGTCTCGTATCACTTCAAATAATCCCCAATTAAATTATATTTTTTTTTACCGAAACTAGTATATAATTACTACGATTTTTGACTGAAACTTGCATTTCGAAAAATTTCATAGAATCTAATTTTCAGATGATTTTTTGCATGCACTTCTATCATAACCTTCCCTCTTAACATATATAAATGATTTGAAAAGTCTCGTATCATTTCAAATTGTCCCCAATTAAATTTAATTTTTTTGACCGAAACTAGTGTATAATATACTACGATTTTTGACCGAAACTTACATTTCGAAAAGTTTCATAGAATCTAATTTTCAGATGATTTTTTGCATGGACTTCCATCATAACCTTCCCTCGTAAAATATATAAATGATATTAGAAGTTTCATATCATTTCGAACAGTCCCCGATTTAATTTGATTTTTGACCAAATCTAGTATAAACTAGTGTATAATATATTATGATTTTTTGACCGAAACTTGCATTTCGAAAAGTTTCATAGAATCTAGTTTTCAAATGTTTTTTTTGCATGGGCTTCCATCATAACCTTTCCTCTTAACATACATAAATGATCTGAAAAGTCTCATATCATTTCTAATAGTCCCCAATTATATTTGATTTTTTTGACCGAAACTAGTGTATAATATACTACGATTTATGACCGAAACATGCATTTCGAAAAGTTTCATAGAATCTAGTCTTCAGATGATTTTTTGCATGGACTTTCATCACAACCTTCCCTCTTAACATATATAAATGATCTGAAATGTCTCGTATCACTTCAAATAGTCCCCAATTAAATTTTATTTTTTTGACCGAAACTAGTGTATAATATACTATTAATTTTGACCGAAACTTGCATTTCGAAAAGTTTCATAGAATCTAATTTTCAGATGATTTTTTGCATGGACTTCCATCATAACCTTCCCTCGTAATATATATAAATGATATTAGAAGTTTTCTATCATTTCGTACTGTCCCCGATTTAATTTGATTTTTTAGAGAAATTAGTATAAAGTAGTGTATAATATATTTTGTTTTTTTGACTGAAACTTGCATTTCGAAAAGCTTCATAGATCTAGTTTTCAGATGATTTTTTTTTGCATGGATTTCCATCATAGCATTTCCTCTTAACATACATAAATGATCTGAAAAGTGTTGTATCATTTCAAATAGTCCCCAATTAAATTTGATTTTTTTGACCGAAACTAGTGTATAGTACTACGATTTATGACCGAAACTTGCATTTCGAAAAGTTTCATAGAATCTAATTTTCAGATGATTTTTTGTATTGACTTCCATCATAACCTTCCCTCTTAACATATATAAATGATCTGAAAAGTCTCGTATCATTTCAATTTGTCCCCAATTAAATTTAATTTTTTTGATCGAAACTAGTGTATAATATACTGCGATTTTTGACCGAAACTTGCATTTCGAAAAGTTTCATAGAATCTAGTTTTCAGATGATTTTTTGCATGGACTTCCATCATAATCTTCCCTCTTAACATATTTAAATGATCTGAAATGATTCGTATCACGTCAAATAGTCCCCAATTAAATTTTATTTTTTTGACCGAAACTAGTGTATAATATACTACGATTTTTGACCGAAACTTGCATTTCGAAAAGTTTCATAGAATCTAATTTTTAGATGATTTTTTGTATTGACTTCCATCATAACCTTCACTCTTAAAATATATAAATTATATTAGAAGTTTCGTATCATTTCGAACAGTTCCCGATTTAATTTGATTTTTGACCAAATCTAGTATAAACTAGTGTATAATATATTATGATTTTTTGACCGAAACTTGCATTTCGAAAAGTTTCATAGTATCTAGTTTTCAGATGTTTTTTTTTGCATGGGCTTCCATCATAACCTTTCCTCTTAACATACATAAATGATCTAAAAAGTCTCGTATCATTTCAAATAGTCCCCAATTAAATTTGATTTTTTTGACCGAAACTAGTGTATAATATACTGCGATTTTTTTACCGAAACTTGCATTTCGAAAAGTTTCATAGAATCTAGTTTTCAGATGATGTTTTGCATGAACTTCCATCATAATCTTCCCTCTTAACATATATAAATGATCTGAAATATCTCATATCACTTCAAATAGTCCATAATTATATTTTAATTTTTTGACACGAAACTAGTGTATAATATACTATGATTTTTGACCGAAACATGCATTTCGAAATGTTTCATAGAATCTAATTTTCAGATAATTTTTTTGCATGGACTTCCATCATAACCTTCCCTCTTAACATATATAAATGATCTGAAAAGTCTCGTATCATTTCAAATTGTCCCCAATTAAATTTGTTTTTTTTCACCGAAACTAGTGTATAATATACTACGATTTATGACCGAAACTTGCATTTCGAATAGTTTCATAGAATCTAGTTTTCATATTATTCTTTGCATGGACTTCCATCATAATCTTCCCTCTTAACATATATAAATGATCTGTAATGTCTCGTATCACTTCAAATAATCCCCAATTAAATTATATTTTTTTTTACCGAAACTAGTATATAATTACTACGATTTTTGACTGAAACTTGCATTTCGAAAAATTTCATAGAATCTAATTTTCAGATGATTTTTTGCATGCACTTCTATCATAACCTTCCCTCTTAACATATATAAATGATTTGAAAAGTCTCGTATCATTTCAAATTGTCCCCAATTAAATTTAATTTTTTTGACCGAAACTAGTGTATAATATACTACGATTTTTGACCGAAACTTACATTTCGAAAAGTTTCATAGAATCTAATTTTCAGATGATTTTTTGCATGGACTTCCATCATAACCTTCCCTCGTAAAATATATAAATGATATTAGAAGTTTCATATCATTTCGAACAGTCCCCGATTTAATTTGATTTTTGACCAAATCTAGTATAAACTAGTGTATAATATATTATGATTTTTTGACCGAAACTTGCATTTCGAAAAGTTTCATAGAATCTAGTTTTCAAATGTTTTTTTTGCATGGGCTTCCATCATAACCTTTCCTCTTAACATACATAAATGATCTGAAAAGTCTCATATCATTTCTAATAGTCCCCAATTATATTTGATTTTTTTGACCGAAACTAGTGTATAATATACTACGATTTATGACCGAAACATGCATTTCGAAAAGTTTCATAGAATCTAGTCTTCAGATGATTTTTTGCATGGACTTTCATCACAACCTTCCCTCTTAACATATATAAATGATCTGAAATGTCTCGTATCACTTCAAATAGTCCCCAATTAAATTTTATTTTTTTGACCGAAACTAGTGTATAATATACTATTAATTTTGACCGAAACTTGCATTTCGAAAAGTTTCATAGAATCTAATTTTCAGATGATTTTTTGCATGGACTTCCATCATAACCTTCCCTCGTAATATATATAAATGATATTAGAAGTTTTCTATCATTTCGTACTGTCCCCGATTTAATTTGATTTTTTAGAGAAATTAGTATAAAGTAGTGTATAATATATTTTGTTTTTTTGACTGAAACTTGCATTTCGAAAAGCTTCATAGATCTAGTTTTCAGATGATTTTTTTTTGCATGGATTTCCATCATAGCATTTCCTCTTAACATACATAAATGATCTGAAAAGTGTTGTATCATTTCAAATAGTCCCCAATTAAATTTGATTTTTTTGACCGAAACTAGTGTATAGTACTACGATTTATGACCGAAACTTGCATTTCGAAAAGTTTCATAGAATCTAATTTTCAGATGATTTTTTGTATTGACTTCCATCATAACCTTCCCTCTTAACATATATAAATGATCTGAAAAGTCTCGTATCATTTCAAATTGTCCCCAATTAAATTTAATTTTTTTGATCGAAACTAGTGTATAATATACTGCGATTTTTGACCGAAACTTGCATTTCGAAAAGTTTCATAGAATCTAGTTTTCAGATGATTTTTTACATGGACTTCCATCATAATCTTCCCTCTTAACATATTTAAATGATCTGAAATGATTCGTATCACGTCAAATAGTCCCCAATTAAATTTTATTTTTTTGACCGAAACTAGTGTATAATATACTACGATTTTTGACCGAAACTTGCATTTCGAAAAGTTTCATAGAATCTAATTTTTAGATGATTTTTTGTATTGACTTCCATCATAACCTTCCCTCTTAAAATATATAAATTATATTAGAAGTTTCGTATCATTTCGAACAGTTCCCGATTTAATTTGATTTTTGACCAAATCTAGTATAAACTAGTGTATAATATATTATGATTTTTTGACCGAAACTTGCATTTCGAAAAGTTTCATAGAATCTAGTTTTCAGATGTTTTTTTTTTTTTTTGCATGGGCTTCCATCATAACCTTTCCTCTTAACATACATAAATGATCTAAAAAGTCTCGTATCATTTCAAATAGTCCCCAATTAAATTTGATTTTTTTGACCGAAACTAGTGTATAATATACTACGATTTTTTTACCGAAACTTGCATTTCGAAAAGTTTCATAGAATCTAGTTTTCAGATGATTTTTGCATGAACATCCATCATAATCTTCCCTCTTAACATATATAAATGATCTGAAATATCACATATCACTTCAAATAGTCCATAATTATATTTTAATTTTTTGACACGAAACTAGTGTATAATATACTATGATTTTTGACCGAAACTTGCATTTCGAAATGTTTCATAGAATCTAATTTTCAGATAATTTTTTTGCATGGACTTCCATCATAACCTTCCCTCTTAACATATATAAATGATCTGAAAAGTCTCATATCATTTCAAATTGTCCCCAATTAAATTTGTTTTTTTCACCGAAACTAGTGTATAATATACTACGATTTATGACCGAAACTTGCATTTCGAAAAGTTTCATAGAATCTAGTTTTCATATTATTCTTTGCATGGACTTCCATCATAATCTTCCCTCTTAACATATATAAATGATCTGTAATGTCTCGTATCACTTCAAATAATCCCCAATTAAATTATATTTTTTTTACCGAAACAAGTATATAATATACTACGATTTTTGACTGAAACTTGCATTTCGAAAAATTTCAAAGAATCTAATTTTCAGATGATTTTTTGCATGCACTTCTATCATAACCTTCCCTCTTAACATATATAAATGATTTGAAAAGTCTCGTGTCATTTCAAATAGTCCCCATTTAAATTTTATTTTTTTGACCGAAACTAGTGTATAATATACTACGATTTTTGACCGAAACTTACATTTCGAAAAGTTTCATAGAATCTAATTTTCAGATGATTTTTTGCATGGACTTCCATCATAACCTTCCCTTGTAAAATATATAAATGATATTAGAAGTTTCATATCATTTCGAACTGTCCCCGATTTAATTTGATTTTTAACCAAATCTAGTATAAACTAGTGTATAATATATTATGATTTTTTGACCGAAACTTGCATTTCGAAAAGTTACATAGAATCTAGTTTTCAAATGTTTTTTTTGCATGGGCTTCCATCATAACCTTTCCTCTTAACATACATAAATGATCTGAAAAGTCTCATATCATTTCTAATAGTCCCCAATTATATTTGATTTTTTTGACCGAAACTAGTGTATAATATACTACGATTTATGACCGAAACATGCATTTCGAAAAGTTTCATAGAATCTAGTCTTCAGATGATTTTTTGCATGGACTTTCATCACAACCTTCCCTCTTAACATATATAAATGATCTGAAATGTCTCGTATCACTTCAAATAGTCCCCAATTAAATTTTAATTTTTTGACCGAAACTAGTGTATAATATACTATTATTTTTGACCGAAACTTGCATTTCGAAAAGTTTCATAGAATCTAATTTTCAGATGATTTTTTGCATGGACTTCCATCATAACCTTCCCTCGTAATATATATAAATAATATTAGAAGTTTCCTATCATTTCGAACTGTCCCCGATTTAATTTGATTTTATAGAGAAACTAGTATAAAGTAGTGTATAATATATTTTGATTTTTTGACTGAAACTTGCATTTCGAAAAGCTTCATAGATCTAGTTTTCAGATGATTTTTTTTTGCATGGATTTCCATCATAACATTTCCTCTTAACATACATAAATGATCTGAAAAGTGTTGTATCATTTCAAATAGTCCCCAATTAAATTTGATTTTTTTGACCGAAACTAGTGTATAGTACTACGATTTATGACCGAAACTTGCATTTCGAAAAGTTTCATAGAATCTAATTTTCAGATGATTTTTTGTATTGACTTCCATCATAACCTTCCCTCTTAACATATATAAATGATCTGAAAAGTCTCGTATCATTTCAAATTGTCCCCAATTAAATTTAATTTTTTTGATCGAAACTAGTGTATAATATACTGCGATTTTTGACCGAAACTTGCATTTCGAAAAGTTTCATAGAATCTAGTTTTCAGATGATTTTTTGCATGGACTTCCATCATAATCTTCCCTCTTAACATATTTAAATGATCTGAAATGATTCGTATCACGTCAAATAGTCCCCAATTAAATTTTATTTTTTTGACCGAAACTAGTGTATAATATACTACGATTTTTGACCGAAACTTGCATTTCGAAAAGTTTCATAGAATCTAATTTTTAGATGATTTTTTGTATTGACTTCCATCATAACCTTCCCTCTTAAAATATATAAATTATATTAGAAGTTTCGTATCATTTCGAACAGTTCCCGATTTAATTTGATTTTTGACCAAATCTAGTATAAACTAGTGTATAATATATTATGATTTTTTGACCGAAACTTGCATTTCGAAAAGTTTCATAGTATCTAGTTTTCAGATGTTTTTTTTTGCATGGGCTTCCATCATAACCTTTCCTCTTAACATACATAAATGATCTAAAAAGTCTCGTATCATTTCAAATAGTACCCAATTAAATTTGATTTTTTTGACCGAAACTAGTGTATAATATACTGCGATTTTTTTACCGAAACTTGCATTTCGAAAAGTTTCATAGAATCTAATTTTCAGATGATTTTTTGCATGGACTTCCATCATAACCTTCCCTCGTAATATATATAAATGATATTAGAAGTTTCCTATCATTTCGAACTGTCCCCGATTTAATTTGATTTTATAGAGAAACTAGTATAAAGTAGTGTATAATATATTTTGATTTTTTGACTGAAACTTGCATTTCGAAAAGCTTCATAGATCTAGTTTTCAGATGATTTTTTTTTGCATGGATTTCCATCATAACATTTCCTCTTAACATACATAAATGATCTGAAAAGTGTTGTATCATTTCAAATAGTCCCCAATTAAATTTGATTTTTTTGACCGAAACTAGTGTATAGTACTACGATTTATGACCGAAACTTGCATTTCGAAAAGTTTCATAGAATCTAATTTTCAGATGATTTTTTGTATTGACTTCCATCATAACCTTCCCTCTTAACATATATAAATGATCTGAAAAGTCTCGTATCATTTCAATTTGTCCCCAATTAAATTTAATTTTTTTGATCGAAACTAGTGTATAATATACTGCGATTTTTGACCGAAACTTGCATTTCGAAAAGTTTCATAGAATCTAGTTTTCAGATGATTTTTTGCATGGACTTCCATCATAATCTTCCCTCTTAACATATTTAAATGATCTGAAATGATTCGTATCACGTCAAATAGTCCCCAATTAAATTTAATTTTTTTGACCGAAACTAGTGTATAATATACTACGATTTTTGACCGAAACTTGCATTTCGAAAAGTTTCATAGAATCTAATTTTTAGATGATTTTTTGTATTGACTTCCATCATAACCTTCCCTCTTAAAATATATAAATTATATTAGAAGTTTCGTATCATTTCGAACAGTTCCCGATTTAATTTGATTTTTGACCAAATCTAGTATAAACTAGTGTATAATATATTATGATTTTTTGACCGAAACTTGCATTTCGAAAAGTTTCATAGTATCTAGTTTTCAGATGTTTTTTTTTGCATGGGCTTCCATCATAACCTTTCCTCTTAACATACATAAATGATCTAAAAAGTCTCGTATCATTTCAAATAGTCCCCAATTAAATTTGATTTTTTTGACCGAAACTAGTGTATAATATACTACGATTTTTTTACCGAAACTTGCATTTCGAAAAGTTTCATAGAATCTAGTTTTCAGATGATTTTTTGCATGAACTTCCATCATAATCTTCCCTCTTAACATATATAAATGATCTGAAATATCACATATCACTTCAAATAGTCCATAATTATATTTTAATTTTTTGACACGAAACTAGTGTATAATATACTATGATTTTTGACCGAAACTTGCATTTCGAAATGTTTCATAGAATCTAATTTTCAGATAATTTTTTTGCATGGACTTCCATCATAACCTTCCCTCTTAACATATATAAATGATCTGAAAAGTCTCATATCATTTCAAATTGTCCCCAATTAAATTTGTTTTTTTCACCGAAACTAGTGTATAATATACTACGATTTATGACCGAAACTTGCATTTCGAAAAGTTTCATAGAATCTAGTTTTCATATTATTCTTTGCATGGACTTCCATCATAATCTTCCCTCTTAACATATATAAATGATCTGTAATGTCTCGTATCACTTCAAATAATCCCCAATTAAATTATATTTTTTTTACCGAAACTAGTATATAATTACTACGATTTTTGACTGAAACTTGCATTTCGAAAAATTTCATAGAATCTAATTTTCAGATGATTTTTTGCATGCACTTCTATCATAACCTTCCCTCTTAACATATATAAATGATTTGAAAAGTCTCGTATCATTTCAAATAGTCCCCATTTAAATTTTATTTTTTTGACCGAAACTAGTGTATAATATACTACGATTTTTGACCGAAACTTACATTTCGAAAAGTTTCATAGAATCTAATTTTCAGATGATTTTTTGCATGGACTTCCATCATATCCTTCCCTCGTAAAATATATAAATGATATTAGAATTTTCATATCATTTCGAACAGTCCCCGATTTAATTTGATTTTTGACCAAATCTAGTATAAACTAGTGTATAATATATTATGATTTTTTGACCGAAACTTGCATTTCGAAAAGTTTCATAGAATCTAGTTTTCAAATGTTTTTTTTGCATGGGCTTCCATCATAAACTTTCCTCTTAACATACATAAATGATCTGAAAAGTCTCGTATCATTTCTAATAGTCCCCAATTATATTTGATTTTTTTGACCGAAACTAGTGTATAATATACTACGATTTATGACCGAAACATGCATTTCGAAAAGTTTCATAGAATCTAGTCTTCAGATGATTTTTTGCATGGACTTTCATCACAACCTTCCCTCTTAACATATATAAATGATCTGAAATGTCTCGTATCACTTCAAATAGTCCCCAATTAAATTTTATTTTTTTGACCGAAACTAGTGTATAATATACTATTATTTTTGACCGAAACTTGCATTTCGAAAAGTTTCATAGAATCTAATTTTCAGATGATTTTTTGCATGGACTTCCATCATAACCTTCCCTCGTAATATATATAAATGATATTAGAAGTTTCCTATCATTTCGTACTGTCCCCGATTTAATTTGATTTTTTAGAGAAACTAGTATAAAGTAGTGTATAATATATTTTGATTTTTTGACTGAAACTTGCATTTCGAAAAGCTTCATAGATCTAGTTTTCAGATGATTTTTTTTTGCATGGATTTCCATCATAACATTTCCTCTTAACATACATAAATGATCTGAAAAGTGTTGTATCATTTCAAATAGTCCCCAATTAAATTTGATTTTTTTGACCGAAACTAGTGTATAGTACTACGATTTATGACCGAAACTTGCATTTCGAAAAGTTTCATAGAATCTAATTTTCAGATGATTTTTTGTATTGACTTCCATCATAACCTTCCCTCTTAACATATATAAATGATCTGAAAAGTCTCGTATCATTTCAAATTGTCCCCAATTAAATTTAATTTTTTTGATCGAAACTAGTGTATAATATACTGCGATTTTTGACCGAAACTTGCATTTCGAAAAGTTTCATAGAATCTAGTTTTCAGATGATTTTTTGCATGGACTTCCATCATAATCTTCCCTCTTAACATATTTAAATGATCTGAAATGATTCGTATCACGTCAAATAGTCCCCAATTAAATTTTATTTTTTTGACCGAAACTAGTGTATAATATACTACGATTTTTGACCGAAACTTGCATTTCGAAAAGTTTCATAGAATCTAATTTTTAGATGATTTTTTGTATTGACTTCCATCATAACCTTCCCTCTTAAAATATATAAATTATATTAGAAGTTTCGTATCATTTCGAACAGTTCCCGATTTAATTTGATTTTTGACCAAATCTAGTATAAACTAGTGTATAATATATTATGATTTTTTGACCGAAACTTGCATTTCGAAAAGTTTCATAGAATCTAGTTTTCAGATGTTTTTTTTTTTGCATGGGCTTCCATCATAACCTTTCCTCTTAACATACATAAATGATCTAAAAAGTCTCGTATCATTTCAAATAGTCCCCAATTAAATTTGATTTTTTTGACCGAAACTAGTGTATAATATACTACGATTTTTTTACCGAAACTTGCATTTCGAAAAGTTTCATAGAATCTAGTTTTCAGATGATTTTTTGCATGAACTTCCATCATAATCTTCCCTCTTAACATATATAAATGATCTGAAATATCACATATCACTTCAAATAGTCCATAATTATATTTTAATTTTTTGACACGAAACTAGTGTATAATATACTATGATTTTTGACCGAAACTTGCATTTCGAAATGTTTCATAGAATCTAATTTTCAGATAATTTTTTTAAATGGACTTCCATCATAACCTTCCCTCTTAACATATATAAATGATCTGAAAAGTCTCATATCATTTCAAATTGTCCCCAATTAAATTTGTTTTTTTCACCGAAACTAGTGTATAATATACTACGATTTATGACCGAAACTTGCATTTCGAAAAGTTTCATAGAATCTAGTTTTCATATTATTCTTTGCATGGACTTCCATCATAATCTTCCCTCTTAACATATATAAATGATCTGTAATGTCTCGTATCACTTCAAATAATCCCCAATTAAATTATATTTTTTTTACCGAAACTAGTATATAATTACTACGATTTTTGACTGAAACTTGCATTTCGAAAAATTTCATAGAATCTAATTTTCAGATGATTTTTTGCATGCACTTCTATCATAACCTTCCCTCTTAACATATATAAATGATTTGAAAAGTCTCGTATCATTTCAAATAGTCCCCATTTAAATTTTATTTTTTTGACCGAAACTAGTGTATAATATACTACGATTTTTGACCGAAACTTACATTTCGAAAAGTTTCATAGAATCTAATTTTCAGATGATTTTTTGCATGGACTTCCATCATATCCTTCCCTCGTAAAATATATAAATGATATTAGAATTTTCATATCATTTCGAACAGTCCCCGATTTAATTTGATTTTTGACCAAATCTAGTATAAACTAGTGTATAATATATTATGATTTTTTGACCGAAACTTGCATTTCGAAAAGTTTCATAGAATCTAGTTTTCAAATGTTTTTTTTGCATGGGCTTCCATCATAAACTTTCCTCTTAACATACATAAATGATCTGAAAAGTCTCGTATCATTTCTAATAGTCCCCAATTATATTTGATTTTTTTGACCGAAACTAGTGTATAATATACTACGATTTATGACCGAAACATGCATTTCGAAAAGTTTCATAGAATCTAGTCTTCAGATGATTTTTTGCATGGACTTTCATCACAACCTTCCCTCTTAACATATATAAATGATCTGAAATGTCTCGTATCACTTCAAATAGTCCCCAATTAAATTTTATTTTTTGACCGAAACTAGTGTATAATATACTATTATTTTTGACCGAAACTTGCATTTCGAAAAGTTTCATAGAATCTAATTTTCAGATGATTTTTTGCATGGACTTCCATCATAACCTTCCCTCGTAATATATATAAATGATATTAGAAGTTTCCTATCATTTCGAACTGTCCCCGATTTAATTTGATTTTTTAGAGAAACTAGTATAAAGTAGTGTATAATATATTTTGATTTTTTGACTGAAACTTGCATTTCGAAAAGCTTCATAGATCTAGTTTTCAGATGATTTTTTTTGCATGGATTTCCATCATAACATTTCCTCTTAACATACATAAATGATCTGAAAAGTGTTGTATCATTTCAAATAGTCCCCAATTAAATTTGATTTTTTTGACCGAAACTAGTGTATAGTACTACGATTTATGACCGAAACTTGCATTTCGAAAAGTTTCATAGAATCTAATTTTCAGATGATTTTTTGTATTGACTTCCATCATAACCTTCCCTCTTAACATATATAAATGATCTGAAAAGTCTCGTATCATTTCAAATTGTCCCCAATTAAATTTAATTTTTTTGATCGAAACTAGTGTATAATATACTGCGATTTTTGACCGAAACTTGCATTTCGAAAAGTTTCATAGAATCTAGTTTTCAGATGATTTTTTGCATGGACTTCCATCATAATCTTCCCTCTTAACATATATAAATGATCTGAAATATCTCGTATCACTTCAAATAGTCCATAATTAAACTTTAATTTTTTGACACGAAACTAGTGTATAATATACTACGATTTTTGACCAAAACTTACATTTCGAAAAGTTTCATAGAATCTAATTTTCAGATGATTTTTTGCATGGACTTCCATCATACCCTTCCCTCGTAAAATATATAAATGATATTAGAAGTTTCATATCATTTCGAATAGTCCCCGATTTAATTTGATTTTTGACCAAATCTAGTATAAACTAGTGTATAATATATTATGATTTTTTGACCGAAACTTGCATTTCGAAAAGTTTCATAGAATCTAGTTTTCAAATGTTTTTTTTGCATGGGATCCATCATAACCTTTCCTCTTAACATACATAAATGATCTAAAAAGTCTCGTATCATTTCAAATAGTCCCCAATTAAATTTGATTTTTTTGACCGAAACTAGTGTATAATATACTGCGATTTTTTTACCGAAACTTGCATTTCGAAAAGTTTCATAGAATCTAGTTTTCAGATGATTTTTTGCATGGACTTCCATCATAATCTTCCCTCTTAACATATATAAATGATCTGAAATATCTCATATCACTTCAGATAGTCCATAATTAAATTTTAATTTTTTGACACGAAACTAGTGTATAATATACTATGATTTTAGACCGAAACATGCATTTCGAAATGTTTCATAGAATCTAATTTTCAGATAATTTTTTTGCATGGACTTCCATCATAACCTTCCCTCTTAACATATATAAATTATCTGAAAAGTCACGTATCATTTCAAATTGTCCCCAATTAAATTTGTTTTTTTCACCGAAACTAGTGTATAATATACTACGATTTATGACCGAAACTTGCATTTCGAAAAGTTTCATAGAATCTAGTTTTCATATTATTCTTTGCATGGACTTCCATCATAATCTTCCCTCTTAACATATATAAATGATCTGTAATGTCTCGTATCACTTCAAATAATCCCAAATTCAATTATATTTTTTTTACCGAAACTAGTATATAATATACTACGATTTTTGACTGAAACTTGCATTTCGAAAAATTTCATAGAATCTAATTTTCAGATGATTTTTTGCATGCACTTCTATCATAACCTTCCCTCTTAACATATATAAATGATTTGAAAAGTCTCGTATCATTTCAAATAGTCCCCATTTAAATTTTATTTTTTTGACCGAAACTAGTGTATAATATACTACGATTTTTGACCGAAACTTACATTTCGAAAAGTTTCATAGAATCTAATTTTCAGATGATTTTTTGCATGGACTTCCATCATAACCTTCCCTCGTAAAATATATAAATGATATTAGAAGTTTCATATCATTTCGAACAGTCCCCGATTTAATTTGATTTTTGACCAAATCTAGTATAAACTAGTGTATAATATATTATGATTTTTTGACCGAAACTTGCATTTCAAAAAGTTTCATAGAATCTAGTTTTCAAATGTTTTTTTGCATGGGCTTCCATCATAACCTTTCCTCTTGACATACATAAATGATCTGAAAATTCTCGTATCATTTCTAATAGTCCCCAATTATATTTGATTTTTTTGACCAAAACTAGTGTATAATATACTACGATTTATGACCGAAACATGCATTTCGAAAAGTTTCATAGAATCTAGTCTTCAGATGATTTTTTGCATGGAATTTCATCACAACCTTCCCTCTTAACATATATAAATGATCTGAAATGTCTCGTATCACTTCAAATAGTCCCCAATTAAATTTTATTTTTTTGACCGAAACTAGTGTATAATATACTATTATTTTTGACCGAAACTTGCATTTCGAAAAGGTTCATAGAATCTAATTTTCAGATGATTTTTTGCATGGACTTCCATCATAACCTTCCCTCGTAATATATATAAATGATATTATAAGTTTCCTATCATTTCGAACTGTCCCCGATTTAATTTGATTTTTTAGAGAAACTAGTATAAAGTAGTGTATAATATATTTTGATTTTTTGACTGAAACTTGCATTTCGAAAAGCTTCATAGATCTAGTTTTCAGATGATTTTTTTTTGCATGGATTTCCATCATAACATTTCCTCTTAACATACATAAATGATCTGAAAAGTGTTGTATCATTTCAAATAGTCCCCAATTAAATTTGATTTTTTTGACCGAAACTAGTGTATAGTACTACGATTTATGACCGAAACTTGCATTTCGAAAAGTTTCATAGAATCTAATTTTCAGATGATTTTTTGTATTGACTTCCATCATAACCTTCCCTCTTAACATATATAAATGATCTGAAAATTCTCGTATCATTTCAAATTGTCCCCAATTAAATTTAATTTTTTTGATCGAAACTAGTGTATAATATATTGCGATTTTTGACCGAAACTTGCATTTCGAAAAGTTTCATAGAATCTAGTTTTCAGATGATTTTTTGCATGGACTTCCATCATAATCTTCCCTCTTAACATATATAAATGATCTGAAATATCCCGTATCACTTCAAATAGTCCATAATTAAACTTTAATTTTTTGACACGAAACTAGTGTATAATATACTACGATTTTTGACCGAAACTTACATTTCGAAAAGTTTCATAGAATCTAATTTTCAGATGATTTTTTGCATGGACTTCCATCATAACCTTCCCTCGTAAAATATATAAATGATATTAGAAGTTTCATATCATTTCGAACAGTCCCCGATTTAATTTGATTTTTGACCAAATCTAGTATAAACTAGTGTATAATATATTATGATTTTTTGACCGAAACTTGCATTTCGAAAAGTTTCATAGAATCTAGTTTTCAAATGTTTTTTTGCATGGGCTTCCATCATAACCTTTCCTCTTGACATACATAAATGATCTGAAAATTCTCGTATCATTTCTAATAGTCCCCAATTATATTTGATTTTTTTGACCAAAACTAGTGTATAATATACTACGATTTATGACCGAAACATGCATTTCGAAAAGTTTCATAGAATCTAGTCTTCAGATGATTTTTTGCATGGAATTTCATCACAACCTTCCCTCTTAACATATATAAATGATCTGAAATGTCTCGTATCACTTCAAATAGTCCCCAATTAAATTTTATTTTTTTGACCGAAACTAGTGTATAATATACTATTATTTTTGACCGAAACTTGCATTTCGAAAAGTTTCATAGAATCTAATTTTCAGATGATTTTTTGCATGGACTTCCATCATAACCTTCCCTCGTAATATATATAAATGATATTATAAGTTTCCTATCATTTCGAACTGTCCCCGATTTAATTTGATTTTTTAGAGAAACTAGTATAAAGTAGTGTATAATATATTTTGATTTTTTGACTGAAACTTGCATTTCGAAAAGCTTCATAGATCTAGTTTTCAGATGATTTTTTTTTGCATGGATTTCCATCATAACATTTCCTCTTAACATACATAAATGATCTGAAAAGTGTTGTATCATTTCAAATAGTCCCCAATTAAATTTGATTTTTTTGACCGAAACTAGTGTATAGTACTACGATTTATGACCGAAACTTGCATTTCGAAAAGTTTCATAGAATCTAATTTTCAGATGATTTTTTGTATTGACTTCCATCATAACCTTCCCTCTTAACATATATAAATGATCTGAAAATTCTCGTATCATTTCAAATTGTCCCCAATTAAATTTAATTTTTTTGATCGAAACTAGTGTATAATATATTGCGATTTTTGACCGAAACTTGCATTTCGAAAAGTTTCATAGAATCTAGTTTTCAGATGATTTTTTGCATGGACTTCCATCATAATCTTCCCTCTTAACATATATAAATGATCTGAAATATCCCGTATCACTTCAAATAGTCCATAATTAAACTTTAATTTTTTGACACGAAACTAGTGTATAATATACTACGATTTTTGACCGAAACTTACATTTCGAAAAGTTTCATAGAATCTAATTTTCAGATGATTTTTTGCATGGACTTCCATCATAACCTTCCCTCGTAAAATATATAAATGATATTAGAAGTTTCATATCATTTCGAACAGTCCCCGATTTAATTTGATTTTTGACCAAATCTAGTATAAACTAGTGTATAATATATTATGATTTTTTGACCGAAACTTGCATTTCGAAAAGTTTCATAGAATCTAGTTTTCAAATGTTTTTTTGCATGGGCTTCCATCATAACCTTTCCTCTTGACATACATAAATGATCTGAAAATTCTCGTATCATTTCTAATAGTCCCCAATTATATTTGATTTTTTTGACCAAAACTAGTGTATAATATACTACGATTTATGACCGAAACATGCATTTCGAAAAGTTTCATAGAATCTAGTCTTCAGATGATTTTTTGCATGGAATTTCATCACAACCTTCCCTCTTAACATATATAAATGATCTGAAATGTCTCGTATCACTTCAAATAGTCCCCAATTAAATTTTATTTTTTTGACCGAAACTAGTGTATAATATACTATTATTTTTGACCGAAACTTGCATTTCGAAAAGTTTCATAGAATCTAATTTTCAGATGATTTTTTGCATGGACTTCCATCATAACCTTCCCTCGTAATATATATAAATGATATTATAAGTTTCCTATCATTTCGAACTGTCCCCGATTTAATTTGATTTTTTAGAGAAACTAGTATAAAGTAGTGTATAATATATTTTGATTTTTTGACTGAAACTTGCATTTCGAAAAGCTTCATAGATCTAGTTTTCAGATGATTTTTTTTTGCATGGATTTCCATCATAACATTTCCTCTTAACATACATAAATGATCTGAAAAGTGTTGTATCATTTCAAATAGTCCCCAATTAAATTTGATTTTTTTGACCGAAACTAGTGTATAGTACTACGATTTATGACCGAAACTTGCATTTCGAAAAGTTTCATAGAATCTAATTTTCAGATGATTTTTTGTATTGACTTCCATCATAACCTTCCCTCTTAACATATATAAATGATCTGAAAATTCTCGTATCATTTCAAATTGTCCCCAATTAAATTTAATTTTTTTGATCGAAACTAGTGTATAATATATTGCGATTTTTGACCGAAACTTGCATTTCGAAAAGTTTCATAGAATCTAGTTTTCAGATGATTTTTTGCATGGACTTCCATCATAATCTTCCCTCTTAACATATATAAATGATCTGAAATATCCCGTATCACTTCAAATAGTCCATAATTAAACTTTAATTTTTTGACACGAAACTAGTGTATAATATACTACGATTTTTGACCGAAACTTACATTTCGAAAAGTTTCATAGAATCTAATTTTCAGATGATTTTTTGCATGGACTTCCATCATAACCTTCCCTCGTAAAATATATAAATGATATTAGAAGTTTCATATCATTTCGAACAGTCCCCGATTTAATTTGATTTTTGACCAAATCTAGTATAAACTAGTGTATAATATATTATGATTTTTTGACCGAAACTTGCATTTCGAAAAGTTTCATAGAATCTAGTTTTCAAATGTTTTTTTGCATGGGCTTCCATCATAACCTTTCCTCTTGACATACATAAATGATCTGAAAATTCTCGTATCATTTCTAATAGTCCCCAATTATATTTGATTTTTTTGACCAAAACTAGTGTATAATATACTACGATTTATGACCGAAACATGCATTTCGAAAAGTTTCATAGAATCTAGTCTTCAGATGATTTTTTGCATGGAATTTCATCACAACCTTCCCTCTTAACATATATAAATGATCTGAAATGTCTCGTATCACTTCAAATAGTCCCCAATTAAATTTTATTTTTTTGACCGAAACTAGTGTATAATATACTATTATTTTTGACCGAAACTTGCATTTCGAAAAGTTTCATAGAATCTAATTTTCAGATGATTTTTTGCATGGACTTCCATCATAACCTTCCCTCGTAATATATATAAATGATATTATAAGTTTCCTATCATTTCGAACTGTCCCCGATTTAATTTGATTTTTTAGAGAAACTAGTATAAAGTAGTGTATAATATATTTTGATTTTTTGACTGAAACTTGCATTTCGAAAAGCTTCATAGATCTAGTTTTCAGATGATTTTTTTTTGCATGGATTTCCATCATAACATTTCCTCTTAACATACATAAATGATCTGAAAAGTGTTGTATCATTTCAAATAGTCCCCAATTAAATTTGATTTTTTTGACCGAAACTAGTGTATAGTACTACGATTTATGACCGAAACTTGCATTTCGAAAAGTTTCATAGAATCTAATTTTCAGATGATTTTTTGTATTGACTTCCATCATAACCTTCCCTCTTAACATATATAAATGATCTGAAAATTCTCGTATCATTTCAAATTGTCCCCAATTAAATTTAATTTTTTTGATCGAAACTAGTGTATAATATATTGCGATTTTTGACCGAAACTTGCATTTCGAAAAGTTTCATAGAATCTAGTTTTCAGATGATTTTTTGCATGGACTTCCATCATAATCTTCCCTCTTAACATATATAAATGATCTGAAATATCCCGTATCACTTCAAATAGTCCATAATTAAACTTTAATTTTTTGACACGAAACTAGTGTATAATATACTACGATTTTTGACCGAAACTTACATTTCGAAAAGTTTCATAGAATCTAATTTTCAGATGATTTTTTGCATGGACTTCCATCATAACCTTCCCTCGTAAAATATATAAATGATATTAGAAGTTTCATATCATTTCGAACAGTCCCCGATTTAATTTGATTTTTGACCAAATCTAGTATAAACTAGTGTATAATATATTATGATTTTTTGACCGAAACTTGCATTTCGAAAAGTTTCATAGAATCTAGTTTTCAAATGTTTTTTTGCATGGGCTTCCATCATAACCTTTCCTCTTGACATACATAAATGATCTGAAAATTCTCGTATCATTTCTAATAGTCCCCAATTATATTTGATTTTTTTGACCAAAACTAGTGTATAATATACTACGATTTATGACCGAAACATGCATTTCGAAAAGTTTCATAGAATCTAGTCTTCAGATGATTTTTTGCATGGAATTTCATCACAACCTTCCCTCTTAACATATATAAATGATCTGAAATGTCTCGTATCACTTCAAATAGTCCCCAATTAAATTTTATTTTTTTGACCGAAACTAGTGTATAATATACTATTATTTTTGACCGAAACTTGCATTTCGAAAAGTTTCATAGAATCTAATTTTCAGATGATTTTTTGCATGGACTTCCATCATAACCTTCCCTCGTAATATATATAAATGATATTATAAGTTTCCTATCATTTCGAACTGTCCCCGATTTAATTTGATTTTTTAGAGAAACTAGTATAAAGTAGTGTATAATATATTTTGATTTTTTGACTGAAACTTGCATTTCGAAAAGCTTCATAGATCTAGTTTTCAGATGATTTTTTTTTGCATGGATTTCCATCATAACATTTCCTCTTAACATACATAAATGATCTGAAAAGTGTTGTATCATTTCAAATAGTCCCCAATTAAATTTGATTTTTTTGACCGAAACTAGTGTATAGTACTACGATTTATGACCGAAACTTGCATTTCGAAAAGTTTCATAGAATCTAATTTTCAGATGATTTTTTGTATTGACTTCCATCATAACCTTTCCTCTTAACATATATAAATGATCTGAAAATTCTCGTATCATTTCAAATTGTCCCCAATTAAATTTAATTTTTTTGATCGAAACTAGTGTATAATATACTGCGATTTTTGACCGAAACTTGCATTTCGAAAAGTTTCATAGAATCTAGTTTTCAGATGATTTTTTGCATGGACTTCCATCATAATCTTCCCTCTTAAAATATATAAATGATCTGAAATATCTCGTATCACTTCAAATAGTCTATAATTAAACTTTAATTTTTTGACACGAAACTAGTGTATAATATACTACGATTTTAGACCAAAACTTACATTTCGAAAAGTTTCATAGAATCTAATTTTCAGATGATTTTTTGCATGGACTTCCATCATAACCTTCCCTCGTAAAATATATAAATGATAATAGAAGTTTCATATCATTTCGAACAGTCCCCGATTTAATTTGATTTTTGACCAAATCTAGTATAAACTAGTGTATAATATATTATGATTTTTTGGACGAAAACTTGCATTTCGAAAAGTTTCATAGTATCTAGTTTTCAAATGTTTTTTTGCATGGGCTTCCATCATAACCTTTCCTCTTGACATACATAAATGATCTGAAAATTCTCGTATCATTTCTAATAGTCCCCAATTATATTTGATTTTTTTGACCGAAACTAGTGTATAATATACTACGATTTATGACCGAAACATGCATTTCGAAAAGTTTCATAGAATCTAGTCTTCAGATGATTTTTTGCATGGAATTTCATCACAACCTTCCCTCTTAACATATATAAATGATCTGAAATGTCTCGTATCACTTCAAATAGTCCCCAATTAAATTTTATTTTTTTGACCGAAACTAGTGTATAATATACTATTATTTTTGACCGAAACTTGCATTTCGAAAAGTTTCATAGAATCTAATTTTCAGATGATTTTTTGCATGGACTTCCATCATAACCTTCCCTCGTAATATATATAAATGATATTATAAGTTTCCTATCATTTCGAACTGTCCCCGATTTAATTTGATTTTTTAGAGAAACTAGTATAAAGTAGTGTATAATATATTTTGATTTTTTGACTGAAACTTGCATTTCGAAAAGCTTCATAGATCTAGTTTTCAGATGATTTTTTTTTGCATGGATTTCCATCATAACATTTCCTCTTAACATACATAAATGATCTGAAAAGTGTTGTATCATTTCAAATAGTCCCCAATTAAATTTGATTTTTTTGACCGAAACTAGTGTATAGTACTACGATTTATGACCGAAACTTGCATTTCGAAAAGTTTCATAGAATCTAATTTTCAGATGATTTTTTGTATTGACTTCCATCATAACCTTTCCTCTTAACATATATAAATGATCTGAAAATTCTCGTATCATTTCAAATTGTCCCCAATTAAATTTAATTTTTTTGATCGAAACTAGTGTATAATATACTGCGATTTTTGACCGAAACTTGCATTTCGAAAAGTTTCATAGAATCTAGTTTTCAGATGATTTTTTGCATGGACTTCCATCATAATCTTCCCTCTTAAAATATATAAATGATCTGAAATATCTCGTATCACTTCAAATAGTCTATAATTAAACTTTAATTTTTTGACACGAAACTAGTGTATAATATACTACGATTTTAGACCAAAACTTACATTTCGAAAAGTTTCATAGAATCTAATTTTCAGATGATTTTTTGCATGGACTTCCATCATAACCTTCCCTCGTAAAATATATAAATGATAATAGAAGTTTCATATCATTTCGAACAGTCCCCGATTTAATTTGATTTTTGACCAAATCTAGTATAAACTAGTGTATAATATATTATGATTTTTTGACCGAAACTTGCATTTCGAAAAGTTTCATAGTATCTAGTTTTCAAATGTTTTTTTGCATGGGCTTCCATCATAACCTTTCCTCTTGACATACATAAATGATCTGAAAATTCTCGTATCATTTCTAATAGTCCCCAATTATATTTGATTTTTTTGACCGAAACTAGTGTATAATATACTACGATTTATGACCGAAACATGCATTTCGAAAAGTTTCATAGAATCTAGTCTTCAGATGATTTTTTGCATGGAATTTCATCACAACCTTCCCTCTTAACATATATAAATGATCTGAAATGTCTCGTATCACTTCAAATAGTCCCCAATTAAATTTTATTTTTTTGACCGAAACTAGTGTATAATATACTATTATTTTTGACCGAAACTTGCATTTCGAAAAGTTTCATAGAATCTAATTTTCAGATGATTTTTTGCATGGACTTCCATCATAACCTTCCCTCGTAATATATATAAATGATATTATAAGTTTCCTATCATTTCGAACTGTCCCCGATTTAATTTGATTTTTTAGAGAAACTAGTATAAAGTAGTGTATAATATATTTTGATTTTTTGACTGAAATTTGCATTTCGAAAAGCTTCATAGATCTTGTTTTCAGATGATTTTTTTTTGCATGGATTTCCATCATAACATTTCCTCTTAACATACATAAATGATCTGAAAAGTGTTGTATCATTTCAAATAGTCCCCAATTAAATTTGATTTTTTTGACCGAAACTAGTGTATAGTACTACGATTTATGACCGAAACATGCATTTCGAAAAGTTTCATAGAATCTAATTTTCAGATGATTTTTTGTATTGACTTCCATCATAATCTTCCCTCTTAACATATATAAATGATCTGAAATATCCCGTATCACTTCAAATAGTCCATAATTAAACTTTAATTTTTTGACACGAAACTAGTGTATAATATACTACGATTTTTGACCGAAACTTACATTTCGAAAAGTTTCATAGAATCTAATTTTCAGATGATTTTTTGCATGGACTTCCATCATAACCTTCCCTCGTAAAATATATAAATGATATTAGAAGTTTCATATCATTTCGAACAGTCCCCGATTTAATTTGATTTTTGACCAAATCTAGTATAAACTAGTGTATAATATATTATGATTTTTTGACCGAAACTTGCATTTCGAAAAGTTTCATAGAATCTAGTTTTCAAATGTTTTTTTGCATGGGCTTCCATCATAACCTTTCCTCTTGACATACATAAATGATCTGAAAATTCTCGTATCATTTCTAATAGTCCCCAATTATATTTGATTTTTTTGACCAAAACTAGTGTATAATATACTACGATTTATGACCGAAACATGCATTTCGAAAAGTTTCATAGAATCTAGTCTTCAGATGATTTTTTGCATGGAATTTCATCACAACCTTCCCTCTTAACATATATAAATGATCTGAAATGTCTCGTATCACTTCAAATAGTCCCCAATTAAATTTTATTTTTTTGACCGAAACTAGTGTATAATATACTATTATTTTTGACCGAAACTTGCATTTCGAAAAGTTTCATAGAATCTAATTTTCAGATGATTTTTTGCATGGACTTCCATCATAACCTTCCCTCGTAATATATATAAATGATATTATAAGTTCCCTATCATTTCGAACTGTCCCCGATTTAATTTGATTTTTTAGAGAAACTAGTATAAAGTAGTGTATAATATATTTTGATTTTTTGACTGAAACCTGCATTTCGAAAAGCTTCATAGATCTAGTTTTCAGATGATTTTTTTTTGCATGGATTTCCATCATAACATTTCCTCTTAACATACATAAATGATCTGAAAAGTGTTGTATCATTTCAAATAGTCCCCAATTAAATTTGATTTTTTTGACCGAAACTAGTGTATAGTACTACGATTTATGACCGAAACTTGCATTTCGAAAAGTTTCATAGAATCTAATTTTCAGATGATTTTTTGTATTGACTTCCATCATAACCTTTCCTCTTAACATATATAAATGATCTGAAAATTCTCGTATCATTTCAAATTGTCCCCAATTAAATTTAATTTTTTTGATCGAAACTAGTGTATAATATACTGCGATTTTTGACCGAAACTTGCATTTCGAAAAGTTTCATAGAATCTAGTTTTCAGATGATTTTTTGCATGGACTTCCATCATAATCTTCCCTCTTAAAATATATAAATGATCTGAAATATCTCGTATCACTTCAAATAGTCTATAATTAAACTTTAATTTTTTGACACGAAACTAGTGTATAATATACTACGATTTTAGACCAAAACTTACATTTCGAAAAGTTTCATAGAATCTAATTTTCAGATGATTTTTTGCATGGACTTCCATCATAACCTTCCCTCGTAAAATATATAAATGATAATAGAAGTTTCATATCATTTCGAACAGTCCCCGATTTAATTTGATTTTTGACCAAATCTAGTATAAACTAGTGTATAATATATTATGATTTTTTGACCGAAACTTGCATTTCGAAAAGTTTCATAGTATCTAGTTTTCAAATGTTTTTTTGCATGGGCTTCCATCATAACCTTTCCTCTTGACATACATAAATGATCTGAAAATTCTCGTATCATTTCTAATAGTCCCCAATTATATTTGATTTTTTTGACCGAAACTAGTGTATAATATACTACGATTTATGACCGAAACATGCATTTCGAAAAGTTTCATAGAATCTAGTCTTCAGATGACTTTTTGCATGGAATTTCATCACAACCTTCCCTCTTAACATATATAAATGATCTGAAATGTCTCGTATCACTTCAAATAGTCCCCAATTAAATTTTATTTTTTTGACCGAAACTAGTGTATAATATACTATTATTTTTGACCGAAACTTGCATTTCGAAAAGTTTCATAGAATCTAATTTTCAGATGATTTTTTGCATGGACTTCCATCATAACCTTCCCTCGTAATATATATAAATGATATTATAAGTTTCCTATCATTTCGAACTGTCCCCGATTTAATTTGATTTTTTAGAGAAACTAGTATAAAGTAGTGTATAATATATTTTGATTTTTTGACTGAAATTTGCATTTCGAAAAGCTTCATAGATCTTGTTTTCAGATGATTTTTTTTTGCATGGATTTCCATCATAACATTTCCTCTTAACATACATAAATGATCTGAAAAGTGTTGTATCATTTCAAATAGTCCCCAATTAAATTTGATTTTTTTGACCGAAACTAGTGTATAGTACTACGATTTATGACCGAAACATGCATTTCGAAAAGTTTCATAGAATCTAATTTTCAGATGATTTTTTGTATTGACTTCCATCATAACCTTCCCTCTTAACATATATAAATGATCTTAAAATTCTCGTACCATTTCAAATTGTCCCCAATTAAATTTAATTTTTTTGATCGAAACTTGTGTATAATATACTGCGATTTTTGACCGAAACTTGCATTTCGAAAAGTTTCATAGAATCTAGTTTTCAGATGATTTTTTGCATGGACTTCCATCATAATCTTCCCTCTTAACATATATAAATGATCTGAAATATCTCGTATCACTTCAAATAGTTCATAATTAAACTTTAATTTTTTGACACGAAACTAGTGTATAATATACTACGATTTTTGACCAAAACTTACATTTCGAAAAGTTTCATAGAATCTAATTTTCAGATGATTTTTTGCATGGACTTCCATCATAACCTTCCCTCGTAAAATATATAAATGATATTAGAAGTTTCATATCATTTCGAACAGTCCCCGATTTAATTTGATTTTTGACAAAATCTAGTATAAACTAGTGTATAATATATTATGATTTTTTGACCGAAACTTGCATTTCGAAAAGTTTCATAGAATCTAGTTTTCAAATGTTTTTTTTGCATGGGCTTCCATCATAACCTTTCCTCTTAACATACATAAATGATCTAAAAAGTCTCGTCTCATTTCAAATAGTCCCCAATTAAATTTGATTTTTTGACCGAAACTAGTGTATAATATACTGCGATTTTTTTACCGAAATTTGCATTTCGAAAAGTTTCATAGAATCTAGTTTTCAGATGATTTTTTGCATGGACTTCCATCATAATCTTCCCTTTTAACATATATAAATGATCTGAAATATCTCATATCACTTCAAATAGTCCATAATTAAATTTTAACTTTTTGACACGAAACTAGTGTATAATATACTATGATTTTTGACCGAAACATGCATTTCGAAATGTTTCATAGAATCTAATTTTCAGATAATTTTTTTGCATGGACTTCCATCATAACCTTCCCTCTTAACATATATAAATGATCTGAAAAGTCTCGTATCATTTCAAATTGTCCCCAATTAAATTTGTTTTTTTCCACCGAAACTAGTGTATAATATACTACGATTTATGACCGAAACTTGCATTTCGAAAAGTTTCATAGAATCTAGTTTTCATTTTATTCTTTGCATGGACTTCCATCATAATCTTCCCTCTTAACATATATAAATGATCTGTAATGTCTCGTATCACTTCAAATAATCCACAATTAAATTATATTTTTTTTTACCAAAACTAGTATATAATATACTACGATTTTTGACTGAAACTTGCATTTCGAAAAATTTCATAGAATCTAATTTTCAGATGATTTTTTGCATGGACTTCTATCATAACCTTCCCTCTTAACATATATAAATGATTTGAAAAGTCTCGTACCATTTCAAATAGTCCCCATTTAAATTTTATTTTTTTGACCGAAACTAGTGTATAATATACTACGATTTTTGACCGAAACTTACATTTCGAAAAGTTTCATAGAATCTAATTTTCAGATGATTTTTTGCATGGACTTCCATCATAACCTTCCCTCGTAAAATATATAAATGATATTAGAAGTTTCATATCATTTCGAACAGTCCCCGATTTAATTTGATTTTTGACCAAATCTAGTATAAACTAGTGTACAATATATTATGATTTTTTGACCGAAACTTGCATTTCGAAAAGTTTCATAGAATCTAGTTTTCAAATGTTTTTTTTTTTGCATGGGCTTCCATCATAACCTTTCCTCTTAACATACATAAATGATCTGAAAAGTCTCGTATCATTTCTAATAGTCCCCAATTATATTTGATTTTTTGACCGAAACTAGTGTATAATATACTACGATTTATGACCGAAACATGCATTTCGAAAAGTTTCATAGAATCTAGTCTTCAGATGATTTTTTGCATGGACTTTCATCACAACCTTCCCTCTTAACATATATAAATGATCTGAAATGTCTCGTATCACTTCAAATAGTCCCCAATTAAAATTTTATTTTTTTGACCGAAACTAGTGTATAATATACTATTATTTTTGACCGAAACTTGCATTTCGAAAAGTTTCATAGAATCTAATTTTCAGATGATTTTTTGCATGGACTTCCATCATAACCTTCCCTCGTAATATATATATATAAATGATATTAGAAGTTTCCTATCATTTCGAACTGTCCCCGATTTAATTTTATTTTTTAGAGAAACTAGTATAAAGTAGTGTATAATATATTTTGATTTTTTGACTGAAACTTGCATTTCGAAAAGCTTCATAGATCTAGTTTTCAGATGATTTTTTTTTGCATGGATTTCCATCATAACATTTCCTCTTAACATACATAAATGATCTGAAAAGTGTTGTATCATTTCAAATAGTCCCCAATTAAATTTGATTTTTTTGACCGAAACTAGTGTATAGTACTACGATTTATGACCGAAACTTGCATTTCGAAAAGTTTCATAGAATCTAATTTTCAGATGATTTTTTGTATTGAATTCCATCATAACCTTCCCTCTTAACATATATAAATGATCTGAAAAGTCTCGTATCATTTCAAATTGTCCCCAATTAAATTTAATTTTTTTGATCGAAACTAGTGTATAATATACTGCGATTTTTGACCGAAACTTGCATTTCGAAAAGTTTCATAGAATCTAGTTTTCAGATGATTTTTTGCATGGACTTCCATCATAATCTTACCTCTTAACATATATAAATGATCTGAAATATCTCGTATCACTTCAAATAGTCCATAATTAAACTTTAATTTTTTGACACGAAACTAGTGTATAATATACTACGATTTTTGACCGAAACTTACATTTCGAAAAGTTTCATAGAATCTAATTTTCAGATGATTTTTTGCATGGACTTCCGTCATAACCTTCCCTCGTAAAATATATAAATGATATTAGAAGTTTCATATCATTTCGAACAGTCCCCGATTTAATTTGATTTTTGACCAAATCTAGTATAAACTAGTGTATAATATATTATGATTTTTTGACCGAAACTTGCATTTCAAAAAGTTTCATAGAATCTAGTTTTCAAATGTTTTTTTTTTGCATGGGCTTCCATCATAACCTTTCCTCTTAACATACATAAATGATCTAAAAAGTCTCGTATCATTTCAAATAGTCCCCAATTAAATTTGATTTTTTTGACAGAAACTAGTGTATAATATACTGCGATTTTTTTACCGAAACATGCATTTCGAAAAGTTTCATAGTATCTAGTTTTCAGATGATTTTTTGCATGGACTTCCATCATAATCTTCCCTCTTAACATTTATAAATGATCTGAAATATCTCATATCACTTCAGATAGTCCATAATTAAATTTTAATTTTTTGACACGAAACTAGTGTATAATATACTATGATTTTTGACCGAAACATGCATTTCGAAATGTTTCATAGAATCTAATTTTCAGATAATTTTTTTGCATGGACTTCCATCATAACCTTCCCTCTTAACATATATAAATTATCTGAAAAGTCTCGTATCATTTCAAATTGTCCCCAATTAAATTTGTTTTTTTCACCGAAACTAGTGTATAATATACTACGATTTATGACCGAAACTTGCATTTCGAAAAGTTTCATAGAATCTAGTTTTCATATTATTCTTTGCATGGACTTCCATCATAATCTTCCCTCTTAACATATATAAATGATCTGTAATGTCTCGTATCACTTCAAATAATCCCCAATTAAATTATATTTTTTTTTTACCGAAACTAGTATATAATATACTACGATTTTTGACTGAAACTTGCATTTCGAAAAATTTCATAGAATCTAATTTTCAGATGATTTTTTGCATGCACTTCTATCATAACCTTCCCACTTAACATATATAAATGATTTGAAAAGTCTAGTATCATTTCAAATAGTCCCCATTAAATTTTATTTTTTTGACCGAAACTAGTGTATAATATACTAGGATTTTTGACCGAAACTTACATTTCGAAAAGTTTCATAGAATCTAATTTTCAGATGATTTTTTGCATGGACTTCCATCATAACCTTCCTTCGTAAAATATATAAATGATATTAGAAGTTTCATATCATTTCGAACAGTCCCCGATTTAATTTGATTTTTGACCAAATCTAGTATAAACTAGTGTATAATATATTATGATTTTTTGACCGAAACTTGCATTTCGAAAAGTTTCATAGAATCTAGTTTTCAAATGTTTTTTTTGCATGGGCTTCCATCATAACCTTTCCTCTTAACATACATAAATGATCTGAAAAGTCTCGTATCATTTCAAATAGTCCCCAATTAAATTTGATTTTTTTGACCGAAACTAGTGTATAATATACTACGATTTATGACCGAAACATGCATTTCGAAAAGTTTCATAGAATCTAGTCTTCAGATGATTTTTTGCTTGGACTTTCATCACAACCTTCCCTCTTAACATATATAAATGATCTGAAATGTCTCGTATCACTTCAAATAGTCCCCAATTAAATTTTATTTTTTTGACCGAAACTAGTGTATAATATACTATTATTTTTGACCGAAACTTGCATTTCGAAAAGTTTCATAGAATCTAATTTTCAGATGATTTTTTGCATGGACTTCCATCATAACCTTCTCTAATAATATATATAAATGATATTAGAAGTTTCCTATCATTTCGAACTGTCCCCGATTTAATTTGATTTTTTAGAGAAACTAGTATAAAGTAGTGTATAATATATTTTGATTTTTTGACTGAAACTTGCATTTCGAAAAGCTTCATAGATCTAGTTTTCAGATGATTTTTTTTTGCATGGATTTCCATCATAACATTTCCTCTTAACATACATAAATGATCTGAAAAGTCTTGTATCATTTGAAATAGTCCCCAATTAAATTTGATTTTTTTGACCGAAACTAGTGTATAGTACTAGGATTTATGAACGAAACTTACATTTCGAAAAGTTTCATAGAATCTAATTTTCAGATGATTTTTTGTATTGACTTCCATCATAACCTTCCCTCTTAACATATATAAATGATCTGAAAAGTCTCGTATCATTTCAAATTGTCCCCAATTAAATTTAATTTTTTTGATCGAAACTAGTGTATAATATACTGTGATTTTTGACCGAAACTTGCATTTCGAAAAGTTTCTTAGAATCTAGTTTTCAAATGTTTTTTTTTGCATGGGCTTCCATCATAACCTTCCCTCTTAAAATATATAAATTATATTAGAAGTTTCGTATCATTTCGAACAGTTCCCGATTTAATTTGATTTTTGACGAAATCTAGTATAAACTAGTGTATAATATATTATGATTTTTTGACCGAAACTTGCATTTCTAAAAGTTTCATAGAATCTAGTTTTCAGATTTTTTTTTTCATGGGCTTCCATCATAACCTTTCCTCTTAACATATATAAATGATCTAAAAAGTCTCGTATCATTTCAAATAGTCCCCAATTAAATTTGATTTTTTTGACCGAAACTAGTGTATAATATACTGCGATTTTTTACCGAAACTTGCATTTCGAATAGATTCATAGAATCTAGTTTTCAGATGTTTTTTTGCATGGACTTCCATCATAATCTTCCCTCTTAACATATATAAATGATCTGAAATATCTCATATCACTTCTAATAGTCCATAATTAAATTTTAATTTTTTGACATGAAACTAGTGTATAATATACTATGATTTTTGACCGGAACATGCATTTCGAAATGTTTCATAGAATCTAATTTTCAAATGATTTTTTTGCATGGACTTCCATCATTACCTTCCCTCTTAACATATATAAATGATCTGAAAAGTCTCGTATCATTTCAAATTGTCCCCAATTAAATTTGTTTTTTATCCCACCGAAACTAGTGTATAATATACTACGATTTAAGACCGAAACTTGCATTTCGAAAAGTTTCATAGAATCTAGTTTTCATATTATTTTTTGCATGGACTTCCATCATAATCTTCCCTCTTAACATATATAAATGATCTGTAATGTCTCGTATCACTTCAAATAATCCCCAATTAAATTATATTTTTTTTACCGTAACTAGTATATAATATACAACGATTTTTGACTGAAACTTGCATTTCGAAAAATTTCATAGAATCTAATTTTCAGATGATTTTTTGCATGCACTTCCATCATAACCTTCCCTATTAACATATATAAATGATTTGAAAAGTCTCGTATCATTTCAAATAGTCCCCATTTAAATTTTATTTTTTTGACCGAAACTAGTGTATAATATACTAGGATTTTTGACCGAAACTTACATTTCGAAAAGTTTCATAGAATCTAATTTTCAGATAATTTTTTGCATGGACTTCCATCATAACCTTCCCTCGTAAAATATATAAATGATATTAGAAGTTTCATATCATTTCGAACAGTCCCCGATTTAATTTGATTTTTGACCAAATCTAGTATAAACTAGTGTATAATATATTATGATTTTTTGACCGAAACTTGCATTTCGAAAAGTTTCCTAGAATCTAGTTTTCAAATGTTTTTTTTTGCATGGGCTTCCATCATAACCTTTCCTCTTGACATACATAAATGACCTGAAAAGTCTCGTATCATTTCTAATAGTCCCCAATTATATTTGATTTTTTTGACCGAAACTAGTGTATAATATACTACGATTTATGACCGAAACATGCATTTCGAAAAGTTTCATAGAATCTAGTCTTTAGATGATTTTTTGCATGGACTTTCATCACAACCTTCGCTCTTAACATATATAAATGATCTGAAATTTCTCGTATCACTTCAAATAGTCCCTAATTAAATTTTATTTTTTTGACCGAAACTAGTGTATAATATACTATTATTTTTGACCGAAACTTGCATTTCGAAAAGTTCATAGAATCTAATTTTCAGATGATTTTTTGCATGGACTTCCATCATAACCTTCCCTCGTAATATATATAAATGATATTAGAAGTTTCATATCATTTCGAACTTTCCCCGATTTAATTTGATTTTTTAGAGAAACTAGTATAAAGTAGTGTATAATATATTTTGATTTTTTGACTGAAACTTGCATTTCGAAAAGCTTCATAGATCTAGTTTTCAGATGATTTTTTTTTGCATGGATTTCCATCATAACATTTCCTCTTAACATACATAAATGATCTGAAATGTCTTGTATCATTTGAAATAGTCCCCAATTAAATTTGATTTTTTTGACCGAAACTAGTGTATAGTACTACGATTTATGACCGAAACTTGCATTTCGAAAAGTTTCATAGAATCTAATTTTCAGATGATTTTTTGTATTGACTTCCATCATAACCTTCCCTCTTAACATATATAAATGATCTGAAAAGTCTCGTATCATTTCAAATTGTCCCCAATTAAATTTAATTTTTTTGATCGAAACTAGTGTATAATATACTGCGATTTTTGACCGAAACTTGCATTTCGAAAAGTTTCTTAGAATCTAGTTTTCAGTTGATTTTTTGCATGGACTTCCATCATAATCTTCCCTCTTAACATATATAAATGATCTGAAATGATTCGTATCACGTCAAATAGTCCCCAATTAAATTTTATTTTTTTTGACCTAAACTAGTGTATAATATACTACGATTTTTGACCGAAACTTGCATTTCGAAAAGTTTCATAGAATCTAATTTTCAGATGATTTTTTGTATTGACTTCCATCATAACTTTCCCTATTAAAATATATAAATTATATTAGAAGTTTCGTATCATTTCGAACAGTTCCCGATTTAATTTGATTTTTGACGAAATCTAGTATAAACTAGTGTATAATATATTATGATTTTTTTGATCGAAACTTGCATTTCGAAAAATTTCATAGAATCTAGTTTTCATATTTTTTTTTCATGGGCTTCCATCATAACCTTTCCTCTTAACATACATAAATGATCTAAAAAGTCTCGTATCATTTCAAATAGTCCCCAATTAAATTTGATTTTTTTGACCGAAACTAGTGTATAATATACTGCGATTTTTTACCGAAACTTGCATTTCGAATAGTTTCATAGAATCTAGTTTTCAGATGTTTTTTTGCATGAACTTCCATCATAATCTTCCCTCTTAACATATATAAATGATCTGAAATATCTCATATCACTTCAAATAGTCCATAATTAAATTTTAATTTTTTGACACGAAACTAGTGTATAATATACTATGATTTTTGACCGAAACATGCATTTCGAAATGTTTCATAGAATCTAATTTTCAGATGATTTTTTTGCATGGACTTCCATCATTACCTTCCCTCTTAACATATATAAATGATCAGAAAAGTCTCGTATCATTTCAAATTGTCCCCAATTAAATTTGTTTTTTTTCCCACCGAAACTAGTGTATAATATACTACGATTTAAGACCGAAACTTGCATTTCGAAAAGTTTCATAGAATCTAGTTTTCATATTATTTTTTGCATGGACTTCCATCATAATCTTCCCTCTTAACATATATAAATGATCTGTAATGTCTCGTATCACTTCAAATAATCCCCAATTAAATTATATTTTTTTTTACCGTAACTAGTATATAATATACAACGATTTTTGACTGAAACTTGTATTTCGAAAAATTTCATAGAATCTAATTTTCAGATGATTTTTTGCATGCACTTCCATCATAACCTTCCCTATTAACATATATAAATGATTTGAAAAGTCTCGTATCATTTCAAATAGTCCCCATTTAAATTTTATTTTTTTGACCGAAACTAGTGTATAATATACTAGGATTTTTGACCGAAACTTACATTTCGAAAAGTTTCATAGAATCTAATTTTCAGATAATTTTTTGCATGGACTTCCATCATAACCTTCCCTCGTAAAATATATAAATGATATTAGAAGTTTCATATCATTTCGAACAGTCCCCGATTTAATTTGATTTTTGACCAAATCTAGTATAAACTAGTGTATAATATATTATGATTTTTTGACCGAAACTTGCATTTCGAAAAGTTTCCTAGAATCTAGTTTACAAATGTTTTTTTTTGCATGGGCTTCCATCATAACCTTTCCTCTTGACATACATAAATGACCTGAAAAGTCTCGTATCATTTCTAATAGTCCCCAATTATATTTGATTTTTTTGACCGAAACTAGTGTATAATATACTACGATTTATGACCGAAACATGCATTTCGAAAAGTTTCATAGAATCTAGTCTTTAGATGATTTTTTGCATGGACTTTCATCACAACCTTCGCTCTTAACATATATAAATGATCTGAAATTTCTCGTATCACTTCAAATAGTCCCTAATTAAATTTTATTTTTTTGACCGAAACTAGTGTATAATATACTATTATTTTTGACCGAAACTTGCATTTCGAAAAGTTCATAGAATCTAATTTTCAGATGATTTTTTGCATGGACTTCCATCATAACCTTCCCTCGTAATATATATAAATGATATTAGAAGTTTCATATCATTTCGAACTTTCCCCGATTTAATTTGATTTTTTAGAGAAACTAGTATAAAGTAGTGTATAATATATTTTGATTTTTTGACTGAAACTTGCATTTCGAAAAGCTTCATAGATCTAGTTTTCAGATGATTTTTTTTTGCATGGATTTCCATCATAACATTTCCTCTTAACATACATAAATGATCTGAAATGTCTTGTATCATTTGAAATAGTCCCCAATTAAATTTGATTTTTTTGACCGAAACTAGTGTATAGTACTACGATTTATGACCGAAACTTGCATTTCGAAAAGTTTCATAGAATCTAATTTTCAGATGATTTTTTGTATTGACTTCCATCATAACCTTCCCTCTTAACATATATAAATGATCTGAAAAGTCTCGTATCATTTCAAATTGTCCCCAATTAAATTTAATTTTTTTGATCGAAACTAGTGTATAATATACTGCGATTTTTGACCGAAACTTGCATTTCGAAAAGTTTCTTAGAATCTAGTTTTCAGTTGATTTTTTGCTTGGACTTCCATCATAATCTTCCCTCTTAACATATATAAATGATCTGAAATGATTCGTATCACGTCAAATAGTCCCCAATTAAATTTTATTTTTTTTGACCTAAACTAGTGTATAATATACTACGATTTTTGACCGAAACTTGCATTTCGAAAAGTTTCATAGAATCTAATTTTCAGATGATTTTTTGTATTGACTTCCATCATAACTTTCCCTATTAAAATATATAAATTATATTAGAAGTTTCGTATCATTTCGAACAGTTCCCGATTTAATTTGATTTTTGACGAAATCTAGTATAAACTAGTGTATAATATATTATGATTTTTTTGATCGAAACTTGCATTTCGAAAAATTTCATAGAATCTAGTTTTCAGATTTTTTTTTCATGGGCTTCCATCATAACCTTTCCTCTTAACATACATAAATGATCTAAAAAGTCTCGTATCATTTCAAATAGTCCCCAATTAAATTTGATTTTTTTGACCGAAACTAGTGTATAATATACTGCGATTTTTTACCGAAACTTGCATTTCGAATAGTTTCATAGAATCTAGTTTTCAGATGTTTTTTTGCATGAACTTCCATCATAATCTTCCCTCTTAACATATATAAATGATCTGAAATATCTCATATCACTTCAAATAGTCCATAATTAAATTTTATTTTTTTGACACGAAACTAGTGTATAATATACTATGATTTTTGACCGAAACATGCATTTCGAAATGTTTCATAGAATCTAATTTTCAGATGATTTTTTTGCATGGACTTCCATCATTACCTTCCCTCTTAACATATATAAATGATCAGAAAAGTCTCGTATCATTTCAAATTGTCCCCAATTAAATTTGTTTTTTTTCCCACCGAAACTAGTGTATAATATACTACGATTTATGACCGAAACTTGCATTTCGAAAAGTTTCATAGAATCTAGTTTTCATATTATTTTTTGCATGGACTTCCATCATAATCTTCCCTCTTAACATATATAAATGATCTGTAATGTCTCGTATCACTTCAAATAATCCCCAATTAAATTATATTTTTTTTTACCGTAACTAGTATATAATATACAACGATTTTTGACTGAAACTTGTATTTCGAAAAATTTCATAGAATCTAATTTTCAGATGATTTTTTGCATGCACTTCCATCATAACCTTCCCTATTAACATATATAAATGATTTGAAAAGTCTCGTATCATTTCAAATAGTCCCCATTTAAATTTTATTTTTTTGACCGAAACTAGTGTATAATATACTAGGATTTTTGACCGAAACTTACATTTCGAAAAGTTTCATAGAATCTAATTTTCAGATAATTTTTTGCATGGACTTCCATCATAACCTTCCCTCGTAAAATATATAAATGATATTAGAAGTTTCATATCATTTCGAACAGTCCCCGATTTAATTTGATTTTTGACCAAATCTAGTATAAACTAGTGTATAATATATTATGATTTTTTGACCGAAACTTGCATTTCGAAAAGTTTCCTAGAATCTAGTTTTCAAATGTTTTTTTTTGCATGGGCTTCCATCATAACCTTTCCTCTTGACATACATAAATGACCTGAAAAGTCTCGTATCATTTCTAATAGTCCCCAATTATATTTGATTTTTTTGACCGAAACTAGTGTATAATATACTACGATTTATGACCGAAACATGCATTTCGAAAAGTTTCATAGAATCTAGTCTTTAGATGATTTTTTGCATGGACTTTCATCACAACCTTCGCTCTTAACATATATAAATGATCTGAAATTTCTCGTATCACTTCAAATAGTCCCTAATTAAATTTTATTTTTTTGACCGAAACTAGTGTATAATATACTATTATTTTTGACCGAAACTTGCATTTCGAAAAGTTCATAGAATCTAATTTTCAGATGATTTTTTGCATGGACTTCCATCATAACCTTCCCTCGTAATATATATAAATGATATTAGAAGTTTCATATCATTTCGAACTTTCCCCGATTTAATTTGATTTTTTAGAGAAACTAGTATAAAGTAGTGTATAATATATTTTGATTTTTTGACTGAAACTTGCATTTCGAAAAGCTTCATAGATCTAGTTTTCAGATGATTTTTTTTTGCATGGATTTCCATCATAACATTTCCTCTTAACATACATAAATGATCTGAAATGTCTTGTATCATTTGAAATAGTCCCCAATTAAATTTGATTCTTTTGACCGAAACTAGTGTATAGTACTACAATTTATGACCGAAACTTGCATTTCGAAAAGTTTCATAGAATCTAATTTTCAGATGATTTTTTGTATTGACTTCCATCATAACCTTCCCTCTTAACATATATAAATGATCTGAAAAGTCTCGTATCATTTCAAATTGTCCCCAATTAAATTTAATTTTTTTGATCGAAACTAGTGTATAATATACTGCGATTTTTGACCGAAACTTGCATTTCGAAAAGTTTCTTAGAATCTAGTTTTCAGTTGATTTTTTGCTTGGACTTCCATCATAATCTTCCCTCTTAACATATATAAATGATCTGAAATGATTCGTATCACGTCAAATAGTCCCCAATTAAAATTTATTTTTTTTGACCTAAACTAGTGTATAATATACTACGATTTTTGACCGAAACTTGCATTTCGAAAAGTTTCATAGAATCTAATTTTCAGATGATTTTTTGTATTGACTTCCATCATAACTTTCCCTCTTAAAATATATAAATTATATTAGAAGTTTCGTATCATTTCGAACAGCTCCCGATTTAATTTGATTTTTGACGAAATCTAGTATAAACTAGTGTATAATATATTATGATTATTTTGATCGAAACTTGCATTTCGAAAAATTTCATAGAATCTAGTTTTCAGATTTTTTTTTCATGGGCTTCCATCATAACCTTTCCTCTTAACATACATAAATGATCTAAAAAGTCTCGTATCATTTCAAATAGTCCCCAATTAAATTTGATTTTTTTGACCGAAACTAGTGTATAATATACTGCGATTTTTTACCGAAACTTGCATTTCGAATAGTTTCATAGAATCTAGTTTTCAGATGTTTTTTTGCATGAACTTCCATCATAATCTTCCCTCTTAACATATATAAATGATCTGAAATATCTCATATCACTTCAAATAGTCCATAATTAAATTTTAATTTTTTGACACGAAACTAGTGTATAATATACTATGATTTTTGACCGAAACATGCATTTCGAAATGTTTCATAGAATCTAATTTTCAGATGATTTTTTTGCATGGACTTCCATCATTACCTTCCCTCTTAACATATATAAATGATCTGAAAAGTCTCGTATCATTTCAAATTGTCCCCAATTAAATTTGTTTTTTTTCCCACCGAAACTAGTGTATAATATACTACGATTTATGACCGAAACTTGCATTTCGAAAAGTTTCATAGAATCTAGTTTTCATATTATTTTTTGCATGGACTTCCATCATAATCTTCCCTCTTAACATATATAAATGATCTGTAATGTCTCGTATCACTTCAAATAATCCCCAATTAAATTATATTTTTTTTACCGTAACTAGTATATAATATACTATGATTTTTGACTGAAACTTGCATTTCGAAAAATTTCATAGAATCTAATTTTCAGATGATTTTTTGCATGCACTTCCATCATAACCTTCTCTATTAACATATATAAATGATTTGAAAAGTCTCGTATCATTTCAAATAGTCCCCATTTAAAATTTATTTTTTTGACCGAAACTAGTGTATAATATACTAGGATTTTTGACCGAAACTTACATTTCGAAAAGTTTCATAGAATCTAATTTTCAGATAATATTTTGCATGGACTTCCATCATAACCTTCCTTCGTAAAATATATAAATGATATTAGAAGTTTCATATCATTTCGAACAGTCCCCGATTTAATTTGATTTTTGACCAAATCTAGTATAAACTAGTGTATAATATATTATGATTTTTTGACCGAAACTTGCATTTCGAAAAGTTTCATAGAATCTAGTTTTCAAATGTTTTTTTTGCATGGGCTTCCATCATAACCTTTCCTCTTAACATACATAAATGATCTGAAAAGTCTCGTATCATTTCAAATAGTCCCGAATTAAATTTGATTTTTTTGACCGAAACTAGTGTATAATATACTACGATTTATGACCGAAACATGCATTTCGAAAAGTTTCATAGAATCTAGTCTTCAGATGATTTTTTGCTTGGACTTTCATCACAACCTTCCCTCTTAACATATATAAATGATCTGAAATGTCTCGTATCACTTCAAATAGTCCCCAATTAAATTTTATTTTTTTGACCGAAACTAGTGTATAATATACTATTATTTTTGACCGAAACTTGCATTTCGAAAAGTTTCATAGAATCTAATTTTCAGATGATTTTTTGCATGGACTTCCATCATAACCTTCTCTAATAATATATATAAATGATATTAGAAGTTTCCTATCATTTCGAACTGTCCCCGATTTAATTTGATTTTTTAGAGAAACTAGTATAAAGTAGTGTATAATATATTTTGATTTTTTGACTGAAACTTGCATTTCGAAAAGCTTCATAGATCTAGTTTTCAGATGATTTTTTTTGCATGGATTTCCATCATAACATACATAAATGATCTGAAATGTCTTGTATCATTTGAAATAGTCCCCAATTAAATTTGATTTTTTTGACCGAAACTAGTGTATAGTACTACGATTTATGACCGAAACTTGCATTTCGAAAAGTTTCATAGAATCTAATTTTCAGATGATTTTTTGTATTGACTTCCATCATAACCTTCCCTCTTAACATATATAAATGATCTGAAAAGTCTCGTATCATTTCAAATTGTCCCCAATTAAATTTAATTTTTTTGATCGAAACTAGTGTATAATATACTGCGATTTTTGACCGAAACTTGCATTTCGAAAAGTTTCTTAGAATCTAGTTTTCAGTTGATTTTTTGCATGGACTTCCATCATAATCTTCCCTCTTAACATATATAAATGATCTGAAATGATTCGTATCACGTCAAATAGTCCCCAATTAAATTTTATTTTTTTGGACCTAAACTAGTGTATAATATACTACGATTTTTGACCGAAACTTGCATTTCGAAAAGTTTCATAGAATCTAATTTTCAGATGATTTTTTGTATTGACTTCCATCATAACTTTCCCTCTTAAAATATATAAATTATATTAGAAGTTTCGTATCATTTCGAACAGTTCCCGATTTAATTTGATTTTTGACGAAATCTAGTATAAATTAGTGTATAATATATTATGATTTTTTTGATCGAAACTTGCATTTCGAAAATTTTCATAGAATCTAGTTTTCAGATTTTTGTTTCATGGGCTTCCATCATAACCTTTCCTCTTAACATACATAAATGATCTAAAAAGTCTCGTATCATTTCAAATAGTCCCCAATTAAATTTGATTTTTTTGACCGAAACTAGTGTATAATATACTGCGATTTTTTACCGAAACTTGCATTTCGAATAGTTTCATAGAATCTAGTTTTCAGATGTTTTTTTGCATGAACTTCTATCATAATCTTCCCTCTTAACATATATAAATGATCTGAAATATCTCATATCACTTCAAATAGTCCATAATTAAATTTTAATTTTTTGACACGAAACTAGTGTATAATATACTATGATTTTTGACCGAAACATGCATTTCGAAATGTTTCATAGAATCTAATTTTCAGATGATTTTTTTGCATGGACTTCCATGATTACCTTCCCTCTTAACATATATAAATGATCTGAAAAGTTTCGTATCATTTCAAATTGTCCCCAATTAAATTTGTTTTTTTTCCCACCGAAACTAGTGTATAATATACTACGATTTATGACCGAAACTTGCATTTCGAAAAGTTTCATAGAATCTAGTTTTCATATTATTTTTTGCATGGACTTCCATCATAATCTTCCCTCTTAACATATATAAATGATCTGTAATGTCTCGTATCACTTCAAATAATCCCCAATTAAATTATATTTTTTTTTACCGTAACTAGTATATAATATACTGCGATTTTTGACTGAAACTTGCATTTCGAAAAATTTCATAGAATCTAATTTTCAGATGATTTTTTGCATGCACTTCCATCATAACCTTCTCTATTAACATATATAAATGATTTGAAAAGTCTCGTATCATTTCAAATAGTCCCCATTTAAATTTTATTTTTTTTGACCGAAACTAGTGTATAATATACTAGGATTTTTGACCGAAACTTACATTTCGAAAAGTTTCATAGAATCTAATTTTCAGATAATTTTTTGCATGGACTTCCATCATAACCTTCCTTCGTAAAATATATAAATGATATTAGAAGTTTCATATCATTTCGAACAGTCCCCGATTTAATTTGATTTTTGACCAAATCTAGTATAAACTAGTGTATAATATATTATGATTTTTTGACCGAAACTTGCATTTCGAAAAGTTTCATAGAATCTAGTTTTCAAATGTTTTTTTGCATGGGCTTCCATCATAACCTTTCCTCTTAACATACATAAATGATCTGAAAAGTCTCGTATCATTTCAAATAGTCCCGAATTAAATTTGATTTTTTTGACCGAAACTAGTGTATAATATACTACGATTTATGACCGAAACATGCATTTCGAAAAGTTTCATAGAATCTAGTCTTCAGATGATTTTTTGCTTGGACTTTCATCACAACCTTCCCTCTTAACATATATAAATGATCTGAAATGTCTCGTATCACTTCAAATAGTCCCCAATTAAATTTTATTTTTTTGACCGAAACTAGTGTATAATATACTATTATTTTTGACCGAAACTTGCATTTCGAAAAGTTTCATAGAATCTAATTTTCAGATGATTTTTTGCATGGACTTCCATCATAACCTTCTCTAATAATATATATAAATGATATTAGAAGTTTCCTATCATTTCGAACTGTCCCCGATTTAATTTGATTTTTTAGAGAAACTAGTATAAAGTAGTGTATAATATATTTTGATTTTTTGACTGAAACTTGCATTTCGAAAAGCTTCATAGATCTAGTTTTCAGATGATTTTTTTTTGCATGGATTTCCATCATAACATTTCCTCTTAACATACATAAATGATCTGAAAAGTCTTGTATCATTTGAAATAGTCCCCAATTAAATTTGATTTTTTTGACCGAAACTAGTGTATAGTACTAGGATTTATGACCGAAACTTACATTTCGAAAAGTTTCATAGAATCTAATTTTCAGATGATTTTTTGTATTGACTTCCATCATAACCTTCCCTCTTAACATATATAAATGATCTGAAAAGTCTCGTATCATTTCAAATTGTCCCCAATTAAATTTAATTTTTTTGATCGAAACTAGTGTATAATATACTGCGATTTTTGACCGAAACTTGCATTTCGAAAAGTTTCTTAGAATCTAGTTTTCAGATGATTTTTTACATGGACTTCCATCATAATCTTCCCTCTTAACATATATAAATGATCTGAAATGATTCGTATCACGTCAAATAGTCCCCAATTAAATTTTATTTTTTTGACCGAAACTAGTGTATAATATACTCTGATTTTTGACCGAAACTTGCATTTCGAAAAGTTTCATAGAATCTAGTTTTCAAATGTTTTTTTTTGCATGGGCTTCCATCATAACCTTCCCTCTTAAAATATATAAATTATATTAGAAGTTTCGTATCATTTCTAACAGTTCTCGATTTAATTTGATTTTTGACGAAATCTAGTATAAACTAGTGTATAATATATTATGATTTTTTGACCGAAACTTGCATTTCTAAAAGTTTCATAGAATCTAGTTTTCAGATTTTTTTTTCATGGGCTTCCATCATAACCTTTCCTCTTAACATATATAAATGATCTAAAAAGTCTCGTATCATTTCAAATAGTCCCCAATTAAATTTGATTTTTTTGACCGAAACTAGTGTATAATATACTGCGATTTTTTACCGAAACTTGCATTTCGAATAGATTCATAGAATCTAGTTTTCAGATGTTTTTTTGCATGGACTTCCATCATAATCTTCCCTCTTAACATATATAAATGATCTGAAATATCTCATATCACTTCTAATAGTCCATAATTAAATTTTAATTTTTTGACACGAAACTAGTGTATAATATACTATGATTTTTGACCGAAACATGCATTTCGAAATGTTTCATAGAATCTAATTTTCAAATGATTTTTTTGCATGGACTTCCATCATTACCTTCCCTCTTAACATATATAAATGATCTGAAAAGTCTCGTATCATTTCAAATTGTCCCCAATTAAATTTGTTTTTTATCCCACCGAAACTAGTGTATAATATACTACGATTTATGACCGAAACTTGCATTTCGAAAAGTTTCATAGAATCTAGTTTTCATATTATTTTTTGCATGGACTTCCATCATAATCTTCCCTCTTAACATATATAAATGATCTGTAATGTCTCGTATCACTTCAAATAATCCCCAATTAAATTATATTTTTTTTACCGTAACTAGTATATAATATACTACGATTTTTGACTGAAACTTGCATTTCGAAAAATTTCATAGAATCTAATTTTCAGATGATTTTTTGCATGCACTTCCATCATAACCTTCCCTATTAACATATATAAATGATTTGAAAAGTCTCGTATCATTTCAAATAGTCCCCATTTAAATTTTATTTTTTTGACCGAAACTAGTGTATAATATACTAGGATTTTTGACCGAAACTTACATTTCGAAAAGTTTCATAGAATCTAATTTTCAGATAATTTTTTGCATGGACTTCCATCATAACCTTCCCTCGTAAAATATATAAATGATATTAGAAGTTTCATATCATTTCGAACAGTCCCCAATTTAATTTGATTTTTGACCAAATCTAGTATAAACTAGTGTATAATATATTATGATTTTTTGACCGAAACTTGCATTTCGAAAAGTTTCATAGAATCTAGTTTTCAAATGTTTTTTTTGCATGGGCTTCCATCATAACCTTTCCTCTTAACATACATAAATGATCTGAAAAGTCTCGTATCATTTCAAATAGTCCCCAATTAAATTTGATTTTTTTGACCGAAACTAGTGTATAATATACTACGATTTATGACCGAAACATGCATTTCGAAAAGTTTCATAGAATCTAGTCTTTTGATGATTTTTTGCATGGACTTTCATCACAACCTTCCCTCTTAACATATATAAATGATCTGAAATGTCTCGTATCACTTCAAATAGTCCCCAATTAAATTTTATTTTTTTGACCGAAACTAGTGTATAATATACTATTATTTTTGACCGAAACTTGCATTTCGAAAAGTTTCATAGAATCTAATTTTCAGATGATTTTTTGCATGGACTTCCATCATAACCTTCTCTCGTAATATATATAAATGATATTAGAAGTTTCCTATCATTTCGAACTATCCCCGATTTAATTTGATTTTTTAGAGAAACTAGTATAAAGTAGTGTATAATATATTTTGATTTTTTGACTGAAACTTGCATTTCGAAAAGCTTCATAGATCTAGTTTTCAGATGATTTTTTTTTGCATGGATTTCCATCATAACATTTCCTCTTAACATACATAAATGATCTGAAAAGTCTTGTATCATTTGAAATAGTCCCCAATTAAATTTGATTTTTTTGACCGAAACTAGTGTATAGTACTAGGATTTATGACCGAAACTTAAATTTCGAAAAGTTTCATAGAATCTAATTTTCAGATGATTTTTTGTATTGACTTCCATCATAACCTTCCCTCTTAACATATATAAATGATCTGAAAAGTCTCGTATCATTTCAAATTGTCCCCAATTAAATTTAATTTTTTTGATCGAAACTAGTGTATAATATACTGCGATTTTTGACCGAAACTTGCATTTCGAAAAGTTTCATAGAATCTAGTTTTCAGATGATTTTTTGCATGGACTTCCATCATAATCTTCCCTCTTAACATATATAAATGATCTGAAATGATTCGTATCACGTCAAATAGTCCCCAATTAAATTTTATTTTTTTGACCGAAACTAGTGTGTAATATACTACGATTTTTGACCGAAACTTGCATTTCGAAAAGTTTCATAGAATCTAATTTTCAGATGATTTTTTGTATTGACTTCCATCATAACCTTCCCTCTTAAAATATATAAATTATATTAGAAGTTTCATATCATTTCGAACAGTTCCCGATTTAATTTGATTTTTTACGAAATCTAGTATAAACTAGTGTATAATATATTATGATTTTTTGACCGAAACTTGCATTTCGAAAAGTTTCATAGAATCTAGTTTTCAGATGTTTTTTTTTGCATGGGCTTCCATCATAACCTTTCCTCTTAAAATACATAAATGATCTAAAAAGTCTCGTATCATTTCAAATAGTCCCCAATTAAATTTGATTTTTTTGACCGAAACTAGTGTATAATATACTGCGATTTTTTACCGAAACTTGCATTTCGAATAGTTTCATAGAATCTAGTTTTCAGATGATTTTTTGCATGGACTTCCATCATAATCTTCCCTCTTAACATATATAAATGATCTGAAATGATTCGTATCACGTCAAATAGTCCCCAATTAAATTTTATTTTTTTGACCGAAACTAGTGTATAATATACTACGATTTTTGACCGAAACTTGCATTTCGAAAAGTTTCATAGAATCTAATTTTCAGATGATTTTTTGTATTGACTTCCATCATAACCTTCCCTCTTAAAATATATAAATTATATTAGAAGTTTCGTATCATTTCGAACAGTTCCCGATTTAATTTGATTTTTGACGAAATCTAGTATAAACTAGTGTATAATATATTATGATTTTTTGACCGAAACTTGCATTTCGAAAAGTTTCATAGAATCTAGTTTTCAGATGTTTTTTTTTTTGCATGGGCTTCCATCATAACCTTTCCTCTTAACATACTTAAATGATCTAAAAAGTCTCGTATCATTTCAAATAGTCCCCAATTAAATTTGATTTTTTTGACCGAAACTAGTGTATAATATACTGCGATTTTTTACCGAAACTTGCATTTCGAATAGTTTCATAGAATCTAGTTTTCAGATGATTTTTTGCATGGACTTCCATCATAATCTTCCCTCTTAACATATATAAATGATCTGAAATATCTCATATCACTTCAAATAGTCCATAATTAAAATTTAATTTTTTGACACGAAACTAGTGTATAATATACTATGATTTTTGACCGAAACATGCATTTCGAAATGTTTCATAGAATCTAATTTTCAAATGATTTTTTTGCATGGACTTCCATCATTACCTTCCCTCTTAACATATATAAATGATCTGAAAAGTCTCGTATCATTTCAAATTGTCTCCAATTAAATTTGTTTTTTTTTCCCACCGAAACTAGTGTATAATATACTACGATTTATGACCGAAACTTGCATTTCGAAAAGTTTCATAGAATCTAGTTTTCATATTATTTTTTGCATGGACTTCCATCATAATCTTCCCTCTTAACATATATAAATGATCTGTAATGTCTCGTATCACTTCAAATAATCCCCAATTAAATTATATTTTTTTTACCGTAACTAGTATATAATATACTACAATTTTTGACTGAAACTTGCATTTCGAAAAATTTCATAGAATCTAATTTTCAGATGATTTTTTGCATGCACTTCCATCATAACCTTCCCTATTAACATATATAAATGATTTGAAAAGTCTCGAATCATTTCAAATAGTCCCCATTTAAATTTTATTTTTTTGACCGAAACTAGTGTATAATATACTAGGATTTTTGACCGAAACTTACATTTCGAAAAGTTTCATAGAATCTAATTTTCAGATAATTTTTTGCATGGACTTCCATCATAACCTTCCCTCGTAAAATATATAAATGATATTAGAAGTTTCATATCATTTCGAACAGTCCCCGATTTAATTTGATTTTTGACCAAATCTAGTATAAACTAGTGTATAATATATTATGATTTTTTGACCGAAACTTGCATTTCGAAAAGTTTCATAGAATCTAGTTTTTAAATGTTTTTTTTGCATGGGCTTCCATCATAACCTTTCCTCTTAACATACATAAATGATCTGAAAAGTCTCGTATCATTTCAAATAGTCCCCAATTAAATTTGATTTTTTTGACCGAAACTAGTGTATAATATACTACGATTTATGACCGAAACATGCATTTCGAAAAGTTTCATAGAATCTAGTCTTCAGATGATTTTTTGCATGGACTTTCATCACAACCTTCCCTCTTAACATATATAAATGATCTGAAATGTCTCGTATCACTTCAAATAGTCCCCAATTAAATTTTATTTTTTTGACCGAAACTAGTGTATAATATACTATTATTTTTGACCGAAACTTGCATTTCGAAAAGTTTCATAGAATCTAATTTTCAGATGATTTTTTGCATGGACTTCCATCATAACCTTCTCTCGTAATATATATAAATGATATTAGAAGTTTCCTATCATTTCGAACTATCCCCGATTTAATTTGATTTTTTAGAGAAACTAGTATAAAGTAGTGTATAATATATTTTGATTTTTTGACTGAAACTTGCATTTCGAAAAGCTTCATAGATCTAGTTTTCAGATGATTTTTTTTTGCATGGATTTCCATCATAACATTTCCTCTTAACATACATAAATGATCTGAAAAGTCTTGTATCATTTGAAATAGTCCCCAATTAAATTTGATTTTTTTGACCGAAACTAGTGTATAGTACTAGGATTTATGACCGAAACTTACATTTCGAAAAGTTTCATAGAATCTAATTTTCAGATGATTTTTTGTATTGACTTCCATCATAACCTTCCCTCTTAACATATATAAATGATCTGAAAAGTCTCGTATCATTTCAAATTGTCCCCAATTAAATTTAATTTTTTTGATCGAAACTAGTGTATAATATACTGCGATTTTTTACCGAAACTTGCATTTCGAAAAGTTTCATAGAATCTAGTTTTCAGATGATTTTTTGCATGGACTTCCATCATAATCTTCCCTCTTAACATATATAAATGATCTGAAATGATTCGTATCACGTCAAATAGTCCCCAATTAAATTTTATTTTTTTGACCGAAACTAGTGTGTAATATACTACGATTTTTGACCGAAACATGCATTTCGAAAAGTTTCATAGAATCTAATTTTCAGATGATTTTTTGTATTGACTTCCATCATAACCTTCCCTCTTAAAATATATAAATTATATTAGAAGTTTCGTATCATTTCGAACAGTTCCCTATTTAATTTGATTTTTTACGAAATCTAGTATAAACTAGTGTATAATATATTATGATTTTTTGACCGAAACTTGCATTTCAAAAAGTTTCATAGAATCTAGTTTTCAGATTTTTTTTTCATGGGCTTCCATCATAACCTTTCCTCTTAACATACATAAATGATCTAAAAAGTCTCGTATCATTTCAAATAATCCCCAATTAAATTTGATTTTTTTGACCGAAACTAGTGTATAATATACTGCGATTTTTTACCGAAACTTGCATTTCGAATAGTTTCATAGAATCTAGTTTTCAGATGATTTCTTGCATGGACTTCCATCATAATCTTCCCTCTTAACATATATAAATGATCTGAAATATCTCATATCACTTCAAATAGTCCATAATTAAAATTTAATTTTTTGACACGAAACTAGTGTATAATATACTATGATTTTTGACCGAAACATGCATTTCGAAATGTTTCATAGAATCTAATTTTCAAATGATTTTTTTGCATGGACTTCCATCATTACCTTCCCTCTTAACATATATAAATGATCTGAAAAGTCTCGTATCATTTGAAATTGTCCCCAATTAAATTTGTTTTTTTTTCCACCGAAACTAGTGTATAATATACTACGATTTATGACCGAAACTTGCATTTCGAAAAGTTTCATAGAATCTAGTTTTTATATTATTTTTTGCATGGACTTCCATCATAATCTTCCCTCTTAACATATATAAATGATCTGTAATGTCTCGTATCACTTCAAATAATCCCCAATTAAATTATATTTTTTTTTACCGTAACTAGTATATAATATACTACAATTTTTGACTGAAACTTGTATTTCGAAAAATTTCATAGAATCTATTTTTCAGATGATTTTTTGCATGCACTTCCATCATAACCTTCCCTATTAACATATATAAATGATTTGAAAAGTCTCGTATCATTTCAAATAGTCCCCATTTAAATTTTATTTTTTTGACCGAAACTAGTGTATAATATACTAGGATTTTTGACTGAAACTTACATTTCGAAAAGTTTCATAGAATCTAATTTTCAGATAATTTTTTGCATGGACTTCCATCATAACCTTCCCTCGTAAAATATATAAATGATATTAGAAGTTTCATATCATTTCGAACAGTCCCCGATTTAATTTGATTTTTGACCAAATCTAGTATAAACTAGTGTATAATATATTATGATTTTTTGACCGAAACTTGCATTTCGAAAAGTTTCATAGAATCTGGTTTTCAAATGTTTTTTTTGCATGGGCTTCCATCATAACCTTTCCTCTTAACATACATAAATGATCTGAAAAGTCTCGTATCATTTCAAATAGTCCCCAATTAAATTTGATTTTTTTGACCGAAACTAGTGTATAATATACTACGATTTATGACCGAAACATGCATTTCGAAAAGTTTCATAGAATCTAGTCTTCAGATGATTTTTTGCATGGACTTTCATCACAACCTTCCCTCTTAACATATATAAATGATCTGAAATGTCTCGTATCACTTCAAATAGTCCCCAATTAAATTTTATTTTTTTGACCGAAACTAGTGTATAATATACTATTATTTTTGACCGAAACTTGCATTTCGAAAAGTTTCATAGAATCTAATTTTCAGATGATTTTTTGCATGGACTTCCATCATAACCTTCTCTCGTAATATATATAAATGATATTAGAAGTTTCCTATCATTTCGAACTATCCCCGATTTAATTTGATTTTTTAGAGAAACTAGTATAAAGTAGTGTATAATATATTTTGATTTTTTGACTGAAACTTGCATTTCGAAAAGCTTCATAGATCTAGTTTTCAGATGATTTTTTTTTGCATGGATTTCCATCATAACATTTCCTCTTAACATACATAAATGATCTGAAAAGTCTTGTATCATTTGAAATAGTCCCCAATTAAATTTGATTTTTTTGACCGAAACTAGTGTATAGTACTAGGATTTATGACCGAAACTTACATTTCGAAAAGTTTCATAGAATCTAATTTTCAGATGATTTTTTGTATTGACTTCCATCATAACCTTCCCTCTTAACATATATAAATGATCTGAAAAGTCTCGTATCATTTCAAATTGTCCCCAATTAAATTTAATTTTTTTGATCGAAACTAGTGTATAATATACTGCGAGTTTTGACCGAAACTTGCATTTCGAAAAGTTTCATAGAATCTAGTTTTCAGATGATTTTTTGCATGGACTTCCATCATAATCTTCCCTCTTCACATATATAAATGATCTGAAATGATTCGTATCACGTCAAATAGTCCCCAATTAAATTTTATTTTTTTGACCGAAACTAGTGTGTAATATACTACGATTTTTGACCGAAACATGCATTTCGAAAAGTTTCATAGAATCTAATTTTCAGATGATTTTTTGTATTGACTTCCATCATAACCTTCCCTCTTAAAATATATAAATTATATTAGAAGTTTCGTATCATTTCGAACAGTTCCCTATTTAATTTGATTTTTTACGAAATCTAGTATAAACTAGTGTATAATATATTATGATTTTTTGACCGAAACTTGCATTTCAAAAAGTTTCATAGAATCTAGTTTTCAGATTTTTTTTTCATGGGCTTCCATCATAACCTTTCCTCTTAACATACATAAATGATCTAAAAAGTCTCGTATCATTTCAAATAATCCCCAATTAAATTTGATTTTTTTGACCGAAACTAGTGTATAATATACTGCGATTTTTTACCGAAACTTGCATTTCGAATAGTTTCATAGAATCTAGTTTTCAGATGATTTCTTGCATGGACTTCCATCATAATCTTCCCTCTTAACATATATAAATGATCTGAAATATCTCATATCACTTCAAATAGTCCATAATTAAAATTTAATTTTTTGACACGAAACTAGTGTATAATATACTATGATTTTTGACCGAAACATGCATTTCGAAATGTTTCATAGAATCTAATTTTCAAATGATTTTTTTGCATGGACTTCCATCATTACCTTCCCTCTTAACATATATAAATGATCTGAAAAGTCTCGTATCATTTGAAATTGTCCCCAATTAAATTTGTTTTTTTTTCCACCGAAACTAGTGTATAATATACTACGATTTATGACCGAAACTTGCATTTCGAAAAGTTTCATAGAATCTAGTTTTTATATTATTTTTTGCATGGACTTCCATCATAATCTTCCCTCTTAACATATATAAATGATCTGTAATGTCTCGTATCACTTCAAATAATCCCCAATTAAATTATATTTTTTTTTACCGTAACTAGTATATAATATACTATAATTTTTGACTGAAACTTGCATTTCGAAAAATTTCATAGAATCTAATTTTCAGATGATTTTTTGCATGCACTTCCATCATAACCTTCCCTATTAACATATATAAATGATTTGAAAAGTCTCGTATCATTTCAAATAGTCCCCATTTAAATTTTATTTTTTTGACCGAAACTAGTGTATAATATACTAGGATTTTTGACCGAAACTTACATTTCGAAAAGTTTCATAGAATCTAATTTTCAGATAATTTTTTGCATGGACTTCCATCATAACCTTCCCTCGTAAAATATATAAATGATATTAGAAGTTTCATATCATTTTGAACAGTCCCCGATTTAATTTGATTTTTGACCAAATCTAGTATAAACTAGTGTATAATATATTATGATTTTTTGACCGAAACTTGCATTTCGAAAAGTTTCATAGAATCTGGTTTTCAAATGTTTTTTTTGCATGGGCTTCCATCATAACCTTTCCTCTTAACATACATAAATGATCTGAAAAGTCTTGTATCATTTCAAATAGTCCCCAATTAAATTTGATTTTTTTGACCGAAACTAGTGTATAATATACTACGATTTATGACCGAAACATGCATTTCGAAAAGTTTCATAGAATCTAGTCTTCAGATGATTTTTTGCATGGACTTTCATCACAACCTTCCCTCTTAACATATATAAATGATCTGAAATGTCTCGTATCACTTCAAATAGTCCCCAATTAAATTTTATTTTTTTGACCGAAACTAGTGTATAATATACTATTATTTTTGACCGAAACTTGCATTTCGAAAAGTTTCATAGAATCTAATTTTCAGATGATTTTTTGCATGGACTTCCATCATAACCTTCTCTCGTAATATATATAAATGATATTAGAAGTTTCCTATCATTTCGAACTATCCCCGATTTAATTTGATTTTTTAGAGAAACTAGTATAAAGTAGTGTATAATATATTTTGATTTTTTGACTGAAACTTGCATTTCGAAAAGCTTCATAGATCTAGTTTTCAGATGATTTTTTTTTGCATGGATTTCCATCATAACATTTCCTCTTAACATACATAAATGATCTGAAAAGTCTTGTATCATTTGAAATAGTCCCCAATTAAATTTGATTTTTTTGACCGAAACTAGTGTATAGTACTAGGATTTATGACCGAAACTTACATTTCGAAAAGTTTCATAGAATCTAATTTTCAGATGATTTTTTGTATTGACTTCCATCATAACCTTCCCTCTTAACATATATAAATGATCTGAAAAGTCTCGTATCATTTCAAATTGTCCCCAATTAAATTTAATTTTTTTGATCGAAACTAGTGTATAATATACTGCGATTTTTTACCGAAACTTGCATTTCGAAAAGTTTCATAGAATCTAGTTTTCAGATGATTTTTTGCATGGACTTCCATCATAATCTTCCCTCTTAACATATATAAATGATCTGAAATGATTCGTATCACGTCAAATAGTCCCCAATTAAATTTTATTTTTTTGACCGAAACTAGTGTGTAATATACTACGATTTTTGACCGAAACATGCATTTCGAAAAGTTTCATAGAATCTAATTTTCAGATGATTTTTTGTATTGACTTCCATCATAACCTTCCCTCTTAAAATATATAAATTATATTAGAAGTTTCGTATCATTTCGAACAGTTCCCTATTTAATTTGATTTTTTACGAAATCTAGTATAAACTAGTGTATAATATATTATGATTTTTTGACCGAAACTTGCATTTCAAAAAGTTTCATAGAATCTAGTTTTCAGATTTTTTTTTCATGGGCTTCCATCATAACCTTTCCTCTTAACATACATAAATGATCTAAAAAGTCTCGTATCATTTCAAATAATCCCCAATTAAATTTGATTTTTTTGACCGAAACTAGTGTATAATATACTGCGATTTTTTTACCGAAACTTGCATTTCGAATAGTTTCATAGAATCTAGTTTTCAGATGATTTCTTGCATGGACTTCCATCATAATCTTCCCTCTTAACATATATAAATGATCTGAAATATCTCATATCACTTCAAATAGTCCATAATTAAAATTTAATTTTTTGACTCGAAACTAGTGTATAATATACTATGATTTTTGACCGAAACATGCATTTCGAAATGTTTCATAGAATCTAATTTTCAAATGATTTTTTTGCATGGACTTCCATCATTACCTTCCCTCTTAACATATATAAATGATCTGAAAAGTCTCGTATCATTTCAAATTGTCCCCAATTAAATTTTTTTTCCCACCGAAACTAGTGTATAATATACTACGATTTATGACCGAAACTTGCATTTCGAAAAGTTTCATAGAATCTAGTTTTTATATTATTTTTTGCATGGACTTCCATCATAATCTTCCCTCTTAACATATATAAATGATCTGTAATGTCTCGTATCACTTCAAATAATCCCCAATTAAATTATATTTTTTTTTACCGTAACTAGTATATAATATACTACAATTTTTGACTGAAACTTACATATCGAAAAGTTTCATAGAATCTTATTTTCAGATGATTTTTTGCATGGACTTCCATCATAACCTTCCCTCGTAAAATATATAAATGATATTAGAAGTTTCATATCATTTCGAACAGTCCCCGATTTAATTTGATTTTTGACCAAATCTAGTATAAACTAGTGTATAATATATTACGATTTTTTGACCGAAACTTGCATTTCGAAAAGTTTCATAGAATCTAGTCTTCAGATGATTTTTTGCATGGACTTTCATCACAACCTTCCCTCTTAACATATATAAATGATCTGAAATGTCTCGTATCACTTCAAATAGTCCCCAATTAAATTTTATTTTTTTGACCGAAACTAGTGTATAATATACTATTATTTTTGACCGAAACTTGCATTTCGAAAAGTTTCATAGAATCTAATTTTCAGATGATTTTTTGCATGGACTTCCATCATAACCTTCTCTCGTAATATATATAAATGATATTAGAAGTTTCCTATCATTTCGAACTATCCCCGATTTAATTTGATTTTTTAGAGAAACTAGTATAAAGTAGTGTATAATATATTTTGATTTTTTGACTGAAACTTGCATTTCGAAAAGCTTCATAGATCTAGTTTTCAGATGATTTTTTTTTGCATGGATTTCCATCATAACATTTCCTCTTAACATACATAAATGATCTGAAAAGTCTTGTATCATTTGAAATAGTCCCCAATTAAATTTGATTTTTTTGACCGAAACTAGTGTATAGTACTAGGATTTATGACCGAAACTTACATTTCGAAAAGTTTCATAGAATCTAATTTTCAGATGATTTTTTGTATTGACTTCCATCATAACCTTCCCTCTTAACATATATAAATGATCTGAAAAGTCTCGTATCATTTCAAATTGTCCCCAATTAAATTTAATTTTTTTGATCGAAACTAGTGTATAATATACTGCGATTTTTTACCGAAACTTGCATTTCGAAAAGTTTCATAGAATCTAGTTTTCAGATGATTTTTTGCATGGACTTCCATCATAATCTTCCCTCTTAACATATATAAATGATCTGAAATGATTCGTATCACGTCAAATAGTCCCCAATTAAATTTTATTTTTTTGACCGAAACTAGTGTGTAATATACTACGATTTTTGACCGAAACATGCATTTCGAAAAGTTTCATAGAATCTAATTTTCAGATGATTTTTTGTATTGACTTCCATCATAACCTTCCCTCTTAAAATATATAAATTATATTAGAAGTTTCGTATCATTTCGAACAGTTCCCTATTTAATTTGATTTTTTACGAAATCTAGTATAAACTAGTGTATAATATATTATGATTTTTTGACCGAAACTTGCATTTCAAAAAGTTTCATAGAATCTAGTTTTCAGATTTTTTTTTCATGGGCTTCCATCATAACCTTTCCTCTTAACATACATAAATGATCTAAAAAGTCTCGTATCATTTCAAATAATCCCCAATTAAATTTGATTTTTTTGACCGAAACTAGTGTATAATATACTGCGATTTTTTTACCGAAACTTGCATTTCGAAAAATTTCATAGAATCTAATTTTCAGATGATTTTTTGCATGCACTTCCATCATAACCTTCCCTATTAACATATATAAATGATTTGAAAAGTCTCGTATCATTTCAAATAGTCCCCATTTAAATTTTATTTTTTTGACCGAAACTAGTGTATAATATACTAGGATTTTTGACCGAAACTTACATTTCGAAAAGTTTCATAGAATCTAATTTTCAGATAATTTTTTGCATGGACTTCAATCATAACCTTCCCTCGTAAAATATATAAATGATATTAGAAGTTTCATATCATTTCGAACAGTCCCCGATTTAATTTGATTTTTGACCAAATCTAGTATAAACTAGTGTATAATAATATATTATGATTTTTTGACCGAAACTTGCATTTCGAAAAGTTTCATAGAATCTGGTTTTCAAATGTTTTTTTTGCATGGGCTTCCATCATAACCTTTCCTCTTAACATACATAAATGATCTGAAAAGTCTCGTATCATTTCAAATAGTCCCCAATTAAATTTGATTTTTTTGACCGAAACTAGTGTATAATATACTACGATTTATAACCGAAACATGCATTTCGAAAAGTTTCATAGAATCTAGTCTTCAGATGATTTTTTGCATGGACTTTCATCACAACCTTCCCTCTTAACATATATAAATGATCTGAAATGTCTCGTATCACTTCAAATAGTCCCCAATTAAATTTTATTTTTTTGACCGAAACTAGTGTATAATATACTATTATTTTTGACCGAAACTTGCATTTCGAAAAGTTTCATAGAATCTAATTTTCAGATGATTTTTTGCATGGACTTCCATCATAACCTTCTCTCGTAATATATATAAATGATATTAGAAGTTTCCTATCATTTCGAACTATCCCCGATTTAATTTGATTTTTTAGAGAAACTAGTATAAAGTAGTGTATAATATATTTTGATTTTTTGACTGAAACTTGCATTTCGAAAAGCTTCATAGATCTAGTTTTCAGATGATTTTTTTTTGCATGGATTTCCATCATAACATTTCCTCTTAACATACATAAATGATCTGAAAAGTCTTGTATCATTTGAAATAGTCCCCAATTAAATTTGATTTTTTTGACCGAAACTAGTGTATAGTACTAGGATTTATGACCGAAACTTACATTTCGAAAAGTTTCATAGAATCTAATTTTCAGATGATTTTTTGTATTGACTTCCATCATAACCTTCCCTCTTAACATATATAAATGATCTGAAAAGTCTCGTATCATTTCAAATTGTCCCCAATTAAATTAAATTTTTTTGATCGAAACTAGTGTATAATATACTGCGATTTTTGACCGAAACTTGCATTTCGAAAAGTTTCATAGAATCTAGTTTTCAGATGATTTTTTGCATGGACTTCCATCATAATCTTCCCTCTTAACATATATAAATGATCTGAAATGATTCGTATCACGTCAAATAGTCCCCAATTAAATTTTATTTTTTTGACCGAAACTAGTGTGTAATATACTACGATTTTTGACCGATACTTGCATTTCGAAAAGTTTCATAGCATCTAATTTTCAGATGATTTTTTGTATTGACTTCCATCATAACCTTCCCTCTTAAAATATATAAATTATATTAGAAGTTTCGTATCATTTCGAACAGTTCCCGATTTAATTTGATTTTTTACGAAATCTAGTATAAACTAGTGTATAATATATTATGATTTTTTGACCGAAACTTGCATTTCGAAAAGTTTCATAGAATCTAGTTTTCAGATTTTTTTTTTCATGGGCTTCCATCATAACCTTTCCTCTTAACATACATAAATGATCTAAAAAGTCTCGTATCATTTCAAATAGTCCCCAATTAAATTTGATTTTTTTGACCGAAACTAGTGTATAATATACTGCGATTTTTTACCGAAACTTGCATTTCGAATAGTTTCATAGAATCTAGTTTTCAGATGATTTTTTGCATGGACTTCCATCATAATCTTCCCTCTTAACATATATAAATGATCTGAAATATCTCATATCACTTCAAATAGTACATAATTAAATTTTAATTTTTTGACACGAAACTAGTGTATAATATACTATGATTTTTGACCGAAACATGCATTTCGAAATGTTTCATAGAATCTAATTTTCAGATGATTTTTTTGCATGGACTTCCATCATTACCTTCCCTCTTAACATATATAAATGATCTGAAAAGTCTAGTATCATTTCAAATTGTCCCCAATTAAATTTGTTTTTTTCCCACCGAAACTAGTGTATAATATACTACGATTTATGACCGAAACTTGCATTTCGAAAAGATTCATAGAATCTAGTTTTCATATTATTTTTTGCATGTACTTCCATCATAATCTTCCCTCTTAACATATATAAATGATCTGTAATGTCTCGTATCACTTCAAATAATGCCCAATTAAATTATATTTTTTTTTACCGTAACTAGTGTATAATATACTAGGATTTTTGACCGAAACTTACATATCGAAAAGTTTCATAGAATCTTATTTTCAGATGATTTTTTGCATGGACTTCCATCATAACCTTCCCTCGTAAAATATATAAATGATATTAGAAGTTTCATATCATTTCGAACAGTCCCCGATTTAATTTGATTTTTGACCAAATCTAGTATAAACTAGTGTATAATATATTATGATTTTTTGACCGAAACTTGCATTTCGAAAAGTTTCATAGAATCTAGTTTTCAAATGTTTTTTTTTGCATGGGCTTCCATCATAACCTTTCCTCTTAACATACATAAATGATCTGAAAAGTTTCGTATCATTTCAAATAGTCCCCAATTAAATTTGATTTTTTTGACCGAAACTAGTGTATAATATACTACGATTTATGACCGAAACATGCATGTCGAAAAGTTTCATAGAATCTAGTCTTCAGATGATTTTTTGCATGGACTTTCATCACAACCTTCCCTCTTAATATATATAAATGATCTGAAATGTCTCGTATCACTTCAAATAGTCCCCAATTAAATTTTATTTTTTTGACCGAAACTAGTGTATAATATACTATTATTTTTTACCGAAACTTGCATTTCGAAAAGTTTCATAGAATCTAATTTTCAGATGATTTTTTGCATGGACTTCCATCATAACCTTCTCTCGTAATATATATAAATGATATTAGAAGTTTCCTATCATTTCGAACTATCCCCGATTTAATTTGATTTTTTAGAGAAACTAGTATAAAGTAGTGTATAATATATTTTGATTTTTTGACTGAAACTTGCATTTCGAAAAGCTTCATAGATCTAGTTTTCAGATGATTTTTTTTTGCATGGATTTCCATCATAACATTTCCTCTTAACATACATAAATGATCTGAAAAGTCTTGTATCATTTGAAATAGTCCCCAATTAAATTTGATTTTTTTGACCGAAACTAGTGTATAGTACTAGGATTTATGACCGAAACATACATTTCGAAAAGTTTCATAGAATCTAATTTTCAGATGATTTTTTGTATTGACTTCCATCATAACCTTCCCTCTTAACATATATAAATGATCTGAAAAGTCTCGTATCATTTCAAATTGTCCCCAATTAAATTAAAATTTTTTGATCGAAACTAGTGTATAATATACTGCGATTTTTGACCGAAACTTGCATTTCGAAAAGTTTCATAGAATCTAGTTTTCAGATGATTTTTTGCATGGACTTCCATCATAATCTTCCCTCTTAACATATATAAATGATCTGAAATGATTCGTATCACGTCAAATAGTCCCCAATTAAATTTTATTTTTTTGACCGAAACTAGTGTGTAATATACTACGATTTTTGACCGATACTTGCATTTCGAAAAGTTTCATAGCATCTAATTTTCAGATGATTTTTTGTATTGACTTCCATCATAACCTTCCCTCTTAAAATATATAAATTATATTAGAAGTTTCGTATCATTTCGAACAGTTCCCGATTTAATTTGATTTATTACGAAATCTAGTATAAACTAGTGTATAATATATTATGATTTTTTGACCGAAACTTGCATTTCGAAAAGTTTCATAGAATCTAGTTTTCAGATTTTTTTTTTCATGGGCTTCCATCATAACCTTTCCTCTTAACATACATAAATGATCTAAAAAGTCTCGTATCATTTCAAATAGTCCCCAATTAAATTTGATTTTTTTGACCGAAACTAGTGTATAATATACTGCGATTTTTTACCGAAACTTGCATTTCGAATAGTTTCATAGAATCTAGTTTTCAGATGATTTTTTGCATGGACTTCCATCATAATCTTCCCTCTTAACATATATAAATGATCTGAAATATCTCATATCACTTCAAATAGTACATAATTAAATTTTAATTTTTTGACACGAAACTAGTGTATAATATACTATGATTTTTGACCGAAACATGCATTTCGAAATGTTTCATAGAATCTAATTTTCAGATGATTTTTTTGCATGGACTTCCATCATTACCTTCCCTCTTAACATATATAAATGATCTGAAAAGTCTAGTATCATTTCAAATTGTCCCCAATTAAATTTGTTTTTTTCCCACCGAAACTAGTGTATAATATACTACGATTTATGACCGAAACTTGCATTTCGAAAAGATTCATAGAATCTAGTTTTCATATTATTTTTTGCATGTACTTCCATCATAATCTTCCCTCTTAACATATATAAATGATCTGTAATGTCTCGTATCACTTCAAATAATGCCCAATTAAATTATATTTTTTTTTACCGTAACTAGTGTATAATATACTAGGATTTTTGACCGAAACTTACATATCGAAAAGTTTCATAGAATCTTATTTTCAGATGATTTTTTGCATGGACTTCCATCATAACCTTCCCTCGTAAAATATATAAATGATATTAGAAGTTTCATATCATTTCGAACAGTCCCCGATTTAATTTGATTTTTGACCAAATCTAGTATAAACTAGTGTATAATATATTATGATTTTTTGACCGAAACTTGCATTTCGAAAAGTTTCATAGAATCTAGTTTTCAAATGTTTTTTTTTGCATGGGCTTCCATCATAACCTTTCCTCTTAACATACATAAATGATCTGAAAAGTTTCGTATCATTTCAAATAGTCCCCAATTAAATTTGATTTTTTTGACCGAAACTAGTGTATAATATACTACGATTTATGACCGAAACATGCATGTCGAAAAGTTTCATAGAATCTAGTCTTCAGATGATTTTTTGCATGGACTTTCATCACAACCTTCCCTCTTAATATATATAAATGATCTGAAATGTCTCGTATCACTTCAAATAGTCCCCAATTAAATTTTATTTTTTTGACCGAAACTAGTGTATAATATACTATTATTTTTGACCGAAACATGCATTTCGAAAAGTTTCATAGAATCTAATTTTCAGATGATTTTTTGCATGGACTTCCATCATAACCTTTCCTCGTAATATATATAAATGATATTAGAAGTTTCCTATCATTTCGAACTGTCCCCGATTTAATTTGATTTTTTAGAGAAACTAGTATAAAGTAGTGTATAATATATTTTGATTTTTTGACTGAAACTTGCATTTCGAAAAGCTTCATAGATCTAGTTTTCAGATGATTTTTTTTTGCATGGATTTCCATCATAACATTTCCTCTTAACATACATAAATGATCTGAAAAGTCTTGTATCATTTCAAATAGTCCCCAATTAAATTTGATTTTTTTGACCGAAACTAGTGTATAGTACTACGATTTATGACCGAAACTTGCATTTCGAAAAGTTTCATACAATCTAATTTTCAGATGATTTTTTGTATTGACTTCCATCATAACCTTCCCTCTTAACATATATAAATGATCTGAAAAGTCTCGTATCATTTCAAATTGTCCCCAATTAAATTAAATTTTTTTGATCGAAACTAGTGTATAATATACTGCGATTTTTGACCGAAACTTGCATTTCGAAAAGTTTCATAGAATCTAGTTTTCAGATGATTTTTTGCATGGACTTCCATCATAATCTTCCCTCTTAACATATATAAATGATCTGAAATATCTCGTATCACTTCAAATAGTCCATAATTAAACTTTAATTTTTTGACACGAAACTAGTGTATAATATACTATGATTTTTGACCGAAACTTGCATTTCAAAATGTTTCATAGAATCTAACTTTCAGATGATTTTCTTGCACGAACTTCCATCATAACCTTCCCTCTTAACATATATAAATGATCTGAAAAGTCTCGTATCATTTCAAATTGTCCCCAATTAAATTTGTTTTTTTTTCCACCGAAACTAGTGTATAATATACTACGATTTATGACCGAAACTTGCATTTCGAAAAGTTTCATAGAATCTAGTTTTCATATTATTTTTTGCATGGACTTCCATCATAATCTTCCCTCTTAACATATATAAATGATCTGAAATGTCTCGTATCACTTCAAATAATCCCCAATTAAATTATTATTTTTTTACCGAAACTAGTATATAATATACTACGATTTTTGACTGAAACTTGCATTTCGAAAAATTTCATAGAATCTAATTTTCAGATGATTTTTTGCATGTACTTCCATCATAACCTTCCCTCTTAACATATATAAATGATCTGAAAAGTCTCGTATCATTTCAAATTGTCCCCAATTAAATTAAATTTTTTTGATCGAAACTAGTGTATAATATACTGCGATTTTTGACCGAAACTTGCATTTCGAAAAGTTTCATAGAATCTAGTATTCAGATGATTTTTTGCATGGACTTCCATCATAATCTTCCCTCTTAACATATATAAATGATCTGAAATGATTCGTATCACGTCAAATAGTCCCCAATTAAATTTTATTTTTTTGACCGAAACTAGTGTGTAATATACTACGATTTTTGACCGAAACTTGCATTTCGAAAAGTTTCATAGCATCTAATTTTCAGATGATTTTTTGTATTGACTTCCATCATAACCTTCCCTCTTAAAATATATAAATTATATTAGAAGTTTCGTATCATTTCGAACAGTTCCCGATTTAATTTGATTTTTTACGAAATCTAGTATAAACTAGTGTATAATATATTATGATTTTTTGACCGAAACTTGCATTTCGAAAAGTTTCATAGAATCTAGTTTTCAGATTTTTTTTTTCATGGGCTTCCATCATAACCTTTCCTCTTAACATACATAAATGATCTAAAAAGTCTCGTATCATTTCAAATAGTCCCCAATTAAATTTGATTTTTTTGACCGAAACTAGTGTATAATATACTGCGATTTTTTACCGAAACTTGCATTTCGAATAGTTTCATAGAATCTAGTTTTCAGATGATTTTTTGCATGGACTTCCATCATAATCTTCCCTCTTAACATATATAAATGATCTGAAATATCTCATATCACTTCAAATAGTAAATAATTAAATTTTAATTTTTTGACACGAAACTAGTGTATAATATACTATGATTTTTGACCGAAACATGCATTTCGAAATGTTTCATAGAATCTAATTTTCAGATGATTTTTTTGCATGGACTTCCATCATTACCTTCCCTCTTAACATATATAAATGATCTGAAAAGTCTAGTATCATTTCAAATTGTCCCCAATTAAATTTGTTTTTTTCCCACCGAAACTAGTGTATAATATACTACGATTTATGACCGAAACTTGCATTTCGAAAAGATTCATAGAATCTAGTTTTCATATTATTTTTTGCATGGACTTCCATCATAATCTTCCCTCTTAACATATATAAATGATCTGTAATGTCTCGTATCACTTCAAATAATCCCCAATTAAATTATATTTTTTTTTACCGTAACTAGTGTATAATATACTAGGATTTTTGATCGAAACTTACATATCGAAAAGTTTCATAGAATCTAATTTTCAGATGATTTTTTGCATGGACTTCCATCATAACCTTCCCTCGTAAAATATATAAATGATATTAGAACTTTCATATCATTTCGAACAGTCCCCGATTTAATTTGATTTTTGACCAAATCTAGTATAAACTAGTGTATAATATATTATGATTTTTTGACCGAAACTTGCATTTCGAAAAGTTTCATAGAATCTAGTTTTCAAATGTTTTTTTTGCATGGGCTTCCATCATAACCTTTCCTCTTAACATACATAAATGATCTGAAAAGTCTCGTATCATTTCAAATAGTCCCCAATTAAATTTGATTTTTTTGACCGAAACTAGTGTATAATATACTACGATTTATGACCGAAACATGCATGTCGAAAAGTTTCATAGAATCTAGTCTTCAGATGATTTTTTGCATGGACTTTCATCACAACCTTCCCTCTTAATATATATAAATGATCTGAAATGTCTCGTATCACTTCAAATAGTCCCCAATTAAATTTTATTTTTTTGACCGAAACTAGTGTATAATATACTATTATTTTTGACCGAAACTTGCATTTCGAAAAGTTTCATAGAATCTAATTTTCAGATGATTTTTTGCATGGACTTCCATCATAACCTTCCCTCGTAATATATATAAATGATATTAGAAGTTTCCTATCATTTCGAACTGTCCCCGATTTAATTTGATTTTTTAGAGAAACTAGTATAAAGTAGTGTATAATATATTTTGATTTTTTGACTGAAACTTGCATTTCGAAAAGCTTCATAGATCTAGTTTTCAGATGATTTTTTTTTGCATGGATTTCCATCATAACATTTCCTCTTAACATACATAAATGATCTGAAAAGTCTTGTATCATTTCAAATAGTCCCCAATTAAATTTGATTTTTTTGACCGAAACTAGTGTATAGTACTATGATTTATGACCGAAACTTGTATTTCGAAAAGTTTCATACAATCTAATTTTCAGATGATTTTTTGTATTGACTTCCATCATAACCTTCCCTCTTAACATATATAAATGATCTGAAAAGTCTCGTATCATTTCAAATTGTCCCCAATTAAATTAAATTTGTTTGATCGAAACTAGTGTATAATATACTGCGATTTTTGACCGAAACTTGCATTTCGAAAAGTTTCATAGAATCTAGTTTTCAGATGATTTTTTGCATGGACTTCCATCATAATCTTCCCTCTTAACATATATAAATGATCTGAAATATCTCGTATCACTTCAAATAGTCCATAATTAAACTTTAATTTTTTGACACGAAACTAGTGTATAATATACTATGATTTTTGACCGAAACTTGCATTTCAAAATGTTTCATAGAATCTAACTTTCAGATGATTTTCTTGCACGAACTTCCATCATAACCTTCCCTCTTAACATATATAAATGATCTGAAAAGTCTCGTATCATTTCAAATTGTCCCCAATTAAATTTGTTTTTTTTTCCACCGAAACTAGTGTATAATATACTACGATTTATGACCGAAACTTGCATTTCGAAAAGTTTCATAGAATCTAGTTTTCATATTATTTTTTGCATGGACTTCCATCATAATCTTCCCTCTTAACATATATAAATGATCTGAAATGTCTCGTATCACTTCAAATAATCCCCAATTAAATTTTTTTTTTATACCGAAACTAGTATATAATATACTACGATTTTTGACTGAAACTTGCATTTCGAAAAATTTCATAGAATCTAATTTTCAGATGATTTTTTGCATGTACTTCCATCATAACCTTCCCTCTTAACATATATAAATGATTTGAAAAGTCTCGTATCATTTCAAATAGTCCCCATTTAAATTTTATTTTTTTGACCGAAACTAGTGTATAATATACTACGATTTTTTACCGAAACTTGCGTTTCGAAAAGTATCATAGAATCTAATTTTCAGATGATTTTTTGTATTGACTTCCATCATAATCGTCCCTCTTAAAATATATAAATTATATTAGAAGTTTCGTATCATTTCGAACAGTTCCCGATTTAATTTGATTTTTGAACAAATCTAGTATAAACTAGTGTATAATATATTATGATTTTTTGACCGAAACTTGCATTTCGAAAAGTTTCATAGAATCTAGTTTTCAAATGTTTTTTTTGCATGGGCTTCCATCATAACCTTTCCTCTTAACATAAATAAATGATCTGAAAAGTCTCGTATAATTTCAAATAGTCCCCAATTAAATTTGATTTTTTTGACCGAAACTAGTGTATAATATACTACGATTTATGACCGAAACATGCATTTCGAAAAGTTTCTAGAATCTAGTCTTCAGATGATTTTTTGAATGGACTTTCATCACAACCTTCCCTCTTAACATATATAAATGATCTGAAATGTCTCGTATCACTTCAAATAGTCCCCAATTAAATTTTATTTTTTTGACCGAAACTAGTGTATAATATACTATTATTTTTGACCGAAACTTGCATTTTGAAATGTTTCATAGAATCTAATTTTCAGATGATTTTTTTGCATGGACTTCCATCATTACCTTCCCTCTTAACATATATAAATGATCTGAAAAGTCTAGTATCATTTCAAATTGTCCCCAATTAAATTTGTTTTTTTCCCACCGAAACTAGTGTATAATATACTACGATTTATGACCGAAACTTGCATTTCGAAAAGATTCATAGAATCTAGTTTTCATATTATTTTTTGCATGGACTTCCATCATAATCTTCCCTCTTAACATATATAAATGATCTGTAATGTCTCGTATCACTTCAAATAATCCCCAATTAAATTATATTTTTTTTACCGTAACTAGTGTATAATATACTAGGATTTTTGACCGAAACTTACATATCGAAAAGTTTCATAGAATCTAATTTTCAGATGATTTTTTGCATGGACTTCCATCATAACCTTCCCTCGTAAAATATATAAATGATATTAGAAGTTTCATATCATTTTGAACAGTCCCCGATTTAATTTGATTTTTGACCAAATCTAGTATAAACTAGTGTATAATATATTATGATTTTTTGACCGAAACTTGCATTTCGAAAAGTTTCATAGAATCTAGTTTTCAAATGTTTTTTTTGCATGGGCTTCCATCATAACCTTTCCTCTTAACATACATAAATGATCTGAAAAGTCTCGTATCATTTCAAATAGTCCCCAATTAAATTTGATTTTTTTGACCGAAACTAGTGTATAATATACTGCTATTTTTTACCGAAACTTGCATTTCGAATAGTTTCATAGAATCTAGTTTTCAGATGATTTTTTGCATGGACTTCCTTCATAATCTTCCCTCTTAACATATATAAATGATCTGAAATATCTCATATCACTTCAAATAGTACATAATTAAATTTTAATTTTTTGACACGAAACTAGTGTATAATATACTATGATTTTTGACCGAAACTTGCATTTCAAAATGTTTCATAGAATCTAATTTTCAGATGATTTTTTTGCATGGACTTCCATCATTACCTTCCCTCTTAACATATATAAATGATCTGAAAAGTCTAGTATCATTTCAAATTGTCCCCAATTAAATTTGTTTTTTTCCCACCGAAACTAGTGTATAATATACTACGATTTATGACCGAAACTTGCATTTCGAAAAGATTCATAGAATCTAGTTTTCATATTATTTTTTGCATGGACTTCCATCATAATCTTCCCTCTTAACATATATAAATGATCTGTAAAGTCTCGTATCACTTCAAATAATCCCCAATTAAATTATATTTTTTTTACCGTAACTAGTGTATAATATACTAGGATTTTTGACCGAAACTTACATATCGAAAAGTTTCATAGAATCTAATTTTCAGATGATTTTTTGCATGGACTTCCATCATAACCTTCCCTCGTAAAATATATAAATGATATTAGAAGTTTCATATCATTTCGAACAGTCCCCGATTTAATTTGATTTTTGACCAAATCTAGTATAAACTAGTGTATAATATATTATGATTTTTTGACCGAAACTTGCATTTCGAAAAGTTTCATAGAATCTAGTTTTCAAATGTTTTTTTTGCATGGGCTTCCATCATAACCTTTCCTCTTAACATACATAAATGATCTGAAAAGTCTCGTATCATTTCAAATAGTCCCCAATTAAATTTGATTTTTTTGACCGAAACTAGTGTATAATATACTGCGATTTTTTACCGAAACTTGCATTTCGAATAGTTTTATAGAATCTAGTTTTTAGATGATTTTTTGCATGGACTTCCATCATAATCTTCCCTCTTAACATATATAAATGATCTGAAATATCTCATATCACTTCAAATAGTACATAATTAAATTTTAATTTTTTGACACGAAACTAGTGTATAATATACTATGATTTTTGACCGAAACTTGCATTTCAAAATGTTTCATAGAATCTAACTTTCAGATGATTTTCTTGCACGAACTTCCATCATAACCTTCCCTCTTAACATATATAAATGATCTGAAAAGTCTCGTATCATTTCAAATTGTCCCCAAATAAATTTGTTTTTTTTCCACCGAAACTAGTGTATAATATACTACGATTTATGACCGAAACTTGCATTTCGAAAAGTTTCATAGAATCTAGTTTTCATATTATTTTTTGCATGGACTTCCATCATAATCTTCCCTCTTAACATATATAAATGATCTGAAATGTCTCGTATCACTTCAAATAATCCCCAATTAAATTATATTTTTTTTTTACCGAAACTAGTATATAATATACTACGATTTTTGACTGAAACTTGCATTTCGAAAAATTTCATAGAATCTAATTTTCAGATGATTTTTTGCATGTACTTCCATCATAACCTTCCCTCTTAACATATATAAATGATCTGAAAAGTCTCGTATCATTTCAAATTGTCCCCAATTAAATTAAATTTTTTTGATCGAAACTAGTGTATAATATACTGCGATTTTTGACCGAAACTTGCATTTCGAAAAGTTTCATAGAATCTAGTTTTCAGATGATTTTTTGCATGGACTTCCATCATAATCTTCCCTCTTAACATATATAAATGATCTGAAATGATTCGTATCACGTCAAATAGTCCCCAATTAAATTTTATTTTTTTGACCGAAACTAGTGTGTAATATACTACGATTTTTGACCGAAACTTGCATTTCGAAAAGTTTCATAGCATCTAATTTTCAGATGATTTTTTGTATTGACTTCCATCATAACCTTCCCTCTTAAAATATATAAATTATATTAGAAGTTTCGTATCATTTCGAACAGTTCCCGATTTAATTTGATTTTTTACGAAATCTAGTATAAACTAGTGTATAATATATTATGATTTTTTGACCGAAACTTGCATTTCGAAAAGTTTCATAGAATCTAGTTTTCATATTTTTTTTTTCATGGGCTTCCATCATAACCTTTCCTCTTAACATACATAAATGATCTAAAAAGTCTCGTATCATTTCAAATAGTCCCCAATTAAATTTGATTTTTTTGACCGAAACTAGTGTATAATATACTGCGATTTTTTACCGAAACTTGCATTTCGAATAGTTTCATAGAATCTAGTTTTCAGATGATTTTTTGCATGGACTTCCATCATAATCTTCCCTCTTAACATATATAAATGATCTGAAATATCTCATATCACTTCAAATAGTACATAATTAAATTTTAATTTTTTGACACGAAACTAGTGTATAATATACTATGATTTTTGACCGAAACATGCATTTCGAAATGTTTCATAGAATCTAATTTTCAGATGATTTTTTTGCATGGACTTCCATCATTACCTTCCCTCTTAACATATATAAATGATCTGAAAAGTCTAGTATCATTTCAAATTGTCCCCAATTAAATTTGTTTTTTTCCCACCGAAACTAGTGTATAATATACTACGATTTATGACCGAAACTTGCATTTCGAAAAGATTCATAGAATCTAGTTTCATATTATTTTTTGCATGGACTTCCATCATAATCTTCCCTCTTAACATATATAAATGATCTGTAATGTCTCGTATCACTTCAAATAATCCCCAATTAAATTATATTTTTTTTTACCGTAACTAGTGTATAATATACTAGGATTTTTGACCGAAACTTACATATCGAAAAGTTTCATAGAATCTAATTTTCAGATGATTTTTTGCATGGACTTCCATCATAACCTTCCCTCGTAAAATATATAAATGATATTAGAAGTTTCATATCATTTCGAACAGTCCCCGAATTAATTTGATTTTTGACCAAATCTAGTATAAACTAGTGTATAATATATTATGATTTTTTGACCGAAACTTGCATTTCGAAAAGTTTCATAGAATCTAGTTTTCAAATGTTTTTTTTGCATGGGCTTCCATCATAACCTTTCCTCTTAACATACATAAATGATCTGAAAAGTCTCGTATCATTTCAAATAGTCCCCAATTAAATTTGATTTTTTTTGACCGAAACTAGTGTATAATATACTACGATTTATGACCGAAACATGCATGTCGAAAAGTTTCATAGAATCTAGTCTTCAGATGATTTTTTGCATGGACTTTCATCACAACCTTCCCTCTTAATATATATAAATGATCTGAAATGTCTCGTATCACTTCAAATAGTCCCCAATTAAATTTTATTTTTTTGACCGAAACTAGTGTATAATATACTATTATTTTTGACCGAAACTTGCATTTCGAAAAGTTTCATAGAATCTAATTTTCAGATGATTTTTTGCATGGACTTCCATCATAACCTTCCCTCGTAATATATATAAATGATATTAGAAGTTTACTATCATTTCGAACTGTCCCCGATTTAATTTGATTTTTTAGAGAAACTAGTATAAAGTAGTGTATAATATATTTTGATTTTTTGACTGAAACTTGCATTTCGAAAAGCTTCATAGATCTAGTTTTCAGATGATTTTTTTTTGCATGGATTTCCATCATAACATTTCCTCTTAACATACATAAATGATCTGAAAAGTCTTGTATCATTTCAAATAGTCCCCAATTAAATTTGATTTTTTTGACCGAAACTAGTGTATAGTACTACGATTTATGACCGAAACTTGCATTTCGAAAAGTTTCATACAATCTAATTTTCAGATGATTTTTTGTATTGACTTCCATCATAACCTTCCCTCTTAACATATATAAATGATCTGAAAAGTCTCGTATCATTTCAAATTGTCCCCAATTAAATTAAATTTTTTTGATCGAAACTAGTGTATAATATACTGCGATTTTTGACCGAAACTTGCATTTCGAAAAGTTTCATAGAATCTAGTTTTCAGATGATTTTTTGCATGCACTTCCATCATAATCTTCCCTCTTAACATATATAAATGATCTGAAATATCTCGTATCACTTCAAATAGTCCATAATTAAACTTTAATTTTTTGACACGAAACTAGTGTATAATATACTATGATTTTTGACCGAAACTTGCATTTCAAAATGTTTCATAGAATCTAACTTTCAGATGATTTTCTTGCACGAACTTCCATCATAACCTTCCCTCTTAACATATATAAATGATCTGAAAAGTCTCGTATCATTTCAAATTGTCCCCAATTAAATTTGTTTTTTTTCCCACCGAAACTAGTGTATAATATACTACGATTTATGACTGAAACTTGCATTTCGAAAAGTTTCATAGAATCTAGTTTTCATATTATTTTTTGCATGGACTTCCATCATAATCTTCCCTCTTAACATATATAAATGATCTGAAATGTCTCGTATCACTTCAAATAATTCCCAATTAAATTATATTTTTTTTTACCGAAACTAGTATATAATATACTACGATTTTTGACTGAAACTTGCATTTCGAAAAATTTCATAGAATCTAATTTTCAGATGATTTTTTGCATGTACTTCCATCATAACCTTCCCTCTTAACATATATAAATGATTTGAAAAGTCTCGTATCATTTCAAATAGTCCCCATTTAAATTTTATTTTTTTGACCGAAACTAGTGTATAATATACTACGATTTTTGACCGAAACTTGCGTTTCGAAAAGTTTCATAGAATCTAATTTTCAGATGATTTTTTGTATTGACTTCCATCATAACCTTCCCTCTTAAAATATATAAATTATATTAGAAGTTTCGTATCATTTCGAACAGTTCCCGATTTAATTTGATTTTTGAACAAATCTAGTATAAACTAGTGTATAATATATTATGATTTTTTGACCGAAACTTGCATTTCGAAAAGTTTCATAGAATCTAGTTTTCAAATGTTTTTTTTGCATGGGCTTCCATCATAACCTTTCCTCTTAACATAAATAAATGATCTGAAAAGTCTCGTATAATTTCAAATAGTCCCCAATTAAATTTGATTTTTTTGACCGAAACTAGTGTATAATATACTACGATTTATGACCGAAACATGCATTTCGAAAAGTTTCTAGAATCTAGTCTTCAGATGATTTTTTGCATGGACTTTCATCACAACCTTCCCTCTTAACATATATAAATGATCTGAAATGTCTCGTATCACTTCAAATAGTCCCCAATTAAATTTTATTTTTTTGATCGAAACTAGTGTATAATATACTATTATTTTTTACCGAAACTTGCATTTCGAAAAGTTTCATAGAATCTAATTTTCAGATGATTTTTTGCATGGACTTCCATCATAATCTTCCCTCTTAACATATATAAATGATCTGAAATATCTTGTATCACTTCAAATAGTCCATAATTAAACTTTAATTTTTTGACACGAAACTAGTGTATAATATACTATGATTTTTGACCGAAACTTGCATTTCGAAATGTTTCATAGAATCTAACTTTCAGATGATTTTCTTACACGGACTTCCATCATAACCTTCCCTCTTAACATATATAAATGATCTGAAAAGACTCGTATCATTTCAAATTGTCCCCAATTAAATTTGTTTTTTTCACCGAAACTAGTGTATAATATACTACGATTTATGACCGAAAGTTGCATTTCGAAAAGTTTCATAGAATCTAGTTTTCATATTATTTTTTGCATGGACTTCCATCATAATCTTCCCTCTTAACATATATAAATGATCTGAAATGTCTCGTATCACTTCAAATAATCCCCAATTAAATTATATTTTTTTTTACCGAAACTAGTATATAATATACTACGATTTTTGACTGAAACTTCCATTTCGACAAATTTCATAGAATCTAATTTTCAGATGATATTTTGCATGCACTTCCATCATAACCTTCCCTCTTAACATATATAAATGATCTGAAAAGTCTCGTATCATTTCAAATAGTCCCCAATTAAATTTTATTTTTTTATACCGAAACTTGTGTATAATATACTACGATTTTTGACCGAAACTTGCGTTTCGAAAAGTTTCATAGAATCTAATTTTCAGATGATTTTTTGTATTGACTTCCATCATAACCTTCCCTCTTAAAATATATAAATTATATTAGAAGTTTCGTATCCTTTCGAACAGTTCCCGATTTAATTTAATTTTTGACCAAATCTAGTATAAACTAGTGTATAATATATTATGATTTTTTGACCGAAACTTGCATTTCGAAAAGTTTCATAGAATCTAGTTTTCAAATGTTTTTTTTGCATGGGTTTCCATCATAACCTTTCCTCTTAACATACATAAATGATCTGAAAAGTCTCGTATCATTTCAAATAGTCCCCAATTAAATTTGATTTTTTTGACCGAAACTAGTGTATAATATACTACGATTTATGACCGAAACATGCATTTCGAAAAGTTTCATAGAATCTAGTCTTCAGATGATTTTTTGCATGGACTTTCATCACAACCTTCCCTCTTAACATATATAAATGATCTGAAATGTCTCGTATCACTTCAAATAGTCCCCAATTAAATTTTATTTTTTTGACCGAAACTAGTGTATAATATACTATTATTTTTGACCGAAACTTGCATTTCGAAAAGTTTCATAGAATCTAATTTTCAGATGATATTTTGCATGCACTTCCATCATAACCTTCCCTCTTAACATATATAAATGATCTGAAAAGTCTCGTATCATTTCAAATAGTCCCCAATTAAATTTTATTTTTTTATACTGAAACTTGTGTATAATATACTACGATTTTTGACCGAAACTTGCGTTTCGAAAAGTTTCATAGAATCTAATTTTCAGATGATTTTTTTTATTGACTTCCATCATAACCTTCCCTCTTAAAATATTTAAATTATATTAGAAGTTTCGTATCATTTCGAACAGTTCCCGATTTAATTTGATTTTTGAACAAATCTAGTATAAACTAGTGTATAATATATTATGATTTTTTGACCGAAACTTGCATTTCGAAAAGTTTCATAGAATCTAGTTTTCAAATGTTTTTATTGCATGGGCTTCCATCATAACCTTTCCTCTTAACATACATAAACGATCTGAAAAGTCTCGTATCATTTCAAATAGTCCCCAATTAAATTTGATTTTTTTGACCGAAACTAGTGTATAATATACTACGATTTATGACCGAAACATGCATTTCGAAAAGTTTCTAGAATCTAGTCTTCAGATGATTTTTTGCATGGACTTTCATCACAACCTTCCCTCTTAACATATATAAATGATCTGAAATGTGTCGTATCACTTCAAATAGTCCCCAATTAAATTTTATTTTTTTGACCGAAACTAGTGTATAATATACTATTATTTTTGACCGAAACTTGCATTTCGAAAAGTTTCATAGAATCTAATTTTCAGATGATTTTTTGCATGGACTTCCATCATAACCTTCCCTCGTAATATATATAAATGATATTAGAAGTTTCCTATCATTTCGAACTGTCCCCGATTTAATTTGATTTTTTAGAGAAACTAGTATAAAGTAGTGTATAATATATTTTGATTTTTTGACTGAAACTTGCATTTCGAAAAGCTTCATAGATCTAGTTTTCAGATGATTTTTTTTTGCATGGATTTCCATCATAACATTTCCTCTTAACATACATAAATGATCTGAAAAGTCTTGTATCATTTCAAATAGTCCCCAATTAAATTTGATTTTTTTGACCGAAACTAGTGTATAGTACTACGATTTATGACCGAAACTTGCATTTCGAAAAGTTTCATACAATCTAATTTTCAGATGATTTTTTGTATTGACTTCCATCATAACCTTCCCTCTTAACATATATAAATGATCTGAAAAGTCTCGTATCATTTCAAATTGTCCCTAATTAAATTAATTTTTTTTGATCGAAACTAGTGTATAATATATTGCGATTTTTGACCGAAACTTGCATTTCGAAAAGTTTCATAGAATCTAGTTTTCAGATGATTTTTTGCATGGACTTCCATCATAATCTTCCCTCTTAACATATATAAATGATCTGAAATATCTTGTATCACTTCAAATAGTCCATAATTAAACTTTAATTTTTTGACACGAAACTAGTGTATAATATACTATGATTTTTGACCGAAACTTGCATTTCGAAATGTTTCATAGAATCTAACTTTCAGATGATTTTCTTACACGGACTTCCATCATAACCTTCCCTCTTAACATATATAAATGATCTGAAAAGTTTCGTATCATTTCAAATTGTCCCCAATTAAATTTGTTTTTTTCACCGAAACTAGTGTATAATATACTACGATTTATGACCGAAAGTTGCATTTCGAAAAGTTTCATAGAATCTAGTTTTCATATTATTTTTTGCATGGACTTCCATCATAATCTTCCCTCTTAACATATATAAATGATCTTAAATGTCTCGTATCACTTCAAATAATCCCCAATTAAATTATATTTTTTTTTACCGAAACTAGTATATAATATACTACGATTTTTGACTGAAACTTCCATTTCGACAAATTTCATAGAATCTAATTTTCAGATGATATTTTGCATGCACTTCCATCATAACCTTCCCTCTTAACATATATAAATGATCTGAAAAGTCTCGTATCATTTCAAATAGTCCCCAATTAAATTTTATTTTTTTATACCGAAACTTGTGTATAATATACTACGATTTTTGACCGAAACTTGCATTTCGAAAAGTTTCATAGAATCTAATTTTCAGATGATTTTTTGTATTGACTTCCATCATAACCTTCCCTCTTAAAATATATAAATTATATTAGAAGTTTCGTATCATTTCGAACAGTTCCCGATTTAATTTGATTTTTTACGAAATCTAGTATAAACTAGTGTATAATATATTATGATTTTTTGACCGAAACTTGCATTTCGAAAAGTTTCATAGAATCTAGTTTTCAGATTTTTTTTTTCATGGGCTTCCATCATAACCTTTCCTCTTAACATACATAAATGATCTAAAAAGTCTCGTATCATTTCAAATAGTCCCCAATTAAATTTGATTTTTTTGACCGAAACTAGTGTATAGTATACTGCGATTTTTTACCGAAACTTGCATTTCGAATAGTTTCATAGAATCTTGTTTTCAGATGATTTTTTGCATGGACTTCCATCATAATCTTCCCTCTTAACATATATAAATGATCTGTAATGTCTCGTATCACTTCAAATAATCCCCAATTAAATTATATTTTTTTTTACCGTAACTAGTATATAATATACTACGATTTTTGACTGAAACTTGCATTTCGAAAAATTTCATAGAATCTAATTTTCAGATGATTTTTTGCATGCACTTCCATCATAACCTTCCCTATTAACATATATAAATGATTTGAAAAGTCTCGTATCATTTCAAATAGTCCCCATTTAAATTTTATTTTTTTGACCGAAACTAGTGTATAATATACTAGGATTTTTGAACGAAACTTACATTTCGAAAAGTTTCATAGAATCTAATTTTCAGATGATTTTTTGCATGGACTTCCATCATAACCTTCCCTCGTAAAATATATAAATGATATTAGAAGTTTCATATCATTTCGAACAGTCCCCGATTTAATTTGATTTTTGACCAAATCTAGTATAAACTAGTGTATAATATATTATGATTTTTTGACCGAAACTTGCATTTCGAAAAGTTTCATAGAATCTAGTTTTCAAATGTTTTTTTTGCATGGGCTTCCATCATAACCTTTCCTCTTAACATACATAAATGATCTGAAAAGTCTCGTATCATTTCAAATAGTCCCCAATTAAATTTGATTTTTTTGACCGAAACTAGTGTATAATATACTACGATTTATGACCGAAACATGCATTTCGAAAAGTTTCATAGAATCTAGTCTTCAGATGATTTTTTGCATGGACTTTCATCACAACCTTCCCTCTTAATATATATAAATGATCTGAAATGTCTCGTATCACTTCAAATAGTCCCCAATTAAATTTTATTTTTTTGACCGAAACTAGTGTATAATATACTATTATTTTTGACCGAAACTTGCATTTCGAAAAGTTTCATAGAATCTAATTTTCAGATGATTTTTTGCATGGACTTCCATCATAACCTTCCCTCGTAATATATATAAATGATATTAGAAGTTTCCTATCATTTCGAACTGTCCCCGATTTAATTTTATTTTTTAGAGAAACTAGTATAAAGTAGTGTATAATATATTTTGATTTTTTGACTGAAACTTGCATTTCGAAAAGCTTCATAGATCTAGTTTTCAGATGATTTTTTTTTTGCATGGATTTCCATCATAACATTTCCTCTTAACATACATAAATGATCTGAAAAGTCTTGTATCATTTCAAATAGTCCCCAATTAAATTTGATTTTTTTGACCGAAACTAGTGTATAGTACTACGATTTATGACCGAAACATGCATTTCGAAAAGTTTCATACAATCTAATTTTTAGATGATTTTTTGTATTGACTTCCATCATAACCTTCCCTCTTAACATAATTAAATGATCTGAAAAGTCTCTTATCATTTCAAATTGTCCCCAATTAAAATAAATTTTTTTGATCGAAACTAGTGTATAATATACTGCGATTTTTGACCGAAACTTGCATTTCGAAAAGTTTCATAGAATCTAGTTTTCAGATGATTTTTTGCATGGACTTCCATCATAATCTTCCCTCTTAACATATATAAATGATCTGAAATATCTCGTATCACTTCAAATAGTCCATAATTAAACTTTAATTTTTTGACACGAAACTAGTGTATAATATACTATGATTTTTGACCGAAACTTGCATTTCGAAATGTTTCATAGAATCTAATTTTCAGATGATTTTCTTGCACGGACTTCCATCATAACCTTCCCTCTTAACATATATAAATGATCTGAAAAGTCTCGTATCATTTCAAATTGTCCCCAATTAAATTTGTTTTTTTCACCGAAACTAGTGTATAATATACTACGATTTATGACCGAAACTTGCATTTCGAAAAGTTTCATAGAATCTAGTTTTCATATTATATTTTGCATGGACTTCCATCATAATCTTCCCTCTTAACATATATAAATGATCTGAAATGTCTCGTATCACTTCAAATAATCCCCAATTAAATTATATTTTTTTTTACCGAAACTAGTATATAATATACTACGATTTTTGACTGAAACTTCCATTTCGACAAATTTCATAGAATCTAATTTTCAGATGATTTTTTGCATGGACTTTCATCACAACCTTCCCTCTTAACATATATAAATGATCTGAAATGTCTCGTATCACTTCAAATAGTCCCCAATTAAATTTTATTTTTTTGACCGAAACTAGTGTATAATATACTATTATTTTTGACCGAAACTTGCATTTCGAAAAGTTTCATAGAATCTAATTTTCAGATGATATTTTGCATGCACTTCCATCATAACCTTCCCTCTTAACATATATAAATGATCTGAAAAGTCTCGTATCATTTCAAATAGTCCCCAATTAAATTTTATTTTTTTATACTGAAACTTGTGTATAATATACTACGATTTTTGACCGAAACTTGCGTTTCGAAAAGTTTCATAGAATCTAATTTTCAGATGATTTTTTTTATTGACTTCCATCATAACCTTCCCTCTTAAAATATTTAAATTATATTAGAAGTTTCGTATCATTTCGAACAGTTCCCGATTTAATTTGATTTTTGAACAAATCTAGTATAAACTAGTGTATAATATATTATGATTTTTTGACCGAAACTTGCATTTCGAAAAGTTTCATAGAATCTAGTTTTCAAATGTTTTTATTGCATGGGCTTCCATCATAACCTTTCCTCTTAACATACATAAACGATCTGAAAAGTCTCGTATCATTTCAAATAGTCCCCAATTAAATTTGATTTTTTTGACCGAAACTAGTGTATAATATACTACGATTTATGACCGAAACATGCATTTCGAAAAGTTTCTAGAATCTAGTCTTCAGATGATTTTTTGCATGGACTTTCATCACAACCTTCCCTCTTAACATATATAAATGATCTGAAATGTGTCGTATCACTTCAAATAGTCCCCAATTAAATTTTATTTTTTTGACCGAAACTAGTGTATAATATACTATTATTTTTGACCGAAACTTGCATTTCGAAAAGTTTCATAGAATCTAATTTTCAGATGATTTTTTGCATGGACTTCCATCATAACCTTCCCTCGTAATATATATAAATGATATTAGAAGTTTCCTATCATTTCGAACTGTCCCCGATTTAATTTGATTTTTTAGAGAAACTAGTATAAAGTAGTGTATAATATATTTTGATTTTTTGACTGAAACTTGCATTTCGAAAAGCTTCATAGATCTAGTTTTCAGATGATTTTTTTTTGCATGGATTTCCATCATAACATTTCCTCTTAACATACATAAATGATCTGAAAAGTCTTGTATCATTTCAAATAGTCCCCAATTAAATTTGATTTTTTTGACCGAAACTAGTGTATAGTACTACGATTTATGACCGAAACTTGCATTTCGAAAAGTTTCATACAATCTAATTTTCAGATGATTTTTTGTATTGACTTCCATCATAACCTTCCCTCTTAACATATATAAATGATCTGAAAAGTCTCGTATCATTTCAAATTGTCCCTAATTAAATTAATTTTTTTTGATCGAAACTAGTGTATAATATATTGCGATTTTTGACCGAAACTTGCATTTCGAAAAGTTTCATAGAATCTAGTTTTCAGATGATTTTTTGCATGGACTTCCATCATAATCTTCCCTCTTAACATATATAAATGATCTGAAATATCTTGTATCACTTCAAATAGTCCATAATTAAACTTTAATTTTTTGACACGAAACTAGTGTATAATATACTATGATTTTTGACCGAAACTTGCATTTCGAAATGTTTCATAGAATCTAACTTTCAGATGATTTTCTTACACGGACTTCCATCATAACCTTCCCTCTTAACATATATAAATGATCTGAAAAGTTTCGTATCATTTCAAATTGTCCCCAATTAAATTTGTTTTTTTCACCGAAACTAGTGTATAATATACTACGATTTATGACCGAAAGTTGCATTTCGAAAAGTTTCATAGAATCTAGTTTTCATATTATTTTTTGCATGGACTTCCATCATAATCTTCCCTCTTAACATATATAAATGATCTTAAATGTCTCGTATCACTTCAAATAATCCCCAATTAAATTATATTTTTTTTTACCGAAACTAGTATATAATATACTACGATTTTTGACTGAAACTTCCATTTCGACAAATTTCATAGAATCTAATTTTCAGATGATATTTTGCATGCACTTCCATCATAACCTTCCCTCTTAACATATATAAATGATCTGAAAAGTCTCGTATCATTTCAAATAGTCCCCAATTAAATTTTATTTTTTTATACCGAAACTTGTGTATAATATACTACGATTTTTGACCGAAACTTGCATTTCGAAAAGTTTCATAGAATCTAATTTTCAGATGATTTTTTGTATTGACTTCCATCATAACCTTCCCTCTTAAAATATATAAATTATATTAGAAGTTTCGTATCATTTCGAACAGTTCCCGATTTAATTTGATTTTTTACGAAATCTAGTATAAACTAGTGTATAATATATTATGATTTTTTGACCGAAACTTGCATTTCGAAAAGTTTCATAGAATCTAGTTTTCAGATTTTTTTTTTCATGGGCTTCCATCATAACCTTTCCTCTTAACATACATAAATGATCTAAAAAGTCTCGTATCATTTCAAATAGTCCCCAATTAAATTTGATTTTTTTGACCGAAACTAGTGTATAGTATACTGCGATTTTTTACCGAAACTTGCATTTCGAATAGTTTCATAGAATCTTGTTTTCAGATGATTTTTTGCATGGACTTCCATCATAATCTTCCCTCTTAACATATATAAATGATCTGTAATGTCTCGTATCACTTCAAATAATCCCCAATTAAATTATATTTTTTTTTACCGTAACTAGTATATAATATACTACGATTTTTGACTGAAACTTGCATTTCGAAAAATTTCATAGAATCTAATTTTCAGATGATTTTTTGCATGCACTTCCATCATAACCTTCCCTATTAACATATATAAATGATTTGAAAAGTCTCGTATCATTTCAAATAGTCCCCATTTAAATTTTATTTTTTTGACCGAAACTAGTGTATAATATACTAGGATTTTTGAACGAAACTTACATTTCGAAAAGTTTCATAGAATCTAATTTTCAGATGATTTTTTGCATGGACTTCCATCATAACCTTCCCTCGTAAAATATATAAATGATATTAGAAGTTTCATATCATTTCGAACAGTCCCCGATTTAATTTGATTTTTGACCAAATCTAGTATAAACTAGTGTATAATATATTATGATTTTTTGACCGAAACTTGCATTTCGAAAAGTTTCATAGAATCTAGTTTTCAAATGTTTTTTTTGCATGGGCTTCCATCATAACCTTTCCTCTTAACATACATAAATGATCTGAAAAGTCTCGTATCATTTCAAATAGTCCCCAATTAAATTTGATTTTTTTGACCGAAACTAGTGTATAATATACTACGATTTATGACCGAAACATGCATTTCGAAAAGTTTCATAGAATCTAGTCTTCAGATGATTTTTTGCATGGACTTTCATCACAACCTTCCCTCTTAATATATATAAATGATCTGAAATGTCTCGTATCACTTCAAATAGTCCCCAATTAAATTTTATTTTTTTGACCGAAACTAGTGTATAATATACTATTATTTTTGACCGAAACTTGCATTTCGAAAAGTTTCATAGAATCTAATTTTCAGATGATTTTTTGCATGGACTTCCATCATAACCTTCCCTCGTAATATATATAAATGATATTAGAAGTTTCCTATCATTTCGAACTGTCCCCGATTTAATTTTATTTTTTAGAGAAACTAGTATAAAGTAGTGTATAATATATTTTGATTTTTTGACTGAAACTTGCATTTCGAAAAGCTTCATAGATCTAGTTTTCAGATGATTTTTTTTTGCATGGATTTCCATCATAACATTTCCTCTTAACATACATAAATGATCTGAAAAGTCTTGTATCATTTCAAATAGTCCCCAATTAAATTTGATTTTTTTGACCGAAACTAGTGTATAGTACTACGATTTATGACCGAAACATGCATTTCGAAAAGTTTCATACAATCTAATTTTTAGATGATTTTTTGTATTGACTTCCATCATAACCTTCCCTCTTAACATAATTAAATGATCTGAAAAGTCTCTTATCATTTCAAATTGTCCCCAATTAAAATAAATTTTTTTGATCGAAACTAGTGTATAATATACTGCGATTTTTGACCGAAACTTGCATTTCGAAAAGTTTCATAGAATCTAGTTTTCAGATGATTTTTTGCATGGACTTCCATCATAATCTTCCCTCTTAACATATATAAATGATCTGAAATATCTCGTATCACTTCAAATAGTCCATAATTAAACTTTAATTTTTTGACACGAAACTAGTGTATAATATACTATGATTTTTGACCGAAACTTGCATTTCGAAATGTTTCATAGAATCTAATTTTCAGATGATTTTCTTGCACGGACTTCCATCATAACCTTCCCTCTTAACATATATAAATGATCTGAAAAGTCTCGTATCATTTCAAATTGTCCCCAATTAAATTTGTTTTTTTCACCGAAACTAGTGTATAATATACTACGATTTATGACCGAAACTTGCATTTCGAAAAGTTTCATAGAATCTAGTTTTCATATTATATTTTGCATGGACTTCCATCATAATCTTCCCTCTTAACATATATAAATGATCTGAAATGTCTCGTATCACTTCAAATAATCCCCAATTAAATTATATTTTTTTTTACCGAAACTAGTATATAATATACTACGATTTTTGACTGAAACTTCCATTTCGACAAATTTCATAGAATCTAATTTTCAGATGATATTTTGCATGCACTTCCATCATAACCTTCCCTCTTAACATATATAAATGATCTGAAAAGTCTCGTATCATTTCAAATAGTCCCCAATTAAATTTTATTTTTTTATACCGAAACTAGTGTATAATATACTACGATTTTTGACCGAAACTTGCGTTTCGAAAAGTTTCATAGAATCTAATTTTCAGATGATTTTTTGTATTGACTTCCATCATAACCTTCCCTCTTAAAATATATAAATTATATTAGAAGTTTCTTATCATTTCGAACAGTTCCCGATTTAATTTGATTTTTTACCAAATCAAGTATAAACTAGTGTATAATATATTATGATTTTTTGACCGAAACTTGCATTTCGAAAAGTTTCATAGAATCTAGTTTTCAAATGTTTTTTTTTGCATGGGCTTCCATCATAACCTTTCCTCTTAACATACATAAATGATCTGAAAAGTCTCGTATCATTTCAAATAGTCCCCAATTAAATTTGATTTTTTTTACCGAAACTAGTGTATAATATACTACGATTTATGACCGAAACATGCATTTTGAAAAGTTTCATAGAATCTAGTCTTCAGATGATTTTTTGCATGGACTTTCATCACAACCTTCCCTCGTAACATATATAAATGATCTGAAATGTCTCGTATCACTTCAAATAGTCCCCAATTAAATTTTATTTTTTTGACCGAATATGTGTATAATATACTATTATTTTTTACCGAAACTTGCATTTCGAAAAGTTTCATAGATTCTAATTTTCAGATGATTTTTTGCATGGACTTCCATCATAACCTTCCCTCGTAATATATATAAACGATATTAGAAGTTTCTTATCATTTCGAACTGTCCCCGATTTAATTTGATTTTTTAGAGAAACTAGTATAAAGTAGTGTATAATATATTTTGATTTTTTGACTGAAACTTGCATTTCGAAAAGCTTCATAGATCTAGTTTTCAGATGATTTTTTTTTGCATGGATTTCCATAATAACATTTCCTTTTAACATACATAAATGATCTGAAAAGTCTTGTATCATTTCAAATAGTCCCCAATTAAATTTGATTTTTTTGACCGAAACTAGTGTATAGTACTACGATTTATGACCGAAACTTGCATTTCGAAAAGTTTCATACAATCTAATTTTCAGATGATTTTTTGTATTGACTTCCATCATAACCTTCCCTCTTAACATATATAAATGATCTGAAAAGTCTCGTATCATTTCAAATTGTCCCCAATTAAATTTAATTTTTTTGATCGAAACTAGTGTATAATATACTGCGATTTTTGACCGAAACTTGCATTTCGAAAAGTTTCATAGAATCTAGTTTTCAGATGATTTTTTGCATGGACTTCCATCATAATCTTCCCTCTTAACATATATAAATGATCTGAAATATCTCGTATCACTTCAAATAGTCCATAATTAAACTTTAATTTTTTGACACGAAACTAGTGTATAATATACTATGATTTTTGACCGAAACTTGCATTTCGAAATGTTTCATAGAATCTAATTTTCAGATGATTTTCTTACATGGACTTCCATCATAACCTTCCCTCTTAACATATATAAATGATCTGAAAAGTCTCGTATCATTTCAAATTGTCCCCAATTAAATTTGTTTTTTTCACCGAAACTAGTGTATAATATACTACGATTTATGACCGAAACTTGCATTTCGAAAAGTTTCATAGAATCTAGTTTTCATATTATTTTTTGCATGGACTTCCATCATAATCTTCCCTCTTAACATATATAAATGATCTGAAATGTCTCGTATCACTTCAAATAATCCCCAATTAAATTATATTTTTTTTTACCGAAACTAGTATATAATATACTACGATTTTTGACTGAAACTTGCATTTCGACAAATTTCATAGAATCTAATTTTCAGATGATATTTTGCATGCACTTCCATCATAACCTTCCCTCTTAACATATATAAATGATCTGAACAGTCTCGTATCATTTCAAATAGTCCCCAATTAAATTTTATTTTTTTTACCGAAACTAGTGTATAATATACTACGATTTTTGACCGAAACTTGCATTTCGAAAAGTTTCATAGAATCTAATTTTTAGATGATTTTTTGTATTGACTTCCATCATAACTTTCCCTCTTAAAATATATAAATTTTAGTAGAAGTTTCGTATCATTTCGAACAGTTCCCGATTTAATTTGATTTTTGACCAAATCTAGTATAAACTAGTGTATAATATATTATGATTTTTTGACCGAAACTTGCATTTCGAAAAGTTTCATAGAATCTAGTTTTCAGATGTTTTTTTTTTGCATGGGCTTCCATCATAACCTTTCCTCTTAACATACATAAATGATCTAAAAAGTCTCGTATCATTTCAAATAGTCCCCAATTAAATTTGATTTTTTTGACCGAAACTAGTGTATAATATACTGCGGTTTTTTACCGAAACTTGCATTTCGAAAAGTTTCATAGAATCTAGTTTTCAGATGATTTTTTGCATGGACTTCCATCATAATCTTCCCTCTTAACATATTTAAATGATCTGAAATATCTCATATCACTTCAAATAGTCCATAATTAAATTTTAATTTTTTGACACGAAACTAGTGTATAATATACTATGATTTTTGACCGAAACATGCATTTCGAAATGTTTCATAGAATCTAATTTTTCAGATGATTTTTTTTGCATGGACTTCCATCATAACCTTCCCTCTTAAAATATATAAATGATCTGAAAAGTCTCGTATCATTTAAAATTGTCCCCAATTAAATTTGTTTTTTTCACCGGAACTAGTGTATAATATACTATGATTTATGACCGAAACTTGCATTTCAAAAAGTTTCATAGAATCTAGTTTTCATATTATTTTTTGCATGGACTTCCATCACAATCTTCCCTCTTAACATATATAAATGATCTATAATGTCTCGTATCACTTCAAATAATCCCCAATTAAATTATATTTTATTTTTACCGAAACTAGTATATAATATACTACGATTTTTGACTGAAACTTGCATTTCGAAAAATTTCATAGAATCTAATTTTCAGATGATTTTTTGCATGCACTTCCATCATAACCTTCCCTCTTAACATATATAAATGATTAGAAAAGTATCGTATCATTTCAAATAGTCCCCATTTAAATTTTATTTTTTTGACCGAAACTAGTGTATAATATACTACGATTTTTGACCAAAACTTACATTTCGAAAAGTTTCATAGAATCTAATTTTCAGATGATTTTTTGCATGGACTTCCATCATAACCTTCCCTCGTAAAATATTTAAATGATATTAGAAGTTTCATATCATTTCGAACAGTCCCCGATTTAATTTGAATTTTTACAAAATCTAGTATAAACTAGTGTATAATATATTATGATTTTTTGACCGAAACTTGCATTTCGAAAAGTTTCATAGAATCTAGTTTTCAAATGTTTTTTTTGCATGGGCTTCCATCATAACCTTTCCTCTTAACATACATAAATGATCTGAAAAGTCTCGTATCATTTCAAATAGTCCCCAATTAAATTTGATTTTTTTGACCGAAACTAGTGTATAATATACTACGATTTATGACCGAAACATGCATTTCGAAAAGTTTCATAGAATCTAGTCTTCAGATGATTTTTTGCATGGACTTTCATCACAACCTTCCCTCTTAACATATATAAATGATCTGAAATGTCTCGTATCACTTCAAATAGTCCCCAATTAAATTTTATTTTTTTGACCGAACCTAGTGTATAATATACTATTATTTTTGACCGAAACTTGCATTTCGAAAAGTTTCATAGAATCTAATTTTCAGATGATTTTTTGCATGGACTTCCATCATAACCTTCCCTCGTAATATATATAAATGATATTAGAAGTTTCCTATCATTTCGAACTGTCCCCGATTTAATTTGATTTTTTAGAGAAACTAGTATTAAGTAGTGTATAATATATTGATTTTTTGACTGAAACTTGCATTTCGAAAAGATTCATAGATCTAGTTTTCAGATGATTTTTTTTTTGCATGGATTTCCATCATAACATTTCCTCTTAACATACATAAATGATCTGAAAAGTCTTGTATCATTTCAAATAGTCCCCAATTAAATTTGATTTTTTTGACCGAAAATAGTGTATAGTACTACGATTTATGACCGAAACATGCATTTCGAAAAGTTTCATAGAATCTAATTTTCAGATGATTTTTTGTATTGACTTCCATCATAACCTTCCCTCTTAACATATATAAATGATCTGAAAAGTCTCGTATCAGTTCAAATTGTCCCCAATTAAATTTAATTTTTTTGATCGAAACTAGTGTATAATATACTGCGATTTTTGACCGAAACTTGCATTTCGAAAAGTTTCATAGAATCTAGTTTTCATATGATTTTTTGCATGGACTTCCATCATAATCTTCCCTCTTAACATATATAAATGATCTGAAATATCTCGTATCACTTCAAATAGTCCATAATTAAACTTTAATTTTTTGACACGAAACTAGTGTATAATATACTATGATTTTTGACCGAAACTTGCATTTCGAAATGTTTCATAGAATCTAATTTTCAGATGATTTTCTTGGATGGACTTCCATCATAACCTTCCCTCTTAACATATATAAATGATCTGAAAAGTCTCGTATCATTTCAAATAGTCCCCAATTAAATTTTATTTTTTTATACCGAAACTTGTGTATAATATACTACGATTTTTGACTGAAACTTGTGTATCATTTCATAGAATCTAGTTTTCATATTATTTTTTGCATGGACTTCCATCATAATCTTCCCTCTTAACATATATAAATGATCTGAAATGTCTCGTATCACTTCAAATAATCCCCAATTCAATTATATTTTATTTTTACCGAAACTAGTATATAATATACTACGATTTTTGACTGAAACTTGCATTTTGAAAAATTTCATAGAATCTAATTTTCAGATGATTTTTTGCATGCACTTCCATCATAACCTTCCCTCTTAACATATATAAATGATTTGAAAAGTCTCGTATCATTTCAAATAGTCCCCATTTAAATTTTATTTTTTTGACCGAAACTAGTATATAATATACTACGATTTTTGACCGAAACTTACATTTCGAAAAGTTTCATAGAATCTAATTTTAATATTATTTTTTGCATGGACTTCCATCATAATCTTCCCTCTTAACATATATAAATGATCTGAAAAGTCTCGTATCATTTCAAATAGTCCCCAATTAATTTTTTTTTCTTATCGAAACTAGTGTATAATATACTACGATTTTTGACTGAAACTTGCATTTCGAAAAGTTTCATAGAATCTAATTTTCTGATGATTTTTTGTATTGACTTCCATCATAACCTTCCCTCTTAAAATATATAAATTATATTAGAAGTTTCGTATCATTTCGAACAGTTCCCAATTTAATTTGATTTTTGACCAAATCTAGTATAAACTAGTGTATAATATATTATGATTTTTTGACCGAAACATGCATTTCGAAAAGTTTCATAGAATCTAGTTTTCAAATGTTTTTTTTTGCATGGGCTTCCATCATAACCTTTCCTCTTAACATACATAAATGATCTAAAACGTCTGGTATCATTTCAAATAGTCCCCAATTAAATTTGATTTTTTTGACCGAAACTAGTGTATAATATACTGCGATTTTTTACCGAAACTTGCATTTCGAAAAGTTTCATAGAATATTGTTTTCAGATGATTTTTTGCATGGACTTCCATCATAATCTTCCCTCTTAACATATATAAATGATCTGAAATATCTCATATCACTTCAAATAGTCCATAATTAAATTTTAATTTTTTGACACGAAACTAGTGTATAATATACTATGATTTTTGACCGAAACTTGCATTTCGAAATGTTTCATAGAATTTAATTTTCAGATGATTTTTTTGCATGGACTTCCATCATAACCTTCACTCTTAACATATATAAATGATCTGAAAAGTCTCGTATCATTTCAAATTGTCCACAATTAAATTAGTTTTTTTTTTCCACCGAAACTAGTGTATAATATACTACGATTTATGACCGAAACTTGCATTTCGAAAAGTTTCATAGAATCTAGTTTTCATATTATTTTTTGCATGGACTTCCATCATAATCTTCCCTCTTAACATATATAAATGATCTGAAATGTCTCGTATCACTTCAAATAATCCCCAATTAAATTATATTTTATTTTTACCGAAACTAGTATATAATATACTACGATTTTTGACTGAAACTTGCATTTCGAAAAATTTGATAGAATCTAATTTTCAGATGATTTTTTGCATGCACTTCCATCATAACCTTCCCTCTTAACATAAATAAATGATTTGAAAAGTCTCGTATCATTTCAAATAGTCCCCATTTAAATTTTATTTTTTTGACCGAAACTAGTGTATAATATACTACGATTTTTGACCGAAACTTACATTTCGAAAAGTTTCATAGAATCTAATTTTCAGATGATTTTTTGCATGGACTTCCATCATAACCTTCTCTCGTAAAATATATAAATGATATTAGAAGTATCATATCATTTCGAACAGTCCCCGATTTAATTTGATTTTTGACCAAATCTAGTATAAACTAGTGTATAATATATTATGATTTTTTGAACGAAACTTGCATTTCGAAAAGTTTCATAGAATCTAGTTTTCAAATGTTTTTTTGCATGGGCTTCCATCATAACCTTTCCTCTTAACATACATAAATGATCTGAAAAGTCTCGTATCATTTCAAATAGTCCCCAATTAAATTTGATTTTTTTGACCGAAACTAGTGTATAATATACTACGATTTATGACCGAAACATGCATTTCGAAAAGTTTCATAGAATCTAGTCGTCAGATGATTTTTTCCATGGACTTCAATCATAACCTTCCCTCTTAACATATATAAATGATCTGAAATATCTCGTATCACTTCAAATAGTCCCCAATTAAATTTTATTTTTTTTGACCGAACTTAGTGTATAATATACTATGATTTTTGACTGAAACTTGCATTTCGAAAATTTCATAGAATCTAATTTTCAGATGATTTTTTGCATGGACTTCCATCATAACCTTCCCTCGTAAAATATTTAAATGATATTAGAAGTTTCATATCATTTCGAACTGTCCCCGATTTAATTTGATTTTTGATCAAATCTAGTATAAACTAGTGAATAATATATTATGATTTTTTGACCGAAACTTGCATTTCGAAAAGTTTCATAGAATCTAGTTTTCAGATGTTTTTTTTTGCATTGGCTTCCATCATAACATTTCCTTTAAACATACATAAATGATCTGAAAAGTCTCGTATCATTTCAAATAGTCCCCAATTAAATTTTATTTTTTTGACCGAATCTAGTGTATAATATACTACGATTTATGACCAAAACATGCATATCGAAAAGTTTCATAAAATCTACTCATCAGATGATTTTTTGCATGGACTTCCATCATAACCTTCCCTCTTAATATTTATAAATGATATGAAATGTCTCGTATCACTTCAAATAGTCCCTAATTTTCAGATGATTTTTTTCATGGACTTCCATCATAACCTTCCCTCGTAAAATATATAAATGGTATTAGAAGTTTCCTATCATTTCGAACTGTCCCCGATTTAATTTGATTTTTTAGAGAAAGTAGTATAAAGTAGTGTATAATATATTATGATTTTTTGACATAAACTTGCATTTCGAAAAGCATCATAGATCTAGTTTACAGATGATTTTTTTTTGCAGGGACTTCCATCATAACATTTCCTCTTAACATACATAAATGATCTGAAAAGTCTTGTATCATTTCAAATAGTCCCCAATTAAATTTGATTTTTTTGACCGAAACTAGTGTATAGTACTACGATTTATGACCAAAACTTGCATTTCGAAAACTTTCATAGAATCTAGTTTTCAGATGATATTTTGCATGGACTTCCATCATAATCTTCCCTCTTAAAATATATAAATGATCTGAAATGTCTCGTATCACTTCAGATAGTCCATAATTAAATTTTATTTTTTTATACGAAACTAGTGTATAATATACTATGACTTTTGACCGAAACTTGCATTTCGAAATGTTTCATAGAATCTAATTTTCAGATGATTTTTTTGCATGGACTTCCATCATAACCTTCCCTCTTATCATATATAAATGATCTGAAAAGTCTCGTATCATTTCAAGTTGTCCCCAATTAAATTTGATTTTTTTCACCGAAACTAGTGTATAATATACTACGATTTATGACTGAAACTTGCATTTCGAAAAGTTTCATAGAATCTAGTTTTCATATTATTTTTTCCATGGACTTCCATCATAATCTTCCCTCTTAACATATATAAATGATCTGAAATGTTTTGTATCACTTCAAATAATCCCCAATTAAATTATATTTTATTTTTACCGAAACTAGTATATAATATACTACGATTTTTTACTGAAACTTGAATTTCGAAAAGTTTCATAGAATCTAATTTTCGGATGATTTTTTGCATGGACTTCCTTCATAACCTTCACTCGATAAATATATAAATAATATTAGAAGTTTCGTATCATTTCGAACAGTCCCCAATTTAATTTGATTTTTGAGAGAAACTAGTTTAAACTAGTGTATAATATATTATGATTTTTTGACCGAAACTTGCATTTCGAAAAGCTTCATAGATCTAGTTTTCAGATGACTTTTTTGCATGGACTACCATCGTAACCTTTCCTCTTAACATACTTAAATGATCTGAAAAGTCTTGTATGATTTCAAATAGTCCCCAATTAAATTTTATTTTTTTGATCGAAACTAGTGTATAATATACTACGATTTATGACCGAAACTTGAATTTCGAAAAGTTTCATAGAATCTAATTTCAGATGATTTGTTGCATTGACTTCCATCATAACCTTCCCTCTTAACATATATAAATGATCTAAAAAGTCTCGTATCATTTCAATTGTCCCTAATTAAATTTAATTTTTTGGACCGAAACTAGGGTATAATATATTGCGATTTTTGACCGAAACATGTATTTCGAAAAGTTTCATAGAATCTAGTTTTCAGATGATTTTTTGCATGGATTTCCATCATAACCTTTCCTCTTAACATACATAAATGATCTGAAAAGTCTCGTATCATTTCAAATAGTCCCCAATTAAATTTGATTTTTTTGACCGAAACTAGTGTATAATATACTACGATTTATGACCGAAACATGCATTTCGAAAAGTTTCATAGAATCTAGTCGTCAGATGATTTTTTCCATGGACTTCAATCATAACCTTCCCTCTTAACATATATAAATGATCTGAAATGTCTCGTATCACTTCAAATAGTCCCCAATTAAATTTTATTTTTTTTGACCGAAACTAGTGTATAATATACTATGATTTTTGACTGAAACTTGCATTTCGAAAATTTCATAGAATCTAATTTTCAGATGATTTTTTGCATGGACTTCCATCATAACCTTCCCTCGTAAGATATTTAAATGATATTAGAAGTTTCATATCATTTCGAACAGTCCCCGATTTAATTTGATTTTTGATCAAATCTAGTATAAACTAGTGAATAATATATTATGATTGTTTGACCGAAACTTGCATTTCGAAAAGTTTCATAGAATCTTGTTTTCAGATGTTTTTTTTTGCATTGGCTTCCATCATAACATTTCCTCTAAACATACATAAATGATCTGAAAAGTCTCGTATCATTTCAAATAGTCCCCAATTAAATTTTATTTTTTTGACCGAATCTAGTGTATAATATACTACGATTTATGACCGAAACATGCATTTCGAAAAGTTTCATAAAATCTACTCATCAGATGATTTTTTGCATGGACTTCCATCATAACCTTCCCTCTTAACATTTATAAATGATATTAAATGTCTCGTATCACTTCAAATAGTCCCCAATTAAATTTTATTTTTTTGACCGAAACTAGTGTATAATATACTACGATTTTTGACCGAAACTTGCATTTCGAAAAGTTTCATAGAATCTAATTTTCAGATGATTTTTTGCATGGACTTCCATCATAACCTTCCCTCGTAAAATATATAAATGGTATTAGAAGTTTCCTATCATTTTGAACTGTCCCCGATTTAATTTGATTTTTTAGAGAAAGTAGTATAAAGTAGTGTATAATATATTATGATTTTTTGACCGAAACTTGCATTTCGAAAAGCATCATAGATCTAGTTTACAGATGATTTTTTTTTGCAGGGACTTCCATCATAACATTTCCTCTTAACATACATAAATGATCTGAAAAGTCTTGTATCATTTCAAATAGTCCCCAATTAAATTTGATTTTTTTGACCGAAACTAGTGTATAGTACTACGATTTATGACCAAAACTTGCATTTCGAAAAGTTTCATAGAATCTAGTTTTCAGATGATATTTTGCATGGACTTCCATCATAATCTTCCCTCTTAACATATATAAATGATCTGAAATGTCTCGTATCACTTCAGATAGTCCATAATTAAATTTTATTTTTTTATACGAAACTAGTGTATAATATACTATGACTTTTGACCGAAACTTGCATTTGAAAATGTTTCATAGAATCTAATTTTCAGATGATTTTTTTGCATGGACTTCCATCATAACCTTCCCTCTTATCATATATAAATGATCTGAAAAGTCTCGTATCATTTCAAGTTGTCCCCAATTAAATTTGATTTTTTTCACCGAAACTAGTGTATAATATACTACGATTTATGACTGAAACTTGCATTTCGAAAAGTTTCATAGAATCTAGTTTTCATATTATTTTTTCCATGGACTTCCATCATAATCTTCCCTCTTAACATATATAAATGATCTGAAATGTTTTGTATCACTTCAAATAATCCCCAATTAAATTATATTTTTTTTACCGAAACTAGTATATAATATACTACGATTTTTGACTGAAACTTAAATTTCGAAAAGTTTCATAGAATCTAATTTTCGGATGATTTTTTGCATGGACTTCCTTCATAACCTTCACTCGATAAATATATAAATAATATTAGAAGTTTCGTATCATTTAGAACAGTCCCTAAATTAATTTGATTTTTGAGAGAAACTAGTATAAACTAGTGTATAATATATTATGATTTTTTGACCGAAACTTGCATTTCGAAAAGCTTCATAGATCTAGTTTTCAGATGACTTTTTTGCATGGACTACCATCGTAACCTTTCCTCTTAACATACTTAAATGATCTGAAAAGTCTTGTATGATTTCAAATAGTCCCCAATTAAATTTTATTTTTTTGATCGAAACTAGTGTATAATATACTACGATTTATGACCGAAACTTGAATTTCGAAAAGTTTCATAGAATCTAATTGCAGATGATTTTTTGCATTGACTTCCATCATAACCTTCCCTCTTAACATATATAAATGATCTAAAAAGTCTCGTATCATTTCAATTGTCCCTAATTAAATTTGATTTTTTGGACCGAAACTAGGGTATAATATATTGCGATTTTTGACCGAAACATGTATTTCGAAAAGTTTCATAGAATCTAGTTTTCAGATGATTTTTTGCATGGATTTCCATCATAACCTTTCCTCTTAACATACATAAATGATCTGAAAAGTCTCGTATCATTTCAAATTGTCCCCAATGAAATTTGATTTTTTTGACCGAAACTAGTGTATAATATACTGCGAATTTTGACCGAAACTTGCATTACGAAAAGTTTCATAGAATCTAATTTTCAGATGATTTTATGAATTGACTTCCATCATAAACTTCCCTATTAACATATATAAATGATCTGAAAAGTATCGTATCATTTACAATTGTCCCCACTTAAATTTGATTTTTTTGACTGAAACTAGTGTCTAATATACTGCAATTTTTGACCGAAACTTGCATTTCAAAACGTTTCATAGAATCTAGTTTTCAGATGATTTTTTACATGGACTTCCATCATAATATTCTCTCTTAACATATATAAATGATCTGAAATGTCTTGTATCACTTCAAATAGTCCATAATTAAATTTTAGTTTTTTGACACGAAACTAGTGTATAATATACTATGATTTTTGATCGAAACTTGCATTTCGAAATTTTTCATAGAATCTAATTTTCAGATGATTTGTTTGCATGGGCTTCCATCATAACCTCCCCTTTTAACATATATAAATGATCTGAAAAGTCTCTTATTATTTCAAATAGTCCGCAATTAAATTTGATTTTTTTCACCGAAACTTGTGTATAATATACTACGATTTATGATCGAAACTTGCATTTCGAAAAGTTTCGTAGAATCTAGTTTTCATATTATTTTTTGCATGGACTTTGTAACACCCACTTTTCCCATTTTCTAAAATAACATAAGTTTTCAGATAAATCAGAGTTTAATTAACAAGTGATTTATTCTGTCAACTTGTTTTTTCGCCGTGTCACCTGCTTTTTCTAGTTTTAAATCACTAGCTTTTATCATTATGCATTTGTCTTTTGTCGGACAAATTCGGAGTCTGTTAGTATATAATTATCTTATAACTTGAAAGTATGAATGCATGCTAGTTCATCTTACACAGTCTAAGCCAATTAGATAGGGGCATCTGTCATACCCCAAATTTGTCCTACCTTCATACTTACTTTTTGTTTATTAACCCTTATCCAAAATTCAAAAAAATATGTATTGTTCCTTTCATTTTGTATTTAAAAAAAAAAACTCAGGTTCTTGCAAGGACGAGTTAAGGCCTGTTCAGTAACAAGGCAAGGGTGAGACTAATTGGTGGTAGTTCTCAGATTGTCTCAACACTAAGATTATTGATACCAGGTAATTTCTTGTGGAACAAATGGTATTGCTGAAGAAGAAAGATTATGCTTCAGATCGAATGTTAAAGTTTCAAAGAATGTCAAAGCATTGGTCTCCAAATACAAATTATATTCCCTAATTCGATTTCTATTCAATTGAAGAGTTCAAGATATATCAAGAAACATTAATTGGATTACTTTTTCATTCTTGGTTTAGATTTAAAAAAGTTGGAGGTTTATGACAAAGACCATTCTTTTTTTTATTATTCATTTCAAATCATTACAACTAATGCTCTTATATTTTGATGGGATTCCAAATCATCATTCACTTTAGTACAAGAGGATCCAAGTCTAGGCACAATCAATAGGAGTCTCATTGATGATTAAGTTTTACCACGGTTTCTAAGTGATGTTAAGGCATTTTGAAGTTCATTCTCAATGAATAGCTTGGATCATGCGTCAATAATCATGGAATCATTTTAATTAGTGTGGAGTCCAAAATTCATTTGTTTCAAAAGAATCCAAGAGTGGGATATCAAGCATCGGTTCATTAGGTTTTGAGGAGGATCCCCTTTTAATTTAATTGGGTCTTATGAGCTAGAATTCTCAAAGTTGGTGATAGACTTGAAGACTTTATTTACTTCAGTCACAAACAAGAGTTTTTGGGAACATACTTCTAAAGTGAAGGAACTTGTTACAAAATCAAGGAAAGAGTATTCTGAAAAACTCGCATTTGTACGCACAAAAAAAGAAATTACATGAAAACAAGAGATTAAACAAATAAAAAAAAGGTCTAAAATGCTAAAGGTCATCACAATAAAGGTGCACATGCCCGCATGATTTCAGAAGATAGTTGCCATGCTATGTTCGATGCCGTTTCATATTTTGCAGTGTCCACTGTTATTTTCTTGCACTCCCAGCTTTTGCTTACAAGTTATAGAGCACAAATACCACGATCTCTCCATCAATTTCCCAAAGGTCAGCCATTAATATCCTTATTGTGATTTTATTTCTCACAAGATATCAAGCATATGGCCTGCGAAAAGAGAAAAAGAAACGTAAGTAGAAGGAGGATCAAGTTACAACCAAAGCAATACCAGGAAATGAATGAGTAACAATTCCAGACATGTCCAAAAATACCAAGAAACCAAGGAGAAGCATTACCACTTCATATCTGATCCGCTCACTAGACCTTCAAGTACATGTTGTTTCAGTCATTGCACTTCAGATGCAACACTTTACCTAATCAACATGCTTCACGTAACTTCCAATAGTCATGTAACAAGCTGCCCAAAATCTGCCATATCAGGGGCACAACAAGTTCACTACACAAATTATCCAAACTTATTCAACAGAGGAAGTAGTGAATAAACTCACAGTAATAAACTTACAGAATTCTGCACATGAATTTAAAATGACAAAATACCAAAGCATTTCATCCTCAGGTCATTACTGACAATACCAGCAGCATCAAAAATACAGTGGAAGCACCAAGTATAAAACTGGATATGCCATGAGCATAGTAAAGAATGACAAACACTACAAAATAAAACCATAAAGGGCCTAAGTGAATAAATTTCAATGTCTGTGCAGAAACAGTTCAAAGAAAGTTAATCATCAACCTGAACAAATTACTATGGAGTTGTTCCTTGCCATCATATGCACCACAAGCAAGAATTTGTACCAAAGTATAATCGCTGCAGGAAGGCGACACAAAGGAAAATCAGGTTAGAATATTTGGTTCTAACAAATTTCAAATGAAGCATATCAGTAAAAATCAAGATTGCAGCAATAATAAAATCAGTTTTGTAGTGAAAATTAAACAAATGTTATCTGGGACCACACTTCATCTAGAAGGTCACTACAAACAAAAACAAACAATGAGTCACCAATTTTAGGTCCCCACAAATCAATTGAAATCCACTCTAAACGGATTCACAGCTAATCCTCACACAAATCCCTCTCAATCTCCCCTATAAGAAGGCCAATCATTGGCACAAAACCCTAAGACAAATAAATTGACATCACAGAAAAACCTAGCCACCGCACATAGAAAACGCATAGAATATTCAGAGAATACATACCTCAAAACAACTTCCTTCACAAACCGAAATCTGCATATCCAAACACTGAAACATCTACCTCACCCTTTGAATCCGCATAACCTTTCTCGCCCTATTTCAGAACCAAAACAATCATGAACCAACACGCATCTCACCTCTCCTGACCTCAAAAAGCCAACCATAACCGGAAATCGCTATCACCGCCCTAATGACACGAACACAACCACAAAACTCTCGTCGTCGCCGCAAATATTGAGATGAAACATAACTTTCGAAACTGACTGAAAGCCATGCGAGAGTTACCGAACAAGAACACACATCAGAGAGTGAGATCTGACGCGATTAGCGAGCATTTTGGACGACGATTTCGTTTCTTTTTTCAGAGAAATTCGTGAGGTTGAATAAGCGACCGACAATGTGTTTTCATGTTTGAATGAGAATCGTTTGGGTGGGTTATATTTTTACTGTGTTTGTTTTTCTGATAATGTTGTATGTTCTTTTTTTTCTCTTTTCTGTTTTATTATGGGTTGCTTTGGGCTGAGCACGTTGATGATGTTGTTTTCTATACACATATCACCCCAAGGACTGATAAACCTCTAGTTGTTTTTTTTATTTTTTTGTTCATTTTGATTTTGGGTTTATGTTCAACCCAACCGGGTTTCTCTTCATACCTTACATCATAATATACACCCCTCTTTTCTAATTCTCTATTCTATTATTTTATTTTGTTTAGTTCATTTACTATGTTTTTATGGATTTTCTTCTTTTTGTTTAAATTTATTTTTTAATTATTTAAGGGCCTATGATAAGAATAGATGGTTTATTGACATTTGACTTTGTCAACATTGTCTAAACCAATTTGAGGCCATTTTTCTATTTTTCTTTATCATTTATCGGTTTCTCGATTTATACTTTATTATTATGGGCCGATGATATGCTAAAAGGTTAAACTTGTTCCGATTTTATTAAGTCGAACGTTTAATCAATATGAGACCCTCCTTTTAATTAGTTTTTTTATTTTATTATTTTGACCAATAAACATTTAATTTAATTTATTTTATTCATTATGTCAATATTATCAATTTATTTATTATTTGTATTTATTATTCTATTTTAACTTAATTTTCGCAATTCAATTTAATTTTATTTATTTCCGAATTTCAAAAAATATGATTCGACTCCTCATAGAACGATTTCTTTAAATCGGCTCTAAGGAAGTTAACGAACCACATCTCGACGCGTCCGAAAAGGCCGAACGCCTTCGAACAGTTCAAAAACACTGCACACACGCTTTCTCTTGGGCGAATTACAACGAGACCCATTTATTTCTCGCAATCCCGTGTAATTTATTTTGTATCCCCCTCCCATTTTATGTACGCATTTTATCTTTTCGTATTTTATTTTATTCGCGAATCCTTGGTCCAACGCCAAGCGATTGCATTCGCACACTTGCACTTTATTTCTCGTTTATCGTTTCGTTTATTAGGATTCACTCCACCTTGCGAGCCGAGCGTTGTGTGCCTCGCTAACAAACCACAAAATAAACCTCCATTAGCATTCACCCTCTAACCTCAAAAAACCAAAACGATTCTTTTTAGATCCAAACCCTTGATCCAACATCAAGAGGTCGTAGGATAATAAAACACTTTAATAAATATGAGAAGATCTGTACGCCACGAGCCTTAAGCGGTAGAAAGGAGGATGACGAGCTCTCGTTACTCGCTCTGATTATTTCGACGCAAGACGCTCGTCTTGTTGGACGGAATAAACTATCAATAGTCTTTAGTGCAAATCGGCTCCTAAACTCTTTCATCAAAGAAAGGTAATAAAATCAACAACCAACAAACTGTAGTAGGCCGAACTACGAGGCTCTGACTTTCCCATTGCACACGGGAGTACGTAGGCACGAGGATCTCAATCCTTGCCGAGCACCTAGGATCAATCTAACTTATAATTCAACTCATTTCCCTCTAGCAAGTAACTCATTAAGCATAGACATCCTTTCGCGCGTGATAACTTAGATGGTTCCCATCGAGTACGATGGATGTAGGGGGTGCTAATACCTTCCCCCTGCATAACCGACTTCCGAACCCAGGAAATGGTTCCATTGACCTTTGTCATTATCCTTCTCTTCCCGGGTTTTATCTATATCTTCCCTTTCCCTCTTCGGGAATAAATAGAATTAGGTGGCACCTCTTCAGTCCGTCCAGCGCGTGGCTCCGTCCTTTCGGATCGCGTGAGGTCGTATTTTTCGGGGTGCGACAATAGTCTCACCTCTATTCATCAAATACACATCATACATCGTACAATTAATTAATATCTCAAATAGTTCATCAACACACATCATACATCATTAATTCAATCAATGCAAAGTGACTCGATGACACAATGCAAATGCGGTACCGACTCACAATAACGGTTCATCAAATAGAACCCCGAATGCATCGTTAACGTCTCCAACAAGACACGATCATCCTTGCAACCACGATTCGCAACGAATCCCGAATAATCACATCCACGACATGATTATTCCATCAACATGTATGCGTATGCAAAACTCGATTACACACATACCATATCACGAACACACATGAATACAATCATGCCAACACGATCTTCATGATCTTCATCAATTACCACACATCCCATCATATGGGTCACATAAATAATCAGACAATGTTCACACATATTATTAATACAATTCGTATAGTTCATCATCAAGAGTCATATAAATCAACATAAGCACATATATTCATACACGCTAATCACCAAATGTCATATCTTATGAATTCCTCATTAATTCCACTCTCATTTATTCCTTATACATATATTCTAATACCACACGATCCTTCTGATCCTCACCGCTACCAACACTTACATCATGGGGTCTAAGCAAGACATATAATCAATTATGTTACCAATCATCACGATCCTATTTGTTTATCACTATTCCTTCATATAATTGTGCAAGACTTATAGTAAACATTTCCATCATCAACACCTTCTAATCGACATATTAATAAGGTTATAATATCCCCAATAATCACATAACACGCACACACTTATTATCGGTCGTCGGGTCCTATAGTTAAACATGGATGTCATCATCAAGGCCCTAGACTAATGGTACAAGTATCGAACAAGAACTCGGGATTAAACCACTTAAAATACAGAAAAATTCCTCAAACAGAGGCCTGACACGGCCTCCCATGTCCCATGACACGGCCCATTTCATGTGGCCTGAACATCCCCTTCAAAACTCAAGATTTCGCAAAATACAGGGGGCTGACACGGCCGCCCGTGTCACACGACACTGCCCGTGTCAGGCCACCTGCACCCAAAATTCAGCTTTTTCTAAAACTCACTTTTCTCTCCCAATTTCATACCAGTTCGAATTCTATCACTTATCTCTCACTTTTATCACTCAAAACAATCCAATTGTTGTTCTTAAACTAATTTTATACCTCTAATTCCTTATGATCTTCACAACCTAATATTACTAATCAAATTAAGAAAGATCCTAGGTTTGTTTCCAATTCTCCATTTACATCATCATCAACATCATTATCTCTATAACTGCTTCCATACCAAACTTATCATATAACTCAAATCACCACCATTCCAATTACAACAATCAAGCATATAACTCAATAATAATTTCACACAACCATACACTACTAAAAAAAAGACATTTGGTTAAATGATTTTACATCAGGCATTTATTAAAAATGATGTAAAAAATAATGCGGTGGCAGTTTCGTAAATAATAACATAAATTGTTATAAGGGATTTTACACCAGGTATAGAAAAAAACCGATGTAAAAAGTAATGCGGTGGCAGTTTTGTAAATTACAAAAAAATTCATCTAGAGCCTTTTGCATCGGTTTTTCTAAAACCGATGTAAAAAACCATATTAAAAAACAATTAAAAATATTCAAAAAAACCGAATACATATTACTCGGTTTTTATAAAAAACCGATTTAAAAAGTTTCTTAAAAAAAATTAAAAAAAATCAAAAAAAAAAAAAACATATTACATCGGTGGGTCTAAGACCCGATGTAAGAAGTTTCTTATTAAAAAAAAAAACATATTACATCGGTGGGTGTAAGACTCGATGTAATAAGTTTCTTAAATAAAAAAATATAACATATTACATCGGTGGGTCTAAGACCCGATGTAAGAAATTAACTATATTATGTAAAAAGTTTCTTACTAAAAAATAGATACGCGTTATTTTCCTCCCACTGTCATTTTTTTCTCTCTGCATTTCCAAACCCTAAAAAAAATTGCCAAACGATTCTTTCTTTCAATTTTCTTTCATTTTAACATTCTTACAATCGGCATTCTTCCAACATTGAACGAAGGACATTGTTCTCTCAAACCTAGCCACCGCCGCATCTCTTACGATTGTTTCTTACCATTGTCCTATCTCTTACCATTGTTTCTCCATTCCAACCGGCAGGTTTTTTCTCATTCACAACATCTTCAGAACCACTGCTCTCAACAGTGGCTACGACTACATCATCGACAACCACGACGGGGACTGCAGTTGTTTCGGCTTCGGTGTCTGCCTTTGGTGACACTGCTGCATCTTCTGCTCCACCGAGTGGCAGCTTTTCATTGACAGCTATTCCGGTAGTATCTACAGGTGCTAGTTCATCATCTGCTAGTGGTTTGTCTTTTGCAGGTTTTGGTGTAGGAAGCACTGCATCTACTGTTTTTTTAGGACTGGGTTTTCATTTGCTAACAAGGCTTCAACTTTTGTCGTTTTGGCAGCTACTGCTCCTGCATTTGGTAAGCCATGTTTTTGGAATTGAGATCATGTTTAGTGCTCTGTCTTTAAGGTGTGTGAATTATTTATATTACTGTTATAACAGAGTAATTTTTCTTTCATATGTGATTTTTTTATTTGAATTTATTTGATGCTTGCACAAATGAAGTTGTGTTATAGAGTTTGGTAGATTGAAAATGTTGAGTGAGTATCTGAGAACCTTAACTCAGCTACGCCATGTATTAATTATGTTTCAAGCGATAGAGCTAGAATTGGTAAAATTCTGAATAACCTAACCACACTTTCTTACCTTATCCTAGAACTACTAAACTGTAAGGAGGGATATTTTGACACAAAAATCTGACATTGTATAAGGACACTGTCTAAAATACATTCAATATAAACATTGATATGATTGGAAGGGAAACAAGAAAATAATTAAAAAATTTAAATCAAATAATAATATGGAAGTGAAACATTTATTTGTTAGAAGGTTTTAACAAACAAGAATTTTTGTATGAACTGGTATGGTATTTTATCTTTGACCATTGACTATATACGACTTAAATTGATGATGATCGTGTTGTCGTTGCATTTTGTTCTGCTTCCTATAGTTGCTTTTTGTTCAGTTGTCTGATGATTGTGTTGTCGTTGATTTTTCGGTTCTTGTTATGATGTTCCTTCAAATTGTATATTCTTGATGACATGTGTGTGGCCTGAAGTTATATTTAAACCTATAGTTTTGTAGTTGTTCTGCTGCCTGTAGTTGCTTTTCTATATTATGTTGCCTGTAGTTTTATAGTTTTGTAGTTTCTATTCTTGTTGATAAGTCTTTGCTAGGCAACATAATTGATTGGGTTTTAGATGAGAAGCAGATAAAAACTGATATGAGAGAACATAATTAAACTCATGCTGTTAGTGAATGATTTATTGATTTCAAAATAAAAAAAAGGTTAGATTTGGCTTGTTAGTTGCAATTGGTGTTCTTGAGTCATAGCTATCACAACTCAAGCCTCTTTGAACATTGATGATTATTGACTGATCATGCAATGTTAGTCATGTTGGATACTTATTATTATAATTAACTCTGTCAGCTTCTGTTGTGTACATTACGAAATTCTAAATGTTGAAGCTATTAGACTTAATTTCTATTTGAGTTAATCATTGATAATCCATTAAAAGTGAATTGTTAGAAGTTGGGTTTGAGTTAGTTTAATTATGTTCAATGCATTCTTAACTATTAACTAAGGTTTGAAAATATGTGATATCAGTTAGTGTTACATACTAATATCACTTAGTTATTAGGATAGTGTCAAATTCAAGTGAAACTATTAGCAAGACTATTTTGATCAATGATACATTATTATTTTAAAATGCTGTTACAAATGGATTTAGTTTGATTTTGTTGTTGTTAGTGAGGTGTGTGTCAATATATGTCAATATAGTTGGAATCTCCTTAATAGAAATCCATAATATTTTTATTTATAAAATTAAAATAGTTTTATTTACTCAAGTATACTGTTTTGTCCAATTTACATAAATTAAAAGATATAAATTTTATGTGAGAGAAAATTTATTTGCTCTATTATTATTTATTAATAATAGGGAAAAATAATAAATACTAGAATTTAATAAAAAAATTCATTATTTTTAAAGTTCATTATAATTTAGAACGATAAAGTTATTTTTTAATAATAATAGGAAAAATAAATAAATAGTATAATATAATAGAAAAAGAATTACAATTCCATTGTTTATGAATTTATTTGTAATTTAGGACAATTATTTTTATAGTGACTAATAGTTTGAAAATAATAGATTAAGCCTTTCGTTTCTACTTGAATGTAAAGTGTTGTAATGTCCTAACTTTACATTTTCTTTCTATTATTAGTTCATAGTAAGATCCACACAAATTTAGATCCTAACTTACCATTTGATTTCTACTATGACCCCATAAAAATGGCACTAGAATTATGAAATGGAGTGTGCATGTGAAATAGGATGTTCCTTGGAGTTATTCCCAAATGGGTACCGGTAATGATTAAGTGATTGGATGAATTGTCATGTTTTGTGTGTTTAAAAAAATACTCTAGATAATCTAGTGTTTAGATCATAAAGAGTAGTAGACTGGTTTATTCCATGCAAATTGTTTTTATGTGTTGTCTCTTGTTTAAATTATTGTCTATTCTAGAGGATGAAATTGATGAATTCTATTTCTTGCAGGTTGAAGTACAAATTTGAACTCATTTTATGTATCGAACAAAGCTATTGATTTTGAAATTTCAAGGTAGGTAATACTTTATGTCTATATTCTTATTGCTTAAGTATTAAAATAAATTACTATTCAACAAAGCAAACATTTTTATTTTTCTTTCTAAATTAGTGCTTTAGGGGTTCATCAAGTGGCATGTGGCATTAGAAGAAAGACTACATGGCTTCGATCCAATGTAAGTGTGGTGTAAATTATAATTATAAATTTAATTTTATCATATAAGTATTCAATAATAATGTCATATATTCATTTGTAGACAAGGAAACAAAATAACTCTGATGATTGTGGGTACTATGTGATGAAAAATATGTTGGATATTGTCTCTGCAAAGATAACCGATAATTGGATAACGGTAATAAAAATAACTTTACTTTGTTATTTACTTTGCATTTTGCAACTTAACGTCTTTTGGTTAATTGGTGTTATTATTTATTTTCAGGAAATTTGATTTTTGTGTTTTCTACCGAAGTTACAACTCATATTCTTGTGGATATTGTAAGTTGATATTCAAGTGGGGGGAATATTGGTTGAATGTGTATTTGTTGTTGTTGTTGTAGTAGTAAATTTTAGTATAAACCTCCTATATATTGAGATGACTATATGTGTATACTAGTACATTTGGAATAATATATGTGAATACTAGATATTTGGTTTATTGAATATTGGTGAGAAATATATGAAAATAGCGACCTAAATGTGGTCTATGTGAAGGAAAAATTAGGTACCAAAAATATTTACAGGAATTGCTAAAAAATTAGATACCAAAAAAATTACAGGAATTGCTAAAAAATAGTCAGATTATATAAAATTTCTACAGTACTTTTTACATCGGGCGAATGCAAAAACTGATGTAAAAAGTACTATATGGCATACTTTTTACATCGGGCTAATGCAGAACCGATGTAAAAAGTCCCCTGTATGGCATACTTTTCACATCGGGCTAATGCAGAACCGATGTAAAAAGTCCCCTGTATGGCATACTTTTTACATCGGTTATAAGAAAGCACCGATGTAAAAACCCCACCTATTACATCGGTTTTATCATCCAACCGATGTAAAAAGTACCTTTTACATTAAATTTTTTTTTCACATCAGACTTAAAAATTAACCGATGTGGTTGACATATTTTTTACATCGGTCCTAAAACCGATGTAAAATGTCTTTGATTTATTACATCGGCTGCCTTTACATCGGACTCGGAACCGATGTAAAAAGTCATTTTCACCCGATGTAAAAAATCATCATAACATATATATACATCATATCACAATTTCATCATAATCAACAACATTAGACAATCCCTAGGGAGTAAGGAACTCCCAATTACCCTTTCATGTTAGGTCACCAATAAAGAACCCTTTCTCCCCCCTTACCTCGAATTTGACAAAATCCTTGCAAAGCCTTGATCTTGAAGCTTTATGATTCTTGATTTCCCTTTTTCTCCAGAGCCCTCTTTCCTTCGTCAAAATACGATAATGAGAAAATGTATGGTGTTCTCCCCTTTTCATAACATAATTAAATTACAACCTTGCCCCTCGATCCTGCAACTTATATTTTATTTTATTTATTAAATAAAAATATTATAATAATAATACCACCTCATTATATTATCATTATTTAAATAAAATACCTCATCCACTTATTATTCAAAATACACCATCATACTCTTGATATTTATTTTATAAAAATACTTTATAAAAATTGGGGCGTTACAGACTTCCATCATAATCTTCCCTCTTAACATTTATAAATGATCTGAAATGTCTCGTATCACTTCAAATAGTCCCCAATTAAATTATATTTTTTTTACCGAAACAAGTATATAATATACTATGATTTTTTACTGAAACTTGCATTTCGAAAAGTTTCATAGAATCTAATTTTCAGATGATATTTTGCATGGACTTCCATCATAACCTTCCCTCTTAACATATATAAATGATCTAAAAAGTCTCGTATCATTTCAAATAGTCGTCAATTAAATTTTATTAATTTGACCGAAACTAGTGTATAATATACTACTATTTTTTTACCGAAACTTGCATTTCGAAAAGTTTCATAGAATCTAATTTTCGGATGATTTTTTTGCATGGACTTACTTCATAACCTTCCCTCATTAAATATATAAATAATATTAGAAGTTTCGTATCATTTCGAACAGTCCCCAATTTAATTTGATTTTTGAGAGAAACTAGTATAAACTAGAGTATAATATATTATGATTTTTTGACCGAAAATTGCATTTCGAAAAGCTTCATAGATCTAGTTTTCAGATGATTTTTTTGCATGGACTACCATTATAACCTTTCCACTTAACATACATAAATGATCTGAAAGGCTTGTATGATTTCAAATAGTCCCCAATTAAATTTTATTTTTTTTGAACGAAAGTAGTGTATAATATAATACGATTTATGACCGAAATTTGCATTTCGAAAAGTTTCATAGAATCTAATTTTCAGATGATTATTTGCATTTACTTCCATAATAACCTTCCCTATTAACATATATAAATGATATGAAAAGTCCCATATCATTTCAATTTGTCCCCAATTAAATTTGATTTTTTGGACCGAAAATAGTGTATAATATACTGCGATTTTTGACCGAAACTTGCATTTCGAAAAGTTTCATAGAATATAGTTTTCAGATGATTTTTTGCACAGACTTCCATCATAATCTTCCCTTTTAACATATATAAATGATCTGAAATGTCTCGTATCACGTTAAATAGTCCCCAATTAAATTTTATTTTTTTGACCGAAACTAGTGTATAAATATACTACAATTTTTGACCGAAACTTGCATTTCGAAAAGTTTCAAAGAATCTAATTTCAGATGATTTTTTGCATGGACTTCCAGCATAACCTTCCCTCTTAACATATATAAATGATCTAAAAAGTCTCGTATCATTTCAAATAGTCCCCAATTAAATTTAATTTTTTTCACCGAAACTAGTGTATAATATACTACGATTTATAACAGAAACTTGCATTTCGAAAAGTTTCACAGAATCTAGTTTTCATATTATTTTTTGCATGGACTTCCATCATAATCTTCCCTCTTAACATATATAAATGATCTGAAATATCTCGTATCACTTCAAATAGTCCCCAATTAAATTATATTTTTTTACCGAAACAAGTATATAATATACTACGATTTTTGACTGAAACTTGCATTTCGTAAAGTTTCATAGAATCTAATTTTCAGATGATTTTTTGCATATACTTCCATCATAACCTTCCCACTTAACATATATAAATGATCTGAAAAGTCTCGTATCATTTCAAATAGTCCCCAATTAAATTTTTTTTTGGACCGAAACTAGTGTATAATATACTACGATTTTTGACCGAAACTTGCATTTCGAAAAGTTTCATAGAATCTAATTTTCGGATGATTTTTTGCATGGACTTCCTTCATAACCTTCCATCATTATATATATAAATAATATTAGATGCTTCGTATCATTTCGAACAGTCCCAAATTTAATTTGATTTTTGAGAGAAACTAGTATAAGATAGTGTATAATATATTATGATTTTTTAACCGAAAATTGCATTCCGAAAAGCTTTATAGATCTAGTTTTCAGGTGATTTTTTTGCATGGACTACCATCATAACCTTTCCTCTTAACATACATAAATGATGTGAAAAGTCTTGTATGATTTCAAAGAGTCCCCAATTAAATTTTAATTTTTTTTGACCGAAACTAGTGTATAATATACTACGATTTATGACCGAAACTTGCATTTCGAAAAGTTCCATAGAATCTAATTTTCAGATGATTATTTGCATTTACTTCCATCATAACATTCCCTCTTAACATATATAAATGATATGAAAAGTCTCGTATCATTTCAATTTGTCCCCAATTAAATTTGATTTTTTGGACCGAAACTAGTGTATAAAATAATGCGATTTTTGACCGAAACTTGCATTTAGAAAAGTTTCATAGAATCTAGTTTTCAGATGATTTTTTGCACGGACTTCCATCATAATCTTCCCTCTTAACATATATAAATGATCTGAAATGTCTCGTATCACGTCAAAAGGTCCCCAATTAAATTTTATTTTTTTGACCGAAACTAGTGTAAAATATACCACGATTTTTGACAGAAACTTGCATTTCGAAAAGTTTCATAGAATCTAATTTTCAGATGATTATTTGCATTTACTTCCATAATAACCTTCCCTATTAACATATATAAATGATATGAAAAGTCCCATATCATTTCAATTTGTCCCCAATTAAATTTGATTTTTTGGACCGAAAATAGTGTATAATATACTGCGATTTTTGACCGAAACTTGCATTTCGAAAAGTTTCATAGAATATAGTTTTCAGATGATTTTTTGCACAGACTTCCATCATAATCTTCCCTTTTAACATATATAAATGATCTGAAATGTCTCGTATCACGTTAAATAGTCCCCAATTAAATTTTATTTTTTTGACCGAAACTAGTGTATAAATATACTACAATTTTTGACCGAAACTTGCATTTCGAAAAGTTTCAAAGAATCTAATTTTCAGATGATTTTTTGCATGGACTTCCAGCATAACCTTCCCTCTTAACATATATAAATGATCTAAAAAGTCTCGTATCATTTCAAATAGTCCCCAATTAAATTTAATTTTTTTCACCGAAACTAGTGTATAATATACTACGATTTATAACAGAAACTTGCATTTCGAAAAGTTTCACAGAATCTAGTTTTCATATTATTTTTTGCATGGACTTCCATCATAATCTTCCCTCTTAACATATATAAATGATCTGAAATATCTCGTATCACTTCAAATAGTCCCCAATTAAATTATATTTTTTTACCGAAACAAGTATATAATATACTACGATTTTTGACTGAAACTTGCATTTCGTAAAGTTTCATAGAATCTAATTTTCAGATGATTTTTTGCATATACTTCCATCATAACCTTCCCACTTAACATATATAAATGATCTGAAAAGTCTCGTATCATTTCAAATAGTCCCCAATTAAATTTTTTTTTGGACCGAAACTAGTGTATAATATACTACGATTTTTGACCGAAACTTGCATTTCGAAAAGTTTCATAGAATCTAATTTTCGGATGATTTTTTGCATGGACTTCCTTCATAACCTTCCATCATTATATATATAAATAATATTAGATGCTTCGTATCATTTCGAACAGTCCCAAATTTAATTTGATTTTTGAGAGAAACTAGTATAAGATAGTGTATAATATATTATGATTTTTTAACCGAAAATTGCATTCCGAAAAGCTTTATAGATCTAGTTTTCAGGTGATTTTTTTGCATGGACTACCATCATAACCTTTCCTCTTAACATACATAAATGATGTGAAAAGTCTTGTATGATTTCAAAGAGTCCCCAATTAAATTTTATTTTTTTTTGACCGAAACTAGTGTATAATATACTACGATTTATGACCGAAACTTGCATTTCGAAAAGTTCCATAGAATCTAATTTTCAGATGATTATTTGCATTTACTTCCATCATAACATTCCCTCTTAACATATATAAATGATATGAAAAGTCTCGTATCATTTCAATTTGTCCCCAATTAAATTTGATTTTTTGGACCGAAACTAGTGTATAAAATAATGCGATTTTTGACCGAAACTTGCATTTAGAAAAGTTTCATAGAATCTAGTTTTCAGATGATTTTTTGCACGGACTTCCATCATAATCTTCCCTCTTAACATATATAAATGATCTGAAATGTCTCGTATCACGTCAAAAGGTCCCCAATTAAATTTTATTTTTTTGACCGAAACTAGTGTAAAATATACCACGATTTTTGACAGAAACTTGCATTTCGAAAAGTTTCATAGAATCTAATTTTCAGATGATTATTTGCATTTACTTCCATAATAACCTTCCCTATTAACATATATAAATGATATGAAAAGTCCCATATCATTTCAATTTGTCCCCAATTAAATTTGATTTTTTGGACCGAAAATAGTGTATAATATACTGCGATTTTTGACCGAAACTTGCATTTCGAAAAGTTTCATAGAATATAGTTTTCAGATGATTTTTTGCACAGACTTCCATCATAATCTTCCCTTTTAACATATATAAATGATCTGAAATGTCTCGTATCACGTTAAATAGTCCCCAATTAAATTTTATTTTTTTGACCGAAACTAGTGTATAAATATACTACAATTTTTGACCGAAACTTGCATTTCGAAAAGTTTCAAAGAATCTAATTTTCAGATGATTTTTTGCATGGACTTCCAGCATAACCTTCCCTCTTAACATATATAAATGATCTAAAAAGTCTCGTATCATTTCAAATAGTCCCCAATTAAATTTAATTTTTTTCACCGAAACTAGTGTATAATATACTACGATTTATAACAGAAACTTGCATTTCGAAAAGTTTCACAGAATCTAGTTTTCATATTATTTTTTGCATGGACTTCCATCATAATCTTCCCTCTTAACATATATAAATGATCTGAAATATCTCGTATCACTTCAAATAGTCCCCAATTAAATTTTATTTTTTTACCGAAACAAGTATATAATATACTACGATTTTTGACTGAAACTTGCATTTCGTAAAGTTTCATAGAATCTAATTTTCAGATGATTTTTTGCATATACTTCCATCATAACCTTCCCACTTAACATATATAAATGATCTGAAAAGTCTCGTATCATTTCAAATAGTCCCCAATTAAATTTTTTTTTGGACCGAAACTAGTGTATAATATACTACGATTTTTGACCGAAACTTGCATTTCGAAAAGTTTCATAGAATCTAATTTTCGGATGATTTTTTGCATGGACTTCCTTCATAACCTTCCATCATTATATATATAAATAATATTAGATGCTTCGTATCATTTCGAACAGTCCCAAATTTAATTTGATTTTTGAGAGAAACTAGTATAAGATAGTGTATAATATATTATGATTTTTTAACCGAAAATTGCATTCCGAAAAGCTTTATAGATCTAGTTTTCGGGTGATTTTTTTGCATGGACTACCATCATAACCTTTCCTCTTAACATACATAAATGATGTGAAAAGTCTTGTATGATTTCAAAGAGTCCCCAATTAAATTTTATTTTATTTTTACCGAAACTAGTGTATAATATACTACGATTTATGACCGAAACTTGCATTTCGAAAAGTTCCATAGAATCTAATTTTCAGATGATTATTTGCATTTACTTCCATCATAACATTCCCTCTTAACATATATAAATGATATGAAAAGTCTCGTATCATTTCAATTTGTCCCCAATTAAATTTGATTTTTTGGACCGAAACTAGTGTATAAAATAATGCGATTTTTGACCGAAACTTGCATTTAGAAAAGTTTCATAGAATCTAGTTTTCAGATGATTTTTTGCACGGACTTCCATCATAATCTTCCCTCTTAACATATATAAATGATCTGAAATGTCTCGTATCACGTCAAAATGTCCCCAATTAAATTTTATTTTTTTGACCGAAACTAGTGTAAAATATACCACGATTTTTGACAGAAACTTGCATTTCGAAAAGTTTCATAGAATCTAATTTTCAGATATTTTTTTCATGGACTTCCATCATAATCTTCCCTCTTAACATATTTAAATGATCTGAAAAGTCTCGTATCATTTCAAATAGTCCCCAATTAAATTTGATTTTTTTCACCGAAACTAGTGTATAATATACTACGATTTATAACAGAAACTTGCATTTCGAAAAGTTTCATAGAATCTAGTTTTCAGATGATATTTTGCATGGACTTCCATCATAATCTTCCCTCTTAACATATTTAAATGATCTGAATTTTCTCGTATCACTTCAACTAGTCCCCAATTAAATTATATTTTTTTTACCGAAACTAGTATATTACATACTACGATTTTTGACTGAAACTTGCATTTCGAAAAGTTTCATAGAATCTAATTTTCTATGATTTTTTGCATGGACTTCCATCATAACCTTCCCTCTTAACATATATAAATGATCTGAAAAGACTCGTATCATTTCAAATAGTCCCCAAATAAATTTTAGTTTTTTTGACCGAAACTAATGTATAATATACTACGATTTTTGACCGAAACTTGCATTTCGATAAGTTTCATAGAATCTAATTTTCGGATGATTTTTTGCATGGACTTCTTTCATAACCTTCCATCGTTATATATATAAATAATATTAGATGTTTCGTATCATTTCGAACAGTCCCCAATTTAATTTGATTTTTGAGAGAAACTAGTATAAAATAGTGTATAATATATTATGATTTTTTGACCGAAACTTGCATTTCGAAAAACTTTATAGATCTAGTTTTCAGATGATTTTTTTTTGCGTAGACTACCATCATAACCTTTCCTCTTAACATACATAAATGATCTGAAAAGTCTTGTATGATTTCAAATAGTCCCCAATTAAATTTGATTTTTTTGACCGAAACTAGTGTATAATATACTACGATTTATGACCGAAACTTGCATTTCGAAAAGTTTCAAAGAATCTAATTTTCAGATTATTATTTGCATTAACTTCCATCATAACCTTCCCTCTTAACATATATAAATGATCTGAAAAGTCTCGTATCATTTCAAATTGTCCCCAATTAGATTTGATTTTTTGGACCGAAACTAGTGTATAATATACAGCGATTTTTGACCGAAACTTGCATTTAGAAAAGTTTCATAGAATCTAGTTTTCAGATGATTTTTTGCATGGACTTCCATCATAATCTTCCCTCTTAACATATATAAATTTTATTTTTTTTGACCGAAACTAGTGTATAATATACCACGATTTTTGAACGAAACTTGCATTTTGAAAAGTTTCATTGAATCTAATTTTCAGATGATTTTTTTCATGGACTTCCATCATAACCTTCCCTCTTAACATATATAAATGATCTAAAAAGTCTCGTATCATTTCAAATAGTCCCCAATTAAATTTGATTTTTTCACCGAAACTAGTGTATAATATACTACGATTTATAACAGTAACTTGCATTTCGAAAAGTTTCATAGTATCTAGTTTTCATATTATTTTTTGCATGGACTTCCATCAAAATCTTCCCTTTTAACATATATAAATGATTTGAAATGTCTCGTATCACTTCAAATAGTCCCCAATTAAATTATATTTTTTTTTTACCGAAACTAGTATATAATATACTACGATTTTTGACTGAAACTTGCATTTCGAAAAGTTTCATAGAATCTAATTTTCAGATGATTTTTTGCATGGACTTCCATCATAGCCTTCCCTATTAACATATATAAATGATCTGAAAAGTCCCGTATCATTTCAAATAGTCCCCAATTAAATTTTATTTTTTTGACCGAAACTAGTGTATAATATACTACGATTTATGACCGAAACTTGCATTTCGAAAAGTTTCTTAGAATCTAATTTTCAGATTATTATTTGCATTAACTTCCATCATAACCTTCCCTCTTAACATATATAAATGATCTGAAAAGTCTCGTATCATTTCAAATTGTCCCCAATTAGATTTGATTTTTTGGACCGAAACTAGTGTATAATATACAGCGATTTTTGACCGAAACTTGCATTTAGAAAAGTTTCATAGAATCTAGTTTTCATATTATTTTTTGCATGGACTTCCATCATAATCTTCCCTCTTAACATATATAAATGATCGGAAATGTCTCGTATCACGATTTTTGACTGAAACTTGCATTTCGAAAAGTTTCATAGAATCTAATTTTCAGATGATTTTTTGCATGGACTTCCATCATAGCCTTCCCTCTTAACATATATAAATGATCTGAAAAGTCCCGTATCATTTCAAATAGTCCCCAATTAAATTTTATTTTTTTTTACCGAAACTAGTGTATAATATACCACGATTTTTGAACGAAATTTGCATTTTGAAAAGTTTCATTGAATCTAATTTTCAGATGATTTTTTTCATGGACTTCCATCATAACCTTCCCTCTTAACATATATAAATGATCTGAAAAGTCTCGTATCATTTCAAATAGTCCCCAATTAAATTTGATTTTTTCACCGAAACTAGTGTATAATATAGTACGATTTATAACAGTAACTTGCATTTCGAAAAGTTTCATAGTATCTAGTTTTCATATTATTTTTTGCATGGACTTCCATCAAAATCTTCCCTTTTAACATATATAAATGATCTGAAATGTCTCGTATCACTTCAAATAGTCCCCAATTAAATTATATTTTTTTTTTACCGAAACTAGTATATAATATACTACGATTTTTGACTGAAACTTGCATTTCGAAAAGTTTCATAGAATCTAATTTTCAGATGATTTTTTGCATGGACTTCCATCATAACCTTCCCTCTTAACATATATAAATGATCTGAAAAGTCCCGTATCATTTCAAATAGTCCCCAATTAAATTTTATTTTTTTGACCGAAACTAGTGTATAATATACTACAATTTTTGACCGAAACTTGCATTTCAAATATTTTCATAGAATCTAATTTTCGGATGATTTTTTGCATGGACTTCCTTAACAACCTTCCATCGTTATATATATAAATAATATTAGATGCTTCGTATCATTTCAAACAGTCCCCAATTTAATTTGATTTTTGAGAGAAATTAGTATAAAATAGTATATAATATATTATGATTTTTTGACCGAAACTTGCATTTCGAAAAGCTTCATATATCTAGTTTTCAGATGATTTTTTTGCATGGACTACCATCATAACCTTTCCTGTTAACATACATAAATGATCTGAAAAGTCTTGTATGATTTCAAATAGTCCCCAATTAAATTTGATTTTTTTGACCGAAACTAGTGTATAATATACTACGATTTATGACCGAAACTTGCATTTCGAAAAGTTTCAAAGAATCTAGTTTTCAGATGATTATTTGCATTTACTTCCATCATAACTTTCCCTCTTAACATATATAAATGATCTGAAAAGTCTTCTATAATTTCAAATTGTCCCCAATTAAATTTGATTTTTTGGACCAAAACTAGTGTATAATATACTGCGATTTTTGACCGAAACTTGCATTTAGAAAAGTTTCATAGAATCTAGTTTTCAGATGATTTTTTGCATGGACTTCCATCATAATCTTCCCTCTTAACATATATAAATGATCGGAAATGTCTCGTATCACGTCAAATAATCCCCAATTAAATTTTATTTTTTTGACCGAAACTAGTGTATAATATACCACGATTTTTGAACGAAACTTGCATTTCGAAAAGTTTCATTGAATCTAATTTTTAGATGATTTTTTTCATGGACTTCCATCATAACCTTCCCTCTTAACATATATAAATGATCTGAAAAGTCTCGTATCATTTCAAATAGTCCCCAATTAAATTTGATTTTTTTCCACCGAAACTAGTGTATAATATACTACGATTTATAACAGAAACTTGCATTTCGAAAAGTTTCAAAGAATCTAGTTTTCATATTATTTTTTGCATGGACTTCCATCATAATCTTCCCTTTTAACATATATAAATGATCTGAAATGTCTCGTATCACTTCAAATAGTCCCCAATTAAATTATATATTTTTTACCGAAACTAGTATATAATATACTACGATTTTTGACTTAACTTGCATTTCGAAAAGTTTCATAGAATCTAATTTTTAGATGATTTTTTGCATGGACTTCCATCATAACCTTCCCTCTTAACATATATAAATGATCTGAAAAGTCTCGTATCATTTCAAATAGTCCCCAATTAAATTTTATTTTTTTGACCGAAACTAGTGTATAATATACTACGATTTTTGACCGAAACTTGCATTTCGAAATGTTTCATAGAATCTAATTTTCGGATGATTTTTTGCATGGACTTCCTTCATTACCTTCCATCGTTATATATATAAATAATATTAGATGCTTCGTATCATTTCGAACAGTCCCCAATTTAATTTGATTTTTGAGAGAAATTAGTATAAAATAGTGTATAATATATTATGATTTTTTGACCGAAACTTGCATTTCGAAAAGCTTCATATATCTAGTTTTCAGATGATTTTTTTGCATGGACTACCATCATAACCTTTCCTCTTAACATACATAAATGATCTGAAAAGTCTTGTATGATTTCAAATAGTCCCCAATTAAATTTTATTTTTTTGACCGAAACTAGTGTATAATATACTACGATTTATGACCGAAACATGCATTTCGAAAAGTTTCAAAGAATCTAATTTTCAGATGATTATTTGCATTTACTTCCATCATAACTTTCCCTCTTAACATATATAAATGATCTGAAAAGTCCCGTATCATTTCAAATTGTCCCCAATTAAATTTGATTTTTTGGACCAAAACTAGTGTATAATATACTGCGATTTTTGACTGAAACTTGCATTTAGAAAAGTTTCATAGAATCTAGTTTTCAGATGATTTTTTGCATGGACTTCCATCATAATCTTCCCTCTTAACATATATAAATGATCGGAAATGTCTCGTATCACGTCAAATAATCCCCAATTAAATTTTATTTTTTTGACCGAAACTAGTGTATAATATACCACGATTTTTGAACGAAACTTGCATTTCGAAAAGTTTCATTGAATCTAATTTTTAGATGATTTTTTTCATGGACTTCCATCATAACCTTCCCTCTTAACATATATAAATGATCTGAAAAGTCTCGTATCATTTCAAATAGTCCCCAATTAAATTTGATTTTTTTCCACCGAAACTAGTGTATAATATACTACGATTTATAACAGAAACTTGCATTTCGAAAAGTTTCAAAGAATCTAGTTTTCATATTATTTTTTGCATGGACTTCCATCATAATCTTCCCTTTTAACATATATAAATGATCTGAAATGTCTCGTATCACTTCAAATAGTCCCCAATTAAATTATATATTTTTTACCGAAACTAGTATATAATATACTACGATTTTTGACTTAACTTGCATTTCGAAAAGTTTCATAGAATCTAATTTTTAGATGATTTTTTGCATGGACTTCCATCATAACCTTCCCTCTTAACATATATAAATGATCTGAAAAGTCTCGTATCATTTCAAATAGTCCCCAATTAAATTTTATTTTTTTGACCGAAACTAGTGTATAATATACTACGATTTTTGACCGAAACTTGCATTTCGAAATGTTTCATAGAATCTAATTTTCGGATGATTTTTTGCATGGACTTCCTTCATTACCTTCCATCGTTATATATATAAATAATATTAGATGCTTCGTATCATTTCGAACAGTCCCCAATTTAATTTGATTTTTGAGAGAAATTAGTATAAAATAGTGTATAATATATTATGATTTTTTGACCGAAACTTGCATTTCGAAAAGCTTCATATATCTAGTTTTCAGATGATTTTTTTGCATGGACTACCATCATAACCTTTCCTCTTAACATACATAAATGATCTGAAAAGTCTTGTATGATTTCAAATAGTCCCCAATTAAATTTGATTTTTTTGACCGAAACTAGTGTATAATATACTACGATTTATGACCGAAACATGCATTTCGAAAAGTTTCAAAGAATCTAATTTTCAGATGATTATTTGCATTTACTTCCATCATAACTTTCCCTCTTAACATATATAAATGATCTGAAAAGTCCCGTATCATTTCAAATTGTCCCCAATTAAATTTGATTTTTTGGACCAAAACTAGTGTATAATATACTGCGATTTTTGACTGAAACTTGCATTTAGAAAAGTTTCATAGAATCTAGTTTTCAGATGATTTTTTGCATGGACTTCCATCATAATCTTCCCTCTTAACATATATAAATGATCGGAAATGTCTCGTATCACGTCAAATAATCCCCAATTAAATTTTATTTTTTTGACCGAAACTAGTGTATAATATACCACGATTTTTGAACGAAACTTGCATTTCGAAAAGTTTCATTGAATCTAATTTTTAGATGATTTTTTTCATGGACTTCCATCATAACCTTCCCTCTTAACATATATAAATGATCTGAAAAGTCTCGTATCATTTCAAATAGTCCCCAATTAAATTTGATTTTTTTCCACCGAAACTAGTGTATAATATACTACGATTTATAACAGAAACTTGCATTTCGAAAAGTTTCAAAGAATCTAGTTTTCATATTATTTTTTGCATGGACTTCCATCATAATCATCCCTTTTAACATATATAAATGATCTGAAATGTCTCGTATCACTTCAAATAGTCCCCAATTAAATTATATATTTTTTACCGAATCTAGTATATAATATACTACGATTTTTGACTTAACTTGCATTTCGAAAAGTTTCATAGAATCTAATTTTTAGATGATTTTTTGCATGGACTTCCATCATAACCTTCCCTCTTAACATATATAAATGATCTGAAAAGTCTCGTATCATTTCAAATAGTCCCCAATTAAATTTTATTTTTTTGACCGAAACTAGGGTATAATATACTACGATTTTTGACCGAAACTTGCATTTCGAAATGTTTCATAGAATCTAATTTTCGGATGATTTTTTGCATGGACTTCCTTCATAACCTTCCATCGTTATATATATAAATAATATTAGATGCTTCGTATCATTTCGAACAGTCCCCAATTTAATTTGATTTTTGAGAGAAATTAGTATAAAATAGTGTATAATATATTATGATTTTTTGACCGAAACTTGCATTTCGAAAAGCTTCATATATCTAGTTTTCAGATGATTTTTTTGCATGGACTACCATCATAACCTTTCCTCTTAACATACATAAATGATCTGAAAAGTCTTGTATGATTTCAAATAGTCCCCAATTAAATTTGATTTTTTTGACCGAAACTAGTGTATAATATACTACGATTTATGACCGAATCATGCATTTCGAAAAGTTTCAAAGAATCTAATTTTCAGATGATTATTTGCATTTACTTCCATCATAACTTTCCCTCTTAACATATATAAATGATCTGAAAAGTCCCGTATCATTTCAAATTGTCCCCAATTAAATTTGATTTTTTGGACCAAAACTAGTGTATAATATACTGCGATTTTTGACTGAAACTTGCATTTAGAAAAGTTTCATAGAATCTAGTTTTCAGATGATTTTTTGCATGGACTTCCATCATAATCTTCCCTCTTAACATATATAAATGATCGGAAATGTCTCGTATCACGTCAAATAATCCCCAATTAAATTTTATTTTTTTGACCGAAACTAGTGTATAATATACCACGATTTTTGAACGAAACTTGCATTTCGAAAAGTTTCATTGAATCTAATTTTTAGATGATTTTTTTCATGGACTTACATCATAACCTTCCCTCTTAACATATATAAATGATCTGAAAAGTCTCGTATCATTTCAAATAGTCCCCAATTAAATTTGATTTTTTTCCACCGAAACTAGTGTATAATATACTACGATTTATAACAGAAACTTGCATTTCGAAAAGTTTCAAAGAATCTAGTTTTCATATTATTTTTTGCATGGACTTCCATCATAATCATCCCTTTTAACATATATAAATGATCTGAAATGTCTCGTATCACTTCAAATAGTCCCCAATTAAATTATATATTTTTTACCGAAACTAGTATATAATATACTACGATTTTTGACTTAACTTGCATTTCGAAAAGTTTCATAGAATCTAATTTTTAGATGATTTTTTGCATGGACTTCCATCATAACCTTCCCTCTTAACATATATAAATGATCTGAAAAGTCTCGTATCATTTCAAATAGTCCCCAATTAAATTTTATTTTTTTGACCGAAACTAGGGTATAATATACTACGATTTTTGACCGAAACTTGCATTTCGAAATGTTTCATAGAATCTAATTTTCGGATGATTTTTTGCATGGACTTCCTTCATAACCTTCCATCGTTATATATATAAATAATATTAGATGCTTCGTATCATTTCGAACAGTCCCCAATTTAATTTGATTTTTGAGAGAAATTAGTATAAAATAGTGTATAATATATTATGATTTTTTGACCGAAACTTGCATTTCGAAAAGCTTCATATATCTAGTTTTCAGATGATTTTTTTGCATGGACTACCATCATAACCTTTCCTCTTAACATACATAAATGATCTGAAAAGTCTTGTATGATTTCAAATAGTCCCCAATTAAATTTGATTTTTTTGACCGAAACTAGTGTATAATATACTACGATTTATGACCGAATCATGCATTTCGAAAAGTTTCAAAGAATCTAATTTTCAGATGATTATTTGCATTTACTTCCATCATAACTTTCCCTCTTAACATATATAAATGATCTGAAAAGTCCCGTATCATTTCAAATTGTCCCCAATTAAATTTGATTTTTTGGACCAAAACTAGTGTATAATATACTGCGATTTTTGACTGAAACTTGCATTTAGAAAAGTTTCATAGAATCTAGTTTTCAGATGATTTTTTGCATGGACTTCCATCATAATCTTCCCTCTTAACATATATAAATGATCGGAAATGTCTCGTATCACGTCAAATAATCCCCAATTAAATTTTATTTTTTTGACCGAAACTAGTGTATAATATACCACGATTTTTGAACGAAACTTGCATTTCGAAAAGTTTCATTGAATCTAATTTTTAGATGATTTTTTTCATGGACTTCCATCATAACCTTCCCTCTTAACATATATAAATGATCTGAAAAGTCTCGTATCATTTCAAATAGTCCCCAATTAAATTTGATTTTTTTCCACCGAAACTAGTGTATAATATACTACGATTTATAACAGAAACTTGCATTTCGAAAAGTTTCAAAGAATCTAGTTTTCATATTATTTTTTGCATGGACTTCCATCATAATCTTCCCTTTTAACATATATAAATGATCTGAAATGTCTCGTATCACTTCAAATAGTCCCCAATTAAATTATATATTTTTTACCGAAACTAGTATATAATATACTACGATTTTTGACTTAACTTGCATTTCGAAAAGTTTCATAGAATCTAATTTTTAGATGATTTTTTGCATGGACTTCCATCATAACCTTCCCTCTTAACATATATAAATGATCTGAAAAGTCTCGTATCATTTCAAATAGTCCCCAATTAAATTTTATTTTTTTGACCGAAACTAGTGTATAATATACTACGATTTTTGACCGAAACTTGCATTTCGAAATGTTTCATAGAATCTAATTTTCGGATGATTTTTTGCATGGACTTCCTTCATAACCTTCCATCGTTATATATATAAATAATATTAGATGCTTCGTATCATTTCGAACAGTCCCCAATTTAATTTGATTTTTGAGAGAAATTAGTATAAAATAGTGTATAATATATTATGATTTTTTGACCGAAACTTGCATTTCGAAAAGCTTCATATATCTAGTTTTCAGATGATTTTTTTGCATGGACTACCATCATAACCTTTCCTCTTAACATACATAAATGATCTGAAAAGTCTTGTATGATTTCAAATAGTCCCCAATTAAATTTGATTTTTTTGACCGAAACTAGTGTATAATATACTACGATTTATGACCGAAACTTGCATTTCGAAAAGTTTCAAAGAATCTAATTTTCAGATGATTATTTGCATTTACTTCCATCATAACTTTCCCTCTTAACATATATAAATGATCTGAAAAGTCCCGTATCATTTCAAATTGTCCCCAATTAAATTTGATTTTTTGGACCAAAACTAGTGTATAATATACTGCGATTTTTGACTGAAACTTGCATTTAGAAAAGTTTCATAGAATCTAGTTTTCAGATGATTTTTTGCATGGGCTTCCATCATAATCTTCCCTCTTAACATATATAAATGACCGGAAATGTCTCGTATCACTTCAAATAATCCCCAATTAAATTTTATTTTTTTGACCGAAACTAGTGTATAATATACCACGATTTTTGAACGAAACTTGCATTTCGAAAAGTTTCATTGAATCTAATTTTTAGATGATTTTTTTCATGGACTTCTATCATAACCTTCCCTCTTAACATATATAAATGATCTGAAAAGTCCCGTATCATTTCAAATAGTCCCCAATTAAATTTTATTTTTTTGACCGAAACTAGTGTATAATATACTACGATTTTTGACCGAAACTTGCATTTCAAATATTTTCATAGAATCTAATTTTCGGATGATTTTTTGCATGGACTTCCTTCACAACCTTCCATCGTTATATATATAAATAATATTAGATGCTTCGTATCATTTCGAACAGTCCCCAATTTAATTTGATTTTTGAGAGAAATTAGTATAAAATAGTATATAATATATTATGATTTTTTGACCGAAACTTGCATTTCGAAAAGCTTCATATATCTAGTTTTCAGATGATTTTTTTGCATGGACTACCATCATAACCTTTCCTGTTAACATACATAAATGATCTGAAAAGTCTTGTATGATTTCAAATAGTCCCCAATTAAATTTGATTTTTTTGACCGAAACTAGTGTATAATATACTACGATTTATGACCGAAACTTGCATTTCGAAAAGTTTCAAAGAATCTAATTTTCAGATGATTATTTGCATTTACTTCCATCATAACTTTCCCTCTTAACATATATAAATGATCTGAAAAGTCTTCTATCATTTCAAATTGTCCCCAATTAAATTTGATTTTTTGGACCAAAACTAGTGTATAATATACTGCGATTTTTGACCGAAACTTGCATTTAGAAAAGTTTCATAGAATCTAGTTTTCAGATGATTTTTTGCATGGACTTCCATCATAATCTTCCCTCTTAACATATATAAATGATCGGAAATGTCTCGTATCACGTCAAATAATCCCCAATTAAATTTTATTTTTTTTGACCGAAACTAGTGTATAATATACCACGATTTTTGAACGAAACTTGCATTTCGAAAAGTTTCATTGAATCTAATTTTTAGATGATTTTTTTCATGGACTTCCATCATAACCTTCCCTCTTAACATATATAAATGATCTGAAAAGTCTCGTATCATTTCAAATAGTCCCCAATTAAATTTGATTTTTTTCACCGAAACTAGTGTATAATATACTACGATTTATAACAGAAACTTGCATTTCGAAAAGTTTCAAAGAATCTAGTTTTCATATTATTTTTTGCATGGACTTCCATCATAATCTTCCCTTTTAACATATATAAATGATCTGAAATGTCTCGTATCACTTCAAATAGTCCCCAATTAAATTATATATTTTTTACCGAAACTAGTATATAATATACTACGATTTTTGACTTAACTTGCATTTCGAAAAGTTTCATAGAATCTAATTTTTAGATGATTTTTTGCATGGACTTCCATCATAACCTTCCCTCTTAACATATATAAATGATCTGAAAAGTCTCGTATTATTTCAAATAGTCCCCAATTAAATTTTATTTTTTTGACCAAAACTAGTGTATAATATACTACGATTTTTGACCGAAACTTGCATTTCGAAATGTTTCATAGAATCTAATTTTCGGATGATTTTTTGCATGGACTTCCTTCATAACCTTCCATCGTTATATATATAAATAATATTAGATGCTTCGTATCATTTCGAACAGTCCCCAATTTAATTTGATTTTTGAGAGAAATTAGTATAAAATAGTGTATAATATATTATGATTTTTTGACCGAAACTTGCATTTCGAAAAGCTTCATATATCTAGTTTTCAGATGATTTTTTTGCATGGACTACCATCATAACCTTTCCTCTTAACATACATAAATGATCTGAAAAGTCTTGTATGATTTCAAATAGTCCCCAATTAAATTTGATTTTTTTGACCGAAACTAGTGTATAATATACTACGATTTATGACCGAAACTTGCATTTCGAAAAGTTTCAAAGAATCTAATTTTCAGATGATTATTTGCATTTACTTCCATCATAACTTTCCCTCTTAACATATATAAATGATCTGAAAAGTCCCGTATCATTTCAAATTGTCCCCAATTAAATTTGATTTTTTGGACCAAAACTAGTGTATAATATACTGCGATTTTTGACCGAAACTTGCATTTAGAAAAGTTTCATAGAATCTAGTTTTCAGATGATTTTTTGCATGGACTTCCATCATAATCTTCCCTCTTAACATATATAAATGATCGGAAATGTCTCGTATCACGTCAAATAATCCCCAATTAAATTTTATTTTTTTTGACCGAAACTAGTGTATAATATACCACGATTTTTGAACGAAACTTGCATTTCGAAAAGTTTCATTGAATCTAATTTTTAGATGATTTTTTTCATGGACTTCCATCATAACCTTCCCTCTTAACATATATAAATGATCTGAAAAGTCTCGTATCATTTCAAATAGTCCCCAATTAAATTTGATTTTTTTCCACCGAAACTAGTGTATAATATACTACGATTTATAACAGAAACTTGCATTTCGAAAAGTTTCAAAGAATCTAGTTTTCATATTATTTTTTGCATGGACTTCCATCATAATCTTCCCTTTTAACATATATAAATGATCTGAAATGTCTCGTATCACTTCAAATAGTCCCCAATTAAATTATATATTTTTTACCGAAACTAGTATATAATATACTACGATTTTTGACTTAACTTGCATTTCGAAAAGTTTCATAGAATCTAATTTTTAGATGATTTTTTGCATGGACTTCCATCATAACCTTCCCTCTTAACATATATAAATGATCTGAAAAGTCTCGTATCATTTCAAATAGTCCCCAATTAAATTTTATTTTTTTGACCGAAACTAGTGTATAATATACTACGATTTTTGACCGAAACTTGCATTTCGAAATGTTTCATAGAATCTAATTTTCGGATGATTTTTTGCATGGACTTCCTTCATAACCTTCCATCGTTATATATATAAATAATATTAGATGCTTCGTATCATTTTGAACAGTCCCCAATTTAATTTGATTTTTGAGAGAAATTAGTATAAAATAGTGTATAATATATTATGATTTTTTGACCGAAACTTGCATTTCGAAAAGCTTCATATATCTAGTTTTCAGATGATTTTTTTGCATGGACTACCATCATAACCTTTCCTCTTAACATACATAAATGATCTGAAAAGTCTTGTATGATTTCAAATAGTCCCCAATTAAATTTGATTTTTTTGACCGAAACTAGTGTATAATATACTACGATTTATGACCGAAACTTGCATTTCGAAAAGTTTCAAAGAATCTAATTTTCAGATGATTATTTGCATTTACTTCCATCATAACTTTCCCTCTTAACATATATAAATGATCTGAAAAGTCCCGTATCATTTCAAATTGTCCCCAATTAAATTTGATTTTTTGGACCAAAACTAGTGTATAATATACTGCGATTTTTGACCGAAACTTGCATTTAGAAAAGTTTCATAGAATCTAGTTTTCAGATGATTTTTTGCATGGACTTCCATCATAATCTTCCCTCTTAACATATATAAATGATCGGAAATGTCTCGTATCACGTCAAATAATCCCCAATTAAATTTTATTTTTTTTGACCGAAACTAGTGTATAATATACCACGATTTTTGAACGAAACTTGCATTTCGAAAAGTTTCATTGAATCTAATTTTTAGATGATTTTTTTCATGGACTTCCATCATAACCTTCCCTCTTAACATATATAAATGATCTGAAAAGTCTCGTATCATTTCAAATAGTCCCCAATTAAATTTGATTTTTTTTCACCGAAACTAGTGTATAATATACTACGATTTATAACAGAAACTTGCATTTCGAAAAGTTTCAAAGAATCTAGTTTTCATATTATTTTTTGCATGGACTTCCATCATAATCTTCCCTTTTAACATATATAAATGATCTGAAATGTCTCGTATCACTTCAAATAGTCCCCAATTAAATTATATATTTTTTACCGAAACTAGTATATAATATACTACGATTTTTGACTTAACTTGCATTTCGAAAAGTTTCATAGAATCTAATTTTTAGATGATTTTTTGCATGGACTTCCATCATAACCTTCCCTCTTAACATATATAAATGATCTGAAAAGTCTCGTATCATTTCAAATAGTCCCCAATTAAATTTTATTTTTTTGACCGAAACTAGTGTATAATATACTACGATTTTTGACCGAAACTTGCATTTCGAAATGTTTCATAGAATCTAATTTTCGGATGATTTTTTGCATGGACTTCCTTCATAACCTTCCATCGTTATATATATAAATAATATTAGATGCTTCGTATCATTTTGAACAGTCCCCAATTTAATTTGATTTTTGAGAGAAATTAGTATAAAATAGTGTATAATATATTATGATTTTTTGACCGAAACTTGCATTTCGAAAAGCTTCATATATCTAGTTTTCAGATGATTTTTTTGCATGGACTACCATCATAACCTTTCCTCTTAACATACATAAATGATCTGAAAAGTCTTGTATGATTTCAAATAGTCCCCAATTAAATTTGATTTTTTTGACCGAAACTAGTGTATAATATACTACGATTTATGACCGAAACTTGCATTTCGAAAAGTTTCAAAGAATCTAATTTTCAGATGATTATTTGCATTTACTTCCATCATAACTTTCCCTCTTAACATATATAAATGATCTGAAAAGTCCCGTATCATTTCAAATTGTCCCCAATTAAATTTGATTTTTTGGACCAAAACTAGTGTATAATATACTGCGATTTTTGACTGAAACTTGCATTTAGAAAAGTTTCATAGAATCTAGTTTTCAGATGATTTTTTGCATGGACTTCCATCATAATCTTCCCTCTTAACATATATAAATGATCGGAAATGTCTCGTATCACGTCAAATAATCCCCAATTAAATTTTATTTTTTTGACCGAAACTAGTGTATAATATACCACGATTTTTGAACGAAACTTGCATTTCGAAAAGTTTCATTGAATCTAATTTTTAGATGATTTTTTGCATGGACTTCCATCATAACCTTCCCTCTTAACATATATAAATGATATGAAAAGTCTCGTATCATTTCAAATAGTCCCCAATTAAATTTTATTTTTTTGACCGAAACTAGTGTATAATATACTACGATTTTTGACAGAAACTTACATTTCGAAATGTTTCATAGAATCTAATTTTCGGATGATTTTTTGCATGGACTTCCTTCATAACCTTCCATCGTTATATATATAAATAATATTAGATGCTTCGTATCATTTCGAACAGTCCCCAATTTAATTTGATTTTTGAGAGAAATTAGTATAAAATAGTGTATAATATATTATGATTTTTTGACCGAAACTTGCATTTCAAAAAGCTTCATATATCTAGTTTTCAGATGATTTTTTTGCATGGACTACCATCATAACCTTTCCTCTTAACATACATAAATGATCTGAAAAGTCTTGTATGATTTCAAATAGTCCCCAATTAAATTTGATTTTTTTGACCGAAACTAGTGTATAATATACTACGATTTATGACCGAAACTTGCATTTCGAAAAGTTTCAAAGAATCTAATTTTCAGATGATTATTTGCATTTACTTCCATCATAACTTTCCCTCTTAACATATATAAATGATCTGAAAAGTCCCGTATCATTTCAAATTGTCCCCAATTAAATTTGATTTTTTGGACCAAAACTAATGTATAATATACTGCGATTTTTGACTGAAACTTGCATTTAGAAAAGTTTCATAGAATCTAGTTTTCAGATGATTTTTTGCATGGACTTCCATCATAATCTTCCCTCTTAACATATATAAATGATCGGAAATGTCTCGTATCACGTCAAATAATCCCCAATTAAATTTTATTTTTTTGACCGAAACTAGTGTATAATATACCACGATTTTTGAACGAAACTTGCATTTCGAAAAGTTTCATTGAATCTAATTTTTAGATGATTTTTTTCATGGACTTCCATCATAACCTTCCCTCTTAACATATATAAATGATCTGAAAAGTCTCGTATCATTTCAAATAGTCCCCAATTAAATTTGATTTTTTTTCACCGAAACTAGTGTATAATATACTACGATTTATAACAGAAACTTGCATTTCGAAAAGTTTCAAAGAATCTAGTTTTCATATTATTTTTTGCATGGACTTCCATCATAATCTTCCCTTTTAACATATATAAATGATCTGAAATGTCTCGTATCACTTCAAATAGTCCCCAATTAAATTATATATTTTTTACCGAAACTAGTATATAATATACTACGATTTTTGACTTAACTTGCATTTCGAAAAGTTTCATAGAATCTAATTTTTAGATGATTTTTTTGCATGGACTTCCATCATAACCTTCCCTCTTAACATATATAAATGATCTGAAAAGTCTCGTATCATTTCAAATAGTCCCCAATTAAATTTTATTTTTTTGACCGAAACTAGTGTATAATATACTACGATTTTTGACCGAAACTTGCATTTCGAAATGTTTCATAGAATCTAATTTTCGGATGATTTTTTGCATGGACTTCCTTCATAACCTTCCATCGTTATATATATAAATAATATTAGATGCTTCGTATCATTTCGAACAGTCCCCAATTTAATTTGATTTTTGAGAGAAATTAGTATAAAATAGTGTATAATATATTATGATTTTTTGACCGAAACTTGCATTTCGAAAAGCTTCATATATCTAGTTTTCAGATGATTTTTTTGCATGGACTACCATCATAACCTTTCCTCTTAACATACATAAATGATCTGAAAAGTCTTGTATGATTTCAAATAGTCCCCAATTAAATTTGATTTTTTTGACCGAAACTAGTGTATAATATACTACGATTTATGACCGAAACTTGCATTTCGAAAAGTTTCAAAGAATCTAATTTTCAGATGATTATTTGCATTTACTTCCATCATAACTTTCCCTCTTAACATATATAAATGATCTGAAAAGTCCCGTATCATTTCAAATTGTCCCCAATTAAATTTGATTTTTTGGACCAAAACTAGTGTATAATATACTGCGATTTTTGACTGAAACTTGCATTTAGAAAAGTTTCATAGAATCTAGTTTTCAGATGATTTTTTGCATGGACTTCCATCATAATCTTCCCTCTTAACATATATAAATGATCGGAAATGTCTCGTATCACGTCAAATAATCCCCAATTAAATTTTATTTTTTTGACCGAAACTAGTGTATAATATACCACGATTTTTGAACGAAACTTGCATTTCGAAAAGTTTCATTGAATCTAATTTTTAGATGATTTTTTTCATGGACTTCCATCATAACCTTCCCTCTTAACATATATAAATGATCTGAAAAGTCCTGTATCATTTCAAATAGTCCCCAATTAAATTTTATTTTTTTGACCGAAACTAGTGTATAATATACTACGATTTTTGACCGAAACTTGCATTTCAAATATTTTCATAGAATCTAATTTTCGGATGATTTTTTGCATGGACTTCCTTCACAACCTTCCATCGTTATATATATAAATAATATTAGATGCTTCGTATCATTTCGAACAGTCCCCAATTTAATTTGATTTTTGAGAGAAATTAGTATAAAATAGTATATAATATATTATGATTTTTTGACCGAAACTTGCATTTCGAAAAGCTTCATGTATCTAGTTTTCAGATGATTTTTTTGCATGGACTACCATCATAACCTTTCCTGTTAACATACATAAATGATCTGAAAAGTCTTGTATGATTTCAAATAGTCCCCAATTAAATTTGATTTTTTTGACCTAAACTAGTGTATAATATACTACGATTTATGACCGAAACTTGCATTTCGAAAAGTTTCAAAGAATCTAATTTTCAGATGATTATTTGCATTTACTTCCATCATAACTTTCCCTCTTAACATATATAAATGATCTGAAAAGTCTTCTATCATTTCAAATTGTCCCCAATTAAATTTGAATTTTTGGACCAAAACTAGTGTATAATATACTGCGATTTTTGACCGAAACTTGCATTTAGAAAAGTTTCATAGAATCTAGTTTTCAGATGATTTTTTGCATGGACTTCCATCATAATCTTCCCTCTTAACATATATAAATGATCGGAAATGTCTCGTATCACGTCAAATAATCCCCAATTAAATTTTATTTTTTTGACCGAAACTAGTGTATAATATACCACGATTTTTGAACGAAACTTGCATTTCGAAAAGTTTCATTGAATCTAATTTTTAGATGATTTTTTTGCATGGACTTCCATCATAACCTTCCCTCTTAACATATATAAATGATCTGAAAAGTCTCGTATCATTTCAAATAGTCCCCAATTAAATTTGATTTTTTTTCACCGAAACTAGTGTATAATATACTACGATTTATAACAGAAACTTGCATTTCGAAAAGTTTCAAAGAATCTAGTTTTCATATTATTTTTTGCATGGACTTCCATCATAATCTTCCCTTTTAACATATATAAATGATCTGAAATGTCTCGTATCACTTCAAATAGTCCCCTATTAAATTATATATTTTTTACCGAAACTAGTATATAATATACTACGATTTTTGACTTAACTTGCATTTCGAAAAGTTTCATAGAATCTAATTTTTAGATGATTTTTTTGCATGGACTTCCATCATAACCTTCCCTCTTAACATATATAAAAGATCTGAAAAGTCTCGTATCATTTCAAATAGTCCCCAATTAAATTTTATTTTTTTGACCGAAACTAGTGTATAATATACTACGATTTTTGACCGAAACTTGCATTTCGAAATGTTTCATAGAATCTAATTTTCGGATGATTTTTTGCATGGACTTCCTTCATAACCTTCCATCGTTATATATATAAATAATATTAGATGCTTCGTATCATTTCGAACAGTCCCCAATTTAATTTGATTTTTGAGAGAAATTAGTATAAAATAGTGTATAATATATTATGATTTTTTGACCGAAACTTGCATTTCGAAAAGCTTCATATATCTAGTTTTCAGATGATTTTTTTGCATGGACTACCATCATAACCTTTCCTCTTAACATACATAAATGATCTGAAAAGTCTTGTATGATTTCAAATAGTCCCCAATTAAATTTGATTTTTTTGACCGAAACTAGTGTATAATATACTACGATTTATGACCGAAACTTGCATTTCGAAAAGTTTCAAAGAATCTAATTTTCAGATGATTATTTGCATTTACTTCCATCATAACTTTCCCTCTTAACATATATAAATGATCTGAAAAGTCCCGTATCATTTCAAATTGTCCCCAATTAAATTTGATTTTTTGGACCAAAACTAGTGTATAATATACTGCGATTTTTGACTGAAACTTGCATTTAGAAAAGTTTCATAGAATCTAGTTTTCAGATGATTTTTTGCATGGACTTCCATCATAATCTTCCCTCTTAACATATATAAATGATCGGAAATGTCTCGTATCACGTCAAATAATCCCCAATTAAATTTTATTTTTTTGACCGAAACTAGTGTATAATATACCACGATTTTTGAACGAAACTTGCATTTCGAAAAGTTTCATTGAATCTAATTTTTAGATGATTTTTTTCATGGACTTCCATCATAACCTTCCCTCTTAACATATATAAATGATCTGAAAAGTCCCGTATCATTTCAAATAGTCCCCAATTAAATTTTATTTTTTTGACCGAAACTAGTGTATAATATACTACGATTTTTGACCGAAACTTGCATTTCAAATATTTTCATAGAATCTAATTTTCGGATGATTTTTTGCATGGACTTCCTTCACAACCTTCCATCGTTATATATATAAATAATATTAGATGCTTCGTATCATTTCGAACAGTCCCCAATTTAATTTGATTTTTGAGAGAAATTAGTATAAAATAGTATATAATATATTATGATTTTTTGACCGAAACTTGCATTTCGAAAAGCTTCATGTATCTAGTTTTCAGATGATTTTTTTGCATGGACTACCATCATAACCTTTCCTGTTAACATACATAAATGATCTGAAAAGTCTTGTATGATTTCAAATAGTCCCCAATTAAATTTGATTTTTTTGACCTAAACTAGTGTATAATATACTACGATTTATGACCGAAACTTGCATTTCGAAAAGTTTCAAAGAATCTAATTTTCAGATGATTATTTGCATTTACTTCCATCATAACTTTCCCTCTTAACATATATAAATGATCTGAAAAGTCTTCTATCATTTCAAATTGTCCCCAATTAAATTTGAATTTTTGGACCAAAACTAGTGTATAATATACTGCGATTTTTGACCGAAACTTGCATTTAGAAAAGTTTCATAGAATCTAGTTTTCAGATGATTTTTTGCATGGACTTCCATCATAATCTTCCCTCTTAACATATATAAATGATCGGAAATGTCTCGTATCACGTCAAATAATCCCCAATTAAATTTTATTTTTTTGACCGAAACTAGTGTATAATATACCACGATTTTTGAACGAAACTTGCATTTCGAAAAGTTTCATTGAATCTAATTTTTAGATGATTTTTTTCATGGACTTCCATCATAACCTTCCCTCTTAACATATATAAATGATCTGAAAAGTCTCGTATCATTTCAAATAGTCCCCAATTAAATTTGATTTTTTTTCACCGAAACTAGTGTATAATATACTACGATTTATAACAGAAACTTGCATTTCGAAAAGTTTCAAAGAATCTAGTTTTCATATTATTTTTTGCATGGACTTCCATCATAATCTTCCCTTTTAACATATATAAATGATCTGAAATGTCTCGTATCACTTCAAATAGTCCCCAATTAAATTATATATTTTTTACCGAAACTAGTATATAATATACTACGATTTTTTACTTAACTTGCATTTCGAAAAGTTTCATAGAATCTAATTTTTAGATGATTTTTTTGCATGGACTTCCATCATAACCTTCCCTCTTAACATATATAAATGATCTGAAAAGTCTCGTATCATTTCAAATAGTCCCCAATTAAACTTTATTTTTTTGACCGAAACTAGTGTATAATATACTACGATTTTTGACCGAAACTTGCATTTCGAAATGTTTCATAGAATCTAATTTTCGGATGATTTTTTGCATGGACTTCCTTCATAACCTTCCATCGTTATATATATAAATAATATTAGATGCTTCGTATCATTTCGAACAGTCCCCAATTTAATTTGATTTTTGAGAGAAATTAGTATAAAATAGTGTATAATATATTATGATTTTTTGACCGAAACTTGCATTTCGAAAAGCTTCATATATCTAGTTTTCAGATGATTTTTTTGCATGGACTACCAGCATAACCTTTCCTCTTAACATACATAAATGATCTGAAAAGTCTTGTATGATTTCAAATAGTCCCCAATTAAATTTGATTTTTTTGACCGAAACTAGTGTATAATATACTACGATTTATGACCGAAACTTGCATTTCGAAAAGTTTCATTGAATCTAATTTTTAGATGATTTTTTTCATGGACTTCCATCATAACCTTCCCTCTTAACATATATAAATGATCTGAAAAGTCCCGTATCATTTCAAATTGTCCCCAATTAAATTTGATTTTTTGGACCAAAACTAGTGTATAATATACTGCGATTTTTGACTGAAACTTGCATTTAGAAAAGTTTCATAGAATCTAGTTTTCAGATGATTTTTTGCATGGACTTCCATCATAATCTTCCCTCTTAACATATATAAATGATCGGAAATGTCTCGTATCACGTCAAATAATCCCCAATTAAATTTTATTTTTTTGACCGAAACTAGTGTATAATATGCCACGATTTTTGAACGAAACTTGCATTTCGAAAAGTTTCATTGAATCTAATTTTTAGATGATTTTTTTCATGGACTTCCATCATAACCTTCCCTCTTAACATATATAAATGATCTGAAAAGTCCCGTATCATTTCAAATAGTCCCCAATTAAATTTTATTTTTTTGACCGAAACTAGTGTATAATATACTACGATTTTTGACCGAAACTTGCATTTCAAATATTTTCATAGAATCTAATTTTCGGATGATTTTTTGCATGGACTTCCTTCACAACCTTCCATCGTTATATATATAAATAATATTAGATGCTTCGTATCATTTCGAACAGTCCCCAATTTAATTTGATTTTTGAGAGAAATTAGTATAAAATAGTATATAATATATTATGATTTTTTGACCGAAACTTGCATTTCGAAAAGCTTCATATATCTAGTTTTCAGATGATTTTTTTGCATGGACTACCATCATAACCTTTCTTGTTAACATACATAAATGATCTGAAAAGTCTTGTATGATTTCAAATAGTCCCCAATTAAATTTGATTTTTTTGACCGAAACTAGTGTATAATATACTACGATTTATGACCGAAACTTGCATTTCGAAAAGTTTCAAAGAATCTAATTTTGAGATGATTATTTGCATTTACATCCATCATAACTTTCCCTCTTAACATATATAAATGATCTGAAAAGTCTTCTATCATTTCAAATTGTCCCCAATTAAATTTGATTTTTTGGACCAAAACTAGTGTATAATATACTGCGATTTTTGACCGAAACTTGCATTTAGAAAAGTTTCATAGAATCTAGTTTTCAGATGATTTTTTGCATGGACTTCCATCATAATCTTCCCTCTTAACATATATAAATGATCGGAAATGTCTCGTATCACGTCAAATAATCCCCAATTAAATTTTATTTTTTTGACCGAAACTAGTGTATAATATACCACGATTTTTGAACGAAACTTGCATTTCGAAAAGTTTCATTGAATCTAATTTTTAGATGATTTTTTTCATGGACTTCCATCATAACCTTCCCTCTTAACATATATAAATGATCTGAAAAGTCTCGTATCATTTCAAATAGTCCCCAATTAAATTTGATTTTTTTTCACCGAAACTAGTGTATAATATACTACGATTTATAACAGAAACTTGCATTTCGAAAAGTTTCAAAGAATCTAGTTTTCATATTATTTTTTGCATGGACTTCCATCATAATCTTCCCTTTTAACATATATAAATGATCTGAAATGTCTCGTATCACTTCAAATAGTCCCCAATTAAATTATATATTTTTTACCGAAACTAGTATATAATATACTACGATTTTTGACTTAACTTGCATTTCGAAAAGTTTCATAGAATCTAATTTTTAGATGATTTTTTGCATGGACTTCCATCATAACCTTCCCTCTTAACATATATAAATGATATGAAAAGTCTCGTATCATTTCAAATAGTCCCCAATTAAATTTTATTTTTTTGACGAAACTAGTATATAATATACTACGATTTTTGACCGAAACTTGCATTTCGAAATGTTTCATAGAATCTAATTTTCGGATGATTTTTTGCATGGACTTCCATCATAACCTTCCCTCTTAACATATATAAATGATTTGAAAAGTCTCGTATCATTTCAAATAGTCCCCAATTAAATTTTATTTTTTTGACCGAAACTAGTGTATAATATACTACGATTTTTGACCGAAACTTGCATTTCAAATATTTTCATAGAATCTAATTTTCGGATGATTTTTTGCATGGACTTCCTTCATAACCTTCCATCGTTATATATATAAATAATATTAGATGCTTCGTATCATTTCGAAAAGTCCCCAATTTAATTTGATTTTTGAGAGAAATTAGTATAAAATAGTATATAATATATTATGATTTTTTGACCGAAACTTGCATTTCGAAAAGCTTCATATATCTAGTTTTCAGATGATTTTTTTGCATGGACTACCATCATAACCTTTCCTGTTAACATACATAAATGATCTGAAGAGTCTTGTATGATTTCAAATAGTCCCCAATTAAATTTGATTTTTTTGACCGAAACTAGTGTATAATATACTACGATTTATGACCGAAACTTGCATTTCGAAAAGTTTCAAAGAATCTAATTTTCAGATGATTATTTGCATTTACTTCCATCATAACTTTCCCTCTTAACATATATAAATGATCTGAAAAGTCTTCTATTATTTCAAATTGTCCCCAATTAAATTTGATTTTTTGGACCAAAACTAGTGTATAATATACTGCGATTTTTGACCGAAACATGCATTTAGAAAAGTTTCATAGAATCTAGTTTTCAGATGATTTTTTGCATGGACTTCCATCATAATCTTCCCTCTTAACATATATAAATGATCGGAAATGTCTCGTATCACGTCAAATAATCCCCAATTAAATTTTATTTTTTTGACCGAAACTAGTGTATAATATACCACGATTTTTGAACGAAACTTGCATTTCGAAAAGTTTCATTGAATCTAATTTTTAGATGATTTTTTTCATGGACTTCCATCATAACCTTCCCTATTAACATATATAAATGATCTGAAAAGTCTCGTATCATTTCAAATAGTCCCCAATTAAATTTGATTTTTTTTCACCGAAACTAGTGTATAATATACTACGATTTATAACAGAAACTTGCATTTCGAAAAGTTTCATAGAATCTAGTTTTCATATTATTTTTTGCATGGACTTCCATCAAAATCTTCCCTTTTAACATATATAAATGATCTGAAATGTCTCGTATCACTTCAAATAGTCCCCAATTAAATTTGATTTTTTTCACCGAAACTAGTGTATAATATAGTACGATTTATAACAGTAACTTGCATTTCGAAAAGTTTCATAGTATCTAGTTTTCATATTATTTTTTGCATGGACTTCCATCAAAATCTTCCCTTTTAACATATATAAATGATCTGAAATGTCTCGTATCACTTCAAATAGTCCCCAATTAAATTATATTTTTTTTTACCGAAACTAGTATATAATATACTACGATTTTTGACTGAAACTTGCATTTCGAAAAGTTTCATAGAATCTAATTTTCAGATGATTTTTTGCATGGACTTCCATCATAACCTTCCCTCTTAACATATATAAATGATTTGAAAAGTCTCGTATCATTTCAAATAGTCCCCAATTAAATTTTATTTTTTTGACCGAAACTAGTGTATAATATACTACGATTTTTGACCGAAACTTGCATTTCAAATATTTTCATAGAATCTAATTTTCGGATGATTTTTTGCATGGACTTCCTTCATAACCTTCCATCGTTATATATATAAATAATATTAGATGCTTCGTATCATTTCGAACAGTCCCCAATTTAATTTGATTTTTGAGAGAAATTAGTATAAAATAGTATATAATATATTATGATTTTTTGACCGAAACTTGCATTTCGAAAAGCTTCATATATCTAGTTTTCAGATGATTTTTTTGCATGGACTACCATCATAACCTTTCCTGTTAACATACATAAATGATCTGAAGAGTCTTGTATGATTTCAAATAGTCCCCAATTAAATTTGATTTTTTTGACCGAAACTAGTGTATAATATACTACGATTTATGACCGAAACTTGCATTTCGAAAAGTTTCAAAGAATCTAATTTTCAGATGATTATTTGCATTTACTTCCATCATAACTTTCCCTCTTAACATATATAAATGATCTGAAAAGTCTTCTATTATTTCAAATTGTCCCCAATTAAATTTGATTTTTTGGACCAAAACTAGTGTATAATATACTGCGATTTTTGACCGAAACTTGCATTTAGAAAAGTTTCATAGAATCTAGTTTTCAGATGATTTTTTGCATGGACTTCCATCATAATCTTCCCTCTTAACATATATAAATGATCGGAAATGTCTCGTATCACGTCAAATAATCCCCAATTAAATTTTATTTTTTTGACCGAAACTAGTGTATAATATACCACGATTTTTGAACGAAACTTGCATTTCGAAAAGTTTCATTGAATCTAATTTTTAGATGATTTTTATCATGGACTTCCATCATAACCTTCCCTCTTAACATATATAAATGATCTGAAAAGTCTCGTATCATTTCAAATAGTCCCCAATTAAATTTGATTTTTTTTCACCGAAACTAGTGTATAATATACTACGATTTATAACAGAAACTTGCATTTCGAAAAGTTTCAAAGAATCTAGTTTTCATATTATTTTTTGCATGGACTTCCATCATAATCTTCCCTTTTAACATATATAAATGATCTGAAATGTCTCGTATCACTTCAAATAGTCCCCAATTAAATTATATATTTTTTTACCGAAACTAGTATATAATATACTACGATTTTTGACTTAACTTGCATTTCGAAAAGTTTCATAGAATCTAATTTTCAGATGATTTTTTACATGGACTTCCATCATAACCTTCCCTCTTAACATATATAAATGATCTGAAAAGTCTCGTATCAATTCAAATAGTCCCCAATTAAATTTTATTTTTTTGACCGAAACTACTGTATAATATACTACGATTTATGACCGAAACTTGCATTTCGAAAAGTTTCTTAGAATCTAATTTTCAGATTATTATTTGCATTAACTTCCATCATAACCTTCCCTCTTAACATATATAAATGATCTGAAAAGTCTCGTATCATTTCAAATTGTCCCCAATTAGATTTGATTTTTTGGACCGAAACTAGTGTATAATATACTGCGATTTTTGACCGAAACTAGTGTATAATATACTGCGATTTTTGACCGAAACTTGCATTTAAAAAAGTTTCATAGAATCTAGTTTTCAAATGATTTTTTGCATGGACTTCCATCATAATCTTCCCTATTAACATATATAAATGATCGGAAATGTCTCGTATCACGTCAAATAATCCCCAATTAAATTTTATATTTTTGACCGAAACTAGTGTATAATATACCACGATTTTTGAACGAAACTTGCATTTCGAAAAGTTTCATTGAATCTAATTTTTAGATGATTTTTTTCATGGACTTCCATCATAACCTTCCCTCTTAACATATATAAATGATCTGAAAAGTCTCGTATCATTTCAAATAGTCCCCAATTAAATTTGATTTTTTTTCACCGAAACTAGTGTATAATATACTACGATTTTTGACTGAAACTTACATTTCGAAAAGTTTCATAGAATCTAATTTTTAGATGATTTTTTGCATGGACTTCCATCATAACCTTCCCTCTTAACATATATAAATGATTTGAAAAGTCTCGTATCATTTCAAATAGTCCCCAATTAAATTTTATTTTTTTGACCGAAACTAGTGTATAATATACTACGATTTTTGACCGAAACTTGCATTTCGAAATGTTTCATAGAATCTAATTTTCGGATGATTTTTTGCATGGACTTCCTTCATAACCTTCCATCGTTATATATATATAAATAATATTAGATGCTTCGTATCATTTCGAACAGTCCCCAATTTAATTTGATTTTTGAGAGAAATTAGTATAAAATAGTGTATAATATATTATGATTTTTTGACCGAAACTTGCATTTCGAAAAGCTTCATATTTCTAGTTTTCAGATGATTTTTTTGCATGGACTACCATCATAACCTTTCCTGTTAACATACATAAATGATCTGAAAAGTCTTGTATGATTTCAAATAGTCCCCAATTAAATTTGATTTTTTTGACCGAAACTAGTGTATAATATACTACGATTTATGACCGAAACTTGCATTTCGAAAAGTTTCAAAGAATCTAATTTTCAGATGATTATTTGCATTTACTTCCATCATAACTTTCCCTCTTAACATATATAAATGATCTGAAAAGTCCCGTATCATTTCAAATTGTCCCCAATTAAATTTGATTTTTTGGACCAAAACTAGTGTATAATATACTGCGATTTTTGACCGAAACTTGCATTTAGAAAAGTTTCATAGAATCTAGTTTTCAGATGATTTTTTGCATGGACTTCCATCATAATCTTCCCTCTTAACATATATAAATGATCGGAAATGTCTCGTATCACGTCAAATAATCCCCAATTAAATTTTATTTTTTTGACCGAAACTAGTGTATAATATACCACGATTTTTGAACGAAACTTGCATTTCGAAAAGTTTCATTGAATCTAATTTTTAGATGATTTTTTTCATGGACTTCCATCATAACCTTCCCTCTTAACATATATAAATGATCTGAAAAGTCTCATATCATTTCAAATAGTCCCCAATTAAATTTGATTTTTTTTCACCGAAACTAGTGTATAATATACTACGATTTATAACAGAAACTTACATTTCGAAAAGTTTCATAGAATCTAATTTTTAGATGATTTTTTGCATGGACTTCCATCATAACCTTCCCTCTTAACATATATAAATGATCTGAAAAGTCTCGTATCATTTCAAATAGTCCCCAATTAAATTTTATTTTTTTGACCGAAACTAGTGTATAATATACTACGATTTTTGACCGAAACTTGCATTTCGAAATGTTTCATAGAATCTAATTTTCGGATGATTTTTTGCATGGACTTCCTTCATAACCTTCCATCGTTATATATATAAATAATATTAGATGCTTCGTATCATTTCGAACAGTCCCCAATTTAATTTGATTTTTGAGAGAAATTAGTAAAAAATAGTGTATAATATATTATGATTTTTTGACCGAAACTTGCATTTCGAAAAGCATCATATATCTAGTTTTCAGATGATTTTTTTGCATGGACTACCAGCATAACCTTTCCTGTTAACATACATAAATGATCTGAAAAGTCTTGTATGATTTCAAATAGTCCCCAATTAAATTTGATTTTTTTGACCGAAACTAGTGTATAATATACTACGATTTATGACCGAAACTTGCATTTCGAAAAGTTTCAAAGAATCTAATTTTCAGATGATTATTTGCATTTACTTCCATCATAACTTTCCCTCTTAACATATATAAATGATCTGAAAAGTCCCGTATCATTTCAAATTGTCCCCAATTAAATTTGATTTTTTGGACCAAAACTAGTGTATAATATACTGCGATTTTTGACCGAAACTTGCATTTAGAAAAGTTTCATAGAATCTAGTTTTCAGATGATTTTTTGCATGGACTTCCATCATAATCTTCCCTCTTAACATATATAAATGATCGGAAATGTCTCGTATCACGTCAAATAATCCCCAATTAAATTTTATTTTTTTGACCGAAACTAGTGTATAATATACCACGATTTTTGAACGAAACTTGCATTTCGAAAAGTTTCATTGAATCTAATTTTTAGATGATTTTTTTCATGGACTTCCATCATAACCTTCCCTATTAACATATATAAATGATCTGAAAAGTCTCGTATCATTTCAAATAGTCCCCAATTAAATTTGATTTTTTTTCACCGAAACTAGTGTATAATATACTACGATTTATAACAGAAACTTGCATTTCGAAAAGTTTCATAGAATCTAGTTTTCATATTATTTTTTGCATGGACTTCCATCAAAATCTTCCCTTTTAACATATATAAATGATCTGAAATGTCTCGTATCACTTCAAATAGTCCCCAATTAAATTTGATTTTTTTCACCGAAACTAGTGTATAATATAGTACGATTTATAACAGTAACTTGCATTTCGAAAAGTTTCATAGTATCTAGTTTTCATATTATTTTTTGCATGGACTTCCATCAAAATCTTCCCTTTTAACATATATAAATGATCTGAAATGTCTCGTATCACTTCAAATAGTCCCCAATTAAATTATTTTTTTTTTACCGAAACTAGTATATAATATACTACGACTTTTGACTGAAACTTGCATTTCGAAAAGTTTCATAGAATCTAATTTTCAGATGATTTTTTGCATGGACTTCCATCATAACCTTCCCTCTTAACATATATAAATGATTTGAAAAGTCTCGTATCATTTCAAATAGTCCCCAATTAAATTTTATTTTTTTGACCGAAACTAGTGTATAATATACTACGATTTTTGACCGAAACTTGCATTTCAAATATTTTCATAGAATCTAATTTTCGGATGATTTTTTGCATGGACTTCCTTCATAACCTTCCATCGTTATATATATAAATAATATTAGATGCTTCGTATCATTTCGAACAGTCCCCAATTTAATTTGAATTTTGAGAGAAATTAGTATAAAATAGTATATAATATATTATGATTTTTTGACCGAAACTTGCATTTCGAAAAGCTTCATATATCTAGTTTTCAGATGATTTTTTTGCATGGACTACCATCATAACCTTTCCTGTTAACATACATAAATGATCTGAAGAGTCTTGTATGATTTCAAATAGTCCCCAATTAAATTTGATTTTTTTGACCGAAACTAGTGTATAATATACTACGATTTATGACCGAAACTTGCATTTCGAAAAGTTTCAAAGAATCTAATTTTCAGATGATTATTTGCATTTACTTCCATCATAACTTTCCCTCTTAACATATATAAATGATCTGAAAAGTCTTCTATTATTTCAAATTGTCCCCAATTAAATTTGATTTTTTGGACCAAAACTAGTGTATAATATACTGCGATTTTTGACCGAAACTTGCATTTAGAAAAGTTTCATAGAATCTAGTTTTCAGATGATTTTTTGCATGGACTTCCATCATAATCTTCCCTCTTAACATATATAAATGATCGGAAATGTCTCGTATCACGTCAAATAATCCCCAATTAAATTTTATTTTTTTGACCGAAACTAGTGTATAATATACCACGATTTTTGAACGAAACTTGCATTTCGAAAAGTTTCATTGAATCTAATTTTTAGATGATTTTTTTCATGGACTTCCATCATAACCTTCCCTCTTAACATATATAAATGATCTGAAAAGTCTCGTATCATTTCAAATAGTCCCCAATTAAATTTGATTTTTTTTCACCGAAACTAGTGTATAATATACTACGATTTATAACAGAAACTTACATTTCGAAAAGTTTCATAGAATCTAATTTTTAGATGATTTTTTGCATGGACTTCCATCATAACCTTCCCTCTTAACATATATAAATGATCTGAAAAGTCTCGTATCATTTCAAATAGTCCCCAATTAAATTTTATTTTTTTGACCGAAACTAGTGTATAATATACTACGATTTTTGACCGAAACTTGCATTTCGAAATGTTTCATAGAATCTAATTTTCGGATGATTTTTTGCATGGACTTCCTTCATAACCTTCCATAGTTATATATATAAATAATATTAGATGCTTCGTATCATTTCGAACAGTCCCCAATTTAATTTGATTTTTGAGAGAAATTAGTAAAAAATAGTGTATAATATATTATGATTTTTTGACCGAAACTTGCATTTCGAAAAGCATCATATATCTAGTTTTCAGATGATTTTTTTGCATGAACTACCAGCATAACCTTTCCTGTTAACATACATAAATGATCTGAAAAGTCTTGTATGATTTCAAATAGTCCCCAATTAAATTTGATTTTTTTGACCGAAACTAGTGTATAATATACTACGATTTATGACCGAAACTTGCATTTCGAAAAGTTTCAAAGAATCTAATTTTCAGATGATTATTTGCATTTACTTCCATCATAACTTTCCCTCTTAACATATATAAATGATCTGAAAAGTCCCGTATCATTTCAAATTGTCCCCAATTAAATTTGATTTTTTGGACCAAAACTAGTGTATAATATACTGCGATTTTTGACCGAAACTTGCATTTAGAAAAGTTTCATAGAAATTAGTTTTCAGATGATTTTTTGCATGGACTTCCATCATAATCTTCCCTCTTAACATATATAAATGATCGGAAATGTCTCGTATCACGTCAAATAATCCCCAATTAAATTTTATTTTTTTGACCGAAACTAGTGTATAATATACCACGATTTTTGAACGAAACTTGCATTTCGAAAAGTTTCATTGAATCTAATTTTTAGATGATTTTTTTCATGGACTTCCATCATAACCTTCCCTATTAACATATATAAATGATCTGAAAAGTCTCGTATCATTTCAAATAGTCCCCAATTAAATTTGATTTTTTTTCACCGAAACTAGTGTATAATATACTACGATTTATAACAGAAACTTGCATTTCGAAAAGTTTCATAGAATCTAGTTTTCATATTATTTTTTGCATGGACTTCCATCAAAATCTTCCCTTTTAACATATATAAATGATCTGAAATGTCTCGTATCACTTCAAATAGTCCCCAATTAAATTTGATTTTTTTCACCGAAACTAGTGTATAATATAGTACGATTTATAACAGTAACTTGCATTTCGAAAAGTTTCATAGTATCTAGTTTTCATATTATTTTTTGCATGGACTTCCATCAAAATCTTCCCTTTTAACATATATAAATGATCTGAAATGTCTCGTATCACTTCAAATAGTCCCCAATTAAATTATTTTTTTTTTACCGAAACTAGTATATAATATACTACGATTTTTGACTGAAACTTGCATTTCGAAAAGTTTCATAGAATCTAATTTTCAGATGATTTTTTGCATGGACTTCCATCATAACCTTCCCTCTTAACATATATAAATGATTTGAAAAGTCTCGTATCATTTCAAATAGTCCCCAATTAAATTTTATTTTGTTGACCGAAACTAGTGTATAATATACTACGATTTTTGACCGAAACTTGCATTTCAAATATTTTCATAGAATCTAATTTTCGGATGATTTTTTGCATGGACTTCCTTCATAACCTTCCATCGTTATATATATAAATAATATTAGATGCTTCGTATCATTTCGAACAGTCCCCAATTTAATTTGATTTTTGAGAGAAATTAGTATAAAATAGTATATAATATATTATGATTTTTTGACCGAAACTTGCATTTCGAAAAGCTTCATATATCTAGTTTTCAGATGATTTTTTTGCATGGACTACCATCATAACCTTTCCTGTTAACATACATAAATGATCTGAAGAGTCTTGTATGATTTCAAATAGTCCCCAATTAAATTTGATTTTTTTGACCGAAACTAGTGTATAATATACTACGATTTATGACCGAAACTTGCATTTCGAAAAGTTTCAAAGAATCTAATTTTCAGATGATTATTTGCATTTACTTCCATCATAACTTTCCCTCTTAACATATATAAATGATCTGAAAAGTCTTCTATTATTTCAAATTGTCCCCAATTAAATTTGATTTTTTGGACCAAAACTAGTGTATAATATACTGCGATTTTTGACCGAAACTTGCATTTAGAAAAGTTTCATAGAATCTAGTTTTCAGATGATTTTTTGCATGGACTTCCATCATAATCTTCCCTCTTAACATATATAAATGATCGGAAATGTCTCGTATCACGTCAAATAATCCCCAATTAAATTTTATTTTTTTGACCGAAACTAGTGTATAATATACCACGATTTTTGAACGAAACTTGCATTTCGAAAAGTTTCATTGAATCTAATTTTTAGATGATTTTTTTCATGGACTTCCATCATAACCTTCCCTCTTAACATATATAAATGATCTGAAAAGTCTCGTATCATTTCAAATAGTCCCCAATTAAATTTGATTTTTTTTCACCGAAACTAGTGTATAATATACTACGATTTATAACAGAAACTTACATTTCGAAAAGTTTCATAGAATCTAATTTTTAGATGATTTTTTGCATGGACTTCCATCATAACCTTCCCTCTTAACATATATAAATGATCTGAAAAGTCTCGTATCATTTCAAATAGTCCCCAATTAAATTTTATTTTTTTGAAAACTAGTGTATAATATACTACGATTTTTGACCGAAACTTGCATTTCGAAATGTTTCATAGAATCTAATTTTCGGATGATTTTTTGCATGGACTTCCTTCATAACCTTCCATCGTTATATATATAAATAATATTAGATGCTTCGTATCATTTCGAACAGTCCCCAATTTAATTTGATTTTTGAGAGAAATTAGTAAAAAATAGTGTATAATATATTATGATTTTTTGACCGAAACTTGCATTTCGAAAAGCATCATATATCTAGTTTTCAGATGATTTTTTTGCATGGACTACCAGCATAACCTTTCCTGTTAACATACATAAATGATCTGAAAAGTCTTGTATGATTTCAAATAGTCCCCAATTAAATTTGATTTTTTTGACCGAAACTAGTGTATAATATACTACGATTTATGACCGAAACTTGCATTTCGAAAAGTTTCAAAGAATCTAATTTTCAGATGATTATTTGCATTTACTTCCATCATAACTTTCCCTCTTAACATATATAAATGATCTGAAAAGTCCCGTATCATTTCAAATTGTCCCCAATTAAATTTGATTTTTTGGACCAAAACTAGTGTATAATATACTGCGATTTTTGACCGAAATTTGCATTTAGAAAAGTTTCATAGAATCTAGTTTTCAGATGATTTTTTGCATGGACTTCCATCATAATCTTCCCTCTTAACATATATAAATGATCGGAAATGTCTCGTATCACGTCAAATAATCCCCAATTAAATTTTATTTTTTTGACCGAAACTAGTGTATAATATACCACGATTTTTGAACGAAACTTGCATTTTGAAAAGTTTCATTGAATCTAATTTTTAGATGATTTTTTTCATGGACTTCCATCATAACCTTCCCTATTAACATATATAAATGATCTGAAAAGTCTCGTATCATTTCAAATAGTCCCCAATTAAATTTGATTTTTTTTCACCGAAACTAGTGTATAATATACTACGATTTATAACAGAAACTTGCATTTCGAAAAGTTTCATAGAATCTAGTTTTCATATTATTTTTTGCATGGACTTCCATCAAAATCTTCCCTTTTAACATATATAAATGATCTGAAATGTCTCGTATCACTTCAAATAGTCCCCAATTAAAGTTGATTTTTTTCACCGAAACTAGTGTATAATATAGTACAATTTATAACAGTAACTTGCATTTCGAAAAGTTTCATAGTATCTAGTTTTCATATTATTTTTTGCATGGACTTCCATCAAAATCTTCCCTTTTAACATATATAAATGATCTGAAATGTCTCGTATCACTTCAAATAGTCCCCAATTAAATTATATTTTTTTTACCGAAACTAGTATATAATATATTATGATTTTTTGACCGAAACTTGCATTTCGAAAAGTTTCATAGAATCTAATTTTCAGATGATTTCTTTGCATGGACTTCCATCATAACCTTTCCTGTTAACATACATAAATGATCTGAAGAGTCTTGTATGATTTCAAATAGTCCCCAATTAAATTTTATTTTTTTGACCGAAACTAGTGTATAATATACTACGATTTTTGACCGAAACTTGCATTTCAAATATTATCATAGAATCTAATTTTCGGATGATTATTTGCATGGACTTCCATCATAACTTTCCCTCTTAACATATATAAATGATCTGAAAAGTCTTCTATTATTTCAAATTGTCCCCAATTAAATTTGATTTTTTGGACCAAAACTAGTGTATAATATACTGCGATTTTTGACCGAAACTTGCATTTAGAAAAGTTTCATAGAATCTAGTTTTCAGATGATTTTTTGCATGGACTTCCATCATAATCTTCCCTCTTAACATATAAATGATCGGAAATGTCTCGTATCACGTCAAATAATCCCCAATTAAATTTTATTTTTTTGACCGAAACTAGTGTATAATATACCACGATTTTTGAACGAAACTTGCATTTCGAAAAGTTTCATTGAATCTAATTTTTAGATGATTTTTTTCATGGACTTCCATCATAACCTTCCCTCTTAACATATATAAATGATCTGAAAAGTCTCGTATCATTTCAAATAGTCCCCAATTAAATTTGATTTTTTTTCACCGAAACTAGTGTATAATATACTACGATTTATAACAGAAACTTGCATTTCGAAAAGTTTCAAGGAATCTAGTTTTCATATTATTTTTTGCATGGACTTCCATCATAATCTTCCCTTTTAACATATATAAATGATCTGAAATGTCTCGTATCACTTCAAATAGTCCCCAATTAAATTATATATTTTTTACCGAAACTAGTATATAATATACTACGATTTTTGACTTAACTTGCATTTCGAAAAGTTTCATAGAATCTAATTTTCAGATGATTTTTTACATGGACTTCCATCATAACCTTCCCTCTTAACATATATAAATGATCTGAAAAGTCTCGTATCAATTCAAATAGTCCCCAATTAAATTTTATTTTTTTGACCGAAACTAGTGTATAATATACTACGATTTATGACCGAAACTTGCATTTCGAAAAGTTTCTTAGAATCTAATTTTCAGATTATTATTTGCATTAACTTCCATCATAACCTTCCCTCTTAACATATATAAATGATCTGAAAAGTCTCGTATCATTTCAAATTGTCCCCAATTAGATTTGATTTTTTGGACCGAAACTAGTGTATAATATACTTCGATTTTTGATCGAAACTAGTGTATAATATACTGCGATTTTTGACCGAAACTTGCATTTAGAAAAGTTTCATAGAATCTAGTTTTCAAATGATTTTTTGCATGGACTTCCATCATAATCTTCCCTCTTAACATATATAAATGATCGGAAATGTCTCGTATCACGTCAAATAATCCCCAATTAAATTTTATATTTTTGACCGAAACTAGTGTATAATATACCACGATTTTTGAACGAAACTTGCATTTCGAAAAGTTTCATTGAATCTAATTTTTAGATGATTTTTTTCATGGACTTCCATCATAACCTTCCCTCTTAACATATATAAATGATCTGAAAAGTCTCGTATCATTTCAAATAGTCCCCAATCAAATTTGATTTTTTTTCACCGAAACTAGTGTATAATATACTACGATTTATAACAGAAACTTGCATTTCGAAAAGTTTCATAGAATCTAATTTTTAGATGATTTTTTGCATGGACTTCCATCATAACCTTCCCTCTTAACATATATAAATGATCTGAAAAGTCTCGTATCATTTCAAATAGTCCCCAATTAAATTTTAGTTTTTTGACCGAAACTAGTGTATAATATACTACGATTTTTGACCGAAACTTGCATTTCGAAATGTTTCATAGAATCTAATTTTCGGATGATTTTTTGCATGGACTTCCTTCATAACCTTCCATCGTTATATATATAAATAATATTAGATGCTTCGTATCATTTCGAACAGTCCCCAATTTAATTTGATTTTTGAGAGAAATTAGTAAAAAATAGTGTATAATATATTATGATTTTTTGACCGAAACTTGCATTTCGAAAAGCTTCATATATCTAGTTTTCAGATGATTTTTTTGCATGGACTACCAGCATAACCTTTCCTCTTAACATACATAAATGATCTGAAAAGTCTTGTATGATTTCAAATAGTCCCCAATTAAATTTGATTTTTTTTACCGAAACTAGTGTATAATATACTACGATTTATGACCGAAACTTGCATTTCGAAAAGTTTCAAAGAATCTAATTTTCAGATGATTATTTGCATTTACTTCCATCATAACTTTCCCTCTTAACATATATAAATGATCTGAAAAGTCCCGTATCATTTCAAATTGTCCCCAATTAAATTTGATTTTTTGGACCAAAACTAGTGTATAATATACTGCGATTTTTGACCGAAACTTGCATTTAGAAAAGTTTCATAGAATCTAGTTTTCAGATGATTTTTTGCATGGACTTCCATCATAATCTTCCCTCTTAACATATATAAATGATCGGAAATGTCTCGTATCACGTCAAATAATCCCCAATTAAATTTTATTTTTTTGACCGAAACTAGTGTATAATATACCACGATTTTTGAACGAAACTTGCATTTTGAAAAGTTTCATTGAATCTAATTTTTAGATGATTTTTTTCATGGACTTCCATCATAACCTTCCCTATTAACATATATAAATGATCTGAAAAGTCTCGTATCATTTCAAATAGTCCCCAATTAAATTTGATTTTTTTTCACCGAAACTAGTGTATAATATACTACGATTTATAACAGAAACTTGCATTTCGAAAAGTTTCAAAGAATCTAGTTTTCATATTATTTTTTGCATGGACTTCCATCAAAATCTTCCCTTTTAACATATATAAATGATCTGAAATGTCTCGTATCACTTCAAATAGTCCCCAATTAAATTTGATTTTTTTCACCGAAACTAGTGTATAATATAGTACGATTTATAACAGTAACTTGCATTTCGAAAAGTTTCATAGTATCTAGTTTTCATATTATTTTTTGCATGGACTTCCATCAAAATCTTCCCTTTTAACATATATAAATGATCTGAAATGTCTCGTATCACTTCAAATAGTCCCCAATTAAATTATATTTTTTTTATACCGAAACTAGTATATAATATATTATGATTTTTTGACCGAAACTTGCATTTCGAAAAGTTTCATAGAATCTAATTTTCAGATGATTTTTTGCATGGACTTCCATCATAACCTTTCCTGTTAACATACATAAATGATCTGAAGAGTCTTGTATGATTTCAAATAGTCCCCAATTAAATTTGATTTTTTTGACCGAAACTAGTGTATAATATACTACGATTTATGACCGAAACTTGCATTTCGAAAAGTTTCAAAGAATCTAATTTTCAGATGATTATTTGCATTTACTTCCATCATAACTTTCCCTCTTAACATATATAAATGATCTGAAAAGTCTTCTATTATTTCAAATTGTCCCCAATTAAATTTGATTTTTTGGACCAAAACTAGTGTATAATATACTGCGATTTTTGACCGAAACTTGCATTTAGAAAAGTTTCATAGAATCTAGTTTTCAGATGATTTTTTGCATGGACTTCCATCATAATCTTCCCTCTTAACATATATAAATGATCGGAAATGTCTCGTATCACGTCAAATAATCCCCAATTAAATTTTATTTTTTTGACCGAAACTAGTGTATAATATACCACGATTTTTGAACGAAACTTGCATTTCGAAAAGTTTCATTGAATCTAATTTTTAGATGATTTTTTTCATGGACTTCCATCATAACCTTCCCTCTTAACATATATAAATGATCTGAAAAGTCTCGTATCATTTCAAATAGTCCCCAATTAAATTTGATTTTTTTTCACCGAAACTAGTGTATAATATACTACGATTTATAACAGAAACTTGCATTTCGAAAAGTTTCAAGGAATCTAGTTTTCATATTATTTTTTGCATGGACTTCCATCATAATCTTCCCTTTTAACATATATAAATGATCTGAAATGTCTCGTATCACTTCAAATAGTCCCCAATTAAATTATATATTTTTTACCGAAACTAGTATATAATATACTACGATTTTTGACTTAACTTGCATTTCGAAAAGTTTCATAGAATCTAATTTTCAGATGATTTTTTACATGGACTTCCATCATAACCTTCCCTCTTAACATATATAAATGATCTGAAAAGTCTCGTATCAATTCAAATAGTCCCCAATTAAATTTTATTTTTTTGACCGAAACTAGTGTATCATATACTACGATTTATGACCGAAACTTGCATTTCGAAAAGTTTCTTAGAATCTAATTTTCAGATTATTATTTGCATTAACTTCCATCATAACCTTCCCTCTTAACATATATAAATGATCTGAAAAGTCTCGTATCATTTCAAATTGTCCCCAATTAGATTTGATTTTTTGGACCGAAACTAGTGTATAATATACTGCGATTTTTGACCGAAACTAGTGTATAATATACTGCGATTTTTGACCGAAACTTGCATTTAGAAAAGTTTCATAGAATCTAGTTTTCAAATGATTTTTTGCATGGACTTCCATCATAATCTTCCCTCTTAACATATATAAATGATCGGAAATGTCTCGTATCACGTCAAATAATCCCCAATTAAATTTTATATTTTTGACCGAAACTAGTGTATAATATACCACGATTTTTGAACGAAACTTGCATTTTGAAAAGTTTCATTGAATCTAATTTTTAGATGATTTTTTTCATGGACTTCCATCATAACCTTCCCTCTTAACATATATAAATGATCTGAAAAGTCTCGTATCATTTCAAATAGTCCCCAATTAAATTTGATTTTTTTTCACCGAAACTAGTGTATAATATACTACGATTTATAACAGAAACTTGCATTTCGAAAAGTTTCATAGAATCTAATTTTTAGATGATTTTTTGCATGGACTTCCATCATAACCTTCCCTCTTAACATATATAAATGATCTGAAAACTCTCGTATCATTTCAAATAGTCCCCAATTAAATTTTATTTTTTTGACCGAAACTAGTGTATAATATACTACGATTTTTGACCGAAACTTGCATTTCGAAATGTTTCATAGAATCTAATTTTCGGATGATTTTTTGCATGGACTTCCTTCATAACCTTCCATCGTTATATATATAAATAATATTAGATGCTTCGTATCATTTCGAACAGTCCCCAATTTAATTTGATTTTTGAGAGAAATTAGTAAAAAATAGTGTATAATATATTATGATTTTTTGACCGAAACTTGCATTTCGAAAAGCTTCATATATCTAGTTTTCAGATGATTTTTTTGCATGGACTACCAGCATAACCTTTCCTCTTAACTATCATAAATGATCTGAAAAGTCTTGTATGATTTCAAATAGTCCCCAATTAAATTTGATTTTTTTGACCGAAACTAGTGTATAATATACTACGATTTATGACCGAAACTTGCATTTCGAAAAGTTTCAAAGAATCTAATTTTCAGATGATTATTTGCATTTACTTCCATCATAACTTTCCCTCTTAACATATATAAATGATCTGAAAAGTCCCGTATCATTTCAAATTGTCCCCAATTAAATTTGATTTTTTGGACCAAAACTAGTGTATAATATACTGCGATTTTTGACCGAAACTTGCATTTAGAAAAGTTTCATAGAATCTAGTTTTCAGATGATTTTTTGCATGGACTTCCATCATAATCTTCCCTCTTAACATATATAAATGATCGGAAATGTCTCGTATCACGTCAAATAATCCCCAATTAAATTTTATTTTTTTGACCGAAACTAGTGTATAATATACCACGATTTTTGAACGAAACTTGCATTTCGAAAAGTTTCATTGAATCTAATTTTTAGATGATTTTTTTCATGGACTTCCATCATAACCTTCCCTCTTAACATATATAAATGATCTGAAAAGTCTCGTATCATTTCAAATAGTCCCCAATTAAATTTGATTTTTTTTCACCGAAACTAGTGTATAATATACTACGATTTATAACAGAAACTTGCATTTCGAAAAGTTTCAAGGAATCTAGTTTTCATATTATTTTTTGCATGGACTTCCATCATAATCTTCCCTTTTAACATATATAAATGATCTGAAATGTCTCGTATCACTTCAAATAGTCCCCAATTAAATTATATATTTTTTACCGAAACTAGTATATAATATACTACGATTTTTGACTTAACTTGCATTTCGAAAAGTTTCATAGAATCTAATTTTCAGATGATTTTTTACATGGACTTCCATCATAACCTTCCCTCTTAACATATATAAATGATCTGAAAAGTCTCGTATCAATTCAAATAGTCCCCAATTAAATTTTATTTTTTTGACCGAAACTAGTGTATCATATACTACGATTTATGACCGAAACTTGCATTTCGAAAAGTTTCTTAGAATCTAATTTTCAGATTATTATTTGCATTAACTTCCATCATAACCTTCCCTCTTAACATATATAAATGATCTGAAAAGTCTCGTATCATTTCAAATTGTCCCCAATTAGATTTGATTTTTTGGACCGAAACTAGTGTATAATATACTGCGATTTTTGACCGAAACTAGTGTATAATATACTGCGATTTTTGACCGAAACTTGCATTTAGAAAAGTTTCATAGAATCTAGTTTTCAAATGATTTTTTGCATGGACTTCCATCATAATCTTCCCTCTTAACATATATAAATGATCGGAAATGTCTCGTATCACGTCAAATAATCCCCAATTAAATTTTATATTTTTGACCGAAACTAGTGTATAATATACCACGATTTTTGAACGAAACTTGCATTTTGAAAAGTTTCATTGAATCTAATTTTTAGATGATTTTTTTCATGGACTTCCATCATAACCTTCCCTCTTAACATATATAAATGATCTGAAAAGTCTCGTATCATTTCAAATAGTCCCCAATTAAATTTGATTTTTTTTCACCGAAACTAGTGTATAATATACTACGATTTATAACAGAAACTTGCATTTCGAAAAGTTTCATAGAATCTAATTTTTAGATGATTTTTTGCATGGACTTCCATCATAACCTTCCCTCTTAACATATATAAATGATCTGAAAACTCTCGTATCATTTCAAATAGTCCCCAATTAAATTTTATTTTTTTGACCGAAACTAGTGTATAATATACTACGATTTTTGACCGAAACTTGCATTTCGAAATGTTTCATAGAATCTAATTTTCGGATGATTTTTTGCATGGACTTCCTTCATAACCTTCCATCGTTATATATATAAATAATATTAGATGCTTCGTATCATTTCGAACAGTCCCCAATTTAATTTGATTTTTGAGAGAAATTAGTAAAAAATAGTGTATAATATATTATGATTTTTTGACCGAAACTTGCATTTCGAAAAGCTTCATATATCTAGTTTTCAGATGATTTTTTTGCATGGACTACCAGCATAACCTTTCCTCTTAACTATCATAAATGATCTGAAAAGTCTTGTATGATTTCAAATAGTCCCCAATTAAATTTGATTTTTTTGACCGAAACTAGTGTATAATATACTACGATTTATGACCGAAACTTGCATTTCGAAAAGTTTCAAAGAATCTAATTTTCAGATGATTATTTGCATTTACTTCCATCATAACTTTCCCTCTTAACATATATAAATGATCTGAAAAGTCCCGTATCATTTCAAATTGTCCCCAATTAAATTTGATTTTTTGGACCAAAACTAGTGTATAATATACTGCGATTTTTGACCGAAACATGCATTTAGAAAAGTTTCATAGAATCTAGTTTTCAGATGATTTTTTGCATGGACTTCCATCATAATCTTCCCTCTTAACATATATAAATGATCGGAAATGTCTCGTATCACGTCAAATAATCCCCAATTAAATTTTATTTTTTTGACCGAAACTAGTGTATAATATACCACGATTTTTGAACGAAACTTGCATTTCGAAAAGTTTCATTGAATCTAATTTTTAGATGATTTTTTTCATGGACTTCCATCATAACCTTCCCTATTAACATATATAAATGATCTGAAAAGTCTCGTATCATTTCAAATAGTCCCCAATTAAATTTGATTTTTTTTCACCGAAACTAGTGTATAATATACTACGATTTATAACAGAAACTTGCATTTCGAAAAGTTTCATAGAATCTAGTTTTCATATTATTTTTTGCATGGACTTCCATCAAAATCTTCCCTTTTAACATATATAAATGATCTGAAATGTCTCGTATCACTTCAAATAGTCCCCAATTAAATTTGATTTTTTTCACCGAAACTAGTGTATAATATAGTACGATTTATAACAGTAACTTGCATTTCGAAAAGTTTCATAGTATCTAGTTTTCATATTATTTTTTGCATGGACTTCCATCAAAATCTTCCCTTTTAACATATATAAATGATCTGAAATGTCTCGTATCACTTCAAATAGTCCCCAATTAAATTATATTTTTTTTACCGAAACTAGTATATAATATACTACGATTTTTGACTGAAACTTGCATTTCGAAAAGTTTCATAGAATCTAATTTTCAGATGATTTTTTGAATGGACTTCCATCATAACCTTCCCTCTTAACATATATAAATGATTTGAAAAGTCTCGTATCATTTCAAATAGTCCCCAATTAAATTTTATTTTTTTGACCGAAACTAGTGTATAATATACTACGATTTTTGACCGAAACTTGCATTTCAAATATTTTCATAGAATCTAATTTTCGGATGATTTTTTGCATGGACTTCCTTCATAACCTTCCATCGTTATATATATAAATAATATTAGATGCTTCGTATCATTTCGAACAGTCCCCAATTTAATTTGATTTTTGAGAGAAATTAGTATAAAATAGTATATAATATATTATGATTTTTTGACCGAAACTTGCATTTCGAAAAGCTTCATATATCTAGTTTTCAGATGATTTTTTTGCATGGACTACCATCATAACCTTTCCTGTTAACATACATAAATGATCTGAAAAGTCTTGTATGATTTCAAATAGTCCCCAATTAAATTTGATTTTTTTGACCGAAACTAGTGTATAATATACTACGATTTATGACCGAAACTTGCATTTCGAAAAGTTTCAAAGAATCTAATTTTCAGATGATTATTTGCATTTACTTCCATCATAACTTTCCCTCTTAACATATATAAATGATCTAAAAAGTCTTCTATTATTTCAAATTGTCCCCAATTAAATTTGATTTTTTGGACCAAAACTAGTGTATAATATACTGCGATTTTTGACCGAAACTTGCATTTAGAAAAGTTTCATATAATCTAGTTTTCAGATGATTTTTTGCATGGACTTCCATCATAATCTTCCCTCTTAACATATATAAATGATCGGAAATGTCTCGTATCACGTCAAATAATCCCCAATTAAATTTTATTTTTTTGACCGAAACTAGTGTATAATATACCACGATTTTTGAACGAAACTTGCATTTCGAAAAGTTTCATTGAATCTAATTTTTAGATGATTTTTTTCATGGACTTCCATCATAACCTTCCCTCTTAACATATATAAATGATCTGAAAAGTCTCGTATCATTTCAAATAGTCCCCAATTAAATTTGATTTTTTTTCACCGAAACTAGTGTATAATATACTACGATTTATAACAGAAACTTGCATTTCGAAAAGTTTCAAAGAATCTAGTTTTCATATTATTTTTTGCATGGACTCCCATCATAATCTTCCCTTTTAACATATATAAATGATCTGAAATGTCTCGTATCACTTCAAATAGTCCCCAATTAAATTATATATTTTTTTTACCGAAACTAGTATATAATATACTACGATTTTTGACTTAACTTGCATTTCGAAAAGTTTCATAGAATCTAATTTTCAGATGATTTTTTACATGGACTTCCATCATAACCTTCCCTCTTAACATATATAAATGATCTGAAAAGTCTCGTATCAATTCAAATAGTCCCCAATTAAATTTTATTTTTTTGACCGAAACTAGTGTATAATATACTACGATTTATGACCGAAACTTGCATTTCGAAAAGTTTCTTAGAATCTAATTTTCAGATTATTATTTGCATTAACTTCCATCATAACCTTCCCTCTTAACATATATAAATGATCTGAAAAGTCTCGTATCATTTCAAATTGTCCCCAATTAGATTTGATTTTTTGGACCGAAACTAGTGTATAATATACTGCGATTTTTGACCGAAACTAGTGTATAATATACTGCGATTTTTGACCGAAACTTGCATTTAGAAAAGTTTCATAGAATCTAGTTTTCAGATGATTTTTTGCATGGACTTCCATCATAATCTTCCCTCTTAACATATATAAATGATCGGAAATGTCTCGTATCACGTCAAATAATCTCTAATTAAATTTTATTTTTTTGACTGAAACTAGTGTATAATATACCACGATTTTTGAACGAAACTTGCATTTCGAAAAGTTTCATTGAATCTAATTTTTAGATGATTTTTTTCATGGACTTCCATCATAACCTTCCCTCTTAACATATATAAATGATCTGAAAAGTCTCGTATCATTTCAAATAGTCCCCAATTAAATTTGATTTTTTTTCACCGAAACTAGTGTATAATATACTACGATTTATAACAGAAACTTGCATTTCGAAAAGTTTCAAAGAATCTAGTTTTCATATTATTTTTTGCATGGACTTCCATCATAATCTTCCCTTTTAACATATATAAATGATCTGAAATGTCTCGTATCACTTCAAATAGTCCCGAATTAAATTATATATTTTTTACCGAAACTAGTATATAATATACTACGATTTTTGACTTAACTTGCATTTCGAAAAGTTTCATAGAATCTAATTTTTAGATGATTTTTTGCATGGACTTCCATCATAACCTTCCCTCTTAACATATATAAATGATCTGAAAAGTCTCGTAGCATTTCAAATAGTCCCCAATTAAATTTTATTTTTTTGACCGAAACTAGTGTATAATATACTACGATTTTTGACCGAAACTTGCATTTCGAAATGTTTCATAGAATCTAATTTTCGGATGATTTTTTGCATGGACTTCCTTCATAACCTTCCATTGTTATATATATAAATAATATTAGATGCTTCGTATCATTTCGAACAGTCCCCAATTTAATTTGATTTTTGAGAGAAACTAGTATAAAATAGTGTATAATATATTATGATTTTTTGACCGAAACTTGCATTTCGAAAAGCTTCATATATCTAGTTTTCAGATGATTTTTTTGCATGGACTACCATCATAACCTTTCCTCTTAACATACATAAATGATCTGAAAAGTCTTGTATGATTTCAAATAGTCCCCAATTAAATTTTATTTTTTTGACCGAAACTAGTGTATAATATACTACGATTTATGACCGAAACTTGCATTTCGAAAAGTTTCAAAGAATCTAATTTTCAGATGATTATTTGCATTTACTTCCATCATAACTTTCCCTCTTAACATATATAAATGATCTGAAAAGTCCCGTATCATTTCAAATTGTCCCCAATTAAATTTGATTTTTTGGACCAAAACTAGTGTAAAATATACTGCGATTTTTGACCGAAACTTGCATTTAGAAAAGTTTCATAGAATCTAGTTTTCAGATGATTTTTTGCATGGACTTCCATCATAATCTTCCCTCTTAACATATATAAATGATCGGAAATGTCTCGTATCACGTCAAATAATCCCCAATTAAATTTTATTTTTTTGACCGAAACTAGTGTATAATATACCACGATTTTTGAACGAAACTTGCATTTCGAAAAGTTTCATTGAATCTAATTTTTAGATGATTTTTTTCATGGACTTCCATCATAACCTTCCCAATTAACATATATAAATGATCTGAAAAGTCTCGTATCATTTCAAATAGTCCCCAATTAAATTTGATTTTTTTTCACCGAAACTAGTGTATAATATACTACGATTTATAACAGAAACTTGCATTTCGAAAAGTTTCATAGAATCTAGTTTTCATATTATTTTTTGCATGGACTTCCATCAAAATCTTCCCTTTTAACATATATAAATGATCTGAAATGTCTCGTATCACTTCAAATAGTCCCCAATTAAATTTGATTTTTTTCACCGAAACTAGTGTATAATATAGTACGATTTATAACAGTAACTTGCATTTCGAAAAGTTTCATAGTATCTAGTTTTCATATTATTTTTTGCATGGACTTCCATCAAAATCATCCCTTTTAACATATATAAATGATCTGAAATGTCTCGTATCACTTCAAATAGTCCCCATTTAAATTATATTTTTTTTATTACCGAAACTAGTATATAATATACTACGATTTTTGACTGAAACTTGCATTTCGAAAAGTTTCATAGAATCTAATTTTCAGATGATTTTTTGCATGGACTTCCATCATAACCTTCCCTCTTAACATATATAAATGATCTGAAAAGTCCCGTATCATTTCAAATAGTCCCCAATTAAATTTTATTTTTTTGACCGAAACTAGTGTATAATATACTACGATTTTTGACCGAAACTTGCATTTCAAATATTTTCATAGAATCTAATTTTCGGATGATTTTTTGCATGGACTTCCTTCATAACCTTCCTTCGTTATATATATAAATAATATTAGATGCTTCGTATCATTTCGAACAGTCCCCAATTTAATTTGATTTTTGAGAGAAATTAGTATAAAATAGTATATAATATATTATGATTTTTTGACCGAAACTTGCATTTCGAAAAGCTTCATATATCTAGTTTTCAGATGATTTTTTTGCATGGACTACCATCATAACTTTTCCTGTTAACATACATAAATGATCTGAAAAGTCTTGTATGATTTCAAATAGTCCCCAATTAAATTTGATTTTTTTGACCGAAACTAGTGTATAATATACTACGATTTATGACCGAAACATGCATTTCGAAAGGTTTCAAAGAATCTAATTTTCAGATGATTATTTGCATTTACTTCCATCATAACTTTCCCTCTTAACATATATAAATGATCTGAAAAGTCTTCTATCATTTCAAATTGTCCCCAATTAAATTTGATTTTTTGGACCAAAACTAGTGTATAATATACTGCGATTTTTGACCGAAACTTGCATTTAGAAAAGTTTCATAGAATCTAGTTTTCAGATGATTTTTTGCATGGACTTCCATCATAATCTTCCCTCTTAACATATATAAATGATCGGAAATGTCTCGTATCACGTCAAATAATCCCCAATTAAATTTTATTTTTTTGACCGAAACTAGTGTATAATATACCACGATTTTTGAACGAAACTTGCATTTCGAAAAGTTTCATTGAATCTAATTTTTAGATGATTTTTTTCATGGACTTCCATCATAACCTTCCCTATTAACATATATAAATGATCTGAAAAGTCTCGTATCATTTCAAATAGTCCCCAATTAAATTTGATTTTTTTTCACCGAAACTAGTGTATAATATACTACGATTTATAACAGAAACTTGCATTTCGAAAAGTTTCTAGAATCTAGTTTTCATATTACTTTTTGCATGGACTTCCATCAAAATCTTCCCTTTTAACATATATAAATGATCTGAAATGTCTCGTATCACTTCAAATAGTCCCCAATTAAATTATATATTTTTTTACCGAAACTAGTATATAATATACTACGATTTTTGACTGAAACTTTCATTTCGAAAAGTTTCATAGAATCTAATTTTCAGATGATTTTTTGCATATACTTCCATCATAACCTTCCCTCTTAACATATATAAATGATCTGAAAAGTCTTGTATCATTTCAAATAGTCCCCAATTAAATTTTATTTTTTTGACCGAAACTAGTGTATAATATACTACGATTTTTGACCGAAACTTGCATTTCGAAATGTTTCATAGAATCTAATTTTCGGATGATTTTTTGCATGGACTTCCTTCATAACCTTCCATCGTTATATATATAAATAATATTAGATGCTTCGTATCATTTCGAACAGTCCCCAATTTAATTTGATTTTTGAGAGAAACTAGTATAAAATAGTGTATAATATATTATGATTTTTTGACCGAAACTTGCATTTCGAAAAGCTTCATATATCTAGTTTTCAGATGATTTTTTTGCATGGACTACCATCATAACCTTTCCTCTTAACATACATAAATGATCTGAAAAGTCTTGTATGATTTCAAATAGTCCCCAATTAAATTTGATTTTTTTGACCGAAACTAGTGTATAATATACTACGATTTATGACCGAAACTTGCATTTCGAAAAGTTTCAAAGTATCTAATTTTCAGATGATTATTTGCAATTACTTCCATCATAACTTTCCCTCTTAACATATATAAATGATCTGAAAAGTCCCGTATCATTTCAAATTGTCCCCAATTAAATTTGATTTTTTGGACCAAAACTAGTGTATAATATACTGCGATTTTTGACCGAAACTTGCATTTAGAAAAGTTTCATAGAAGCTAGTTTTCAGATGATTTTTTGCATGGACTTCCATCATAATCTTCCCTCTTAACATATATAAATGATCGGAAATGTCTCGTATCACGTCAAATAATCCCCAATTAAATTTTATTTTTTTGACCGAAACTAGTGTATAATATACCACGATTTTTGAACGAAACTTGCATTTCGAAAAGTTTCATTGAATCTAATTTTTAGATGATTTTTTTCATGGACTTCCATCATAACCTTCCCTATTAACATATATAAATGATCTGAAAAGTCTCGTATCATTTCAAATAGTCCCCAATTCAATTTGATTTTTTTTCACCGAAACTAGTGTATAATATACTACGATTTATAACAGAAACTTGCATTTCTAAAAGTTTCATAGAATCTAGTTTTCATATTATTTTTTGCATGGACTTCCATCAAAATCTTCCCTTTTAACATATATAAATGATCTGAAATGTCTCGTATCACTTCAAATAGTCCCCAATTAAATTATATATTTTTTTACCGAAACTAGTATATAATATACTACGATTTTTGACTGAAACTTGCATTTCGAAAAGTTTCATAGAATCTAATTTTCAGATGATTTTTTGCATATACTTCCATCATAACCTTCCCTTTTAACATATATAAATGATCTGAAAAGTCTCGTATCATTTCAAATAGTCCCCAATTATATTTTATTTTTTTGACCGAAACTAGTGTATAATATACTACGATTTTTGACCGAAACATGCATTTCGAAATGTTTCATAGAATCTAATTTTCGGATGATTTTTTGCATGGACTTCCTTCATAACCTTCCATCGTTATATATATAAATTATATTAGATGCTTCGTATCATTTCGAACAGTCCCCAATTTAATTTGATTTTTGAGAGAAACTAGTATAAAATAGTGTATAATATATTATGATTTTTTGACCGAAACTTGCATTTCGAAAAGCTTCATATATCTAGTTTTCAGATGATTTTTTTGCATGGACTACCATCATAACCTTTCCTCTTAACATACATAAATGATCTGAAAAGTATTGTATGATTTCAAATAGTCCCCAATTAAATTTGATTTTTTTGACCGAAACTAGTGTATAATATACTACGATTTATGACCGAAACTTGCATTTCGAAAAGTTTCAACGAATCTAATTTTCAGATGATTATTTGCATTTACTTCCATCATAACTTTCCCTCAAAACATATATAAATGATCTGAAAAGTCCCGTATCATTTCAAATTGTCCCCAATTAAATTTGATTTTTTGGACCAAAACTAGTGTATAATATACTGCGATTTTTGACCGAAACTTGCATTTAGAAAAGTTTCATAGAAGCTAGTTTTCAGATGATTTTTTGCATGGACTTCCATCATAATCTTCCCTCTTAACATATATAAATGATCGGAAATGTCTCGTATCACGTCAAATAATCCCCAATTAAATTTTATTTTTTTGACCGAAACTAGTGTATAATATACCACGATTTTTGAACGAAACTTGCATTTCGAAAAGTTTCATTGAATCTAATTTTTAGATGATTTTTTTCATGGACTTCCATCATAACCTTCCCTATTAACATATATAAATGATCTGAAAAGTCTCATATCATTTCAAATAGTCCCCAATTAAATTTGATTTTTTTTCACCGAAACTAGTGTATAATATACTACGATTTATAACAGAAACTTGCATTTCTAAAAGTTTCATAGAATCTAGTTTTCATATTATTTTTTGCATGGACTTCCATCAAAATCTTCCCTTTTAACATATATAAATGATCTGAAATGTCTCGTATCACTTCAAATAGTCCCCAATTAAATTATATATTTTTTTACCGAAACTAGTATATAATATACTACGATTTTTGACTGAAACTTGCATTTCGAAAAGTTTCATAGAATCTAATTTTCAGATGATTTTTTGCATATACTTCCATCATAACCTTCCCTCTTAACATATATAAATGATCTGAAAAGTCTCGTATCATTTCAAATAGTCCCCAATTAAATTTTATTTTTTTGACCGAAACTAGTGTATAATATACTACGATTTTTGACCGAAACTTGCATTTCGAAATGTTTCATAGAATCTAATTTTCGGATGATTTTTTGCATGGACTTCCTTCATAACCTTCCATCGTTATATATATAAATAATATTAGATGCTTCGTATCATTTCGAACAGTCCCCAATTTAATTTGATTTTTGAGAGAAACTAGTATAAAATAGTGTATAATATATTATGATTTTTTGACCGAAACTTGCATTTCGAAAAGCTTCATATATCTAGTTTTCAGATGATTTTTTTGCATGGACTACCATCATAACCTTTCCTCTTAACATACATAAATGATCTGAAAAGTCTTGTATGATTTCAAATAGTCCCCAATTAAATTTGATTTTTTTGACCGAAACTAGTGTATAATATACTACGATTTATGACCGAAACTTGCATTTCGAAAAGTTTCAAAGTATCTAATTTTCAGATGATTATTTGCAATTACTTCCATCATAACTTTCCCTCTTAACATATATAAATGATCTGAAAAGTCCCGTATCATTTCAAATTGTCCCCAATTAAATTTGATTTTTTGGACCAAAACTAGTGTATAATATACTGCGATTTTTGACCGAAACTTGCATTTAGAAAAGTTTCATAGAAGCTAGTTTTCAGATGATTTTTTGCATGGACTTCCATCATAATCTTCCCTCTTAACATATATAAATGATCGGAAATGTCTCGTATCACGTCAAATAATCCCCAATTAAATTTTATTTTTTTGACCGAAACTAGTGTATAATATACCACGATTTTTGAACGAAACTTGCATTTCGAAAAGTTTCATTGAATCTAATTTTTAGATGATTTTTTTCATGGACTTCCATCATAACCTTCCCTATTAACATATATAAATGATCTGAAAAGTCTCGTATCATTTCAAATAGTCCCCAATTAAATTTGATTTTTTTTCACCGAAACTAGTGTATAATATACTACGATTTATAACAGAAACTTGCATTTCTAAAAGTTTCATAGAATCTAGTTTTCATATTATTTTTTGCATGGACTTCCATCAAAATCTTCCCTTTTAACATATATAAATGATCTGAAATGTCTCGTATCACTTCAAATAGTCCCCAATTAAATTATATATTTTTTTACCGAAACTAGTATATAATATACTACGATTTTTGACTGAAACTTGCATTTCGAAAAGTTTCATAGAATCTAATTTTCAGATGATTTTTTGCATATACTTCCATCATAACCTTCCCTCTTAACATATATAAATGATCTGAAAAGTCTCGTATCATTTCAAATAGTCCCCAATTAAATTTTATTTTTTTGACCGAAACTAGTGTATAATATACTACGATTTTTGACCGAAACTTGCATTTCGAAATGTTTCATAGAATCTAATTTTCGGATGATTTTTTGCATGGACTTCCTTCATAACCTTCCATCGTTATATATATAAATAATATTAGATGCTTCGTATCATTTCGAACAGTCCCCAATTTAATTTGATTTTTGAGAGAAACTAGTATAAAATAGTGTATAATATATTATGATTTTTTGACCGAAACTTGCATTTCGAAAAGCTTCATATATCTAGTTTTCAGATGATTTTTTTGCATGGACTACCATCATAACCTTTCCTCTTAACATACATAAATGATCTGAAAAGTATTGTATGATTTCAAATAGTCCCCAATTAAATTTGATTTTTTTGACCGAAACTAGTGTATAATATACTACGATTTATGACCGAAACTTGCATTTCGAAAAGTTTCAACGAATCTAATTTTCAGATGATTATTTGCATTTACTTCCATCATAACTTTCCCTCAAAACATATATAAATGATCTGAAAAGTCCCGTATCATTTCAAATTGTCCCCAATTAAATTTGATTTTTTGGACCAAAACTAGTGTATAATATACTGCGATTTTTGACCGAAACTTGCATTTAGAAAAGTTTCATAGAAGCTAGTTTTCAGATGATTTTTTGCATGGACTTCCATCATAATCTTCCCTCTTAACATATATAAATGATCGGAAATGTCTCGTATCACGTCAAATAATCCCCAATTAAATTTTATTTTTTTGACCGAAACTAGTGTATAATATACCACGATTTTTGAACGAAACTTGCATTTCGAAAAGTTTCATTGAATCTAATTTTTAGATGATTTTTTTCATGGACTTCCATCATAACCTTCCCTATTAACATATATAAATGATCTGAAAAGTCTCGTATCATTTCAAATAGTCCCCAATTAAATTTGATTTTTTTTCACCGAAACTAGTGTATAATATACTACGATTTATAACAGAAACTTGCATTTCTAAAAGTTTCATAGAATCTAGTTTTCATATTATTTTTTGCATGGACTTCCATCAAAATCTTCCCTTTTAACATATATAAATGATCTGAAATGTCTCGTATCACTTCAAATAGTCCCCAATTAAATTATATATTTTTTTACCGAAACTAGTATATAATATACTACGATTTTGTACTAAAACTTGCATTTCGAAAAGTTTCATAGAATCTAATTTTCAGATGATTTTTTGCATATACTTCCATCATAACCTTCCCTCTTAACATATATAAATGATCTGAAAAGTCTCGTATCATTTCAAATAGTCCCCAATTAAATTTTATTTTTTTGACGGAAACTAGTGTATAATATACTACGATTTTTGACCGAAACTTGCATTTCGAAATGTTTCATAGAATCTAATTTTCGGATGATTTTTTGCATGGACTTCCTTCATAACCTTCCATCGTTATATATATAAATTATATTAGATGCTTCGTATCATTTCGAACAGTCCCCAATTTAATTTGATTTTTGAGAGAAACTAGTATAAAATAGTGTATAATATATTATGATTTTTTGACCGAAACTTGCATTTCGAAAAGCTTCATATATCTAGTTTTCAGATGATTTTTTTGCATGGACTACCATCATAACCTTTCCTCTTAACATACATAAATGATCTGAAAAGTATTGTATGATTTCAAATAGTCCCCAATTAAATTTGATTTTTTTGACCGAAACTAGTGTATAATATACTACGATTTATGACCGAAACTTGCATTTCGAAAAGTTTCAACGAATCTAATTTTCAGATGATTATTTGCATTTACTTCCATCATAACTTTCCCTCAAAACATATATAAATGATCTGAAAAGTCCCGTATCATTTCAAATTGTCCCCAATTAAATTTGATTTTTTGGACCAAAACTAGTGTATAATATACTGCGATTTTTGACCGAAACTTGCATTTAGAAAAGTTTCATAGAAGCTAGTTTTCAGATGATTTTTTGCATGGACTTCCATCATAATCTTCCCTCTTAACATATATAAATGATCGGAAATGTCTCGTATCACGTCAAATAATCCCCAATTAAATTTTATTTTTTTGACCGAAACTAGTGTATAATATACCACGATTTTTGAACGAAACTTGCATTTCGAAAAGTTTCATTGAATCTAATTTTTAGATGATTTTTTTCATGGACTTCCATCATAACCTTCCCTATTAACATATATAAATGATCTGAAAAGTCTCGTATCATTTCAAATAGTCCCCAATTAAATTTGATTTTTTTCCACCGAAACTAGTGTATAATATACTACGATTTATAACAGAAACTTGCATTTCGAAATGTTTCATAGAATCTAGTTTTCATATTATTTTTTGCATGGACTTCCATCAAAATCTTCCCTTTTAACATATATAAATGATCTGAAATGTCTCGTATCACTTCAAATAGTCCCCAATTAAATTATATATTTTTTTACCGAAACTAGTATATAATATACTACGATTTTTGACTGAAACTTGCATTTCGAAAAGTTTCATAGAATCTAATTTTCAGATGATTTTTTGCATATACTTCCATCATAACCTTCCCTCTTAACATATATAAATGATCTGAAAAGTCTCGTATCATTTCAAATAGTCCCCAATTAAATTTTTTTTTTTTGACCGAAACTAGTGTATAATATACTACGATTTTTGACCGAAACTTGCATTTCGAAATGTTTCATAGAATCTAATTTTCGGATGATTTTTTGCATGGACTTCCTTCATAACCTTCCATCGTTATATATATAAATAATATTAGATGCTTCGTATCATTTCGAACAGTCCCCAATTTAATTTGATTTTTGAGAGAAACTAGTATAAAATAGTGTATAATATATTATGATTTTTTGACCGAAACATGCATTTCGAAAAGCTTCATATATCTAGTTTTCAGATGATTTTTTTGCATGGACTACCATCATAACCTTTCCTCTTAACATACATAAATGATCTGAAAAGTCTTGTATGATTTCAAATAGTCCCCAATTAAATTTGATTTTTTTGACCGAAACTAGTGTATAATATACTACGATTTATGACCGAAACTTGCATTTCGAAAAGTTTCAAAGAATCTAATTTTCAGATGATTATTTGCATTTACTTCCATCATAACTTTCCCTCTTAACATATATAAATGATCTGAAAAGTCTCGTATCATTTCAAATTGTCCCCAATTAAATTTGATTTTTTGGACCAAAACTAGTGTATAATATACTGCGATTTTTGACCGAAACTTGCATTTAGATAAGTTTCATAGAATCTAGTTTTCAGATGATTTTTTGCATGGACTTCCATCATAATCTTCCCTCTTAACATATATAAATGATCGGAAATGTCTCGTATCACGTCAAATAATCCCCAATTAAATTTTATTTTTTTGACCGAAACTAGTGTATAATATACCACTATTTTTGAACGAAACTTGCATTTCGAAAAGTTTCATTGAATCTAATTTTTAGATGATTTTTTTCATGGACTTCCATCATAACCTTCACTCTTAACATATATAAATGATCTTAAAAGTCTCGTATCATTTCAAATAGTCCCCAATTAAATTTGATTTTTTTCCACCGAAACTAGTGTATAATATACTACGATTTATAACAGAAACTTGCATTTCAAAATGTTTCATAGAATCTAGTTTTCATATTATTTTTTGCATGGACTTCCATCAAAATCATCCCTTTTAACATATATAAATGATCTGAAATGTCTCGTATCACTTCAAATAGTCCCCAATTAAATTATATATATTTTTACCGAAACTAGTATATAATATACTACGATTTTTGACTGAAACTTGCATTTCGAAAAGTTTCATAGAATCTAATTTTCAGATGATTTTTTTCATATACTTCCCTCATAACCTTCCCTCTTAACATATATAAATGATCTGAAAAGTCTCGTATCATTTCAAATAGTCCCCAATTAAATTTTATTTTTTTGACCGAAACTAGTGTATAATATACTACGATTTTTGACCGAAACTTGCATTTCGAAATGTTTCATAGAATCTAATTTTCGGATGATTTTTTGCATGGACTTCCTTCATAACCTTCCATCGTTATATATATAAATAATATTAGATGCTTCGTATCATTTCGAACAGTCCCCAATTTAATTTGATTTTTGAGAGAAACTAGTATAAAATAGTGTATAATATATTATGATTTTTTGACCGAAACTTGCATTTCGAAAAGCTTCATATATCTAGTTTTCAGATGATTTTTTTGCATGGACTACCATCATAACCTTTCCTCTTAACATACATAAATGATCTGAAAAGTCTTGTATGATTTCAAATAGTCCCCAATTAAATTTGATTTTTTTGACCGAAACTAGTGTATAATATACTACGATTTATGACCGAAACTTGCATTTCGAAAAGTTTCAAAGAATCTAATTTTCAGATGATTATTTGCATTTACTTCCATCATAACTTTCCCTCTTAACATATATAAATGATCTGAAAAGTCTCGTATCATTTCAAATTGTCCCCAATTAAATTTGATTTTTTGGACCAAAACTAGTGTATAATATACTGCGATTTTTGACCGAAACTTGCATTTAGATAAGTTTCATAGAATCTAGTTTTCAGATGATTTTTTGCATGGACTTCCATCATAATCTTCCCTCTTAACATATATAAATGATCGGAAATGTCTCGTATCACGTCAAATAATCCCCAATTAAATTTTATTTTTTTGACCGAAACTAGTGTATAATATACCACTATTTTTGAACGAAACTTGCATTTCGAAAAGTTTCATTGAATCTAATTTTTAGATGATTTTTTTCATGGACTTCCATCATAACCTTCACTCTTAACATATATAAATGATCTTAAAAGTCTCGTATCATTTCAAATAGTCCCCAATTAAATTTGATTTTTTTCCACCGAAACTAGTGTATAATATACTACGATTTATAACAGAAACTTGCATTTCAAAATGTTTCATAGAATCTAGTTTTCATATTATTTTTTGCATGGACTTCCATCAAAATCATCCCTTTTAACATATATAAATGATCTGAAATGTCTCGTATCACTTCAAATAGTCCCCAATTAAATTATATATATTTTTACCGAAACTAGTATATAATATACTACGATTTTTGACTGAAACTTGCATTTCGAAAAGTTTCATAGAATCTAATTTTCAGATGATTTTTTTCATATACTTCCCTCATAACCTTCCCTCTTAACATATATAAATGATCTGAAAAGTCTCGTATCATTTCAAATAGTCCCCAATTAAATTTTATTTTTTTGACCGAAACTAGTGTATAATATACTACGATTTTTGACCGAAACTTGCATTTCGAAATGTTTCATAGAATCTAATTTTCGGATGATTTTTTGCATGGACTTCCTTCATAACCTTCCATCGTTATATATATAAATAATATTAGATGCTTCGTATCATTTCGAACAGTCCCCAATTTAATTTGATTTTTGAGAGAAACTAGTATAAAATAGTGTATAATATATTATGATTTTTTGACCGAAACTTGCATTTCGAAAAGCTTCATATATCTAGTTTTCAGATGATTTTTTTGCATGGACTACCATCATAACCTTTCCTCTTAACATACATAAATGATCTGAAAAGTCTTGTATGATTTCAAATAGTCCCCAATTAAATTTGATTTTTTTGACCGAAACTAGTGTATAATATACTACGATTTATGACCGAAACTTGCATTTCGAAAAGTTTCAAATAATCTAATTTTCAGATGATTATTTGCATTTACTTCCATCATAACTTTCCCTCTTAACATATATAAATGATCTGAAAAGTCTCGTATCATTTCAAATTGTCCCCAATTAAATTTGATTTTTTGGACCAAAACTAGTGTATAATATACTGCGATTTTTGACCGAAACTTGCATTTAGATAAGTTTCATAGAATCTAGTTTTCAGATGATTTTTTGCATGGACTTCCATCATAATCTTCCCTCTTAACATATATAAATGATCGGAAATGTCTCGTATCACGTCAAATAATCCCCAATTAAATTTTATTTTTTTGACCGAAACTAGTGTATAATATACCACTATTTTTGAACGAAACTTGCATTTCGAAAAGTTTCATTGAATCTAATTTTTAGATGATTTTTTTCATGGACTTCCATCATAACCTTCACTCTTAACATATATAAATGATCTTAAAAGTCTCGTATCATTTCAAATAGTCCCCAATTAAATTTGATTTTTTTCCACCGAAACTAGTGTATAATATACTACGATTTATAACAGAAACTTGCATTTCAAAATGTTTCATAGAATCTAGTTTTCATATTATTTTTTGCATGGACTTCCATCAAAATCATCCCTTTTAACATATATAAATGATCTGAAATGTCTCGTATCACTTCAAATAGTCCCCAATTAAATTATATATATTTTTACCGAAACTAGTATATAATATACTACGATTTTTGACTGAAACTTGCATTTCGAAAAGTTTCATAGAATCTAATTTTCAGATGATTTTTTTCATATACTTCCCTCATAACCTTCCCTCTTAACATATATAAATGATCTGAAAAGTCTCGTATCATTTCAAATAGTCCCCAATTAAATTTTATTTTTTTGACCGAAACTAGTGTATAATATACTACGATTTTTGACCGAAACTTGCATTTCGAAATGTTTCATAGAATCTAATTTTCGGATGATTTTTTGCATGGACTTCCTTCATAACCTTCCATCGTTATATATATAAATAATATTAGATGCTTCGTATCATTTCGAATAGTCCCCAATTTAATTTGATTTTTGAGAGAAACTAGTATAAAATAGTGTATAATATATTATGATTTTTTGACCGAAACTTGCATTTCGAAAAGCTTCATATATCTAGTTTTCAGATGATTTTTTTGCATGGACTACCATCATAACCTTTCCTCTTAACATACATAAATGATCTGAAAAGTCTTGTATGATTTCAAATAGTCCCCAATTAAATTTGATTTTTTTGACCGAAACTAGTGTATAATATACTACGATTTATGACCGAAACTTGCATTTCGAAAAGTTTCAAAGAATCTAATTTTCAGATGATTATTTGCATTTACTTCCATCATAACTTTCCCTCTTAACATATATAAATGATCTGAAAAGTCTCGTATCATTTCAAATTGTCCCCAATTAAATTTGATTTTTTGGACCAAAACTAGTGTATAATATACTGCGATTTTTGACCGAAACTTGCATTTAGATAAGTTTCATAGAATCTAGTTTTCAGATGATTTTTTGCATGGACTTCCATCATAATCTTCCCTCTTAACATATATAAATGATCGGAAATGTCTCGTATCACGTCAAATAATCCCCAATTAAATTTTATTTTTTTGACCGAAACTAGTGTATAATATACCACTATTTTTGAACGAAACTTGCATTTCGAAAAGTTTCATTGAATCTAATTTTTAGATGATTTTTTTCATGGACTTCCATCATAACCTTCACTCTTAACATATATAAATGATCTTAAAAGTCTCGTATCATTTCAAATAGTCCCCAATTAAATTTGATTTTTTTCCACCGAAACTAGTGTATAATATACTACGATTTATAACAGAAACTTGCATTTCAAAATGTTTCATAGAATCTAGTTTTCATATTATTTTTTGCATGGACTTCCATCAAAATCATCCCTTTTAACATATATAAATGATCTGAAATGTCTCGTATCACTTCAAATAGTCCCCAATTAAATTATATATATTTTTACCGAAACTAGTATATAATATACTACGATTTTTGACTGAAACTTGCATTTCGAAAAGTTTCATAGAATCTAATTTTTAGATGATTTTTTTCATATACTTCCCTCATAACCTTCCCTCTTAACATATATAAATGATCTGAAAAGTCTCGTATCATTTCAAATAGTCCCCAATTAAATTTTATTTTTTTGACCGAAACTAGTGTATAATATACTACGATTTTTGACCGAAACTTGCATTTCGAAATGTTTCATAGAATCTAATTTTCGGATGATTTTTTGCATGGACTTCCTTCATAACCTTCCATCGTTATATATATAAATAATATTAGATGCTTCGTATCATTTCGAACAGTCCCCAATTTAATTTGATTTTTGAGAGAAACTAGTATAAAATAGTGTATAATATATTATGATTTTTTGACCGAAACTTGCATTTCGAAAAGCTTCATAGATCTAGTTTTCAGATGATTTTTTTGCATGGACTACCATCATAACCTTTCCTCTTAACATACATAAATGATCTGAAAAGGCTTGTATGATTTCAAATAGTCCACAATTAAATTTGATTTTTTTGACCGAAACTAGTGTATTATATACTACGATTTATGACCGAAACTTGCATTTCGAAAAGTTTCATCCAATCGAGATGATTATTTGCATTTACTTCCATCATAACCTTCCCTCTTAACATATATAAATGATCTGAAAAGTATCGTATCAGTTCAAATTGTCCCCAATTAAATTTGATTTTTTGGACCGAAACTAGTGTATAATATACTGCGATTTTTTTACCGAAACTTGCATTGAGAAAAGTTTCATAGAATCTAGTTTTCAGATGATTTTTTGCATGGACTTACATCATAATCTTCCCTCTTAACATATATAAATGATCGGAAATGTCTCGTATCACGTCAAATAGTCCCCAATTAAATTTTAATTTTTTGACCGAAACTAGTGTATAATATACCACGATTTTTGAACGAAACTTGCATTTCGAAAAGTTTCATTGAATCTAATTTTCAGATGATTTTTTTCATGGACTTCCATCATAACCTTCCCTCTTAACATATATAAATGATCTTAAAAGTCTCGTATCATTTCAAATAGTCCCCAATTAAATTTTAATTTTTTTCACCGAAACTAGTGAATAATATACTACGATTTATAACAGAAACTTGCATTTCAAAATGTTTCATAGAATCTAGTTTTCATATTATTTTTTGCATGGACTTCCATCAAAATCTTCCCTTTTAACATATATAAATGATCTGAAATGTCTCGTATCACTTCAAATAGTCCCCAATTAAATTATATATTTTTTACCGAAACTAGTATATAATATACTACGATTTTTGACTGAAACTTGCATTTCGAAAAGTTTCATAGAATCTAATTTTCAGATGATTTTTTGCATGGACTTCCATCATAACCTTCCCTCTTAACATATATAAATGATCTGAAAAGTCTCGTATCATTACAAATAGTCCCCAATTAAATTTTATTTTTTTGACCGGAACTAGTGTATAATATACTACGATTTTTGACCGAAACTTGCATTTCGAAATGTTTCATAGAATCTATTTTTCGGATGATTTTTTGCATGGACTTCCTTCATAACCTTCCATCGTTATATATATAAATAATATTAGATGCTTCGTATCATTTCGAACAGTCCCCAATTTAATTTGATTTTTGAGAGAAACTAATATAAAATAGTGTATAATATATTATGATTTTTTGACCGAAACTTGCATTTCGAAAAGCTTCATAGATCTAGTTTTCAGATGATTTTTTTGCATGGACTACCATCATAACATTTCCTCTTAACATACATAAATGAACTGAAAAGGCTTGTATGATTTCAAATAGTCCACAATTAAATTTGATTTTTTTGACCGAAACTAGTGTATTATATACTACGACTTATGACCGAAACTTGCATTTCGAAAAGTTTCATCCAATCTAGATGATTATTTGCATTTACTTCCATCATAACCTTCCCTCTTAACATATATAAATGATCTGAAAAGTATCATATCAGTTCAAATTGTCCCCAATTAAATTTGATTTTTTGGACCGAAACTAGTGTATAATATACTGCGATTTTTTTACCGAAACTTGCATTTAGAAAAGTTTCATAGAATCTAGTTTTCAGATGATTTTTTGCATGGACTTACATCATAATCTTCCCTCTTAACATATATAAATGATCGGAAATGTCTCGTATCACGTCAAATAGTCCCCAATTAAATTTTAATTTTTTGACCGAAACTAGTGTATAATATACCACGATTTTTGAACGAAACTTGCATTTCGAAAAGTTTCATTGAATCTAATTTTCAGATGATTTTTTTCATGGACTTCCATCATAACCTTCCCTCTTAACATATATAAATGATCTTAAAAGTCTCGTATCATTTCAAATAGTCCCCAATTAAATTTGATTTTTTTCACCGAAACTAGTGTATAATATACTACGATTTATAACAGAAACATGCATTTCAAAATGTTTCATAGAATCTAGTTTTCATATTATTTTTTGCATGGACTTCCATCAAAATCTTCCCTTTTAACATATATAAATGATCTGAAATGTCTCGTATCATTTCAAATAGTCCCCAATTAAATTATATATTTTTTTACCGAAACTAGTATATAATATACTACGATTTTTGACTGAAACTTGCATTTTGAAAATTTCATAGAATCTAATTTTCAGATGATTTTTTGCATGGACTTCCATCATAACCTTCCCTCTTAACATATATAAATGATCTGAAAAGTCTCGTATCATTTCAAATAGTCCCCAATTAAATTTTATTTTTTTGACCGAAACTAGTGTATAATATACTACGATTTTTGACCGAAACTTGCATTTCGAAATGTTTCATAGAATCTAATTTTCGGATGATTTTTTGCATGGACTTCCTTCATAACCTTCCATCGTTATGTATATAAATAATATTAGATGTTTCGTATCATTTCGAACAGTTACGAATTTAATTTGATTTTTGAGAGAAACTATTATAAAATAGTGTATAATATATTATGATTTTTTGACAAAAACTTCCATTTCGAAAAGCTTCATAGATCTAGTTTTCGGATGATATTTTTGCATGGACTACCATCATAACCTTTCCTCTTAACATACATAAATGATCGGAAAAATCTTGTATGATTTCAAATAGTCCCCAATTAAATTTGATTTTTTTGACCGAAACTAGTGTATAATATACTACGATTTATGACCGAAACTTGCATTTCGAAAAGTTTCATCCAATCTAGATGATTATTTACATTTACTTCCATCATAACCTTCCCTCTTAACATATATAAATGATCTGAAAAGTATCGTATCAGTTCAAATTGTCCCCAATTAAATTTGATTTTTTGGACCGAAACTAGTGTATAATATACTGCGATTTTTTTACCGAAACTTGCATTTAGAAAAGTTTCATAGAATCTAGTTTTCAGATGATTTTTTGCATGGACTTCCATCATAATCTTCCCTTTTAACATATATAAATGATCGGAAATGTCTCGTATCACGTCAAATAATCCCCAATTAAATTTTAATTTTTTGACCAAAACTAGTGTATAATATACCACGATTTTTGAACGAAACTTGCATTTCGAGAAGTTTCATTGAATCTAATTTTCAGATGATTTTTTTCATGGACTTCCATCATAACCTTCCCTCTTAACATATATAAATGATCTTAAAAGTCTCGTATCATTTCAAATAGTCCCCAATTAAATTTTAATTTTTTTCATCGAAACTAGTGTATAATATACTACGATTTATAACAGAAACTTGCATTTCAAAATGTTTCATAGAATCTAGTTTTCATATTATTTTTTGCATGGACTTCCATCAAAATCTTCCCTTTTAACATATATAAATGATCTGAAATGTCTCGTATCACTTCAAATATTCCCCAATTAAATTATATATTTTTTACCGAAACTAGTATATAATATACTACGATTTTTGACTGAAACTTGCATTTCGAAAAGTTTCATAGAATCTAATTTTCAGATGATTTTTTGCATGGACTTCCATCATAACCTTCCCTCTTAACATATATAAATGATCTGAAAAGTCTCGTATCATTTCAAATAGTCCCCAATTAAATTTTATTTTTTTGACCGAAACTAGTGTATAATATACTACGATTTTTGACCGAAACTTGCATTTCGAAATGTTTCATAGAATCTATTTTTCGGATGATTTTTTGCATGGACTTCCTTCATAACCTTCCATCGTTATATATATAAATAATATTAGATGCTTCGTATCATTTCGAACAGTCCCCAATTTAATTTGATTTTTGAGAGAAACTAGTATAAAATAGTGTATAATATATTATGATTTTTTGACCGAAACTTGCATTTCGAAAAGCTTCATATATCTAGTTTTCAGATGATTTTTTTGCATGGACTACCATCATAACCTTTCCTCTTAACATACATAAATGATCTGAAAAGTCTTGTATGATTTCAAATAGTCCCCAATTAAATTTGATTTTTTTGACCGAAACTAGTGTATAATATACTACGATTTATGACCGAAACTTGCATTTCGAAAAGTTTCAAAGAATCTAATTTTCAGATGATTATTTGCATTTACTTCCATCATAACTTTCCCTCTTAACATATATAAATGATCTGAAAAGTCTCGTATCATTTCAAATTGTCCCCAATTAAATTTGATTTTTTGGACCAAAACTAGTGTATAATATACTGCGATTTTTGACCGAAACTTGCATTTAGATAAGTTTCATAGAATCTAGTTTTCAGATGATTTTTTGCATGGACTTCCATCATAATCTTCCCTCTTAACATATATAAATGATCGGAAATGTCTCGTATCACGTCAAATAATCCCCAATTAAATTTTATTTTTTTGACCGAAACTAGTGTATAATATACCACTATTTTTGAACGAAACTTGCATTTCGAAAAGTTTCATTGAATCTAATTTTTAGATGATTTTTTTCATGGACTTCCATCATAACCTTCACTCTTAACATATATAAATGATCTTAAAAGTCTCGTATCATTTCAAATAGTCCCCAATTAAATTTGATTTTTTTCCACCGAAACTAGTGTATAATATACTACGATTTATAACAGAAACTTGCATTTCAAAATGTTTCATAGAATCTAGTTTTCATATTATTTTTTGCATGGACTTCCATCAAAATCATCCCTTTTAACATATATAAATGATCTGAAATGTCTCGTATCACTTCAAATAGTCCCCAATTAAATTATATATATTTTTACCGAAACTAGTATATAATATACTACGATTTTTGACTGAAACTTGCATTTCGAAAAGTTTCATAGAATCTAATTTTCAGATGATTTTTTTCATATACTTCCCTCATAACCTTCCCTCTTAACATATATAAATGATCTGAAAAGTCTCGTATCATTTCAAATAGTCCCCAATTAAATTTTATTTTTTTGACCGAAACTAGTGTATAATATACTACGATTTTTGACCGAAACTTGCATTTCGAAATGTTTCATAGAATCTAATTTTCGGATGATTTTTTGCATGGACTTCCTTCATAACCTTCCATCGTTATATATATAAATAATATTAGATGCTTCGTATCATTTCGAACAGTCCCCAATTTAATTTGATTTTTGAGAGAAACTAGTATAAAATAGTGTATAATATATTATGATTTTTTGACCGAAACTTGCATTTCGAAAAGCTTCATAGATCTAGTTTTCAGATGATTTTTTTGCATGGACTACCATCATAACCTTTCCTCTTAACATACATAAATGATCTGAAAAGGCTTGTATGATTTCAAATAGTCCACAATTAAATTTGATTTTTTTGACCGAAACTAGTGTATTATATACTACGATTTATGACCGAAACTTGCATTTCGAAAAGTTTCATCCAATCGAGATGATTATTTGCATTTACTTCCATCATAACCTTCCCTCTTAACATATATAAATGATCTGAAAAGTATCGTATCAGTTCAAATTGTCCCCAATTAAATTTGATTTTTTGGACCGAAACTAGTGTATAATATACTGCGATTTTTTTACCGAAACTTGCATTGAGAAAAGTTTCATAGAATCTAGTTTTCAGATGATTTTTTGCATGGACTTACATCATAATCTTCCCTCTTAACATATATAAATGATCGGAAATGTCTCGTATCACGTCAAATAGTCCCCAATTAAATTTTAATTTTTTGACCGAAACTAGTGTATAATATACCACGATTTTTGAACGAAACTTGCATTTCGAAAAGTTTCATTGAATCTAATTTTCAGATGATTTTTTTCATGGACTTCCATCATAACCTTCCCTCTTAACATATATAAATGATCTTAAAAGTCTCGTATCATTTCAAATAGTCCCCAATTAAATTTTAATTTTTTTCACCGAAACTAGTGAATAATATACTACGATTTATAACAGAAACTTGCATTTCAAAATGTTTCATAGAATCTAGTTTTCATATTATTTTTTGCATGGACTTCCATCAAAATCTTCCCTTTTAACATATATAAATGATCTGAAATGTCTCGTATCACTTCAAATAGTCCCCAATTAAATTATATATTTTTTACCGAAACTAGTATATAATATACTACGATTTTTGACTGAAACTTGCATTTCGAAAAGTTTCATAGAATCTAATTTTCAGATGATTTTTTGCATGGACTTCCATCATAACCTTCCCTCTTAACATATATAAATGATCTGAAAAGTCTCGTATCATTACAAATAGTCCCCAATTAAATTTTATTTTTTTGACCGGAACTAGTGTATAATATACTACGATTTTTGACCGAAACTTGCATTTCGAAATGTTTCATAGAATCTATTTTTCGGATGATTTTTTTCATGGACTTCCTTCATAACCTTCCATCGTTATATATATAAATAATATTAGATGCTTCGTATCATTTCGAACAGTCCCCAATTTAATTTGATTTTTGAGAGAAACTAATATAAAATAGTGTATAATATATTATGATTTTTTGACCGAAACTTGCATTTCGAAAAGCTTCATAGATCTAGTTTTCAGATGATTTTTTTGCATGGACTACCATCATAACATTTCCTCTTAACATACATAAATGAACTGAAAAGGCTTGTATGATTTCAAATAGTCCACAATTAAATTTGATTTTTTTGACCGAAACTAGTGTATTATATACTACGACTTATGACCGAAACTTGCATTTCGAAAAGTTTCATCCAATCTAGATGATTATTTGCATTTACTTCCATCATAACCTTCCCTCTTAACATATATAAATGATCTGAAAAGTATCATATCAGTTCAAATTGTCCCCAATTAAATTTGATTTTTTGGACCGAAACTAGTGTATAATATACTGCGATTTTTTTACCGAAACTTGCATTTAGAAAAGTTTCATAGAATCTAGTTTTCAGATGATTTTTTGCATGGACTTACATCATAATCTTCCCTCTTAACATATATAAATGATCGGAAATGTCTCGTATCACGTCAAATAGTCCCCAATTAAATTTTAATTTTTTGACCGAAACTAGTGTATAATATACCACGATTTTTGAACGAAACTTGCATTTCGAAAAGTTTCATTGAATCTAATTTTCAGATGATTTTTTTCATGGACTTCCATCATAACCTTCCCTCTTAACATATATAAATGATCTTAAAAGTCTCGTATCATTTCAAATAGTCCCCAATTAAATTTGATTTTTTTCACCGAAACTAGTGTATAATATACTACGATTTATAACAGAAACATGCATTTCAAAATGTTTCATAGAATCTAGTTTTCATATTATTTTTTGCATGGACTTCCATCAAAATCTTCCCTTTTAACATATATAAATGATCTGAAATGTCTCGTATCATTTCAAATAGTCCCCAATTAAATTATATATTTTTTTACCGAAACTAGTATATAATATACTACGATTTTTGACTGAAACTTGCATTTCGAAAATTTCATAGAATCTAATTTTCAGATGATTTTTTGCATGGACTTCCATCATAACCTTCCCTCTTAACATATATAAATGATCTGAAAAGTCTCGTATCATTTCAAATAGTCCCCAATTAAATTTTATTTTTTTGACCGAAACTAGTGTATAATATACTACGATTTTTGACCGAAACTTGCATTTCGAAATGTTTCATAGAATCTAATTTTCGGATGATTTTTTGCATGGACTTCCTTCATAACCTTCCATCGTTATGTATATAAATAATATTAGATGTTTCGTATCATTTCGAACAGTTACGAATTTAATTTGATTTTTGAGAGAAACTATTATAAAATAGTGTATAATATATTATGATTTTTTGACAAAAACTTCCATTTCGAAAAGCTTCATAGATCTAGTTTTCGGATGATATTTTTGCATGGACTACCATCATAACCTTTCCTCTTAACATACATAAATGATCGGAAAAATCTTGTATGATTTCAAATAGTCCCCAATTAAATTTGATTTTTTTGACCGAAACTAGTGTATAATATACTACGATTTATGACCGAAACTTGCATTTCGAAAAGTTTCATCCAATCTAGATGATTATTTACATTTACTTCCATCATAACCTTCCCTCTTAACATATATAAATGATCTGAAAAGTATCGTATCAGTTCAAATTGTCCCCAATTAAATTTGATTTTTTGGACCGAAACTAGTGTATAATATACTGCGATTTTTTTACCGAAACTTGCATTTAGAAAAGTTTCATAGAATCTAGTTTTCAGATGATTTTTTGCATGGACTTCCATCATAATCTTCCCTTTTAACATATATAAATGATCGGAAATGTCTCGTATCACGTCAAATAATCCCCAATTAAATTTTAATTTTTTGACCAAAACTAGTGTATAATATACCACGATTTTTGAACGAAACTTGCATTTCGAGAAGTTTCATTGAATCTAATTTTCAGATGATTTTTTTCATGGACTTCCATCATAACCTTCCCTCTTAACATATATAAATGATCTTAAAAGTCTCGTATCATTTCAAATAGTCCCCAATTAAATTTTAATTTTTTTCATCGAAACTAGTGTATAATATACTACGATTTATAACAGAAACTTGCATTTCAAAATGTTTCATAGAATCTAGTTTTCATATTATTTTTTGCATGGACTTCCATCAAAATCTTCCCTTTTAACATATATAAATGATCTGAAATGTCTCGTATCACTTCAAATATTCCCCAATTAAATTATATATTTTTTACCGAAACTAGTATATAATATACTACGATTTTTGACTGAAACTTGCATTTCGAAAAGTTTCATAGAATCTAATTTTCAGATGATTTTTTGCATGGACTTCCATCATAACCTTCCCTCTTAACATATATAAATGATCTGAAAAGTCTCGTATCATTTCAAATAGTCCCCAATTAAATTTTATTTTTTTGACCGAAACTAGTGTATAATATACTACGATTTTTGACCGAAACTTGCATTTCGAAATGTTTCATAGAATCTATTTTTCGGATGATTTTTTGCATGGACTTCCTTCATAACCTTCCATCGTTATATATATAAATAATATTAGATGCTTCGTATCATTTCGAACAGTCCCCAATTTAATTTGATTTTTGAGAGAAACTAATATAAAATAGTGTATAATATATTATGATTTTTTGACCGAAACTTGCATTTCGAAAAGCTTCATAGATCTAGTTTTCAGATGATTTTTTTGCATGGACTACCATCATAACATTTCCTCTTAACATACATAAATGATCTGAAAAGGCTTGTATGATTTCAAATAGTCCACAATTAAATTTGATTTTTTTGACCGAACCTAGTGTATTATATACTACGACTTATGTCCGAAACTTGCATTTCGAAAAGTTTCATCCAATCTAGATGATTATTTGCATTTACTTCCATCATATCCTTCCCTCTTAACATATATAAATGATCTGAAAAGTATCGTATCAGTTCAAATTGTCCCCAATTAAATTTGATTTTTTGGACCGAAACTAGTGTATAATATACTGCGATTTTTTTACCGAAACTTGCATTTAGAAAAGTTTCATAGATTCTAGTTTTCAGTTGATTTTTTGCATGGACTTCCATCATAATCTTCCCTCTTAACATATATAAATGATCGGAAATGTCTCGTATCACGTCAAATAGTCCCCAATTAAATTTTAATTTTTTGACCGAAACTAGTGTATAATATACCACGATTTTTGAACGAAACTTGCATTTCGAGAAGTTTCATTGAATCTAATTTTCAGATGATTTTTTTCATGGACTTCCATCATAACCTTCCCTCTTAACATATATAAATGATCTTAAAAGTCTCGTATCATTTCAAATAGTCCCCAATTAAATTTTAATTTTTTTCACTGAAACTAGTGTATAATATACTACGATTTATAACCGAAACATGCATTTCAAAATGTTTCATAGAATCTAGTTTTCATATTATTTTTTGCATGGACTTCCATCAAAATCTTCCCTTTTAACATATATAAATGATCTGAAATGTCTCGTATCACTTCAAATAGTCCCCAATTAAATTATATATTTTTTACCGAAACTAGTATATAATATACTACGATTTTTGACTGAAACTTGCATTTCGAAAAGTTTCATAGAATCTAATTTTCAGATGATTTTTTGCATGGACTTCCATCATAACCTTCCCTCTTAACATATATAAATGATCTAAAAAGTCTCGTATCATTTCAAATAGTCCCCAATTAAATTTTATTTTTTTGACCGAAACTAGTGTATAATATACTACGATTTTTGACCGAAACTTGCATTTCGAAATGTTTCATAGAATCTATTTTTCGGATGATTTTTTGCATGGACTTCCTTCATAACCTTCCATAGTTATATATATAAATAATATTAGATGCTTCGTATCATTTCGAACAGTCCCCAATTTAATTTGTTTTTTGAGAGAAACTAATATAAAATAGTGTATAATATATTATGATTTTTTGACCGAAACTTGCATTTCGAAAAGCTTCATAGATCTAGTTTTCAGATGATTTTTTTGAATGGACTACCATCATAACCTTTCCTCTTAACATACATAAATGATCTGAAAAGGCTTGTATGATTTCAAATAGTCCACAATTAAATTTGATTTTTTTGACCGAAACTAGTGTATTATATACTACGATTTATGACCGAAACTTGCATTTCGAAAAGTTTCATCCAATCTAGATGATTATTTGCATTTACTTCCATCATAACCTTCCCTCTTAACATATATAAATGATCTGAAAAGTATCGTTTCAGTTCAAATTGTCCCCAATTAAATTTGATTTTTTGGACCGAAACAAGTGTATAATATACTGCGTTTTTTTACCGAAACTTGCATTTAGAAAAGTTTCATAGAATCTAGTTTTCAGATGATTTTTTGCATGGACTTCCATCATAATCTTCCCTCTTAACATATATAATTGATCGGAAATGTCTTGTATCACGTCAAATAGTCCCCAATTAAATTTTAATTTTTTGACCGAAACTAGTGTATAATATACCACGATTTTTGAACGAAACTTGCATTTCGAAAAGTTTCACTGAATCTAATTTTCAGATTATTTTTTTCCTGGACTTCCATCATAACCTTCCCTCTTAACATATATAAATGATCTTAAAAGTCTCGTATCATTTCAAATAGTCCCTAATTAAATTTGAGTTTTTTTCACCGAAACTAGTGTATAATATACTACGATTTATAACAGAAACTTGCATTTCAAAATGTTTCATAGAATCTAGTTTTCATATTATTTTTTGCATGGACTTCCATCAAAATCTTCCCTTTTAACATATATAAATGATCTGAAATGTCTCGTATCACTTCAAATACTCCCCAATTAAATTATATTTTTTTTTATCGAAACTAGTATATAATATACTACGATTTTTGACTGAAACTTGCATTTCGAAAAGTTTCATAGCATCTAATTTTCAGATGATTTTTTGCATGGACTTCCATCATAACCTTCCCTTTTAACATATATAAATGATCTGAAAAGTCTCGTATCATTTCAAATAGTCCCCAATTAAATTTTATTTTTTTGACCGAAACTAGTGTATAATATACTATGATTTTTGATCGAAACTTGCATTTCGAAAACTTTAATAGAATCTAATTTTAAGATGATTTTTTGCATGGACTTCCTTCATAACCTTCCCTCATTAAATATATAAATAATATTAGAAGTTTCGTATCATTTCGAAAAGTACCCAATTTAATTTGATTTTTGAGAGAAACTAGTATAAACTAGTATAAAATAGTGTATAATATATTATGATTTTTTGACCGAAACTTGCATTTCGAAAAGCTTCATAGATCTAGTTTTCAGATGATTTTTTTGCATGGACTACCATCATAACCTTTCCTCTTAACATACATAAATGATCTGAAAAGTATTGTATGATTTCAAATAGTCCCCAATTAAATTTGATTTTTTTGACCGAAACTAGTGTATAATATACTGTGATTTTTGACCGAAACTTGTATTTTGAAAAGTTTCATAGAATCTAGTTTTCAGATGATTTTTTGCATGGACTTCCATCATAATCTTCCCTCTTAACATATATAAATGATCTGAAATGTCTCGTATCACGTCAAATAGTCCCCAATTAAATTTTTTTTTTGACCGAAACTAGTGTATAATATACTACGATTTTTGACCAAAACTTGCATTTCAAAAAGTTTCATAGAATCTAATTTTCAGATGATTTTTTGCATGGACTTCCATCATAACCTTCCCACTTAACATATATAAATGATCTGAAAAGTCTCGTATCATTTCAAATAGTCCCCAATTAAATTTGATTTTTTTCACCGAAACTAGTGTATAATATACTACGATTTATAACCGAAACATGCATTTCGAAAACATTCATAGAATCTAGTTTTCATATTATTTTTTGCATGGACTTCCATCATAATCTTCCCTCTTAACATATATAAATGATCTGAAAAGTCTCGTATCATTTCAAATTGACCCCAAATAAATTTGATTTTTTGGACCTAAACTAGTGTATAATATACTGCGATTTTTGACCGAAACTTGCATTTAGAAAAGATTCAAAGAATCTAGTTTTCAGATGATTTTTTGCATGGACTTCCATCATAATATTCCCTCTTAACATATATAAATGATCGGAAATGTCTCGTATCACGTCAAATAGTCCCCAATTAAATTTTAATTTTTTGACCGAAACTAGTGTATAATATACCACGATTTTTGAACGAAACTTGCATTTCGAAAAGTTTCACTGAATCTAATTTTCAGATTATTTTTTTCATGGACTTCCATCATAACCTTCCCTCTTAACATATATAAATGATCTGAAAAGTCTCGTATCATTTCAAATAGTCCCCAATTAAATTTGATTTTTTTCACCGAAACTAGTGTATAATATACTACGATTTATAACCGAAACTTGCATTTCGAAAACATTCATAGAATCTAGTTTTCATATTATTTTTTGCATGGACTTCCATCATAATCTTCCCTCTTAACATATATAAATGATCTGAAAAGTCTCGTATCATTTCAAATTGACCCCAAATAAATTTGATTTTTTGGACCTAAACTAGTGTATAATATACTGCGATTTTTGACCGAAACTTGCATTTAGAAAAGATTCAAAGAATCTAGTTTTCAGATGATTTTTTGCATGGACTTATATCATAATATTCCCTCTTAACATATATAAATGATCGGAAATGTCTCGTATCACGTCAAATAGTCCCCAATTAAATTTTAATTTTTTGACCGAAACTAGTGTATAATATACCACGATTTTTGAACGAAACTTGCATTTCGAAAAGTTTCACTGAATCTAATTTTCAGATTATTTTTTTCATGGACTTCCATCATAACCTTCCCTCCTAACATATATAAATGATCTTAAAAGTCTCGTATCATTTCAAATAGTCCCCAATTAAATTTGAGTTTTTTTCACCGAAACTAGTGTATAATATACTACGATTTATAACAGAAACTTGCATTTCAAAATGTTTCATAGAATCTAGTTTTCATATTATTTTTTGCATGGACTTCCATCAAAATCTTCCCTTTTAACATATATAAATGATCTGAAATGTCTCGTATCACTTCAAATAATCCCCAATTAAATTATATTTTTTTTTTATCGAAACTAGTATATAATATACTACGATTTTTGACTGAAACTTGCATTTCGAAAAGTTTCATAGCATCTAATTTTCAGATGATTTTTTGCATGGACTTCCATCATAACCTTCCCTTTTAACATATATAAATGATCTGAAAAGTCTCGTATCATTTCAAATAGTCCCCAATTAAATTTTATTTTTTTGACCGAAACTAGTGTATAATATACTATAATTTTTGATCGAAACTTGCATTTCGAAAAGTTTAATAGAATCTAATTTTAAGATGATTTTTTGCATGGACTTCCTTCATAACCTTCCCTCATTAAATATATAAATAATATTAGAAGTTTCGTATCATTTCGAAAAGTACCCAATTTAATTTGATTTTTGAGAGAAACTAGTATAAACTAGTATAAAATAGTGTATAATATATTATGATTTTTTGACCGAAACTTGCATTTCGAAAAGCTTCATAGATCTAGTTTTCAGATGATTTTTTTGCATGGACTACCATCATAACCTTTCCTCTTAACATACATAAATGATCTGAAAAGTCTTGTATGATTTCAAATAGTCCCCAATTAAATTTGATTTTTTTGACCGAAACTAGTGTATAATATACTGTGATTTTTGACCGAAACTTGTATTTTGAAAAGTTTCATAGAATCTAGTTTTCAGATGATTTTTTGCATGGAATTCCATCATAATCTTCCCTCTTAACATATATAAATGATCTGAAATGTCTCGTATCACGTCAAATAGTCCCCAATTAAATTTTATTTTTTTGACCGAAACTAGTGTATAATATACTACGATTTTTGACCAAAACTTGCATTTCAAAAAGTTTCATAGAATCTAATTTTCAGATGATTTTTTGCATGGACTTCCATCATAACCTTCCCTCTTAACATATATAAATGATCTGAAAAGTCTCGTATCATTTCAAATAGTCCCCAATTAAATTTGATTTTTTTCACCGAAACTAGTGTATAATATACTACGATTTATAACCGAAACTTGCATTTCGAAAACATTCATAGAATCTAGTTTTCATATTATTTTTTGCATGGACTACCATCATAATCTTCCCTCTTAACATATATAAATGATCTGAAAAGTCTCGTATCATTTCAAATTGACCCCAAATAAATTTGATTTTTTGGACCTAAACTAGTGTATAATATACTGCGATTTTTGACCGAAACTTGCATTTAGAAAAGTTTCATAGAATCTAGTTTTCAGATGATTTTTTGCATGGACTTCCATCATAATCTTCCCTCTTAACATATATAAATGATCGGAAATGTCTCGTATCACGTCAAATAGTCCCCAATTAAATTTTATTTTTTTGACCGAAACTAGTGTATAATATACCACGATTTTTGAACGAAACTTGCATTTCGAGAAGTTTCATTGAATCTAATTTTCAGATGATTTTTTTCATGGACTTCCATCATAACCTTCCCTCTTAACATATATAAATGATCTGAAAAGTCTCGTATCATTTCAAATAGTCCCCAATTAAATTTGATTTTTTTCACCGTAACTAGTGTATAATATACTATGATTTATAACAGAAACTTGCATTTCAAAATGTTTCATAGAATCTAGTTTTCATATTATTTTTTGCATGGACTTCCATCAAAATCTTTACTTTTAACATATATAAATGATCTGAAATGTCTCGTATCACTTCAAATAGTCCCCAATTAAATTATATATTTTTTACCGAAACTAGTATATAATATATTACGATTTTTGACTGAAACTTGCATTTCAAAAAGTTTTATAGAATCTAATTTTCAGATGATTTTTTGCATGGACTTCCATCATAACCTTCCCTATTAACATATATAAATGATCTGAAAAGTTTCGTATCATTTCAAATAGTCCCCAATTAAAATTTTTTTTGGACCGAAACTAGTGTATAATATACTACGATTTTTGACCGAAACTTGCATTTCGAAATGTTTCATAGAATCTAATTTTCGGATGATTTTTTGCATGGACTTCCTTCATAACCTTCCATCGTTATATATATAAATAATATTAGATGTTTCGTATCATTTCGAACAGTCCCCAATTTAATTTGAAATTTGAGAGAAACTAGTATAAAATAGTGTATAATATATTATGATTTTTTGACCGAAACTTGCATTTCGAAAAGCTTCATAGATCTAGTTTTCAGATGATTTTTTTGCATGGACTACCATCATAACATTTCCTCTTAACATACATAAATGAACTGAAAAGGCTTGTATGATTTCAAATAGTCCACAATTAAATTTGATTTTTTTGACCGAAACTAGTGTATTATATACTACGACTTATGACCGAAACTTGCATTTCGAAAAGTTTCATCCAATCTAGATGATTATTTGCATTTACTTCCATCATAACCTTCCCTCTTAACATATATAAATGATCTGAAAAGTATCGTATCAGTTCAAATTGTCCCCAATTAAATTTGATTTTTTGGACCGAAACTAGTGTATAATATACTGCGATTTTTTTTACCGAAACTTGCATTTAGAAAAGTTTCATAGAATCTAGTTTTCAGATGATTTTTTGCATGGACTTACATCATAATCTTCCCTCTTAACATATATAAATGATCGGAAATGTCTCGTATCACGTCAAATAGTCCCCAATTAAATTTTAATTTTTTGACCGAAACTAGTGTATAATATACCACGATTTTTGACCGAAACTTGCATTTCGAAAAGTTTCATAGAATCTAATTTTCAGATGATTTTTTTCATGGACTTCCCTCATAACCTTCCCTCTTAACATATATAAATGATGTGAAAAGTCTCGTATCATTTCAAATAGTCCCCAATTAAATTTGATTTTTTTCACCGAAACTAGTGTATAATATACTACGATTTATAACAGAAACTTGCATTTCGAAAAGTTTCATAGAATCTAGTTTTCATATTATTTTTTGCACGGACTTCCAACAAAATCTTCCCTTTTAACATATATAAATGATCTGAAATGTCTCGTATCACTTCAAATAGTCCCCAATTAAATTATATATTTTTTACCGAAACTAGTATATAATATACTACGATTTTTGACTGAAACTTGCATTTCGAAAAGATTCATAGAATCTAATTTTCAGATGATTTTTTGCATATACTTCCATCATAACCTTCCCTCTTAACATATATAAATGATCTGAAAAGTCTCGTATCATTTCAAATAGTCCCCAATTAATTTTTTTTTGACCGAAACTAGTGAATAATATACTACGATGTTTAACCGAAAATTGCATTTCGAAAAGTTTCATAGAATCTAATTTTCGGAAGATTTTTTGCATGGACTTCCATCATAATCTTCCCTCTTAACATATATAAATGATCGGAAATGTCTCGTATCACGTCAAATAATCCCCAATTAAATTTTAATTTTTTGACCAAAACTAGTGTATAATATACCACGATTTTTGAACGAAACTTGCATTTCGAGAAGTTTCATTGAATCTAATTTTCAGATGATTTTTTTCATGGACTTCCATCATAACCTTCCCTCTTAACATATATAAATGATCTTAAAAGTCTCGTATCATTTCAAATAGTCCCCAATTAAATTTTAATTTTTTTCACCGAAACTAGTGTATAATATACTACGATTTATAACAGAAACTTGCATTTCAAAATGTTTCATAGAATCTAGTTTTCATATTATTTTTTGCATGGACTTCCATCAAAATCTTCCCTTTTAACATATATAAATGATCTGAAATGTCTCGTATCACTACAAATAGTCCCCAATTAAATTATATATTTTTTACCGAAACTAGTATATAATATACTACGATTTTTGACTGAAACTTGCATTTCGAAAAGTTTCATAGAATCTAATTTTCAGATGATTTTTTGCATGGACTTCCATCATAACCTTCCCTATTAACATATATAAATGATCTGAAAAGTTTCGTATCATTTCAAATAGTCCCCAATTAAATTTTATTTTTTTGACCGGAACTAGTGTATAATATACTACGATTTTTGACCGAAACTTGCATTTCGAAATGTTTCATAGAATTTATTTTTCGGATGATTTTTTGCATGGACTTCCTTCATAACCTTCCATCGTTATATATATAAATAATATTAGATGCTTCGTATCATTTCGAACAGTCCCCAATTTAATTTGATTTTTGAGAGAAACTAATATAAAATAGTGTATAATATATTATGATTTTTTGACCGAAACTTGCATTTCGAAAAGCTTCATAGATCTAGTTTTCAGATGATTTTTTTGCATGGACTACCATCATAACATTTCCTCTTAACATACATAAATGAACTGAAAAGGCTTGTATGATTTCAAATAGTCCACAATTAAATTTGATTTTTTTGACCGAAACTAGTGTATTATATACTACGACTTATGACCGAAACTTGCATTTCGAAAAGTTTCATCCAATCTAGATGATTATTTGCATTGACTTCCATCATAACCTCCTCTCTTAACATATATAAATGATCTGAAAAGTATCGTATCAGTTCAAATTGTCCCTAATTATATTTTATTTTTTGGACCGAAACTAGTGTATAATATACTGCGATTTTTGACCAAAACTTGCATTTCGAAAAGTTTCATAGAATCTAGTTTTCAGATGATTTTTTGCATGGACTTCCATCATAATCTTCCCTCTTAACATATATAAATGATCTGAAATGTCTCGTATCATGTCAAATAGTCCCCAATTAAATTTTATTTTTTTGACCGAAACTAGTGTATAATATACTACGATTTCTTACCGAAACTTGCATTTCGAAAAGTTTCATAGAATCTAATTTTCAGACGATTTTTTGCATGGACTTCCATCAGAACCTTCCCTATTAACATATATAAATGATCTGAAAAGTCTCGTATCATTTCAAATAGTCCCCAATTAAATTTGATTTTTTTCACCGAAACTAGTGTATAATATACTACGATTTATAACCGAAACTTGCATTTCGAAAAGTTTCATAGAATCTAGTTTTCATATTATTTTTTGCATGGACTTCCATCCTAATCTTCTCTCTTAACATATATAAATGATCTGAAATGTCTCGTATCACTTCAAATAGTCCCCAAATAAAATTATATTTTTTTTACCGAAACTAGTATATAATATACTACCATTTTTTACTGAAACAAGCATTTCGAAAATTTCATAGAATCTAATTTTCAGATGATTTTTTGCATGGACTTCCATCATAACCTTCCCTCTTAACATATATAAATGATCTGAAAAGTCTCGTATCATTTCAAATAGTCCCCATTTAAATTTTATTTTTTTGACCGAAACTAGTGTATAATATACTACGATTTTTGACCGAAACTTGCATTTCGAAAAGTTTCATAGAATCTAATTTTCGGATGATTTTTTGCATGGACTTCCTTCATAACCTTCCATCGTTAAATATATAAATAATATTAGAAGTTTCGTATCATTTCGAACAGTCCCCAATTTAATTTGATTTTTGAGAGAAACTAGTATAAACTAGTATCAAATAGTGTATAATATATTATGATTTTTTGACCGAAACTTGCATTTCGGAAAGCTTCATAGATCTAGTTTTCAGATGATTTTTTTGCATGGACTACCATTATAACCTTTCCTCTTAACATACATAAATGATCTGAAAAGTCTTGTATGATTTCAAATAGTCCCCAATTAAATTTGATTTTTTTGACCGAAACTAGTGTACTACGATTTTTGACCGAAACTTGCATTTCGAAAAGTTTCATACAATCTAATTTTCAGATGATTTTTTGCATTGACTTCCATCATAACCTTCCCTCTTAACATATATAAATGATCTGAAATGTCTCGTATCACGTCAAATAGTCCCCAATTAAATTTTATTTTTTTGACCGAAACTGGTGTATAATATACTACGATTTTTGACCGAAACTAGCATTTCGAAAAGTTTCATAGAATCTAATTTTCAGATGGTTTTTTGCATTGACTTCCATCATAACCTCCCCTCTTAACATATATAAATGATCTGAAAAGTCTCGTATCATTTCAAATTGTCCCTAATTATATTTTATTTTTTGGACCGAAACTAGTGTATAATATACTGCGATTTTTGACCAAAACTTGCATTTCGAAAAGTTTCATAGAATCTAGTTTTCAGATGATTTTTTGCATGGACTTCCATCATAATCTTCCCTCTTAACATATATAAATGATCTGAAATGTCTCGTATCATGTCAAATAGTCCCCAATTAAATTTTATTTTTTTGACCGAAACTAGTGTATAATATACTACGATTTCTTACCGAAACTTGCATTTCGAAAAGTTTCATAGAATCTAATTTTCAGACGATTTTTTGCATGGACTTCCATCAGAACCTTCCCTATTAACATATATAAATGATCTGAAAAGTCTCGTATCATTTCAAATAGTCCCCAATTAAATTTGATTTTTTTCACCGAAACTAGTGTATAATATACTACGATTTATAACCGAAACTTGCATTTCGAAAAGTTTCATAGAATCTAGTTTTCATATTATTTTTTGCATGGACTTCCATCCTAATCTTCTCTCTTAACATATATAAATGATCTGAAATGTCTCGTATCACTTCAAATAGTCCCCAAATAAAATTATATTTTTTTTACCGAAACTAATATATAATATACTACCCTTTTTTACTGAAACATGCATTTCGAAAAGTTTCATAGAATCTAATTTTTAGATGATTTTTTGCATGGACTTCCATCATAACCTTCCCTCTTAACATATATAAATGATCTGAAAAGTTTCGTATCATTTCAAATAGTCCCCAATTAAATTTTATTTTTTTGACCGGAACTAGTGTATAATATACTACGATTTTTGACCGAAACTTGCATTTCGAAATGTTTCTTAGAATCTATTTTTCGGATGATTTTTTGCATGGACTTCCTTCATAACCTTCCATCGTTATATATATAAATAATATTAGATGCTTCGTATCATTTCGAACAGTCCCCAATTTAATTTGATTTTTGAGAGAAACTAATATAAAATAGTGTATAATATATTATGATTTTTTGACCGAAACTTGCATTTCGAAAAGCTTCATAGATCTAGTTTTCAGATGATTTTTTTGCATGGACTACCATCATAACATTTCCTCTTAACATACATAAATGATCTGAAAAGGCTTGTATGATTTCAAATAGTCCACAATTAAATTTGATTTTTTTGACCGAAACTAGTGTATTATATACTACGACTTATGACCGAAACTTGCATTTCGAAAAGTTTCACCCAATCTAGATGATTATTTGCATTTACTTCCATCATAACCTTCCCTCTTAACATATATAAATTATCTGAAAAGTATCGTATCAGTTCAAATTGTCCCCAATTAAATTTGATTTTTTGGACCGAAACTAGTGTATAATATACTGCGATTTTTTTACCGAAACTTGCATTTAGAAAAGTTTCATAGAATCTAGTTTTCAGATGATTTTTTGCATGGACTTACATCATAATCTTCCCTCTTAACATATATAAATGATCGGAAATGTCTCGTATCACGTCAAATAGTCCCCAATTAAATTTTAATTTTTTGACCGAAACTAGTGTATAATATACCACGATTTTTGACCGAAACTTGCATTTCGAAAAGTTTCATTGAATCTAATTTTCAGATGATTTTTTTCATGGACTTCCATCAGAACCTTCCCTCTTAACATATATAAATGATCTAAAAAGTCTCGTATCATTTCAAATAGTCCCCAATTAAATTTGATTTTTTTCACCGAAACTAGTGTATAATATACTACGATTTATAACCGAAACTTGCATTTCGAAAAGTTTCATAGAATCTAGTTTTCATATTATTTTTTGCATGGACTTCCATCCTAATCTTCCCTCTTAACATATATAAATGATCTGAAATGTCTCGTATCACTTCAAATAGTCCCCAAATAAAATTATATTTTTTTTCCGAAACTTGTATATAATATACTACCATTTTTTACTGAAACAAGCATTTCGAAAATTTCATAGAATCTAATTTTCAGATGATTTTTTGCATGGACTTCCATCATAACCTTCCCTCTTAACATATATAAATGATCTGAAAAGTCTCGTATCATTTCAAATAGTCCCCATTTAAATTTTATTTTTTTGACCGAAACTAGTGTATAATATACTACGATTTTTGACCGAAACTTGCATTTCGAAAAGTTTCATAGAATCTAATTTTCGGATGATTTTTTGCATGGACTTCCTTCATAACCTTCCATCGTTAAATATATAAATAATATTAGAAGTTTCGTATCATTTCGAACAGTCCCCAATTTAATTTGATTTTTGAGAGAAACTAGTATAAACTAGTATCAAATAGTGTATAATATATAATGATTTTTTGACCGAAACTTGCATTTCGAAAAGCTTCATAGATCTAGTTTTCAGATGATTTTTTTGCATGGACTACCATCATAACCTTTCCTCTTAACATACATAAATGATCTGAAAAGTCTTGTATGATTTCAAATAGTCCCCAATTAAATTTGATTTTTTTGACCGAAACTAGTGTATAATAGACTACGATTTTTGACCGAAACTTGCATTTCGAAAAGTTTCATACAATCTAATTTTCAGATGTTTTTTTGCATTGACTTCCATCATAACCTTCCCTCTTAACATATATAAATGATCTGAAAAGTATCGTATCATTTCAAATTGTCCCTAATTAAATTTGATTTTTTGGACCGAAACTAGTGTATAATATACTGCGATTTTTGACCGAAACTTGCATTTCGAAACGTTTCATAGAATCTAGTTTTCAGATGATTTTTTGCATGGACTTCCATCATAATCTGCCCTCTTAACATATATAAATGATTTGAAATGTCTCGTATCACGTCAAATAGTCCCCAATTAAATTTTATTTTTTTGACCGAAACTGGTGTATAATATACTACGATTTTTGACCGAAACTAGCATTTCGAAAAGTTTCATAGAATCTAATTTTCAGATGGTTTTTTGCATTGACTTCCATCATAACCTCCTCTCTTAACATATATAAATGATCTGAAAAGTCTCGTATCATTTCAAATTGTCCCTAATTATATTTTATTTTTTGGACCGAAACTAGTGTATAATATACTGCGATTTTTGACCAAAACTTGCATTTCGAAAAGTTTCATAGAATCTAGTTTTCAGATGATTTTTTGCATGGACTTCCATCATAATCTTCCCTCTTAACATATATAAATGATCTGAAATGTCTCGTATCATGTCAAATAGTCCCCAATTAAATTTTATTTTTTTGACCGAAACTAGTGTATAATATACTACGATTTCTTACCGAAACTTGCATTTCGAAAAGTTTCATAGAATCTAATTTTCAGACGATTTTTTGCATGGACTTCCATCAGAACCTTCCCTATTAACATATATAAATGATCTGAAAAGTCTCGTATCATTTCAAATAGTCCCCAATTAAATTTGATTTTTTTCACCGAAACTAGTGTATAATATACTACGATTTATAACCGAAACTTGCATTTCGAAAAGTTTCATAGAATCTAGTTTTCATATTATTTTTTGCATGGACTTCCATCCTAATCTTCTCTCTTAACATATATAAATGATCTGAAATGTCTCGTATCACTTCAAATAGTCCCCAAATAAAATTATATTTTTTTTACCGAAACTAGTATATAATATACTACCCTTTTTTACTGAAACATGCATTTCGAAAAGTTTCATAGAATCTAATTTTCAGATGATTTTTTGCATGGACTTCCATCATAACCTTCCCTCTTAACATATATAAATGATTTGAAAAGTCTCGTATCATTTCAAATTGTCCCCATTTAAATTTTATTTTTTTGACCGAAACTAGTGTATAATATACTACGATTTTTGACCGAAACTTGCATTTCGAAAAGTTTCATAGAATCTAATTTTCGGATGATTTTTTGCATGGACTTCCTTCATAACCTTCCCTCGTTAAATATATAAATAATATTAGTATAAAATAGTGTAAAATAGTGTATAATATATTATGATTTTTTGACCGAAACTTGCATTTCGAAAAGCTTCATAGATCTAGTTTTCAGATGATTTTTTTGCATGGACTACCATCATAACCTTTCCTCTTAACATACATAAATGATCTGAAAAGTCTTGTATGATTTCAAATAGTCCCCAATTAAATTTGATTTTTTTGACCGAAACTAGTGTATAATAGACTAAGATTTTTGACCGAAACTTGCATTTCGAAAAGTTTCATACAATCTAATTTTCAGATGATTTTTTGCATTGACTTCCATCATAACCTTCCCTCTTAACATATATAAATGATCTGAAAAGTCTCGTATCATTTCAAATTGTCCCTAATTAAATTTGATTTTTTGGACCGAAACTAGTGTATAATATACTGCGATTTTTGACCGAAACTTGCATTTCGAAACGTTTCATAGAATCTAGTTTTCAGATTATTTTTTGCATGGAATTCTATCATAATCTTCCCTCTTAACATATATAAATGATTTGAAATGTCTCGTATCACGTCAAATAGTCCCCAATTAAATTTTATTTTTTTGACCGAAACTAGTGTATAATATACTACGATTTTTGACCGAAACTTGCATTTCGAAAAGTTTCATAGAATCTAATTTTCAGATTGTTTTTTGCATTGACTTCCATCATAACCTTCCCTCTTAACATATATAAATGATCTGAAAAGTCTCGTATCATTTCAAATTTTCCCTAATTATATTTGATTTTTTTACTGAAACTAGTGTATAATATACTGCGATTTTTGACAAAAACTTGCATTTCGAAAAGTTTCATAGAATCTAGTTTTCAAATGATTTTTTGCATGGACTTCCATCATAATCTTCCCTCTTAACATATATAAATGATCTGAAATGTCTCGTATCATGTCAAATAGTCCCCATTTAAATTTATTTTTTTGACCGAAACTAGTGTATAATATACTACGATTTTTGACCGAAACTTGCATTTCGAAAAGTTTCACAGAATCTAATTTTCGGATGATTTTTTGCATGGACTTCCTTCATAGCCTTCCCTCATTAAATATATAAATAATATTAGAAGTTTCGTATCATTTCGAACAGTCCCCAATTTAATTTGATTTTTGAGAGAAACTAGTATAAAATAGTGTATAATGTATTATGATTTTTTGACCGAAACTTGCATTTCGAAAAGCTTCATAGATCTAGTTTTCAGATGATTTTTTTGCATGGACTACCATCATAACCTTTCCTTTTAACATACATAAATGATCAGAAAAGTCTTGTATGATTTCAAATAGTCCCCAATTAAATTTGATTTTTTTGACAGAAACTAGTGTATAATATACTACGATTTTTGACCGAAACTTGCATTTTGAAAAGTTTCATACAATCTAATTTTCATATGATTTTTTGCATTGACTTCCATCATAACCTTCCCTCTTAACATATATAAATGATCTGAAAAGTCTCGTATCATTTCAAATTGTCCCTAATTAAATTTGATTTTTTGGACCGAAACTAGTGTATAATATACTGCGATTTTTGACCGAAACTTGCATTTCGAAACGTTTCATAGAATCTAGTTTTCAGATGATTTTTTGCATGGACTTCCATCATAATCTTCCCTCTTAACATATATAAATGATCTGAAATGTCTCGTATCACGTAAAATAGTCCCCAATTAAATTTTATTTTTTTGACCGAAACTAGTGTATAATATACTACGATTTTTGACCAAAACTTGCATTTCGAAAAGTTTCATAGAATCTATTTTTCAAATGATTTTTTGCATAGACTTTCATCATAACCTTCCCTCGTAAAATATATAAATGATATTAGAAGTTTCGTATCATTTCGAACTGTCCCCGATTTAATTTGATTTTTGACCGAATCTAGTATAAACTAGTCTATAATATATTATGAGGTTTTTTACCGAAACTTGCATTTCGAAAAGTTTCAAAGAAAATGTTGTTTTCAGATGATTTTTTTGCATGGACTTCCATCATAACCTTTCCTCTTAACAGACATATATGACATGAAAAGTCTCTTATCATTATAAATAGTCCCCAATTAAATGTGATTTTTTTGACCGAAACTAGTGTATAATATACTACGATTAATGATCGAAAATTTCTTTTCGAAAAGTTTCATAGAATCTAATTTTCAGATATTTTTTGCATTGACTTCCATCATAACCTTCCCTCATAACATATATAAATGATCTGAAAAGTCTCGTATCATTTCAAATAGTTCCCAATTAAATTTGATTTTTTTGACTGAAACTAGTGTATAATATACTGCAATTTTTTACCGAAACTTGCATTTAAAAATGTTTCATAGAATCTAGTCGTCAGATGATTTTTTGCGTGGACTTCCGTCATAACCTTCCCTCTTAACATATATAAATAATATGAAATGTATCGTATCATTTCAAATAGTCCCCAATTAAATTTTATTTTTATGACTGAAACTAGTGTATAATATACTACGATTTTTGACCGAAACCTGGATTTCGAAAAGTTTCATAGAATCTAATTTTCTGATGATTTTTTGCCTGGACTTCTATCATAACCTTCCCTCTTAACATCTATAAATGATCTGAAAAGTCTCGTATCATTTCAAATAGTCCCCAATTAAATTTTAGTTTTTTGAACGAAACTAGTGTATAATATACTACGGTTTTTGATCGAAACTTGCATTTCGAAACGTTTCATAGAATCTATTTTTCAAATGAGTTTTTGCATAGACTTTCATCATAAACTTCCCTCGTAAATTATAAAAATGATATTAGAAGTTTCGTATCATTTCGAACAGTCTCCGATTTAATTTGATTTTTAACCGAATCTAGTATAAACTAGTGTATAATATATTATGATTTTATGACCGAAACTTGCATATCGAAAAGTTTCAAATTAATCTTGTTTTCAGATGAATTTTTTGCATGGACTTCCATCATAACCTTTCCTCTTAACAAACATAAATGACATGAAAAGTATCGTATCGTTTCAAATAGTCCTCAATTAAATGTGATTTTATTGAACGAAACTAGTGTATAATATACTACGATTTATGATCGAAACTTGCATTTCGAAAAGTTCCATAGAATCTAATTTTCAGATATTTTTTGCAATGACTTCCATCATAACCTTCCCTCATAACATATATAAATGATCTGGAATGTCTCGTATCATTTTAAATTGTCCCTAATTATATTTGATTTTTTGGACCGAAACTAGTGTATAATATACTGCGATTTTTTACCAAAACAAGCATTTCGAAAAGTTTCATAGAATTTAGTTTTCAGATGATTTTTTGCATGGACTTCCATCATAATCTTCCCTCTTAACATATATAAATGATCTGAAATGTCTTGTATCACGTCAAATAGTCCCCAATTAAATTTTATTTTTTTGACCGAAACTAGTGTATAATATACTACGATTTTTGACCGAAACTTGCATTTCGAAAAGTTTCATAGAATCTAATTTTCAGATGATTTTTTGCATGGACTTCCATCATAACCTTCCCTCTTAACATATATAAATGATCTGAAAAGTCTCGTATCATTTCAAATAGTCCCCAATTACATTTGATTTTTTTCACCGAAACTAGTGTATAATATACTAAGATTTATAACCGAAACTTGCATTTCGAAACGTTTCATAGAATCTAGTTTTTATATTATTTTTTGCATGGACTTCCATCATAATCTTCCCTCTTAACATATATAAATGATAAGAAAAGTCTCGTATCATTTCAAATAGTCCCCAATGAAATTTTAATTTTTTGACCGAAACTAGTGTATAATATACTATGATTTTTGACCGAAACATGCATTTCGAAAAGTTTCATAGAATCTAATTTTCGGATGATTTTTTGCATGGACTTCCTTCATAACCTTCCCTTGTTAAATATATAAATTATATTAGAAGTTTCGTATCATTTCGAACAGTCCCCAATTTAATTTGATTTTTGAGAGAAACTAGTATAAAATAGTGTATAATATATTATGATTTTTTGACCGAAACTTGCATTTCGAAAAGCTTCATAGATCTAGTTTTCAGATGATTTTTTTTGCATGGACAACCATCATAACCTTTCCTCTTAACATACATAAATGATCTGAAAAGTCTTGTATGATTTCAAATATTCCCCAATTAAATTTGATTTTTTTGACCGAAACTAGTGTATATACTGCGATTTTTGACCGAAACTTGCATTTCGAAAACTTTCATAGAATCTAGTTTTCAGATGATTTTTTGCATGGACTTCCATCATAATCTTCCCTCTTAACATATATAAATGTTCTGAAATGTCTCGTATCACGTCAAATAGTCCCTAATTAAATTTTTTTTTTGACCGAAACTAGTGTATAATATACTACGATTTTTGACTAAAACTTGCATTTCAAAAAGTTTCATAGAATCTAATTTCAGATGATTTTTTTCATGGACTTCCATCATAACCTTCCCTCTTAACATATATAAATGATCTGAAAAGTCTCGTATCATTTCAATTAGTCCCCAATTAAATTTGATTTTTTTCAACGAAAACTAGTGTATAATATACTACGATTTATAACCGAAATTTGCATTTCGAAAAGTTTCATAGAATCTAGTTTTCATATTATTTTTTGCATGGAATTCCATCCTAATCATCCCTCTTAACATATATAAATGATCTGAAATGTCTCGTATCACTTCAAATAGTCCCCAGTTAAATTATATTTTTTTTACCGAAACTAGTATATAATATACTACGATTTTTTACTGAAACTTGCATTTCGAAAAGTTTCATAGAATCTAATTTTCAGATGATTTTTTGCATGGACTTCCATCATAACCTTCCCTCTTAACATATATAAATGATCTGAAATGTCTCGTATCATTTCAAATAGTGCCCAATTAAATTTTATTTTTTTAACCGAAACTAGTGTATAATATACTACGATTTTTGACTGAAACTTGCATTTCGAAAAGTTTCATAGAATCTAATTTTCGGATGATTTTTTGCATAGAATTTCATCATAACCTTCCCTCGTAAAATATATAAATGATATTAGAAGTTTCGTATCATTTCGAACTGTCCCCGATTTAATTTTATTTTTGACCGAATCTAGTATAAACTAGTCTATAATATATTATGAGGTTTTTTACCGAAACTTGCATTTCGAAAAGTTTCAAAGAATCTTGTTTTCAGATGATTTTTTTGCATGGACTTCCATCATAACCATTCCTCTTAACAGACATATATGACATGAAAAGTCTCTTATCATTATAAATAGTCCCCAATTAAATGTGATTTTTTTGACCGAAACTAGTGTATAATATACTACGATTTATGATCGAAACTTTCTTTTCGAAAAGTTTCATAGAATCTAATTTTCAGATATTTTTTGCATTGACTTCCATCATAACCTTCCCTCATAACATATATAAATGATCTGAAAAGTCTCGTATCATTTCAAATAGTTCCCAATGAAATTTGATTTTTTTGACTGAAACTAGTGTATAATATACAGCAACTTTTTTACCGAAACTTGCATTTCGAAATGTTTCATAGAATCTAGTCGTCAGATGATTTTTTGCGTGGACTTCCGTCATAACCTTCCCTCTTAACATATATAAATGATCTGAAATGTATCGTATCATTTCAAATAGTCCCCAATTAAATTTTATTTTTATGATTGAAACTAGTGTATAATATACTACGATTTTTGACCGAAACTTGGATTTCGAAAAGTTTCATAGAATCTAATTTTCTGATGATTTTTTGCCTGGACTTCTATCATAACCTTCCCTCTTAACATATATAAATGATCTGAAAAGTCTCGTATCATTTCAAATAGTCCCCAATTAAATTTTAGTTTTTTGACCGAAACTAGTGTATAATATACTACGATTTTTGATCGAAACTTGCATTTCGAAACGTTTCATAGAATCTATTTTTCAAATGAGTTTTTGCATAGACTTTCATCATAAACTTCCCTCGTAAATTATAAAAATGATATTAGAAGTTTCGTATCATTTCGAACAGTCTCCGATTTAATTTAATTTTTGACCGAATCTAGTATAAACTAGTGTATAATATATTATGATTTTATGACCGAAACTTGCATATCGAAAAGTTTCAAATTAATCTTGTTTTCAGATGAATTTTTTTCATGGACTTCCATCATAACCTTTCCTCTTAACAAACATAAATGACATGAAAAGTATCGTATCGTTTCAAATAGTCCTCAATTAAATGTGATTTTATTGAACGAAACTAGTGTATAATATACTACGATTTATGATCGAAACTTGCATTTCGAAAAGTTCCATAGAATCTAATTTTCAGATATTTTTTGCAATGACTTCCATCATAACCTTCCCTCATAACATATATAAATGATCTGGAATGTCTCGTATCATTTTAAATTGTCCCTAATTATATTTGATTTTTTGGACCGAAACTAGTGTATAATATACTGCGATTTTTTACCAAAACAAGCATTTCGAAAAGTTTCATAGAATTTAGTTTTCAGATGATTTTTTGCATGGACTTCCATCATAATCTTCCCTCTTAACATATATAAATGATCTGAAATGTCTTGTATCACGTCAAATAGTCCCCAATTAAATTTTATTTTTTTGACCGAAACTAGTGTATAATATACTACGATTTTTGACCGAAACTTGCATTTCGAAAAGTTTCATAGAATCTAATTTTAAGATGATTTTTTGCATGGACTTCCATCATAACCTTCCCTCTTAACATATATAAATGATCTGAAAAGTCTCGTATCATTTAAAATAGTCCCCAATTACATTTGATTTTTTTCACCGAAACTAGTGTATAATATACTAAGATTTATAACCGAAACTTGCATTTCGAAACGTTTCATAGAATCTAGTTTTTATATTATTTTTTGCATGGACTTCCATCATAATCTTCCCTCTTAACATATATAAATGATAAGAAAAGTCTCGTATCATTTCAAATAGTCCCCAATGAAATTTTAATTTTTTGACCGAAACTAGTGTATAATATACTATGATTTTTGACCGAAACATGCATTTCGAAAAGTTTCATAGAATCTAATTTTCGGATGATTTTTTGCATGGACTTCCTTCATAACCTTCCCTTGTTAAATATATAAATTATATTAGAAGTTTCGTATCATTTCGAACAGTCCCCAATTTAATTTGATTTTTGAGAGAAACTAGTATAAAATAGTGTATAATATATTATGATTTTTTGACCGAAACTTGCATTTCGAAAAGCTTCATAGATCTAGTTTTCAGATGATTTTTTTTGCATCGACAACCATCATAACCTTTCCTCTTAACATACATAAATGATCTGAAAAGTCTTGTATGATTTCAAATATTCCCCAATTAAATTTGATTTTTTTGACCGAAACTAGTGTATATACTGCGATTTTTGACCGAAACTTGCATTTCGAAAACTTTCATAGAATCTAGTTTTCAGATGATTTTTTGCATGGACTTCCATCATAATCTTCCCTCTTAACATATATAAATGTTCTGAAATGTCTCGTATCACGTCAAATAGTCCCTAATTAAATTTTTTTTTGACCGAAACTAGTGTATAATATACTACGATTTTTGACTAAAACTTGCATTTCAAAAAGTTTCATAGAATCTAATTTCAGATGATTTTTTTCATGGACTTCCATCATAACCTTCCCTCTTAACATATATAAATGATCTGAAAAGTCTCGTATCATTTCAAATAGTCCCCAATTAAATTTGATTTTTTTCAACGAAAACTAGTGTATAATATACTACGATTTATAACCGAAATTTGCATTTCGAAAAGTTTCATAGAATCTAGTTTTCATATTATTTTTTGCATGGAATTCCATCCTAATCATCCCTCTTAACATATATAAATGATCTGAAATGTCTCGTATCACTTCAAATAGTCCCCAGTTAAATTATATTTTTTTTACCGAAACTAGTATATAATATACTACGATTTTTTACTGAAACTTGCATTTCGAAAAGTATCATAGAATCTAATTTTCAGATGATTTTTTGCATGGACTTCCATCATAACCTTCCCTCTTAACATATATAAATGATCTGAAATGTCTCGTATCATTTCAAATAGTCCCCAATTAAATTTTATTTTTTTAACCGAAACTAGTGTATAATATACTACGATTTTTGACTGAAACTTGCATTTCGAAAAGTTTCATAGAATCTAATTTTCGGATGATTTTTTGCATGGACTTCCTTCATAACCTTTCCTCGTTAAATATATAAATTACATTAGAAATTTCGTATCATTTCGAACGGTCCCCAATTTAATTTGATTTTTGAGAGAAACTAGTATAAAATAGTGTATAATATTATGATTTTTTGACCGAAACTTGCATTTCGAAAAGCTTCAGAGATCTTGGTTTCAGATGATTTTTTTGCATGGACTTCAATCATAATCTTCCCTCTTAACATATATAAATGATTTGAAATGTCTCGTATCACGTCAAATAGTCCCCAATTAAATTTTAATTTGTTGACCGAAACTAGTGTATAATATACTACGATTTATGACCGAAACTTGCATTTCGAAAAGTTTCATAGAATCTAATTTTCAGATGATTTTTTGCATTGACTTCCATCATAACCTTCCCTCTTAACATATATAAATGATCTGAAAAGTCTCGTATCATTTCAAATTGTCCCTAATTAAATTTGATTTTTTGGACCGAAACTTATGTATAATATATTGCGATTTTTGACCGAAAATTGCATTTCGAAACGTTTCATAGAATCTAGTTTTCAGATGATTTTTTGCATGGACTTCCATCATAATCTTCCCTCTTAACATATATAAATGATCTGAAATGTCTCGTATCACGTCAAATAGTCCCCAATTAAATTTTATTTTTTTGACCGAAACAAGTGTATAATATAATATGATTTTTGACCGAAACTTGCATTTCGAAAAGTTTCAAAGAATCTTGTTTTCAGATGATTTTTTTGCATGGACTTCCAACATAACCATTCCTCTTAACAGACATAAATGACATGAAAAGGCTCGTATCATTACAAATAGTCCCCAATTAAATGTAATTTTTTTGACTGAAACTAGTGTATAATATACTACGGTTTATAACCGAAACTTGTATTTCGAAAATTTTCATAGAATCTAATTTTTAGGTATTTTTTGCAATGACTTCCATAAAAACCTTCCCTCATAACATATATAAATGATTTGAAAAGTATCGTATCATTTCAAATAGTCCCCAATGAAATTTGATTTTTTTGACCGAAACTAGTGTATAATATACTGCGATTTTTGACCGAAACATGCATTTCGAAAAGATTCATAGAATCTAGTCGTCAGATGATTTTTCGCATGGACTTCAATCATAACCTTCCCTCTTAACATATATAAATGATCTGAAATGTCTCGTATTATTTCAAATAATCCCCAATTAAATTTTATTTTTTTGACCGAAACTAGTGTATAATATACTACGATTTTTTACCGATACTTGCATTTCGAAAAGTTGCACAAAATCTAATTTTCAGATGATTTTTTTCATTGACTTCCATCATATCCTTCCCTCTTAACATATATAAATGATCTGAAAAGTCTCGTATCATTTCATATAGTCCCCAATTAAGTTTAATTTTTTTGACCGAAACTAGTGTATAATATACTACGATTTTTTACCGAAACTTGCATTTCGAAAAGTTTCATAGAATCTAATTTTCAGATGATTTTTTGCATGGACTTTCATCATAACCTTCCCTCGTAAAATATATAAATGTTATTAGAGGTTTCGTATCATTTCGAACAGTCCCGTATTTAATATGATTTTTTTGACCGAAACTAGTATAAACTAGTGTATAATATACTACGATTTTTGATCGAAACTTGCATTTTGAAACGTTTCATAGAATCTAATTTTCGGATGATGTTTTGCATGGACTTCCTTCATAACCTTCCCACGTTAAATATATAAATAATATTTGAAGTTTCGTATCATTTCGAACAGTCCCCAATTTAATTTGATTTTTGAGAGAATCTAGTATAAACTAGTGTATAATATATTATGATTTTTTGACCAAAACTTGCATTTCGAAAAGCTTCATAAATCTAGTTTTCAGATGATTTTTTTGCATGGAATACCATCATAACCTTTCCTCTTAACATAAATAAATGATCTGAAAAGTCTTGTATGATTTCAAATTTCCCCATTTAAATTTGATTTTTTTGATCGAAACTAGTGTATAATATAATACGATTTATGACCGAAACTTGCATTTCGAAAAGTTTCATAGAATCTAATTTTCAGATGATTTTTTGCATTGACTTCCATCATAACCTTCCCTCTTAACATATATAAATGATCTGAAAAGTCTCGTATCATTTCAAATTGTCCCTAATTATATTTGATTTTTTGGACCGAAACTAGTGTATAATATACTGCGATTTTTGACCAAAACTTGCATTTCGAAAAGTTTTATAGAATCTAGTTTTCAGATGATTTTTTGCATAGACTTCAATCATAATTTTCCCTCTTAACATATATAAATGATTTGAAATGTCTCGTATCACGTCAAATAGTACCCAATTAAATTTTAATTTGTTGACCGAAACTAGTGTATAATATACTACGATTTTTGACCGAAACTTGCATTTCGAAAAGTTTCATAGAATCTAATTTTCAGATGATTTTTTGCATTGACCTCCATCATAACCTTCCCTATTAACATATATAAATGATCTGAAAAGTCTCGTATCATTTCAAATTGTCCCTAATTAAATTTGATTTTTTGGACCGAAACTAGTGTATAAATACTGCGATTTCTGACCGAAAATTGCATTTCGAAACGTTTCATAGAATCTAGTTTTCAGATGATTTTTTGCATGGACTTCCATCATAATCTTCCCTCTTAACATATATAAATGATCTGAAATGTCTCGTATCACGTCAAATAGTCCCCAATTAAAATATTATTTTTTTGACCGATACAAGTGTATAATATACTACGATTTTTGACCGAAACTTGCATTTCGAAAAGTTTCAAAGAATCTTGTTTTCAGTTGATTTTTTTGCATGGACTTCCAACATAACCATTCCTCTTAACAGACATAAATGACATGAAAAGGCTCGTATCATTTCAAATTGTCCCCAATTAAATGTGATTTTTTTGACTGAAACTAGTGTATAATATACTACGATTTATAACCGAAACTTGCATTTCGAAAGTTATCATAGAATCTAATTTTTAGATATTTTTTTCAATGACTTCCATCATAACCTTCCCTCATAACATATATAAATTATTTGAAAAGTATCGTATCATTTCAAATAGTCCCCAATGAAATTTTATTTTTTTGACCGAAACTAGTGTATAATATACTGCGATTTTTGACCGAAACTTGCATTTCGAAAAGATTTATAGAATCTAGTCGTCAGATGATTTTTCGCATGGACTTCCATCATAACCTTCCCTCTTAACATATATAAATGATCTGAAATGTCTCGTATCATTTCAAATAATCCCCAATTAAATTTTATTTTTTTGACCGAAACTAGTGTATAATATACTACGATTTTTTACCGATACTTGCATTTCGAAAAGTTGCACAAAATCTAATTTTCAGATGATTTTTTTCATTGACTTCCATCATATCCTTCCCTCTTAACATATATAAATGATCTGAAAAGTCTCGTATCATTTCAAATAGTCCCCAATTAAGTTTAATTTTGTTGACCGAAACTAGTGTATAATATACTACGATTTTTTACCGAAACTTGCATTTCGAAAAGTTTCATAGAATCTAATTTTCAGATGATTTTTTGCATGGACTTTCATCATAACCTTCCCTCGTAAAATATATAAATGTTATTAGAGGTTTCGTATCATTTCGAACAGTCCCGTATTTAATATGATTTTTTTGACCGAAACTAGTATAAACTAGTGTATAATATACTACGATTTTTGACCGAAACTTGCATTTCGAAACGTTTCATAGAATCTAATTTTCGGATGATGTTTTGCATGGAATTCCTTCATAACCTTCCCTCGTTAAATATATAAATAATATTTGAAGTTTAGTATCATTTCGAACAGTCCCCAATTTAATTTGATTTTTGAGAGAAACTAGTATAAACTAGTGTATAATATATTATGATTTTTTGACCAAAACTTGCATTTCGAAAAGCTTCATAGATCTAGTTTTCAGATGATTTTTTTGCATGGAATACCATCATAACCTTTCCTCTTAACATAAATAAATGATATGAAAAGTCTTGTATGATTTCATATTGTCCCCAATTAAATTTGATTTGTTTGACCGAAACTAGTGTATAATATACTACGATTTATGACCGAAACTTGCATTTCGAAAAGTTTCATAGAATCTAATTTTCAGATGATTTTTTGCATTGACTTCCATCATAACCTTCCCTCTTAACATATATAAATGATCTGAAAAGTCTCGTATCATTTCAAATTGTCCCTAATTATATTTGATTTTTTGGACCGAAACTAGTGTATAATATACTGCGATTTTTGACCAAAACTTGCATTTCGAAAAGTTTCATAGAATCTAGTTTTCAGATGATTTTTTGCATGGACTTCAATCATAATCTTCCCTCTTATCTTATATAAATGATTTTAAATGTCTCGTATCACGTCAAATAGTCCCCAATTAAATTTTAATATGTTGACCGAAACTACTGTATAATATACTACGATTTTTGACCGAAACTTGCATTTCGAAAAGTTTCATAGAATCTAATTTTCAGATGATTTTTTGCATTGACTTCATTCATAACCTTCCCTCTTAACATATATAAATGATCTGAAAAGTCTCGTATCATTTCAAATTGTCCATAATTATATTTGATTTTTTGGACCGAAACTAGTGTATAATATACTGCGATTTTTGACCAAAACTTGCATTTCGAAAAGTTTCATAGAATCTAGTTTTCAGATGATTTTTTGCATGGACTTCCATCATAATCTTCCCTCTTAACATATATAAATGATCTGAAATGTCTCGTATCATGTCAAATAGTCCCCAATTAAATTTTATTTTTTTGACCGAAACTAGTGTATAATATACTGGGATTTTTTTACTGAAACTTGCATTTCGAAAAGTTTCAAAGAATCTTGTTTTCAGATGATTTTTTGCATGGAGTTCCATCATAACCTTCCCTCTTAACATATATAAATGATCTGAAAAGTCTCGTATCATTTCAAATAGTCCCCAATTAAGTTTACTTTTTTTCACCGAAACTAGTGTATAATATACTACGATTTTTTACCGAAACTTGCATTTCGAAAAGTTTCATAGAATCTAATTTTCAGATGATTTTTTGCATGGACTTTCATCATAACCTTCCCTCGTAAAATATATAAATGATATTAGATGTTTCGTATCATTTCGAACAGTCCCGTATTTAATATGATTTTTTTGACTGAAACTAGTATAAACTAGTGTATAATATACTACGATTTTTGACCGAAACTTGCATTTCGAAACGTTTCATAGAATCTAATTTTCGGATGATGTTTTGCATGGACTTCCTTCATAACCTTCCCTCGTTAAATATATAAATAATATTAGAAGTTTCGTATCATTTCGAACAGTCCCCAATTTAATTTGATTTTTGAGAGAAACCAGTATAAACTAGTGTATAATATATTATGATTTTTTGACCAAAACTTGCATTTCGAAAAGTTTCATAGAATCTAATTTTCAGATGATTTTTTGCATGGACTTCCATCATAACCTTCCCTCTTAACATATATAAATGATCTGAAATGTCTCGTATCATTTCAAATAGTCCCCTATTAAATTTTATTTTTTTAACCGAAACTAGTGTATAATATACTACGATTTTTGACTGAAACTTGCATTTCGAAAAGTTTCATAGAATCTAATTTTCGGATGATTTTTTGCATGGACTTCCTTCATAACCTTTCCTCGTTAAATATATAAATTACATTAGAAGTTTCGTATCATTTCGAACGGTCCCCAATTTAATTTGATTTTTGAGAGAAACTAGTATAAAATAGTGTATAATATTATGATTTTTTGACCGAAACTTGCATTTCGAAAAGCTTCAGAGATCTAGGTTTCAGATGATTTTTTTGCATGGACTTCAATCATAATCTTCCCTCTTAACATATATAAATGATTTGAAATGTCTCGTATCACGTCAAATAGTCCCCAATTAAATTTTAATTTGTTGACCGAAACTAGTGTATAATATACTAAGATTTATGACCGAAACTTGCATTTCGAAAAGTTTCATAGAATCTAATTTTCAGATGATTTTTTGCATTGACTTCCATCATAACCTTCCCTCTTAACATATATAAATGATCTGAAAAGTCTCGTATCATTTCAAATTGTCCCTAATTAAATTTGATTTTTTGGACCGAAACTAGTGTATAATATATTGCGATTTTTGACCGAAAATTGCATTTCGAAACGTTTCATAGAATCTAGTTTTCAGATGATTTTTTGCATGGACTTCCATCATAATCTTCCCTCTTAACATATATAAATGATCTGAAATGTCTCGTATCACGTCAAATAGTCCCCAATTAAATTTTATTTTTTTGACCGAAACAAGTGTATAATATAATATGATTTTTGACCGAAACTTGCATTTCGAAAAGTTTCAAAGAATCTTGTTTTCAGATGATTTTTTTGCATGGACTTCCAACATAACCATTCCTCTTAACAGACATAAATGACATGAAAAGGCTCGTATCATTACAAATAGTCCCCAATTAAATGTAATTTTTTTGACTGAAACTAGTGTATAATATACTACGGTTTATAACCGAAACTTGTATTTCGAAAATTTTCATAGAATCTAATTTTTAGGTATTTTTTGCAATGACTTCCATAAAAACCTTCCCTCATAACATATATAAATGATTTGAAAAGTATCGTATCATTTCAAATAGTCCCCAATGAAATTTGATTTTTTTGACCGAAACTAGTGTATAATATACTGCGATTTTTGACCGAAACTTGCATTTCGAAAAGATTCATAGAATCTAGTCGTCAGATGATTTTTCGCATGGACTTCAATCATAACCTTCCCTCTTAACATATATAAATGATCTGAAATGTCTCGTATTATTTCAAATAATCCCCAATTAAATTTTATTTTTTTGACCGAAACTAGTGTATAATATACTACGATTTTTTACCGATACTTGCATTTCGAAAAGTTGCACAAAATCTAATTTTCAGATGATTTTTTTCATTGACTTCCATCATATCCTTCCCTCTTAACATATATAAATGATCTGAAAAGTCTCGTATCATTTCATATAGTCCCCAATTAAGTTTAATTTTTTTGACCGAAACTAGTGTATAATATACTACGATTTTTTTACCGAAACTTGCATTTCGAAAAGTTTCATAGAATCTAATATTCAGATGATTTTTTGCATGGACTTTCATCATAACCTTCCCTCGTAAAATATATAAATGTTATTAGAGGTTTCGTATCATTTCGAACAATCCCGTATTTAATATGATTTTTTTGACCGAAACTAGTATAAACTAGTGTATAATATACTACGATTTTTGATCGAAACTTGCATTTTGAAACGTTTCATAGAATCTAATTTTCGGATGATGTTTTGCATGGACTTCCTTCATAACCTTCCCACGTTAAATATATAAATAATATTTGAAGTTTAGTATCATTTCGAACAGTCCCCAATTTAATTTGATTTTTGAGAGAAACTAGTATAAACTAGTGTATAATATATTATGATTTTTTGACCAAAACTTGCATTTCGAAAAGCTTCATAGATCTAGTTTTCAGATGATTTTTTTGCATGGAATACCATCATAACCTTTCCTCTTAACATAAATAAATGATCTGAAAAGTCTTGTATGATTTCATATTGTCCCCAATTAAATTTGATTTGTTTGACCGAAACTAGTGTATAATATACTACGATTTATGACCGAAACTTGCATTTCGAAAAGTTTCATAGAATCTAATTTTCAGATGATTTTTTGCATTGACTTCCATCATAACCTTCCCTCTTAACATATATAAATGATCTGAAAAGTCTCGTATCATTTCAAATTGTCCCTAATTATATTTGATTTTTTGGACCGAAACTAGTGTATAATATACTGCGATTTTTGACCAAAACTTGCATTTCGAAAAGTTTCATAGAATCTAGTTTTCAGATGATTTTTTGCATGGACTTCAATCATAATCTTCCCTCTTATCTTATATAAATGATTTTAAATGTCTCGTATCACGTCAAATAGTCCCCAATTAAATTTTAATATGTTGACCGAAACTACTGTATAATATACTACGATTTTTGACCGAAACTTGCATTTCGAAAAGTTTCATAGAATCTAATTTTCAGATGATTTTTTGCATTGACTTCATTCATAACCTTCCCTCTTAACATATATAAATGATCTGAAAAGTCTCGTATCATTTCAAATTGTCCATAATTATATTTGATTTTTTGGACCGAAACTAGTGTATAATATACTGCGATTTCTGACCGAAACTTGCATTTCGAAAAGTTTCATAGAATCTAGTTTTCAGATGATTTTTTGCATGGACTTCCATCATAATCTTCCCTCTTAACATATATAAATGATCTGAAATGTCTCGTATCATGTCAAATAGTCCCCAATTAAATTTTATTTTTTTGACCGAAACTAGTGTATAATATACTGGGATTTTTTTACTGAAACTTGCATTTCGAAAAGTTTCAAAGAATCTTGTTTTCAGATGATTTTTTGCATGGAGTTCCATCATAACCTTCCCTCTTAACATATATAAATGATCTGAAAAGTCTCGTATCATTTCAAATAGTCCCCAATTAAGTTTACTTTTTTTCACCGAAACTAGTGTATAATATACTACGATTTTTTACCGAAACTTGCATTTCGAAAAGTTTCATAGAATCTAATTTTCAGATGATTTTTTGCATGGACTTTCATCATAACCTTCCCTCGTAAAATATATAAATGATATTAGATGTTTCGTATCATTTCGAACAGTCCCGTATTTAATATGATTTTTTTGACTGAAACTAGTATAAACTAGTGTATAATATACTACGATTTTTGACCGAAACTTGCATTTCGAAACGTTTCATAGAATCTAATTTTCGGATGATGTTTTGCATGGAATTCCTTCATAACCTTCCCTCGTTAAATATATAAATAATATTAGAAGTTTCGTATCATTTCGAACAGTCCCCAATTTAATTTGATTTTTGAGAGAAACCAGTATAAACTAGTGTATAATATATTATGATTTTTTGACCAAAACTTGCATTTCGAAAAGTTTCATAGAATCTAATTTTCAGATGATTTTTTGCATGGACATCCATCATAACCTTTCCTCTTAACATATATAAATGATCTGAAAAGTCTCGTATCATTTCAAATAGTCCCCAATTAAATTTGATTTTTTTCACCGAAACTAGTGTATAATATACTAAGATTTATAACCGAAACTTGCATTTCGAAACGTTTCATAGAATCTAGTTTTTATATTATTTTTTGCATGGACTTCCATCATAATCTTCCCTCTTAACATATATAAATGATAAGAAAAGTCTCGTATCATTTCAAATAGTCCCCAATGAAATTTTAATTTTTTGACCGAAACTAGTGTATAATATACTATGATTTTTGACCAAAACATGCCTTTCGAAAAGTTTCATAGAATCTAATTTTCGGTTGATTTTTTGCATGGACATCCTTCATAACCTTCCCTTGTTAAATATATAAATTATATTAGAAGTTTCGTATCATTTCGAACAGTCCCCAATTTAATTTTATTTTTGAGAGAAACTAGTATAAAATAGTGTATAATATATTATGATTTTTTGACCGAAACTTGCATTTCGAAAAGCTTCATAGATCTAGTTTTCAGATGATTTTTTTTGCATGGACAACCATCATAACCTTTCCTCTTAACATACATAAATGATCTGAAAAGTCTTGTATGATTTCAAATATTCCCCAATTAAATTTGATTTTTTTGACCGAAACTAGTGTATATACTGCGATTTTTGACCGAAACTTGCATTTCGAAAACTTTCATAGAATCTAGTTTTCAGATGATTTTTTGCATGGACTTCAATCATAATCTTCCCTCTTATCTTATATAAATGATTTTAAATGTCTCGTATCACGTCAAATAGTCCCCAATTAAATTTTAATATGTTGACCGAAACTACTGTATAATATACTACGATTTTTGACCGAAACTTGCATTTCGAAAAGTTTCATAGAATCTAATTTTCAGATGATTTTTTGCATTGACTTCATTCATAACCTTCCCTCTTAACATATATAAATGATCTGAAAAGTCTCGTATCATTTCAAATTGTCCATAATTATATTTGATTTTTTGGACCGAAACTAGTGTATAATATACTGCGATTTTTGACCAAAACTTGCATTTCGAAAAGTTTCATAGAATCTAGTTTTCAGATGATTTTTTGCATGGACTTCCATCATAATCTTCCCTCTTAACATATATAAATGATCTGAAATGTCTCGTATCATGTCAAATAGTCCCCAATTAAATTTTATTTTTTTGACCGAAACTAGTGTATAATATACTGGGATTTTTTTACTGAAACTTGCATTTCGAAAAGTTTCAAAGAATCTTGTTTTCAGATGATTTTTTGCATGGAGTTCCATCATAACCTTCCCTCTTAACATATATAAATGATCTGAAAAGTCTCGTATCATTTCAAATAGTCCCCAATTAAGTTTACTTTTTTTCACCGAAACTAGTGTATAATATACTACGATTTTTTACCGAAACTTGCATTTCGAAAAGTTTCATAGAATCTAATTTTCAGATGATTTTTTGCATGGACTTTCATCATAACCTTCCCACGTAAAATATATAAATGATATTAGATGTTTCGTATCATTTCGAACAGTCCCGTATTTAATATGATTTTTTTGACTGAAACTAGTATAAACTAGTGTATAATATACTACGATTTTTGACCGAAACTTGCATTTCGAAACGTTTCATAGAATCTAATTTTCGGATGATGTTTTGCATGGACTTCCTTCATAACCTTCCCTCGTTAAATATATAAATAATATTAGAAGTTTCGTATCATTTCGAACAGTCCCCAATTTAATTTGATTTTTGAGAGAAACCAGTATAAACTAGTGTATAATATATTATGATTTTTTGACCAAAACTTGCATTTCGAAAAGTTTCATAGAATCTAATTTTCAGATGATTTTTTGCATGGACATCCATCATAACCTTTCCTCTTAACATATATAAATGATCTGAAAAGTCTCGTATCATTTCAAATAGTCCCCAATTAAATTTGATTTTTTTCACCGAAACTAGTGTATAATATACTAAGATTTATAACCGAAACTTGCATTTCGAAACGTTTCATAGAATCTAGTTTTTATATTATTTTTTGCATGGACTTCCATCATAATCTTCCCTCTTAACATATATAAATGATAAGAAAAGTCTCGTATCATTTCAAATAGTCCCCAATGAAATTTTAATTTTTTGACCGAAACTAGTGTATAATATACTATGATTTTTGACCAAAACATGCCTTTCGAAAAGTTTCATAGAATCTAATTTTCGGTTGATTTTTTGCATGGACATCCTTCATAACCTTCCCTTGTTAAATATATAAATTATATTAGAAGTTTCGTATCATTTCGAACAGTCCCCAATTTAATTTTATTTTTGAGAGAAACTAGTATAAAATAGTGTATAATATATTATGATTTTTTGACCGAAACTTGCATTTCGAAAAGCTTCATAGATCTAGTTTTCAGATGATTTTTTTTGCATGGACAACCATCATAACCTTTCCTCTTAACATACATAAATGATCTGAAAAGTCTTGTATGATTTCAAATATTCCCCAATTAAATTTGATTTTTTTGACCGAAACTAGTGTATATACTGCGATTTTTGTCCGAAACTTGCATTTCGAAAACTTTCATAGAATCTAGTTTTCAGATGATTTTTTGCATGGACTTCCATCATAATCTTCCCTCTTAACATATATAAATGTTCTGAAATGTCTCGTATCACGTCAAATAGTCCCTAATTAAATTTTTTTTTTGACCGAAACTAGTGTATAATATACTACGATTTTTGACTGAAACTTGCATTTCAAAAAGTTTCATAGAATCTAATTTCAGATGATTTTTTGCATGGACTTCCATCATAACCTTCCCTCTTAACATATATAAATGATCTGTAAAGTCTCGTATCATTTCAAATAGTCCCCAATTAAATTTGATTTTTTTCAACGAAAACTAGTGTATAATATACTACGATTTATAACCGAAATTTGCATTTCGAAAAGTTTCATAGAATCTAGTTTTCATATTATTTTTTGCATGGAATTCCATCCTAATCATCCATCTTAACATATATAAATGATCTGAAATGTCTCGTATCACTTCAAATAGTCCCCAGTTAAATTATATTTTTTTTACCGAAACTAGTATATAATATACTACGATTTTTTACTGAAACTTGCATTTCGAAAAGTTTCATAGAATCTAATTTTCAGATGATTTTTTGCATGGACTTCCATCATAACCTTCCCTCTTAACATATATAAATGATCTGAAAAGTCTCGTATCATTTCAAATAGTCCCCAATTAAATTTTATTTTTTTAACCGAAACTAGTGTATAATATACTACGATTTTTGACTGAAACTTGCATTTCGAAAAGTTTCATAGAATCTAATTTTCGGATGATTTTTTGCATGGACTTCCTTCATAACCTTTCCTCGTTAAATATATAAATTACATTAGAAGTTTCGTATCATTTAGAACAGTCCCCAATTTAATTTGATGTTTGAGAGAAACTAGTATAAAATAGTGTATAATATTTTGATTTTTTGACCGAAACTTGCATTTCGAAAAGCTTCAGAGATCTAGGTTTCAGATGATTTTTTTGCATGGACTACCATCATAACCTTTCCTATTAACATACATAAATGATTTGAAAAGTCTTGTATGATTTCAAATAGTCCCCAATTAAATTTTATTTTTTTGACCGAAACTAGTGTATAATATACTACGATTTATGACCGAAACTTGCATTTCGAAAAGTTTCATAGAATCTAATTTTCAGATGATTTTTTCCATTGACTTCCATCATAACCTTCCCTCTTAACATATATAAATGATCTTAAAAGTCTCGTATCATTTCAAATTGTCCCTAATTAAATTTGATTTTTTGGACCAAAACTAGTGTATAATATACTGCGATTTTTGATCGAAAATTGCATTTCGAAACGTTTCATAGAATCTAGTTTTCAGATGATTTTTTGCATGGACTTCCATCATCATCTTCCCTCTTAACATATATAAATGATCTGAAATGTCTCGTATCACGTAAAATGGTCCCTAATTAAATTTTATTTTTTTGACCGAAACTATTGTATAATATACTACGATTTTTGACCGAAACATGCATTTCGAAAAGTTTCATAGAATCTTGTTTTCAGATGATTTTTTTGCATGGACTTCCAACATAACCATTCCTCTTAACATACATAAATGACATGAAAAGGCTCGTATCATTTCAAATAATCCCCAATTAAATGTGATTTTTTTGACTGAAACTAGTGAATAATATACTGCGATTTTTGACCGAAACTTGCATTTCGAAAAGATTCATAGAATCTAGTCGTCAGATGATTTTTTGCATGGACTTCCATCATAACCTTCCCTCTTAACAAATATAAATGATCTGAAATGTCTCGTTTCATTTCAAATAGTCCCCAATTAAATTTTATTTTTTTGACCGAAACTAGTGTATAATATACTACGATTTTTTACCGAAACTTGCATTTCGAAAAGTTTCATAGAATCTAATTTTCAGATGATTTTTTGCATGGACTTTCATCATAACCTTCCCTCGTAAAATATATAAATGATATTAGATGTTTCTGATCATTTCGAACAGTCCCGTATTTAATATGATTTTTTTGACTGAAACTAGTATAAACTAGTGTATAATATACTACGATTTTTGACCAAAACTTGCATTTCGAAACGTTTCATAGAATCTAATTTTCGGATCATGTTTTGCATGGACTTCCTTCATAACCTTCCCTCATTAAATATATAAATAATATTAGAAGTTTCGTATCATTTCGAACAGTCCCCAATTTAATTTGATTTTTGAGAGAAACCAGTATAAACTAGTGTATAATATATTATGATTTTTTGACCAAAACTTGCATTTCGAAAAGCTTCATAGATCTAGTTTTCAGATGATTTTTTTGAATTGAATACCATCATAACCTTTCCTCTTAACATAAATAAATGATCTGAAAAGTCTTGTGTGATTTAAAATTGTCCCCAATTAAATTTGATTTTGTTGACCGAAACTAGTGTATAATATACTACAATTTATGACCGAAACTTACATTTCGAAAAGTTTTCTAGAATCTAATTTTCATATGATTTTTTGCATTGACTTCCATCATAACCTTCCCTCTTAACATATATAAATGATCTGAAAAGTCTCGTATCATTTCAAATTGTCCCTAATTATATTTGATTTTTTGGACGGAAACTAGCGTATAATATACTGCGATTTTTGACCAAAACATGCATTTCGAATAGTTTTCAGATGATTTTTTGCATGGACTTCAATCATAATCTTCCCTCTTAACATATATAAATGATTTGAAATGTCTCGTATCACGTCAAATATTCCCCAATTAAATTTTAATTTGTTGACCGAAACTAGTGTATAATATACTACGATTTTTGACCGAAACTTGCATTTCAAAAAGTTTCATAGAATCTAATTTTCAGATGATTTTTTGCATTGACTTCCATCATAACCTTCCCTCTTAACATATATAAATGATCTGAAAAGTCTCGTATCATTTCAAATTGTCCCTAATTAAATTTGATTTTTTGGACCGAAACTAGTGTATAATATATTGCGATTTTTGACCGAAAATTGCATTTCGAAACGTTTCATAGAATCTTGTTTTCAGATGATTTTTTGCATGTACTTCCATCATAATCTTCCCTCTTAACATATATAAATGATCTGAAATGTCTCGTATCACGTCAAATAGTCCCCAATTAAATTTTATTTTTATGACCGAAACAAGTGTATAATATAATATGATTTTTGACCGAAACTTGCATTTCGAAAAGTTTCAAAGAATCTTGTTTTCAGATGATTTTTTTGCATGGACTTGCAACATAACCATTCCTCTTAACAGACATAAATGACATGAAAAGGCTCGTATCATTACAAATAGTCCCCAATTAAATGTGATTTTTTTGACTGAAACTAGTGTATAATATACTACGGTTTATAACCGAAACTTGTATTTCGAAAATTTTCATAGAATCTAATTTTTAGGTATTTTTTGCAATGACTTCCATAATAACCTTCCCTCATAACATATATAAATGATTTGAAAAGTATCGTATCATTTCAAATAGTCCCCAATGAAATTTGATTTTTTTGACCGAAACTAGTGTATAATATACTGCGATTTTTGACCGAAACTTGCATTTCGAAAAGATTCATAGAATCTAGTCGTCAGATGATTTTTCGCATGGACTTCAATCATAACCTTCCCTCTTAACATATATAAATGATCTGAAATGTCTCGTATTATTTCAAATAATCCCCAATTAAATTTTATTTTTTTGACCGAAACTAGTGTATAATATACTACGATTTTTTACCGATACTTGCATTTCGAAAAGTTGCACAAAATCTAATTTTCAGATGATTTTTTTCATTGACTTCCATCATATCCTTCCCTCTTAACATATATAAATGATCTGAAAAGTCTCGTATCATTTCATATAGTCCCCAATTAAGTTTAATTTTTTTGACCGAAACTAGTGTATAATATACTACGATTTTTTACTGAAACTTGCATTTCGAAAAGTTTCATAGAATCTAATTTTCAGATGATTTTTTGCATGGACTTTCATCATAACCTTCCCTCGTAAAATATATAAATATTATTAGAGGTTTCGTATCATTTCGAACAGTCCCGTATTTAATATGATTTTTTTGACCGAAACTAGTATAAACTAGTGTATAATATACTACGATTTTTGATCGAAACTTGCATTTTGAAACGTTTCATAGAATCTAATTTTCGGATGATGTTTTGCATGGACTTCCTTCATAACCTTCCCTCGTTAAATATATAAATAATATTTGAAGTTTCGTATCATTTCGAACAGTCCCCAATTTAATTTGATTTTTGAGAGAATCTAGTATAAACTAGTGTATAATATATTATGATTTTTTGACCAAAACTTGCATTTCGAAAAGCTTCATAGATCTAGTTTTCAGATGATTTTTTTGCATGGAATACCATCATAACCTTTCCTCTTAACATAAATAAATGATCTGAAAAGTCTTGTATGATTTCAAATTTCCCCATTTAAATTTGATTTTTTTGATCGAAACTAGTGTATAATATAATACGATTTATGACCGAAACTTGCATTTCGAAAAGTTTCATAGAATCTAATTTTCAGATGATTTTTTGCATTGACTTCCATCATAACCTTCCCTCTTAACATATATAAATGATCTGAAAAGTCTCGTATCATTTAAAATTGTCCCTAATTATATTTGATTTTTTGGACCGAAACTAGTGTATAATATACTGCGATTTTTGACCAAAACTTGCATTTCGAAAAGTTTTATAGAATCTAGTTTTCAGATGATTTTTTGCATGGACTTCAATCATAATTTTCCCTCTTAACATATATAAATGATTTGAAATGTCTCGTATCACGTCAAATAGTCCCCAATTAAATTTTAATTTGTTGACCGAAACTAGTGTATAATATACTACGATTTTTGACCGAAACTTGCATTTCGAAAAGTTTCATAGAATCTAATTTTCAGATGATTTTTTGCATTGACCTCCATCATAACCTTCCCTATTAACATATATAAATGATCTGAAAAGTCTCGTATCATTTCAAATTGTCCCTAATTAAATTTGATTTTTTGGACCGAAACTAGTGTATAATATACTGCGATTTTTGACCGAAAATTGCATTTCGAAACGTTTCATAGAATCTAGTTTTCAGATGATTTTTTGCATGGACTTCCATCATAATCTTCCCTCTTAACATATATAAATGATCTGAAATGTCTCGTATCACGTCAAATAGTCCCCAATTAAAATATTATTTTTTTGACCGAAACAAGTGTATAATATACTACGATTTTTGACCGAAACTTGCATTTCGAAAAGTTTCAAAGAATCTTGTTTTCAGATGATTTTTTTGCATGGACTTCCAACATAACCATTCCTCTTAACAGACATAAATGACATGAAAAGGCTCGTATCATTTCAAATTGTCCCCAATTAAATGTGATTTTTTTGACTGAAACTAGTGTATAATATACTACGATTTATAACCGAAACTTGCATTTCGAAAGTTATCATAGAATCTAATTTTTAGATATTTTTTTCAATGACTTCCATCATAACCTTCCCTCATAACATATATAAATTATTTGAAAAGTATCGTATCATTTCAAATAGTCCCCAATGAAATTTTATTTTTTTGACCGAAACTAGTGTATAATATACTGCGATTTTTGACCGAAACTTGCATTTCGAAAAGATTTATAGAATCTAGTCGTCAGATGATTTTTCGCATGGACTTCCATCATAACCTCCCCTCTTAACATATATAAATGATCTGAAATGTCTCGTATCATTTCAAATAATCCCCAATTAAATTTTATTTTTTTGACCGAAACTAGTGTATAATATACTACGATTTTTTACCGATACTTGCATTTCGAAAAGTTGCACAGAATCTAATCTTCAGATGATTTTTTTCATTGACTTCCATCATATCCTTCCCTCTTAACATTTATAAATGATCTGAAAAGTCTCGTATCATTACAAATAGTCCCCAATTAAGTTTAATTTTGTTGACCGAAACTAGTGTATAATATACTACGATTTTTTACCGAAACTTGCATTTCGAAAAGTTTCATAGAATCTAATTTTCAGATGATTTTTTGCATGGACTTTCATCATAACCTTCCCTCGTAAAATATATAAATGTTATTAGAGGTTTCGTATCATTTCGAACAGTCCCGTATTTAATATGATTTTTTTGACCGAAACTAGTATAAACTAGTGTATAATATACTACGATTTTTGACCGAAACTTGCATTTCGAAACGTTTCATAGAATCTAATTTTCGGATGATGTTTGCATGGAATTCCTTCATAACCTTCCCTCGTTAAATATATAAATAATATTTGAAGTTTAGTATCATTTCGAACAGTCCCCAATTTAATTTGATTTTTGAGAGAAACTAGTATAAACTAGTGTATAATATATTATGATTTTTTGACCAAAACTTGCATTTCGAAAAGCTTCATAGATCTAGTTTTCAGATGATTTTTTTGCATGGAATACCATCATAACCTTTCCTCTTAACATAAATAAATGATCTGAAAAGTCTTGTATGATTTCATATTGTCCCCAATTAAATTTGATTTGTTTGACCGAAACTAGTGTATAATATACTACGATTTATGACCGAAACTTGCATTTCGAAAAGTTTCATAGAATCTAATTTTCAGATGATTTTTTGCATTGACTTCCATCATAACCTTCCTTCTTAACATATATAAATGATCTGAAAAGTCTCGTATCATTTCAAATTGTCCCTAATTATATTTGATTTTTTGGACCGAAACTAGTGTATAATATACTGCGATTTTTGACCAAAACTTGCATTTCGAAAAGTTTCATAGAATCTAGTTTTCAGATGATTTTTTGCATGGACTTCAATCATAATCTTCCCTCTTATCTTATATAAATGATTTTAAATGTCTCGTATCACGTCAAATAGTCCCCAATTAAATTTTAATTTGTTGACCGAAACTACTGTATAATATACTACGATTTTTGACCGAAACTTGCATTTCGAAAAGTTTCATAGAATCTAATTTTCAGATGATTTTTTGCATTGACTTCATTCATAACCTTCCCTCTTAACATATATAAATGATCTGAAAAGTCTCGTATCATTTCAAATTGTCCATAATTATATTTGATTTTTTGGACCGAAACTAGTGTATAATATACTGCGATTTTTGACCAAAACTTGCATTTCGAAAAGTTTCATAGAATCTAGTTTTCAGATGATTTTTTGCATGGACTTCCATCATAATCTTCCCTCTTAACATATATAAATGATCTGAAATGTCTCGTATCATGTCAAATAGTCCCCAATTAAATTTTATTTTTTTGACCGAAACTAGTGTATAATATACTGGGATTTTTTTACTGAAACTTGCATTTCGAAAAGTTTCAAAGAATCTTGTTTTCTGATGATTTTTTGCATGGAGTTCCATCATAACCTTCCCTCTTAACATATATAAATGATCTGAAAAGTCTCGTATCATTTCAAATAGTCCCCAATTAAGTTTACTTTTTTTCACCGAAACTAGTGTATAATATACTACGATTTTTTACCGAAACTTGCATTTCGAAAAGTTTCATAGAATCTAATTTTCAGATGATTTTTTGCATGGACTTTCATCATAACCTTCCCTCGTAAAATATATAAATGATATTAGATGTTTCGTATCATTTCGAACAGTCCCGTATTTAATATGATTTTTTTGACTGAAACTAGTATAAACTAGTGTATAATATACTACGATTTTTGACCGAAACTTGCATTTCGAAACGTTTCATAGAATCTAATTTTCGGATGATGTTTTGCATGGACTTCCTTCATAACCTTCCCTCGTTAAATATATAAATAATATTAGAAGTTTCGTATCATTTCGAACAGTCCCCAATTTAATTTGATTTTTGAGAGAAACCAGTATAAACTAGTGTATAATATATTATGATTTTTTGACCAAAACTTGCATTTCGAAAAGCTTCATAGATCTAGTTTTCAGATGATTTTTTTGAATTGAATACCATCATAACCTTTCCTCTTAACATAAATAAATGATCTGAAAAGTCTTGTGTGATTTAAAATTGTCCCCAATTAAATTTGATTTTGTTGACCGAAACTAGTGTATAATATACTACAATTTATGACCGAAACTTACATTTCGAAAAGTTTTATAGAATCTAATTTTCAGATGATTTTTTGCATTGACTTCCATCATAACCTTCCCTCTTAACATATATAAATGATCTGAAAAGTCTCGTATCATTTCAAATTGTCCCTAATTATATTTGATTTTTTGGACCGAAACTAGTGTATAATATACTGCGATTTTTGACCTAAACTTGCATTTCGAAAAGTTTCATAGAATCTAGTTTTCAGATGTTTTTTTGCATGGACTTCAATCATAATCTTCCCTCTTATCTTATATAAATGATTTTAAATGTCTCGTATCACGTCAAATAGTCCCCAATTAAATTTTAATTTGTTGACCGAAACTACTGTATAATATACTACGATTTTTGACCGAAACTTGCATTTCGAAAAGTTTCATAGAATCTAATTTTCAGATGATTTTTTGCATTGACTTCATTCATAACCTTCCCTCTTAACATATATAAATGATCTGAAAAGTCTCGTATCATTTCAAATTGTCCATAATTATATTTGATTTTTTGGACCGAAACTAGTGTATAATATACTGCGATTTTTGACCAAAACTTGCATTTCGAAAAGTTTCATAGAATCTAGTTTTCAGATGATTTTTTGCATGGACTTCCATCATAATCTTCCCTCTTAACATATATAAATGATCTGAAATGTCTCGTATCATGTCAAATAGTCCCCAATTAAATTTTATTTTTTTGACCGAAACTAGTGTATAATATACTGGGATTTTTTTACTGAAACTTGCATTTCGAAAAGTTTCAAAGAATCTTGTTTTCAGATGATTTTTTGCATGGAGTTCCATCATAACCTTCCCTCTTAACATATATAAATGATCTGAAAAGTCTCGGATCATTTCAAATAGTCCCCAATTAAGTTTACTTTTTTTCACCGAAACTAGTGTATAATATACTACGATTTTTTACCGAAACTTGCATTTCGAAAAGTTTCATAGAATCTAATTTTCAGATGATTTTTTGCATGGACTTTCATCATAACCTTCCCTCGTAAAATATATAAATGATATTAGATGTTTCGTATCATTTCGAACAGTCCCGTATTTAATATGATTTTTTTGACTGAAACTAGTATAAACTAGTGTATAATATACTACGATTTTTGACCGAAACTTGCATTTTGAAACGTTTCATAGAATCTAATTTTCGGATGATGTTTTGCATGGACTTCCTTCATAACCTTCCCTCGTTAAATATATAAATAATATTAGAAGTTTCGTATCATTTCGAACAGTCCCCAATTTAATTTGATTTTTGAGAGAAACCAGTATAAACTAGTGTATAATATATTATGATTTTTTGACCAAAACTTGCATTTCGAAAAGCTTCATAGATCTAGTTTTCAGATGATTTTTTTGAATTGAATACCATCATAACCTTTCCTCTTAACATAAATAAATGATCTGAAAAGTCTTGTGTGATTTAAAATTGTCCCCAATTAAATTTGATTTTGTTGACCGAAACTAGTGTATAATATACTACAATTTATGACCGAAACTTACATTTCGAAAAGTTTTATAGAATCTAATTTTCAGATGATTTTTTGCATTGACTTCCATCATAACCTTCCCTCTTAACATATATAAATGATCTGAAAAGTCTCGTATCATTTCAAATTGTCCCTAATTATATTTGATTTTTTGGACCGAAACTAGTGTATAATATACTGCGATTTTTGACCAAAACTTGCATTTCGAAAAGTTTCATAGAATCTAGTTTTCAGATGATTTTTTGCATGGACTTCAATCATAATCTTCCCTCTTATCTTATATAAATGATTTTAAATGTCTCGTATCACGTCAAATAGTCCCCAATTAAATTTTAATTTGTTGACCGAAACTACTGTATAATATACTACGATTTTTGACCGAAACTTGCATTTCGAAAAGTTTCATAGAATCTAATTTTCAGATGATTTTTTGCATTGACTTCATTCATAACCTTCCCTCTTAACATATATAAATGATCTGAAAAGTCTCGTATCATTTCAAATTGTCCATAATTATATTTGATTTTTTGGACCGAAACTAGTGTATAATATACTGCGATTTTTGACCAAAACTTGCATTTCGAAAAGTTTCATAGAATCTAGTTTTCAGATGATTTTTTGCATGGACTTCCATCATAATCTTCCCTCTTAACATATATAAATGATCTGAAATGTCTCGTATCATGTCAAATAGTCCCCAATTAAATTTTATTTTTTTGACCGAAACTAGTGTATAATATACTGGGATTTTTTTACTGAAACTTGCATTTCGAAAAGTTTCAAAGAATCTTGTTTTCTGATGATTTTTTGCATGGAGTTCCATCATAACCTTCCCTCTTAACATATATAAATGATCTGAAAAGTCTCGTATCATTTCAAATAGTCCCCAATTAAGTTTACTTTTTTTCACCGAAACTAGTGTATAATATACTACGATTTTTTACCGAAACTTGCATTTCGAAAAGTTTCATAGAATCTAATTTTCAGATGATTTTTTGCATGGACTTTCATCATAACCTTCCCTCGTAAAATATATAAATGATATTAGATGTTTCGTATCATTTCGAACAGTCCCGTATTTAATATGATTTTTTTGACTGAAACTAGTATAAACTAGTGTATAATATACTACGATTTTTGACCGAAACTTGCATTTCGAAACGTTTCATAGAATCTAATTTTCGGATGATGTTTTGCATGGACTTCCTTCATAACCTTCCCTCGTTAAATATATAAATAATATTAGTAGTTTCGTATCATTTCGAACAGTCCCCAATTTAATTTGATTTTTGAGAGAAACCAGTATAAACTAGTGTATAATATATTATGATTTTTTGACCAAAACTTGCATTTCGAAAAGCTTCATAGATCTAGTTTTCAGATGATTTTTTTGAATTGAATACCATCATAACCTTTCCTCTTAACATAAATAAATGATCTGAAAAGTCTTGTGTGATTTAAAATTGTCCCCAATTAAATTTGATTTTGTTGACCGAAACTAGTGTATAATATACTACAATTTATGACCGAAACTTACATTTCGAAAAGTTTTATAGAATCTAATTTTCAGATGATTTTTTGCATTGACTTCCATCATAACCTTCCCTCTTAACATATATAAATGATCTGAAAAGTCTCGTATCATTTCAAATTGTCCCTAATTATATTTGATTTTTTGGACCGAAACTAGTGTATAATATACTGCGATTTTTGACCTAAACTTGCATTTCGAAAAGTTTCATAGAATCTAGTTTTCAGATGTTTTTTTGCATGGACTTCAATCATAATCTTCCCTCTTATCTTATATAAATGATTTTAAATGTCTCGTATCACGTCAAATAGTCCCCAATTAAATTTTAATTTGTTGACCGAAACTACTGTATAATATACTACGATTTTTGACCGAAACTTGCATTTCGAAAAGTTTCATAGAATCTAATTTTCAGATGATTTTTTGCATTGACTTCATTCATAACCTTCCCTCTTAACATATATAAATGATCTGAAAAGTCTCGTATCATTTCAAATTGTCCATAATTATATTTGATTTTTTGGACCGAAACTAGTGTATAATATACTGCGATTTTTGACCAAAACTTGCATTTCGAAAAGTTTCATAGAATCTAGTTTTCAGATGATTTTTTGCATGGACTTCCATCATAATCTTCCCTCTTAACATATATAAATGATCTGAAATGTCTCGTATCATGTCAAATAGTCCCCAATTAAATTTTATTTTTTTGACCGAAACTAGTGTATAATATACTGGGATTTTTTTACTGAAACTTGCATTTCGAAAAGTTTCAAAGAATCTTGTTTTCAGATGATTTTTTGCATGGAGTTCCATCATAACCTTCCCTCTTAACATATATAAATGATCTGAAAAGTCTCGGATCATTTCAAATAGTCCCCAATTAAGTTTACTTTTTTTCACCGAAACTAGTGTATAATATACTACGATTTTTTACCGAAACTTGCATTTCGAAAAGTTTCATAGAATCTAATTTTCAGATGATTTTTTGCATGGACTTTCATCATAACCTTCCCTCGTAAAATATATAAATGATATTAGATGTTTCGTATCATTTCGAACAGTCCCGTATTTAATATGATTTTTTTGACTGAAACTAGTATAAACTAGTGTATAATATACTACGATTTTTGACCGAAACTTGCATTTTGAAACGTTTCATAGAATCTAATTTTCGGATGATGTTTTGCATGGACTTCCTTCATAACCTTCCCTCATTAAATATATAAATAATATTAGAAGTTTCGTATCATTTCGAACAGTCCCCAATTTAATTTGATTTTTGAGAGAAACCAGTATAAACTAGTGTATAATATATTATGATTTTTTGACCAAAACTTGCATTTCGAAAAGCTTCATAGATCTAGTTTTCAGATGATTTTTTTGAATTGAATACCATCATAACCTTTCCTCTTAACATAAATAAATGATCTGAAAAGTCTTGTGTGATTTAAAATTGTCCCCAATTAAATTTGATTTTGTTGACCGAAACTAGTGTATAATATACTACAATTTATGACCGAAACTTACATTTCGAAAAGTTTTATAGAATCTAATTTTCAGATGATTTTTTGCATTGACTTCCATCATAACCTTCCCTCTTAACATATATAAATGATCTGAAAAGTCTCGTATCATTTCAAATTGTCCCTAATTATATTTGATTTTTTGGACCGAAACTAGTGTATAATATACTGCGATTTTTGACCTAAACTTGCATTTCGAAAAGTTTCATAGAATCTAGTTTTCAGATGTTTTTTTGCATGGACTTCAATCATAATCTTCCCTCTTATCTTATATAAATGATTTTAATGTCTCGTATCACGTCAAATAGTCCCCAATTAAATTTTAATTTGTTGACCGAAACTACTGTATAATATACTACGATTTTTGACCGAAACTTGCATTTCGAAAAGTTTCATAGAATCTAATTTTCAGATGATTTTTTGCATTGACTTCATTCATAACCTTCCCTCTTAACATATATAAATGATCTGAAAAGTCTCGTATCATTTCAAATTGTCCATAATTATATTTGATTTTTTGGACCGAAACTAGTGTATAATATACTGCGATTTTTGACCAAAACTTGCATTTCGAAAAGTTTCATAGAATCTAGTTTTCAGATGATTTTTTGCATGGACTTCCATCATAATCTTCCCTCTTAACATATATAAATGATCTGAAATGTCTCGTATCATGTCAAATAGTCCCCAATTAAATTTTATTTTTTTGACCGAAACTAGTGTATAATATACTGGGATTTTTTTACTGAAACTTGCATTTCGAAAAGTTTCAAAGAATCTTGTTTTCAGATGATTTTTTGCATGGAGTTCCATCATAACCTTCCCTCTTAACATATATAAATGATCTGAAAAGTCTCGGATCATTTCAAATAGTCCCCAATTAAGTTTACTTTTTTTCACCGAAACTAGTGTATAATATACTACGATTTTTTACCGAAACTTGCATTTCGAAAAGTTTCATAGAATCTAATTTTCAGATGATTTTTTGCATGGACTTTCATCATAACCTTCCCTCGTAAAATATATAAATGATATTAGATGTTTCGTATCATTTCGAACAGTCCCGTATTTAATATGATTTTTTTGACTGAAACTAGTATAAACTAGTGTATAATATACTACGATTTTTGACCGAAACTTGCATTTTGAAACGTTTCATAGAATCTAATTTTCGGATGATGTTTTGCATGGACTTCCTTCATAACCTTCCCTCATTAAATATATAAATAATATTAGAAGTTTCGTATCATTTCGAACAGTCCCCAATTTAATTTGATTTTTGAGAGAAACCAGTATAAACTAGTGTATAATATATTATGATTTTTTGACCAAAACTTGCATTTCGAAAAGCTTCATAGATCTAGTTTTCAGATGATTTTTTTGAATTGAATACCATCATAACCTTTCCTCTTAACATAAATAAATGATCTGAAAAGTCTTGTGTGATTTAAAATTGTCCCCAATTAAATTTGATTTTGTTGACCGAAACTAGTGTATAATATACTACAATTTATGACCGAAACTTACATTTCGAAAAGTTTTATAGAATCTAATTTTCAGATGATTTTTTGCATTGACTTCCATCATAACCTTCCCTCTTAACATATATAAATGATCTGAAAAGTCTCGTATCATTTCAAATTGTCCCTAATTATATTTGATTTTTTGGACCGAAACTAGTGTATAATATACTACGATTTTTGACCAAAACTTGCATTTCGAAAAGTTTCATAGAATCTAGTTTTCAGATGATTTTTTGCATGGACTTCAATCATAATCTTCCCTCTTATCTTATATAAATGATTTTAAATGTCTCGTATCACGTCAAATAGTCCCCAATTAAATTTTAATTTGTTGACCGAAACTACTGTATAATATACTACGATTTTTGACCGAAACTTGCATTTCGAAAAGTTTCATAGAATCTAATTTTCAGATGATTTTTTGCATTGACTTCATTCATAACCTTCCCTCTTAACATATATAAATGATCTGAAAAGTCTCGTATCATTTCAAATTGTCCATAATTATATTTGATTTTTTGGACCGAAACTAGTGTATAATATACTGCGATTTTTGACCAAAACTTGCATTTCGAAAAGTTTCATAGAATCTAGTTTTCAGATGATTTTTTGCATGGACTTCCATCATAATCTTCCCTCTTAACATATATAAATGATCTGAAATGTCTCGTATCATGTCAAATAGTCCCCAATTAAATTTTATTTTTTTGACCGAAACTAGTATATAATATACTGGGATTTTTTTACTGAAACTTGCATTTCGAAAAGTTTCAAAGAATCTTGTTTTCAGATGATTTTTTGCATGGAGTTCCATCATAACCTTCCCTCTTAACATATATAAATGATCTGAAAAGTCTCGTATCATTTCAAATAGTCCCCAATTAAGTTTACTTTTTTTCACCGAAACTAGTGTATAATATACTACGATTTTTTACCGAAACATGCATTTCGAAAAGTTTCATAGAATCTAATTTTCAGATGATTTTTTGCATGGACTTTCATCATAACCTTCCCTCGTAAAATATATAAATGATATTAGATGTTTCGTATCATTTCGAACAGTCCCGTATTTAATATGATTTTTTTGACCGAAACTAGTATAAACTAGTGTATAATATACTACGATTTTTGACCGAAACTTGCATTTCGAAACGTTTCATAGAATCTAATTTTCGGATGATGTTTTGCATGGACTTCCTTCATAACCTTCCCTCGTTAAATATATAAATAATATTAGAAGTTTCGTATCATTTCGAACAGTCCCCAATTTAATTTGATTTTTGAGAGAAACCAGTATAAACTAGTGTATAATATATTATGATTTTTTGACCAAAACTTGCATTTCGAAAAGCTTCATAGATCTAGTTTTCAGATGATTTTTTTGAATTGAATACCATCATAACCTTTCCTCTTAACATAAATAAATGATCTGAAAAGTCTTGTGTGATTTAAAATTGTCCCCAATTAAATTTTATTTTGTTGACCGAAACTAGTGTATAATATACTACAATTTATGACCGAAACTTACATTTCGAAAAGTTTTATAGAATCTAATTTTCAGATGATTTTTTGCATTGACTTCCATCATAACCTTCCCTCTTAACATATATAAATGATCTGAAAAGTCTCGTATCATTTCAAATTGTCCCTAATTATATTGGATTTTTTGGACGGAAACTAGCGTATAATATACTGCGATTTTTGACCAAAACATGCATTTCGAAAAGTTTCATAGAATCTAGTTTTCAGATGATTTTTTGCATGGACTTCAATCATAATCTTCCCTCTTATCTTATATAAATGATTTTAAATGTCTCGTATCACGTCAAATAGTCCCCAATTAAATTTTAATTTGTTGACCGAAACTACTGTATAATATACTACGATTTTTGACCGAAACTTGCATTTCGAAAAGTTTCATAGAATCTAATTTTCAGATGATTTTTTGCATTGACTTCATTCATAACCTTCCCTCTTAACATATATAAATGATCTGAAAAGTCTCGTATCATTTCAAATTGTCCATAATTATATTTGATTTTTTGGACCGAAACTAGTGTATAATATACTGCGATTTTTGACCAAAACTTGCATTTCGAAAAGTTTCATAGAATCTAGTTTTCAGATGATTTTTTGCATGGACTTCCATCATAATCTTCCCTCTTAACATATATAAATGATCTGAAATGTCTCGTATCATGTCAAATAGTCCCCAATTAAATTTTATTTTTTTGACCAAAACTAGTGTATAATATACTGGGATTTTTGTACTGAAACTTGCATTTCGAAAAGTTTCAAAGAATCTTGTTTTCAGATGATTTTTTGCATGGAGTTCCATCATAACCTTCCCTCTTAACATATATAAATGATCTGAAAAGTCTCGTATCATTTCAAATAGTCCCCAATTAAGTTTACTTTTTTTCACCGAAACTAGTGTATAATATACTACGATTTTTTACCGAAACATGCATTTCGAAAAGTTTCATAGAATCTAATTTTCAGATGATTTTTTGCATGGACTTTCATCATAACCTTCCCTCGTAAAATATATAAATGATATTAGATGTTTCGTATCATTTCGAACAGTCCCGTATTTAATATGATTTTTTTGACCGAAACTAGTATAAACTAGTGTATAATATACTACGATTTTTGACCGAAACTTTCATTTTGAAACGTTTCATAGAATCTAATTTTCGGATGATGTTTTGCATGGACTTCCTTCATAACCTTCCCTCGTTAAATATATAAATAATATTAGAAGTTTCGTATCATTTCGAACAGTCCCCAATTTAATTTGATTTTTGAGAGAAACCAGTATAAACTAGTGTATAATATATTATGATTTTTTGACCAAAACTTGCATTTCGAAAAGCTTCATAGATCTAGTTTTCAGATGATTTTTTTGAATTGAATACCATCATAACCTTTCCTCTTAACATAAATAAATGATCTGAAAAGTCTTGTGTGATTTAAAATTGTCCCCAATTAAATTTTATTTTGTTGACCGAAACTAGTGTATAATATACTACAATTTATGACCGAAACTTACATTTCGAAAAGTTTTATAGAATCTAATTTTCAGATGATTTTTTGCATTGACTTCCATCATAACCTTCCCTCTTAACATATATAAATGATCTGAAAAGTCTCGTATCATTTCAAATTGTCCCTAATTATATTGGATTTTTTGGACGGAAACTAGCGTATAATATACTGCGATTTTTGACCAAAACATGCATTTCGAATAGTTTTCAGATGATTTTTTGCATGGACTTCAATCATAATCTTACCTCTTAACATATATAAATGATTTGAAATGTCTCGTATCACTTCAAATAGTCCCCAGTTAAATTTTAATTTGTTGACCGAAACTAGTGTATAATATACTACGATTTTTGACCGAAACTTGCATTTCGAAAAGTTTCATAGAATCTAATTTTCAGATGATTTTTTGCATTGACTTCCATCATAACCTTCCCTCTTAACATATATAAATGATCTGAAAAGTCTCGTATCATTTCAAATTGTCCCTAATTAAATTTGATTTTTTGGACCGAAACTAGTGTATAATATATTGCGATTTTTGACCGAAAATTGCATTTCGAAACGTTTCATAGAATCTAGTTTTCAGATGATTTTTTGCATGGACTTCCATCATAATCTTCCCTCTTAACATATATAAATGATCTAAAATGGCTCGTATCACGTCAAATAGTCCCCAATGAAATTTTATTTTTTTGACCGAAACAAGTGTATAATATAATACGATTTTTGACCGAAACTTGCATTTCGAAAAGTTTCAAAGAATCTTGTTTTCAGATGATTTTTTTGCATGGACTTCCAACATAACCATTCCTCTTAACAGACATAAATGACATGAAAAGGCTCGTATCATTTCAAATAGTCCCCAATTAAATGTGATTTTTTTGACTGAAACTAGTGTATAATATACTACGGTTTATAACCGAAACTTGTATTTCGAAAATTTTCATAGAATCTAATTTTTAGGTATTTTTTGCAATGACTTCCATAATAACCTTCCCTCATAACATATATAAATGATTTGAAAAGTATCGTATCATTTCAAATAGTCCCCAATGAAATTTGATTTTTTTGACCGAAACTAGTGTATAATATACTGCGATTTTTGACCGAAACTTGCATTTCGAAAAGATTCATAGAATCTAGTCGTCAGATGATTTTTCGCATGGACTTCCATCATAACCTTCCCTCTTAACATATATAAATGATCTGAAATGTCTCGTATTATTTCAAATAATCCCCAATTAAATTTTATTTTTTTGACCGAAACTAGTGTATAATATACTACGATTTTTTACCGATACTTGCATTTCGAAAAGTTGCACAAAATCTAATTTTCAGATGATTCTTTTCATTGACTTCCATCATATCCTTCCCTCTTAACATATATAAATGATCTGAAAAGTCTCGTATCATTTCATATAGTCCCCAATTAAGTTTAATTTTTTTGACCGAAACTAGTGTATAATATACTACGATTTTTTACCGAAACTTGCATTTCGAAAAGTTTCATAGAATCTAATTTTCAGATGATTTTTTGCATGGACTTTCATCATAACCTTCCCTCGTAAAATATATAAATGTTATTAGAGGTTTCGTATCATTTCGAACAGTCCCGTATTTAATATGATTTTTTTGACCGAAACTAGTATAAACTAGTGTATAATATACTACGATTTTTGACCGAAACTTGCATTTTGAAACGTTTCATAGAATCTAATTTTCGGATGATGTTTTGCATGGACTTCCTTCATAACCTTCCCTCGTTAAATATATAAATAATATTTGAAGTTTCGTATCATTTCGAACAGTCCCCAATTTAATTTGATTTTTGAGAGAATCTAGTATAAACTAGTGTATAATATATTATGATTTTTTGACCAAAACTTGCATTTCGAAAAGCTTCATAGATCTAGTTTTCAGATGATTTTTTTGCATGGAATACCATCATAACCTTTCCTCTTAACATAAATAAATGATCTGAAAAGTCTTGTATGATTTCAAATTTCCCCATTTAAATTTGATTTTTTTGACCGAAACTAGTGTATAATATAATACGATTTATGACCGAAACTTGCATTTCGAAAAGTTTCATAGAATCTAATTTTCAGATGATTTTTTGCATTGACTTCCATCATAACCTTCCCTCTTAACATATATAAATGATCTGAAAAGTCTCGTATCATTTCAAATTGTCCCTAATTATATTTGATTTTTTGGACCGAAACTAGTGTATAATATACTGCGATTTTTGACCAAAACTTGCATTTCGAAAAGTTTTATAGAATCTAGTTTTCAGATGATTTTTTGCATGGACTTCAATCATAATCTTCCCTCTTAACATATATAAATGATTTGAAATGTATCGTATCACGTCAAATAGTCCCCAATTAAATTTTAATTTGTTGACCGAAACTAGTGTATAATATACTACGATTTTTGACCGAAACTTGCATTTCGAAAAGTTTCATAGAATCTAATTTTCAGATGATTTTTTGCATTGACCTCCATCATAACCTTCCCTCTTAACATATATAAATGATCTGAAAAGTCTCGTATCATTTCAAATTGTCCCTAATTAAATTTGATTTTTTGGACCGAAACTAGTGTATAATATACTACGATTTTTGACCGAAAATTGCATTTCGAAACGTTTCATAAAATCTAGTTTTCAGATGATTTTTTGCATGGACTTCCATCATAATCTTCCCTCTTAACATATATAAATGATCTGAAATGTCTCGTATCACGTCAAATAGTCCCCAATTAAAATATTATTTTTTTGACCGAAACAAGTGTATAATATACTACGATTTTTGACCGAAACTTGCATTTCGAAAAGTTTCAAAGAATCTTGTTTTCAGATGATTTTTTTGCATGGACTTCCAACATAACCATTCCTCTTAACAGACATAAATGACATGAAAAGGCTCGTATCATTTCAAATTGTCCCCAATTAAATGTGATTTTTTTGACTGAAACTAGTGTATAATATACTACGATTTATAACCGAAACTTGCATTTCGAAAGTTATCATAGAATCTAATTTTTAGATATTTTTTGCAATGACTTCCATCATAACCTTCCCTCATAACATATATAAATTATTTGAAAAGTATCGTATCATTTCAAATAGTCCCCAATGAAATTTTATTTTTTTGACCGAAACTAGTGTATAATATACTGCGATTTTTGACCGAAACTTGCATTTCGGAAAGATTCATAGAATCTAGTCGTCAGATGATTTTTCGCATGGACTTCCATCATAAACTTCCCTCTTAACATATATAAATGATCTGAAATGTCTCATATCATTTCAAATAATCCCCAATTAAATTTTATTTTTTTGACCGAAACTAGTGTATAATATACTACGATTTTTTACCGATACTTGCATTTCGAAAAGTTGCACAGAATCTAATTTTCAGATGATTTTTTTCATTGACTTCCATCATATCCTTCCCTCTTAACATATATAAATGATCTGAAAAGTCTCGTATCATTTCAAATAGTCCCCAATTAAGTTTAATTTTGTTGACCGAAACTAGTGTATAATATACTACGATTTTTTACCGAAACTTGCATTTCGAAAAGTTTCATAGAATCTAATTTTCAGATGATTTTTTGCATGGACTTTCATCATAACCTTCCCTCGTAAAATATATAAATGTTATTAGAGGTTTCGTATCATTTCGAACAGTCCCGTATTTAATATGATTTTTTTGACCGAAACTAGTATAAACTAGTGTATAATATACTACGATTTTTGACCGAAACTTGCATTTCGAAACGTTTCATAGAATCTAATTTTCGGATGATGTTTTGCATGGAATTCCTTCATAACCTTCCCTCGTTAAATATATAAATAATATTTGAAGTTTAGTATCATTTCGAACAGTCCCCAATTTAATTTTATTTTTGAGAGAAACTAGTATAAACTAGTGTATAATATATTATGATTTTTTGACCAAAACTTGCATTTCGAAAAGCTTCATAGATCTAGTTTTCAGATGATTTTTTTGCATGGAATACCATCATAACCTTTCCTCTTAACATAAATAAATGATCTGAAAAGTCTTGTATGATTTCATATTGTCCCCAATTAAATTTGATTTTTTTGACCGAAACTAGTGTATAATATACTACGATTTATGACCGAAACTTGCATTTCGAAAAGTTTCATAGAATCTAGTTTTCAGATGATTTTTTGCATGGACTTCAATCATAATCTTCCCTCTTAACTTATATAAATGATTTTAAATGTCTCGTATCACGTCAAATAGTCCCCAATTAAATTTTAATTTGTTGACCGAAACTACTGTATAATATACTACGATTTTTGACCGAAACTTGCATTTCGAAAAGTTTCATAGAATCTAATTTTCAGAAGATTTTTTGCATTGACTTCCATCATAACCTTCCCTCTTAACATATATAAATGATCTGAAAAGTCTCGTATCATTTCAAATTGTCCCTAATTAAATTTGATTTTTTGGACCGAAACTAGTGTATAATATATTGCGATTTTTGACCGAAAATTGCATTTCGAAACGTTTCATAGAATCTAGTTTTCAGATGATTTTTTGCATGGACTTCCATCATAATCTTCCCTCTTAACATATATAAATGATCTGAAATGTCTCGTATCACGTCAAATAGTCCCCAATTAAATTTTATTTTTTTGACCGAAACAAGTGTATAATATAATACGATTTTTGACCGAAACTTGCATTTCGAAAAGTTTCAAAGAATCTTGTTTTCAGATGATTTTTTTGCATGGACTTCCAACATAACCATTCCTCTTAACAGACATAAATGACATGAAAAGGCTCGTATCATTTCAAATAGTCCCCAATTAAATGTGATTTTTTTGACTGAAACTAGTGTATAATATACTACGGTTTATAACCGAAACTTGTATTTCGAAAATTTTCATAGAATCTAATTTTTAGGTATTTTTTGCAATGACTTCCATAATAACCTTCCCTCATAACATATATAAATGATTTGAAAAGTATCGTATCATTTCAAATAGTCCCCAATGAAATTTGATTTTTTTGACCGAAACTAGTGTATAATATACTGCGATTTTTGACCGAAACTTGCATTTCGAAAAGATTCATAGAATCTAGTCGTCAGATGATTTTTCGCATGGACTTCCATCATAACCTTCCCTCTTAACATATATAAATGATCTGAAATGTCTCGTATTATTTCAAATAATCCCCAATTAAATTTTATTTTTTTGACCGAAACTAGTGTATAATATACTACGATTTTTTACCGATACTTGCATTTCGAAAAGTTGCACAAAATCTAATTTTCAGATGATTTTTTTCATTGACTTCCATCATATCCTTCCCTCTTAACATATATAAATGATCTGAAAAGTCTCGTATCATTTCATATAGTCCCCAATTAAGTTTAATTTTTTTGACCGAAACTAGTGTATAATATACTACGATTTTTTACCGAAACTTGCATTTCGAAAAGTTTCATAGAATCTAATTTTCAGATGATTTTTTGCATGGACTTTCATCATAACCTTCCCTCGTAAAATATATAAATGTTATTAGAGGTTTCGTATCATTTCGAACAGTCCCGTATTTAATATGATTTTTTTGACCGAAACTAGTATAAACTAGTGTATAATATACTACGATTTTTGACCGAAACTTGCATTTTGAAACGTTTCATAGAATCTAATTTTCGGATGATGTTTTGCATGGACTTCCTTCATAACCTTCCCTCGTTAAATATATAAATAATATTTGAAGTTTCGTATCATTTCGAACAGTCCCCAATTTAATTTGATTTTTGAGAGAATCTAGTATAAACTAGTGTATAATATATTATGATTTTTTGACCAAAACTTGCATTTCGAAAAGCTTCATAGATCTAGTTTTCAGATGATTTTTTTGCATGGAATACCATCATAACCTTTCCTCTTAACATAAATAAATGATCTGAAAAGTCTTGTATGATTTCAAATTTCCCCATTTAAATTTGATTTTTTTGACCGAAACTAGTGTATAATATAATACGATTTATGACCGAAACTTGCATTTCGAAAAGTTTCATAGAATCTAATTTTCAGATGATTTTTTGCATTGACTTCCATCATAACCTTCCCTCTTAACATATATAAATGATCTGAAAAGTCTCGTATCATTTCAAATTGTCCCTAATTATATTTGATTTTTTGGACCGAAACTAGTGTATAATATACTGCGATTTTTGACCAAAACTTGCATTTCGAAAAGTTTTATAGAATCTAGTTTTCAGATGATTTTTTGCATGGACTTCAATCATAATCTTCCCTCTTAACATATATAAATGATTTGAAATGTATCGTATCACGTCAAATAGTCCCCAATTAAATTTTAATTTGTTGACCGAAACTAGTGTATAATATACTACGATTTTTGACCGAAACTTGCATTTCGAAAAGTTTCATAGAATCTAATTTTCAGATGATTTTTTGCATTGACCTCCATCATAACCTTCCCTCTTAACATATATAAATGATCTGAAAAGTCTCGTATCATTTCAAATTGTCCCTAATTAAATTTGATTTTTTGGACCGAAACTAGTGTATAATATACTACGATTTTTGACCGAAAATTGCATTTCGAAACGTTTCATAAAATCTAGTTTTCAGATGATTTTTTGCATGGACTTCCATCATAATCTTCCCTCTTAACATATATAAATGATCTGAAATGTCTCGTATCACGTCAAATAGTCCCCAATTAAAATATTATTTTTTTGACCGAAACAAGTGTATAATATACTACGATTTTTGACCGAAACTTGCATTTCGAAAAGTTTCAAAGAATCTTGTTTTCAGATGATTTTTTTGCATGGACTTCCAACATAACCATTCCTCTTAACAGACATAAATGACATGAAAAGGCTCGTATCATTTCAAATTGTCCCCAATTAAATGTGATTTTTTTGACTGAAACTAGTGTATAATATACTACGATTTATAACCGAAACTTGCATTTCGAAAGTTATCATAGAATCTAATTTTTAGATATTTTTTGCAATGACTTCCACCATAACCTTCCCTCATAACATATATAAATTATTTGAAAAGTATCGTATCATTTCAAATAGTCCCCAATGAAATTTTATTTTTTTGACCGAAACTAGTGTATAATATACTGCGATTTTTGACCGAAACTTGCATTTCGGAAAGATTCATAGAATCTAGTCGTCAGATGATTTTTCGCATGGACTTCCATCATAAACTTCCCTCTTAACATATATAAATGATCTGAAATGTCTCATATCATTTCAAATAATCCCCAATTAAATTTTATTTTTTTGACCGAAACTAGTGTATAATATACTACGATTTTTTACCGATACTTGCATTTCGAAAAGTTGCACAGAATCTAATTTTCAGATGATTTTTTTCATTGACTTCCATCATATCCTTCCCTCTTAACATATATAAATGATCTGAAAAGTCTCGTATCATTTCAAATAGTCCCCAATTAAGTTTAATTTTGTTGACCGAAACTAGTGTATAATATACTACGATTTTTTACCGAAACTTGCATTTCGAAAAGTTTCATAGAATCTAATTTTCAGATGATTTTTTGCATGGACTTTCATCATAACCTTCCCTCGTAAAATATATAAATGTTATTAGAGGTTTCGTATCATTTCGAACAGTCCCGTATTTAATATGATTTTTTTGACCGAAACTAGTATAAACTAGTGTATAATATACTACGATTTTTGACCGAAACTTGCATTTCGAAACGTTTCATAGAATCTAATTTTCGGATGATGTTTTGCATGGAATTCCTTCATAACCTTCCCTCGTTAAATATATAAATAATATTTGAAGTTTAGTATCATTTCGAACAGTCCCCAATTTAATTTGATTTTTGAGAGAAACTAGTATAAACTAGTGTATAATATATTATGATTTTTTGACCAAAACTTGCATTTCGAAAAGCTTCATAGATCTAGTTTTCAGATGATTTTTTTGCATGGAATACCATCATAACCTTTCCTCTTAACATAAATAAATGATCTGAAAAGTCTTGTATGATTTCATATTGTCCCCAATTAAATTTGATTTTTTTGACCGAAACTAGTGTATAATATACTACGATTTATGACCGAAACTTGCATTTCGAAAAGTTTCATAGAATCTAATTTTCAGATGATTTTTTGCATTGACTTCCATCATAACCTTCCCTGTTAACATATATAAATGATCTGAAAAGTCTCGTATCATTTCAAATTGTCCCTAATTATATTTGATTTTTTGGACCGAAACTAGTGTATAATATACTGCTATTTTTGACCAAAACTTGCATTTCGAAAAGTTTCATAGAATCTAGTTTTCAGATGATTTTTTGCATGGACTTCAATCATAATCTTCCCTCTTAACTTATATAAATGATTTTAAATGTCTCGTATCACGTCAAATAGTCCCCAATTAAATTTTAATTTGTTGACCGAAACTACTGTATAATATACTACGATTTTTGACCGAAACTTGCATTTCGAAAAGTTTCATAGAATCTAGTTTTCAGATGATTTTTTGCATGGACTTCAATCATAATCTTCCCTCTTAACTTATATAAATGATTTTAAATGTCTCGTATCACGTCAAATAGTCCCCAATTAAATTTTAATTTGTTGACCGAAACTATTGTATAATATACTACGATTTTTGACCGAAACTTGCATTTCGAAAAGTTTCATAGAATCTAATTTTCAGAAGATTTTTTGCATTGACTTCATTCATAACCTTCCCTCTTAACATATATAAATGATCTGAAAAGTCTCGTATCATTTCAATTTGTCCATAATTATATTTGATTTTTTGGACCGAAACTAGTGTATAATATACTGTGATTTTTGACCAAAACTTGCATTTCGAAAAGTTTCATAGAATCTAGTTTTCAGATGATTTTTTGCATGGACTTCCATCATAATCTTCCCTCTTAACATATATAAATGATCTGAAATGTCTCGTATCATGTCAAATAGTCCCCAATTAAATTTTATTTTTTTGACCAAAACTAGTGTATAATATACTGGGATTTTTTTACCGAAACTTGCATTTCGAAAAGTTTCAAAGAATCTTGTTTTCAGATGATTTTTTGCATGGAGTTCCATCATAACCTTCCCTCTTAACATGTATAAATGATCTGAAAAGTCTCGTATCATTTCAAATAGTCCCCAATTAAATTTGATTTTTTTCACCGAAACTAGTGTATAATATACTACGATTTATAACCGAAACTTGCATTTCGAAAAGTTTCATAGAATCTAGTTTTCATATTATTTTTTGCATGGACTTCCATCCTAATTTGCCCTCTTAACATATATAAATGATCTGAAATGTCTCGTATCACTTCAAATAGTCCCCAAATAAAATTATATTTTTTTTACCGAAACTAGTATATAATATACTACGATTTTTTACTGAAACATGCATTTCGAAAAGTTTCATAGAATCTAATTTTCAGATGATTTTTTGCATGGACTTCCATCATAACCTTCCCTCTTAACATATATAAATGATCTGAAAAGTCTCGTATCATTTCAAATAGTCCCCATTTAAATTTTATTTTTTTGACCGAAACTAGTGTATAATATACTACGATTTTTGACCGAAACTTGCATTTCGAAAAGTTTCATAGAATCTAATTTTCGGATGATTTTTTGCATGGACTTCTTTCATAACCTTCCCTCGTTAAATATATAAATAATATTAGAAGTTTCGTATCATTTCGAACAGTCCCCAATTTAATTTGATTTTTGAGAGAAACTAGTATAAAATAGTGTATAATATATTATGATTTTTTGATCGAAACTTGCATTTCGAAAAGCTTCATAGATCTAGTTTTCAGATGATTTTTTTGCATGGACTACCATCATAACCTTTCCTTTTAACATACATAAATGATCTGAAAAGTCTTGTATGATTTCAAATAGTCCCCAATTAAATTTGATTTTTTTGACCGAAACTAGTGTATAATATACTACGATTTTTGACCGAAACTTGTATTTCGAAAAGTTTCACACAATCTAATTTTCAGATGATTTTTTGCATTGACTTCCATCATAACCTTCCCTCTTAATATATATAAATGATCTGAAAAGTCTCGTATCATTTCAATTTGTCCCTAATTAAATTTTATTTTTTGGACCGAAACTAGTGTATAATATACTGTGATTTTTGACCGAAACTTGCATTTCGAAACGTTTCATAGAATCTAGTTTTCAGATGATTTTTTGCATGGACTTCCATCATAATCTTCCCGCTTAACATATATAAATTATTTGAAATGTCTCGTATCACGTCAAATAGTCCCCAATTAAATTTTATTTTTTTGAAACTTTTCGAAATGCAAGTTTTGGTCAAAAATCGTAGTATAAATGATCTGAAAAGTCTCATATCATTTCAAATTGTCCCTAATTATATTTGATTTTTTGAACCGAAACTATTGTATAATATACTGCGATTTTTGACCAAAACTTGCATTTCGAAAAGTTTCATAGAATCTAGTTTTCAGATGATTTTTTGCATGGACTTCCATCATAATCTTCCCTCTTAACATATATAAATGATTTGAAATGTCTCGTATCATGTCAAATAGTCCCCAATTAAATTTTATTTTTTTGACCGAAACTAGTGTATAATATACTGGGATTTTTTACCGAAACGTGCATTTCGAAAAGTTTCATAGAATCTAATTTTCAGATGATTTTTTGCATGGACTTCCATCATAACCTTCCCTCTTAACATGTATAAATGATCTGAAAAGTCTCGTATCATTTCAAATAGTCCCCAATTAAATTTGATTTTTTTCACCAAAACTAGTGTATAATATACTACGATTTATAACCGAAACATGCATTTCGAAAAGTTTCATAGAATCTAGTTTTCATATTATTTTTTGCATGGACTTCCATCCTAATTTGCCCTCTTAACATATATAAATGATCTGAAATGTCTCATATCACTTCAAATAGTCCCCAAATAAAATTATATTTTTTTTACCGAAACTAGTATATAATATACTACGATTTTTTACTGAAACATGCATTTCGAAAAGTTTCATAGAATCTAATTTTCAGATGATTTTTTGCATGGACTTCCATCATAACCTTCCCTCTTAACATATATAAATGATCTGAAAAGTCTCGTATCATTTCAAATAGTCCCCATTTAAATTTTATTTTTTTGACCGAAACTAGTGTATAATATACTACGATTTTTGACCGAAACTTGCATTTCGAAAAGTTTGATAGAATCTAATTTTCGGATTATTTTTTGCATGGACTTCCTTCATAACCTTCCCTCGTTAAATATATAAATAATATTAGAAGTTTCGTATCATTTCGAACAGTCCCCAATTTAATTTGATTTTTGAGAGAAACTAGTATAAAATAGTGTATAATATATTATGATTTTTTGACCGAAACTTGCATTTCGAAAAGCTTCATAGATCTAGTTTTCAGATGATTTTTTTGCATGGACTACCATCATAACCTTTCCTCTTTACATACATAAATGATTTGAAATGTCTCGTATGATTTCAAATAGTCCCCAATTAAATTTGATTTTTTTGACCGAAACTAGTGTATAATATACTACGATTTTTGACCGAAACTTGCATTTCGAAAAGTTTCATAGAATCTAATTTTCAGATGATTTTTTGCATTGACTTCCATCATAACCTTCCCTCTTAACATATATAAATGATATGAAAAGTCTCGTATCATTTCAAATTGTCCCTAATTAAATTTTATTTTTTGGACCGAAACTATTGTATAATATACTGCGATTTTTGACCGAAACTTGCATTTCGAAAAGTTTCATAGAATCTAGTTTTCAGATGATTTTTTGCATGGACTTCCATCATAATCTTCCCACTTAACATTTATAAATTATTTGAAATGTCTCGTATCACGTCAAATAGTCCCCAATTAAATTTTATTTTTTTGACCGAAACTAGTGTATAATATACTACGATTTTTGACCGAAACTTGCATTTCGAAAAGTTTCATAGAATCTAATTTTCAGCTGATTTTTTGCATTGAATTCCATCATAACCTTCCCTCTTAACATATATAAATGATCTGAAAAGTGTCGTATCATTTCAAATTGTCCCTAATTATATTTGATTTTTTGGACCGAAACTATTGTATAATATACTGCGATTTTTGAACAAAACATGCATTTCGAAAAGTTTCATAGAACCTAGTTTTCAGATGATTTTTTGCATGGACTTCCATCATAATCTTCCCTCTTAACATATATAAATGATCTGAAATGTCTCGTATCATGTCAAATAGTCCCCAATTAAATTTTATTTTTTTGACCGAAACTAGTGTATAATATACTACGATTTTATACCGAAACTTGCATTTCGAAAAGTTTCATAGAATCTAATTTTCAGATGATTTTTTGCATGGACTTCCATCATAACCTTCCCTCTTAACATGTATAAATGATCTGAAAAGTCTCGTATCATTTCAAATAGTCCCCAATTAAATTTGATTTTAATCACCAAAACTAGTGTATAATATACTACGATTTATAACCGAAACTTGCATTTCGAAAAGTTTCATAGAATCTAGTTTTCATATTATTTTTTGCATGGACTTCCATCCTAATCTGCCCTCTTAACATATATAAATGATCTGAAATGTCTCGTATCACTTCAAATAGTCCCCAAATAAAATTATATTTTTTTTACCGAAAATAGTATATAATATACTACGATTTTTTACTGAAACATGCATTTCGAAAAGTATCATAGAATCTAATTTTCAGATGATTTTTTGCATGGACTTCCATCATAACCTTCCCTCTTAACATATATAAATGATCTGAAAAGTCTCGTATCATTTCAAATAGTCCCCATTTAAATTTTATTTTTTTGACCGAAACTAGTGTATAATATACTACGATTTTTGACCGAAACTTGCATTTCGAAAAGTTTCATAGAATCTAATTTTCGGATGATTTTTTGCATGGACTTCCTTCATAACCTTCCCTCGTTAAATATATAAATAATATTAAAAGTTTCGTATCATATCGAACAGTCCCCAATTTAATTTGATTTTTGAGAGAAACTAGTATAAAATAATGTATAATATATTATGATTTTTTGACCGAAACTTGCATTTCGAAAAGCTTCATAGATCAAGTTTTCAGATGATTTTTTTGCATGGACTACCATCATAACCTTTCCTTTTAACATACATAAATGATCTGAAAAGTATTGTATGATTTCAAATAGTCCCCAATTAAATTTGATTTTTTTGACAGAAACGAGTGTATAATATACTACGATTTTTGACCGAGACTTGTATTTCGGAAAGTTTCATACAATCTAATTTTCAGATATTTTTTGCATTGACTTCCATCATAACCTTCCCTCTTAACATATATAAATGATCTGAAAAGTCTCGTATCATTTCAAATTGTCCCTAATTAAATTTGATTTTTTGGACCGAAACTAGTGTATAATATACTGCGATTTTTGACCGAAACTTGCATTTCGAAACGTTTCATAGAATCTAGTTTTCAGTTGATTTTTTGCATGGACTTCCATCATAATCTTCCCTCTTAACATATATAAATGATTTGAAATGTCTCGTATCTCGTCAAATAGTCCCCAATTAAAATTTATTTTTTTGATCGAAACTAGTGTATAATATACTACGATGTTTGACCGAAACTTGCATTTCGAAAAGTTTCATAGAATCTAATTTTCAGATGATTTTTTGCATTGACTTCCATCATAACCTTCCCTCTTAACATATATAAATGATCTGAAAAGTCTCGTATCATTTCAAATTGTCCCTAATTATATTTGATTTTTTGGACCGAAACTAGTGTATAATATACTGCGATTATTGACCAAAACTTGCATTTCGAAAAGTTTCATAGAATCTAGTTTTCAGATGATTTTTTGCATGGACTTCCATCTTAATCTTTCCTCTTAATATATCTAAATGATTTGAAATGTATCGTATCACGTCAAATAGTCCCCAATAAAATTTTATTTTTTTGACCGAAACTAGTGTATAATATACTACGATTTTTGACCAAAACTTGCATTTCGAAAAGTTTCATAGAATCTAATTTTCAGATGATTTTTTGCATTGACTTCCATCATAACCATCCCTCTTAACATATATAAATGATCTGAAAGTCTCGTATCATTTCAAATTGTCCCTAATTAAATTTGATTTTTTGGACCGAAACTAGTGTATAATATACTGCGATTTTTGACCGAAACTTGCATTTCGAAACGTTTCATAGAATCTAGTTTTCAGATGATTTTTTGCATGGACTTCCATCATAATCTTCCCTCTTAACATATATAAATGATTTGAAATGTCTCATTTCTCGTCAAATAGTCCCCAATTAAATTTTATTTTTTTGATCGAAACTAGTGTATAATATACTACGATTTTTGACCGAAACTTGCATTTCGAAAAGTTTCATAGAATCTAATTTTCAGATGATTTTTTGCATTGACTTCCATCATAACCTTCCCTCTTAACATATATAAATGATCTGAAAATTCTCGTATCATTTCAAATTGTCCCTAATTATATTTGATTTTTTGGACCGAAACTAGTGTATAATATACTGCGATTTTTGACCGAAACTTGCATTTCAAAAAGTTTCATAGAATCTAGTTTTCAGATAATTTTTTGCATGGACTTCCATCATAATCTTTCCTCTTAACATATATAAATGATTTGAAATGTCTCGTATCACGTCAAATAGTCCCCAATTAAATTTTATTTTTTTGATCGAAACTAGTGTATAATATACTACGATTTTTGACCGAAACTTGTATTTCGAAAAGTTTCATACAATCTAATTTTCAGATGATTTTTTGCATTGACTTCCATCATAACCTTCCCTCTTAACATATATAAATGATCTGAAAAGTCTCGTATCATTTCAAATTGTCCCTAATTATATTTGATTTTTTGGACCGAAACTAGTGTATAATATACTGCGATTATTGACCAAAACTTGCATTTCGAAACGTTTCATAGAATCTAGTTTTCAGATGATTTTTTGCATGGACTTCCATCTTAATCTTTCCTCTTAATATATATAAATGATTTGAAATGTATCGTATCACGTCAAATAGTCCCCAATAAAATTTTATTTTTTTGACCGAAACTAGTGTATAATATACTACGATTTTTGACCAAAACTTGCATTTCGAAAAGTTTCATAGAATCTAATTTTCAGATGATTTTTTGCATTGACTTCCATCATAGCCATCCCTCTTAACATATATAAATGATCTGAAAAGTCTCGTATCATTTCAAATTGTCCCTAATTAAATTTGATTTTTTGGACCGAAACTAGTGTATAATATACTGCGATTTTTGACCGAAACTTGCATTTCGAAACGTTTCATAGAATCTAGTTTTCAGATGATTTTTTGCATGGACTTCCATCATAATCTTCCCTCTTAATATATATAAATGATTTGAAATGTCTCATTTCTCGTCAAATAGATCCCAATTAAATTTTATTTTTTTGATCGAAACTAGTGTATAATATACTACGATTTTTGACCGAAACTTGCATTTCGAAAAGTTTCATAGAATCTAATTTTCAGATGATTTTTTGCATTGACTTCCATCATAACCTTCCCTCTTAACATATATAAATGATCTGAGAAGTCTCGTATCATTTCAAATTGTCCCTAATTATATTTGATTTTTTGGACCGAAACTAGTGTATAATATACTGCGATTTTTGACCAAAACTTGCATTTCGAAAAGTTTCATAGAATCTAGTTTTCAGATGATTTTTTGCATGGACTTCCATCATAATCTTTCCTCTTAACATATATAAATGATTTGAAATGTCTCGTATCACGTCAAATAGTCCCCAATTAAATTTTATTTTTTTGATCGAAACTAGTGTATAATATACTACGATTTTTGACCGAAACTTGTATTTCGAAAAGTTTCATACAATCTAATTTTCAGATGATTTTTTGCATTGACTTCCATCATAACCTTCCCTCTTAACATATATAAATGATCTGAAAAGTCTCGTATCATTTCAAATTTTCCCTAATTATATTTGATTTTTTGGACCGAAACTAGTGTATAATATACTGCGATTATTGACCAAAACTTGCATTTCGAAACGTTTCATAGAATCTAGTTTTCAGATGATTTTTTGCATGGACTTCCATCATAATCTTTCCTCTTAACATATATAAATGATTTGAAATGTCTCGTATCACGTCAAATAGTCCCCAATTAAATTTTATTTTTTTGACCGAAACTAGTGTATAATATACTACGATTTTTGACCGAAACTTGCATTTCGAAAAGTTTCATAGAATCTAATTTTCAGATGATTTTTTGCATTGAATTCCATCATAGCCTTCCCTCTTAACATATATAAATGATCTGAAAAGTCTCGTATCATTTCAAATTGTCCCTAATTAAATTTGATTTTTTGGACCGAAACTAGTGTATAATATACTGCGATTTTTGACCGAAACTTGCATTTCGAAACGTTTCATAGAATCTAGTTTTCAGATGATTTTTTGCATGGACTTCCATCATAATCTTCCCTCTTAACATATATAAATGATTTGAAATGTCTCGTATCTCGTCAAATAGTCCCCAATTAAAATTTATTTTTTTGATCGAAACTAGTGTATAATATACTACGATGTTTGACCGAAACTTGCATTTCGAAAAGTTTCATAGAATCTAATTTTCAGATGATTTTTTGCATTGACTTCCATCATAACCTTCCCTCTTAACATATATAAATGATCTGAAAAGTCTCGTATCATTTCAAATTGTCCCTAATTATATTTGATTTTTTGGACCGAAACTAGTGTATAATATACTGCGATTATTGACCAAAACTTGCATTTCGAAAAGTTTCATAGAATCTAGTTTTCAGATGATTTTTTGCATGGACTTCCATCTTAATCTTTCCTCTTAATATATATAAATGATTTGAAATGTATCGTATCACGTCAAATAGTCCCCAATAAAATTTTATTTTTTTGACCGAAACTAGTGTATAATATACTACGATTTTTGACCAAAACTTGCATTTCGAAAAGTTTCATAGAATCTAATTTTCAGATGATTTTTTGCATTGACTTCCATCATAGCCATCCCTCTTAACATATATAAATGATCTGAAAAGTCTCGTATCATTTCAAATTGTCCCTAATTAAATTTGATTTTTTGGACCGAAACTAGTGTATAATATACTGCGATTTTTGACCGAAACTTGCATTTCGAAACGTTTCATAGAATCTAGTTTTCAGATGATTTTTTGCATGGACTTCCATCATAATCTTCCCTCTTAACATATATAAATGATTTGAAATGTCTCATTTCTCGTCAAATAGATCCCAATTAAATTTTATTTTTTTGATCGAAACTAGTGTATAATATACTACGATTTTTGACCGAAACATGCATTTCGAAAAGTTTCATAGAATCTAATTTTCAGATGATTTTTTGCATTGACTTCCATCATAACCTTCCCTCTTAACATATATAAATGATCTGAGAAGTCTCGTATCATTTCAAATTGTCCCTAATTATATTTGATTTTTTGGACCGAAACTAGTGTATAATATACTGCGATTTTTGACCAAAACTTGCATTTCGAAAAGTTTCATAGAATCTAGTTTTCAGATGATTTTTTGCATGGACTTCCATCATAATCTTTCCGCTTAACATATATAAATGATTTGAAATGTCTCGTATCACGTCAAATAGTCCCCAATTAAATTTTATTTTTTTGACCGAAACTAGTGTATAATAAACTACGATTTTTGACCGAGACTTGTATTTCGAAAAGTTTCATACAATCTAATTTTCAGATGATTTTTTGCATTGACTTCCATCATAACCTTCCCTCTTAACATATATAAATGATCTGAAAAGTCTCGTATCATTTCAAATTGTCCCTAATTATATTTGATTTTTTGGACCGAAACTAGTGTATAATATACTGCGATTTTTGACCGAAACTTGCATTTCGAAACGTTTCATAGAATCTAGTTTTCAGATGATTTTTTGCATGGACTTCCATCATAATCTTCCCTCTTAACATATATAAATGATTTGAAATGTCTCATATCTCGTCAAATAGTCCCCAATTAAATTTTATTTTTTTGATCGAAACTATTGTATAATATACTACGATTTTTGACCGAAACTTGCATTTCGAAAAGTTTCATACAATCTAATTTTCAGATGATTTTTTGCATTGACTTCCATCATAACCTTCCCTCTTAACATATATAAATGATCTGAAAAGTCTCGTATCATTTCAAATTTTCCCTAATTATATTTGATTTTTTGGACCGAAACTAGTGTATAATATACTGCGATTATTGACCAAAACTTGCATTTCGAAACGTTTCATAGAATCTAGTTTTCAGATGATTTTTTGCATGGACTTCCATCATAATCTTTCCTCTTAACATATATAAATGATTTGAAATGTATCGTATCTCGTCAAATAGTCCCCAATTAAATTTTATTTTTTTGACCGAAACTAGTGTATAATATACTACGATTTTTGACCGAAACTTGCATTTCGAAAAGTTTCATAGAATCTAATTTTCAGATGATTTTTTGCATTGAATTCCATCATAGCCTTCCCTCTTAACATATATAAATGATCTGAAAAGTCTCGTATCATTTCAAATTGTCCCTAATTAAATTTGATTTTTTGGACCGAAACTAGTGTATAATATACTGCGATTTTTGACCGAAACTTGCATTTCGAAACGTTTCATAGAATCTAGTTTTCAGATGATTTTTTGCATGGACTTCCATCATAATCTTCCCTCTTAACATATATAAATGATTTGAAATGTCTCGTATCTCGTCAAATAGTCCCCAATTAAAATTTATTTTTTTGATCGAAACTAGTGTATAATATACTACGATGTTTGACCGAAACTTGCATTTCGAAAAGTTTCATAGAATCTAATTTTCAGATGATTTTTTGCATTGACTTCCATCATAACCTTCCCTCTTAACATATATAAATGATCTGAAAAGTCTCGTATCATTTCAAATTGTCCCTAATTATATTTGATTTTTTGGACCGAAACTAGTGTATAATATACTGCGATTATTGACCAAAACTTGCATTTCGAAAAGTTTCATAGAATCTAGTTTTCAGATGATTTTTTGCATGGACTTCCATCTTAATCTTTCCTCTTAATATATATAAATGATTTGAAATGTATCGTATCACGTCAAATAGTCCCCAATAAAATTTTATTTTTTTGACCGAAACTAGTGTATAATATACTACGATTTTTGACCAAAACTTGCATTTCGAAAAGTTTCATAGAATCTAATTTTCAGATGATTTTTTGCATTGACTTCCATCATAGCCATCCCTCTTAACATATATAAATGATCTGAAAAGTCTCGTATCATTTCAAATTGTCCCTAATTAAATTTGATTTTTTGGACCGAAACTAGTGTATAATATACTGCGATTTTTGACCGAAACTTGCATTTCGAAACGTTTCATAGAATCTAGTTTTCAGATGATTTTTTGCATGGACTTCCATCATAATCTTCCCTCTTAACATATATAAATGATTTGAAATGTCTCATTTCTCGTCAAATAGATCCCAATTAAATTTTATTTTTTTGATCGAAACTAGTGTATAATATACTACGATTTTTGACCGAAACATGCATTTCGAAAAGTTTCATAGAATCTAATTTTCAGATGATTTTTTGCATTGACTTCCATCATAACCTTCCCTCTTAACATATATAAATGATCTGAGAAGTCTCGTATCATTTCAAATTGTCCCTAATTATATTTGATTTTTTGGACCGAAACTAGTGTATAATATACTGCGATTTTTGACCAAAACTTGCATTTCGAAAAGTTTCATAGAATCTAGTTTTCAGATGATTTTTTGCATGGACTTCCATCATAATCTTTCCGCTTAACATATATAAATGATTTGAAATGTCTCGTATCACGTCAAATAGTCCCCAATTAAATTTTATTTTTTTGACCGAAACTAGTGTATAATAAACTACGATTTTTGACCGAGACTTGTATTTCGAAAAGTTTCATACAATCTAATTTTCAGATGATTTTTTGCATTGACTTCCATCATAACCTTCCCTCTTAACATATATAAATGATCTGAAAAGTCTCGTATCATTTCAAATTGTCCCTAATTATATTTGATTTTTTGGACCGAAACTAGTGTATAATATACTGCGATTTTTGACCGAAACTTGCATTTCGAAACGTTTCATAGAATCTAGTTTTCAGATGATTTTTTGCATGGACTTCCATCATAATCTTCCCTCTTAACATATATAAATGATTTGAAATGTCTCATATCTCGTCAAATAGTCCCCAATTAAATTTTATTTTTTTGATCGAAACTATTGTATAATATACTACGATTTTTGACCGAAACTTGCATTTCGAAAAGTTTCATAGAATCTAATTTTCAGATGATTTTTTGCATTGACTTCCATCATAACCTTCCCTCTTAACATATATAAATGATCTGAAAAGTCTCGTATCATTTCAAATTGTCCCTAATTATATTTGATTTTTTGGACCGAAACTAGTGTATAATATACTGTGATTTTTGACCAAAACTTGCATTTCGAAAAGTTTCATAGAATCTAGTTTTCAGATGATTTTTTGCATGGACTTCCATCATAATCTTTCCTCTTAACATATATAAATGATTTGAAATGTCTCGTATCACGTCAAATAGTCCCCAATTAAATTTTATTTTTTTGACCGAAACTAGTGTATAATATACTACGATTTTTGACCGAGACTTGTATTTCGAAAAGTTTCATACAATCTAATTTTCAGATGATTTTTTGCATTGACTTCCATCATAACCTTCCCTCTTAACATATATAAATGATCTGAAAAGTCTTGTATCATTTCAAATTGTCCCTAATTATATTTGATTTTTTGGACCGAAACTAGTGTATAATATACTGCGATTTTTGACCAAAACTTGCATTTCAAAAAGTTTCATAGAATCTAGTTTTCAGATGATTTTTTGCATGGACTTCCATCATAATCTTCCCTCTTAACATATATAAATGATCTGAAATGTCTCGTATCATGTCAAATAGTCCCCAATTAAATTTTATTTTTTTGACCGAAACTAGTGTATAATATACTACGATTTTTTACCGAAACTTGCATTTCGAAAAGTTTCATAGAATCTAATTTTCAGATGATTTTTTGCATGGACTTCCATCATAACCTTCCCTCTTAACATGTATAAATGATCTAAAAAGTCTCGTATCATTTCAAATAGTCCCCAATTAAATTTGATTTTTTTCACCGAAACTAGTGTATAATATACTACGATTTATAACCGAAACTTGCATTTCGAAAAGTTTCATAGAATCTAGTTTTCATATTATTTTTTGCATGAACTTCCATCCTAATCTGCCCTCTTAACATATATAAATGATCTGAAATGTCTCGATCACTTCAAATAGTCCCCATATAAAATTATATTTTTTTTTACCGAAACTAGTATATAATATACTACGATTTTTTACTGAAACATGCATTTCGAAAAGTTTCATAGAATCTAATTTTCAGATGATTTTTTGCATGGACTTCCATCATAACCTTCCCTCTTAACATATATAAATGATCTGAAAAGTCTCGTATCATTTCAAATAGTCCCCATTTAAATTTTATTTTTTTGACCGAAACTAGTGTATAATATACTACGATTTTTGACCGAAACATGCATTTCGAAAAGTTTCATAGAATCTAATTTTCGGATGATTTTTTGCATGGACTTCCTTCATAACCTTCCCTCGTTAAATATATAAATAATATTAAAAGTTTCGTATCATTTCGAACAGTCCCCAATTTAATTTGATTTTTGAGAGAAACTAGTATAAAATAGTGTATAATATATTATGATTTTTTGACCGAAACTTGCATTTCGAAATGCTTCATAGATCTAGTTTTCAGATGATTTTTTTGCATGGACTACCATCATAACCTTTCCTTTTAACATACATAAATGATCTGAAAAGTCTTGTATGATTTCAAATAGTCCCCAATTAAATTTGATTTTTTTGACAGAAACTAGTGTATAATATACTACGATTTTTGACCGAGACTTGTATTTCGAAAAGTTTCATACAATCTAATTTTCAGATGATTTTTTGCATTGACTTCCATCATAACCTTCCCTCTTAACATATATAAATGATCTGAAAAGTCTCGTATCATTTCAAATTGTCCCTAATTATATTTGATTTTTTGGACCGAAACTAGTGTATAATATACTGCGATTTTTGACCGAAACTTGCATTTCGAAACGTTTCATAGAATCTAGTTTTCAGATGATTTTTTGCATGGACTTCCATCATAATTTTCCCACTTAACATATATAAATGATTTGAAATGTCTCATATCTCGTCAAATAGTCCCCAATTAAATTTTATTTTTTTGATCGAAACTAGTGTATAATATACTACGATTTTTGACCGAAACTTGCATTTCGAAAAGTTTCATAGAATCTAATTTTCAGATGATTTTTTGCATTAACTTCCATCATAACCTTCCCTCTTAACATATATAAATGATCTGAAAAGTCTCGTATCATTTCAAATTGTCCCTAATTATATTTGATTTTTTGGACCGAAACTAGTGTATAATATACTGCGATTTTTGACCAAAACTTGCATTTCGAAAAGTTTCATAGAATCTAGTTTTCAGATGATTTTTTGCATGGACTTCCATCATAATTTTCCCACTTAACATATATAAATGATTTGAAATGTCTCGTATCACGTCAAATAGTCCCCAATTAAATTTTATTTTTTTGACCGAAACTAGTGTATAATATACTACGATTTTTGACCGAGACTTGTATTTCGAAAAGTTTCATACAATCTAATTTTCAGATGATTTTTTGCATTGACTTCCATCATAACCTTCCCTCTTAACATATATAAATGATCTGAAAAGTCTCGTATCATTTCAAATTGTCCCTAATTATATTTGATTTTTTGGACCGAAACTAGTGTATAATATACTGCGATTTTTGACCCAAACTTGCATTTCGAAAAGTTTCATAGAATCTAGTTTTCAGATGATTTTTTGCATGGACTTCCATCATAATCTTTCCTCGTAACATATATAAATGACTTGAAATGTCTCGTATCACGTCAAATAGTCCCCAATTAAATTTTATTTTTTTGACCGAAACTAGTGTATAATATACTACGATTTTTGACCGAGACTTGTATTTCGAAAAGTTTCATACAATCTAATTTTCAGATGATTTTTTGCATTGACTTCCATCATAACCTTCCCTCTTAACATATATAAATGATCTGAAAAGTCTTGTATCATTTCAAATTGTCCCTAATTATATTTGATTTTTTGGACCGAAACTAGTGTATAATATACTGCGATTTTTGACCAAAACTTGCATTTCAAAAAGTTTCATAGAATCTAGTTTTCAGATGATTTTTTGCATGGACTTCCATCATAATCTTCCCTCTTAACATATATAAATGATCTGAAATGTCTCGTATCATGTCAAATAGTCCCCAATTAAATTTTATTTTTTTGACCGAAACTAGTGTATAATATACTACGATTTTTTACCGAAACTTGCATTTCGAAAAGTTTCATAGAATCTAATTTTCAGATGATTTTTTGCATGGACTTCCATCATAACCTTCCCTCTTAACATGTATAAATGATCTAAAAAGTCTCGTATCATTTCAAATAGTCCCCAATTAAATTTGATTTTTTTCACCGAAACTAGTGTATAATATACTACGATTTATAACCGAAACTTGCATTTCGAAAAGTTTCATAGAATCTAGTTTTCATATTATTTTTTGCATGAACTTCCATCCTAATCTGCCCTCTTAACATATATAAATGATCTGAAATGTCTCGATCACTTCAAATAGTCCCCAAATAAAATTATATTTTTTTTTACCGAAACTAGTATATAATATACTACGATTTTTTACTGAAACATGCATTTCGAAAAGTTTCATAGAATCTAATTTTCAGATGATTTTTTGCATGGACTTCCATCATAACCTTCCCTCTTAACATATATAAATGATCTGAAAAGTCTCGTATCATTTCAAATAGTCCCCATTTAAATTTTATTTTTTTGACCGAAACTAGTGTATAATATACTACGATTTTTGACCGAAACATGCATTTCGAAAAGTTTCATAGAATCTAATTTTCGGATGATTTTTTGCATGGACTTCCTTCATAACCTTCCCTCGTTAAATATATAAATAATATTAAAAGTTTCGTATCATTTCGAACAGTCCCCAATTTAATTTGATTTTTGAGAGAAACTAGTATAAAATAGTGTATAATATATTATGATTTTTTGACCGAAACTTGCATTTCGAAATGCTTCATAGATCTAGTTTTCAGATGATTTTTTTGCATGGACTACCATCATAACCTTTCCTTTTAACATACATAAATGATCTGAAAAGTCTTGTATGATTTCAAATAGTCCCCAATTAAATTTGATTTTTTTGACAGAAACTAGTGTATAATATACTACGATTTTTGACCGAGACTTGTATTTCGAAAAGTTTCATACAATCTAATTTTCAGATGATTTTTTGCATTGACTTCCATCATAACCTTCCCTCTTAACATATATAAATGATCTGAAAAGTCTCGTATCATTTCAAATTGTCCCTAATTATATTTGATTTTTTGGACCGAAACTAGTGTATAATATACTGCGATTTTTGACCCAAACTTGCATTTCGAAAAGTTTCATAGAATCTAGTTTTCAGATGATTTTTTGCATGGACTTCCATCATAATCTTTCCTCGTAACATATATAAATGACTTGAAATGTCTCGTATCACGTCAAATAGTCCCCAATTAAATTTTATTTTTTTGACCGAAACTAGTGTATAATATACTACGATTTTTGACCGAGACTTGTATTTCGAAAAGTTTCATACAATCTAATTTTCAGATGATTTTTTGCATTGACTTCCATCATAACCTTCCCTCTTAACATATATAAATGATCTGAAAAGTCTTGTATCATTTCAAATTGTCCCTAATTATATTTGATTTTTTGGACCGAAACTAGTGTATAATATACTGCGATTTTTGACCAAAACTTGCATTTCAAAAAGTTTCATAGAATCTAGTTTTCAGATGATTTTTTGCATGGACTTCCATCATAATCTTCCCTCTTAACATATATAAATGATCTGAAATGTCTCGTATCATGTCAAATAGTCCCCAATTAAATTTTATTTTTTTGACCGAAACTAGTGTATAATATACTACGATTTTTTACCGAAACTTGCATTTCGAAAAGTTTCATAGAATCTAATTTTCAGATGATTTTTTGCATGGACTTCCATCATAACCTTCCCTCTTAACATGTATAAATGATCTAAAAAGTCTCGTATCATTTCAAATAGTCCCCAATTAAATTTGATTTTTTTCACCGAAACTAGTGTATAATATACTACGATTTATAACCGAAACTTGCATTTCGAAAAGTTTCATAGAATCTAGTTTTCATATTATTTTTTGCATGAACTTCCATCCTAATCTGCCCTCTTAACATATATAAATGATCTGAAATGTCTCGATCACTTCAAATAGTCCCCAAATAAAATTATATTTTTTTTTACCGAAACTAGTATATAATATACTACGATTTTTTACTGAAACATGCATTTCGAAAAGTTTCATAGAATCTAATTTTCAGATGATTTTTTGCATGGACTTCCATCATAACCTTCCCTCTTAACATATATAAATGATCTGAAAAGTCTCGTATCATTTCAAATAGTCCCCATTTAAATTTTATTTTTTTGACCGAAACTAGTGTATAATATACTACGATTTTTGACCGAAACATGCATTTCGAAAAGTTTCATAGAATCTAATTTTCGGATGATTTTTTGCATGGACTTCCTTCATAACCTTCCCTCGTTAAATATATAAATAATATTAAAAGTTTCGTATCATTTCGAACAGTCCCCAATTTAATTTGATTTTTGAGAGAAACTAGTATAAAATAGTGTATAATATATTATGATTTTTTGACCGAAACTTGCATTTCGAAATGCTTCATAGATCTAGTTTTCAGATGATTTTTTTGCATGGACTACCATCATAACCTTTCCTTTTAACATACATAAATGATCTGAAAAGTCTTGTATGATTTCAAATAGTCCCCAATTAAATTTGATTTTTTTGACAGAAACTAGTGTATAATATACTACGATTTTTGACCGAGACTTGTATTTCGAAAAGTTTCATACAATCTAATTTTCAGATCATTTTTTGCATTGACTTCCATCATAACCTTCCCTCTTAACATATATAAATGATCTGAAAAGTCTCGTATCATTTCAAATTGTCCCTAATTATATTTGATTTTTTGGACCGAAACTAGTGTATAATATACTGCGATTTTTGACCCAAACTTGCATTTCGAAAAGTTTCATAGAATCTAGTTTTCAGATGATTTTTTGCATGGACTTCCATCATAATCTTTCCTCGTAACATATATAAATGACTTGAAATGTCTCGTATCACGTCAAATAGTCCCCAATTAAATTTTATTTTTTTGACCGAAACTAGTGTATAATATACTACGATTTTTGACCGAGACTTGTATTTCGAAAAGTTTCATACAATCTAATTTTCAGATGATTTTTTGCATTGACTTCCATCATAACCTTCCCTCTTAACATATATAAATGATCTGAAAAGTCTTGTATCATTTCAAATTGTCCCTAATTATATTTGATTTTTTGGACCGAAACTAGTGTATAATATACTGCGATTTTTGACCAAAACTTGCATTTCAAAAAGTTTCATAGAATCTAGTTTTCAGATGATTTTTTGCATGGACTTCCATCATAATCTTCCCTCTTAACATATATAAATGATCTGAAATGTCTCGTATCATGTCAAATAGTCCCCAATTAAATTTTATTTTTTTGACCGAAACTAGTGTATAATATACTACGATTTTTTACCGAAACTTGCATTTCGAAAAGTTTCATAGAATCTAATTTTCAGATGATTTTTTGCATGGACTTCCATCATAACCTTCCCTCTTAACATGTATAAATGATCTAAAAAGTCTCGTATCATTTCAAATAGTCCCCAATTAAATTTGATTTTTTTCACCGAAACTAGTGTATAATATACTACGATTTATAACCGAAACATGCATTTCGAAAAGTTTCATAGAATCTAGTTTTCATATTATTTTTTGCATGAACTTCCATCCTAATCTGCCCTCTTAACATATATAAATGATCTGAAATGTCTCGATCACTTCAAATAGTCCCCAAATAAAATTATATTTTTTTTTACCGAAACTAGTATATAATATACTACGATTTTTTACTGAAACATGCATTTCGAAAAGTTTCATAGAATCTAATTTTCAGATGATTTTTTGCATGGACTTCCATCATAACCTTCCCTCTTAACATATATAAATGATCTGAAAAGTCTCGTATCATTTCAAATAGTCCCCATTTAAATTTTATTTTTTTGACCGAAACTAGTGTATAATATACTACGATTTTTGACCGAAACATGCATTTCGAAAAGTTTCATAGAATCTAATTTTCGGATGATTTTTTGCATGGACTTCCTTCATAACCTTCCCTCGTTAAATATATAAATAATATTAAAAGTTTCGTATCATTTCGAACAGTCCCCAATTTAATTTGATTTTTGAGAGAAACTAGTATAAAATAGTGTATAATATATTATGATTTTTTGACCGAAACTTGCATTTCGAAATGCTTCATAGATCTAGTTTTCAGATGATTTTTTTGCATGGACTACCATCATAACCTTTCCTTTTAACATACATAAATGATCTGAAAAGTCTTGTATGATTTCAAATAGTCCCCAATTAAATTTGATTTTTTTGACAGAAACTAGTGTATAATATACTACGATTTTTGACCGAGACTTGTATTTCGAAAAGTTTCATACAATCTAATTTTCAGATCATTTTTTGCATTGACTTCCATCATAACCTTCCCTCTTAACATATATAAATGATCTGAAAAGTCTCGTATCATTTCAAATTGTCCCTAATTATATTTGATTTTTTGGACCGAAACTAGTGTATAATATACTGCGATTTTTGACCCAAACTTGCATTTCGAAAAGTTTCATAGAATCTAGTTTTCAGATGATTTTTTGCATGGACTTCCATCATAATCTTTCCTCGTAACATATATAAATGACTTGAAATGTCTCGTATCACGTCAAATAGTCCCCAATTAAATTTTATTTTTTTGACCGAAACTAGTGTATAATATACTACGATTTTTGACCGAGACTTGTATTTCGAAAAGTTTCATACAATCTAATTTTCAGATGATTTTTTGCATTGACTTCCATCATAACCTTCCCTCTTAACATATATAAATGATCTGAAAAGTCTTGTATCATTTCAAATTGTCCCTAATTATATTTGATTTTTTGGACCGAAACTAGTGTATAATATACTGCGATTTTTGACCAAAACTTGCATTTCAAAAAGTTTCATAGAATCTAGTTTTCAGATGATTTTTTGCATGGACTTCCATCATAATCTTCCCTCTTAACATATATAAATGATCTGAAATGTCTCGTATCATGTCAAATAGTCCCCAATTAAATTTTATTTTTTTGACCGAAACTAGTGTATAATATACTACGATTTTTTACCGAAACTTGCATTTCGAAAAGTTTCATAGAATCTAATTTTCAGATGATTTTTTGCATGGACTTCCATCATAACCTTCCCTCTTAACATGTATAAATGATCTAAAAAGTCTCGTATCATTTCAAATAGTCCCCAATTAAATTTGATTTTTTTCACCGAAACTAGTGTATAATATACTACGATTTATAACCGAAACTTGCATTTCAAAAAGTTTCATAGAATCTAGTTTTCATATTATTTTTTGCATGAACTTCCATCCTAATCTGCCCTCTTAACATATATAAATGATCTGAAATGTCTCGATCACTTCAAATAGTCCCCAAATAAAATTATATTTTTTTTTACCGAAACTAGTATATAATATACTACGATTTTTTACTGAAACATGCATTTCGAAAAGTTTCATAGAATCTAATTTTCAGATGATTTTTTGCATGGACTTCCATCATAACCTTCCCTCTTAACATATATAAATGATCTGAAAAGTCTCGTATCATTTCAAATAGTCCCCATTTAAATTTTATTTTTTTGACCGAAACTAGTGTATAATATACTACGATTTTTGACCGAAACATGCATTTCGAAAAGTTTCATAGAATCTAATTTTCGGATGATTTTTTGCATGGACTTCCTTCATAACCTTCCCTCGTTAAATATATAAATAATATTAAAAGTTTCGTATCATTTCGAACAGTCCCCAATTTAATTTGATTTTTGAGAGAAACTAGTATAAAATAGTGTATAATATATTATGATTTTTTGACCGAAACTTGCATTTCGAAATGCTTCATAGATCTAGTTTTCAGATGATTTTTTTGCATGGACTACCATCATAACCTTTCCTTTTAACATACATAAATGATCTGAAAAGTCTTGTATGATTTCAAATAGTCCCCAATTAAATTTGATTTTTTTGACAGAAACTAGTGTATAATATACTACGATTTTTGACCGAGACTTGTATTTCGAAAAGTTTCATACAATCTAATTTTCAGATCATTTTTTGCATTGACTTCCATCATAACCTTCCCTCTTAACATATATAAATGATCTGAAAAGTCTCGTATCATTTCAAATTGTCCCTAATTATATTTGATTTTTTGGACCGAAACTAGTGTATAATATACTGCGATTTTTGACCGAAACTTGCATTTCGAAACGTTTCATAGAATCTAGTTTTCAGATGATTTTTTGCATGGACTTCCATCATAATTTTCCCACTTAACATATATAAATGATTTGAAATGTCTCATATCTCGTCAAATAGTCCCCAATTAAATTTTATTTTTTTGATCGAAACTAGTGTATAATATACTACGATTTTTGACCGAAACTTGCATTTCGAAAAGTTTCATAGAATCTAATTTTCAGATGATTTTTTGCATTAACTTCCATCATAACCTTCCCTCTTAACATATATAAATGATCTGAAAAGTCTCGTATCATTTCAAATTGTCCCTAATTATATTTGATTTTTTGGACCGAAACTAGTGTATAATATACTGCGATTTTTTACCAAAACTTGCATTTCGAAAAGTTTCATAGAATCTAGTTTTCAGATGATTTTTTGCATGGACTTCCATCATAATCTTTCCTCTTAACATATATAAATGATTTGAAATGTCTCGTATCACGTCAAATAGTCCCCAATTAAATTTTATTTTTTTGACCGAAACTAGTGTATAATATACTACGATTTTTGACCGAGACTTGTATTTCGAAAAGTTTCATACAATCTAATTTTCAGATGATTTTTTGCATTGACTTCCATCATAACCTTCCCTCTTAACATATATAAATGATCTGAAAAGTCTCGTATCATTTCAAATTGTCCCTAATTATATTTGATTTTTTGGACCGAAACTAGTGTATAATATACTGCGATTTTTGACCCAAACTTGCATTTCGAAAAGTTTCATAGAATCTAGTTTTCAGATGATTTTTTGCATGGACTTCCATCATAATCTTTCCTCGTAACATATATAAATGACTTGAAATGTCTCGTATCACGTCAAATAGTCCCCAATTAAATTTTATTTTTTTGACCGAAACTAGTGTATAATATACTACGATTTTTTACCAAAACTTGCATTTCGAAAAGTTTCATAAAATCTAATTTTCAGATGATTTTTTGCATTGACTTCCATCATAACCTTCCCTCTTAACATATATAAATGATCTGAAAAGTCTCGTATCATTTCAAATTGTCCCTAATTATATTTGATTTTTTGGACCAAAACTATTGTATAATATACTGCAATTTTTGACCAAAACTTGCATTTCAAAAAGTTTCATAGAATCTAGTTTTCAGATGATTTTTTGCATGGACTTCCATCATAATCTTCCCTCTTAACATATATAAATGATCTGAAATGTCTCGTATCATGTCAAATAGTCCCCAATTAAATTTTATTTTTTTGACCGAAACTAGTGTATAATATACTACGATTTTTTACCGAAACTTGCATTTCGAAAAGTTTCATAGAATCTAATTTTCAGATGATTTTTTGCATGGACTTCCATCATAACCTTCCCTCTTAACATGTATAAATGATCTAAAAAGTCTCGTATCATTTCAAATAGTCCCCAATTAAATTTGATTTTTTTCACCGAAACTAGGGTATAATATACTACGATTTATAACCGAAACTTGCATTTCGAAAAGTTTCATAGAATCTAGTTTTCATATTATTTTTTGCATGAACTTCCATCCTAATCTGCCCTCTTAACATATATAAATGATCTGAAATGTCTCGATCACTTCAAATAGTCCCCAAATAAAATTATATTTTTTTTTACCGAAACTAGTATATAATATACTACGATTTTTTACTGAAACATGCATTTCGAAAAGTTTCATAGAATCTAATTTTCAGATGATTTTTTGCATGGACTTCCATCATAACCTTCCCTCTTAACATATATAAATGATCTGAAAAGTCTCGTATCATTTCAAATAGTCCCGATTTAAATTTTATTTTTTTGACCGAAACTAGTGTATAATATACTACGATTTTTGACCGAAACATGCATTTCGAAAAGTTTCATAGAATCTAATTTTCGGATGAATTTTTGCATGGACTTCCTTCATAACCTTCCCTCGTTAAATATATAAATAATATTAAAAGTTTCGTATCATTTCGAACAGTCCCCAATTTAATTTGATTTTTGAGAGAAACTAGTATAAAATAGTGTATAATATATTATGATTTTTTGACCGAAACTTGCATTTCGAAATGCTTCATAGATCTAGTTTTCAGATGATTTTTTTGCATGGACTACCATCATAACCTTTCCTTTTAACATACATAAATGATCTGAAAAGTCTTGTATGATTTCAAATAGTCCCCAATTAAATTTGATTTTTTTGACAGAAACTAGTGTATAATATACTACGATTTTTGACCGAGACTTGTATTTCGAAAAGTTTCATACAATCTAATTTTCAGATGATTTTTTGCATTGACTTCCATCATAACCTTCCCTCTTAACATATATAAATGATCTGAAAAGTCTCGTATCATTTCAAATTGTCCCTAATTATATTTGATTTTTTGGACCGAAACTAGTGTATAATATACTGCGATTTTTGACCGAAACTTGCATTTCGAAACGTTTCATAGAATCTAGTTTTCAGATGATTTTTTGCATGGACTTCCATCATAATTTTCCCACTTAACATATATAAATGATTTGAAATGTCTCATATCTCGTCAAATAGTCCCCAATTAAATTTTATTTTTTTGATCGAAACTAGTGTATAATATACTACGATTTTTGACCGAAACTTGCATTTCGAAAAGTTTCATAGAATCTAATTTTCAGATGATTTTTTGCATTAACTTCCATCATAACCTTCCCTCTTAACATATATAAATGATCTGAAAAGTCTCGTATCATTTCAAATTGTCCCTAATTATATTTGATTTTTTGGACCGAAACTAGTGTATAATATACTGCGATTTTTTACCAAAACTTGCATTTCGAAAAGTTTCATAGAATCTAGTTTTCAGATGATTTTTTGCATGGACTTCCATCATAATCTTTCCTCTTAACATATATAAATGATTTGAAATGTCTCGTATCACGTCAAATAGTCCCCAATTAAATTTTATTTTTTTGACCGAAACTAGTGTATAATATACTACGATTTTTGACCGAGACTTGTATTTCGAAAAGTTTCATACAATCTAATTTTCAGATGATTTTTTGCATTGACTTCCATCATAACCTTCCCTCTTAACATATATAAATGATCTGAAAAGTCTCGTATCATTTCAAATTGTCCCTAATTATATTTGATTTTTTGGACCGAAACTAGTGTATAATATACTGCGATTTTTGACCCAAACTTGCATTTCGAAAAGATCATAGAATCTAGTTTTCAGATGATTTTTTGCATGGACTTCCATCATAATCTTTCCTCGTAACATATATAAATGACTTGAAATGTCTCGTATCACGTCAAATAGTCCCCAATTAAATTTTATTTTTTTGACCGAAACTAGTGTATAATATACTACGATTTTTTACCAAAACTTTCATTTCGAAAAGTTTCATAAAATCTAATTTTCAGATGATTTTTTGCATTGACTTCCATCATAACCTTCCCTCTTAACATATATAAATGATCTGAAAAGTCTCGTATCATTTCAAATTGTCCCTAATTATATTTGATTTTTTGGACCAAAACTATTGTATAATATACTGCAATTTTTGACCAAAACTTGCATTTCAAAAAGTTTCATAGAATCTAGTTTTCAGATGATTTTTTGCATGGACTTCCATCATAATCTTCCCTCTTAACATATATAAATGATCTGAAATGTCTCGTATCATGTCAAATAGTCCCCAATTAAATTTTATTTTTTTGACCGAAACTAGTGTATAATATACTACGATTTTTTACCGAAACTTGCATTTCGAAAAGTTTCATAGAATCTAATTTTCAGATGATTTTTTGCATGGACTTCCATCATAACCTTCCCTCTTAACATGTATAAATGATCTAAAAAGTCTCGTATCATTTCAAATAGTCCCCAATTAAATTTGATTTTTTTCACCGAAACTAGTGTATAATATACTACGATTTATAACCGAAACTTGCATTTCGAAAAGTTTCATAGAATCTAGTTTTCATATTATTTTTTGCATGAACTTCCATCCTAATCTGCCCTCTTAACATATATAAATGATCTGAAATGTCTCGTATCACTTCAAATAGTCCCCAAATAAAATTATATTTTTTTTTACCGAAACTAGTATATAATATACTACGATTTTTTACTGAAACATGCATTTCGAAAAGTTTCATAGAATCTAATTTTCAGATGATTTTTTGCATGGACTTCCATCATAACCTTCCCTCTTAACATATATAAATGATCTGAAAAGTCTCGTATCATTTCAAATAGTCCCCATTTAAATTTTATTTTTTTGACCGAAACTAGTGTATAATATACTACGATTTTTGACCGAAACTTGCATTTCGAAAAGTTTCATAGAATCTAATTTTCGGATGATTTTTTGCATGGACTTCCTTCATAACCTTCCCTCGTTAAATATATAAATAATATTAAAAGTTTCGTATCATTTCGAACAGTCCCCAATTTAATTTGATTTTTGAGAGAAACTAGTATAAAATAGTGTATAATATATTATGATTTTTTGACCGAAACTTGCATTTCGAAATGCTTCATAGATCTAGTTTTCAGATGATTTTTTTGCATGGACTACCATCATAACCTTTCCTTTTAACATACATAAATGATCTGAAAAGTCTTGTATGATTTCAAATAGTCCCCAATTAAATTTGATTTTTTTGACAGAAACTAGTGTATAATATACTACGATTTTTGACCGAGACTTGTATTTCGAAAAGTTTCATACAATCTAATTTTCAGATGATTTTTTGCATTGACTTCCATCATAACCTTCCCTCTTAACATATATAAATGATCTGAAAAGTCTCGTATCATTTCAAATTGTCCCTAATTATATTTGATTTTTTGGACCGAAACTAGTGTATAATATACTGCGATTTTTGACCGAAACTTGCATTTCGAAACGTTTCATAGAATCTAGTTTTCAGATGATTTTTTGCATGGACTTCCATCATAATTTTCCCACTTAACATATATAAATGATTTGAAATGTCTCATATCTCGTCAAATAGTCCCCAATTAAATTTTATTTTTTTGATCGAAACTAGTGTATAATATACTACGATTTTTGACCGAAACTTGCATTTCGAAAAGTTTCATAGAATCTAATTTTCAGATGATTTTTTGCATTAACTTCCATCATAACCTTCCCTCTTAACATATATAAATGATCTGAAAAGTCTCGTATCATTTCAAATTGTCCCTAATTATATTTGATTTTTTGGACCGAAACTAGTGTATAATATACTGCGATTTTTTACCAAAACTTGCATTTCGAAAAGTTTCATAGAATCTAGTTTTCAGATGATTTTTTGCATGGACTTCCATCATAATCTTTCCTCTTAACATATATAAATGATTTGAAATGTCTCGTATCACGTCAAATAGTCCCCAATTAAATTTTATTTTTTTGACCGAAACTAGTGTATAATATACTACGATTTTTGACCGAGACTTGTATTTCGAAAAGTTTCATACAATCTAATTTTCAGATGATTTTTTGCATTGACTTCCATCATAACCTTCCCTCTTAACATATATAAATGATCTGAAAAGTATCGTATCATTTCAAATTGTCCCTAATTATATTTGATTTTTTGGACCGAAACTAGTGTATAATATACTGCGATTTTTGACCCAAACTTGCATTTCGAAAAGTTTCATAGAATCTAGTTTTCAGATGATTTTTTGCATGGACTTCCATCATAATCTTTCCTCATAACATATATAAGTGACTTGAAATGTCTCGTATCACGTCAAATAGTCCCCAATTAAATTTTATTTTTTTGACCGAAACTAGTGTATAATATACTACGATTTTTTACCAAAACTTGCATTTCGAAAAGTTTCATAAAATCTAATTTTCAGATGATTTTTTGCATTGACTTCCATCATAACCTTCCCTCTTAACATATATAAATGATCTGAAAAGTCTCGTATCATTTCAAATTGTCCCTAATTATATTTGATTTTTTTGACCAAAACTATTGTATAATATACTGCAATTTTTGACCAAAACTTGCATTTCAAAAAGTTTCATAGAATCTAGTTTTCAGATGATTTTTTGCATGGACTTCCATCATAATCTTCCCTCTTAACATATATAAATGATCTGAAATGTCTCGTATCATGTCAAATAGTCCCCAATTAAATTTTATTTTTTTGACCGAAACTAGTGTATAATATACTACGATTTTTTACCGAAACTTGCATTTCGAAAAGTTTCATAGAATCTAATTTTCAGATGATTTTTTGCATGGACTTCCATCATAACCTTCCCTCTTAACATGTATAAATGATCTAAAAAGTCTCGTATCATTTCAAATAGTCCCCAATTAAATTTGATTTTTTTCACCGAAACTAGTGTATAATATACTACGATTTATAACCGAAACTTGCATTTCGAAAAGTTTCATAGAATCTAGTTTTCATATTATTTTTTGCATGGACTTCCATCCTAATCTGCCCTCTTAACATATATAAATGATCTGAAATGTCTCGTATCACTTCAAATAGTCCCCAAATAAAATTATATTTTTTTTACCGAAACTAGTATATAATATACTACGAATTTTTACTGAAACATGCATTTCGAAAAGTTTCATAGAATCTAATTTTCAGATGATTTTTTGCATGGACTTCCATCATAACCTTCCCTCTTAACATATATAAATGATCTGAAAAGACTCGTATCATTTCAAATAGTCCCCATTTAAATTTTATTTTTTTGACCGAAACTAGTGTATAATATACTACGATTTTTGTCCGAAACTTACATTTCGAAAAGTTTCATAGAATCTAATTTTCGGATGATTTTTTGCATGGACTTCCTTCATAACATTCCCTCGTTAAATATATAAATAATATTAAAAGTTTCGTATCATTTCGAACAGTCCCCAATTTAATTTGATTTTTGAGAGAAACTAGTATAAAATAGTGTATAATATATTATGATTTTTTGACCGAAACTTGCATTTCGAAATGCTTCATAGATCTAGTTTTCAGATGATTTTTTTGCATGGACTACCATCATAACCTTTCCTTTTAACATACATAAATGATCTGAAAAGTCTTGTATGATTTCAAATAGTCCCCAATTAAATTTGATTTTTTTGACAGAAACTAGTGTATAATATACTACGATTTTTGACCGAGACTTGTATTTCGAAAAGTTTCATACAATCTAATTATCAGATGATTTTTTGCATTGACTTCCATCATAACCTTCCCTCTTAACATATATAAATGATCTGAAAAGTCTCGTATCATTTCAAATTGTCCCTAATTATATTTGATTTTTTGGACCGAAACTAGTGTATAATATACTGCGATTTTTGACCAAAACTTGCATTTCGAAAAGTTTCATAGAATCTAGTTTTCAGATGATTTTTTGCATGGACTTCCATCATAATCTTCCCTCTTAACATATATAAATGATTTGAAATGTCTCATATCTCGTCAAATAGATCCCAATTAAATTTTATTTTTTTGATCGAAACTAGTGTATAATATACTACGATTTTTGACCGAAACTTGCATTTCGAAAGGTTTCATAGAATCTAATTTTCAGATGATTTTTTGCATTGACTTCCATCATAACCTTCCCTCTTAACATATATAAATGATCTGAAAAGTCTCGTATCATTTCAAATTGTCCCTAATTATATTTGATTTTTTGGACCAAAACTATTGTATAATATACTGCAATTTTTGACCAAAACTTGCATTTCGAAAAGTTTCATAGAATCTAGTTTTCAGATGATTTTTTGCATGGACTTCCATCATAATCTTCCCTCTTAACATATATAAATGATCTGAAATGTCTCGTATCATGTCAAATAGTCCCCAATTAAATTTTATTTTTTTGACCGAAAATAGTGTATAATATACTACAATTTTTTACCGAAACATGCTTTTCGAAAAGTTTCATAGAATCTAATTTTCAGATGATTTTTTGCATGGACTTCCATCATAACCTTCCCTCTTAACATGTATAAATGATCTAAAAAGTATCGTATCATTTCAAATAGTCCCCAATTAAATTTGATTTTTTTCACCGAAACTAGTGTATAATATACTACGATTTATAACCGAAACTTGCATTTCGAAAAGTTTCATAGAATCTAGTTTTCATATTATTTTTTGCATGGACTTCCATCCTAATCTGCCCTCTTAACATATATAAATGATCTGAAATGTCTCGTATCACTTCAAATAGTCCCCAAATAAAATTATATTTTTTTTACCGAAACTAGTATATAATATACTACTATTTTTTACTGAAACATGCATTTCGAAAAGTTTCATAGAATCTAATTTTCAGATGATTTTTTGCATGGACTTCCATCATAACCTTCCCTCTTAACATATATAAATGATCTGAAAAGTCTCGTATCATTTCAAATAGTCCCCATTTAAATTTTTTTTTTGACCGAAACTAGTGTATAATATACTACGATTTTTGACCGAAACTTGCATTTCGAAAAGTTTCATAGAATCTAATTTTCGGATGATTTTTTGCATGGACTTCCTTCATAACCTTCCCTCGTTAAATATATAAATAATATTAAAAGTTTCGTATCATTTCGAACAGTCCCCAATTTAATTTGATTTTTGAGAGAAACTAGTATAAAATAGTGTATAATATATTATGATTTTTTGACCGAAACTTGCATTTCGAAAAGCTTCATAGATCTAGTTTTCAGATGATTTTTTTGCATGGACTACCATCATAACCTTTCCTTTTAACATACATAAATGATCTGAAAAGTCTTGTATGATTTCAAATAGTCCCCAATTAAATTTGATTTTTTTGACCGAAACTAGTGTATAATATACTACGATTTTTGACCGAGACTTGTATTTCGAAAAGTTTCATACAATCTAATTTTCAGATGATTTTTTGCATTGACTTCCATCATAACCTTCCCTCTTAACATATATAAATGATCTGAAAAGTCTCGTATCATTTCAAATTGTCCCTAATTATATTTGATTTTTTGGACCGAAACTAGTGTATAATATACTGCGATTTTTGACCAAAACTTGCATTTCGAAAAGTTTCATAGAATCTAGTTTTCAGATGATTTTTTGCATGGACTTCCATCATAATCTTCCCTCTTAACATATATAAATGATTTGAAATGTATCATATCTCGTCAAATAGATCCCAATTAAATTTTATTTTTTTGATCGAAACTAGTGTATAATATACTACGATTTTTGACCGAAACTTGCATTTCGAAAAGTTTCATAGAATCTAATTTTCAGATGATTTTTTGCATTGACTTCCATCATAACCTTCCCTCTTAACATATATAAATGATCTGAAAAGTCTCGTATCATTTCAAATTGTCCCTAATTATATTTGATTTTTTGGACCGAAACTAGTGTATAATATACTGCGATTTTTGACCGAAACTTGCATTTCGAAACGTTTCATAGAATCTAGTTTTCAGATGATTTTTTGCATGGACTTCCATCATAATTTTCCCACTTAACATATATAAATGATTTGAAATGTCTCATATCTCGTCAAATAGTCCCCAATTAAATTTTATTTTTTTGACCGAAACTAGTGTATAATATACTACGATTTTTGACCAAAACTTGCATTTCGAAAAGTTTCATAGAATCTAATTTTCAAATGATTTTTTGCATTGACTTCCATCATAACCTTCCCTCTTAACATATATAAATGATCTGAAAAGTCTCGTATCATTTCAAATTGTCAATAATTATATTTGATTTTTTGGACCAAAACTAGTGTATAATATACTGCGATTTTTGACCAAAACTTGCATTTCGAAAAGTTTCATAGAATCTAGTTTTCAGATGATTTTTTGCATGGACTTCCATCATAATCTTTCCTCTTAACATATATAAATGATTTGAAATGTCTCGTATCACGTCAAATAGTCCCCAATTAAATTTTATTTTTTTGACCGATACTAGTGTATAATATACTACAATTTTTTACCAATACTTGCATTTCGAAAAGTTTCATAAAATCTAATTTTCAGATGATTTTTTGCATTGACTTCCATCATAACCTTCACTCTTAACATATATAAATGATCTGAAAAGTCTCGTATCATTTCAAATTGTCCCTAATTATATTTGATTTTTTGGACCAAAACTATTGTATAATATACTGCAATTTTTGACCAAAACTTGCATTTCGAAAAGTTTCATAGAATATAGTTTTCAGATGATTTTTTGCATGGACTTCCATCATAATCTTCCCTCTTAACATATATAAATGATCTGAAATGTCTCGTATCATGTCAAATAGTCCCCAATTAAATTTTATTTTTTTGACCGAAAATAGTGTATAATATACTACAATTTTTTACCGAAACATGCTTTTCGAAAAGTTTCATAGAATCTAATTTTCAGATGATTTTTTGCATGGACTTCCATCATAACCTTCCCTCTTAACATGTATAAATGATCTAAAAAGTATCGTATCATTTCAAATAGTCCCCAATTAAATTTGATTTTTTTCACCGAAACTAGTGTATAATATACTACGATTTATAACCGAAACTTGCATTTCGAAAAGTTTCATAGAATCTAGTTTTCATATTATTTTTTGCATGGACTTCCATCCTAATCTGCCCTCTTAACATATATAAATGATCTGAAATGTCTCGTATCACTTCAAATAGTCCCCAAATAAAATTATATTTTTTTTACCGAAACTAGTATATAATATACTACTATTTTTTACTGAAACATGCATTTCGAAAAGTTTCATAGAATCTAATTTTCAGATGATTTTTTGCATGGACTTCCATCATAACCTTCCCTCTTAACATATATAAATGATCTGAAAAGTCTCGTATCATTTCAAATAGTCCCCATTTAAATTTTTTTTTTTGACCGAAACTAGTGTATAATATACTACGATTTTTGACCGAAACTTGCATTTCGAAAAGTTTCATAGAATCTAATTTTCGGATGATTTTTTGCATGGACTTCCTTCATAACCTTCCCTCGTTAAATATATAAATAATATTAAAAGTTTCGTATCATTTCGAACAGTCCCCAATTTAATTTGATTTTTGAGAGAAACTAGTATAAAATAGTGTATAATATATTATGATTTTTTGACCGAAACTTGCATTTCGAAAAGCTTCATAGATCTAGTTTTCAGATGATTTTTTTGCATGGACTACCATCATAACCTTTCCTTTTAACATACATAAATGATCTGAAAAGTCTTGTATGATTTCAAATAGTCCCCAATTAAATTTGATTTTTTTGACCGAAACTAGTGTATAATATACTACGATTTTTGACCGAGACTTGTATTTCGAAAAGTTTCATACAATCTAATTTTCAGATGATTTTTTGCATTGACTTCCATCATAACCTTCCCTCTTAACATATATAAATGATCTGAAAAGTCTCGTATCATTTCAAATTGTCCCTAATTATATTTGATTTTTTGGACCGAAACTAGTGTATAATATACTGCGATTTTTGACCAAAACTTGCATTTCGAAAAGTTTCATAGAATCTAGTTTTCAGATGATTTTTTGCATGGACTTCCATCATAATCTTCCCTCTTAACATATATAAATGATTTGAAATGTATCATATCTCGTCAAATAGATCCCAATTAAATTTTATTTTTTTGATCGAAACTAGTGTATAATATACTACGATTTTTGACCGAAACTTGCATTTCGAAAAGTTTCATAGAATCTAATTTTCAGATGATTTTTTGCATTGACTTCCATCATAACCTTCCCTCTTAACATATATAAATGATCTGAAAAGTCTCGTATCATTTCAAATTGTCCCTAATTATATTTGATTTTTTGGACCGAAACTAGTGTATAATATACTGCGATTTTTGACCGAAACTTGCATTTCGAAACGTTTCATAGAATCTAGTTTTCAGATGATTTTTTGCATGGACTTCCATCATAATTTTCCCACTTAACATATATAAATGATTTGAAATGTCTCATATCTCGTCAAATAGTCCCCAATTAAATTTTATTTTTTTGACCGAAACTAGTGTATAATATACTACGATTTTTGACCAAAACTTGCATTTCGAAAAGTTTCATAGAATCTAATTTTCAAATGATTTTTTGCATTGACTTCCATCATAACCTTCCCTCTTAACATATATAAATGATCTGAAAAGTCTCGTATCATTTCAAATTGTCAATAATTATATTTGATTTTTTGGACCAAAACTAGTGTATAATATACTGCGATTTTTGACCAAAACTTGCATTTCGAAAAGTTTCATAGAATCTAGTTTTCAGATGATTTTTTGCATGGACTTCCATCATAATCTTTCCTCTTAACATATATAAATGATTTGAAATGTCTCGTATCACGTCAAATAGTCCCCAATTAAATTTTATTTTTTTGACCGATACTAGTGTATAATATACTACAATTTTTTACCAATACTTGCATTTCGAAAAGTTTCATAAAATCTAATTTTCAGATGATTTTTTGCATTGACTTCCATCATAACCTTCACTCTTAACATATATAAATGATCTGAAAAGTCTCGTATCATTTCAAATTGTCCCTAATTATATTTGATTTTTTGGACCAAAACTATTGTATAATATACTGCAATTTTTGACCAAAACTTGCATTTCGAAAAGTTTCATAGAATATAGTTTTCAGATGATTTTTTGCATGGACTTCCATCATAATCTTCCCTCTTAACATATATAAATGATCTGAAATGTCTCGTATCATGTCAAATAGTCCCCAATTAAATTTTATTTTTTTGACCGAAACTAGTGTATAATATACTACGATTTTTTACCGAAACTTGCATTTCGAAAAGTTTCATAGAATCTAATTTTCAGATGATTTTTTGCATGGACTTCCATCATAACCTTCCCTCTTAACATGTATAAATGATTTAAAAAGTCTCGTATCATTTCAAATAGTCCCCAATTAAATTTGATTTTTTTCACCGAAACTAGTGTATAATATACTACGATTTATAACCGAAACTTGCATTTCGAAAAGTTTCATAGAATCTAGTTTTCATATTATTTTTTGCATGGACTTCCATCCTAATCTGCCCTCTTAACATATATAAATGATCTGAAATGTCTCGTATCACTTCAAATAGTCCCCAAATAAAATTATATTTTTTTTACCGAAACTAGTATATAATATACTACGATTTTTACTGAAACATGCATTTCGAAAAGTTTCATAGAATCTAATTTTCAGATGATTTTTTGCATGGACTTCCATCATAACCTTCCCTCTTAACATATATAAATGATCTGAAAAGTCTCGTATCATTTCAAATAGTCCCCATTTAAATTTTATTTTTTTGACCGAAACTAGTGTGTAATATACTACGATTTTTGACCGAAACTTACATTTCGAAAAGTTTCATAGAATCTAATTTTCGGATGATTTTTTGCATGGACTTCCTTCATAACCTTCCCTCGTTAAATATATAAATAATATTAAAAGTTTCGTATCATTTCGAACAGTCCCCAATTTAATTTGATTTTTGAGAGAAACTAGTATAAAATAGTGTATAATATATTATGATTTTTTGACCGAAACTTGCATTTCGAAAAGCTTCATAGATCTAGTTTTCAGATGATTTTTTTACATGGACTACCATCATAACCTTTACTTTTAACATACATAAATGATCTGAAAAGTCTTGTATGATTTCAAATAGTCCCCAATTAAATTTGATTTTTTTGACCGAAACTAGTGTATAATATACTACGATTTTTGACCGAGACTTGTATTTCGAAAAGTTTCATACAATCTAATTTTCAGATGATTTTTTGCATTGACTTCCATCATAACCTTCCCTCTTAACATATATAAATGATCTGAAAAGTCTCGTATCATTTCAAATTGTCCCTAATTATATTTGATTTTTTGGACCGAAACTAGTGTATAATATACTGCGATTTTTGACCAAAACTTGCATTTCGAAAAGTTTCATAGAATCTAGTTTTCAGATGATTTTTTGCATTGACTTCCATCATAACCTTCACTCTTAACATATATAAATGATCTGAAAAGTCTCGTATCATTTCAAATTGTCCCTAATTATATTTGATTTTTTTGACCAAAACTATTGTATAATATACTGCAATTTTTGACCAAAACTTGCATTTCGAAAAGTTTCATAGAATATAGTTTTCAGATGATTTTTTGCATGGACTTCCATCATAATCTTCCCTCTTAACATATATAAATGATCTGAAATGTCTCGTATCATGTCAAATAGTCCCCAATTAAATTTTATTTTTTTGACCGAAACTAGTGTATAATATACTACGATTTTTTACCGAAACTTGCATTTCGAAAAGTTTCATAGAATCTAATTTTCAGATGATTTTTTGCATGGACTTCCATCATAACCTTCCCTCTTAACATGTATAAATGATTTAAAAAGTCTCGTATCATTTCAAATAGTCCCCAATTAAATTTGATTTTTTTCACCGAAACTAGTGTATAATATACTACGATTTATAACCGAAACTTGCATTTCGAAAAGTTTCATAGAATCTAGTTTTCATATTATTTTTTGCATGGACTTCCATCCTAATCTGCCCTCTTAACATATATAAATGATCTGAAATGTCTCGTATCACTTCAAATAGTCCCCAAATAAAATTATATTTTTTTTACCGAAACTAGTATATAATATACTACGATTTTTACTGAAACATGCATTTCGAAAAGTTTCATAGAATCTAATTTTCAGATGATTTTTTGCATGGACTTCCATCATAACCTTCCCTCTTAACATATATAAATGATCTGAAAAGTCTCGTATCATTTCAAATAGTCCCCATTTAAATTTTATTTTTTTGACCGAAACTAGTGTGTAATATACTACGATTTTTGACCGAAACTTACATTTCGAAAAGTTTCATAGAATCTAATTTTCGGATGATTTTTTGCATGGACTTCCTTCATAACCTTCCCTCGTTAAATATATAAATAATATTAAAAGTTTCGTATCATTTCGAACAGTCCCCAATTTAATTTGATTTTTGAGAGAAACTAGTATAAAATAGTGTATAATATATTATGATTTTTTGACCGAAACTTGCATTTCGAAAAGCTTCATAGATCTAGTTTTCAGATGATTTTTTTACATGGACTACCATCATAACCTTTCCTTTTAACATACATAAATGATCTGAAAAGTCTTGTATGATTTCAAATAGTCCCCAATTAAATTTGATTTTTTTGACCGAAACTAGTGTATAATATACTACGATTTTTGACCGAGACTTGTATTTCGAAAAGTTTCATACAATCTAATTTTCAGATGATTTTTTGCATTGACTTCCATCATAACCTTCCCTCTTAACATATATAAATGATCTGAAAAGTCTCGTATCATTTCAAATTGTCCCTAATTATATTTGATTTTTTGGACCGAAACTAGTGTATAATATACTGCGATTTTTGACCAAAACTTGCATTTCGAAAAGTTTCATAGAATCTAGTTTTCAGATGATTTTTTGCATTGACTTCCATCATAACCTTCACTCTTAACATATATAAATGATCTGAAAAGTCTCGTATCATTTCAAATTGTCCCTAATTATATTTGATTTTTTTGACCAAAACTATTGTATAATATACTGCAATTTTTGACCAAAACTTGCATTTCGAAAAGTTTCATAGAATATAGTTTTCAGATGATTTTTTGCATGGACTTCCATCATAATCTTCCCTCTTAACATATATAAATGATCTGAAATGTCTCGTATCATGTCAAATAGTCCCCAATTAAATTTTATTTTTTTGACCGAAACTAGTGTATAATATACTACGATTTTTTACCGAAACTTGCATTTCGAAAAGTTTCATAGAATCTAATTTTCAGATGATTTTTTGCATGGACTTCCATCATAACCTTCCCTCTTAACATGTATAAATGATTTAAAAAGTCTCGTATCATTTCAAATAGTCCCCAATAAAATTTGATTTTTTTCACCGAAACTAGTGTATAATATACTACGATTTATAACCGAAACTTGCATTTCGAAAAGTTTCATAGAATCTAGTTTTCATATTATTTTTTGCATGGACTTCCATCCTAATCTGCCCTCTTAACATATATAAATGATCTGAAATGTCTCGTATCACTTCAAATAGTCCCCAAATAAAATTATATTTTTTTTACCGAAACTAGTATATAATATACTACGATTTTTTACTGAAACATGCATTTCGAAAAGTTTCATAGAATCTAATTTTGAGATGATTTTTTGCATGGACTTCCATCATAACCTTCCCTCTTAACATATATAAATGATCTGAAAAGTCTCGTATCATTTCAAATAGTCCCCATTTAAATTTTATTTTTTTGACCGAAACTAGTGTGTAATATACTACGATTTTTGACCGAAACTTACATTTCGAAAAGTTTCATAGAATCTAATTTTCGGATGATTTTTTGCATGGACTTCCTTCATAACCTTCCCTCGTTAAATATATAAATAATATTAAAAGTTTCGTATCATTTTGAACAGTCCCCAAATTAATTTGATTTTTGAGAGAAACTAGTATAAAATAGTGTATAATATATTATGATTTTTTGACCGAAACTTGCATTTCGAAATGCTTCATAGATCTAGTTTTCAGATGATTTTTTTGCATGGACTACCATCATAACCTTTCCTTTTAACATACATAAATGATCTGAAAAGTCTTGTATGATTTCAAATAGTCCCCAATTAAATTTGATTTTTTTGACAGAAACTAGTGTATAATATACTACGATTTTTGACCGAGACTTGTATTTCGAAAAGTTTCATACAATCTAATTTTCAGATGATTTTTTGCATTGACTTCCATCATAACCTTCCCTCTTAACATATATAAATGATCTGAAAAGTCTCGTATCATTTCAAATTGTCCCTAATTATATTTGATTTTTTGGACCGAAACTAGTGTATAATATACTGCGATTTTTGACCAAAACTTGCATTTCGAAAAGTTTCATAAAATCTAGTTTTCAGATGATTTTTTGCATGGACTTCCATCATAATCTTCCCTCTTAACATATATAAATGATTTGAAATGTCTCATATCTCGTCAAATAGATCCCAATTAAATTTTATTATTTTGATCGAAACTAGTGTATAATATACTACGATTTTTGACCGAAACTTGCATTTCGAAAAGTTTCATAGAATCTAATTTTCAGATGATTTTTTGCATTGACTTCCATCATAACCTTCCCTCTTAACATATATAAATGATCTGAAAAGTCTCGTATCATTTCAAATTGTCCCTAATTATATTTGATTTTTTGGACCGAAACTAGTGTATAATATACTGCGATTTTTGACCGAAACTTGCATTTCGAAACGTTTCATAGAATCTAGTTTTCAGATGATTTTTTGCATGGACTTCCATCATAATTTTCCCACTTAACATATATAAATGATTTGAAATGTCTCATATCTCGTCAAATAGTCCCCAATTAAATTTTATTTTTTTGATCGAAACTAGTGTATAATATACTACGATTTTTGACCGAAATTTGCATTTCGAAAAGTTTCATAGAATCTAATTTTCAGATGATTTTTTGCATTGACTTCCATCATAACCTTCCCTCTTAACATATATAAATGATCTGAAAAGTCTCGTATCATTTCAAATTGTCCCTAATTATATTTGATTTTTTGGACCGAAACTAGTGTATAATATACTGCGATTTTTTACCAAAACTTGCATTTCGAAAAGTTTCATAGAATCTAGTTTTCAGATGATTTTTTGCATGGACTTCCATCATAATCTTTCCTCTTAACATATATAAATGATTTGAAATGTCTCGTATCACGTCAAATAGTCCCCAATTAAATTTTATTTTTTTGACCGAAACTAGTGTATAATATACTACGATTTTTGACCGAGACTTGTATTTCGAAAAGTTTCATACAATCTAATTTTCAGATGATTTTTTGCATTGACTTCCATCATAACCTTCCCTCTTAACATATATAAATGATTTGAAATGTCTCGTATCATTTCAAATTGTCCCTAATTATATTTGATTTTTTGGACCGAAACTAGTGTATAATATACTGCGATTTTTGACCCAAACTTGCATTTCGAAAAGTTTCATAGAATCTAGTTTTCAGATGATTTTTTGCATGGACTTCCATCATAATCTTTCCTCATAACATATATAAATGACTTGAAATGTCTCGTATCACGTCAAATAGTCCCCAATTAAATTTTATTTTTTTGACCGAAACTAGTGTATAATATACTACGATTTTTTACCAAAACTTGCATTTCGAAAAGTTTCATAAAATCAAATTTTCAGATGATTTTTTGCATTGACTTCCATCATAACCTTCCCTCTTAACATATATAAATGATCTGAAAAGTCTCGTATCATTTCAAATTGTCCCTAATTATATTTGATTTTTTGGACCAAAACTATTGTATAATATACTGCAATTTTTGACCAAAACTTGCATTTCGAAAAGTTTCATAGAATCTAGTTTTCAGATGATTTTTTGCATGGACTTCCATCATAATCTTCCCTCTTAACATATATAAATGATCTGAAATGTCTCGTATCATGTCAAATAGTCCCCAATTAAATTTTATTTTTTTGACCGAAACTAGTGTATAATATACTACGATTTTTTACCGAACCTTGCATTTCGAAAAGTTTCATAGAATCTAATTTTCAGATGATTTTTTGCATGGACTTCCATCATAACCTTCCCTCTTAACATGTATAAATGATTTAAAAAGTCTCGTATCATTTCAAATAGTCCCCAATTAAATTTGATTTTTTTCACCGAAACTAGTGTATAATATACTACGATTTATAACCGAAACTTGCATTTCGAAAAGTTTCATAGAATCTAGTTTTCATATTATTTTTTGCATGGACTTCCATCCTAATCTGCCCTCTTAACATATATAAATGATCTGAAATGTCTCGTATCACTTCAAATAGTCCCCAAATAAAATTATATTTTTTTTACCGAAACTAGTATATAATATACTACGATTTTTTACTGAAACATGCATTTCGAAAAGTTTCATAGAATCTAATTTTGAGATGATTTTTTGCATGGACTTCCATCATAACCTTCCCTCTTAACATATATAAATGATCTGAAAAGTCTCGTATCATTTCAAATAGTCCCCATTTAAATTTTATTTTTTTGACTGAAACTAGTGTGTAATATACTACGATTTTTGACCGAAACTTACATTTCGAAAAGTTTCATAGAATCTAATTTTCGGATGATTTTTTGCATGGACTTCCTTCATAACCTTCCCTCGTTAAATATATAAATAATATTAAAAGTTTCGTATCATTTCGAACAGTCCCCAAATTAATTTGATTTTTGAGAGAAACTAGTATAAAATAGTGTATAATATATTATGATTTTTTGACCGAAACTTGCATTTCGAAATGCTTCATAGATCTAGTTTTCAGATGATTTTTTTGCATGGACTACCATCATAACCTTTCCTTTTAACATACATAAATGATCTGAAAAGTCTTGTATGATTTCAAATAGTCCCCAATTAAATTTGATTTTTTTGACAGAAACTAGTGTATAATATACTACGATTTTTGACCGAGACTTGTATTTCGAAAAGTTTCATACAATCTAATTTTCAGATGATTTTTTGCATTGACTTCCATCATAACCTTCCCTCTTAACATATATAAATGATCTGAAAAGTCTCGTATCATTTCAAATTGTCCCTAATTATATTTGATTTTTTGGACCGAAACTAGTGTATAATATACTGCGATTTTTGACCAAAACTTGCATTTCGAAAAGTTTCATAAAATCTAGTTTTCAGATGATTTTTTGCATGGACTTCCATCATAATCTTCCCTCTTAACATATATAAATGATTTGAAATGTCTCATATCTCGTCAAATAGATCCCAATTAAATTTTATTATTTTGATCGAAACTAGTGTATAATATACTACGATTTTTGACCGAAACTTGCATTTCGAAAAGTTTCATAGAATCTAATTTTCAGATGATTTTTTGCATTGACTTCCATCATAACCTTCCCTCTTAACATATATAAATGATCTGAAAAGTCTCGTATCATTTCAAATTGTCCCTAATTATATTTGATTTTTTGGACCGAAACTAGTGTATAATATACTGCGATTTTTGACCGAAACTTGCATTTCGAAACGTTTCATAGAATCTAGTTTTCAGATGATTTTTTGCATGGACTTCCATCATAATTTTCCCACTTAACATATATAAATGATTTGAAATGTCTCATATCTCGTCAAATAGTCCCCAATTAAATTTTATTTTTTTGATCGAAACTAGTGTATAATATACTACGATTTTTGACCGAAATTTGCATTTCGAAAAGTTTCATAGAATCTAATTTTCAGATGATTTTTTGCATTGACTTCCATCATAACCTTCCCTCTTAACATATATAAATGATCTGAAAAGTCTCGTATCATTTCAAATTGTCCCTAATTATATTTGATTTTTTGGACCGAAACTAGTGTATAATATACTGCGATTTTTTACCAAAACTTGCATTTCGAAAAGTTTCATAGAATCTAGTTTTCAGATGATTTTTTGCATGGACTTCCATCATAATCTTTCCTCTTAACATATATAAATGATTTGAAATGTCTCGTATCACGTCAAATAGTCCCCAATTAAATTTTATTTTTTTGACCGAAACTAGTGTATAATATACTACGATTTTTGACCGAGACTTGTATTTCGAAAAGTTTCATACAATCTAATTTTCAGATGATTTTTTGCATTGACTTCCATCATAACCTTCCCTCTTAACATATATAAATGATTTGAAATGTCTCGTATCATTTCAAATTGTCCCTAATTATATTTGATTTTTTGGACCGAAACTAGTGTATAATATACTGCGATTTTTGACCCAAACTTGCATTTCGAAAAGTTTCATAGAATCTAGTTTTCAGATGATTTTTTGCATGGACTTCCATCATAATCTTTCCTCATAACATATATAAATGACTTGAAATGTCTCGTATCACGTCAAATAGTCCCCAATTAAATTTTATTTTTTTGACCGAAACTAGTGTATAATATACTACGATTTTTTACCAAAACTTGCATTTCGAAAAGTTTCATAAAATCAAATTTTCAGATGATTTTTTGCATTGACTTCCATCATAACCTTCCCTCTTAACATATATAAATGATCTGAAAAGTCTCGTATCATTTCAAATTGTCCCTAATTATATTTGATTTTTTGGACCAAAACTATTGTATAATATACTGCAATTTTTGACCAAAACTTGCATTTCGAAAAGTTTCATAGAATCTAGTTTTCAGATGATTTTTTGCATGGACTTCCATCATAATCTTCCCTCTTAACATATATAAATGATCTGAAATGTCTCGTATCATGTCAAATAGTCCCCAATTAAATTTTATTTTTTTGACCGAAACTAGTGTATAATATACTACGATTTTTTACCGAACCTTGCATTTCGAAAAGTTTCATAGAATCTAATTTTCAGATGATTTTTTGCATGGACTTCCATCATAACCTTCCCTCTTAACATGTATAAATGATCTAAAAAGTCTCGTATCATTTCAAATAGTCCCCAATTAAATTTGATTTTTTTCACCGAAACTAGTGTATAATATACTACGATTTATAACCGAAACTTGCATTTCGAAAAGTTTCATAGAATCTAGTTTTCATATTATTTTTTGCATGGACTTCCATCCTAATCTGCCCTCTTAACATATATAAATGATCTGAAATGTCTCGTATCACTTCAAATAGTCCCCAAATAAAATTATATTTTTTTTACCGAAACTAGTATATAATATACTACTATTTTTTACTGAAACATGCATTTCGAAAAGTTTCATAGAATCTAATTTTCAGATGATTTTTTGCATGGACTTCCATCATAACCTTCCCTCTTAACATATATAAATGATCTGAAAAGTCTCGTATCATTTCAAATAGTCCCCATTTAAATTTTATTTTTTTGACCGAAACTAGTGTATAATATACTACGATTTTTGACCGAAACTTGCATTTCGAAAAGTTTCATAGAATCTAATTTTCGGATGATTTTTTGCATGGACTTCCTTCATAACCTTCCCTCGTTAAATATATAAATAATATTAAAAGTTTCGTATCATTTCGAACAGTCCCCAATTTAATTTGATTTTTGAGAGAAACTAGTATAAAATAGTGTATAATATATTATGATTTTTTGACCGAAACTTGTATTTCGAAAAGCTTCATAGATCTAGTTTTCAGATGATTTTTTTGCATGGACTACCATCATAACCTTTCCTTTTAACATACATAAATGATCTGAAAAGTCTTGTATGATTTCAAATAGTCCCCAATTAAATTTGATTTTTTTGACAGAAACTAGTGTATAATATACTACGATTTTTGACCGAGACTTGTATTTCGAAAAGTTTCATACATTCTAATTTTCAGATGATTTTTTGCATTGACTTCCATCATAACCTTCCCTCTTAACATATATAAATGATCTGAAAAGTCTCGTATCATTTCAAATTGTCCCTAATTATATTTGATTTTTTGGACCGAAACTAGTGTATAATATACTGCGATTTTTGACCAAAACTTGCATTTCGAAAAGTTTCATAAAATCTAGTTTTCAGATGATTTTTTGCATGGACTTCCATCATAATCTTCCCTCTTAACATATATAAATGATTTGAAATGTCTCATATCTCGTCAAATAGATCCCAATTAAATTTTATTATTTTGATCGAAACTAGTGTATAATATACTACGATTTTTGACCGAAACTTGCATTTCGAAAAGTTTCATAGAATCTAATTTTCAAATGATTTTTTGCATTGACTTCCATCATAACCTTCCCTCTTAACATATATAAATGATCTGAAAAGTCTCGTATCATTTCAAATTGTCCCTAATTATATTTGATTTTTTGGACCGAAACTAGTGTATAATATACTGCGATTTTTGACCGAAACTTGCATTTCGAAACGTTTCATAGAATCTAGTTTTCAGATGATTTTTTGCATGGACTTCCATCATAATCTTTCCTCATAACATATATAAATGACTTGAAATGTCTCGTATCACGTCAAATAGTCCCCAATTAAATTTTATTTTTTTGACCGAAACTAGTGTATAATATACTACGATTTTTTACCAAAACTTGCATTTCGAAAAGTTTCATAAAATCAAATTTTCAGATGATTTTTTGCATTGACTTCCATCATAACCTTCCCTCTTAACATATATAAATGATCTGAAAAGTCTCGTATCATTTCAAATTGTCCCTAATTATATTTGATTTTTTGGACCAAAACTATTGTATAATATACTGCAATTTTTGACCAAAACTTGCATTTCGAAAAGTTTCATAGAATCTAGTTTTCAGATGATTTTTTGCATGGACTTCCATCATAATCTTCCCTCTTAACATATATAAATGATCTGAAATGTCTCGTATCATGTCAAATAGTCCCCAATTAAATTTTATTTTTTTGACCGAAACTAGTGTATAATATACTACGATTTTTTACCGAACCTTGCATTTCGAAAAGTTTCATAGAATCTAATTTTCAGATGATTTTTTGCATGGACTTCCATCATAACCTTCCCTCTTAACATGTATAAATGATCTAAAAAGTCTCGTATCATTTCAAATAGTCCCCAATTAAATTTGATTTTTTTCACCGAAACTAGTGTATAATATACTACGATTTATAACCGAAACTTGCATTTCGAAAAGTTTCATAGAATCTAGTTTTCATATTATTTTTTGCATGGACTTCCATCCTAATCTGCCCTCTTAACATATATAAATGATCTGAAATGTCTCGTATCACTTCAAATAGTCCCCAAATAAAATTATATTTTTTTTACCGAAACTAGTATATAATATACTACTATTTTTTACTGAAACATGCATTTCGAAAAGTTTCATAGAATCTAATTTTCAGATGATTTTTTGCATGGACTTCCATCATAACCTTCCCTCTTAACATATATAAATGATCTGAAAAGTCTCGTATCATTTCAAATAGTCCCCATTTAAATTTTATTTTTTTGACCGAAACTAGTGTATAATATACTACGATTTTTGACCGAAACTTGCATTTCGAAAAGTTTCATAGAATCTAATTTTCGGATGATTTTTTGCATGGACTTCCTTCATAACCTTCCCTCGTTAAATATATAAATAATATTAAAAGTTTCGTATCATTTCGAACAGTCCCCAATTTAATTTGATTTTTGAGAGAAACTAGTATAAAATAGTGTATAATATATTATGATTTTTTGACCGAAACTTGGATTTCGAAAAGCTTCATAGATCTAGTTTTCAGATGATTTTTTTGCATGGACTACCATCATAACCTTTCCTTTTAACATACATAAATGATCTGAAAAGTCTTGTATGATTTCAAATAGTCCCCAATTAAATTTGATTTTTTTGACAGAAACTAGTGTATAATATACTACGATATTTGACCGAGACTTGTATTTCGAAAAGTTTCATACAATCTAATTTTCAGATGATTTTTTGCATTGACTTCCATCATAACCTTCCCTCTTAACATATATAAATGATCTGAAAAGTCTCGTATCATTTCAAATTGTCCCTAATTATATTTGATTTTTTGGACCGAAACTAGTGTATAATATACTGCGATTTTTGACCAAAACTTGCATTTCGAAAAGTTTCATAAAATCTAGTTTTCAGATGATTTTTTGCATGGACTTCCATCATAATCTTCCCTCTTAACATATATAAATGATTTGAAATGTCTCATATCTCGTCAAATAGATCCCAATTAAATTTTATTATTTTGATCGAAACTAGTGTATAATATACTACGATTTTTGACCGAAACTTGCATTTCGAAAAGTTTCATAGAATCTAATTTTCAGATGATTTTTTGCATTGACTTCCATCATAACCTTCCCTCTTAACATATATAAATGATCTGAAAAGTCTCGTATCATTTCAAATTGTCCCTAATTATATTTGATTTTTTGGACCGAAACTAGTGTATAATATACTGCGATTTTTGACCGAAACTTGCATTTCGAAACGTTTCATAGAATCTAGTTTTCAGATGATTTTTTGCATGGACTTCCATCATAATTTTCCCACTTAACATATATAAATGATTTGAAATGTCTCATATCTCGTCAAATAGTCCCCAATTAAATTTTATTTTTTTGATCGAAACTAGTGTATAATATACTACGATTTTTGACCGAAACTTGCATTTCGAAAAGTTTCATAGAATCTAATTTTCAGATGATTTTTTGCATTGACTTCCATCATAACCTTCCCTCTTAACATATATAAATGATCTGAAAAGTCTCGTATCATTTCAAATTGTCCCTAATTATATTTGATTTTTTGGACCGAAACTAGTGTATAATATACTGCGATTTTTTACCAAAACTTGCATTTCGAAAAGTTTCATAGAATCTAGTTTTCAGATGATTTTTTGCATGGACTTCCATCATAATCTTTCCTCTTAACATATATAAATGATTTGAAATGTCTCGTATCACGTCAAATAGTCCCCAATTAAATTTTATTTTTTTGACCGAAACTAGTGTATAATATACTATGATTTTTGACCGAGACTTGTATTTCGAAAAGTTTCATACAATCTAATTTTCAGATGATTTTTTGCATTGACTTCCATCATAACCTTCCCTCTTAACATATATAAATGATCTGAAAAGTCTCGTATCATTTCAAATTGTCCCTAATTATATTTGATTTTTTGGACCGAAACTAGTGTATAATATACTGCGATTTTTGACCGAAACTTGCATTTCGAAACGTTTCATAGAATCTAGTTTTCAGATGATTTTTTGCATGGACTTCCATCATAATTTTCCCACTTAACATATATAAATGATTTGAAATGTCTCATATCTCGTCAAATAGTCCCCAATTAAATTTTATTTTTTTGATCGAAACTAGTGTATAATATACTACGATTTTTGACCGAAACTTGCATTTCGAAAAGTTTCATAGAATCTAATTTTCAGATGATTTTTTGCATGGACTTCCATCATAACCTTCCCTCTTAACATATATAAATGATCTGAAAAGTCTCGTATCATTTCAAATAGTCCCCATTTAAATTTTATTTTTTTGACCGAAACTAGTGTATAATATACTACGATTTTTGACCGAAACTTGCATTTCGAAAAGTTTCATAGAATCTAATTTTCGGATGATTTTTTGCATGGACTTCCTTCATAACCTTCCCTCGTTAAATATATAAATAATATTAAAAGTTTCGTATCATTTCGAACAGTCCCCAATTTAATTTGATTTTTGAGAGAAACTAGTATAAAATAGTGTATAATATATTATGATTTTTTGACCGAAACATGGATTTCGAAAAGCTTCATAGATCTAGTTTTCAGATGATTTTTTTGCATGGACTACCATCATAACCTTTCCTTTTAACATACATAAATGATCTGAAAAGTCTTGTATGATTTCAAATAGTCCCCAATTAAATTTGATTTTTTTGACAGAAACTAGTGTATAATATACTACGATATTTGACCGAGACTTGTATTTCGAAAAGTTTCATACAATCTAATTTTCAGATGATTTTTTGCATTGACTTCCATCATAACCTTCCCTCTTAACATATATAAATGATCTGAAAAGTCTCGTATCATTTCAAATTGTCCCTAATTATATTTGATTTTTTGGACCGAAACTAGTGTATAATATACTGCGATTTTTGACCAAAACTTGCATTTCGAAAAGTTTCATAAAATCTAGTTTTCAGATGATTTTTTGCATGGACTTCCATCATAATCTTCCCTCTTAACATATATAAATGATTTGAAATGTCTCATATCTCGTCAAATAGATCCCAATTAAATTTTATTATTTTGATCGAAACTAGTGTATAATATACTACGATTTTTGACCGAAACTTGCATTTCGAAAAGTTTCATAGAATCTAATTTTCAGATGATTTTTTGCATTGACTTCCATCATAACCTTCCCTCTTAACATATATAAATGATCTGAAAAGTCTCGTATCATTTCAAATTGTCCCTAATTATATTTGATTTTTTGGACCGAAACTAGTGTATAATATACTGCGATTTTTGACCGAAACTTGCATTTCGAAACGTTTCATAGAATCTAGTTTTCAGATGATTTTTTGCATGGACTTCCATCATAATTTTCCCACTTAACATATATAAATGATTTGAAATGTCTCATATCTCGTCAAATAGTCCCCAATTAAATTTTATTTTTTTGATCGAAACTAGTGTATAATATACTACGATTTTTGACCGAAACTTGCATTTCGAAAAGTTTCATAGAATCTAATTTTCAGATGATTTTTTGCATTGACTTCCATCATAACCTTCCCTCTTAACATATATAAATGATCTGAAATGTCTCGTATCATTTCAAATTGTCCCTAATTATATTTGATTTTTTGGACCGAAACTAGTGTATAATATACTGCGATTTTTTACCAAAACTTGCATTTCGAAAAGTTTCATAGAATCTAGTTTTCAGATGATTTTTTGCATGGACTTCCATCATAATCTTTCCTCTTAACATATATAAATGATTTGAAATGTCTCGTATCACGTCAAATAGTCCCCAATTAAATTTTATTTTTTTGACCGAAACTAGTGTATAATATACTACGATTTTTGACCGAGACTTGTATTTCGAAAAGTTTCATACAATCTAATTTTCAGATGATTTTTTGCATTGACTTCCATCATAACCTTCCCTCTTAACATATATAAATGATTTGAAATGTCTCGTATCATTTCAAATTGTCCCTAATTATATTTGATTTTTTGGACCGAAACTAGTGTATAATATACTGCGATTTTTGACCCAAACTTGCATTTCGAAAAGTTTCATATAATCTAGTTTTCAGATGATTTTTTGCATGGACTTCCATCATAATCTTTCCTCATAACATATATAAATGACTTGAAATGTCTCGTATCACGTCAAATAGTCCCCAATTAAATTTTATTTTTTTGACCGAAACTAGTGTATAATATACTACGATTTTTTACCAAAACTTGCATTTCGAAAAGTTTCATAAAATCAAATTTTCAGATGATTTTTTGCATTGACTTCCATCATAACCTTCCCTCTTAACATATATAAATGATCTGAAAAGTCTCGTATCATTTCAAATTGTCCCTAATTATATTTGATTTTTTGGACCAAAACTATTGTATAATATACTGCAATTTTTGACCAAAACATGCATTTCGAAAAGTTTCATAGAATCTAGTTTTCAGATGATTTTTTGCATGGACTTCCATCATAATCTTCCCTCTTAACATATATAAATGATCTGAAATGTCTCGTATCATGTCAAATAGTCCCCAATTAAATTTTATTTTTTTGACCGAAACTAGTGTATAATATACTACGATTTTTTACCGAACCTTGCATTTCGAAAAGTTTCATAGAATCTAATTTTCAGATGATTTTTTGCATGGACTTCCATCATAACCTTCCCTCTTAACATGTATAAATGATCTAAAAAGTCTCGTATCATTTCAAATAGTCCCCAATTAAATTTGATTTTTTTCACCGAAACTAGTGTATAATATACTACGATTTATAACCGAAACTTGCATTTCGAAAAGTTTCATAGAATCTAGTTTTCATATTATTTTTTGCATGGACTTCCATCCTAATCTGCCCTCTTAACATATATAAATGATCTGAAATGTCTCGTATCACTTCAAATAGTCCCCAAATAAAATTATATTTTTTTTACCGAAACTAGTATATAATATACTACTATTTTTTACTGAAACATGCATTTCGAAAAGTTTCATAGAATCTAATTTTCAGATGATTTTTTGCATGGACTTCCATCATAACCTTCCCTCTTAACATATATAAATGATCTGAAAAGTCTCGTATCATTTCAAATAGTCCCCATTTAAATTTTATTTTTTTGACCGAAACTAGTGTATAATATACTACGATTTTTAACCGAAACTTGCATTTCGAAAAGTTTCATAGAATCTAATTTTCGGATGATTTTTTGCATGGACTTCCTTCATAACCTTCCCTCGTTAAATATATAAATAATATTAAAAGTTTCGTATCATTTCGAACAGTCCCCAATTTAATTTGATTTTTGAGAGAAACTAGTATAAAATAGTGTATAATATATTATGATTTTTTGACCGAAACTTGGATTTCGAAAAGCTTCATAGATCTAGTTTTCAGATGATTTTTTTGCATGGACTACCATCATAACCTTTCCTTTTAACATACCTAAATGATCTGAAAAGTCTTGTATGATTTCAAATAGTCCCCAATTAAATTTGATTTTTTTGACAGAAACTAGTGTATAATATACTACGATATTTGACCGAGACTTGTATTTCGAAAAGTTTCATACAATCTAATTTTCAGATGATTTTTTGCATTGACTTCCATCATAACCTTCCCTCTTAACATATATAAATGATCTGAAAAGTCTCGTATCATTTCAAATTGTCCCTAATTATATTTGATTTTTTGGACCGAAACTAGTGTATAATATACTGCGATTTTTGACCAAAACTTGCATTTCGAAAAGTTTCATAAAATCTAGTTTTCAGATGATTTTTTGCATGGACTTCCATCATAATCTTCCCTCTTAACATATATAAATGATTTGAAATGTCTCATATCTCGTCAAATAGATCCCAATTAAATTTTATTATTTTGATCGAAACTAGTGTATAATATACTACGATTTTTGACCGAAACTTGCATTTCGAAAAGTTTCATAGAATCTAATTTTCAGATGATTTTTTGCATTGACTTCCATCATAACCTTCCCTCTTAACATATATAAATGATCTGAAAAGTCTCGTATCATTTCAAATTGTCCCTAATTATATTTGATTTTTTGGACCGAAACTAGTGTATAATATACTGCGATTTTTGACCGAAACTTGCATTTCGAAACGTTTCATAGAATCTAGTTTTCAGATGATTTTTTGCATGGACTTCCATCATAATTTTCCCACTTAACATATATAAATGATTTGAAATGTCTCGTATCACGTCAAATAGTCCCCAATTAAATTTTATTTTTTTGACCGAAACTAGTGTATAATATACTACGATTTTTGACCGAGACTTGTATTTCGAAAAGTTTCATACAATCTAATTTTCAGATGATTTTTTGCATTGACTTCCATCATAACCTTCCCTCTTAACATATATAAATGATTTGAAATGTCTCGTATCATTTCAAATTGTCCCTAATTATATTTGATTTTTTGGACCGAAACTAGTGTATAATATACTGCGATTTTTGACCCAAACTTGCATTTCGAAAAGTTTCATATAATCTAGTTTTCAGATGATTTTTTGCATGGACTTCCATCATAATCTTTCCTCATAACATATATAAATGACTTGAAATGTCTCGTATCACGTCAAATAGTCCCCAATTAAATTTTATTTTTTTGACCGAAACTAGTGTATAATATACTACGATTTTTTACCAAAACTTGCATTTCGAAAAGTTTCATAAAATCAAATTTTCAGATGATTTTTTGCATTGACTTCCATCATAACCTTCCCTCTTAACATATATAAATGATCTGAAAAGTCTCGTATCATTTCAAATTGTCCCTAATTATATTTGATTTTTTGGACCAAAACTATTGTATAATATACTGCAATTTTTGACCAAAACATGCATTTCGAAAAGTTTCATAGAATCTAGTTTTCAGATGTTTTTTTGCATGGACTTCCATCATAATCTTCCCTCTTAACATATATAAATGATCTGAAATGTCTCGTATCATGTCAAATAGTCCCCAATTAAATTTTATTTTTTTGACCGAAACTAGTGTATAATATACTACGATTTTTTACCGAACCTTGCATTTCGAAAAGTTTCATAGAATCTAATTTTCAGATGATTTTTTGCATGGACTTCCATCATAACCTTCCCTCTTAACATGTATAAATGATCTAAAAAGTCTCGTATCATTTCAAATAGTCCCCAATTAAATTTGATTTTTTTCACCGAAACTAGTGTATAATATACTACGATTTATAACCGAAACTTGCATTTCGAAAAGTTTCATAGAATCTAGTTTTCATATTATTTTTTGCATGGACTTCCATCCTAATCTGCCCTCTTAACATATATAAATGATCTGAAATGTCTCGTATCACTTCAAATAGTCCCCAAATAAAATTATATTTTTTTTACCGAAACTAGTATATAATATACTACTATTTTTTACTGAAACATGCATTTCGAAAAGTTTCATAGAATCTAATTTTCAGATGATTTTTTGCATGGACTTCCATCATAACCTTCCCTCTTAACATATATAAATGATCTGAAAAGTCTCGTATCATTTCAAATAGTCCCCATTTAAATTTTATTTTTTTGACCGAAACTAGTGTATAATATACTACGATTTTTGACCGAAACTTGCATTTCGAAAAGTTTCATAGAATCTAATTTTCGGATGATTTTTTGCATGGACTTCCTTCATAACCTTCCCTCGTTAAATATATAAATAATATTAAAAGTTTCGTATCATTTCGAACAGTCCCCAATTTAATTTGATTTTTGAGAGAAACTAGTATAAAATAGTGTATAATATATTATGATTTTTTGACCGAAACTTGGATTTCGAAAAGCTTCATAGATCTAGTTTTCAGATGATTTTTTTGCATGGACTACCATCATAACCTTTCCTTTTAACATACATAAATGATCTGAAAAGTCTTGTATGATTTCAAATAGTCCCCAATTAAATTTGATTTTTTTGACAGAAACTAGTGTATAATATACTACGATTTTTGACCGAGACTTGTATTTCGAAAAGTTTCATACAATCTAATTTTCAGATGATTTTTTGCATTGACTTCCATCATAACCTTCCCTCTTAACATATATAAATGATTTGAAATGTCTCGTATCATTTCAAATTGTCCCTAATTATATTTGATTTTTTGGACCGAAACTAGTGTATAATATACTGCGATTTTTGACCCAAACTTGCATTTCGAAAAGTTTCATAGAATCTAGTTTTCAGATGATTTTTTGCATGGACTTCCATCATAATCTTTCCTCATAACATATATAAATGACTTGAAATGTCTCGTATCACGTCAAATAGTCCCCAATTAAATTTTATTTTTTTGACCGAAACTAGTGTATAATATACTACGATTTTTTACCAAAACTTGCATTTCGAAAAGTTTCATAAAATCAAATTTTCAGATGATTTTTTGCATTGACTTCCATCATAACCTTCCCTCTTAACATATATAAATGATCTGAAAAGTCTCGTATCATTTCAAATTGTCCCTAATTATATTTGATTTTTTGGACCAAAACTATTGTATAATATACTGCAATTTTTGACCAAAACATGCATTTCGAAAAGTTTCATAGAATCTAGTTTTCAGATGATTTTTTGCATGGACTTCCATCATAATCTTCCCTCTTAACATATATAAATGATCTGAAATGTCTCGTATCATGTCAAATAGTCCCCAATTAAATTTTATTTTTTTGACCGAAACTAGTGTATAATATACTACGATTTTTTACCGAACCTTGCATTTCGAAAAGTTTCATAAAATCTAATTTTCAGATGATTTTTTGCATGGACTTCCATCATAACCTTCCCTCTTAACATGTATAAATGATCTAAAAAGTCTCGTATCATTTCAAATAGTCCCCAATTAAATTTGATTTTTTTCACCGAAACTAGTGTATAATATACTACGATTTATAACCGAAACTTGCATTTCGAAAAGTTTCATAGAATCTAGTTTTCATATTATTTTTTGCATGGACTTCCATCCTAATCTGCCCTCTTAACATATATAAATGATCTGAAATGTCTCGTATCACTTCAAATAGTCCCCAAATAAAATTATATTTTTTTTACCGAAACTAGTATATAATATACTACTATTTTTTACTGAAACATGCATTTCGAAAAGTTTCATAGAATCTAATTTTCAGATGATTTTTTGCATGGACTTCCATCATAACCTTCCCTCTTAACATATATAAATGATCTGAAAAGTCTCGTATCATTTCAAATAGTCCCCATTTAAATTTAATTTTTTTGACCGAAACTAGTGTATAATATACTACGATTTTTGACCGAAACTTGCATTTCGAAAAGTTTCATAGAATCTAATTTTCGGATGATTTTTTGCATGGACTTCCTTCATAACCTTCCCTCGTTAAATATATAAATAATATTAAAAGTTTCGTATCATTTCGAACAGTCCCCAATTTAATTTGATTTTTGAGAGAAACTAGTATAAAATAGTGTATAATATATTATGATTTTTTGACCGAAACTTGGATTTCGAAAAGCTTCATAGATCTAGTTTTCAGATGATTTTTTTGCATGGACTACCATCATAACCTTTCCTTTTAACATACATAAATGATCTGAAAAGTCTTGTATGATTTCAAATAGTCCCCAATTAAATTTGATTTTTTTGACAGAAACTAGTGTATAATATACTACGATTTTTGACCGAGACTTGTATTTCGAAAAGTTTCATACAATCTAATTTTCAGATGATTTTTTGCATTGACTTCCATCATAACCTTCCCTCTAAACATATATAAATGATCTGAAAAGTCTCGTATCATTTCAAATTGTCCCTAATTATATTTGATTTTTTGGACCGAAACTAGTGTATAATATACTGCGATTTTTGACCGAAACTTGCATTTCGAAAAGTTTCATTGAATCTAGTTTTCAGATGATTTTTTGCATGGACTTCCATCATAATCTTCCATCTTAACATATATAAATGATTTGAAATGTCTCGTATCTCGTCAAATAGTCCCCAATTAAATTTTATTTTTTTGACCGAAACTAGTGTATAATATACTACGATTTTTTACCAAAACTTGCATTTCGAAAAGTTTCATAGAATCTAATTTTGAAATGATTTTTTGCATTGACTTCCATCATAACCTTCCCTCTTAACATATATAAATGATCTGAAAAGTCTCGTATCATTTCAAATTGTCAATAATTATATTTGATTTTTTGGACCAAAACTAGTGTATAATATACTGCGATTTTTGACCAAAACTTGCATTTCGAAAAGTTTCATAGAATCTAGTTTTCAGATGATTTTTTGCATGGACTTCCATCATAATCTTTCCTCTTAACATATATAAATGATTTGAAATGTCTCGTATCACGTCAAATAGTCCCCAATTAAATTTTATTTTTTTGACCGATACTAGTGTATAATATACTACGATTTTTGACCAAAACTTGCATTTCGAAAAGTTTCATAAAATCTAATTTTCAGATGATTTTTTGCATTGACTTCCATCATAACCATCATTCTTAACATATATAAATGATCTGAAAAGTCTCGTATCATTTCAAATTGTCCCTAATTATATTTGATTTTTTGGACCGAAACTAGTGTATAATATATTGCGATTTTTTACCAAAACTTGCATTTCGAAAAGTTTCATAGAATCTAGTTTTCAGATGATTTTTTGCATGGACTTCCATCATAATCTTTCCTCTTAACATATATAAATGATTTGAAATGTCTCGTATCACGTCAAATAGTCCCCAATTAAATTTTATTTTTTTGACCGAAACTAGTGTATAATATACTACGATTTTTGACCAAAACTTGCATTTCGAAAAGTTTCATAAAATCTAATTTTCAGATGATTTTTTCCATTGACTTCCATCATAACCTTCCCTCTTAACATATATAAATGATCTGAAAAGTCTCGTATCATTTCAAATTGTCCCTAATTATATTTGATTTTTTGGACCAAAACTATTGTATAATATACTGCAATTTTTTACCAAAACATGCATTTCGAAAAGTTTCATAGAATCTAGTTTTCAGATGATTTTTTGCGTGGACTTCCATCATAATCTTTCCTCTTAACATATATAAATGATCTGAAATGTCTCGTATCAAGTCAAATAGTCCCCAATTAAATTTTATTTTTTTGACCGAAACTAGTGTGTAATATACTACGATTTTTGATCGAAACTTGCATTTCGAAAAGTTTCATAGAATCTAATTTTTAGATGATTTTTTGCATTGACTTCCATCATAACCTTCCCTCTTAACATATATAAACGATCTGAAAAGTCTCGTATCAATTTAAATTGTCCCTAATTATATTTGATTTTTTGGACCGAAACTAGTGTATAATATACTGCGATTTTTGACCAAAACATGCATTTCGAAAAGTTTCATAGAATCTAGTTTTCAGATGATTTTTTGCATGGACTTCCATCATAATCTTCCCTCTTAACATATATAAATGATCTGAAAGGTCTTGTATCACGTCAAATAGTCCCCAATTAAATTTTATTTTTTTGACCGAAACTAGTGTATAATATACTACGATTTTTGACCAAACCTTGCATTTCGAAAAGTTTCATAGAATCTAATTTTCAGATGATTTTTTGCATGGACTTCCATTATAACCTTCCCTCTTAACATATATAAATGATCTGAAAAGTCTCGTATCATTTCAAATAGACCCCAATTAAATTTGATTTTTATCACCGAAACTAGTGTATAATATACAAAGATTTAAAACCGAAACATGCATTTCGAAACGTTTCATAGAATCTTGTTTTCATATTATTTTTTGCATGGACTTCCATCATAATCTTCCCTCTTAACATATATAAATGATCTGAAATGTCTCGTATCACTTAAAATAGTCCCTAATTAAATTATATTTTTTTGACCGAAACTTGTATATAATATACTACGATTTTTGACTGAAACTTGCATTTCGAAAAGTTTCATAGAATCTAATTTTCAGATGATTTTTTGCTTGGACTTCCATCATAACCTTCCCTTTTAACATATATAAATGATCAGAAAAGTCTCGTATCATTTCAAATAGTCCCCAATGAAATTTTAATTTTTTGACCGAAACTAGTGTATAATGTACTATGATTTTTTAGCGAAACTTGCATTTCGAAAAGTTTCATAGAATCTAATTTTCGGATGATTTTTTGCATGGACTTCCTTCATAACCTTCCCTCGTTAAATATATAAATAATATTAGAAGTTTTGTATCATTTCGTACAGTCCCCAATTTAATTTGATTTTTAAGAGAAACTAGTATAAACTAGTATAAAATAGTGTATAATATATTATGATTTTTTGACCGAAACTTGCATTTCGAAAAGCTTCATAGATCTAGTTTTCAGATGATTTTTTTTTGCATGGACTACCATCATAACCTTTCTTCTTAAGATACATAAATATTCTGAAAAGTCTTGTATGATTTCAAATATTCCCCAATTAAATTTGATTTTTTTGACCGAAACTAGTGTATATACTGCGATTTTTGACCGAAACTTGCATTTCGAAAAGTTTCATAGAATCTAGTTTTCAGATGATTTTTTGCATGGACTTCCATCATAATCTTCCCTCTTAACATATATAAATGATCTGAAATGTCTCGTATCACGTCAAATAGTCCCCAATTAAATTTTATTTTTTTGACCGAAACTAGTGTATAATATACTACGATTTTTGACCGAAACTTGCATTTCAAAAAGTTTCATAGAATCTAATTTTCAGATGATTTTTTGCATGGACTTCCATCATAACATTCCCTCTTAACATATTTAAATGATCTGAATAGTCTCGTATCATTTCAAATAGTCCCCAATTAAATTTTATTTTTTTGACCGAAACTAGTGTATAATATACTACGATTTTTGACTGAAACTTGCATTTCGAAAAGTTTCATAGAATCTAATTTTCAGATGATTTTTTGCATGGACTTCCTTCATAACCTTCCCTCGTTAAATATATAAATTATATTAGAAGTTTCGTATCATTTCGAACAGTCCCCAATTTAATTTGATTTTTGAGAGAAACTAGTATAAAATAGTGTATAATATATTATGATTTTTTGACCGAAACTTGCATTTCGAAAAGCTTCATAGATCTAGTTTTCAGATGATTTTTTTGCATGGACTACCATCATAACCTTTCCTATTAACATACATAAATGATCTGAAAAGTCTTGTATGATTTCAAATAGTCCCCAATTAAATTTTATTTTTTTGACCGAAACTAGTGTATAATATACTACGATTTTTGACCGAAACTTGCATTTCGAAAAGTTTCAAAGAATCTTGTTTTCAGATGATTTTTTTGCATGGACTTCCAATATAACCTTTCCTCTTAACAGACATAAATGACATGAAAAGTCTCGTATCATTTCAAATAGTCCCCAATTAAATGTGATTTTTTTGACCGAAACTAGTGTATAATATACTACGATTTTTTTACCGAAACTTGCATTTCGAAAAGTATCATAGAATCTAATTTTAAGATGATTTTTTGCATGGACTTCAATCATAACCTTCCCTCTTAACATATATAAATGATCTGAAATGTCTCGTATCATTTCAAATAGTCCCCAATTAAATTTTAGTTTTTTGACCGAAACTAGTGTATAATATACTACGATTTTTTACCGAAAGTTGCATTTCGAAAAGTTTCATAGAATCTAATTTTAAGATGATTTTTTTTATTGACTACCATCATAACCTTCCCTCTTAACATATATAAATGATCTGAAAAGTCTCGTATCATTTCAAATAGTCCCCAATTAAGTTTCATTTTTTTGACCGAAACTAGTGTATAATATACTAATATTTTTTTACCGAAACTTGCATTTCGAAAAGTTTCATAGAATCTAATTTTCAGATGATTTTTTGCATGGACTTCCATCATAACCTTCCCTCGTAAAATATATAAATGATATTAGAAGTTTCGTATCATTTCGAACAGTCCCGTATTTAATATGATTTTTTTGACCGAAACTAGTATAAACTAGTGTATAATATACTACGATTGTTTACCGAAACTTGCCTTTCGAAAAGTTTCATAGAATCTAATTTTCAGATGATTTTTTGCATGGACTTCCATCATAACCTTCCCTCATTAAATATATAAATAATATTAGAAGTTTCGTATCAATTCGATTAATCCCCAATTTAATTTGTTTTTTGAGAGAAACTAGTATAAACTAGTGTATAATATATTATGATTTTTTTACCAAAACTTGCATTTCGAAAAGCTTCATAGATCTAGTTTTTAGATGATTTTTTTGCATGGAATACCATCATAACCTTTCCTCCTAACATAAATAAATGATCTGAAAAGACTTGTACGATTTCAAATAGTCCCCAATTAAATTTGATTTTTTTGACCGAAACTAGTGTATAATATACTACGATTTATGACCGAAACTTGCATTTCGAAAAGTTTCATAGAATCTAATTTTCAGATGATTTTTTGCATTGACTTCCATCATAACCTTCCCTCTTAACATATATAAATGATCTGAAAAGGCTCGTATTATTTCAAATTGTCCCTAATTAAATTTGATTTTTTGGACCGAAAATAGTGTATAATATACTACGATTTTTGACCGAAACTTGCATTTCGAAAAGTTTCATAGAATCTAATTTTCAGATGATTTTTTGCATTGACTTCCATCATGACCTTCCCTCTTAACATATATAAATGATCTGAAAAGTCTCGTATCATTTCAAATTGTCCCTAATTAAATTTGATTTTTTGGACCGAAACTAGTGTGTAATATACTGCGATATATGACCGAAAATTGCATTTCGAAACGTTTCATAGAATCTAGTTTTCAGATGATTTTTTGCATGGACTTCCATCATAATCTTCCCTCTTAACATATATAAATGATCTGAAATGTCTCGTATCACGTCAAATAGTCCCCAATTAAATCTTATTTTTTTGACCGAAACTAGTGTATAATATACTACGATTTTTGACCGAAACTTGCATTTCGAAAAGTTTCAAAGAATCTTGTTTTCAGATGATTTTTTTGCATGGACTTCCAACATAACCTTTCCTCTTAACAGACATAAATGACATGAAAAGTCTCGTATCATTTCAAATAGTCCCCAATTAAATGTGATTTTTTTGACCGAAACTAGTGTATAATATACTATGATTTTTTTACCGAAACTTGCATTTCGAAAAGTATCATAGAATCTAATTTTCAGATGATTTTTTGCATGGACTTCAATCATAACCTTCCCTCTTAACATATATAAATGATCTGAAATGTCTCATATCATTTCAAATAGTCCCCAATTAAATTTTATTTTTTTGACCGAAACTAGTGTATAATATACTACAATTTTTTACCGAAAGTTGCATTTCGAAAAGTTTCATAGAATCTAATTTTAAGATGATTTTTTTCATTGACTACCATCATAACCTTCCCTCTTAACATATATAAATGATCTGAAAAGTCTCGTATCATTTCAAATAGTCCCCAATTAAGTTTCATTTTTTTGACCGAAACTAGTGTATAATATACTAATATTTTTTTACCGAAACTTGCATTTCGAAAAGTTTCATAGAATCTAATTTTCAGATGATTTTTTGCATGGACTTCCATCATAACCTTCCCTCTTAACATATATAAATGATATTAGAAGTTTCGTATCATTTCGAACAATCCCGTGTTTAATATGATTTTTTTGAGCGAAACTAGTATAAACTAGTGTATAATATACTACGATTGTTTACCGAAACTTGCCTTTCGAAAAGTTTCATAGAATCTAATTTTCAGATGATTTTTTGCATGGACTTCCATCATAACCTTCCCTCGTTATATATATAAATAATATTAGAAGTTTCGTATTATTTCGAATAATCCCCAATTTAATTTGTTTTTTGAGAGAAACTAGTATAAACTAGTGTATAATATATTATGATTTTTTTACCAAAACATGCATTTCGAAAAGCTTCATAGATCTAGTTTTTAGATGATTTTTTTGCATGGAATACCATCATAACCTTTCCTCCTAACATAAATAAATGATCTGAAAAGACTTGTACGATTTCAAATAGTCCCCAATTAAATTTGATTTTTTTGACCGAAACTAGTGTATAATATACTACGATTTATGACCGAAACTTGCATTTCGAAAAGTTTCATAGAATCTAATTTTCAGATGATTTTTTGCATTGACTTCCATCATAACCTTCCCTCTTAACATATATAAATGATCTGAAAAGGCTCGTATAATTTCAAATTGTCCCTAATTATATTTTATTTTTTGGACCGAAACTAGTGTATAATATACTGCGATTTTTGACCAAAACATGCATTTCGAAAAGTTTCATAGAATCTAGTTTTCAGATGATTTTTTGCATGGAATTCCATCATAATCTTACCTCTTAACATATATAAATGATCTGAAATGTCTTGTATCACGTCAAATAGTCCCCAATTAAATTTTATTTTTTTGAACGAAACTAGTGTATAATATACTACGATTTTTGACCAAACCTTGCATTTCGAAAAGTTTCATAGAATCTAATTTTCAGATGATTTTTTGCATGGACTTCCATTATAACCTTCCCTCTTAACATATATAAATGATCTGAAAAGTCTCGTATCATTTCAAATAGTCCCCAATTAAATTTGATTTTTATCACCGAAACTAGTGTATAATATACTAAGAATTATAACCGAAACTTGCATTTCGAAACGTTTCATAGAATCTCGTTTTCATATTATTTTTTGCATGGACTTCCATCATAACCTTCCCTCTTAACATATATAAATGATCTGAAAAGTCTCGTATCATTTCAAATAGTCCCCAATTAAATTTTATTTTTTTGACCGAAACTAGTGTATAATATACTACGATTTTTGACCGAAACTTGCATTTCAAAAAGTTTCATAGAATCTAATTTCAGATGATTTTTTGCATGGACTTCCATCATAACATTCCCTCATAACATATATAAATGATCTGAAAAGTCTCGTATCATTTCAAATAGTCCCCAATTAAATTTTATTTTTTTGACAGAAACTAGTGTATAATATACTACGATTTTTGACTGAAACTTGCATTTCGAAAAGTTTCATAGAATCTAATTTTCGGATGATTTTTTGCATGGACTTCCTTCATAACCTTCCCTCGTTAAATATATAAATAATATTAGAAGTTTTGTATCATTTCGTACAGTCCCCAATTTAATTTGATTTTTGAGAGAAACTAGTATAAACTAGTATAAAATAGTGTATAATATATTATGATTTTTTGACCGAAACTTGCATTTCGAAAAGCTTCATAGATCTAGTTTTCATATGATTTTTTTTGCATGGACTAACATCATAACCTTTCTTCTTAAGATACATAAATGATCTGAAAAGTCTTGTATGATTTCAAATATTCCCCAATTAAATTTGATTTTTTTGACCGAAACTAGTGTATATACTGCGATTTTTGACCGAAACTTGCATTTCGAAAAGTTTTAAAGAATCTTGTTTTCAGATGATGTTTTTGCATGGACTTCCAACATAACCTTTCCTCTTAACAGACATAAATGACATGAAAAGTCTCGTATCATTTCAAATAGTCCCCAATTAAATGTGATTTTTTTGACCGAAACTAGTGTATAATATACTATGATTTTTTTACCGAAACTTGCATTTCGAAAAGTATCATAGAATCTAATTTTCAGATGATTTTTTGCATGGACTTCAATCATAACCTTCCCTCTTAACATATATAAATGATCTGAAATGTCTCATATCATTTCAAATAGTCCCCAATTAAATTTTATTTTTTTGACCGAAACTAGTGTATAATATACTACAATTTTTTACCGAAAGTTGCATTTCGAAAAGTTTCATAGAATCTAATTTTAAGATGATTTTTTTCATTGACTACCATCATAACCTTCCCTCTTAACATATATAAATGATCTGAAAAGTCTCGTATCATTTCAAATAGTCCCCAATTAAGTTTCATTTTTTTGACCGAAACTAGTGTATAATATACTAATATTTTTTTACCGAAACTTGCATTTCGAAAAGTTTCATAGAATCTAATTTTCAGATGATTTTTTGCATGGACTTCCATCATAACCTTCCCTCTTAACATATATAAATGATATTAGAAGTTTCGTATCATTTCGAACAATCCCGTATTTAATATGATTTTTTTGAGCGAAACTAGTATAAACTAGTGTATAATATACTACGATTGTTTACCGAAACTTGCCTTTCGAAAAGTTTCATAGAATCTAATTTTCAGATGATTTTTTGCATGGACTTCCATCATAACCTTCCCTCGTTATATATATAAATAATATTAGAAGTTTCGTATTATTTCGAATAATCCCCAATTTAATTTGTTTTTTGAGAGAAACTAGTATAAACGAGTGTATAATAGATTATGATTTTTTTTACCAAAACATGCATTTCGAAAAGCTTCATAGATCTAGTTTTTAGATGATTTTTTTGCATGGAATACCATCATAACCTTTCCTCCTAACATAAATAAATGATCTGAAAAGACTTGTACGATTTCAAATAGTCCCCAATTAAATTTGATTTTTTTGACCGAAACTAGTGTATAATATACTACGATTTATGACCGAAACATGCATTTCGAAAAGTTTCATAGAATCTAATTTTCAGATGATTTTTTGCATTGACTTCCATCATAACCTTCCCTCTTAACATATATAAATGATCTGAAAAGGCTCGTATTATTTCAAATTGTCCCTAATTATATTTGATTTTTTGGACCGAAACTAGTGTATAATATACTGCGATTTTTGACCAAAACATGCATTTCGAAAAGTTTCATAGAATCTAGTTTTCAGATGATTTTTTGCATGGACTTCCATCATAATCTTACCTCTTAACATATATAAATGATCTGAAATGTCTTGTATCACGTCAAATAGTCCCCAATTAAATTTTATTTTTTTGAACGAAACTAGTGTATAATATACTACGATTTTTGACCAAACCTTGCATTTCGAAAAGTTTCATAGAATCTAATTTTCAGATGATTTTTTGCATGGAATTCCATTATAACCTTCCCTCTTAACATATATAAATGATCTGAAAAGTCTCGTATCATTTCAAATAGTCCCCAATTAAATTTGATTTTTATCACCGAAACTAGTGTATAATATACTAAGAATTATAACCGAAACTTGCATTTCGAAACGTTTCATAGAATCTCGTTTTCATATTATTTTTTGCATGGACTTCCATCATAACCTTCCCTCTTAACATATATAAATGATCTGAAAAGTCTCGTATCATTTCAAATAGTCCCCAATTAAATTTTATTTTTTTGACCGAAACTAGTGTATAATATACTACGATTTTTGACCGAAACTTGCATTTCAAAAAGTTTCATAGAATCTAATTTCAGATGATTTTTTGCATGGACTTCCATCATAACATTCCCTCATAACATATATAAATGATCTGAAAAGTCTCGTATCATTTCAAATAGTCCCCAATTAAATTTTATTTTTTTGACAGAAACTAGTGTATAATATACTACGATTTTTGACTGAAACTTGCATTTCGAAAAGTTTCATAGAATCTAATTTTCGGATGATTTTTTGCATGGACTTCCTTCATAACCTTCCCTCGTTAAATATATAAATAATATTAGAAGTTTTGTATCATTTCGTACAGTCCCCAATTTAATTTGATTTTTGAGAGAAACTAGTATAAACTAGTATAAAATAGTGTATAATATATTATGATTTTTTGACCGAAACTTGCATTTCGAAAAGCTTCATAGATCTAGTTTTCATATGATTTTTTTTGCATGGACTAACATCATAACCTTTCTTCTTAAGATACATAAATGATCTGAAAAGTCTTGTATGATTTCAAATATTCCCCAATTAAATTTGATTTTTTTGACCGAAACTAGTGTATATACTGCGATTTTTGACCGAAACTTGCATTTCGAAAAGTTTCATAGAATCTAGTTTTCAGATGATTTTTTGCATGGACTTCCATCATAATCTTCCCTCTTAACATATATAAATGATCTGAAATGTCTCGTATCACGTCAAATAGTCCCCAATTAAATTTTATTTTTTTGACCGAAACTAGTGTATAATATACTACGATTTTTGACCGAAACTTGCATTTCAAAAAGTTTCATAGAATCTAATTTCAGATGATTTTTTGCATGGACTTCCATCATAACATTCCCTCATAACATATATAAATGATCAGAAAAGTCTCGTATCATTTCAAATAGTCCCCAATTAAATTTTATTTTTTTGACCGAAACTAGTGTATAATATACTACGATTTTTGACTGAAACTTGCATTTCAAAAAGTTTCATAGAATCTAATTTTCGGATGATTTTTTGCATGGACTTCCTTCATAACCTTCCCTCGTTAAATATATAAATTATATTAGAAGTTTCGTATCATTTCGAACAGTCCCCAATTTAATTTGATTTTTGAGAGAAACTAGTATAAAATACTGTATAATATATTATGATTTTTTGACCAAAACATGCATTTCGAAAAGCTTCATGGATCTAGTTTTCAGATGATTTTTTTTCACGGACTACCATCATACCCTTTCCTATTAACATACATAAATGATCTGAAAAGTCTTGTATGATTTCAAATAGTCCCCAATTAAATTTTATTTTTTTGACCGAAACTAGTGTATAATATACTACGATTTATGACCGAAACTTGCATTTCGAAAAGTTTCATAGAATCTAATTTTCAGATGATTTTTTGCATTGACTTCCATCATGACCTTCCCTCTTAACATATATAAATGATCTGAAAAATCTCGTATCATTTCAAATTGTTCCTAATTAAATTTGATTTTTTGGACCGAAACTAGTGTATAATATACTGCGATTTTTGACCGAAAATTGCATTTCGAAACGTTTCATAGAATCTAGTTTTCAGATGATTTTTTGCATGGACTTCCATCATAATCTTCCCTCTTAACATATATAAATGATCTGAAATGTCTCGTATCACGTCAAATAGTCCCCAATTAAATTTTATTTTTTTGACCGAAACTAGTGTATAATATACTACGATTTTTGACCGAAACTTGCATTTCGAAAAGTTTCAAAGAATCTTGTTTTCAGATGATTTTTTTGCATGGACTTCCAACATAACCTTTCCTCTTAACAGACATAAATGACATGAAAAGTCTCGTATCATTTCAAATAGTCCCCAATTAAATGTGATTTTTTTGACCGAAACTAGTGTATAATTACTACGATTTTTTTACCGAAACTTGCATTTCGAAAAGTATCATAGAATCTAATTTTCAGATGATTTTTTGCATGGAATTCAATCATAACCTTCCCTCTTAACATATATAAATGATCTGAAATGTCTCGTATCATTTCAAATAGTCCCCAATTAAATTTTATTTTTTTGTCCGAAACTAGTGTATAATATACTACGATTTTTTACCGAAAGTTGCATTTCGAAAAGTTTCATAGAATCTAATTTTAAGATGATTTTTTTCATTGACTACCATCATAACCTTCCCTCTTAACATATATAATTGATCTGAAAAGTCTCGTATCATTTCAAATAGTCCCCAATTAAGTTTCATTTTTTTGACCGAAACTAGTGTATAATATACTACGATTTTTGACCGAAACTTGCATTTCAAAAAGTTTCATAGAATCTAATTTCAGATGATTTTTTGCATGGACTTCCATCATAACATTCCCTCATAACATATATAAATGATCTGAAAAGTCTCGTATCATTTCAAATAGTCCCCAATTAAATTTTATTTTTTTGACCGAAACTAGTGTAAAATATACTACGATTTTTGACTGAAACTTGCATTTCGAAAAGTTTCATAGAATCTAATTTTCGGATGATTTTTTGCATGGACTTCCTTCATAACCTTCCCTCGTTAAATATATAAATTATATTAGAAGTTTTGTATCATTTCGAACAGTCCCCAATTTAATTTGATTTTTGAGAGAAACTAGTATAAAATAGTGTATAATATATTATGATTTTTTGACCGAAAGTTGCATTTCGAAAAGCTTCATAGAATCTAATTTTAAGATGATTTTTTTCATTGACTACCATCATAACCTTCCCTCTTAACATATATAAATGATCTGAAAAGTCTCGTATCATTTCAAATAGTCCCCAATTAAGTTTCATTTTTTTGACCGAAACTAGTGTATAATATACTAATATTTTTTTACCGAAACTTGCATTTCGAAAAGTTTCATAGAATCTAATTTTCAGATGATTTTTTGCATGGACTTCCATCATAACCTTCCCTCTTAACATATATAAATGATATTAGAAGTTTCGTATCATTTCGAACAATCCCGTGTTTAATATGATTTTTTTGAGCGAAACTAGTATAAACTAGTGTATAATATACTACGATTGTTTACCGAAACTTGCCTTTCGAAAAGTTTCATAGAATCTAATTTTCAGATGATTTTTTGCATGGACTTCCATCATAACCTTCCCTCGTTATATATATAAATAATATTAGAAGTTTCGTATTATTTCGAATAATCCCCAATTTAATTTGTTTTTTGAGAGAAACTAGTATAAACTAGTGTATAATATATTATGATTTTTTTACCAAAACATGCATTTCGAAAAGCTTCATAGATCTAGTTTTTAGATGATTTTTTTGCATGGAATACCATCATAACCTTTCCTCCTAACATAAATAAATGATCTGAAAAGACTTGTACGATTTCAAATAGTCCCCAATTAAATTTGATTTTTTTGACCGAAACTAGTGTATAATATACTACGATTTATGACCGAAACTTGCATTTCGAAAAGTTTCATAGAATCTAATTTTCAGATGATTTTTTGCATTGACTTCCATCATAACCTTCCCTCTTAACATATATAAATGATCTGAAAAGGCTCGTATAATTTCAAATTGTCCCTAATTATATTTTATTTTTTGGACCGAAACTAGTGTATAATATACTGCGATTTTTGACCAAAACATGCATTTCGAAAAGTTTCATAGAATCTAGTTTTCAGATGATTTTTTGCATGGAATTCCATCATAATCTTACCTCTTAACATATATAAATGATCTGAAATGTCTTGTATCACGTCAAATAGTCCCCAATTAAATTTTATTTTTTTGAACGAAACTAGTGTATAATATACTACGATTTTTGACCAAACCTTGCATTTCGAAAAGTTTCATAGAATCTAATTTTCAGATGATTTTTTGCATGGACTTCCATTATAACCTTCCCTCTTAACATATATAAATGATCTGAAAAGTCTCGTATCATTTCAAATAGTCCCCAATTAAATTTGATTTTTATCACCGAAACTAGTGTATAATATACTAAGAATTATAACCGAAACTTGCATTTCGAAACGTTTCATAGAATCTCGTTTTCATATTATTTTTTGCATGGACTTCCATCATAACCTTCCCTCTTAACATATATAAATGATCTGAAAAGTCTCGTATCATTTCAAATAGTCCCCAATTAAATTTTATTTTTTTGACCGAAACTAGTGTATAATATACTACGATTTTTGACCGAAACTTGCATTTCAAAAAGTTTCATAGAATCTAATTTCAGATGATTTTTTGCATGGACTTCCATCATAACATTCCCTCATAACATATATAAATGATCTGAAAAGTCTCGTATCATTTCAAATAGTCCCCAATTAAATTTTATTTTTTTGACAGAAACTAGTGTATAATATACTACGATTTTTGACTGAAACTTGCATTTCGAAAAGTTTCATAGAATCTAATTTTCGGATGATTTTTTGCATGGACTTCCTTCATAACCTTCCCTCGTTAAATATATAAATAATATTAGAAGTTTTGTATCATTTCGTACAGTCCCCAATTTAATTTGATTTTTGAGAGAAACTAGTATAAACTAGTATAAAATAGTGTATAATATATTATGATTTTTTGACCGAAACTTGCATTTCGAAAAGCTTCATAGATCTAGTTTTCATATGATTTTTTTTGCATGGACTAACATCATAACCTTTCTTCTTAAGATACATAAATGATCTGAAAAGTCTTGTATGATTTCAAATATTCCCCAATTAAATTTGATTTTTTTGACCGAAACTAGTGTATATACTGCGATTTTTGACCGAAACTTGCATTTCGAAAAGTTTTAAAGAATCTTGTTTTCAGATGATGTTTTTGCATGGACTTCCAACATAACCTTTCCTCTTAACAGACATAAATGACATGAAAAGTCTCGTATCATTTCAAATAGTCCCCAATTAAATGTGATTTTTTTGACCGAAACTAGTGTATAATATACTATGATTTTTTTACCGAAACTTGCATTTCGAAAAGTATCATAGAATCTAATTTTCAGATGATTTTTTGCATGGACTTCAATCATAACCTTCCCTCTTAACATATATAAATGATCTGAAATGTCTCATATCATTTCAAATAGTCCCCAATTAAATTTTATTTTTTTGACCGAAACTAGTGTATAATATACTACAATTTTTTACCGAAAGTTGCATTTCGAAAAGTTTCATAGAATCTAATTTTAAGATGATTTTTTTCATTGACTACCATCATAACCTTCCCTCTTAACATATATAAATGATCTGAAAAGTCTCGTATCATTTCAAATAGTCCCCAATTAAGTTTCATTTTTTTGACCGAAACTAGTGTATAATATACTAATATTTTTTTACCGAAACTTGCATTTCGAAAAGTTTCATAGAATCTAATTTTCAGATGATTTTTTGCATGGACTTCCATCATAACCTTCCCTCTTAACATATATAAATGATATTAGAAGTTTCGTATCATTTCGAACAATCCCGTATTTAATATGATTTTTTTGAGCGAAACTAGTATAAACTAGTGTATAATATACTACGATTGTTTACCGAAACTTGCCTTTCGAAAAGTTTCATAGAATCTAATTTTCAGATGATTTTTTGCATGGACTTCCATCATAACCTTCCCTCGTTATATATATAAATAATATTAGAAGTTTCGTATTATTTCGAATAATCCCCAATTTAATTTGTTTTTTGAGAGAAACTAGTATAAACGAGTGTATAATAGATTATGATTTTTTTTACCAAAACATGCATTTCGAAAAGCTTCATAGATCTAGTTTTTAGATGATTTTTTTGCATGGAATACCATCATAACCTTTCCTCCTAACATAAATAAATGATCTGAAAAGACTTGTACGATTTCAAATAGTCCCCAATTAAATTTGATTTTTTTGACCGAAACTAGTGTATAATATACTACGATTTATGACCGAAACATGCATTTCGAAAAGTTTCATAGAATCTAATTTTCAGATGATTTTTTGCATTGACTTCCATCATAACCTTCCCTCTTAACATATATAAATGATCTGAAAAGGCTCGTATTATTTCAAATTGTCCCTAATTATATTTGATTTTTTGGACCGAAACTAGTGTATAATATACTGCGATTTTTGACCAAAACATGCATTTCGAAAAGTTTCATAGAATCTAGTTTTCAGATGATTTTTTGCATGGACTTCCATCATAATCTTACCTCTTAACATATATAAATGATCTGAAATGTCTTGTATCACGTCAAATAGTCCCCAATTAAATTTTATTTTTTTGAACGAAACTAGTGTATAATATACTACGATTTTTGACCAAACCTTGCATTTCGAAAAGTATCATAGAATCTAATTTTCAGATGATTTTTTGCATGGAATTCCATTATAACCTTCCCTCTTAACATATATAAATGATCTGAAAAGTCTCGTATCATTTCAAATAGTCCCCAATTAAATTTGATTTTTATCACCGAAACTAGTGTATAATATACTAAGAATTATAACCGAAACTTGCATTTCGAAACGTTTCATAGAATCTCGTTTTCATATTATTTTTTGCATGGACTTCCATCATAACCTTCCCTCTTAACATATATAAATGATCTGAAAAGTCTCGTATCATTTCAAATAGTCCCCAATTAAATTTTATTTTTTTGACCGAAACTAGTGTATAATATACTACGATTTTTGACCGAAACTTGCATTTCAAAAAGTTTCATAGAATCTAATTTCAGATGATTTTTTGCATGGACTTCCATCATAACATTCCCTCATAACATATATAAATGATCTGAAAAGTCTCGTATCATTTCAAATAGTCCCCAATTAAATTTTATTTTTTTGACAGAAACTAGTGTATAATATACTACGATTTTTGACTGAAACTTGCATTTCGAAAAGTTTCATAGAATCTAATTTTCGGATGATTTTTTGCATGGACTTCCTTCATAACCTTCCCTCGTTAAATATATAAATAATATTAGAAGTTTTGTATCATTTCGTACAGTCCCCAATTTAATTTGATTTTTGAGAGAAACTAGTATAAACTAGTATAAAATAGTGTATAATATATTATGATTTTTTGACCGAAACTTGCATTTCGAAAAGCTTCATAGATCTAGTTTTCATATGATTTTTTTTGCATGGACTAACATCATAACCTTTCTTCTTAAGATACATAAATGATCTGAAAAGTCTTGTATGATTTCAAATATTCCCCAATTAAATTTGATTTTTTTGACCGAAACTAGTGTATATACTGCGATTTTTGACCGAAACTTGCATTTCGAAAAGTTTCATAGAATCTAGTTTTCAGATGATTTTTTGCATGGACTTCCATCATAATCTTCCCTCTTAACATATATAAATGATCTGAAATGTCTCGTATCACGTCAAATAGTCCCCAATTAAATTTTATTTTTTTGACCGAAACTAGTGTATAATATACTACGATTTTTGACCGAAACTTGCATTTCAAAAAGTTTCATAGAATCTAATTTCAGATGATTTTTTGCATGGACTTCCATCATAACATTCCCTCATAACATATATAAATGATCAGAAAAGTCTCGTATCATTTCAAATAGTCCCCAATTAAATTTTATTTTTTTGACCGAAACTAGTGTATAATATACTACGATTTTTGACTGAAACTTGCATTTCAAAAAGTTTCATAGAATCTAATTTTCGGATGATTTTTTGCATGGACTTCCTTCATAACCTTCCCTCGTTAAATATATAAATTATATTAGAAGTTTCGTATCATTTCGAACAGTCCCCAATTTAATTTGATTTTTGAGAGAAACTAGTATAAAATACTGTATAATATATTATGATTTTTTGACCAAAACATGCATTTCGAAAAGCTTCATGGATCTAGTTTTCAGATGATTTTTTTTCACGGACTACCATCATACCCTTTCCTATTAACATACATAAATGATCTGAAAAGTCTTGTATGATTTCAAATAGTCCCCAATTAAATTTTATTTTTTTGACCGAAACTAGTGTATAATATACTACGATTTATGACCGAAACTTGCATTTCGAAAAGTTTCATAGAATCTAATTTTCAGATGATTTTTTGCATTGACTTCCATCATGACCTTCCCTCTTAACATATATAAATGATCTGAAAAATCTCGTATCATTTCAAATTGTTCCTAATTAAATTTGATTTTTTGGACCGAAACTAGTGTATAATATACTGCGATTTTTGACCGAAAATTGCATTTCGAAACGTTTCATAGAATCTAGTTTTCAGATGATTTTTTGCATGGACTTCCATCATAATCTTCCCTCTTAACATATATAAATGATCTGAAATGTCTCGTATCACGTCAAATAGTCCCCAATTAAATTTTATTTTTTTGACCGAAACTAGTGTATAATATACTACGATTTTTGACCGAAACTTGCATTTCGAAAAGTTTCAAAGAATCTTGTTTTCAGATGATTTTTTTGCATGGACTTCCAACATAACCTTTCCTCTTAACAGACATAAATGACATGAAAAGTCTCGTATCATTTCAAATAGTCCCCAATTAAATGTGATTTTTTTGACCGAAACTAGTGTATAATTACTACGATTTTTTTACCGAAACTTGCATTTCGAAAAGTATCATAGAATCTAATTTTCAGATGATTTTTTGCATGGAATTCAATCATAACCTTCCCTCTTAACATATATAAATGATCTGAAATGTCTCGTATCATTTCAAATAGTCCCCAATTAAATTTTATTTTTTTGTCCGAAACTAGTGTATAATATACTACGATTTTTTACCGAAAGTTGCATTTCGAAAAGTTTCATAGAATCTAATTTTAAGATGATTTTTTTCATTGACTACCATCATAACCTTCCCTCTTAACATATATAATTGATCTGAAAAGTCTCGTATCATTTCAAATAGTCCCCAATTAAGTTTCATTTTTTTGACCGAAACTAGTGTATAATATACTACGATTTTTGACCGAAACTTGCATTTCAAAAAGTTTCATAGAATCTAATTTCAGATGATTTTTTGCATGGACTTCCATCATAACATTCCCTCATAACATATATAAATGATCTGAAAAGTCTCGTATCATTTCAAATAGTCCCCAATTAAATTTTATTTTTTTGACCGAAACTAGTGTAAAATATACTACGATTTTTGACTGAAACTTGCATTTCGAAAAGTTTCATAGAATCTAATTTTCGGATGATTTTTTGCATGGACTTCCTTCATAACCTTCCCTCGTTAAATATATAAATTATATTAGAAGTTTTGTATCATTTCGAACAGTCCCCAATTTAATTTGATTTTTGAGAGAAACTAGTATAAAATAGTGTATAATATATTATGATTTTTTGACCGAAAGTTGCATTTCGAAAAGCTTCATAGAATCTAATTTTAAGATGATTTTTTTCATTGACTACCATCATAACCTTCCCTCTTAACATATATAAATGATCTGAAAAGTCTCGTATCATTTCAAATAGTCCCCAATTAAGTTTCATTTTTTTGACCGAAACTAGTGTATAATATACTAATATTTTTTTACCGAAACTTGCATTTCGAAAAGTTTCATAGAATCTAATTTTCAGATGATTTTTTGCATGGACTTCCATCATAACCTTCCCTCGTAAAATATATAAATGATATTAGAAGTTTCGTATCATTTCGAACAGTCCCGTATTTAATATGATTTTTTTGACCGAAACTAGTATAAACTAGTGTATAATATACTACGATTGTTTACCGAAACTTGCCTTTCGAAAAGTTTCATAGAATCTAATTTTCAGATGATTTTTTGCATGGACTTCCATCATAACCTTCCCTCGTTAAATATATAAATAATATTAGAAGTTTCGTAACATTTCGAATAATCCCCAATTTAATTTGTTTTTTGAGAGAAACTAGTATAAACTAGTGTATAATATATTATGATTTTTTTACCAAAACTTGCATTTCGAAAAGCTTCATAGATCTAGTTTTTAGATGATTTTTTTGCATGGAATACCATCATAACCTTTCCTCCTAACATAAATAAATGATCTGAAAAGACTTGTACGATTTCAAATAGTCCCCAATTAAATTTGATTTTTTTGACCGAAACTACTGTATAATATACTACGATTTATGACCGAAACTTGTATTTCGAAAAGTTTCATAGAATCTAATTTTCAGATGATTTTTTGCATTGACTTCCATCATAACCTTCCCTCTTAACATATATAAATGATCTGAAAAGGCTCGTATTATTTCAAATTGTCCCTAATTAAATTTGATTTTTTGGACCGAAACTAGTGTATCATATACTGCGATTTTTGACCGAAACTTGCATTTCAAAAAGTTTCATAGAATCTAATTTCAGATGATTTTTTGCATGGACTTCCATCATAACCTTCCCTCTTAACATATATAAATGATCTGAAAAGTCTCGTATTATTTCAAATTGTCCCTAATTAAATTTGATTTTTTGGACCGAAACTAGTGTATCATATACTGCGATTTTTGACCGAAACTTGCATTTCAAAAAGTTTCATAGAATCTAATTTCAGATGATTTTTTGCATGGACTTCCATCATAACCTTCCCTCTTAACATATATAAATGATCTGAAAAGTCTCGTATCATTTCAAATAGTCCCCAATTAAATTTTATTTTTTTGACCGAAACTAGTGTATAATATACTACGATTTTTGACTGAAACTTGCATTTCGAAAAGTTTCATAGAATCTAATTTTCGGATGATTTTTTGCATGGACTTCCTTCATAACCTTCCCTCGTTAAATATATAAATTATATTAGAAGTTTCGTATCATTTCGAACAGTCCCCAATTTAATTTGATTTTTGAGAGAAACTAGTATAAAATAGTGTATAATATATTATGATTTTTTTACCGAAACTTGCATTTCGAAAAGCTTCATAGATCTAGTTTTCAGATTATTTTTTTCATGGGCTACCAACATAACATTTCCTATTAACATACATAAATGATCTGAAAAGTCTTGTATGATTTCAAATAGTCCCCAATTAAATTTTATTTTTTTGACCGAAACTAGTGTATAATATACTACGATTTATGACCGAAACTTGCATTTCGAAAAGTTTCATAGAATCTAATTTTCAGATGATTTTTTGCATTGACTTCCATCATGACCTTCCCTCTTAACATATATAAATGATCTGAAAAATCTCGTATCATTTCAAATTGTCCCTAATTAAATTTGATTTTTTGGACCGAAACTAGTGTATAATATACTGCGATTTTTGACCGAAAATTGCATTTCGAAACGTTTCATAGAATCTAGTTTTCAGATGATTTTTTGAATGGACTTCCATCATAATCTTCCCTCTTAACATATATAAATGATCTGAAATGTCTCGTATCACGTCAAATAGTCCCCAATTAAATTTTATTTTTTTGACCGAAACTAGTGTATAATATACTACGATTTTTGACCGAAACTTGCATTTCGAAAAGTTTCAAAGAATCTTGTTTTCAGATGATTTGTTTGCAAGGACTTCCAACATAACCTTTCCTCTTAACAGACATAAATGACATGAAAAGTCTCGTATCATTTCAAATAGTCCCCAATTAAATGTGATTTTTTTGACCGAAACTAGTGTATAATTACTACGATTTTTTTACCGAAACATGCATTTCGAAAAGTATCATAGAATCTAATTTTCAGATGATTTTTTGCATGGACTTCAATCATAACCTTCCCTCTTAACATATATAAATGATCTGAAATGTCTCGTATCATTTCAAATAGTCCCCAATTAAGTTTCATTTTTTTGATCGAAACTAGTGTATAATATACTACAATTTTTTACCGAAAGTTGCATTTCGAAAAGTTTCATAGAATCTAATTTTAAGATGATTTTTTTCATTGACTAATATCATAACCTTCCCTCTTAACATATATAAATGATCTGAAAAGTCTCGTATCATTTCAAATAGTCCCCAATTAAGTTTCATATTTTTGACCGAAACTAGTGTATAATACACTAATATTTTTTTACCGAAACTTGCATTTCGAAAAGTTTCATAGAATCTAATTTTCAGATGATTTTTTGCATGGACTTCCATCATAACCTTCCCTCGTTATAGATATAAATAATATTAGAAGTTTCGTATCATTTCGAATAATCCCCAATTTAATTTGTTTTTTGAGAGAAACTAGTATAAACTAGTGTATAATATATTATGATTTTTTTACCAAAACTTGCATTTCGAAAAGCTTCAAAGATCTAGTTTTTAGATGATTTTTTTGCATGGAATACCATCATAACCTTTCCTCCTAACATAAATAAATGATCTGAAAAGACTTGTACGATTTCAAATAGTCCCCAATTAAATTTGATTTTTTTGACCGAAACTAGTGTATAATATACTACGATTTATGACCGAAACTTGCATTTCGAAAAGTTTCATAGAATCTAATTTTCAGATGATTTTTTGCATTGACTTCCATCATAACCTTCCCTCTTAACATATATAAATGATCTGAAAAGGCTCGTATTATTTCAAATTGTCCCTAATTATATTTTATTTTTTGGACCGAAACTAGTGTATAATATAATGCGATTTTTGACCAAAACATGCATTTCGAAAAGTTTCATAGAATCTAGTTTTCAGATGAATTTTTGCATGGACTTCCATCATAATCTTACCTCTTAACATATATAAATGATCTGAAATGTCTTGTATCACGTCAAATAGTCCCCAATTAAATTTTATATTTTTGACCGAAACTAGTGTATAATATACTACGATTTTTGACCAAACCTTGCATTTCGAAAAGTTTCATAGAATCTAATTTTCTGATGATTTTTTGCATGGACTTCCATTATAACCTTCCCTCTTAACATATATAAATGATCTGAAAAGTCTCGTATCATTTCAAATAGTCCCCAATTAAATTTGATTTTTATCACCGAAACTAGTGTATAATATACTAAGAATTATAACCGAAACTTGCATTTCGAAACGTTTCATAGAATCTCGTTTTCATATTATTTTTTGCATGGACTTCCATCATAATCTTCCCTCTTAACATATATAAATGATCTGAAATGTCTTGTATCACTTCAAATAGTCCCCAATTAAATTATATTTTTTTGACCGAAACTTGTATATAATATACTACGATTTTTTTACTGAAACTTGCATTTCGAAAAGTTTCATAGAATATAATTTTCAGATGATTTTTTGCATGGACTTCCATTATAACCTTCCCTCTTAACATATATAAATGATCTGAAAAGTCTCGTATCATTTCAAATAGTCCCCAATTAAATTTGATTTTTATCACCGAAACTAGTGTATAATATACTAAGAATTATAACCGAAACTTGCATTTCGAAACGTTTCATAGAATCTCGTTTTCATATTATTTTTTGCATGGACTTCCATCATAATCTTCCCTCTTAACATATATAAATGATCTGAAATGTCTTGTATCACTTCAAATAGTCCCCAATTAAATTATATTTTTTTGACCGAAACTAGTATAAACTACTGTATAATATACTACGATTTATGACCGAAACTTGCATTTCGAAACGTTTCATAGAATCTCGTTTTCATATTATTTTTTGCATGGACTTCCATCATAATCTTCCCTCTTAACATATATAAATGATCTGAAATGTCTTGTATCACTTCAAATAGTCCCCAATTAAATTATATTTTTTTGACCGAAACTTGTATATAATATACTGCGATTTTTGACCGAAACTTGCATTTCGAAAAGTTTCATAGAATCTAATTTTCAGATGATTTTTTGCATGGACTTCCATCATAACCTTCCCTCTTAACATATATAAATGATCTGAAAAGTCTCGTATTATTTCAAATTGTCCCTAATTAAATTTGATTTTTTGGACCGAAACTAGTGTATCATATACTGCGATTTTTGACCGAAACTTGCATTTCAAAAAGTTTCATAGAATCTAATTTCAGATGATTTTTTGCATGGACTTCCATCATAACCTTCCCTCTTAACATATATAAATGATCTGAAAAGTCTCGTATCATTTCAAATAGTCCCCAATTAAATTTTATTTTTTTGACCGAAACTAGTGTATAATATACTACGATTTTTGACTGATACTTGCATTTCGAAAAGTTTCATAGAATCTAATTTTCGGATGATTTTTTGCATGGACTTCCTTCATAACCTTCCCTCGTTAAATATATAAATTATATTAGAAGTTTCGTATCATTTCGAACAGTCCCCAATTTAATTTGATTTTTGAGAGAAACTAGTATAAAATAGTGTATAATATATTATGATTTTTTTACCGAAACTTGCATTTCGAAAAGCTTCATAGATCTAGTTTTCAGATGATTTTTTTCATGGGCTACCAACATAACATTTCCTATTAACATACATAAATGATCTGAAAAGTCTTGTATGATTTCAAATAGTCCCCAATTAAATTTTATTTTTTTGACCGAAACTAGTGTGTAATATACTACGATTTATGACCGAAACTTGCATTTCGAAAAGTTTCATAGAATCTAATTTTCAGATGATTTTTTGCATTGACTTCCATCATGACCTTCCCTCTTAACATATATAAATGATCTGAAAAATCTCGTATCATTTCAAATTGTCCCTAATTAAATTTGATTTTTTGGACCGAAACTAGTGTATAATATACTGCGATTTTTGACCGAAAATTGCATTTCGAAACGTTTCATAGAATCTAGTTTTCAGATGATTTTTTGAATGGACTTCCATCATAATCTTCCCTCTTAACATATATAAATGATCTGAAATGTCTCGTATCACGTCAAATAGTCCCCAATTAAATTTTATTTTTTTGACCGAAACTAGTGTATAATATACTACGATTTATGACCGAAACTTGCATTTCGAAAAGTTTCATAGAATCTAATTTTCAGATGATTTTTTGCATTGACTTCCATCATAACCTTCCCTCTTAACATATATAAATGATCTGAAAAGGCTCGTATTATTTCAAATTGTCCCTAATTAAATTTGATTTTTTGGACCGAAACTAGTGTATCATATACTGCGATTTTTGACCGAAACTTGCATTTCAAAAAGTTTCATAGAATCTAATTTCAGATGATTTTTTGCATGGACTTCCATCATAACCTTCCCTCTTAACATATATAAATGATCTGAAAAGTCTCGTATCATTTCAAATAGTCCCCAATTAAATTTTATTTTTTTGACCGAAACTAGTGTATAATATACTACGATTTTTGACTGATACTTGCATTTCGAAAAGTTTCATAGAATCTAATTTTCGGATGATTTTTTGCATGGACTTCCTTCATAACCTTCCCTCGTTAAATATATAAATTATATTAGAAGTTTCGTATCATTTCGAACAGTCCCCAATTTAATTTGATTTTTGAGAGAAACTAGTATAAAATAGTGTATAATATATTATGATTTTTTTACCGAAACTTGCATTTCGAAAAGCTTCATAGATCTAGTTTTCAGATGATTTTTTTCATGGGCTACCAACATAACATTTCCTATTAACATACATAAATGATCTGAAAAGTCTTGTATGATTTCAAATAGTCCCCAATTAAATTTTATTTTTTTGACCGAAACTAGTGTGTAATATACTACGATTTATGACCGAAACTTGCATTTCGAAAAGTTTCATAGAATCTAATTTTCAGATGATTTTTTGCATTGACTTCCATCATGACCTTCCCTCTTAACATATATAAATGATCTGAAAAATCTCGTATCATTTCAAATTGTCCCTAATTAAATTTGATTTTTTGGACCGAAACTAGTGTATAATATACTGCGATTTTTGACCGAAAATTGCATTTCGAAACGTTTCATAGAATCTAGTTTTCAGATGATTTTTTGAATGGACTTCCATCATAATCTTCCCTCTTAACATATATAAATGATCTGAAATGTCTCGTATCACGTCAAATAGTCCCCAATTAAATTTTATTTTTTTGACCGAAACTAGTGTATAATATACTACGATTTATGACCGAAACTTGCATTTCGAAAAGTTTCATAGAATCTAATTTTCAGATGATTTTTTGCATTGACTTCCATCATAACCTTCCCTCTTAACATATATAAATGATCTGAAAAGGCTCGTATTATTTCAAATTGTCCCTAATTATATTTTATTTTTTGGACCGAAACTAGTGTATAATATACTGCGATTTTTGACCAAAACATGCATTTCGAAAAGTTTCATAGAATCTAATTTTCTGATGATTTTTTTCATGGACTTCCATTATAACCTTCCCTCTTAACATATATAAATGATCTGAAAAGTCTCGTATCATTTCAAATAGTCCCCAATTAAATTTGATTTTTATCACCGAAACTAGTGTATAATATACTAAGAATTATAACCGAAACTTGCATTTCGAAACGTTTCATAGAATCTCGTTTTCATATTATTTTTTGCATGGACTTCCATCATAATCTTCCCTCTTAACATATATAAATGATCTGAAATGTCTTGTATCACTTCAAATAGTCCCCAATTAAATTATATTTTTTTGACCGAAACTTGTATATAATATACTACGATTTTTTTACTGAAACTTGCATTTCGAAAAGTTTCATAGAATCTAATTTTCAGATGATTTTTTGCATGGACTTCCATCATAACCTTCCCTTTTAACATATATAAATGATCTGAAAAGACTCGTATCATTTCAAATAGTCCCCAATGAAATTTTAATTTTTTGACCGAAACTAGTGTATAATATACTGATTTTTGACCGAAACTTGCATTTCGAAAAGTTTCATAGAATCTAATTTTCGGATGATTTTTTGCATGGACTTCCTTCATAACCTTCCCTCGTTAAATATATAAATAATATTAGAAGTTTTGTATCATTTCGTACAGTCCCCAATTTAATTTGATTTTTGAGAGAAACTAGTATAAACTAGTATAAAATAGTGTATAATATATTATGATTTTTTGACCGAAACTTGCATTTCGAAAAGCTTCATAGATCTAGTTTTCATATGATTTTTTTTGCATGGACTAACATCATAACCTTTCTTCTTAAGATACATAAATGATCTGAAAATTCTTATATGATTTCAAATATTCCCCAATTAAATTTGATTTTTTTGACCGAAACTAGTGTATATACTGCGATTTTTGACCGAAACTTGCATTTCGAAAAGTTTCATAGAATCTAGTTTTCAGATGATTTTTTGCATGGACTTCCATCATAATCTTCCCTCTTAACATATATAAATGATCTGAAATGTCTCGTATCACGTCAAATAGTCCCCAATTAAATTTTATTTTTTTGACCGAAACTAGTGTATAATATACTACGATTTTTGACCGAAACTTGCATTTCAAAAAGTTTCATAGAATCTAATTTCACATGAATTTTTTGCATGGACTTCCATCATAACATTCCCTCATAACATATATAAATGATCTGAAAAGTCTTTTATCATTTCAAATAGTCCCCAATTAAATTTTATTTTTTTGACCGAAACTAGTGTATAATATACTACGATTTTTGACTGAAACTTGCATTTCAAAAAGTTTCATAGAATCTAATTTTCGGATGATTTTTTGCATGGACTTCCTTCATAACCTTCCCTCGTTAAATATATAAATTATATTAGAAGTTTCGTATCATTTAAAACAGTCCCCAATTTAATTTGATTTTTGAGAGAAACTAGTATAAAATAGTGTATAATATATTATGATTTTTTGACCGAAACTTGCATTTCGAAAAGCTTCATAGATCTAGTTTTCATATGATTTTTTTTCATGGACTACCATCATAACCTTTCCTATTAACATACATAAATGATCTGAAAAGTCTTGTATGATTTCAAATAGTCCCCAATTAAATTTTATTTTTTTGACCGAAACTAGTGTATAATATACTACGATTTATGACCGAAACTTACATTTCGAAAAGTTTCATAGAATCTAATTTTCAGATGATTTTTTGCATTGACTTCCATCATGACCTTCCCTCTTAACATATATAAATGATCTGAAAAATCTCGTATCATTTCAAATTGTCCCTAATTAAATTTGATTTTTTGGACCGAAACTAGTGTATAATATACTGCGATTTTTGACCGAAAATTGCATTTCGAAACGTTTCATAGAATCTAGTTTTCAGATGATTTTTTGCATGGACATCCATCATAATCTTCCCTCTTAACATATATAAATGATCTGAAATGTCTCGTATCACGTCAAATAGTCCCCAATTAAATTTTATTTTTTTCACCGAAACTAGTGTATAATATACCACGATTTTTGACCGAAACTTGCATTTCGAAAAGTTTCAAAGAATCTTGTTTTCAGATGATTTTTTTGCATGGACTTCCAACATAACCTTTCCACTTAACAACATAAATGACATGAAAAGTCTCGTATCATTTCAAATAGTCCCCAATTAAATGTGATTTTTTTGACCGAAACTAGTGTATAATTACTACGATTTTTTTACCGAAACTTGCATTTCGAAAAGTATCATAGAATCTAATTTTCAGATGATTTTTTTCATGGACTTCAATCATAACCTTCCCTCATAACATATATAAATGATCTGAAAAGTCTTTTATCATTTCAAATAGTCCCCAATTAAATTTTATTTTTTTGACCGAAACTAGTGTATAATATACTACGATTTTTGACTGAAACTTGCATTTCAAAAAGTTTCATAGAATCTATATTTCGGATGATTTTTTGCATGGACTTCCTTCATAACCTTCCCTCGTTAAATATATAAATTATATTAGAAGTTTCGTATCATTTCAAACAGTCCCCAATTTAATTTGATTTTTGAGAGAAACTAGTATAAAATAGTGTATAATATATTATGATTTTTTGACCGAAACTTGCATTTCGAAAAGCTTCATAGATCTAGTTTTCATATGATTTTTTTTCATGGACTACCATCATAACCTTTCCTATTAACATACATAAATGATCTGAAAAGTCTTGTATGATTTCAAATAGTCCCCAATTAAATTTTATTTTTTTGACCGAAACTAGTGTATAATATACTACGATTTATGACCGAAACTTACATTTCGAAAAGTTTCATAGAATCTAATTTTCAGATGATTTTTTGCATTGACTTCCATCATGACCTTCCCTCTTAACATATATAAATGATCTGAAAAATCTCGTATCATTTCAAATTGTCCCTAATTAAATTTGATTTTTTGGACCGAAACTAGTGTATAATATACTGCGATTTTTGACCGAAAATTGCATTTCGAAACGTTTCATAGAATCTAGTTATCAGATGATTTTTTGCATGGACTTCCATCATAATCTTCCCTCTTAACATATATAAATGATCTGAAATGTCTCGTATCACGTCAAATAATCCCCAATTAAATTTTATTTTTTTCACCGAAACTAGTGTTTAATATACCACGATTTTTGACCGAAACTTGCATTTCGAAAAGTTTCAAAGAATCTTGTTTTCAGATGATTTGTTTGCAAGGACTTCCAACATAACCTTTCCTCTTAACAGACATAAATGACATGAAAAGTCTCGTATCATTTCAAATAGTCCCCAATTAAATGTGATTTTTTTGACCGAAACTAGTGTATAATTACTACGATTTTTTTACCGAAACTTGCATTTCGAAAGGTATCAAAGAATCTAATTTTCAGATGATTTTTTGCATGGACTTCAATCATAACCTTCCCTCTTAACATATATAAATGATCTGAAATGTCTCGTATCATTTCAAATAGTCCCCAATTAAGTTTCATTTTTTTGACCGAAACTAGTGTATAATATACTACAATTTTTTACCGAAAGTTGCATTTCGAAAAGTTTCATAGAATCTAATTTTAAGATGATTTTTTTCATTGACTAATATCATAACCTTCCCTCTTAACATATATAAATGATCTGAAAAGTCTCGTATCATTTCAAATAGTCCCCAATTAAGTTTCATTTTTTTGACCGAAACTAGTGTATAATATACTAATATTTTTTTACCGAAACTTGCATTTCGAAAAGTTTCATAGAATCTAATTTTCAGATGATTTTTTGCATGGACTTCCATCATAACCTTCCCTCGTTATAGATATAAATAATATTAGAAGTTTCGTATCATTTCGAATAATCCCCAATTTAATTTGTTTTTTGAGAGAAACTAGTATAAACTAGTGTATAATATATTATGATTTTTTTACCAAAACTTGCATTTCGAAAAGCTTCATAGATCTAGTTTTTAGATGATTTTTTTGCATGGAATACCATCATAACCTTTCCTCCTAACATAAATAAATGATCTGAAAAGACTTGTACGATTTCAAATAGTCCCCAATTAAATTTGATTTTTTTGACCGAAACTAGTGTATAATATACTACGATTTATGACCGAAACTTGCATTTCGAAAAGTTTCATAGAATCTAATTTTCAGATGATTTTTTGCATTGACTTCCATCATAACCTTCCCTCTTAACATATATAAATGATCTGAAAAGGCTCGTATTATTTCAAATTGTCCCTAATTATATTTTATTTTTTGGACCGAAACTAGTGTATAATATACTGCGATTTTTGACCAAAACATGCATTTCGAAAAGTTTCATAGAATCTAGTTTTCAGATGATTTTTTGCATGGACTTCCATCATAATCTTACCTCTTAACATATATAAATGATCTGAAATGTCTTGTATCACGTCAAATAGTCCCCAATTAAATTTTATATTTTTGACCGAAACTAGTGTATAATATACTACGATTTTTGACCAAACCTTGCATTTCGAAAAGTTTCATAGAATCTAATTTTCTGATGATTTTTTGCATGGACTTCCATTATAACCTTCCCTCTTAACATATATAAATGATCTGAAAAGTCTCGTATCATTTCAAATAGTCCCCAATTAAATTTGATTTTTATCACCGAAACTAGTGTATAATATACTAAGAATTATAACCGAAACTTGCATTTCGAAACGTTTCATAGAATCTCGTTTTCATATTATTTTTTGCATGGACTTCCATCATAATCTTCCCTCTTAACATATATAAATGATCTGAAATGTCTTGTATCACTTCAAATAGTCCCCAATTAAATTATATTTTTTTGACCGAAACTTGTATATAATATACTACGATTTTTTTACTGAAACTTGCATTTCGAAAAGTTTCATAGAATCTAATTTTCAGATGATTTTTTGCATGGACTTCCATCATAACCTTCCCTTTTAACATATATAAATGATCTGAAAAGACTCGTATCATTTCAAATAGTCCCCAATGAAATTTTAATTTTTTGACCGAAACTAGTGTATAATATACTGATTTTTGACCGAAACTTGCATTTCGAAAAGTTTCATAGAATCTAATTTTCGGATGATTTTTTGCATGGACTTCCTTCATAACCTTCCCTCGTTAAATATATAAATAATATTAGAAGTTTTGTATCATTTCGTACAGTCCCCAATTTAATTTGATTTTTGAGAGAAACTAGTATAAACTAGTATAAAATAGTGTATAATATATTATGATTTTTTGACCGAAACTTGCATTTCGAAAAGCTTCATAGATCTAGTTTTCATATGATTTTTTTTGCATGGACTAACATCATAACCTTTCTTCTTAAGATACATAAATGATCTGAAAATTCTTATATGATTTCAAATATTCCCCAATTAAATTTGATTTTTTTGACCGAAACTAGTGTATATACTGCGATTTTTGACCGAAACTTGCATTTCGAAAAGTTTCATAGAATCTAGTTTTCAGATGATTTTTTGCATGGACTTCCATCATAATCTTCCCTCTTAACATATATAAATGATCTGAAATGTCTCGTATCACGTCAAATAGTCCCCAATTAAATTTTATTTTTTTGACCGAAACTAGTGTATAATATACTACGATTTTTGACCGAAACTTGCATTTCAAAAAGTTTCATAGAATCTAATTTCAGATGAATTTTTTGCATGGACTTCCATCATAACATTCCCTCATAACATATATAAATGATCTGAAAAGTCTTTTATCATTTCAAATAGTCGCCAATTAAATTTTATTTTTTTGACCGAAACTAGTGTATAATATACTACGATTTTTGACTGAAACTTGCATTTCAAAAAGTTTCATAGAATCTAATTTTCGGATGATTTTTTGCATGGACTTCCTTCATAACCTTCCCTCGTTAAATATATAAATTATATTAGAAGTTTCGTATCATTTAAAACAGTCCCCAATTTAATTTGATTTTTGAGAGAAACTAGTATAAAATAGTGTATAATATATTATGATTTTTTGACCGAAACTTGCATTTCGAAAAGCTTCATAGATCTAGTTTTCATATGATTTTTTTTCATGGACTACCATCATAACCTTTCCTATTAACATACATAAATGATCTGAAAAGTCTTGTATGATTTCAAATAGTCCCCAATTAAATATTATTTTTTTGACCGAAACTAGTGTATAATATACTACGATTTATGACCGAAACTTACATTTCGAAAAGTTTCATAGAATCTAATTTTCAGATGATTTTTTGCATTGACTTCCATCATGACCTTCCCTCTTAACATATATAAATGATCTGAAAAATCTCGTATCATTTCAAATTGTCCCTAATTAAATTTGATTTTTTGGACCGAAACTAGTGTATAATATACTGCGATTTTTGACCGAAAATTGCATTTCGAAACGTTTCATAGAATCTAGTTTTCAGATGATTTTTTGCATGGACATCCATCATAATCTTCCCTCTTAACATATATAAATGATCTGAAATGTCTCGTATCACGTCAAATAGTCCCCAATTAAATTTTATTTTTTTCACCGAAACTAGTGTATAATATACCACGATTTTTGACCGAAACTTGCATTTCGAAAAGTTTCAAAGAATCTTGTTTTCAGATGATTTTTTTGCATGGACTTCCAACATAACCTTTCCACTTAACAGACATAAATGACATGAAAAGTCTCGTATCATTTCAAATAGTCCCCAATTAAATGTGATTTTTTTGACCGAAACTAGTGTATAATTACTACGATTTTTTTACCGAAACTTGCATTTCGAAAAGTATCATAGAATCTAATTTTCAGATGATTTTTTTCATGGACTTCAATCATAACCTTCCCTCATAACATATATAAATGATCTGAAAAGTCTTTTATCATTTCAAATAGTCCCCAATTAAATTTTATTTTTTTGACCGAAACTAGTGTATAATATACTACGATTTTTGACTGAAACTTGCATTTCAAAAAGTTTCATAGAATCTATATTTCGGATGATTTTTTGCATGGACTTCCTTCATAACCTTCCCTCGTTAAATATATAAATTATATTAGAAGTTTCGTATCATTTCAAACAGTCCCCAATTTAATTTGATTTTTGAGAGAAACTAGTATAAAATAGTGTATAATATATTATGATTTTTTGACCGAAACTTGCATTTCGAAAAGCTTCATAGATCTAGTTTTCATATGATTTTTTTTCATGGACTACCATCATAACCTTTCCTATTAACATACATAAATGATCTGAAAAGTCTTGTATGATTTCAAATAGTCCCCAATTAAATTTTATTTTTTTGACCGAAACTAGTGTATAATATACTACGATTTATGACCGAAACTTACATTTCGAAAAGTTTCATAGAATCTAATTTTCAGATGATTTTTTGCATTGACTTCCATCATGACCTTCCCTCTTAACATATATAAATGATCTGAAAAATCTCGTATCATTTCAAATTGTCCCTAATTAAATTTGATTTTTTGGACCGAAACTAGTGTATAATATACTGCGATTTTTGACCGAAAATTGCATTTCGAAACGTTTCATAGAATCTAGTTATCAGATGATTTTTTGCATGGACTTCCATCATAATCTTCCCTCTTAACATATATAAATGATCTGAAATGTCTCGTATCACGTCAAATAGTCCCCAATTAAATTTTATTTTTTTCACCGAAACTAGTGTATAATATACAACGATTTTTGACCGAAACTTGCATTTCGAAAAGTTTCAAAGAATCTTGTTTTCAGATGATTTGTTTGCAAGAACTTCCAACATAACCTTTCCTCTTAACAGACATAAATGACATGAAAAGTCTCGTATCATTTCAAATAGTCCCCAATTAAATGTGATTTTTTTGACCGAAACTAGTGTATAATTACTACGATTTTTTTACCGAAACTTGCATTTCGAAAAGTATCAAAGAATCTAATTTTCAGATGATTTTTTGCATGGACTTCAATCATAACCTTCCCTCTTAACATATATAAATGATCTGAAATGTCTCGTATCATTTCAAATAGTCCCCAATTAAGTTTCATTTTTTTGACCGAAACTAGTGTATAATATACTACAATTTTTTACCGAAAGTTGCATTTCGAAAAGTTTCATAGAATCTAATTTTAAGATGATTTTTTTCATTGACTAATATCATAACCTTCCCTCTTAACATATATAAATGATCTGAAAAGTCTCGTATCATTTCAAATAGTCCCCAATTAAGTTTCATTTTTTTGACCGAAACTAGTGTATAATATACTAATATTTTTTTACCGAAACTTGCATTTCGAAAAGTTTCATAGAATCTAATTTTCAGATGATTTTTTGCATGGACTTCCATCATAACCTTCCCTCGTTATAGATATAAATAATATTAGAAGTTTCGTATCATTTCGAATAATCCCCAATTTAATTTGTTTTTTGAGAGAAACTAGTATAAACTAGTGTATAATATATTATGATTTTTTTACCAAAACTTGCATTTCGAAAAGCTTCATAGATCTAGTTTTTAGATGATTTTTTTGCATGGAATACCATCATAACCTTTCCTCCTAACATAAATAAATGATCTGAAAAGACTTGTACGATTTCAAATAGTCCCCAATTAAATTTGATTTTTTTGACCGAAACTAGTGTATAATATACTACGATTTATGACCGAAACTTGCATTTCGAAAAGTTTCATAGAATCTAATTTTCAGATGATTTTTTGCATTGACTTCCATCATAACCTTCCCTCTTAACATATATAAATGATCTGAAAAGGCTCGTATTATTTCAAATTGTCCCTAATTATATTTTATTTTTTGGACCGAAACTAGTGTATAATATACTGCGATTTTTGACCAAAACATGCATTTCGAAAAGTTTCATAGAATCTAGTTTTCAGATGATTTTTTGCATGGACTTCCATCATAATCTTACCTCTTAACATATATAAATGATCTGAAATGTCTTGTATCACGTCAAATAGTCCCCAATTAAATTTTATATTTTTGACCGAAACTAGTGTATAATATACTACGATTTTTGACCAAACCTTGCATTTCGAAAAGTTTCATAGAATCTAATTTTCTGATGATTTTTTGCATGGACTTCCATTATAACCTTCCCTCTTAACATATATAAATGATCTGAAAAGTCTCGTATCATTTCAAATAGTCCCCAATTAAATTTGATTTTTATCACCGAAACTAGTGTATAATATACTAAGAATTATAACCGAAACTTGCATTTCGAAACGTTTCATAGAATCTCGTTTTCATATTATTTTTTGCATGGACTTCCATCATAATCTTCCCTCTTAACATATATAAATGATCTGAAATGTCTTGTATCACTTCAAATAGTCCCCAATTAAATTATATTTTTTTGACCGAAACTTGTATATAATATACTACGATTTTTTTACTGAAACTTGCATTTCGAAAAGTTTCATAGAATCTAATTTTCAGATGATTTTTTGCATGGACTTCCATCATAACCTTCCCTTTTAACATATATAAATGATCTGAAAAGACTCGTATCATTTCAAATAGTCCCCAATGAAATTTTAATTTTTTGACCGAAACTAGTGTATAATATACTATGATTTTTGACCGAAACTTGCATTTCGAAAAGTTTCATAGAATCTAATTTTCGGATGATTTTTTGCATGGACTTCCTTCATAACCTTCCCTCGTTAAATATATAAATAATATTAGAAGTTTTGTATCATTTCGTACAGTCCCCAATTTAATTTGATTTTTGAGAGAAACTAGTATAAACTAGTATAAAATAGTGTATAATATATTATGATTTTTTGACCGAAACTTGCATTTCGAAAAGCTTCATAGATCTAGTTTTCATATGATTTTTTTTGCATGGACTAACATCATAACCTTTCTTCTTAAGATACATAAATGATCTGAAAATTCTTGTATGATTTCAAATATTCCCCAATTAAATTTGATTTTTTTGACCGAAACTAGTGTATATACTGCGATTTTTGACCGAAACTTGCATTTCGAAAAGTTTCATAGAATCTAGTTTTCAGATGATTTTTTGCATGGACTTCCATCATAATCTTCCCTCTTAACATATATAAATGATCTGAAATGTCTCGTATCACGTCAAATAGTCCCCAATTAAATTTTATTTTTTTGACCGAAACTAGTGTATAATATACTACGATTTTTGACCGAAACTTGCATTTCAAAAAGTTTCATAGAATCTAATTTCAGATGAATTTTTTGCATGGACTTCCATCATAACATTCCCTCATAACATATATAAATGATCTGAAAAGTCTTTTATCATTTCAAATAGTCCCCAATTAAATTTTATTTTTTTGACCGAAACTAGTGTATAATATACTACGATTTTTGACTGAAACTTGCATTTCAAAAAGTTTCATAGAATCTAATTTTCGGATGATTTTTTGCATGGACTTCCTTCATAACCTTCCCTCGTTAAATATATAAATTATATTAGAAGTTTCGTATCATTTAAAACAGTCCCCAATTTAATTTGATTTTTGAGAGAAACTAGTATAAAATAGTGTATAATATATTATGATTTTTTGACCGAAACTTGCATTTCGAAAAGCTTCATAGATCTAGTTTTCATATGATTTTTTTTCATGGACTACCATCATAACCTTTCCTATTAACATACATAAATGATCTGAAAAGTCTTGTATGATTTCAAATAGTCCCCAATTAAATTTTATTTTTTTGACCGAAACTAGTGTATAATATACTACGATTTATGACCGAAACTTACATTTCGAAAAGTTTCATAGAATCTAATTTTCAGATGATTTTTTGCATTGACTTCCATCATGACCTTCCCTCTTAACATATATAAATGATCTGAAAAATCTCGTATCATTTCAAATTGTCCCTAATTAAATTTGATTTTTTGGACCGAAACTAGTGTATAATATACTGCGATTTTTGACCGAAAATTGCATTTCGAAACGTTTCATAGAATCTAGTTATCAGATGATTTTTTGCATGGACTTCCATCATAATCTTCCCTCTTAACATATATAAATGATCTGAAATGTCTCGTATCACGTCAAATAATCCCCAATTAAATTTTATTTTTTTCACCGAAACTAGTGTATAATATACCACGATTTTTGACCGAAACTTGCATTTCGAAAAGTTTCAAAGAATCTTGTTTTCAGATGATTTGTTTGCAAGGACTTCCAACATAACCTTTCCTCTTAACAGACATAAATGACATGAAAAGTCTCGTATCATTTCAAATAGTCCCCAATTAAATGTGATTTTTTTGACCGAAACTAGTGTATAATTACTACGATTTTTTTACCGAAACTTGCATTTCGAAAGGTATCAAAGAATCTAATTTTCAGATGATTTTTTGCATGGACTTCAATCATAACCTTCCCTCTTAACATATATAAATGATCTGAAATGTCTCGTATCATTTCAAATAGTCCCCAATTAAGTTTCATTTTTTTGACCGAAACTAGTGTATAATATACTACAATTTTTTACCGAAAGTTGCATTTCGAAAAGTTTCATAGAATCTAATTTTAAGATGATTTTTTTCATTAACTAATATCATAACCTTCCCTCTTAACATATATAAATGATCTGAAAAGTCTCGTATCATTTCAAATAGTCCCCAATTAAGTTTCATTTTTTTGACCGAAACTAGTGTATAATATACTAATATTTTTTTACCGAAACTTGCATTTCGAAAAGTTTCATAGAATCTAATTTTCAGATGATTTTTTGCATGGACTTCCATCATAACCTTCCCTCGTTATAGATATAAATAATATTAGAAGTTTCGTATCATTTCGAATAATCCCCAATTTAATTTGTTTTTTGAGAGAAACTAGTATAAACTAGTGTATAATATATTATGATTTTTTTACCAAAACTTGCATTTCGAAAAGCTTCATAGATCTAGTTTTTAGATGATTTTTTTGCATGGAATACCATCATAACCTTTCCTCCTAACATAAATAAATGATCTGAAAAGACTTGTACGATTTCAAATAGTCCCCAATTAAATTTGATTTTTTTGACCGAAACTAGTGTATAATATACTACGATTTATGACCGAAACTTGCATTTCGAAAAGTTTCATAGAATCTAATTTTCAGATGATTTTTTGCATTGACTTCCATCATAACCTTCCCTCTTAACATATATAAATGATCTGAAAAGGCTCGTATTATTTCAAATTGTCCCTAATTATATTTTATTTTTTGGACCGAAACTAGTGTATAATATACTGCGATTTTTGACCAAAACATGCATTTCGAAAAGTTTCATAGAATCTAGTTTTCAGATGATTTTTTGCATGGACTTCCATCATAATCTTACCTCTTAACATATATAAATGATCTGAAATGTCTTGTATCACGTCAAATAGTCCCCAATTAAATTTTATATTTTTGACCGAAACTAGTGTATAATATACTACGATTTTTGACCAAACCTTGCATTTCGAAAAGTTTCATAGAATCTAATTTTCTGATGATTTTTTGCATGGACTTCCATTATAACCTTCCCTCTTAACATATATAAATGATCTGAAAAGTCTCGTATCATTTCAAATAGTCCCCAATTAAATTTGATTTTTATCACCGAAACTAGTGTATAATATACTAAGAATTATAACCGAAACTTGCATTTCGAAACGTTTCATAGAATCTCGTTTTCATATTATTTTTTGCATGGACTTCCATCATAATCTTCCCTCTTAACATATATAAATGATCTGAAATGTCTTGTATCACTTCAAATAGTCCCCAATTAAATTATATTTTTTTGACCGAAACTTGTATATAATATACTACGATTTTTTTACTGAAACTTGCATTTCGAAAAGTTTCATAGAATCTAATTTTCAGATGATTTTTTGCATGGACTTCCATCATAACCTTCCCTTTTAACATATATAAATGATCTGAAAAGACTCGTATCATTTCAAATAGTCCCCAATGAAATTTTAATTTTTTGACCGAAACTAGTGTATAATATACTGATTTTTGACCGAAACTTGCATTTCGAAAAGTTTCATAGAATCTAATTTTCGGATGATTTTTTGCATGGACTTCCTTCATAACCTTCCCTCGTTAAATATATAAATAATATTAGAAGTTTTGTATCATTTCGTACAGTCCCCAATTTAATTTGATTTTTGAGAGAAACTAGTATAAACTAGTATAAAATAGTGTATAATATATTATGATTTTTTGACCGAAACTTGCATTTCGAAAAGCTTCATAGATCTAGTTTTCATATGATTTTTTTTGCATGGACTAACATCATAACCTTTCTTCTTAAGATACATAAATGATCTGAAAATTCTTATATGATTTCAAATATTCCCCAATTAAATTTGATTTTTTTGACCGAAACTAGTGTATATACTGCGATTTTTGACCGAAACTTGCATTTCGAAAAGTTTCATAGAATCTAGTTTTCAGATGATTTTTTGCATGGACTTCCATCATAATCTTCCCTCTTAACATATATAAATGATCTGAAATGTCTCGTATCACGTCAAATAGTCCCCAATTAAATTTTATTTTTTTGACCGAAACTAGTGTATAATATACTACGATTTTTGACCGAAACTTGCATTTCAAAAAGTTTCATAGAATCTAATTTCAGATGAATTTTTTGCATGGACTTCCATCATAACATTCCCTCATAACATATATAAATGATCTGAAAAGTCTTTTATCATTTCAAATAGTCGCCAATTAAATTTTATTTTTTTGACCGAAACTAGTGTATAATATACTACGATTTTTGACTGAAACTTGCATTTCAAAAAGTTTCATAGAATCTAATTTTCGGATGATTTTTTGCATGGACTTCCTTCATAACCTTCCCTCGTTAAATATATAAATTATATTAGAAGTTTCGTATCATTTAAAACAGTCCCCAATTTAATTTGATTTTTGAGAGAAACTAGTATAAAATAGTGTATAATATATTATGATTTTTTGACCGAAACTTGCATTTCGAAAAGCTTCATAGATCTAGTTTTCATATGATTTTTTTTCATGGACTACCATCATAACCTTTCCTATTAACATACATAAATGATCTGAAAAGTCTTGTATGATTTCAAATAGTCCCCAATTAAATTTTATTTTTTTGACCGAAACTAGTGTATAATATACTACGATTTATGACCGAAACTTACATTTCGAAAAGTTTCATAGAATCTAATTTTCAGATGATTTTTTGCATTGACTTCCATCATGACCTTCCCTCTTAACATATATAAATGATCTGAAAAATCTCGTATCATTTCAAATTGTCCCTAATTAAATTTGATTTTTTGGACCGAAACTAGTGTATAATATACTGCGATTTTTGACCGAAAATTGCATTTCGAAACGTTTCATAGAATCTAGTTTTCAGATGATTTTTTGCATGGACTTCCATCATAATCTTCCCTCTTAACATATATAAATGATCTGAAATGTCTCGTATCACGTCAAATAGTCCCCAATTAAATTTTATTTTTTCCACCGAAACTAGTGTATAATATACCACGATTTTTGACCGAAACTTGCATTTCGAAAAGTTTCAAAGAATCTTGTTTTCAGATGATTTTTTTGCATGGACTTCAAACATAACCTTTCCTCTTAACAGACATAAATGACATGAAAAGTCTCGTATCATTTCAAATAGTCCCCAATTAAATGTGATTTTTTTGACCGAAACTAGTGTATAATTACTACGATTTTTTTACCGAAACTTGCATTTCGAAAAGTATCATAGAATCTAATTTTCAGATGATTTTTTGCATGGACTTCAATCATAACCTTCCCTCATAACATATATAAATGATCTGAAATGTCTCGTATCATTTCAAATAGTCCCCAATTAAATTTTATTTTTTTGACCGAAACTAGTGTATAATATACTACGATTTTTTACCGAAAGTTGCATTTCGAAAAGTTTCATAGAATCTAATTTTAAGATGATTTTTTTCATTGACTACCATCATAACCTTCCCTCTTAACATATATAATTGATCTGAAAAGTCTCGTATCATTTCAAATAGTCCCCAATTATGTTTCATTTTTTTGACCGAAACTAGTGTATAATATACTACGATTTTTGACCGAAACTTGCATTTCAAAAAGTTTCATAGAATCTAATTTCAGATGATTTTTTGCATGGACTTCCATCATAACATTCCCTCATAACATATATAAATGATCTGAAAAGTCTCGTATCATTTCAAATAGTCCCCAATTAAATTTTATTTTTTTGACCGAAACTAGTGTATAATATACTACGATTTTTGACTGAAACTTGCATTTCAAAAAGTTTCATAGAATCTAATTTTCGGATGATTTTTTGCATGGACTTCCTTCATAACCTTCCCTCGTTAAATATATAAATTATATTAGAAGTTTCGTATCATTTCGAACAGTCCCCAATTTAATTTGATTTTTGAGAGAAACTAGTATAAAATAGTGTATAATATATTATGATTTTTTGACCGAAACTTGCATTTCGAAAAGCTTCATAGATCTAGTTTTCATATGATTTTTTTTCATGGACTACCATCATAACCTTTCCTATTAACATACATAAATGATCTGAAAAGTCTTGTATGATTTCAAATAGTCCCCAATTAAATTTTATTTTTTTGACCGAAACTAGTGTATAATATACTACGATTTATGACCGAAACTTACATTTCGAAAAGTTTCATAGAATCTAATTTTCAGATGATTTTTTGCATTGACTTCCATCATGACCTTCCCTCTTAACATATATAAATGATCTGAAAAATCTCGTATCATTTCAAATTGTCCCTAATTAAATTTGATTTTTTGGACCGAAACTAGTGTATAATATACTGCGATTTTTGACCGAAAATTGCATTTCGAAACGTTTCATAGAATCTAGTTTTCAGATGATTTTTTGCATGGACTTCCATCATAATCTTCCCTCTTAACATATATAAATGATCTGAAATGTCTCGTATCACGTCAAATAGTCCCCAATTAAATTTTATTTTTTCCACCGAAACTAGTGTATAATATACCACGATTTTTGACCGAAACTTGCATTTCGAAAAGTTTCAAAGAATCTTGTTTTCAGATGATTTTTTTGCATGGACTTCAAACATAACCTTTCCTCTTAACAGACATAAATGACATGAAAAGTCTCGTATCATTTCAAATAGTCCCCAATTAAATGTGATTTTTTTGACCGAAACTAGTGTATAATTACTACGATTTTTTTACCGAAACTTGCATTTCGAAAAGTATCATAGAATCTAATTTTCAGATGATTTTTTGCATGGACTTCAATCATAACCTTCCCTCATAACATATATAAATGATCTGAAATGTCTCGTATCATTTCAAATAGTCCCCAATTAAATTTTATTTTTTTGACCGAAACTAGTGTATAATATACTACGATTTTTTACCGAAAGTTGCATTTCGAAAAGTTTCATAGAATCTAATTTTAAGATGATTTTTTTCATTGACTACCATCATAACCTTCCCTCTTAACATATATAATTGATCTGAAAAGTCTCGTATCATTTCAAATAGTCCCCAATTATGTTTCATTTTTTTGACCGAAACTAGTGTATAATATACTACGATTTTTGACCGAAACTTGCATTTCAAAAAGTTTCATAGAATCTAATTTCAGATGATTTTTTGCATGGACTTCCATCATAACATTCCCTCATAACATATATAAATGATCTGAAAAGTCTCGTATCATTTCAAATAGTCCCCAATTAAATTTTATTTTTTTGACCGAAACTAGTGTATAATATACTACGATTTTTGACTGAAACTTGCATTTCGAAAAGTTTCATAGAATCTAATTTTCGGATGATTTTTTGCATGGACTTCCTTCATAACCTTCCCTCGTTAAATATATAAATTATATTAGAAGTTTCGTATCATTTCGAACAGTCCCCAATTTAATTTGATTTTTGAGAGAAACTAGTATAAAATAGTGTATAATATATTATGATTTTTTGACCGAAACTTGCATTTCGAAAAGCTTCATAGATCTAGTTTTCAGATGATTTTTTTTCATGGACTACCATCATAACCTTTCCTATTAACATACATAAATGATCTGAAAAGTCTTGTATGATTTCAAATAGTCCCCAATTAAATTTTATTTTTTTGACCGAAACTAGTGTATAATATACTACGATTTATGACCGAAACTTGCATTTCGAAAAGTTTCATAGAATCTAATTTTTAGATGCTTTTTTGCATTGACTTCCATCATGACCTTCCCTCTTAACATATATAAATGATCTGAAAAATCTCGTATCATTTCAAATTGTCCCTAATTAAATTTGATTTTTTGGACCGAAACTAGTGTATAATATACTGCGATTTTTGACCGAAAATTGCATTTCGAAACGTTTCATAGAATCTAGTTTTCAGATGATTTTTTGCATGGACTTCCATCATAATCTCCCCTCTTAACATATATAAATGATCTGAAATGTCTCGTATCACGTCAAATAGTCCCCAATTAAATTTTATTTTTTTCACCGAAACTAGTGTATAATATACTACGATTTTTGACCGAAACTTGCATTTCGAAAAGTTTCAAAGAATCTTGTTTTCAGATGATTTTTTTGCATGGACTTCCAACATAACCTTTCCTCTTAACAGACATATATGACATGAAAAGTCTCGTATCATTTCAAATAGTCCCCAATTAAATGTGATTTTTTTGACCGAAACTAGTGTATAATTACTACGATATTTTTACCGAAACTTGCATTTCGAAAAGTATCATAGAATCTAATTTTCAGATGATTTTTTGCATGGACTTCAATCATAACCTTCCCTCTTAACATATATAAATGATCTGAAATGTCCCGTATCATTCCAAATAGTCCCCAATTTAAATTTTATTTTTTTGACCGAAACTAGTGTATAATATACTACGATTTTTTGACCGAAACTTGCATTTCGAAAAGCTTCATAGATCTAGTTTTCAGATGATTTTTTTCATTGACTACCATCATAACCTTCCCTCTTAACATACATAAATGATCTGAAAAGTCTCGTATCATTTCAAATAGTCCCCAATTAAGTATCATTTTTTTGACCGAAACTAGTGTATAATATACTACGATTTTTGACCGAAACTTGCATTTCAAAAAGTTTCATAGAATCTAATTTCAGATGATTTTTTGCATGGACTTCCATCATAACATTCCCTCATAACATATATAAATGATCTGAAAAGTCTCGTATCATTTCAAATAGTCCCCAATTAAATTTTATTTTTTTGACCGAAACTAGTGTATAATATACTACGATTTTTGACTGAAACTTGCATTTCGAAAAGTTTCATAGAATCTAATTTTCGGATGATTTTTTGCATGGACTTCCTTCATAACCTTCCCTCGTTAAATATATAAATTATATTAGAAGTTTCGTATCATTTCGAACAGTCCCCAATTTAATTTGATTTTTGAGAGAAACTAGTATAAAATAGTATATAATATATTATGATTTTTTGACTGAAACTTGCATTTCGAAAAGCTTCATAGATCTAGTTTTCAGATGATTTTTTTTCATGGACTACCATCATAACCTTTCCTATTAACATACATAAATGATCTGAAAAGTCTTGTATGATTTCAAATAGTCCCCAATTAAATTTTATTTTTTTGACCGAAACTAGTGTATACTATACTACGATTTATGACCGAAACTTGCATTTCGAAAAGTTTCATAGAATCTAATTTTCAGATGATTTTTTGAATTGACTTCCATCATGACCTTCCCTCTTAACATATATAAATGATCTGAAAAATCTCGTATCATTTCAAATTGTCCCTAATTAAATTTGATTTTTTGGATCGAAACTAGTGTATAATATACTGCGATTTTTGACCGAAAATTGCATTTCGAAACGTTTCATAGAATCTAGTTTTCAGATGATTTTTTGCATGGACTTCCATCATAATCTTCCCTCTTAACATATATAAATGATCTGAAATGTCTCGTATCACGTCAAATAGTCCCCAATTAAATTTTATTTTTTTCACCGAAACTAGTGTATAATATACTACGATTTTTGACCGAAACATGCATTTCGAAAAGTTTTAAAAAATCTTGTTTTCAGATGATTTTTTTGCATGGACTTCCAACATAACCTTTCCTCTTAACAGACATAAATGACATGAAAAGTCTCGTATCATTTCAAATAGTCCCCAATTAAATGTGATTTTTTTGACCGAAACTAGTGTATAATTACTACGATTTTTTTACCGAAACTTGCATTTCAAAAAGTATCATAGAATCTAATTTTCAGATGATTTTTTGCATGGACTTCAATCATAACCTTCCCTCTTAACATATATAAATGATCTGAAATGTCTCGTATCATTTCAAATAGTCCCCAATTAAATTTTTTTTTTTTGACCGAAACTAGTGTATAATATACTACGATTTTTTACCGAAAGTTGCATTTCGAAAAGTTTCATAGAATCTAATTTTAAGATGATTTTTTTCATTGACTACCATCATAACCTTCCCTCTAAACATATATAATTGATCTGAAAAGTCTCGTATCATTTCAAATAGTCCCCAATTAAGTTTCATTTTTTTGACCGAAACTAGTGTATAATATACTACGATTTTTGACCGAAACTTGCATTTCAAAAAGTTTCATAGAATCTAATTTCAGATGATTTTTTGCATGGACTTCCATCATAACATTCCCTCATAACATATATAAATGATCTGAAAAGTCTCGTATCATTTCAAATAGTCCCCAATTAAATTTTATTTTTTTGACCGAAACTAGTGTATAATATACTACGATTTTTGACTGAAACTTGCATTTCGAAAAGTTTCATAGAATCTAATTTCGGATGATTTTTTGCATGGACTTCCTTCAAAACCTTCCCTCGTTAAATATATAAATTATATTAGAAGTTTCGTATCATTTCGAACAGTCCCCAATTTAATTTGATTTTTGAGAGAAACTAGTATAAAATAGTGTATAATATAATATGATTTTTTGACCGAAACTTGCATTTCGAAAAGCTTCATAGATCTAGTTTTCAGAGGATTTTTTTTCATGGACTACCATCATAACCTTTCCTATTAACATACATAAATAATCTGAAAAGTCTTGTATGATTTCAAATAGTCCCCAATTAAATTTTATTTTTTTGACCGAAACTAGTGTATAATATACTACGATTTATGACCTAAACTTGCATTTCGAAAAGTTTCATAGAATCTAATTTTTAGATGCTTTTTTGCATTGACTTCCATCATGACCTTCCCTCTTAACATATATAAATGATCTGAAAAATCTCGTATCATTTCAAATTGTCCCTAATTAAATTTGATTTTTTGGACCGAAACTAGTGTATAATATACTGCGATTTTTGACCGAAAATTGCATTTCGAAAAGTATCATAGAATCTAATTTTCAGATGATTTTTTGCATGGACTTCAATCATAACCTTCCCTCTTAACATATATAAATGATCTGAAATGTCTCGTATCATTTCAAATAGTCCCCAATTAAATTTTTTTTTTTTGACCGAAACTAGTGTATAATATACTATGATTTTTTACCGAAAGTTGCATTTCGAAAAGATTCATAGAATCTAATTTTAAGATGATTTTTTTCATTGACTACCATCATAACCTTCCCTCTTAACATATATAATTGATCTGTAAAGTCTCGTATCATTTCAAATAGTCCCCAATTAAGTTTCATTTTTTTGACCGAAACTAGTGTAAAATATACTACGATTTTTGACCGAAACTTGCATTTCAAAAAGTTTCATAGAATCTAATTTCAGATATTTTTTGCATGGACTTCCATCATAACATTCCCTCATAACATATATAAATGATCTGAAAAGTCTCGTATCATTTCAAATAGTCCCCAATTAAATTTTATTTTTTTGACCGAAACTAGTGTATAATATACTACGATTTTTGACTAAAACTTGCATTTCGAAAAGTTTCATAGAATCTAATTTTCGGATGATTTTTTGCATGGACATCCTTCATAACCTTCCCTCGTTAAATATATAAATTATATTAGAAGTTTCGTATCATTTCGAACAGTCCCCAATTTAATTTGATTTTTGAGAGAAACTAGTATAAAATAGTGTATAATATATTATGATTTTTTGACCGAAACTTGCATTTCGAAAAGCTTCATAGATCTAGTTTTCAGAGGATTTTTTTTCATGGACTACCATCATAACCTTTCCTATTAACATACATAAATAATCTGAAAAGTCTTGTATGATTTCAAATAGTCCCCAATTAAATTTTATTTTTTTGACCGAAACTAGTGTATAATATACTACGATTTATGACCTAAACTTGCATTTCGAAAAGTTTCATAGAATCTAATTTTTAGATGCTTTTTTGCATTGACTTCCATCATGACCTTCCCTCTTAACATATATAAATGATCTGAAAAATCTCGTATCATTTCAAATTGTCCCTAATTAAATTTGATTTTTTGGACCGAAACTAGTGTATAATATACTGCGATTTTTGACCGAAAATTGCATTTCGAAAAGTATCATAGAATCTAATTTTCAGATGATTTTTTGCATGGACTTCAATCATAACCTTCCCTCTTAACATATATAAATGATCTGAAATGTCTCGTATCATTTCAAATAGTCCCCAATTAAATTTTTTTTTTTTGACCGAAACTAGTGTATAATATACTATGATTTTTTACCGAAAGTTGCATTTCGAAAAGATTCATAGAATCTAATTTTAAGATGATTTTTTTCATTGACTACCATCATAACCTTCCCTCTTAACATATATAATTGATCTGTAAAGTCTCGTATCATTTCAAATAGTCCCCAATTAAGTTTCATTTTTTTGACCGAAACTAGTGTAAAATATACTACGATTTTTGACCGAAACTTGCATTTCAAAAAGTTTCATAGAATCTAATTTCAGATATTTTTTGCATGGACTTCCATCATAACATTCCCTCATAACATATATAAATGATCTGAAAAGTCTCGTATCATTTCAAATAGTCCCCAATTAAATTTTATTTTTTTGACCGAAACTAGTGTATAATATACTACGATTTTTGACTAAAACTTGCATTTCGAAAAGTTTCATAGAATCTAATTTTCGGATGATTTTTTGCATGGACATCCTTCATAACCTTCCCTCGTTAAATATATAAATTATATTAGAAGTTTCGTATCATTTCGAACAGTCCCCAATTTAATTTGATTTTTGAGAGAAACTAGTATAAAATAGTGTATAATATATTATGATTTTTTGACCGAAACTTGCATTTCGAAAAGCTTCATAGATCTAGTTTTCAGATGATTTTTTTTCATGGACTACCATCATAACCTTTCCTATTAACATACATAAATGATCTGAAAAGTCTTGTATGATTTCAAATAGTCCCCAATTAAATTTTATTTTTTTGACCGAAACTAGTGTATAATATACTACGATTTATGACCGAAACTTGCATTTCGAAAAGTTTCATAGAATCTAATTTTCAGATGATTTTTTGCATTGACTTCCATCATGACCTTCCCTCTTAACATATATAAATGATCTGAAAAATCTCGTATCATTTCAAATTGTCCCTAATTAAATTTGATTTTTTGGACCGAAACTAGTGTATAATATACTGCGATTTTTGAACGAAAATTGCATTTCGAAACGTTTCATAGAATCTAGTTTTCAGATGATTTTTTGCATGGACTTCCATCATAATCTCCCCTCTTAACATATATAAATGATCTGAAATGTCTCGTATCACGTCAAATAATCCCTAATTAAATTTTATTTTTTTCACCGAAACTAGTGTATAATATACTACGATTTTTGACCGAAACATGCATTTCGAAAAGTTTCAAAGAATCTTGTTTTCAGATGATTTTTTTGCATGGACTTCCAACATAACCTTTCCTCTTAACAGACATATATGACATGAAATGTCTCGTATCATTTCAAATAGTCCCCAATTAAATGTGATTTTTTTGACCGAAACTAGTGTATAATTACTACGATTTTTTTACCGAAACTTGCATTTCGAAAAGTATCATAGAATCTAATTTTCAGATGATTTTTTGCATGGACTTCAATCATAACCTTCCCTCTTAACATATATAAATGATCTGAAATGTCTCGTATCATTTCAAATAGTCCCCAATTAAATTTTATTTTTTTGACCGAAACTAGTGTATAATATACTACGATTTTTTACCGAAAGTTGCATTTCGAAAAGATTCATAGAATCTAATTTTAAGATGATTTTTTTCATTGACTACCATCATAACCTTCCCTCTTAACATATATAATTGATCTGAAAAGTCTCGTATCATTTCAAATAGTCCCCAATTAAGTTTCATTTTTTTGACCGAAACTAGTGTATAATATACTACGATTTTTGACCGAAACTTGCATTTCAAAAAGTTTCATAGAATTTAATTTCAGATGATTTTTTGCATGGACTTCCATCATAACATTCCCTCATAACATATATAAATGATCTGAAAAGTCTCGTATCATTTCAAATAGTCCCCAATTAAATTTTATTTTTTTGACCGAAACTAGTGTATAATATACTACGATTTTTGACTAAAACTTGCATTTCGAAAAGTTTCATAGAATCTAATTTTCGGATGATTTTTTGCATGGACATCCTTCATAACCTTCCCTCGTTAAATATATAAATTATATTAGAAGTTTCGTATCATTTCGAACAGTCCCCAATTTAATTTGATTTTTGAGAGAAACTAGTATAAAATAGTGTATAATATATTATGATTTTTTGACCGAAACTTGCATTTCGAAAAGCTTCATAGAATCTTGTTTTCAGATGATTTGTTTGCATGGACTTCCAACATAACCTTTCCTCTTAACAGACATAAATGACATGAAAAGTCTCGTATCATTTCAAATAGTCCCCAATTAAATGTGATTTTTTTGACCGAAACTAGTGTATAATTACTACGATTTTTTTACCGAAACTTGCATTTCGAAAAGTATCATAGAATCTAATTTTCAGATGATTTTTTGCATGGACTTCAATCATAACCTTCCCTCTTAACATATATAAATGATCTGAAATGTCTCGTATCATTTCAAATAGTCCCCAATTAAGTTTCATTTTTTTGACCGAAACTAGTGTATAATATACTAATATTTTTTTACCGAAACTTGCATTTTGAAAAGTTTCATAGAATCTAATTTTCAGATGATTTTTTGCATGGACTTCCATCGTAACCTTCCCTCGTAAAATATATAAATGATATTAGAAGTTTCGTATCATTTCGAATAGTCCCGTATTTAATATGATTTTTTTGACCGAAACTAGTATAAACTAGTGTATAATATACTACGATTGTTTACCGAAACTTGCGTTTCGAAAAGTTTCATAGAATCTAATTTTCAGATTATTTTTTGCATGGACTTCCATCATAACCTTCCCTCGTTAAATATATAAATAATATTAGAAGTTTCGTATCATTTCGAATAATCCCCAATTTAATTTGTTTTTTGAGAGAAACTAGTATAAACTAGTGTATAATATATTATGATTTTTTTACCAAAACATGCATTTCGAAAAGCTTCATAGATCTAGTTTTTAGATGATTTTTTTGCATGGAATACCATCATAACCTTTCCTCCTAACACAAATAAATGATCTGAAAAGACTTGTACGATTTCAAATAGTCCCCAATTAAATTTGATTTTTTTGACCGAAACTAGTGTATAATATACTACGATTTATGACCGAAACTTGTATTTCGAAAAGTTTCATAGAATCTAATTTTCAGATGATTTTTTTCATTGACTTCCATCATAACCTTCCCTCTTAACATATATAAATGATCTGAAAAGGCTCGTATTATTTCAAATTGTCCCTAATTAAATTTAATTTTTTGGACCGAAACTAGTGTATAATATACTGCGATTTTTGACCGAAACTTGCATTTCAAAAAGTTTCATAGAATCTAATTTCAGATGATTTTTTGCATGGACTTCCATCATAACCTTCCCTCTTAACATATATAAATGATCTGAAAAGTCTCGTATCATTTCAAATAGTCCCCAATTAAATTTTATTTTTTTGACCGAAACTAGTGTATAATATACTACGATTTTTGACTGAAACTTGCATTTCGAAAAGTTTCATAGAATCTAATTTTCGGATGATTTTTTGCATGGACTTCCTTCATAACCTTCCCTCGTTAAATATATAAATTATATTAGAAGTTTCGTATCATTTCGAATAGTCCCCAATTTAATTTGATTTTTGAGAGAAACTAGTATAAAAGAGTGTATAATATATTATGATTTTTTGACCGAAACATGCATTTCGAAAAGCTTCATAGATCTAGTTTTCAGATGATTTTTTTGCATGGACTACCATCATAACCTTTCCTATTAACATACATAAATGATCTGAAAAGTCTTGTATGATTTCAAATAGTCCCCAATTAAATTTTATTTTTTTGACCGAAACTAGTGTATAATATACTACGATTTATGACCGAAAATTGCATTTCGAAAAGTTTCATAGAATCTAATTTTCAGATGCATTGACTTCCATCATGACCTTCCCTCTTAACATATATAAATGATCTGAAAAATCTCGTATCATTTCAAATTGTCCCTAATTAAATTTGATTTTTTGGACCGAAACTAGTGTATAATATAATGCGATTTTTGACCGAAAATTGCATTTCGAAACGTTTCATAGAATCTAGTTTTCAGATGATTTTTTGCATGGACTTCCATCATAATCTTCCCTCTTAACATATATAAATGATCTGAAATGTCTCGTATCACGTCAAATAGTCCCCAATTAAATTTTATTTTTTTGACCGAAACTAGTGTATAATATACTACGATTTTTGACCGAAACTTGCATTTCGAAAAGTTTCAAAGAATCTTGTTTTCAGATGATTCTTTTGCATGGAGTTCCAACATAACCTTTCCTCTTAACAGACATAAATGACATGAGAAGTCTCGTATCATTTCAAATAGTCCCCAATTAAATGTGATTTTTTTGACCGAAACTAGTGTATAATATACTACGATTTTTTTACCGAAACTTGCATTTTGAAAAGTATCATAGAATCTAATTTTCAGATGATTTTTTGCATGGACTTCAATCATAACCTTCCCTCTTAACATATATAAATGATCTGAAATGTCTCGTATCATTTCAATTAGTCCCCAATTAAATTTTTTTTTTTTGACCGAAACTAGTGTATAATATACTACGATTTTTTACCGAAAGTTGCATTTCGAAAAGTTTCATAGAATCTAATTTTAAGATGATTTTTTTCATTGACTACCATCATAACCTTCCCTCTTAAAATATATAAATGATCTGAAAAGTCTCGTATCATTTCAAATAGTCCCCAATTAAGGTTCATTTTTTTGATCGAAACTAGTGTATAATATACTAATATTTTTTTACCGAAACTTAAATTTCGAAAAGTTTCATAGAATCTAATTTTCAGATGATTTTTTGCATGGACTTCCATCATAACCTTCCCTCGTAAAATATATAAATGATATTAGAAGTTTCGTATCATTTCGAATAGTCCCGTATTTAATATGATGTTTTTGACCGAAACTAGTATAAACTAGTGTATAATATACTACGATTGTTTACCGAAACTTGCCTTTCGAAAAGTTTCATAGAATCTAATTTTCAGATGATTTTTTGCATGGACTTCCATCATAACCTTCCCTCGTTAAATATATAAATAATATTAGAAGTTTCGTATCATTTCAAATAATCCCCAATTTAATTTGTTTTTTGAGAGAAACTAGTATAAACTAGTGTATAATATATTATGATTTTCTTACCAAAACTTGCATTTCGAAAAGCTTCATAGATCTAGTTTTTAGATGATTTTTTTGCATGGAATACCATCATAACCTTTCCTCCTAACATAAATAAATGATCTGAAAAGACTTGTACGATTTCAAATAGTCCCCAATTAAATTTGATTTTTTTGACCGAAACTAGTGTATAATATACTACGATTTATGACCGAAACTTGCATTTCGAAAAGTTTCATAGAATCTAATTTTCAGATGATTTTTTTCATTGACTTCCATCATAACCTTCCCTCTTACCATATATAAATGATCTGAAAAGGCTCGTATTATTTCAAATTGTCCCTAATTAAATTTGATTTTTTGGACCGAAACTAGTGTATAATATACTACGATTTTTGACCGAAACTTGCATTTCGAAAAGTTTCATAGAATCTAGTTTTCATATGATTTTTTGCATGGACTTCCATCATAATCTTCCCTCTTAACATATATAAATGATTTGAAATGTCTTGTATCATGTCAAATAGTCCCCAATTAAATTTGATTTTTTGGACCGAAACTAGTGTATAATATATACTACGATTTTTGACCGAAACTTGCATTTCAAAAAGTTTCATAGAATCTAATTTCAGATGATTTTTTGCATGGACTTCCATCATAACCTTCCCTCTTAACATATATAAATGATCTGAAAAGTCTCGTATCATTTCAAATAGTCCCCAATTAAATTTTATTTTTTTGACCGAAACTAGTGTATAATATACTACGATTTTTGACTGAAACTTGCATTTCGAAAAGTTTCATAGAATCTAATTTTCGGATGATTTTTTGCATGGACTTCCTTCATAACATTCCCTCGTTAAATATATAAATTATATTAGAAGTTTCGTATCATTTCGAATAGTCCCCAATTTAATTTGATTTTTGAGAGAAACTAGTATAAAAGAGTGTATAATATATTATGATTTTTTGACCGAAACTTGCATTTCGAAAAGCTTCATAGATCTAGTTTTCAGATGAATTTTTTGCATGGACTACCATCATAACCTTTCCTATTAACATACATAAATGATCTGAAAAGTCTTGTATGATTTCAAATAGTCCCCAATTAAATTTTATTTTTTTGACCGAAACTAGTGTATAATATACTACGATTTATGACCGAAAATTGCATTTCGAAAAGTTTCATAGAATCTAATTTTCAGATGCATTGACTTCCATCATGACCTTCCCTCTTAACATATATAAATGATCTGAAAAATCTCGTATCATTTCAAATTGTCCCTAATTAAATTTGATTTTTTGTACCGAAACTAGTGTATAATATAATGCGATTTTTGACCGAAAATTGCATTTCGAAACGTTTCATAGAATCTAGTTTTCAGATGATTTTTTGCATGGACTTCCATCATAATCTTCCCTCTTAACATATATAAATGATCTGAAATGTCTCGTATCACGTCAAATAGTCCCCAATTAAATTTTATTTTTTTGACCGAAACTAGTGTATAATATACTACGATTTTTGACCGAAACTTGCATTTCGAAAAGTTTCAAAGAATCTTGTTTTCAGATGATTCTTTTGCATGGAGTTCCAACATAACCTTTCCTCTTAATAGACATAAATGACATGAGAAGTCTCGTATCATTTCAAATAGTCCCCAATTAAATGTGATTTTTTTGACCGAAACTAGTGTATAATATACTACGATTTTTTTACCGAAAGTTGCATTTCGAAAAGTATCATAGAATCTAATTTTTAGATGATTTTTTGCATGGACTTCAATCATAACCTTCCCTCTTAACATATATAAATGATCTGAAATGTCTCGTATCATTTCAATTAGTCCCCAATTAAATTTTATTTTTTGACAGAAACTAGTGTATAATATACTACGATTGTTTACCGAAAGTTGCATTTCGAAAAGTTTCATAGAATCTAATTTTAAGATGATTTTTTACATTGACTACCATCATAACCTTCCCTCTTAAAATATATAAATGATCTGAAAAGTCTCATATCATTTCAAATAGTCCCCAATTAAGGTTCATTTTTTTGATCGAAACTAGTGTTTAATATACTAATATTTTTTTACCGAAACTTAAATTTCGAAAAGTTTCATAGAATCTAATTTTCAGATGATTTTTTGCATGGACTTCCATCATAACCTTCCCTCGTAAAATATATAAATGATATTAGAAGTTTCGTATCATTTCGAATAGTCCCGTATTTAATATGATTTTTTTGACCGAAACTAGTATAAACTAGTGTATAATATACTACGATTGTTTACCGAAACTTGCCTTTCGAAAAGTTTCATAGAATCTAATTTTCAGATGATTTTTTGCATGGACTTCCATCATAACCTTCCCTCGTTAAATATATAAATAATATTAGAAGTTTCGTATCATTTCAAATAATCCCCAATTTAATTTGTTTTTTGAGAGAAACTAGTATAAACTAGTGTATAATATATTATGATTTTCTTACCAAAACTTGCATTTCGAAAAGCTTCATAGATCTAGTTTTTAGATGATTTTTTTGCATGGAAAACCATCATAACCTTTCCTCCTAACATAAATAAATGATCTGAAAAGACTTGTACGATTTCAAATAGTCCCCAATTAAATTTGATTTTTTTGACCGAAACTAGTGTATAATATACTACGATTTATGACCGAAACTTGCATTTCGAAAAGTTTCATAGAATCTAATTTTCAGATGATTTTTTGCATTGACTTCCATCATGACCTTCCCTCTTAACATATATAAATGATCTGAAAAATCTCGTATCATTTCAAATTGTCCCTAATTAAATTTGATTTTTTGGACCGAAACTAGTGTATAATATACTGCGATTTTTGACCGAAAATTGCATTTCGAAACGTTTCATAGAATCTAGTTTTCAGATGATTTTTTGCATGGACTTCCATCATAATCTCCCCTCTTAACATATATAAATGATCTGAAATGTCTCGTATCACGTCAAATAGTCCCCAATTAAATTTTATTTTTTTCACCGAAACTAGTGTATAATATACTACGATTTTTGACCGAAACTTGCATTTCGAAAAGTTTCAAAGAATCTTGTTTTCAGATGATTTTTTTGCATGGACTTACAACATAACCTTTCCTCTTAACAGACATATATGACATGAAAAGTCTCGTATCATTTCAAATAGTCCCCAATTAAATGTGATTTTTTTGACCGAAACTAGTGTATAATTACTACGATTTTTTTACCGAAACTTGCATTTCGAAAAGTATCATAGAATCTAATTTTCAGATGATTTTTTGCATGGACTTCAATCATAACCTTCCCTCTTAACATATATAAATGATCTGAAATGTCTCGTATCATTTCAAATAGTCCCCAATTAAATTTTTTTTTTTGACCGAAACTAGTGTATAATATACTACGATTTTTTACCGAAAGTTGCATTTCGAAAAGTTTCATAGAATCTAATTTTAAGATGATTTTTTTCATTGACTACCATCATAACCTTCCCTCTTAAAATATATAAATGATCTGAAAAGTCTCATATCATTTCAAATAGTCCCCAATTAAGGTTCATTTTTTTGATCGAAACTAGTGTTTAATATACTAATATTTTTTTACCGAAACTTAAATTTCGAAAAGTTTCATAGAATCTAATTTTCAGATGATTTTTTGCATGGACTTCCATCATAACCTTCCCTCGTAAAATATATAAATGATATTAGAAGTTTCGTATCATTTCGAATAGTCCCGTATTTAATATGATTTTTTTGACCGAAACTAGTATAAACTAGTGTATAATATACTACGATTGTTTACCGAAACTTGCCTTTCGAAAAGTTTCATAGAATCTAATTTTCAGATGATTTTTTGCATGGACTTCCATCATAACCTTCCCTCGTTAAATATATAAATAATATTAGAAGTTTCGTATCATTTCAAATAATCCCCAATTTAATTTGTTTTTTGAGAGAAACTAGTATAAACTAGTGTATAATATATTATGATTTTCTTACCAAAACTTGAATTTCGAAAAGCTTCATAGATCTAGTTTTTAGATGATTTTTTTGCATGGAAAACCATCATAACCTTTCCTCCTAACATAAATAAATGATCTGAAAAGACTTGTACGATTTCAAATAGTCCCCAATTAAATTTGATTTTTTTGACCGAAACTAGTGTATAATATACTACGATTTATGACCGAAACTTGCATTTCGAAAAGTTTCATAGAATCTAATTTTCAGATGATTTTTTGCATTGACTTCCATCATGACCTTCCCTCTTAACATATATAAATGATCTGAAAAATCTCGTATCATTTCAAATTGTCCCTAATTAAATTTGATTTTTTGGACCGAAACTAGTGTATAATATACTGCGATTTTTGACCGAAAATTGCATTTCGAAACGTTTCATAGAATCTAGTTTTCAGATGATTTTTTGCATGGACTTCCATCATAATCTCCCCTCTTAACATATATAAATGATCTGAAATGTCTCGTATCACGTCAAATAGTCCCCAATTAAATTTTATTTTTTTCACCGAAACTAGTGTATAATATACTACGATTTTTGACCGAAACTTGCATTTCGAAAAGTTTCAAAGAATCTTGTTTTCAGATGATTCTTTTGCATGGAGTTCCAACATAACATTTCCTCTTAATAGACATAAATGACATGAGAAGTCTCGTATCATTTCAAATAGTCCCCAATTAAATGTGATTTTTTTGACCGAAACTAGTGTATAATATACTACGATTTTTTTACCGAAAGTTGCATTTCGAAAAGTATCATAGAATCTAATTTTTAGATGATTTTTTGCATGGACTTCAATCATAACCTTCCCTCTTAACATATATAAATGATCTGAAATGTCTCGTATCATTTCAATTAGTCCCCAATTAAATTTTATTTTTTGACAGAAACTAGTGTATAATATACTACGATTGTTTACCGAAAGTTGCATTTCGAAAAGTTTCATAGAATCTAATTTTAAGATGATTTTTTACATTGACTACCATCATAACCTTCCCTCTTAAAATATATAAATGATCTGAAAAGTCTCATATCATTTCAAATAGTCCCCAATTAAGGTTCATTTTTTTGATCGAAACTAGTGTTTAATATACTAATATTTTTTTACCGAAACTTAAATTTCGAAAAGTTTCATAGAATCTAATTTTCAGATGATTTTTTGCATGGACTTCCATCATAACCTTCCCTCGTAAAATATATAAATGATATTAGAAGTTTCGTATCATTTCGAATAGTCCCGTATTTAATATGATTTTTTTGACCGAAACTAGTATAAACTAGTGTATAATATACTACGATTGTTTACCGAAACTTGCCTTTCGAAAAGTTTCATAGAATCTAATTTTCAGATGATTTTTTGCATGGACTTCCATCATAACCTTCCCTCGTTAAATATATAAATAATATTAGAAGTTTCGTATCATTTCAAATAATCCCCAATTTAATTTGTTTTTTGAGAGAAACTAGTATAAACTAGTGTATAATATATTATGATTTTCTTACCAAAACTTGCATTTCGAAAAGCTTCATAGATCTAGTTTTTAGATGATTTTTTTGCATGGAAAACCATCATAACCTTTCCTCCTAACATAAATAAATGATCTGAAAAGACTTGTACGATTTCAAATAGTCCCCAATTAAATTTGATTTTTTTGACCGAAACTAGTGTATAATATACTACGATTTATGACCGAAACTTGCATTTCGAAAAGTTTCATAGAATCTAATTTTCAGATGATTTTTTGCATTGACTTCCATCATGACCTTCCCTCTTAACATATATAAATGATCTGAAAAATCTCGTATCATTTCAAATTGTCCCTAATTAAATTTGATTTTTTGGACCGAAACTAGTGTATAATATACTGCGATTTTTGACCGAAAATTGCATTTCGAAACGTTTCATAGAATCTAGTTTTCAGATGATTTTTTGCATGGACTTCCATCATAATCTCCCCTCTTAACATATATAAATGATCTGAAATGTCTCGTATCACGTCAAATAGTCCCCAATTAAATTTTATTTTTTTCACCGAAACTAGTGTATAATATACTACGATTTTTGACCGAAACTTGCATTTCGAAAAGTTTCAAAGAATCTTGTTTTCAGATGATTTTTTTGCATGGACTTACAACATAACCTTTCCTCTTAACAGACATATATGACATGAAAAGTCTCGTATCATTTCAAATAGTCCCCAATTAAATGTGATTTTTTTGACCGAAACTAGTGTATAATTACTACGATTTTTTTACCGAAACTTGCATTTCGAAAAGTATCATAGAATCTAATTTTCAGATGATTTTTTGCATGGACTTCAATCATAACCTTCCCTCTTAACATATATAAATGATCTGAAATGTCTCGTATCATTTCAAATAGTCCCCAATTAAATTTTTTTTTTTGACCGAAACTAGTGTATAATATACTACGATTTTTTACCGAAAGTTGCATTTCGAAAAGTTTCATAGAATCTAATTTTAAGATGATTTTTTTCATTGACTACCATCATAACCTTCCCTCTTAAAATATATAAATGATCTGAAAAGTCTCATATCATTTCAAATAGTCCCCAATTAAGGTTCATTTTTTTGATCGAAACTAGTGTTTAATATACTAATATTTTTTTACCGAAACTTAAATTTCGAAAAGTTTCATAGAATCTAATTTTCAGATGATTTTTTGCATGGACTTCCATCATAACCTTCCCTCGTAAAATATATAAATGATATTAGAAGTTTCGTATCATTTCGAATAGTCCCGTATTTAATATGATTTTTTTGACCGAAACTAGTATAAACTAGTGTATAATATACTACGATTGTTTACCGAAACTTGCCTTTCGAAAAGTTTCATAGAATCTAATTTTCAGATGATTTTTTGCATGGACTTCCATCATAACCTTCCCTCGTTAAATATATAAATAATATTAGAAGTTTCGTATCATTTCAAATAATCCCCAATTTAATTTGTTTTTTGAGAGAAACTAGTATAAACTAGTGTATAATATATTATGATTTTCTTACCAAAACTTGAATTTCGAAAAGCTTCATAGATCTAGTTTTTAGATGATTTTTTTGCATGGAAAACCATCATAACCTTTCCTCCTAACATAAATAAATGATCTGAAAAGACTTGTACGATTTCAAATAGTCCCCAATTAAATTTGATTTTTTTGACCGAAACTAGTGTATAATATACTACGATTTATGACCGAAACTTGCATTTCGAAAAGTTTCATAGAATCTAATTTTCAGATGATTTTTTGCATTGACTTCCATCATGACCTTCCCTCTTAACATATATAAATGATCTGAAAAATCTCGTATCATTTCAAATTGTCCCTAATTAAATTTGATTTTTTGGACCGAAACTAGTGTATAATATACTGCGATTTTTGACTGAAAATTGCATTTCGAAACGTTTCATAGAATCTAGTTTTCAGATGATTTTTTGCATGGACTTCCATCATAATCTCCCCTCTTAACATATATAAATGATCTGAAATGTCTCGTATCACGTCAAATAGTCCCCAATTAAATTTTATTTTTTTCACCGAAACTAGTGTATAATATACTACGATTTTTGACCGAAACTTGCATTTCGAAAAGTTTCAAAGAATCTTGTTTTTAGATGATTTTTTTGCATGGACTTCCAACATAACCTTTCCTCTTAACAGACATATATGACATGAAAAGTCTCGTATCATTTCAAATAGTCCCCAATTAAATGTGATTTTTTTGACCGAAACTAGTGTATAATTACTACGATTTTTTTACCGAAACTTGCATTTCGAAAAGTATCATAGAATCTAATTTTCAGATGATTTTTTGCATGGACTTCAATCATAACCTTCCCTCTTAACATATATAAATGATCTGAAATGTCTCGTATCATTTCAAATAGTCCCCAATTAAATTTTATTTTTTTGACCGAAACTAGTGTATAATATACTACGATTTTTTACCGAAAGTTGCATTTCGAAAAGATTCATAGAATCTTATTTTAAGATGATTTTTTTCATTGACTACCATCATAACCTTCCCTCTTAACATATATAATTGATCTGAAAAGTCTCGTATCATTTCAAATAGTCCCCAATTAAGTTTCATTTTTTTGACCGAAACTAGTGTATAATATACTACGATTTTTGACCAAAACATGCATTTCAAAAAGTTTCATAGAATTTAATTTCAGATGATTTTTTGCATGGACTTCCATCATAACATTCCCTCATAACATATATAAATGATCTGAAAAGTCTCGTATCATTTCAAATAGTCCCCAATTAAATTTTATTTTTTTGACCGAAACTAGTGTATAATATACTACGATTTTTGACTAAAACTTGCATTTCGAAAAGTTTCATAGAATCTAATTTTCGGATTATTTTTTGCATGGACTTCCTTCATAACCTTCCCTCGTTAAATATATAAATTATATTAGAAGTTTCGTATCATTTCGAACAGTCCCCAATTTAATTTGATTTTTGAGAGAAACTAGTATAAAATAGTGTATAATATATTATGATTTTTTGACCGAAACTTGCATTTCGAAAAGCTTCATAGATCTAGTTTTCAGATGATTTTTTTTCATGGACTACCATCATAACCTTTCCTATTAACATACATAAATGATCTGAAAAGTCTTGTATGATTTCAAATAGTCCCCAATTAAATTTTATTTTTTTGACCGAAACTAGTGTATAATAAATATACTACGATTTATGACCGAAACTTGCATTTCGAAAAGTTTCATAGAATCTAATTTTCAGATGATTTTTTGCATTGACTTCCATCATGACCTTCCCTCTTAACATATATAAATGATCTGAAAAATCTCGTATCATTTCAAATTGTCCCTAATTAAATTTGATTTTTTGGACCGAAACTAGTGTATAATATACTGCGATTTTTGACCGAAAATTGCATTTCGAAACGTTTCATAGAATCTAGTTTTCAGATGATTTTTTGCATGGACTTCCATCATAATCTTCCCTCTTAACATATATAAATGATCTGAAATGTCTCGTATCACGTCAAATAGTCCCCAATTAAATTTTATTTTTTTGACCGAAACTAGTGTATAATATACTACGATTTTTGACCGAAACTTGCATTTCGAAAAGTTTCAAAGAATCTTGTTTTCAGATGATTTGTTTGCATGGACTTCCAACATAACCTTTCCTCTTAACAGACATAAATGACATGAAAAGTCTCGTATCATTTCAAATAGTCCCCAATTAAATGTGATTTTTTTGACCGAAACTAGTGTATAATTACTACGATTTTTTTACCGAAACTTGCATTTCGAAAAGTATCATAGAATCTAATTTTCAGATGATTTTTTGCATGGACTTCAATCATAACCTTCCCTCTTAACATATATAAATGATCTGAAATGTCTCGTATCATTTCAATTAGTCCCCAATTAAATTTTATTTTTTTGACCGAAACTAGTGTATAATATACTACGATTGTTTACCGAAAGTTGCATTTCGAAAAGTTTCATAGAATCTAATTTTAAGATGATTTTTTTCATTGACTACCATCATAACCTTCCCTCTTAAAATATATAAATGATCTGAAAAGTCTCATATCATTTCAAATAGTCCCCAATTAAGGTTCATTTTTTTGATCGAAACTAGTGTTTAATATACTAATATTTTTTTACCGAAACTTAAATTTCGAAAAGTTTCATAGAATCTAATTTTCAGATGATTTTTTGCATGGACTTCCATCATAACCTTCCCTCGTAAAATATATAAATGATATTAGAAGTTTCGTATCATTTCGAATAGTCCCGTATTTAATATGATTTTTTTGACCGAAACTAGTATAAACTAGTGTATAATATACTACGATTGTTTACCGAAACTTGCCTTTCGAAAAGTTTCATAGAATCTAATTTTCAGATGATTTTTTGCATGGACTTCAATCATAACCTTCCCTCGTTAAATATATAAATAATATTAGAAGTTTCGTATCATTTCAAATAATCCCCAATTTAATTTGTTTTTTGAGAGAAACTAGTATAAACTAGTGTATAATATATTATGATTTTCTTACCAAAACTTGCATTTCGAAAAGCTTCATAGATCTAGTTTTTAGATGATTTTTTTGCATGGAAAACCATCATAACCTTTCCTCCTAACATAAATAAATGATCTGAAAAGACTTGTACGATTTCAAATAGTCCCCAATTAAATTTGATTTTTTTGACCGAAACTAGTGTATAATATACTACGATTTATGACCGAAACTTGCATTTCAAAAAGTTTCATAGAATCTAATTTTCAGATGATTTTTTGCATTGACTTCCATCATGACCTTCCCTCTTAACATATATAAATGATCTGAAAAATCTCGTATCATTTCAAATTGTCCCTAATTAAATTTGATTTTTTGGACCGAAACTAGTGTATAATATACTGCGATTTTTGACCGAAAATTGCATTTCGAAACGTTTCATAGAATCTAGTTTTCAGATGATTTTTTGCATGGACTTCCATCATAATCTCCCCTCTTAACATATATAAATGATCTGAAATGTCTCGTATCACGTCAAATAGTCCCCAATTAAATTTTATTTTTTTCACCGAAACTAGTGTATAATATACTACGATTTTTGACCGAAACTTGCATTTCGAAAAGTTTCAAAGAATCTTGTTTTCAGATGATTTTTTTGCATGGACTTCCAACATAACCTTTCCTCTTAACAGACATATATGACATGAAAAGTCTCGTATCATTTCAAATAGTCCCCAATTAAATGTGATTTTTTTGACCGAAACTAGTGTATAATTACTACGATTTTTTTACCGAAACTTGCATTTCGAAAAGTATCATAGAATCTAATTTTCAGATGATTTTTTGCATGGACTTCAATCATAACCTTCCCTCTTAACATATATAAATGATCTGAAATGTCTCGTATCATTTCAAATAGTCCCCAATTAAATTTTATTTTTTTGACCGAAACTAGTGTATAATATACTACGATTTTTTACCGAAAGTTGCATTTCGAAAAGATTCATAGAATCTTATTTTAAGATGATTTTTTTCATTGACTACCATCATAACCTTCCCTCTTAACATATATAATTGATCTGAAAAGTCTCGTATCATTTCAAATAGTCCCCAATTAAGTTTCATTTTTTTGACCGAAACTAGTGTATAATATACTACGATTTTTGACCAAAACTTGCATTTCAAAAAGTTTCATAGAATTTAATTTCAGATGATTTTTTGCATGGACTTCCATCATAACATTCCCTCATAACATATATAAATGATCTGAAAAGTCTCGTATCATTTCAAATAGTCCCCAATTAAATTTTATTTATTTGACCGAAACTAGTGTATAATATACTACGATTTTTGACTAAAACTTGCATTTCGAAAAGTTTCATAGAATCTAATTTTCGGATGATTTTTTGCATGGACTTCCTTCATAACCTTCCCTCGTTAAATATATAAATTATATTAGAAGTTTCGTATCATTTCGAACAGTCCCCAATTTAATTTGATTTTTGAGAGAAACTAGTATAAAATAGTGTATAATATATTATGATTTTTTGACCGAAACTTGCATTTCGAAAAGCTTCATAGATCTAGTTTTCAGATGATTTTTTTTCATGGACTACCATCATAACCTTTCCTATTAACATACATAAATGATCTGAAAAGTCTTGTATGATTTCAAATAGTCTCCAATTAAATTTTATTTTTTTGACCGAAACTAGTGTATAATATACTACGATTTATGACCGAAACTTGCATTTCGAAAAGTTTCATAGAATCTAATTTTCAGATGATTTTTTGCATTGACTTCCATCATGACCTTCCCTCTTAACATATATAAATGATCTGAAAAATCTCGTATCATTTCAAATTGTCCCTAATTAAATTTGATTTTTTGGACCGAAACTAGTGTATAATATACTGCGATTTTTGACCGAAAATTGCATTTCGAAACGTTTCATAGAATCTAGTTTTCAGATGATTTTTTGCATGGACTTCCATCATAATCTTCCCTCTTAACATATATAAATGATCTGAAATGTCTCGTATCACGTCAAATAGTCCCCAATTAAATTTTATTTTTTTGACCGAAACTAGTGTATAATATACTACGATTTTTGACCGAAACTTGCATTTCGAAAAGTTTCAAAGAATCTTGTTTTCAGATGATTTGTTTGCATGGACTTCCAACATAACCTTTCCTCTTAACAGACATAAATGACATGAAAAGTCTCGTATCATTTCAAATAGTCCCCAATTAAATGTGATTTTTTTGACCGAAACTAGTGTATAATTACTACGATTTTTTTACCGAAACTTGCATTTCGAAAAGTATCATAGAATCTAATTTTCAGATGATTTTTTGCATGGACTTCAATCATAACCTTCCCTCTTAACATATATAAATGATCTGAAATGTCTCGTATCATTTCAAATAGTCCCCAATTAAGTTTCATTTTTATGACCGAAACTAGTGTATAATATACTAATATTTTTTTACCGGAACTTGCATTTCGAAAAGTTTCATAGAATCTAATTTTCAGATGATTTTTTGCATGGACTTCCATCGTAACCTTCCCTCGTAAAATATATAAATGATATTAGAAGTTTCGTATCATTTCGAATAGTCCCGTATTTAATATGATTTTTTTGACCGAAACTAGTATAAACTAGTGTATAATATACTACGATTGTTTACCGAAACTTGCGTTTCGAAAAGTTTCATAGAATCTAATTTTCAGATTATTTTTTGCATGGACTTCCATCATAACCTTCCCTCGTTAAATATATAAATAATATTAGAAGTTTCGTATCATTTCGAATAATCCCCAATTTAATTTGTTTTTTGAGAGAAACTAGTATAAACTAGTGTATAATATATTATGATTTTCTTACCAAAACTTGCATTTCGAAAAGCTTCATAGATCTAGTTTTTAGATGATTTTTTTGAATGGAATACCATCATAACCTTTCCTCCTAACATAAATAAATGATCTGAAAAGACTTGTACGATTTCAAATAGTCCCCAATTAAATTTGATTTTTTTGACCGAAACTAGTGTATAATATACTACGATTTATGACCGAAACTTGCATTTCGAAAAGTTTCATAGAATCTAATTTTCAGATGATTTTTTTCATTGACTTCCATCATAACCTTCCCTCTTAACATATATAAATGATCTGAAAAGGCTCGTATTATTTCAAATTGTCCCTAATTAAATTTGATTTTTTGGACCGAAACTAGTGTATAATATACTGCGATTTTTGACTGAAACTTGCATTTTGAAAAGTTTCATAGAATCTAGTTTTCATATGATTTTTTGCATGGACTTCCATCATAATCTTCCCTCTTAACATATATAAATGATTTGAAATGTCTTGTATCATGTCAAATAGTCCCCAATTAAATTTGATTTTTTGGACCGAAACTAGTGTATAATATATACTACGATTTTTGACCGAAACTTGCATTTCAAAAAGTTTCATAGAATCTAATTTCAGATGATTTTTTGCATGGACTTCCATCATAACCTTCCCTCTTAACATATATAAATGATCTGAAAAGTCTCGTATCATTTCAAATAGTCCCCAATTTAATTTTATTTTTTTGACCGAAACTAGTGTATAATATACTACGATTTTTGACTGAAACTTGCATTTCGAAAAGTTTCATAGAATCTAATTTTCGGATGATTTTTTGCATGGACTTCCTTCATAACATTCCCTCGTTAAATATATAAATTATATTAGAAGTTTCGTATCATTTCGAATAGTCCCCAATTTAATTTGATTTTTGAGAGAAACTAGTATAAAAGAGTGTATAATATATTATGATTTTTTGACCGAAACTTGCATTTCGAAAAGCTTGATAGATCTAGTTTTCAGATGATTTTTTTGCATGGACTACCATCATAACCTTTCCTATTAACATACATAAATGATCTAAAAAGTCTTGTATGATTTCAAATAGTCCCCAATTAAATTTTATTTTTTTGACCGAAACTAGTGTATAATATACTACGATTTATGACCGAATATTGCATTTCGAAAAGTTTCATAGAATCTAATTTTCAGATGCATTGACTTCCATCATGACCTTCCCTCTTAACATATATAAATGATCTGAAAAATCTCGTATCATTTCAAATTGTCCCTAATTAAATTTGATTTTTTGGACCGAAACTAGTGTATAATATAATGCGATTTTTGACCGAAAATTGCATTTCGAAACGTTTCATAGAATCTAGTTTTCAGATGATTTTTTGCATGGACTTCCATCATAATCTTCCCTCTTAACATATATAAATGATCTGAAATGTCTCGTATCACGTCAAATAGTCCCCAATTAAATTTTATTTTTTTGACCGAAACTAGTGTATAATATACTACGATTTTTGACCGAAACTTGCATTTCGAAAAGTTTCAAAGAATCTTGTTTTCAGATGATTCTTTTGCATGGAGTTCCAACATAACCTTTCCTCTTAACAGACATAAATGACATGAGAAGTCTCGTATCATTTCAAATAGTCCCCAATTAAATGTGATTTTTTTGACCGAAACTAGTGTATAATATACTACAATTTTTTTACCGAAACTTGCATTTCGAAAAGTATCATAGAATCTAATTTTCAGATGATTTTTTGCATGGACTTCAATCATAACCTTCCCTCTTAACATATATAAATGATCTGAAATGTCTCGTATCATTTCAAATAGTCCCCAATTAAGGTTCATTTTTTTGATCGAAACTAGTGTTTAATATACTAATATTTTTTTACCGAAACTTAAATTTCGAAAAGTTTCATAGAATCTAATTTTCAGATGATTTTTTGCATGGACTTCCATCATAACCTTCCCTCGTAAAATATATAAATGATATTAGAAGTTTCGTATCATTTCGAATAATCCCCAATTTAATTTGTTTTTTGAGAGAAACTAGTATAAACTAGTGTATAATATATTATGATTTTCTTACCAAAACTTGCATTTCGAAAAGCTTCATAGATCTAGTTTTTAGATGATTTTTTTGCATGGAAAACCATCATAACCTTTCCTCCTAACATAAATAAATGATCTGAAAAGACTTGTACGATTTCAAATAGTCCCCAATTAAATTTGATTTTTTTGACCGAAACTAGTGTATAATATACTACGATTTATGACCGAAACTTGCATTTCGAAAAGTTTCATAGAATCTAATTTTCAGATGATTTTTTGCATTGACTTCCATCATGACCTTCCCTCTTAACATATATAAATGATCTGAAAAATCTCGTATCATTTCAAATTGTCCCTAATTAAATTTGATTTTTTGGACCGAAACTAGTGTATAATATAATGCGATTTTTGACCGAAAATTGCATTTCGAAACGTTTCATAGAATCTAGTTTTCAGATTATTTTTTGCATGGACTTCCATCATAATCTCCCCTCTTAACATATATAAATGATCTGAAATGTCTCGTATCACGTCAAATAGTCCCCAATTAAATTTTATTTTTTTGACCGAAACTAGTGTATAATATACTACGATTTTTGACCGAAACTTGCATTTCGAAAAGTTTCAAAGAATCTTGTTTTCAGATGATTCTTTTGCATGGACTTCCAACATAACCTTTCCTCTTAACAGACATAAATGACATGAGAAGTCTCGTATCATTTCAAATAGTCCCCAATTAAATGTGATTTTTTTGACCGAAACTAGTGTATAATATACTACGATTTTTTTACCGAAACTTGCATTTCGAAAAGTATCATAGAATCTAATTTTCAGATGATTTTTTGCATGGACTTCAATCATAACCTTCCCTCTTAACATATATAAATGATCTGAAATGTCTCGTATCATTTCAATTAGTCCCCAATTAAATTTTATTTTTTTGACCGAAACTAGTGTATAATATACTACGATTTTTTACCGAAAGTTGCATTTCGAAAAGTTTCATAGAATCTAATTTTAAGATGATTTTTTTCATTGACTACCATCATAACCTTCCCTCTTAAAATATATAAATGATCTGAAAAGTCTCGTATCATTTCAAATAGTCCCCAATTAAGGTTCATTTTTTTGATCGAAACTAGTGTTTAATATACTAATATTTTTTTACCGAAACTTAAATTTCGAAAAGTTTCATAGAATCTAATTTTCAGATGATTTTTTGCATGGACTTCCATCATAACCTTCCCTCGTAAAATATATAAATGATATTAGAATTTTCGTATCATTTCGAATAGTCCCGTATTTAATATGATTTTTTTGACCGAAACTAGTATAAACTAGTGTATAATATACTACGATTGTTTACCGAAACTTGCCTTTCGAAAAGTTTCATAGAATCTAATTTTCAGATGATTTTTTGCATGGACTTCCATCATAACCTTCCCTCGTTAAATATATAAATAATATTAGAAGTTTCGTATCATTTCAAATAATCCCCAATTTAATTTGTTTTTTGAGAGAAACTAGTATAAACTAGTGTATAATATATTATGATTTTCTTACCAAAACTTGCATTTCGAAAAGCTTCATAGATCTAGTTTTTAGATGATTTTTTTGCATGGAATACCATCATAACCTTTCATCCTAACATAAATAAATGATCTGAAAAGACTTGTACGATTTCAAATAGTCCCCAATTAAATTTGATTTTTTTGACCGAAACTAGTGTATAATATACTACGATTTATGACCGAAACTTGCATTTCGAAAAGTTTCATAGAATCTAATTTTCAGATGATTTTTTTCATTGACTTCCATCATAACCTTCCCTCTTAACATATATAAATGATCTGAAAAGGCTCGTATTATTTCAAATTGTCCCTAATTAAATTTGATTTTTTGGACCGAAACTAGTGTATAATATACTGCGATTTTTGACCGAAACTTGCATTTCGAAAAGTTTCATAGAATCTAGTTTTCATATGATTTTTTGCATGGACTTCCATCATAATCTTCCCTCTTAACATATATAAATGATTTGAAATGTCTTGTATCATGTCAAATAGTCCCCAATTAAATTTGATTTTTTGGACCGAAACTAGTGTATAATATATACTACGATTTTTGACCGAAACTTGCATTTCAAAAAGTTTCATAGAATCTAATTTCAGATGATTTTTTGCATGGACTTCCATCATAACCTTCCCTATTAACATATATAAATGATCTGAAAAGTCTCGTATCATTTCAAATAGTCCCCAATTAAATTTTATTTCTTTGACCGAAACTAGTGTATAATATACTACGATTTTTGACTGAAACTTGCATTTCGAAAAGCTTCATAGATCTAGTTTTCAGATGATTTTTTTGCATGGACTACCATCATAACCTTTCCTATTAACATACATAAATGATCTGAAAAGTCTTGTATGATTTCAAATAGTCCCCAATTAAATTTTATTTTTTTGACCGAAACTAGTGTATAATATACTACGATTTATGACCGAAAATTGCATTTCGAAAAGTTTCAAAGAATCTAATTTTCAGATGCATTGACTTCCATCATGACCTTCCCTCTTAACATATATAAATGATCTGAAAAATCTCGTATCATTTCAAATTGTCCCTAATTAAATTTGATTTTTTGGACCGAAACTAGTGTATAATATAATGCGATTTTTGACCGAAAATTGCATTTCGAAACGTTTCATAGAATCTAGTTTTCAGATGATTTTTTGCATGGACTTCCATCATAATCTTCCCTCTTAACATATATAAATGATCTGAAATGTCTCGTATCACGTCAAATAGTCCCCAATTAAATTTTATTTTTTTGACCGAAACTAGTGTATAATATACTACGATTTTTGACCGAAACTTGCATTTCGAAAAGTTTCAAAGAATCTTGTTTTCAGATGATTCTTTTGCATGGAGTTCCAACATAACCTTTCCTCTTAACAGACATAAATGACATGAGAAGTCTCGTATCATTTCAAATAGTCCCCAATTAAATGTGATTTTTTTGACCGAAACTAGTGTATAATATACTACGATTTTTTTACCGAAACTTGCATTTCGAAAAGTATCATAGAATCTAATTTTCAGATGATTTTTTGCATGGACTTCAATCATAACCTTCCCTCTTAACATATATAAATGATCTGAAATGTCTCGTATCATTTCAATTAGTCCCCAATTAAATTTTATTTTTTTGACCGAAACTAGTGTATAATATACTACGATTTTTTACCGAAAGTTGCATTTCGAAAAGTTTCATAGAATCTAATTTTAAGATGATTTTTTTCATTGACTACCATCATAACCTTCCCTCTTAAAATATATAAATGATCTGAAAAGTCTCGTATCATTTCAAATAGTCCCCAATTAAGTTTCATTTTTTTGACCGAAACTAGTGTATAATATACTAATATTTTTTTACCGAAACTTGCATTTCGAAAAGTTTCATAGAATCTAATTTTCAGATGATTTTTTGCATGGACTTCCATCGTAACCTTCCCTCGTAAAATATATAAATGATATTAGAAGTTTCGTATCATTTCGAATAGTCCCGTATTTAATATGATTTTTGTGACCGAAACTAGTATAAACTAGTGTATAATATACTACGATTGTTTACCGAAACTTGCGTTTCGAAAAGTTTCATAGAATCTAATTTTCAGATTATTTTTTGCATGGACTTCCATCATAACCTTCCCTCGTTAAATATATAAATAATATTAGAAGTTTCGTATCATTTCGAATAATCCCCAATTTAATTTGCTTTTTGAGAGAAACTAGTATAAACTAGTGTATAATATATTATGATTTTTTTACCAAAACTTGCATTTCGAAAAGCTTCATAGATCTAGTTTTTAGATGATTTTTTTGCATGGAATACCATCATAACATTTCCTCCTAACACAAATAAATGATCTGAAAAGACTTGTACGATTTCAAATAGTCCCCAATTAAATTTGATTTTTTTGACCGAAACTAGTGTATAATATACTACGATTTATGACCGAAACTTGTATTTCGAAAAGTTTCATAGAATCTAATTTTCAGATGATTTTTTTCATTGACTTCCATCATAACCTTCCCTCTTAACATATATAAATGATCTGAAAAGGCTCGTATTATTTCAAATTGTCCCTAATTAAATTTGATTTTTTGGACCGAAACTAGTGTATAATATACTGCGATTTTTGACCGAAACTTGCATTTCAAAAAGTTTTATAGAATCTAATTTCAGATGATTTTTTGCATGGACTTCCATCATAACCTTCCCTCTTAACATATATAAATGATCTGAAAAGTCTCGTATCATTTCAAATAGTCCCCAATTAAATTTTATTTTTTTGACCGAAACTAGTGTATAATATACTACGATTTTTGACTGAAACTTGCATTTCGAAAAGTTTCATAGAATCTAATTTTCGGATGATTTTTTGCATGGACTTCCTTCATAACCTTCCCTCGTTAAATATATAAATTATATTAGAAGTTTAGTATCATTTCGAACTGTCCCCAATTTAATTTGATTTTTGAGACAAACTAGTATAAAAGAGTGTATAACATATTATGATTTTTTGACCGAAACTTGCATTTCGAAAAGCTTCATAGATCTAGTTTTCAGATGATTTCTTTGCATGGACTACCATCATAACCTTTCCTATTAACATACATAAATGATCTGAAAAGTCTTGTATGATTTCAAATAGTCCCCAATTAAATTTTATTTTTTTGACCGAAACTAGTGTATAATATACTACGATTTATGACCGAAAATTGCATTTCGAAAAGTTTCATAGAATCTAATTTTCAGATGCATTGACTTCCATCATGACCTTCCCTCTTAACATATATAAATGATCTGAAAAATCTCGTATCATTTCAAATTGTCCCTAATTAAATTTGATTTTTTGGACCGAAACTAGTGTATAATATAATGCGATTTTTGACCGAAAATTGTATTTCGAAACGTTTCATAGAATCTAGTTTTCAGATGATTTTTTGCATGGACTTCCATCATAATCTTCCCTCTTAACATATATAAATGATCTGAAATGTCTCGTATCACGTCAAATAGTCCCCAATTAAATTTTATTTTTTTGACCGAAACTAGTGTATAATATACTACGATTTTTGACCGAAACTTGCATTTCGAAAAGTTTCAAAGAATCTTGTTTTCAGATGATTCTTTTGCATGGACTTCCAACATAACCTTTCCTCTTAACAGACATAAATGACATGAGAAGTCTCGTATCATTTCAAATAGTCCCCAATTAAATGTGATTTTTTTGACCGAAACTAGTGTATAATATACTACGATTTTTTTACCGAAACTTGCATTTCGAAAAGTATCATAGAATCTAATTTTCAGATGATTTTTTGCATGGACTTCAATCATAACCTTCCCTCTTAACATATATAAATGATCTGAAATGTCTCGTATCATTTCAATTAGTCCCCAATTAAGTTTTATTTTTTTGACCGAAACTAGTGTATAATATACTACGATTTTTTACCGAAAGTTGCATTTCGAAAAGTTTCATAGAATCTAATTTTAAGATGATTTTTTTCATTGACTACCATCATAACCTTCCCTCTTAAAATATATAAATGATCTGAAAAGTCTCGTATCATTTCAAATAGTCCCCAATTAAGGTTCATTTTTTTGATCGAAACTAGTGTTTAATATACTAATATTTTTTTACCGAAACTTAAATTTCGAAAAGTTTCATAGAATCTAATTTTCAGATGATTTTTTGCATGGACTTCCATCATAACCTTCCCTCGTAAAATATATAAATGATATTAGAAGTTTCGTATCATTTCGAATAGTCCCGTATTTAATATGATTTTTTTGACCGAAACTAGTATAAACTAGTGTATAATATACTACGATTGTTTACCGAAACTTGCCTTTCGAAAAGTTTCATAGAATCTAATTTTCAGATGATTTTTTGCATGGACTTCCATCATAACCTTCCCTCGTTAAATATATAAATAATATTAGAAGTTTCGTATCATTTCAAATAATCCCCAATTTAATTTGTTTTTTGAGAGAAACTAGTATAAACTAGTGTATAATATATTATGATTTTCTTACCAAAACTTGCATTTCGAAAAGCTTCATAGATCTAGTTTTTAGATGATTTTTTTGCATGGAATACCATCATAACCTTTCATCCTAACATAAATAAATGATCTGAAAAGACTTGTACGATTTCAAATAGTCCCCAATTAAATTTGATTTTTTTGACCGAAACTAGTGTATAATATACTACGATTTATGACCGAAACTTGCATTTCGAAAAGTTTCATAGAATCTAATTTTCAGATGATTTTTTTCATTGACTTCCATCATAACCTTCCCTCTTAACATATATAAATCATCTGAAAAGGCTCGTATTATTTCAAATTGTCCCTAATTAAATTTGATTTTTTGGACCGAAACTAGTGTATAATATACTGCGATTTTTGACCGAAACTTGCATTTCGAAAAGTTTCATAGAATCTAGTTTTCATATGATTTTTTGCATGGACTTCCATCATAATCTTCCCTCTTAACATATATAAATGATTTGAAATGTCTTGTATCATGTCAAATAGTCCCCAATTAAATTTGATTTTTTGGACCGAAACTAGTGTATAATATATACTACGATTTTTGACCGAAACTTGCATTTCAAAAAGTTTCATAGAATCTAATTTCAGATGATTTTTTGCATGGACTTCAATCATAACCTTCCCTATTAACATATATAAATGATCTGAAAAGTCTCGTATCATTTCAAATAGTCCCCAATTAAATTTTATTTCTTTGACCGAAACTAGTGTATAATATACTACGATTTTTGACTGAAACTTGCATTTCGAAAAGCTTCATAGATCTAGTTTTCAGATGATTTTTTTGCATGGACTACCATCATAACCTTTCCTATTAACATACATAAATGATCTGAAAAGTCTTGTATGATTTCAAATAGTCCCCAATTAAATTTTATTTTTTTGACCGAAACTAGTGTATAATATACTACGATTTATGACCGAAAATTGCATTTCGAAAAGTTTCATAGAATCTAATTTTCAGATGCATTGACTTCCATCATGACCTTCCCTCTTAACATATATAAATGATCTGAAAAATCTCGTATCATTTAAAATTGTCCCTAATTAAATTTGATTTTTTGGACCGAAACTAGTGTATAATATAATGCGATTTTTGACCGAAAATTGCATTTCGAAACGTTTCATAGAATCTAGTTTTCAGATGATTTTCTGCATGGACTTCCATCATAATCTTCCCTCTTAACATATATAAATGATCTGAAATGTCTCGTATCACGTCAAATAGTCCCCAATTAAATTTTATTTTTTTGACCGAAACTAGTGTATAATATACTACGATTTTTGACCGAAACTTGCATTTCGAAAAGTTTCAAAGAATCTTGTTTTCAGATGATTCTTTTGCATGGAGTTCCAACATAACCTTTCCTCTTAACAGACATAAATGACATGAGAAGTCTCGTATCATTTCAAATAGTCCCCAATTAAATGTGATTTTTTTGACCGAAACTAGTGTATAATATACTACGATTTTTTTACCGAAACTTGCATTTCGAAAAGTATCATAGAATCTAATTTTCAGATGATTTTTTGCATGGACTTCAATCATAACCTTCCCTCTTAACATATATAAATGATCTGAAATGTCTCGTATCATTTCAATTAGTCCCCAATTAAATTTTATTTTTTTGACCGAAACTAGTGTATAATATACTACGATTTTTTACCGAAAGTTGCATTTCGAAAAGTTTCATAGAATCTAATTTTAAGATGATTTTTTTCATTGACTACCATCATAACCTTCCCTCTTAAAATATATAAATGATCTGAAAAGTCTCGTATCATTTCAAATAGTCCCCAATTAAGGTTCATTTTTTTGATCGAAACTAGTGTTTAATATACTAATATTTTTTTACCGAAACTTAAATTTCGAAAAGTTTCATAGAATCTAATTTTCAGATGATTTTTTGCATGGACTTCCATCATAACCTTCCCTCGTAAAATATATAAATGATATTAGAAGTTTCGTATCATTTCGAATAGTCCCGTATTTAATATGATTTTTTTGACCGAAACTAGTATAAACTAGTGTATAATATACTACGATTGTTTACCGAAACTTGCCTTTCGAAAAGTTTCATAGAATCTAATTTTCAGATGATTTTTTGCATGGACTTCCATCATAACCTTCCCTCGTTAAATATATAAATAATATTAGAAGTTTCGTATCATTTCAAATAATCCCCAATTTAATTTGTTTTTTGAGAGAAACTAGTATAAACTAGTGTATAATATATTATGATTTTCTTACCAAAACTTGCATTTCGAAAAGCTTCATAGATCTAGTTTTTAGATGATTTTTTTGCATGGAAAACCATCATAACCTTTCCTCCTAACATAAATAAATGATCTGAAAAGACTTGTACGATTTCAAATAGTCCCCAATTGAATTTGATTTTTTTGACCGAAACTAGTGTATAATATACTACGATTTATGACCGAAACTTGCATTTCGAAAAGTTTCATAGAATCTAATTTTCAGATGATTTTTTTCATTGACTTCCATCATAACCTTCCCTCTTAACATATATAAATCATCTAAAAAGGCTCGTATTATTTCAAATTGTCCCTAATTAAATTTGATTTTTTGGACCGAAACTAGTGTATAATATACTGCGATTTTTGACCGAAACTTGCATTTCGAAAAGTTTCATAGAATCTAGTTTTCATATGATTTTTTGCATGGACTTCCATCATAATCTTCCCTCTTAACATATATAAATGATCTGAAATGTCTTGTATCATGTCAAATAGTCCCCAATTAAATTTGATTTTTTGGACCGAAACTAGTGTATAATATATACTACGATTTTTGACCGAAACTTGCATTTCAAAAAGTTTCATAGAATCTAATTTCAGATGATTTTTTGCATGGACTTCCATCATAACCTTCCCTCTTAACATATATAAATGATCTGAAAAGTCTCGTATCATTTCAAATAGTCCCCAATTAAATTTTATTTTTTTGACCGAAACTAGTGTATAATATACTACGATTTTTGACTGAAACTTGCATTTTGAAAAGTTTCATAGAATCTAATTTTCGGATGATTTTTTGCATGGACTTCCTTCATAACATTCCCTCGTTAAATATATAAATTATATTAGAAGTTTCGTATCATTTCGAATAGTCCCCAATTTAATTTGATTTTTGAGAGAAACTAGTATAAAAGAGTGTATAATATATTATGATTTTTTGACCGAAACTTGCATTTCGAAAAGCTTCATAGATCTAGTTTTCAGATGATTTTTTTGCATGGACTACCATCATAACCTTTCCTATTAACATACATAAATGATCTGAAAAGTCTTGTATGATTTCAAATAGTCCCCAATTAAATTTTATTTTTTTGACCGAAACTAGTGTATAATATACTACGATTTATGACCGAAAATTGCATTTCGAAAAGTTTCATAGAATCTAATTTTCAGATGCATTGACTTCCATCATGACCTTCCCTCTTAACATATATAAATGATCTGAAAAATCTCGTATCATTTCAAATTGTCCCTAATTAAATTTGATATTTTGGACCGAAACTAGTGTATAATATAATGCGATTTTTGACCGAAAATTGCATTTTGAAACGTTTCATAGAATCTAGTTTTTAGATGATTTTTTGCATGGACTTCCATCATAATCTTACCTCTTATCATATATAAATGATCTGAAATGTCTCGTATCACGTCAAATAGTCCCCAATTAAATTTTATTTTTTTGACCGAAACTAGTGTATAATATACTACGATTTTTGACCGAAACTTGCATTTCGAAAAGTTTCAAAGAATCTTGTTTTCAGATGATTCTTTTGCATGGAGTTCCAACATAACCTTTCCTCTTAACAGACATAAATGACATGAGAAGTCTCGTATCATTTCAAATAGTCCCCAATTAAATGTGATTTTTTTGACCGAAACTAGTGTATAATATACTACGATTTTTTTACCGAAACTTGCATTTCGAAAAGTATCATAGAATCTAATTTTCAGATGATTTTTTGCATGGACTTCAATCATAACCTTCCCTCTTAACATATATAAATGATCTGAAATGTCTCGTATCATTTCAATTAGTCCCCAATTAAGTTTTATTTTTTTGACCGAAACTAGTGTATAATATACTACGATTTTTTACCGAAAGTTGCATTTCGAAAAGTTTCATAGAATCTAATTTTAAGATGATTTTTTTCATTGACTACCATCATAACCTTCCCTCTTAAAATATATAAATGATCTGAAAAGTCTCGTATCATTTCAAATAGTCCCCAATTAAGGTTCATTTTTTTGATCGAAACTAGTGTTTAATATACTAATATTTTTTTACCGAAACTTAAATTTCGAAAAGTTTCATAGAATCTAATTTTCAGATGATTTTTTGCATGGACTTCCATCATAACCTTCCCTCGTAAAATATATAAATGATATTAGAAGTTTCGTATCATTTCGAATAGTCCCGTATTTAATATGATTTTTTTGACCGAAACTAGTATAAACTAGTGTATAATATACTACGATTGTTTACCGAAACTTGCCTTTCGAAAAGTTTCATAGAATCTAATTTTCAGATGATTTTTTGCATGGACTTCCATCATAACCTTCCCTCGTTAAATATATAAATAATATTAGAAGTTTCGTATCATTTCAAATAATCCCCAATTTAATTTGTTTTTTGAGAGAAACTAGTATAAACTAGTGTATAATATATTATGATTTTCTTACCAAAACTTGCATTTCGAAAAGCTTCATAGATCTAGTTTTTAGATGATTTTTTTGCATGGAAAACCATCATAACCTTTCCTCCTAACATAAATAAATGATCTGAAAAGACTTGTACGATTTCAAATAGTCCCCAATTGAATTTGATTTTTTTGACCGAAACTAGTGTATAATATACTACGATTTATGACCAAAACTTGCATTTCGAAAAGTTTCATAGAATCTAATTTTCAGATGATTTTTTTCATTGACTTCCATCATAACCTTCCCTCTTAACATATATAAATCATCTAAAAAGGCTCGTATTATTTCAAATTGTCCCTAATTAAATTTGATTTTTTGGACCGAAACTAGTGTATAATATACTGCGATTTTTGACCGAAACTTGCATTTCGAAAAGTTTCATAGAATCTAGTTTTCATATGATTTTTTGCATGGACTTCCATCATAATCTTCCCTCTTAACATATATAAATGATCTGAAATGTCTTGTATCATGTCAAATAGTCCCCAATTAAATTTGATTTTTTGGACCGAAACTAGTGTATAATATATACTACGATTTTTGACCGAAACTTGCATTTCAAAAAGTTTCATAGAATCTAATTTCAGATTATTTTTTGCATGGACTTCCATCATAACCTTCCCTCTTAACATATATAAATGATCTGAAAAGTCTCGTATCATTTCAAATAGTCCCCAATTAAATTTTATTTTTTTGACCGAAACTAGTGTATAATATACTACGATTTTTGACTGAAACTTGCATTTTGAAAAGTTTCATAGAATCTAATTTTCGGATGATTTTTTGCATGGACTTCCTTCATAACATTCCCTCGTTAAATATATAAATTATATTAGAAGTTTCGTATCATTTCGAATAGTCCCCAATTTAATTTGATTTTTGAGAGAAACTAGTATAAAAGAGTGTATAATATATTATGATTTTTTGACCGAAACTTGCATTTCGAAAAGCTTCATAGATCTAGTTTTCAGATGATTTTTTTGCATGGACTACCATCATAACCTTTCCTATTAACATACATAAATGATCTGAAAAGTCTTGTATGATTTCAAATAGTCCCCAATTAAATTTTATTTTTTTGACCGAAACTAGTGTATAATATACTACGATTTATGACCGAAAATTGCATTTCGAAAAGTTTCATAGAATCTAATTTTCAGATGCATTGACTTCCATCATGACCTTCCCTCTTAACATATATAAATGATCTGAAAAATCTCGTATCATTTCAAATTGTCCCTAATTAAATTTGATATTTTGGACCGAAACTAGTGTATAATATAATGCGATTTTTGACCGAAAATTGCATTTTGAAACGTTTCATAGAATCTAGTTTTTAGATGATTTTTTGCATGGACTTCCATCATAATCTTACCTCTTATCATATATAAATGATCTGAAATGTCTCGTATCACGTCAAATAGTCCCCAATTAAATTTTATTTTTTTGACCGAAACTAGTGTATAATATACTACGATTTTTGACCGAAACTTGCATTTCGAAAAGTTTCAAAGAATCTTGTTTTCAGATGATTCTTTTGCATGGAGTTCCAACATAACCTTTCCTCTTAACAGACATAAATGACATGAGAAGTCTCGTATCATTTCAAATAGTCCCCAATTAAATGTGATTTTTTTGACCGAAACTAGTGTATAATATACTACGATTTTTTTACCGAAACTTGCATTTCGAAAAGTATCATAGAATCTAATTTTCAGATGATTTTTTGCATGGACTTCAATCATAACCTTCCCTCTTAACATATATAAATGATCTGAAATGTCTCGTATCATTTCAATTAGTCCCCAATTAAGTTTTATTTTTTTGACCGAAACTAGTGTATAATATACTACGATTTTTTACCGAAAGTTGCATTTCGAAAAGTTTCATAGAATCTAATTTTAAGATGATTTTTTTCATTGACTACCATCATAACCTTCCCTCTTAAAATATATAAATGATCTGAAAAGTCTCGTATCATTTCAAATAGTCCCCAATTAAGGTTCATTTTTTTGATCGAAACTAGTGTTTAATATACTAATATTTTTTTACCGAAACTTAAATTTCGAAAAGTTTCATAGAATCTAATTTTCAGATGATTTTTTGCATGGACTTCCATCATAACCTTCCCTCGTAAAATATATAAATGATATTAGAAGTTTCGTATCATTTCGAATAGTCCCGTATTTAATATGATTTTTTTGACCGAAACTAGTATAAACTAGTGTATAATATACTACGATTGTTTACCGAAACTTGCCTTTCGAAAAGTTTCATAGAATCTAATTTTCAGATGATTTTTTGCATGGACTTCCATCATAACCTTCCCTCGTTAAATATATAAATAATATTAGAAGTTTCGTATCATTTCAAATAATCCCCAATTTAATTTGTTTTTTGAGAGAAACTAGTATAAACTAGTGTATAATATATTATGATTTTCTTACCAAAACTTGCATTTCGAAAAGCTTCATAGATCTAGTTTTTAGATGATTTTTTTGCATGGAAAACCATCATAACCTTTCCTCCTAACATAAATAAATGATCTGAAAAGACTTGTACGATTTCAAATAGTCCCCAATTAAATTTGATTTTTTTGACCGAAAATAGTGTATAATATACTACGATTTATGACCGAAACTTGCATTTCGAAAAGTTTCATAGAATCTAATTTTCAGATGATTTTTTTCATTGACTTCCATCATAACCTTCCCTCTTAACATATATAAATGATCTGAAAAGGCTCGTATTATTTCAAATTGTCCCTAATTAAATTTGATTTTTTGGACCGAAACTAGTGTATAATATACTGCGATTTTTGACCGAAACTTGCATTTCGAAAAGTTTCATAGAATCTAGTTTTAATATGATTTTTTGCATGGACTTCCATCATAATCTTCCCTCTTAACATATATAAATGATCTGAAATGTCTTGTATCATGTCAAATAGTCCCCAATTAAATTTGATTTTTTGGACCGAAACTAGTGTATAATATATACTACGATTTTTGACCGAAACTTGCATTTCAAAAAGTTTCATAGAATCTAATTTCAGATGATTTTTTGCATGGACTTCCATCATAACCTTCCCTCTTAACATATATAAATGATCTGAAAAGTCTCGTATCATTTCAAATAGTCCCCAATTAAATTTTATTTCTTTGACCGAAACTAGTGTATAATATACTACGATTTTTGACTGAAACTTGCATTTCGAAAAGTTTCATAGAATCTAATTTTCGGATGATTTTTTGCATGGACTTCCTTCATAACATTCCCTCGTTAAATATATAAATTATATTAGAAGTTTCGTATCATTTCGAATAGTCCCCAATTTAATTTGATTTTTGAGAGAAACTAGTATAAAAGAGTGTATAATATATTATGATTTTTTGACCGAAACGTGCATTTCGAAAAGCTTCATAGATCTAGTTTTCAGATGATTTTTTTGCATGGACTACCATCATAACCTTTCCTATTAACATACATAAATGATCTGAAAAGTCTTGTATGATTTCAAATAGTCCCCAATTAAATTTTATTTTTTTGACCGAAACTAGTGTATAATATACTACGATTTAAGACCGAAAATTGCATTTCGAAAAGTTTCATAGAATCTAATTTTCAGATGCATTGACTTCCATCATGACCTTCCCTCTTAACATATATAAATGATCTGAAAAATCTCGTATCATTTCAAATTGTCCCTAATTAAATTTGATTTTTTGGACCGAAACTAGTGTATAATATACTGCGATTTTTGACCGAAAATTGCATTTCGAAACGTTTCATAGAATCTAGTTTTCAGATGATTTTATGCATGGACTTCCATCATAATCTTCCCTCTTAACATATATAAATGATCTGAAATGTCTCGTATCATGTCAAATAGTCCCCAATTAAATTTTATTTTTTTTGACCGAAACTAGTGTATAATATACTACGATTTTTGACCGAAACTTGCATTTCGAAAAGTTTCAAAGAATCTTGTTTTCAGATGATTTTTTTGCATGGACTTCCAACATAACCTTTCCTCTTAACAGACATAAATGACATGAAAAGTCTCGTATCATTTCAAATAGTCCCCAATTAAATGTGATTTTTTTGACCGAACTAGTGTATAATATACTACGATTTTTTTACCGAAACTTGCATTTCGAAAAGTATCATAGAATCTAATTTTCAGATGATTTTTTGCATGGACTTCAATCATAACCTTCCCTCTTAACATATATAAATGATCTGAAATTTCTCGTATCATTTCAATTAGTCCCCAATTAAATTTTATTTTTTTGACCGAAACTAGTGTATAATATATTACGATTTTTTACCGAAAGTTGCATTTCGAAAAGTTTCATAGAATCTAATTTTAAGATGATTTTTTTCATTGACTACCATCATAACCTTCCCTCTTAAAATATATAAATGATCTGAAAAGTCTCGTATCATTTCAAATAGTCCCCAATGTTCATTTTTTTGATCGAAACTAGTGTATAATATACTAATATTTTTTTACCGAAACTTGCATTTCGAAAAGTTTCATAGAATCTAATTTTCAGATGATTTTTTGCATGGACTTCCATCATAACCTTCCCTCGTAAAATATATAAATGATATTAGAAGTTTCGTATCATTTCGAATAGTCCCGTATTTAATATGATTTTTTTGACCGAAACTAGTATAAACTAGTGTAGAATATACTACGATTGTTTACCGAAACTTGCCTTTCGAAAAGTTTCATAGAATCTAATTTTCAGATGATTTTTTGCATGGACTTCCATCATAACCTTCCCTCATTAAATATATAAATAATATTAGAAGTTTCGTATCATTTCGAATAGTCCCGTATTTAATATTATTTTTTCGACCGAAACTAGTATAAACTAGTGTATAATATACTACGATTGTTTACCGAAACTTGCGTTTCGAAAAGTTTCATAGAATCTAATTTTCAGATTATTTTTTGCATGGACTTCCATCATAACCTTCCCTCGTTAAATATATAAATAATATTAGAAGTTTCGTATCATTTCGAATAATCCCCAATTTAATTTGTTTTTTGAGAGAAACTAGTATAAACTAGTGTATAATATATTATGATTTTTTTACCAAAACATGCATGGAATACCATCATAATCTTTCCTCCTAACATAAATAAATGGTCTGAAAAGACTTGTATGATTTCAAATAGTCCCCAATTAAATTTGATTTTTTTGACTTAAACTAGTGTATAATATACTACGATTTATGACCGAAACTTGCATTTCGAAAAGTTTCATAGAATCTAATTTTCAGATGATTTTTTGCATTGACTTCCATAATAACCTTCCCTCTTAACATATATAAATGATCTGAAAAGTCTCGTATCATTTCAAATAGTCCCCAATTAAACTTTATTTTTTTGACCGAAACTAGTGTATAATATACTACGATTTTTTACCGAAAGTTGCATTTCGAAAAGTTTCATAGAATCTAATTTTCAGATGATTTTTTTCATTGACTACCATCATAACCTTCCCTCTTAACATATATAAATGATCTGAAAAGTCTCGTATCATTTCAAATAGTCCCCAATTAAGTTTCATTTTTTTGACCGAAACTAGTGTATAATATACTAATATTTTTTTACCGAAACTTGCATTTTGAAAAGTTTCATAGAATCTAATTTTCAGATGATTTTTTGCATGGACTTCCATCATAACCTTCCCGCATAAAATATATAAATGATATTATAAGTTTCGTATCATTTCGAACAGTCTCGTATTTAATATGATTTTTTTGACCAAAACTATTATAACCTAGTGTATAATATACTACGATTTTTGATCGAAACTTGCATTTCGAAAAGTTTCATAGAATCTAATTTTCATATTTTTTTTTGCATGGAATGCCATCATAACCTTCCCTCATAACATACATAAATGATATGAAAAATCACGTAACATTTCAAATAGTCCCCAATGAAATTTGTTTTTTTTTACCGAAACTAGTGTATAATATACTGCGATTTATGACTGAAACTTGCATTTCGAAAAGTTTCATAGAATCTAGTTTTCATGTTATTTTTTGCATGGACTTTCATCATAACCTTCCCTCTTAACATATATAAATAATCTTAAAAGTATCGTATCATTTCAAATAGTGCCCAATTAAATTTTGTTTTTTTGACCGTAACTATTATATAATATACTACGATTTTTGACCGAAACTTGCATTTCGAAAAGTTTCATAGAAGCTAGTTTTCAGACGATTTTTTGCATGGACTTCCTTCATAACCTTCCCTCGTTAAATATACAAATAATATTAGAAGTTTCGTATCATTTCGAACAGTCCCGTAATTAATATGATTTTTTTGATCTAAACTAGTATAAACTAGTGTATAATATACTACGATTTATGATCGAAACTTGCATTTCGAAAAGTTTCATAGAATCTAATTTACAAATATTTTTTTTTGCATGGACTTCCATCATAACATACATAAATGATCTGAAAAGTCTCGTATCATTTCAAAATGTCCCCAATGAAATTTGATTTTTTTGACCGAAACTAGTGTATAATATACTGCGATTTATGACCGAAACATGCATTTCGAAAAGTTTCATAGAATCTGGTTTTCATATTATTTTTTGCATGGACTTCCATCATAACTTTCCCTATTAACATATATAAATGATCTGAAAAGTCTCGTATCATTTCAAATAGTCCCCTATTAAATTTTATTTTTTTGACCGAAACTAATGTATGATATACTACGATTTTTGACCGAAACATGCATTTCGGAAAGTTTCATAGAATCTAATATTCAGATTATTTTTTGCTTGGACTTCCTTCATAACCTTCCCTCGTTAAATATATAAATGATATTAGAAGTTTCGTATCATTTCGAACAATCCCAAATTTAATTTGTTTTTTGAGAGAAACTAGTATAAACTAGTGTATAATATATTATGATTTTTTGACCGAAACTTGCATTTCGAAAAGCTTCATAGATCTAGATTTCAGATGATTTTGTTGCATGTACTTCCATCATAACCTTTCCTCTTAACATACATAAATGATCTGAAAAGTCTTGTATCATTTCAAATAGTCCCCAATTAAATTTAATTTTTTTTAACGAAACTAGTGTATAATATACTACGATTTATGACTTAAACTTGCATTTCGAAAAGTTTCATAGAATCTAATTTTCAGATGATTTTTTGCATGGACTTCCATCATAACCTTCCCGCGTAAAATATATAAATGATATTAGAAGTTTCGTATCATTTCGAACAGTCCCGTATTTAATATGATTTTTTTGACCGAAACTAGTGTATAATATACTAATGATTTTTGATCGAAACTTGCATTTCGAAAACTTTCATAGAATCTAATTTTCAGATTTTTTTTTTGCATGGAGTTCCATCATAACATACATAAATGATTTTAAAAGTTTCGTATCATTTCAAATAGTCCACAATGAAATTTGATTTTTTTGACCGAAACCAGTGTATAATATACTGCGATTTATGACCGAAACTTGCTTTTCGAAAAGTTTCATAGAATCTAATTTTCATATTATTTTTTGCATGGACTTCCATCATAACCTTCCCTCTTAACATATATAAATGATCTGAAAAGTCTAGTATCATTTCAAATAGTCCCCTATTAAATTTTATTTTTTTGACCGAAACTAGTGTATGATATACTACGATTTTTGACCAAAACATGCATTTCGAAAAGTTTCACAGAATCTAATTTTCAGATGATTTTTTTCTTGGACTTCCTTCATAACCTTCCCTCGTTAAATATATAAATGATATTAGAAGTTTCGTATCATTTCGAATAGTCCCCAATTTAATTTGCTTTTTGAGAGAAACTAGTATAAACAAGTGTATAATATATTATGATTTTTTGACCGAAACTTGCATTTCGAAAAGCTTCATAGATCTAGTTTTCAGATGATTTTGTTGCATGTACTTCCATCATAACCTTTCCTCTTAACATACATAAATGATCTGAAAAGTCTTGTATCATTTCAAATAGTCCCCAATTAAATTTAATATTTTTGACCGAAACTAGTGTATAATATACTAAGATCTATGACCGAAACTTGCATTTCGAAAAGTTACATAGTATCTAATTTTCATATGATTTTTTGCATGGACTTTCATGATAACCTTCCCGCGTAAAATATATAAATGATCTGAAAAGTCTCGTATCATTTGAAATAGTCCCCAATTAAATTTGATTTTTTGGACCGAAACTAGTTTATAATATACTGCGATTTTTGACCGAAACTTGCATTTCGAAATGTTTCATAGAATCTAATTTTCAGATGATTTTTTGCATGGACTTCCATAATTAACTTCCCTCTTAACATATATAATTGATCTGAAATGTCTCGTATCACTTCAAATAGTCCCCAATTAAATTTTATTTTTTTGACCGAAACTAGTGTATAATATACTACGATTTTTGACCGAAACTTGCATTTCGAAAAGTTTCAATGAATCTAATTTTCATATGGTTTTTTGCATGGAATTCCATCATAACCTTCCCTCTTAACATATATAAATGATCTGAAAAGGCTCGAATCTTTTCAAATAGTCCCCAATTAAATTTTATTTTTTTGAACGAAACTAGTGTATAATATACTACGATTTTTGATAGAAACTTGCATTTCGAAAAGTTTCATAGAATCTAATTTTCAGATGATTTTTTGCATAACTTTCATCATAACCTTCCCTCGTAAAATATATAAATGATATTAGAAGTTTTGTATCATTTCGAGCAGTCCCCGATTTAATATAATTTTTGACCGAATCTAGTATAAACTAGTGTATAATATATTATGATTTTTTGACCGAAACTTGCATTTCGAAAAGTTTCAAAGAATCTTGTTTTCAGATGATTTTTTTGCATGGACTTCCATCATAACCTTTCCTCTTAACAGACATAAATGACATGAAAATTCTCGTATCATTATAATTAGTCCCCAATTAAATGTGATTTTTTTGACCGATACTAGTGTATAATATACTACGATTTTTGATCAAAACTTACAGATATTTTTTGCAATGACTTCCATCATAACCTTCCCTCATAACATATATAAATGAGCTGAACAGTCTCATATCATTTCAAATAGTCCCCAATGAAATTTGATTTTTTTGACCGAAACTAGTGTACAATATACTGCGATTTTTTATCAAAACTTGCATTTCGAAAAGTTTCATAGAATCTAGTCATCAGATGATTTTTTGCTTGGACTTCCATCATAACCTTCCCTCTTAACATATATAAATGATCTGAAATGTCTCGTATCATTTCAAATAGTCCCCAATTAAAATTTATTTTTTTGACCGAAACTAGTGTATAATATACTAAGATTTTTGACCGAAATTTGCATTTGGAAAAGTTTCATAGAATCAAATTTTCAGATGATTTTTTGCATGGACTACCATCATAACATTCCCTCGTAAAATATATAATTGATATTAGAAGTTTCGTATCATTTCGAACAATCCCTGATTTAATTTAATTTTTTTGACCGAAACTAGTATAAACTAGTGTGTAATATACTATGATTTATGACCGAAACTTGCATTTCCAAAAGTTTCATAGAATCTAGTTTCATATTACTTTTTGCATGGACATCCATCATAACCTTCCCTCTTAACATATATAAATGACCTGAAAAGTCTCGTATCATTTTAAATAGTCCCCAATTAAATTTGATTTTTTTGACAGAAACTAGTGTATAATATACTACGATTTTTTACCGAAAGTTGCATTTCGAAAAGTTTCATAGAATCTAGTTTTCAGACGATTTTTTGCATGGACTTCCATCATAATCTTCCCTCTTAACATATATAAATTATCTAAAATGTCTCGTATCAATTCAAATATTCCCCAATTAAATTTTATTTTTGACCAAAACTAGTGTATAATATACTACAATTTTTGACCAAAACTTGCATTTCAAAAAGTTTCAAAGAATCTAATTTTCAGATGATTTTTTGCATGGACTTCCATCTTAACCTTCCCGCGTAAAATATATAAATGATATTAGAAGTTTCGTATCATTTCGAACAGTCCCGTATTTAATATGATTTTTTCAACTGAAACTAGTATAAACTAGTGTATAATATACTCGAAAAGTTTCATAGAATCTAATTTTCAGATATTTTTTTTGCATGGACTTCCATCATAACCTTCCCTCATAACATACATAAATGATATGAAAAATCACGTAACATTTCAAATAGTCCCCAATGAAATTTGATTTTTTTGACCGAAACTAGTGTATAATATACTGCGATTTATGACCGAAACATGCATTTCGAAAAGTTTCATAGAATCTAGTTTTCATATTAATTTTTTGCATGGACTTCCGTCATAACCTTTCCTCTTAACATATATAAATGATCTGAAAAGTCTCGTATCATTTCAAATAGTTCCCAATTAAATTTTTGTTTTTTTTACCGAAACTAGTGTATAATATACTACGATTTTTGACCGAAACTTGCATTGCGAAAACATTCATAGAATCTAATTTTTAGATGATTTTTTACATGGACTTCCTTCATAACCTTCCCTCGTTAAATATATAAATAATATTAGAAGTTTCGTATCTTTTCGAACAGTCCCCGATTTAATTTGATTTTTGAGAGAAACTAGTATAAACTATTGTATAATATATTATGATTTTTTGACCAAAACTTGCATTTCGAAAAGCTTCATAGATCTAGTTTTCAGATGATTTTTTTGCATGGACTACCATCATAACCTTTCCTCTTAACATACAGAAATGATATGAAAAGTCTCGTATCATTACAAATAGTCCCCAATTAAATTTTATTTTTTTGACCGAAACTAGTGTATAATATACTGATTTTTTACCGAAAATTGCATTTCGAAAAGTTTCATAGAATCTAATATTCAGATGATTTTTTGCATGGACAACCATCATAACCTTCCCTCGTAAAATATATAAATGATATTAGAAGTTTCGTATCATTTCGAACAATCCCCGATTTAATTTGATTTATGACCGAGACTAGTATAAACTAGTGTATAATATATTAAGATTTTTTGACCGAAACTTGCATTTCGAAAAGTTTCATAGCATCTAGTTTTCATATGCTTTTTTGAATGGAATTCCATCATAACCTTCCCTCTTAAAATATATTAATTATCTGAAAAGTCTCGTATCATTTCAAATAGTCCCCAATTAAATTTGATTTTTTTGACCGAAACTAGTGTATAATATACTGAGATTGTTTTTACTGAAACTTGCATTTCGAAAAGTTTCATAGAATCTAGTTTTCAAATGATTTTTTGCATGGACTTCCATCATAACCTTCCCTCTTAACATATATAAATGATCTGAAAATTCTCGTATCATTTCAAATAATCCCCAATTAAATTTGATTTTTTTGACTGAAACTAGTGTATACTATACTTCGATTTTTGACCGAAACTTGCATTTCGAAAAGTTTCATAAAATCTAATTTTCAGATGATTTTTTGCATGGCCTTCCATCATAACCTTCCCTTGTAAAATATATAAATGATATTAGAAGTTTCGTATCAATTTGAACATTCCACGATTTAATTTGATTTTTGACCGAAACTACTATTAACTAGTTTATAATATAAAATGATTTTTTGATCGAAACATGCATTTCGAAAAGTTTCATAGAATCGAATTTTCAGATGATTTTTTTGCATGGACTTCCATCATAACCTTTCCTCTTAACATATATAAATAATCTCAAAAGTCTCGTATCATTTCAAATAGTCCCCATTTATATTTTATTTTTTTGACCGAAACTATTGTATAATATACTACGATTTTTGACCGAAACTTGCATTTCGAAAAGTTTCATAGAATCTAATTTTCAGATGATTTTTTGCATGGAATTCCATCATAACCGTCCCTCATAAAATATATAAATAATATTAGAAGTTTCGTATCATTTCGAACAGTCCCTTATTTAATTTGATTTATGACCGAGATTAGTATAAACTAGTGTATAATATATTTAGATTTTTTGACCGAAACTTGCATTTCTAAAAGTTTCATAGAATCTGGTTTTCATTTGGTTTTTTACATAGATTTCCATCATAAGCTTCAATTTTAAAATATATTAATGATCTAAAAAATCTTGTATCATTTCAAATAGTCCCATATTAAATTTGAATTTTTTGACCGAAACTAGTGTATAATATACTAGGATTTTAGACGGAAACTTGCATTTCGAAAAGTTTCATAGAATCTAATTTTCAGATGATTTTTTGTATGGACATCCATCAAAACCTTCCCTAGTAAAATATATAAATTCTATTAGAAGTTTTGTATCATATCGAAAAGTTCCTGATTTTATTTGATTTTTTACCGAAACTAGTATAAACTAGTTTATAATATATTATGATTTTTTAAACAAAACTCGGATTTCGAAAAGTTTCATAGAATCTAGTTTTCAGATGATTTTTTTGCATGGACTTCCATCATAACCTTTCCTCTTAACATCATAACCTTTCCTCATATTATGATTTTTTATCGAAACTTGCATTTCGAAAAGTTTCATAGAATCTAGTCGTTAGATGATTTTTTGCATGGACTTCCATCATAACCTTACCTCTTAACATATACAAATGATCTGAAATGTCTCGTATCATTTCAAATAGTCCCCAATTAAATTTGATTTTTTTGAACGAAACTAGTGTATAATATACTTTAATTTTTGAGAGAAACTTGCATTTCAAAAATTTTCATAGAATCTAATTTTCAGATGATTTTTTGCATGGACTTCCATCATAACCTTCCCTCGTAAAATATATAAATGATATTAGAAGTTTCGTATAAATTTGAACAGTCCACGATTTAATTTGATTTTTGACCGAAACTAATATTAACTAGTTTATAATATATTATGATTTTTTGATCGAAACATGCATTTCGAAAAGTTTCATTGAATCTAGTTTTAAGATGATTTTTTCATGGACTTCCATCATAAACTTTCCTCTTAACATATATAAATAATCTCAAAAGTCTCGTATTATTTCAAATAGTTCCCATTTATATTTTATTTTTTTGACCGAAACTAATGTATAATATACTACGATTTTTGACCGATACTTGCCTTTCGAAAAGTTTCATAGAATCTAATTTTCAGATGATTTTTTGCATAGACTTTCATCATAACCTTCCCTTGTAAAATATATAAATGATATAAGAAGTTTCGTATCATTTCGAGCAGTCCCCGATTTAATTTGATTTTTGACCGAATATAGTATAAACTAGTGTATAATATATTATGATTTTTTGACCGAAACTTGCATTTCGAAAAGTTTCAAAGAATCTTGTTTTCAGATGATTTTTTTGCATGGACATCCATCACAACCTTTCCTCTTAACAGACATAAATGACATGAAAATTCTCGTATCATTATAATTAGTCCCCAATTAAATGTGATTTTTTTGACCGATACTAGTGTATAATATACTACGATTTTTGATCAAAACTTACAGATATTTTTTGCAATGACTTCCATCATAACCTTCCCTCATAACATATATAAATGAGCTGAACAGTCTCATATCATTTCAAATAGTCCCCAATGAAATTTGATTTTTTTGACCGAAACTAGTGTATAATATACTGCGATTTTTTATCAAAACTTGCATTTCGAAAAGTTTCATAGAATCTAGTCATCAGATGATTTTTTGCTTGGACTTCCATCATAACCTTCCCTCTTAACATATATAAATGATCTGAAATGTCTCGTATCATTTCAAATAGTCCCCAATTAAAATTTATTTTTTTGACCGAAACTAGTGTATAATATACTAAGATTTTTGACCGAAATTTGCATTTGGAAAAGTTTCATAGAATCAAATTTTCAGATGATTTTTTGCATGGACTACCATCATAACATTCCCTCGTAAAATATATAATTGATATTAGAAGTTTCGTATCATTTCGAACAATCCCTGATTTAATTTAATTTTTTTGACCGAAACTAGTATAAACTAGTGTGTAATATACTATGATTTATGACCGAAACTTGCATTTCCAAAAGTTTCATAGAATCTAGTTTCATATTACTTTTTGCATGGACATCCATCATAACCTTCCCTCTTAACATATATAAATGACCTGAAAAGTCTCGTATCATTTTAAATAGTCCCCAATTAAATTTGATTTTTTTGACAGAAACTAGTGTATAATATACTATGATTTTTTACCGAAACTTGCATTTCGAAAAGTTTCATAGAATCTAGTTTTCAGACGATTTTTTGCATGGACTTCCATCATAATCTTCCCTCTTAACATATATAAATTATCTAAAATGTCTCGTATCAATTCAAATATTCCCCAATTAAATTTTATTTTTGACCAAAACTAGTGTATAATATACTACAATTTTTGACCAAAACTTGCATTTCAAAAAGTTTCAAAGAATCTAATTTTCAGATGATTTTTTGCATGGACTTCCATCTTAACCTTCCCGCGTAAAATATATAAATGATATTAGAAGTTTCGTATCATTTCGAACAGTCCCGTATTTAATATGATTTTTTCAACTGAAACTAGTATAAACTAGTGTATAATATACTTTGATTTTTTTATCGAATCTTGCATTTCGAAAAGTTTCATAGAATCTAATTTTCAGATATTTTTTTTGCATGGACTTCCATCATAACCTTCCCTCATAACATACATAAATGATATGAAAAATCACGTAACATTTCAAATAGTCCCCAATGAAATTTGATTTTTTTGACCGAAACTAGTGTATAATATACTGCGATTTATGACCGAAACATGCATTTCGAAAAGTTTCATAGAATCTAGTTTTCATATTAATTTTTTGCATGGACTTCCATCATAACCTTTCCTCTTAACATATATAAATGATCTGAAAAGTCTCGTATCATTTCAAATAGTTCCCAATTAAATTTTTGTTTTTTTTACCGAAACTAGTGTATAATATAATACGATTTTTGACCGAAACTTGCATTGCGAAAACATTCATAGAATCTAATTTTTAGATGATTTTTTGCATGGACTTCCTTCATAACCTTCCCTCGTTAAATATATAAATAATATTAGAAGTTTCGTATCTTTTCGAACAGTCCCCGATTTAATTTGATTTTTGAGAGAAACTAGTATAAACTATTGTATAATATATTATGATTTTTTGACCAAAACTTGCATTTCGAAAAGCTTCATAGATCTAGTTTTCAGATGATTTTTTTGCATGGACTACCATCATAACCTTTCCTCTTAACATACAGAAATGATATGAAAAGTCTCGTATCATTTAAAATAGTCCCCAATTAAATTTTATTTTTTTGACCGAAACTAGTGTATAATATACTGATTTTTTACCGAAAATTGCATTTCGAAAAGTTTCATAGAATCTAATATTCAGATGATTTTTTGCATGGACAACCATCATAACCTTCCCTCGTAAAATATATAAATGATATTAGAAGTTTCGTATCATTTCGAACAATCCCCGATTTAATTCGATTTATGACCGAGACTAGTATAAACTAGTGTATAATATATTAAGATTTTTTGACCGAAACTTGCATTTCGAAAAGTTTCATAGCATCTAGTTTTCATATGCTTTTTTGAATGGAATTCCATCATAACCTTCCCTCTTAAAATATATTAATTATCTGAAAAGTCTCGTATCATTTCAAATAGTCCCCAATTAAATTTGATTTTTTTGACCGAAACTAGTGTATAATATACTGCGATTGTTTTTACTGAAACTTGCATTTCGAAAAGTTTCATAGAATCTAGTTTTCAAATGATTTTTTGCATGGACTTCCATCATAACCTTCCCTCTTAACATATATAAATGATCTGAAAATTCTCGTATCATTTCAAATAATCCCCAATTAAATTTGATTTTTTTGACTGAAACTAGTGTATACTATACTTCGATTTTTGACCGAAACTTGCATTTCGAAAAGTTTCATAAAATCTAATTTTCAGATGATTTTTTGCATGGCCTTCCATCATAACCTTCCCTTGTAAAATATATAAATGATATTAGAAGTTTCGTATCAATTTGAACATTCCACGATTTAATTTGATTTTTGACCGAAACTACTATTAACTAGTTTATAATATAAAATGATTTTTTGATCGAAACATGCATTTCGAAAAGTTTCATAGAATCGAATTTTCAGATGATTTTTTTGCATGGACTTCCATCATAACCTTTCCTCTTAACATATATAAATAATCTCAAAAGTCTCGTATCATTTCAAATAGTCCCCATTTATATTTTATTTTTTTGACCGAAACTATTGTATAATATACTACGATTTTTGACCGAAACTTGCATTTCGAAAAGTTTCATAGAATCTAATTTTCAGATGATTTTTTGCATGGAATTCCATCATAACCGTCCCTCATAAAATATATAAATAATATTAGAAGTTTCGTATCATTTCGAACAGTCCCTTATTTAATTTGATTTATGACCGAGATTAGTATAAACTAGTGTATAATATATTTAGATTTTTTGACCGAAACTTGCATTTCTAAAAGTTTCATAGAATCTGGTTTTCATTTGGTTTTTTACATAGATTTCCATCATAAGCTTCCATTTTAAAATATATTAATGATCTAAAAAATCTTGTATCATTTCAAATAGTCCCATATTAAATTTGAATTTTTTGACCGAAACTAGTGTATAATATACTAGGATTTTAGACGGAAACTTGCATTTCGAAAAGTTTCAGAGAATCTAATTTTCAGATGATTTTTTGTATGGACATCCATCAAAACCTTCCCTAGTAAAATATATAAATTCTATTAGAAGTTTTGTATCATATCGAAAAGTTCCTGATTTTATTTGATTTTTTACCGAAAGTAGTATAAACTAGTTTATAATATATTATGATTTTTTAAACAAAACTCGGATTTCGAAAAGTTTCATAGAATCTAGTTTTCAGATGATTTTTTTGCATGGACTTCCATCATAACCTTTCCTCTTAACATCATAACCTTTCCTCATATTATGATTTTTTATCGAAACTTGCATTTCGAAAAGTTTCATAGAATCTAGTCGTTAGATGATTTTTTGCATGGACTTCCATCATAACCTTACCTCTTAACATATATAAATGATCTGAAATGTCTCGTATCATTTCAAATAGTCCCCAATTAAATTTGATTTTTTTGAACGAAACTAGTGTATAATATACTTTAATTTTTGAGAGAAACTTGCATTTCAAAAATTTTCATAGAATCTAATTTTCAGATGATTTTTTGCATGGACTTCCATCATAACCTTCCCTCGTAAAATATATAAATGATATTAGAAGTTTCGTATAAATTTGAACAGTCCACGATTTAATTTGATTTTTGACCGAAACTAATATTAACTAGTTTATAATATATTATGATTTTTTGATCGAAACATGCATTTCGAAAAGTTTCATTGAATCTAGTTTTCAGATGATTTTTTCATGGACTTCCATCATAAACTTTCCTCTTAACATATATAAATAATCTCAAAAGTCTCGTATTATTTCAAATAGTTCCCATTTATATTTTATTTTTTTGACCGAAACTAATGTATAATATACTACGATTTTTGACCGAAACTTGCCTTTCGAAAAGTTTCATAGAATCTAATTTTCAGATGATTTTTTGCATAGACTTTCATCATAACCTTCCCTTGTAAAATATATAAATGATATAAGAAGTTTCGTATCATTTCGAGCAGTCCCCGATTTAATTTGATTTTTGACCGAATATAGTATAAACTAGTGTATAATATATTATGATTTTTTGACCGAAACTTGCATTTCGAAAAGTTTCAAAGAATCTTGTTTTCAGATGATTTTTTTGCATGGACATCCATCACAACCTTTCCTCTTAACAGACACAAATGACATGAAAAGTATCGTATCATTTCAAATAGTCCCCAATTAAATGTGATTTTATTGACCGAAACTAGTGTATAATATACTATGATTTATGATCGAAACTTGCATTTCGAAAAGTTTCATAGAATCTAATTTTCAGATATTTTTTGCAATGACTTCCATCATAACCTTCCCTCATAACATACATAAATGATCTAGAATGTCTCGTATCATTTCAAATAGTCCCCAATGAAATTTGATATTTTTGACCGAAACTAGTGCATAATATACTGCGATTTTTTATCGAAACTTGCATTTCGAAAAGTTTCATAGAATCTAGTCGTCAGATGATTTTTTGCATGGACTTCCATCATAACCTTCCCTCTTAACATATATAAATGATCTGAAAAGTCTCGTATCATTTCAAATAGTCCCCAATTAAATTTGATTTTTTTGACCGAAACTAGTGTATAATATACTTCGATTTTTGACCGAAACTTGCATTTCGAAAAGTTTCATAGAATCTAATTTTCAGATGATTTTTTGTATGGACTTCCATCAAAACCTTCCCTCGTAAAATATATAAATTATATTAGAAGTTTCGTATCATTTTGAACAGTTCCTGATTTTATTTGATTTTTTACCGAAACTAGTATAAATTAGTTTATAATATATTATGAATTTTTGACCGAAACATGGATTTCAAAAAGTTTCATAGAATCTAGTTTTCAGATGATTTTTTTGCACGGACTTCCGTCATAACCTTTCCTCTTAACATACATAAATGATCAGAAAAGTCTCAATCATTTCAAATAGTCCCCAATTAAATTTGATTTTTTTGAACGAAACTAGTGTATAATATACTGCAATTTTTGACCGAAACTTGCATTTCAAAAAGTTTCATAGAATCTAATTTTCAGATGATTTTTTGCATGGACAACCATCATAACCTTCCTTCGTAAAATATTTAAATGATATTAGAAGTTTCGTATCATTTCGAACAGTCCCCGATTTGATTTGATTTATGACCGAGACTAGTATAAACTAGTGTATAATATATTAAGATTTTTTGACCGAAACTTGCATTTCGAAAAGTTTCATACCATCTAGTTTTCATATGCTTTTTTGCATGGAATTCAATCATAACCATCCCTCTTAAAATATATAAATTATCTGAAAAGTCGCGTATCATTTCAAATAGTCCCCAATTAAATTTGATTTTTTTGACCGAAACTAGTGTATAATATACTGCGATTGTTTTACCGAAACTTTCATTTCGAAAAGTTTCATAGAATCTAGATTTCAGATGATTTTTTGCATGGACTTCCATCATAACCTTCCCTCTTAACATATATAAATGATCTGAAAAGTCTCATATCATTTCAAATAATCCCCAATTAAATTTGATTTTTTTGACCGAAACTAGTGTATAATATACTTGGATTTTTGACCGAAACTTGCATTTCGAAAAGTTTCATAGAATCTAATTTTCAGATGATTTTTTGCATGGACTTCCATCATAACCTTCCCTCGTAAAATATATAAATGATATTAGAAGTTTCGTATCAATTTGAACAGTCCACGATTTAATTTGATTTTTGACCGAAACTAATATTAACTAGTTTATAATATATTATGATTTTTTGATCGAAACATGCATTTCGAAAAGTTTCATTGAATCTAGTTTTCATATGATTTTTTTCATGGACTTCCATCATAAAATTTCCTCTTAACATATATAAATGATCTCAAAAGTCTCGTATTATTTCAAATAGTTCCCATTTATATTTTATTTTTTTGACCGAAACTAATGTATAATATACTACGATTTTTGACCGAAACTTGCCTTTCGAAAAGTTTCATAGAATCTAATTTTCAGATTATTTTTTGCATAGACTTTCATCATAACCTTCCCTTGTAAAATATATAAATGATATAAGAAGTTTCGTATCATTTCGAACAGTCCCCGATTTAATTTTATTTTTGACCGAATATAGTATAAACTAGTGTATAATATATTATGATTTTATGACTGAAACTTGCATTTCGAAAAGTTTCAAAGAATCTTGTTTTCAGATGATTTTTTTGCATGGACATCCATCACAACCTTTCCTCTTAACAAACACAAATGACATGAAAAGTATCGTATCATTTCAAATAGTCCCCAATTAAATGTGATTTTATTGACCGAAACTAGTGTATAATATACTATGATTTATGATCGAAACTTGCATTTCGAAAAGTTTCATAGAATCTAATTTTCAGATATTTTTTGCAATGACTTCCATCATAACCTTCCCTCATAACATACATAAATGATCTAGAATGTCTCGTATCATTTCAAATAGTCCCCAATGAAATTTGATATTTTTGACCGAAACTAGTGTATAATATACTGCGATTTTTTATCGAAACTTGCATTTCGAAAAGTTTCATAGAATCTAGTCGTCAGATGATTTTTTGCATGGACTTCCATCATAACCTTCCCTCTTAACATATATAAATGATCTGAAAAGTCTCGTATCATTTCAAATAGTCCCCAATTAAATTTGATTTTTTTGACCGAAACTAGTGTATAATATACTTCGATTTTTGACCGAAACTTGCATTTCGAAAAGTTTCATAGAATCTAATTTTCAGATGATTTTTTGTATGGACTTCCATCAAAACCTTCCCTCGTAAAATATATAAATTATATTAGAAGTTTCGTATCATTTCGAACAGTTCCTGATTTTATTTGATTTTTTACCGAAACTAGTATAAATTAGTTTATAATATATTATGAATTTTTGACCGAAACATGGATTTCAAAAAGTTTCATAGAATCTAGTTTTCAGATGATTTTTTTGCACGGACTTCCGTCATAACCTTTCCTCTTAACATACATAAATGATCAGAAAAGTCTCAATCATTTCAAATAGTCCCCAATTAAATTTGATTTTTTTGAACGAAACTAGTGTATAATATACTGCAATTTTTGACCGAAACTTGCATTTCAAAAAGTTTCATAGAATCTAATTTTCAGATGATTTTTTGCATGGACAACCATCATAACCTTCCTTCGTAAAATATTTAAATGATATTAGAAGTTTCGTATCATTTCGAACAGTCCCCGATTTGATTTGATTTATGACCGAGACTAGTATAAACTAGTGTATAATATATTAAGATTTTTTGACCGAAACTTGCATTTCGAAAAGTTTCATAGCATCTAGTTTTCATATGCTTTTTTGCATGGAATTCAATCATAACCATCCCTCTTAAAATATATAAATTATCTGAAAAGTCGCGTATCATTTCAAATAGTCCCCAATTAAATTTGATTTTTTTGACCGAAACTAGTGTATAATATACTGCGATTGTTTTACCGAAACTTTCATTTCGAAAAGTTTCATAGAATCTAGATTTCAGATGATTTTTTGCATGGACTTCCATCATAACCTTCCCTCTTAACATATATAAATGATCTGAAAAGTCTCATATCATTTCAAATAATCCCCAATTAAATTTGATTTTTTTGACCGAAACTAGTGTATAATATACTTGGATTTTTGACCGAAACTTGCATTTCGAAAAGTTTCATAGAATCTAATTTTCAGATGATTTTTTGCATGGACTTCCATCATAACCTTCCCTCGTAAAATATATAAATGATATTAGAAGTTTCGTATCAATTTGAACAGTCCACGATTTAATTTGATTTTTGACCGAAACTAATATTAACTAGTTTATAATATATTATGATTTTTTGATCGAAACATGCATTTCGAAAAGTTTCATTGAATCTAGTTTTCATATGATTTTTTTCATGGACTTCCATCATAAACTTTCCTCTTAACATATATAAATGATCTCAAAAGTCTCGTATTATTTCAAATAGTTCCCATTTATATTTTATTTTTTTGACCGAAACTAATGTATAATATACTACGATTTTTGACCGAAACTTGCCTTTCGAAAAGTTTCATAGAATCTAATTTTCAGATTATTTTTTGCATAGACTTTCATCATAACCTTCCCTTGTAAAATATATAAATGATATAAGAAGTTTCGTATCATTTCGAACAGTCCCCGATTTAATTTGATTTTTGACCGAATATAGTATAAACTAGTGTATAATATATTATGATTTTATGACTGAAACTTGCATTTCGAAAAGTTTCAAAGAATCTTGTTTTCAGATGATTTTTTTGCATGGACTTCCATCATAACCTTTCCTCTTAACAAACACAAATGACATGAAAAGTATCGTATCATTTCAAATAGTCCCCAATTAAATGTGATTTTATTGACCGAAACTAGTGTATAATATACTACGATTTATGATCGAAACTTGCATTTCGAAAAGTTTCATAGAATCTAATTTTCAGATATTTTTTGCAATGACTTCCATCATAACCTTCCCTCATAACATACATAAATGATCTAGAATGTCTCGTATCATTTCAAATAGTCCCCAATGAAATTTGATATTTTTGACCGAAACTAGTGTATAATATACTGCGATTTTTTATCGAAACTTGCATTTCGAAAAGTTTCATAGAATCTAGTCGTCAGATGATTTTTTGCATGGACTTCCATCATAACCTTCCCTCTTAACATATATAAATGATCTGAAATGTCTCGTATCATTTCAAATAGTCCCCAATTAAATTTGATTTATTTGAACGAAACTAGTGTATAATATACTGCAATTTTTGACAGAAACTTGCATTTCAAATAGTTTCATAGAATCTAATTTTCAGATGATTTTTTTCTTGGACAACCATCAAAACCTTCCCTCGTAAAATATTTAAATGATATTAGAAGTTTCGTAGCATTTCGAATAGTCCCCGATTTGATTTGATTTATGACCGAGACTACTATAAACTAGTGTATAATATATTAAGAATTTTTGACCGAAACTTGCATTTCGAAAAGTTTCATAGCATCTAGTTTTCATATGATTTTTTGCATGGAATTCCATCATAACCTTCCCTCTTAAAATATATGAATGATCTGAAACGTCTCGTATCATTTCAAATAGTCCTCAATTAAATTTGATTTTTTTGACCGAAACAAGTGTATAATATACTGCGATTTTTTTACCGAAACTTTCATTTCGAAAAGTTTCATAGAATCTAGTTTTCAGATGATTTTTTGCATGGACTTCCATCATAACCTTCCCTCTTAACATATATAAATGATCTGAAAAGTCTCGTATCATTTCAAATAATCCCCAATTAAATTTGATTTTTTTGACCGAAACTAGTGTATAATATACTTCAATTTTTGACCGAAACTTGCATTTCGAAAAGTTTCATAGAATCTAATTTTCAGATGATTATTTGTATGGACTTCCATCAAAACCTTCCCTCGTAAAATATATAAATTCTAATAGAAGTTTCGTATCATTTCGAACAGTTCCTGATTTTATTTGATTTTTAACCGAAACTAATATAAACTAGTTTATAATATATTATGATATTTTGACCGAAACATGGATTTCGAAAAGTTTCATAGAATCTAGTTTTCAGATGATTTTTTTGCACGGACTTCCGTCATAACCTTTCCTCTTAACATACATAAATGATCAGAAAAGTCTCAATCATTTCAAATAGTCCCCAATTAAGTTTGATTTTTTTGAACGAAACTAGTGTATAATATACTGCAATTTTTGACCGAAACTTGCATTTCAAAAAGTTTCATAGAATCTAATTTTCAGATGATTTTTTGCATGGACAACCATCATAACCTTCCTTCGTAAAATATTTAAATGATATTAGAAGTTTCGTATCATTTCGAACAGTCCCCGATTTGATTTGATTTATGACCGAGACTAGTATAAACTAGTGTATAATATATTAAGATTTTTTGACCGAAACTTGCATTTCGAAAAGTTTCATAGCATCTAGTTTTCATATGCTTTTTTGCATGGAATTCAATCATAACCTTCCCTCTTAAAATATATAAATTATCTGAAAAGTCTCGTATCATTTCAAATAGTCCCCAATTAAATTTGATTTTTTTGACCGAAACTAGTGTATAATATACTGCGATTTTTTTACCGAAACTTTCATTTCGAAAAGTTTCATAGAATCTAGTTTTCAGATGATTTTTTGCATGGACTTCCATCATAACCTTCCCTCTTAACATATATAAATGATCTGAAAAGTCTCATATCATTTCAAATAATCCCCAATTAAATTTGATTTTTTTGACCGAAACTAGTGTATAATATACTTGGATTTTTGACCGAAACTTGCATTTCGAAAAGTTTCATAGAATCTAATTTTCAGATGATTTTATGCATGGAATTCCATCATAACCTTCCCTCGTAAAATATATAAATGATATTAGAAGTTTCGTATCAATTTGAACAGTCCACGGTTTAATTTGATTTTTGACCGAAACTACCATTAACTAGTTTATAATATATTAAGATTTTTTGATCGAAACATGCATTTTGAAAAGTTTCATTGAATCTAGTTTTCATATGATTTTTTTCATGGACTTCCATCATAAACTTTCCTCTTAACATATATAAATGATCTCAAAAGTCTCGTATTATTTCAAATAGTTCCCATTTATATTTTATTTTTTTGACCGAAACTAATGTATAATATACTACGATTTTTGACCGAAACTTGCCTTTCGAAAAGTTTCATAGAATCTAATTTTCAGATGATTTTTTGCATAGACTTTCATCATAACCTTCCCTTGTAAAATATATAAATGATAGAAGAAGTTTCGTATCATTTCGAACAGTCCCCGATTTAATTTGATTTTTGACCGAATATAGTATAAACTAGTGTATAATATATTATGATTTTTTGACTGAAACTTGCATTTCGAAAAGTTTCAAAGAATCTTGTTTTCAGATGATTTTTTTGCATGGACTTCCATCATAACCTTTCCTCTTAACAAACACAAATGACATGAAAAGTATCGTATCATTTCAAATAGTCCCCAATTAAATGTGATTTTATTGACCGAAACTAGTGTATAATATACTACGATTTATGATCGAAACTTGCATTTCGAAAAGTTTCATAGAATCTAATTTTCAGATATTTTTTGCAATGACTTCCATCATAACCTTCCCTCATAACATACATAAATGATCTAGAATGTCTCGTATCATTTCAAATAGTCCCCAATGAAATTTGATATTTTTGACCGAAACTAGTGTATAATATACTGCTATTTTTTATCGAAACTTGCATTTCGAAAAGTTTCATAGAATCTAGTCGTCAGATGATTTTTTGCATGCACTTCCATCATAACCTTCCCTCTTAACATATATAAATGATCTGAAATGTCTCGTATCATTTCAAATAGTCCCCAATTAAATTTGATTTTTTTGAACGAAACTAGTGTATAATATACTGCAATTTTTGACAGAAACTTGCATTTCAAAATGTTTCATAGAATCTAATTTTCAGATGATTTTTTTCTTGGACAACCATCATAACCTTCCCTCGTAAAATATTTAAATGATATTAGAAGTTTCGTATCATTTCGAACAGTCCCCGATTTGATTTGATTTATGACCGAGACTACTATAAACTAGTGTATAATATATTAAGATTTTTTGACCGAAACTTGCATTTCGAAAAGTTTCATAGCATCTAGTTTTCATATGATTTTTTGCATGGAATTCCATCATAACCTTCCCTCTTAAAATATATAAATGATCTGAAACGTCTCGTATCATTTCAAATAGTCCTCAATTAAATTTGATTTTTTTGACCGAAACTAGTGTATAATATACTGCGATTTTTTTACCGAAACTTTCATTTCGAAAAGTTTCATAGAATCTAGTTTTCAGATGATTTTTTGCATGGACTTCCATCATAACATTCCCTCTTAACATATATAAATGATTTGAAATGTCTCGTATCATTTCAAATAATCCCCAATTAAATTTGATTTTTTTGACCGAAACTAGTGTATAATATACTTCGATTTTTGACCGAAACTTGCATTTCGAAGAGTTTCATAGAATCTAATTTTCAGATGATTTTTTGTATGGACTTCCATCAAAACCTTCCCTCGTAAAATATATAAATTCTATTAGAAGTTTCGTATCATTTCGAACAGTTCCTGATTTTATTTGATTTTTTACCGAAACTAGTATAAACAAGTGTATAATATATTATGATTTTTTGACCGAAACATGGATTTCGAAAAGTTTCAAAGAATCTAGTTTTCAGATGATTTTTTTGCACGGACTTCCGTCATAACCTTTCCTCTTAAAATACATAAATGATCAGAAAAGTCTCAATCATTTCAAATAGTCCCCAATTAAATTTGATTTTTTTGAACGAAACTAGTGTATAATATACTGCAATTTTTGACCGAAACTTGCATTTCAAAAAGTTTCATTGAATCTAATTTTCAGATGATTTTTTGCATGGACAACCATCATAACCTTCCTTCGTAAAATATTAAATGATATTAGAAGTTTCGTATCATTTCGAACAGTCCCCGATTTGATTTGATTTATGACCGAGACTAGTATAAACTAGTGTATAATATATTAAGATTTTTTGACCGAAACTTGCATTTCGAAAAGTTTCATAGCATCTAGTTTTCATATGCTTTTTTGCATGGAATTCAATCATAACCATCCCTCTTAAAATATATAAATTATCTGAAAAGTCGCGTATCATTTCAAATAGTCCCCAATTAAATTTGATTTTTTTGACCGAAACTAGTGTATAATATACTGCGATTGTTTTACCGAAACTTTCATTTCGAAAAGTTTCATAGAATCTAGTTTTCAGATGATTTTTTGCATGGACTTCCATCATAACCTTCCCTCTTAACATATATAAATGATCTGAAAAGTCTCATATCATTTCAAATAATCCCCAATTAAATTTGATTTTTTTGACCGAAACTAGTGTATAATATACTTGGATTTTTGACCGAAACTTGCATTTCGAAAAGTTTCATAGAATCTAATTTTCAGATGATTTTTTGCATGGACTTCCATCATAACCTTCCCTCGTAAAATATATAAATGATATTAGAAGTTTCGTATCAATTTGAACAGTCCACGATTTAATTTGATTTTTGACCGAAACTAATATTAACTAGTTTATAATATATTATGATTTTTTGATCGAAACATGCATTTCGAAAAGTTTCATTGAATCTAGTTTTCATATGATTTTTTTCATGGACTTCCATCATAAACTTTCCTCTTAACATATATAAATGATCTCAAAAGTCTCGTATTATTTCAAATAGTTCCCATTTATATTTTATTTTTTTGACCGAAACTAATGTATAATATACTACGATTTTTGACCGAAACTTGCCTTTCGAAAAGTTTCATAGAATCTAATTTTCAGATTATTTTTTGCATAGACTTTCATCATAACCTTCCCTTGTAAAATATATAAATGATATAAGAAGTTTCGTATCATTTCGAACAGTCCCCGATTTAATTTGATTTTTGACCGAATATAGTATAAACTAGTGTATAATATATTATGATTTTATGACTGAAACTTGCATTTCGAAAAGTTTCAAAGAATCTTGTTTTCAGATGATTTTTTTGCATGGACATCCATCACAACCTTTCCTCTTAACAAACACAAATGACATGAAAAGTATCGTATCATTTCAAATAGTCCCCAATTAAATGTGATTTTATTGACCGAAACTAGTGTATAATATACTATGATTTATGATCGAAACTTGCATTTCGAAAAGTTTCATAGAATCTAATTTTCAGATATTTTTTGCAATGACTTCCATCATAACCTTCCCTCATAACATACATAAATGATCTAGAATGTCTCGTATCATTTCAAATAGTCCCCAATGAAATTTGATATTTTTGACCGAAACTAGTGTATAATATACTGCGATTTTTTTATCGAAACTTGCATTTCGAAAAGTTTCATAGAATCTAGTCGTCAGATGATTTTTTGCATGGACTTCCATCATAACCTTCCCTCTTAACATATATAAATGATCTGAAAAGTCTCGTATCATTTCAAATAGTCCCCAATTAAATTTGATTTTTTTGACCGAAACTAGTGTATAATATACTTCGATTTTTGACCGAAACTTGCATTTCGAAAAGTTTCATAGAATCTAATTTTCAGATGATTTTTTGTATGGACTTCCATCAAAACCTTCCCTCGTAAAATATATAAATTATATTAGATGTTTCGTATCATTTCGAACAGTTCCTGATTTTATTTGATTTTTTACCGAAACTAGTATAAATTAGTTTATAATATATTATGAATTTTTGACCGAAACATGGATTTCAAAAAGTTTCATAGAATCTAGTTTTCAGATGATTTTTTTGCACGGACTTCCGTCATAACCTTTCCTCTTAACATACATAAATGATCAGAAAAGTCTCAATCATTTCAAATAGTCCCCAATTAAATTTGATTTTTTTGAACGAAACTAGTGTATAATATACTGCAATTTTTGACCGAAACTTGCATTTCAAAAAGTTTCATAGAATCTAATTTTCAGATGATTTTTTGCATGGACAACCATCATAACCTTCCTTCGTAAAATATTTAAATGATATTAGAAGTTTCGTATCATTTCGAACAGTCCCCGATTTGATTTGATTTATGACCGAGACTAGTATAAACTAGTGTATAATATATTAAGATTTTTTGACCGAAACTTGCATTTCGAAAAGTTTCATAGCATCTAGTTTTCATATGCTTTTTTGCATGGAATTCAATCATAACCATCCCTCTTAAAATATATAAATTATCTGAAAAGTCGCGTATCATTTCAAATAGTCCCCAATTAAATTTGATTTTTTTGACCGAAACTAGTGTATAATATACTGCGATTGTTTTACCGAAACTTTCATTTCGAAAAGTTTCATAGAATCTAGTTTTCAGATGATTTTTTGCATGGACTTCCATCATAACCTTCCCTCTTAACATATATAAATGATCTGAAAAGTCTCATATCATTTCAAATAATCCCCAATTAAATTTGATTTTTTTGACCGAAACTAGTGTATAATATACTTGGATTTTTGACCGAAACTTGCATTTCGAAAAGTTTCATAGAATCTAATTTTCAGATGATTTTTTGCATGGACTTCCATCATAACCTTCCCTCGTAAAATATATAAATGATATTAGAAGTTTCGTATCAATTTGAACAGTCCACGATTTAATTTGATTTTTGACCGAAACTAATATTAACTAGTTTATAATATATTATGATTTTTTGATCGAAACATGCATTTCGAAAAGTTTCATTGAATCTAGTTTTCATATGATTTTTTTCATGGACTTCCATCATAAACTTTCCTCTTAACATATATAAATGATCTCAAAAGTCTCGTATTATTTCAAATAGTTCCCATTTATATTTTATTTTTTTGACCGAAACTAATGTATAATATACTACGATTTTTGACCGAAACTTGCCTTTCGAAAAGTTTCATAGAATCTAATTTTCAGATTATTTTTTGCATAGACTTTCATCATAACCTTCCCTTGTAAAATATATAAATGATATAAGAAGTTTCGTATCATTTCGAACAGTCCCCGATTTAATTTGATTTTTGACCGAATATAGTATAAACTAGTGTATAATATATTATGATTTTATGACTGAAACTTGCATTTCGAAAAGTTTCAAAGAATCTTGTTTTCAGATGATTTTTTTGCATGGACTTCCATCATAACCTTTCCTCTTAACAAACACAAATGACATGAAAAGTATCGTATCATTTCAAATAGTCCCCAATTAAATGTGATTTTATTGACCGAAACTAGTGTATAATATACTACGATTTATGATCGAAACTTGCATTTCGAAAAGTTTCATAGAATCTAATTTTCAGATATTTTTTGCAATGACTTCCATCATAACCTTCCCTCATAACATACATAAATGATCTAGAATGTCTCGTGTCATTTCAAATAGTCCCCAATGAAATTTGATATTTTTGACCGAAACTAGTGTATAATATACTGCGATTTTTTATCGAAACTTGCATTTCGAAAAGTTTCATAGAATCTAGTCGTCAGATGATTTTTTGCATGGACTTCCATCATAACCTTCCCTCTTAACATATATAAATGATCTGAAATGTCTCGTATCATTTCAAATAGTCCCCAATTAAATTTGATTTATTTGAACGAAACTAGTGTATAATATACTGCAATTTTTGACAGAAACTTGCATTTCAAATAGTTTCATAGAATCTAATTTTCAGATGATTTTTTTCTTGGACAACCATCAAAACCTTCCCTCGTAAAATATTTAAATGATATTAGAAGTTTCGTAGCATTTCGAACAGTCCCCGATTTGATTTGATTTATGACCGAGACTACTATAAACTAGTGTATAATATATTAAGAATTTTTGACCGAAACTTGCATTTCGAAAAGTTTCATAGCATCTAGTTTTCATATGATTTTTTGCATGGAATTCCATCATAACCTTCCCTCTTAAAATATATGAATGATCTGAAACGTCTCGTATCATTTCAAATAGTCCTCAATTAAATTTGATTTTTTTGACCGAAACAAGTGTATAATATACTGCGATTTTTTTACCGAAACTTTCATTTCGAAAAGTTTCATAGAATCTAGTTTTCAGATGATTTTTTGCATGGACTTCCATCATAACCTTCCCTCTTAACATATATAAATGATCTGAAAAGTATCGTATCATTTCACATAATCCCCAATTAAATTTGATTTTTTTTACCGAAACTAGTGTATAATATACTTCAATTTTTGACCGAAACTTGCATTTCGAAAAGTTTCATAGAATCTAATTTTCAGATGATTATTTGTATGGACTTCCATCAAAACCTTCCCTCGTAAAATATATAAATTCTATTAGAAGTTTCGTATCATTTCGAACAGTTCCTGATTTTATTTGATTTTTAACCGAAACTAATATAAACTAGTTTATAATATATTATGATATTTTGACCGAAACATGGATTTCGAAAAGTTTCATAGAATCTAGTTTTCAGATGATTTTTTTGCACGGACTTCCGTCATAACCTTTCCTCTTAACATTCATAAATGATCAGAAAAGTCTCAATCATTTCAAATAGTCCCCAATTAAGTTTGATTTTTTTGAACGAAACTAGTGTATAATATACTGCAATTTTTGACCGAAACTTGCATTTCAAAAAGTTTCATAGAATCTAATTTTCAGATGATTTTTTGCATGGACAAACATCATAACCTTCCTTCGTAAAATATTTAAATGATATTAGAAGTTTCGTATCATTTCGAACAGTCCCCGATTTGATTTGATTTATGACCGAGACTAGTATAAACTAGTGTATAATATATTAAGATTTTTTGACCGAAACTTGCATTTCGAAAAGTTTCATAGCATCTAGTTTTCATATGCTTTTTTGCATGGAATTCAATCATAACCTTCCCTCTTAAAATATATAAATTATCTGAAAAGTCTCGTATCATTTCAAATAGTCCCCAATTAAATTTGATTTTTTTGACCGAAACTAGTGTATAATATACTGCGATTTTTTTACCGAAACTTTCATTTCGAAAAGTTTCATAGAATCTAGTTTTCAGATGATTTTTTGCATGGACTTCCATCATAACCTTCCCTCTTAACATATATAAATGATCTGAAAAGTCTCATATCATTTCAAATAATCCCCAATTAAATTTGATTTTTTTGACCGAAACTAGTGTATAATATACTTGGATTTTTGACTGAAACTTGCATTTCGAAAAGTTTCATAGAATCTAATTTTCAGATGATTTTTTGCATGGAATTCCATCATAACCTTCCCTCGTAAAATATATAAATGATATTAGAAGTTTCGTATCAATTTGAACAGTCCACGGTTTAATTTGATTTTTGACCGAAACTACCATTAACTAGTTTATAATATATTAAGATTTTTTGATCGAAACATGCATTTCGAAAAGTTTCATTGAATCTAGTTTTCATATGATTTTTTTCATGGACTTCCATCATAAACTTTCCTCTTAACATACATAAATGATCTCAAAAGTCTCGTATTATTTCAAATAGTTCCCATTTATATTTTTTTTTTTTGACCGAAACTAACGTATAATATACTACGATTTTTGACCGAAACTTGCCTTTCGAAAAGTTTCATAGAATCTAATTTTCAGATGATTTTTTGCATAGACTTTCATCATAACCTTCCCTTGTAAAATATATAAATGATATAAGAAGTTTCGTATCATTTCGAACAGTCCCCGATTTAATTTGATTTTTGACCGAATATAGTATAAACTAGTGTATAATATATTATGATTTTTTGACTGAAACTTGCATTTCGAAAAGTTTCAAAGAATCTTGTTTTCAGATGATTTTTTTGCATGGACTTCCATCATAACCTTTCCTCTTAACAAACACAAATGACATGAAAAGTATCGTATCATTTCAAATAGTCCCCAATTAAATGTGATTTTATTGACCGAAACTAGTGTATAATATACTACGATTTATGATCGAAACTTGCATTTCGAAAAGTTTCATAGAATCTAATTTTCAGATATTTTTTGCAATGACTTCCATCATAACCTTCCCTCATAACATACATAAATGATCTAGAATGTCTCGTATCATTTCAAATAGTCCCCAATGAAATTTGATATTTTTGACCGAAACTAGTGTATAATATACTGCTATTTTTTATCGAAACTTGCATTTCGAAAAGTTTCATAGAATCTAGTCGTCAGATGATTTTTTGCATGCACTTCCATCATAACCTTCCCTCTTAACATATATAAATGATCTGAAATGTCTCGTATCATTTCAAATAGTCCCCAATTAAATTTGATTTTTTTGAACGAAACTAGTGTATAATATACTGCAATTTTTGACAGAAACTTGCATTTCAAAATGTTTCATAGAATCTAATTTTCAGATGATTTTTTTCTTGGACAACCATCATAACCTTCCCTCGTAAAATATTTAAATGATATTAGAAGTTTCGTATCATTTCGAACAGTCCCCGATTTGATTTGATTTATGACCGAGACTACTATAAACTAGTGTATAATATATTAAGATTTTTTGACCGAAACTTGCATTTCGAAAAGTTTCATAGCATCTAGTTTTCATATGATTTTTTGCATGGAATTCCATCATAACCTTCCCTCTTAAAATATATAAATGATCTGAAACGTCTCGTATCATTTCAAATAGTCCTCAATTAAATTTGATTTTTTTGACCGAAACTAGTGTATAATATACTGCGATTTTTTTACCGAAACTTTCATTTCGAAAAGTTTCATAGAATCTAGTTTTCAGATGATTTTTTGCATGGACTTCCATCATAACATTCCCTCTTAACATATATAAATGATCTGAAATGTCTCGTATCATTTCAAATAATCCCCAATTCAATTTGATTTTTTTGACCGAAACTAGTGTATAATATACTTCGATTTTTGACCGAAACTTGCATTTCGAAAAGTTTCATAGAATCTAATTTTCAGATGATTTTTTGTATGGACTTCCATCAAAACCTTCCCTCGTAAAATATATAAATTCTATTAGAAGTTTCGTATCATTTCGAACAGTTCCTGATTTTATTTGATTTTTTACCGAAACTAGTATAAACAAGTGTATAATATATTATGATTTTTTGACCGAAACATGGATTTCGAAAAGTTTCATAGAATCTAGTTTTCAGATGATTTTTTTGCACGGACTTCCGTCATAACCTTTCCTCTTAAAATACATAAATGATCAGAAAAGTCTCAATCATTTCAAATAGTCCCCAATTAAATTTGATTTTTTTGAACGAAACTAGTGTATAATATACTGCAATTTTTGACCGAAACTTGCATTTCAAAAAGTTTCATTGAATCTAATTTTCAGATGATTTTTTGCATGGACAACCATCATAACCTTCCTTCGTAAAATATTAAATGATATTAGAAGTTTCGTATCATTTCGAACAGTCCCCGATTTGATTTGATTTATGACCGAGACTAGTATAAACTAGTGTATAATATATTAAGATTTTTTGACCGAAACTTGCATTTCGAAAAGTTTCATAGCATCTAGTTTTCATATGCTTTTTTGCATGGAATTCAATCATAACCTTCCCTCTTAAAATATATAAATTATCTGAAAAGTCTCGTATCATTTCAAATAGTCCCCAATTAAATTTGATTTTTTTGACCGAAACTAGTGTATAATATACTGCGATTTTTTTACCGAAACTTTCATTTCGAAAAGTTTCATAGAATCTAGTTTTCAGATGATTTTTTGCATGGACTTCCATCATAACCTTCCCTCTTAACATATATAAATGATCTGAAAAGTCTCTTATCATTTCAAATAATCCCCAATTAAATTTGATTTTTTTGACCGAAACTATTGTATAATATACTTGGATTTTTGACCGAAACTTGCATTTCGAAAAGTTTCATAGAATCTAATTTTCAGATGATTTTTTGCATGGACTTCCATCATAACCTTCCCTCGTAAAATATATAAATGATATTAGAAGTTTCGTATCAATTTGAATAGTCCACGATTTAATTTGATTTTTGACCGAAACTAATATTAACTAGTTTATAATATATTATGATTTTTTGATCGAAACATGCATTTCGAAAAGTTTCATTGAATCTAGTTTTCAGATGATTTTTTTCATGGACTTCCATCATAAACTTTCCTCTTAACATATATAAATGATCTCAAAAGTCTCATATTATTTCAAATAGTTCCCATTTATATTTTATTTTTTTGACCGAAACTAATGTATAATATACTACGATTTTTGACCGAAACTTGCCTTTTGAAAAGTTTCATAGAATCTAATTTTCAGATGATTTTTTGCATAGACTTTCATCATAACCTTCCCTTGTAAAATATATAAATGATATAAGAAGTTTTGTATCATTTCGAACAGTCCCCGATTTAATTTGATTTTTGACCGAATATAGTATAAACTAGTGTATAATATATTATGATTTTATGACTGAAACTTGCATTTCGAAAAGTTTCATAGAATCTAGTTTTCAGATGATTTTTTTGCATGGACTTCCATCATAACCTTTCCTCTTAACAAACACAAATGACATGAAAAGTATCGTATCATTTCAAATAGTCCCCAATTAAATGTGATTTTATTGACCGAAACTAGTGTATAATATACTACGATTTATGATCGAAACTTGCATTTCGAAAAGTTTCATAGAATCTAATTTTCAGATATTTTTTGCAATGACTTCCATAATAACCTTCCCTCATAACATACATAAATGATCTAGAATGTCTCGTATCATTTCAAATAGTCCCCAATGAAATTTGATATTTTTGACCGAAACTAGTGTATAATATACTGCTATTTTTTATCGAAACTTGCATTTCGAAAAGTTTCATAGAATCTAGTCGTCAGATGATTTTTTGCATGGACTTCCATCATAACCTTCCCTCTTAACATATATAAATGATCTGAAATGTCTCGTATCATTTCAAATAGTCCCCAATTAAATTTGATTTTTTTGAACAAAACTAGTGTATAATATACTGCAATTTTTGACAGAAACTTGCATTTCAAAATGTTTCATAGAATCTAATTTTCAGATGATTTTTTTCTTGGACAACCATCATAACCTTCCCTCGTAAAATATTTAAATGATATTAGAAGTTTCGTATCATTTCGAACAGTCCCCGATTTGATTTGATTTATGACCGAGACTACTATAAACTAGTGTATAATATATTATGATTTTTTGACCGAAACATGCATTTCGAAAAGTTTCATAGCATCTAGTTTTCATATGATTTTTTGCATGGAATTCCATCATAACCTTCCCTCTTAAAATATATAAATGATCTGAAACGTCTCGTATCATTTCAAATAGTCCTCAATTAAATTTGATTTTTTTGACCGAAACTAGTGTATAATATACTGCGATTTTTTTACCGAAACTTTCATTTCGAAAAGTTTCATAGAATCTAGTTTTCAGATGATTTTTTGCATGGACTTCCATCATAACCTTCCCTCTTAACATATATAAATGATCTGAAAAGTCTCGTATCATTTCAAATAATCCCCAATTAAATTTGATTTTTTTGACCGAAACTAGTGTATAATATACTTCGATTTTTGACCGAAACTTGCATTAAGAAAAGTTTCATAGAATCTAATTTTCAGATGATTTTTTGTATGGACTTCCATCAAAACCTTCCCTCGTAAAATATATAAATTCTATTAGAAGTTTCGTATCATTTCGAACAGTTCCTGATTTTATTTGATTTTTTTACCGAAACTAGTATAAACTAGTTTATAATATATTATGATTTTTTGACCGAAACATGGATTTCGAAAAGTTTCATAGAATCTAGTTTTCAGATGATTTTTTTGCACGGACTTCCGTCATAACCTTTCCTCTTAACATACATAAATGATCAGAAAAGTCTCAATCATTTCAAATAGTCCCCAATTAAATTTGATTTTTTTGAACGATACTAGTGTATAATATACTGCTATTTTTGACCGAAACTTGCATTTCAAAAAGTTTCATAGAATCTAATTTTCAGATGATTTTTTGCATGGACAACCATCATAACCTTCCTTCGTAAAATATTTAAATGATATTAGAAGTTTCGTATCATTTCGAACAGTCCCTGATTTGATTTGATTTATGACCGAGACTAGTATAAACAAGTGTATAATATATTAAGATTTTTTGACCGAAACTTGCATTTCGAAAAGTTTCATAGCATCTAGTTTTCATATGCTTTTTTGCATGGAATTCCATCATAACCTTCCCTCTTAAAATATATAAATTATCTGAAAAGTCTCGTATCATTTCAAATAGTCCCCAATTAAATTTGATTTTTTTGACCGAAACTAGTGTATAATATACTGCGATTTTTTTACCGAAACTTTCATTTCGAAAAGTTTCATAGAATCTAGTTTTCAGATGATTTTTTCATGGACTTCCGTCATAACCTTCCCTCTTAACATATATAAATGATCTGAAAAGTCTCGTATCATTTCAAATAATCCCCAATTAAATTTGACTTTTTTGACCGAAACTAGTGTATAATATACTTCGATTTTTGACCGAAACTTGCATTTCGAAAAGTTTCATAGAATCTAATTTTCAGATAATTTTTTGCATTGACTTCCATCATTACCTTCCCTCGTAAAATAAATAAATGATATTAGAAGTTTCGTATCAATTTGAACAGTCCACGGTTTAATTTGATTTTTGACCGAAACTACCATTAACTAGTTTATAATATATTAAGATTTTTTGATCGAAACATGCATTTCGAAAAGTTTCATTGAATCTAGTTTTCACATGATTTTTTTCATGGACTTACATCATAAACTTTCCTCTTAACATATATAAATGATCTCAAAAGTCTCGTATTATTTCAAATAGTTCCCATTTATATTTTATTTTTTTGACCGAAACTAATGTATAATATACTACGATTTTTGACCGAAACTTGCCTTTCGAAAAGTTTCATAGAATCTAATTTTCAGATGATTTTTTGCATAGACTTTCATCATAACCTTCCCTTGTAAAATATATAAATGATATAAGAAGTTTCGTATCATTTCGAACAGTCCCCGATTTAATTTGATTTTTGACCGAATATAGTATAAACTAGTGTATAATATATTATGATTTTATGACTGAAACTTGCATTTCGAAAAGTTTCATAGAATCTAGTTTTCAGATGATTTTTTTGCATGGACTTCCATCATAACCTTTCCTCTTAACAAACACAAATGACATGAAAAGTATCGTATCATTTCAAATAGTCCCCAATTAAATGTGATTTTATTGACCGAAACTAGTGTATAATATACTACGATTTATGATCGAAACTTGCATTTCGAAAAGTTTCATAGAATCTAATTTTCAGGTATTTTTTGCAATGACTTCCATAATAACCTTCCCTCATAACATACATAAATGATCTAGAATGTCTCGTATCATTTCAAATAGTCCCCAATGAAATTTGATATTTTTGACCGAAACTAGTGTATAATATACTGCTATTTTTTATCGAAACTTGCATTTCGAAAAGTTTCATAGAATCTAGTCGTCAGATGATTTTTTGCATGGACTTCCATCATAACCTTCCCTCTTAACATATATAAATGATCTGAAATGTCTCGTATCATTTCAAATAGTCCCCAATTAAATTTGATTTTTTTGAACGAAACTAGTGTATAATATACTGCAATTTTTGACAGAAACTTGCATTTCAAAATGTTTCATAGAATCTAATTTTCAGATGATTTTTTTCTTGGACAACCATCATAACCTTCCCTCGTAAAATATTTAAATGATATTAGAAGTTTGGTATCATTTCGAACAGTCCCCGATTTGATTTGATTTATGACCGAGACTACTATAAACTAGTGTATAATATATTAAGATTTTTTGACCGAAACTTGCATTTCGAAAAGTTTCATAGCATCTAGTTTTCATATGATTTTTTGCATGGAATTCCATCATAACCTTCCCTCTTAAAATATATAAATGATCTGAAACGTCTTGTATCATTTCAAATAGTCCTCAATTAAATTTGATTTTTTTGACCGAAACTAGTGTATAATATACTGCGATTTTTTTACCGAAACTTTCATTTCGAAAAGTTTCATAGAATCTAGTTTTCAGATGATTTTTTGCATGGACTTCCATCATAACCTTCCCTCTTAACATATATAAATGATCTGAAAAGTCTCGTATCATTTCAAATAATCCCCAATTAAATTTGATTTTTTTGACCGAAACTAGTGTATAATATACTTCTATTTTTGACCGAAACTTGCATTTCGAAAAGTTTCATAGAATCTAATTTTCAGATGATTTTTTGTATGGACTTCCATCAAAACCTTCCCTCGTAAAATATATAAATTCTATTAGAAGTTTCGTATCATTTCGAACAGTTCCTGATTTTATTTGATTTTTTACCGAAACTAGTATAAACTAGTGTATAATATATTATGATATTTTGACCGAAACATGGATTTCGAAAAGTTTCATAGAATCTAGTTTTCAGATGATTTTTTTGCACGGACTTCCGTCATAACCTTTCCTCTTAACATACATAAATGATCAGAAAAGTCTCAATCATTTCAAATAGTCCCCAATTAAATTTGATTTTTTTGAACGAAACTAGTGTATAATATACTGCAATTTTTGACCGAAACATGCATTTCAAAAAGTTTCATAGAATCTAATTTTCAGATGATTTTTTGCATGGACAACCATCATAACCTTCCTTCGTAAAATATTTAAATGATATTAGAAGTTTCGTATCATTTCGAACAGTCCCCGATTTGATTTGATTTATGACCGAGACTAGTATAAACTAGTGTATAATATATTAAGATTTTTTGACCGAAACTTGCATTTCGAAAAGTTTCATAGCATCTAGTTTTCATATGCTTTTTTGCATGGAATTCAATCATAACCTTCCCTCTTAAAATATATAAATTATCTGAAAAGTCTCGTATCATTTCAAATAGTCCCCAATTAAATTTGATTTTTTTGACCGAAACTAGTGTATAATATACTGCGATTTTTTTACCGAAACTTTCATTTCGAAAAGTTTCATAGAATCTAGTTTTCAGATGATTTTTTGCATGGACTTCCATCATAACCTTCCCTCTTAACATATATAAATGATCTGAAAAGTCTCATATCATTTCAAATAATCCCCAATTAAATTTGATTTTTTTGACCGAAACTAGTGTATAATATACTTGGATTTTTGACAGAAACTTGCATTTCGAAAAGTTTCATAGAATCTAATTTTCAGATGATTTTTTGCATGGAATTCCATCATAACCTTCCCTCGTAAAATATATAAATGATATTAGAAGTTTCGTATCAATTTGAATAGTCCACGATTTAATTTGATTTTTGACCGAAACTAATATTAACTAGTTTATAATATATTATGATTTTTTGATCGAAACATGCATTTCGAAAAGTTTCATTGAATCTAGTTTTCAGATGATTTTTTTCATGGACTTCCATCATAAACTTTCCTCTTAACATATATAAATGATCTCAAAAGTCTCGTATTATTTCAAATAGTTCCCATTTATATTTTATTTTTTTGACCGAAACTAATGTATAATATACTACGATTTTTGACCGAAACTTGCCTTTCGAAAAGTTTCATAGAATCTAATTTTCAGATGATTTTTTGCATAGACTTTCATCATAACCTTCCCTTGTAAAATATATAAATGATATAAGAAGTTTCGTATCATTTCGAACAGTCCCCGATTTAATTTGATTTTTGACCGAATATAGTATAAACTAGTGTATAATATATTATGATTTTATGACTAAAACTTGCATTTCGAAAAGTTTCAAAGAATCTTGTTTTCAGATGATTTTTTTGCATGGACTTCCATCATAACCTTTCCTCTTAACAAACACAAATGACATGAAAAGTATCGTATCATTTCAAATAGTCCCCAATTAAATGTGATTTTATTGACCGAAACTAGTGTATAATATACTACGATTTATGATCGAAACTTGCATTTCGAAAAGTTTCATAGAATCTAATTTTCAGATATTTTTTGCAATGACTTCCATAATAACCTTCCCTCATAACATACATAAATGATCTAGAATGTCTCGTATCATTTCAAATAGTCCCCGATGAAATTTGATATTTTTGACCGAAACTAGTGTATAATATACTGCTATTTTTTATAGAAACTTGCATTTCGAAAAGTTTCATAGAATCTAGTCGTCAGATGATTTTTTGCATGGACTTCCATCATAACCTTCCCTCTTAACATATATAAATGATCTGAAATGTCTCGTATCATTTCAAATAGTCCCCAATTAAATTTGATTTTTTTGAACGAAACTAGTGTATAATATACTGCAATTTTTGACAGAAACTTGCATTTCAAAATGTTTCATAGAATCTAATTTTCAGATGATTTTTTTCTTGGACAACCATCATAACCTTCCCTCGTAAAATATTTAAATGATATTAGAAGTTTCGTATCATTTCGAACATTCCCCGATTTGATTTGATTTATGACCGAGACTACTATAAACTAGTGTATAATATATTATGATTTTTTGACCGAAACTTGCATTTCGAAAAGTTTCATAGCATCTAGTTTTCATATGATTTTTTGCATGGAATTCCATCATAACCTTCCCTCTTAAAATATATAAATGATCTGAAACGTCTCGTATCATTTCAAATAGTCCTCAATTAAATTTGATTTTTTTGACCGAAACTAGTGTATAATATACTGCGATTTTTTTACCGAAACTTTCATTTCGAAAAGTTTCATAGAATCTAGTTTTCAGATGATTTTTTGCATGGACTTCCATCATAACCTTCCCTCTTAACATATATAAATGATCTGAAAAGTCTCATATCATTTCAAATAATCCCCAATTAAATTTGATTTTTTTGACCGAAACTAGTGTATAATATACTTGGATTTTTGACCGAAACTTGCATTTCGAAAAGTTTCATAGAATCTAATTTTCAGATGATTTTTTGCATGGAATTCCATCATAACCTTCCCTCGTAAAATATATAAATGATATTAGAAGTTTCGTATCAATTTGAATAGTCCACGATTTAATTTGATTTTTGACCGAAACTAATATTAACTAGTTTATAATATATTATGATTTTTTGATCGAAACATGCATTTCGAAAAGTTTCATTGAATCTAGTTTTCAGATGATTTTTTTCATGGACTTCCATCATAAACTTTCCTCTTAACATATATAAATGATCTCAAAAGTCTCGTATTATTTCAAATAGTTCCCATTTATATTTTATTTTTTTGACCGAAACTAATGTATAATATACTACGATTTTTGACCGAAACTTGCCTTTCGAAAAGTTTCATAGAATCTAATTTTCAGATGATTTTTTGCATAGACTTTCATCATAACCTTCCCTTGTAAAATATATAAATGATATAAGAAGTTTCGTATCATTTCGAACAGTCCCCGATTTAATTTGATTTTTGACCGAATATAGTATAAACTAGTGTATAATATATTATGATTTTATGACTAAAACTTGCATTTCGAAAAGTTTCAAAGAATCTTGTTTTCAGATGATTTTTTTGCATGGACTTCCATCATAACCTTTCCTCTTAACAAACACAAATGACATGAAAAGTATCGTATCATTTCAAATAGTCCCCAATTAAATGTGATTTTATTGACCGAAACTAGTGTATAATATACTACGATTTATGATCGAAACTTGCATTTCGAAAAGTTTCATAGAATCTAATTTTCAGATATTTTTTGCAATGACTTCCATAATAACCTTCCCTCATAACATACATAAATGATCTAGAATGTCTCGTATCATTTCAAATAGTCCCCGATGAAATTTGATATTTTTGACCGAAACTAGTGTATAATATACTGCTATTTTTTATAGAAACTTGCATTTCGAAAAGTTTCATAGAATCTAGTCGTCAGATGATTTTTTGCATGGACTTCCATCATAACCTTCCCTCTTAACATATATAAATGATCTGAAATGTCTCGTATCATTTCAAATAGTCCCCAATTAAATTTGATTTTTTTGAACGAAACTAGTGTATAATATACTGCAATTTTTGACAGAAACTTGCATTTCAAAATGTTTCATAGAATCTAATTTTCAGATGATTTTTTTCTTGGACAACCATCATAACCTTCCCTCGTAAAATATTTAAATGATATTAGAAGTTTCGTATCATTTCGAACAGTCCCCGATTTGATTTGATTTATGACCGAGACTACTATAAACTAGTGTATAATATATTAAGATTTTTTGACCGAAACTTGCATTTCGAAAAGTTTCATAGCATCTAGTTTTCATATGATTTTTTGCATGGAATTCCATCATAACCTTCCCTCTTAAAATATATAAATGATCTGAAACGTCTCGTATCATTTCAAATAGTCCTCAATTAAATTTGATTTTTTTGACCGAAACTAGTGTATAATATACTGCGATTTTTTTACCGAAACATTCATTTTGAAAAGTTTCATAGAATCTAGTTTTCAGATGATTTTTTGCATGGACTTCCATCATAACCTTCCCTCTTAACATATATAAATGATCTGAAAAGAATCGTATCATTTCAAATAATCCCCAATTAAATTTGATTTTTTTGACCGAAACTAGTGTATAATATACTTCGATTTTTGACCGAAACTTGCATTTCGAAAAGTTTCATAGAATCTAATTTTCAGATGATTTTTTGTATGGACTTCCATCAAAACCTTCCCTCGTAAAATATATAAATTCTATTAGAAGTTTCGTATCATTTCGAACAGTTCCTGATTTTATTTGATTTTTTACCGAAACTAGTATAAACTAGTGTATAATATATTATGATATTTTGACCGAAACATGGATTTCGAAAAGTTTCATAGAATCTAGTTTTCAGATGATTTTTTTGCACGGACTTCCGTCATAACCTTTCCTCTTAACATACATAAATGATCAGAAAAGTCTCAATCATTTCAAATAGTCCCCAATTAAATTTGATTTTTTTGAACGAAACTAGTGTATAATATACTGCAATTTTTGACCGAAACTTGCATTTCAAAAAGTTTCATAGAATCTAATTTTCAGATGATTTTTTGCATGGACAACCATCATAACCTTCCTTCGTAAAATATTTAAATGATATTAGAGGTTTCGTATCATTTCGAACAGTCCCCGATTTGATTTGATTTATGACCGAGACTAGTATAAACTAGTGTATAATATATTAAGATTTTTTGACCGAAACTTGCATTTCGAAAAGTTTCATAGCATCTAGTTTTCATATGCTTTTTTGCATGGAATTCAATCATAACCTTCCCTCTTAAAATATATAAATTATCTGAAAAGTCTCGTATCATTTCAAATAGTCCCCAATTAAATTTGATTTTTTTGACCGAAACTAGTGTATAATATACTGCGATTTTTTTACCGAAACTTTCATTTCGAAAAGTTTCATAGAATCTAGTTTTCAGATGATTTTTTGCATGGACTTCCATCATAACCTTCCCTCTTAACATATATAAATGATCTGAAAAGTCTCATATCATTTCAAATAATCCCCAATTAAATTTGATTTTTTTGACCGAAACTAGTGTATAATATACTTGGATTTTTGACCGAAACTTGCATTTCGAAAAGTTTCATAGAATCTAATTTTCAGATGATTTTTTGCATGGAATTCCATCATAACCTTCCCTCGTAAAATATATAAATGATATTAGAAGTTTCGTATCAATTTGAATAGTCCACGATTTAATTTGATTTTTGACCGAAACTAATATTAACTAGTTTATAATATATTGATTTTTTGATCGAAACATGCATTTCGAAAAGTTTCATTGAATCTAGTTTTCAGATGATTTTTTTCATGGACTTCCATCATAAACTTTCCTCTTAACATATATAAATGATCTCAAAAGTCTCGTATTATTTCAAATAGTTCCCATTTATATTTTATTTTTTTGACCGAAACTAATGTATAATATACTACGATTTTTGACCGAAACTTGCCTTTCGAAAAGTTTCATAGAATCTAATTTTCAGATGATTTTTTGCATAGACTTTCATCATAACCTTCCCTTGTAAAATATATAAATGATATAAGAAGTTTCGTATCATTTCGAACAGTCCCCGATTTAATTTGATTTTTGACCGAATATAGTATAAACTAGTGTATAATATATTATGATTTTATGACTAAAACTTGCATTTCGAAAAGTTTCAAAGAATCTTGTTTTCAGATGATTTTTTTGCTTGGACTTCCATCATAACCTTTCCTCTTAACAAAAACAAATGACATGAAAAGTATCGTATCATTTCAAATAGTCCCCAATTAAATGTGATTTTATTGACCGAAACTAGTTTATAATATACTACGATTTATGATCGAAACTTGCATTTCGAAAAGTTTCATAGAATCTAATTTTCAGATATTTTTTGCAATGACTTCCATAATAACCTTCCCTCATAACATACATAAATGATCTAGAATGTCTCGTATCATTTCAAATAGTCCCCAATGAAATTTGATATTTTTGACCGAAACTAGTGTATAATATACTGCTATTTTTTATCGAAACTTGCATTTCGAAAAGTTTCATAGAATCTAGTCGTCAGATGATTTTTTGCATGGACTTCCATCATAACCTTCCCTCTTAACATATATAAATGATCTGAAATGTCTCGTATCATTTCAAATAGTCCCCAATTAAATTTGATTTTTTTGAACGAAACTAGTGTATAATATACTGCAATTTTTGACAGAAACTTGCATTTCAAAATGTTTCATAGAATCTAATTTTCAGATGATTTTTTTCTTGGACAACCATCATAACCTTCCCTCGTAAAATATTTAAATGATATTAGAAGTTTCGTATCATTTCGAACAGTCCCCGATTTGATTTGATTTATGACCGAGACTACTATAAACTAATGTATAATATATTAAGATTTTTTGACCGAAACTTGCATTTCGAAAAGTTTCATAGCATCTAGTTCTCATATGATTTTTTGCATGGAATTCCATCATAACCTTCCCTCTTAAAATATATAAATGATCTGAAACGTCTCGTATCATTTCAAATAGTCCTCAATTAAATTGGATTTTTTTGACCGAAACTAGTGTATAATATACTGCGATTTTTTTACCGAAACTTTCATTTCGAAAAGTTTCATAGAATCTAGTTTTCAGATGATTTTTTGCATGGACTTCCATCATAACCTTCCCTCTTAACATATATAAATGATCTGAAAAGTCTCGTATCATTTCAAATAATCCCCAATTAAATTTGATTTTTTTGACCGAAACTAGTGTATAATATACTTCGATTTTTGACCGAAACTTGCATTTCGAAAAGTTTCATAGAATCTAATTTTCAGATGATTTTTTGTATGGACTTCCATCAAAACCTTCCCTCGTAAAATATATAAATTCTATTAGAAGTTTCGTATCATTTCGAACAGTTCCTGATTTTATTTGATTTTTTACCGAAACTAGTATAAACTAGTTTATAATATATTATGATTTTTTGACCGAAACATGGATTTCGAAAAGTTTCATAGAATCTAGTTTTCAGATGATTTTTTTTAAAGGACTTCCGTCATAACCTTTCCTCTTAACATACATAAATGATCAGAAAAGTCTCAATCATTTCAAATAGTCCCCAATTAAATTTGATTTTTTTGAACGATACTAGTGTATAATATACTGCAATTTTTGACCGAAACTTGCATTTCAAAAAGTTTCATAGAATCTAATTTTCAGATGATTTTTTGCATGGACAACCATCATAACCTTCCTTCGTAAAATATTTAAATGATATTAGAAGTTTCGTATCATTTCGAACAGTCCCCGATTTGATTTGATTTATGACCGAGACTAGTATAAACAAGTGTATAATATATTAAGATTTTTTGACCGAAACTTGCATTTCGAAAAGTTTCATAGCATATAGTTTTCATATGCTTTTTTGCATGGAATTCCATCATAACCTTCCCTCTTAAAATATATAAATTATCTGAAAAGTCTCGTATCATTTCAAATAGTCCCCAATTAAATTTGATTTTTTTGACCGAAACTAGTGTATAATATACTGCGATTTTTTTACCGAAACTTTCATTTCGAAAAGTTTCATAGAATCTAGTTTTCAGATGATTTTTTCATGGACTTCCGTCATAACCTTCCCTCTTAACATATATAAATGATCTGAAAAGTCTCGTATCATTTCAAATAATCCCCAATTAAATTTGACTTTTTTGACCGAAACTAGTGTATAATATACTTCGATTTTTGACCGAAACTTGCATTTCGAAAAGTTTCATAGAATCTAATTTTCAGATAATTTTTTGCATGGACTTCCATCATAACCTTCCCTCGTAAAATAAATAAATGATATTAGAAGTTTCGTATCAATTTGAACAGTCCACGGTTTAATTTGATTTTTGACCGAAACTACCATTAACTAGTTTATAATATATTATGATTTTTTGATCGAAACATGCATTTCGAAAAGTTTCATTGAATCTAGTTTTCAGATGATTTTTTTCATGGACCTTCATCATAAACTTTCCTCTTAACATATATAAATGATCTCAAAAGTCTCGTATTATTTCAAATAGTTCCATTTATATTTTATTTTTTTGACCGAAACTAATGTATAATATACTTCGATTTTTGACCGAAACTTGCCTTTCGAAAAGTTTCATAGAATCTAATTTTCAGATGATTTTTTGCATAGACTTTCATCATAACCTTCCCTTGTAAAATATATAAATGATATAAGAAGTTTCGTATCATTTCGAACAGTCCCCGATTTAATTTGATTTTTGACCGAATATAGTATAAACTAGTGTATAATATATTATGATTTTATGACTAAAACTTGCATTTCGAAAAGTTTCAAAGAATCTTGTTTTCAGATGATTTTTTTGCATGGACTTCCATCATAACCTTTCCTCTTAACAAACACAAATGACATGAAAAGTATCGTATCATTTCAAATAGTCCCCAATTAAATGTGATTTTATTGACCGAAACTAGTGTATAATATACTACGATTTATGATCGAAACTTGCATTTCGAAAAGTTTCATAGAATCTAATTTTCAGATATTTTTTGCAATGACTTCCATAATAACCTTCCCTCATAACATACATAAATGATCTAGAATGTCTCGTATCATTTCAAATAGTCCCCGATGAAATTTGATATTTTTGACCGAAACTAGTGTATAATATACTGCTATTTTTTATAGAAACTTGCATTTCGAAAAGTTTCATAGAATCTAGTCGTCAGATGATTTTTTGCATGGACTTCCATCATAACCTTCCCTCTTAACATATATAAATGATCTGAAATGTCTCGTATCATTTCAAATAGTCCCCAATTAAATTTGATTTTTTTGAACGAAACTAGTGTATAATATACTGCAATTTTTGACAGAAACTTGCATTTCAAAATGTTTCATAGAATCTAATTTTCAGATGATTTTTTTCTTGGACAACCATCATAACCTTCCCTCGTAAAATATTTAAATGATATTAGAAGTTTCGTATCATTTCGAACAGTCCCCGATTTGATTTGATTTATGACCGAGACTACTATAAACTAGTGTATAATATATTAAGATTTTTTGACCGAAACTTGCATTTCGAAAAGTTTCATAGCATCTAGTTTTCGTATGATTTTTTGCATGGAATTCCATCATAACCTTCCCACTTAAAATATATAAATGATCTGAAACGTCTCGTATCATTTCAAATAGTCCTCAATTAAATTTGATTTTTTTGACCGAAACTAGTGTATAATATACTGCGATTTTTTTACCGAAACTTTCATTTTGAAAAGTTTCATAGAATCTAGTTTTCAGATGATTTTTTGCATGGACTTCCATCATAACCTTCCCTCTTAACATATATAAATGATCTGAAAAGAATCGTATCATTTCAAATAATCCCCAATTAAATTTGATTTTTTTGACCGAAACTAGTGTATAATATACTTCGATTTTTGACCGAAACTTGCATTTCGAAAAGTTTCATAGAATCTAATTTTCAGATGATTTTTTGTATGGACTTCCATCAAAACCTTCCCTCGTAAAATATATAAATTCTATTAGAAGTTTCGTATCATTTCGAACAGTTCCTGATTTTATTTGATTTTTTACCGAAACTAGTATAAACTAGTGTATAATATATTATGATATTTTGACCGAAACATGGATTTCGAAAAGTTTCATAGAATCTAGTTTTCAGATGATTTTTTTGCACGGACTTCCGTCATAACCTTTCCTCTTAACATACATAAATGATCAGAAAAGTCTCAATCATTTCAAATAGTCCCCAATTAAATTTGATTTTTTTGAACGATACTAGTGTATAATATACTGCAATTTTTGACCGAAACTTGCATTTCAAAAAGTTTCATAGAATCTAATTTTCAGATGATTTTTTGCATGGACAACCATCATAACCTTCCTTCGTAAAATATTTAAATGATATTAGAGGTTTCGTATCATTTCGAACAGTCCCCGATTTGATTTGATTTATGACCGAGACTAGTATAAACTAGTGTATAATATATTAAGATTTTTTGACCGAAACTTGCATTTCGAAAAGTTTCATAGCATCTAGTTTTCATATACCTTTTTGCATGGAATTCAATCATAACCTTCCCTCTTAAAATATATAAATTATCTGAAAAGTCTCGTATCATTTCAAATAGTCCCCAATTAAATTTGATTTTTTTGACCGAAACTAGTGTATAATATACTGCGATTTTTTTACCGAAACTTTCATTTCGAAAAGTTTCATAGAATCTAGTTTTCAGATGATTTTTTGCATGGACTTCCATCATAACCTTCCCTCTTAACATATATAAATGATCTGAAAAGTCTCATATCATTTCAAATAATCCCCAATTAAATTTGATTTTTTTGACCGAAACTAGTGTATAATATACTTGGATTTTTGACCGAAACTTGCATTTCGAAAAGTTTCATAGAATCTAATTTTCAGATGATTTTTTGCATGGAATTCCATCATAACCTTCCCTCGTAAAATATATAAATGATATTAGAAGTTTCGTATCAATTTGAATAGTCCACGATTTAATTTGATTTTTGACCGAAACTAATATTAACTAGTTTATAATATATTATGATTTTTTGATCGAAACATGCATTTCGAAAAGTTTCATTGAATCTAGTTTTCAGATGATTTTTTTCATGGACTTCCATCATAAACTTTCCTCTTAACATATATAAATGATCTCAAAAGTCTCGTATTATTTCAAATAGTTCCCATTTATATTTTATTTTTTTGACCGAAACTAATGTATAATATACTACGATTTTTGACCGAAACTTGCCTTTCGAAAAGTTTCATAGAATCTAATTTTCAGATGATTTTTTGCATAGACTTTCATCATAACCTTCCCTTGTAAAATATATAAATGATATAAGAAGTTTCGTATCATTTCGAACAGTCCCCGATTAATTTGATTTTTGACCGAATATAGTATAAACTAGTGTATAATATATTATGATTTTATGACTAAAACTTGCATTTCGAAAAGTTTCAAAGAATCTTGTTTTCAGATGATTTTTTTGCATGGACTTCCATCATAACCTTTCCTCTTAACAAACACAAATGACATGAAAAGTATCGTATCATTTCAAATAGTCCCCAATTAAATGTGATTTTATTGACCGAAACTAGTGTATAATATACTACGATTTATGATCGAAACTTGCATTTCGAAAAGTTTCATAGAATCTAATTTTCAGATATTTTTTGCAATGACTTCCATAATAACCTTCCCTCATAACATACATAAATGATCTAGAATGTCTCGTATCATTTCAAATAGTCCCCAATGAAATTTGATATTTTTGACCGAAACTAGTGTATAATATACTGCTATTTTTTATCGAAACTTGCATTTCGAAAAGTTTCATAGAATCTAGTCGTCAGATGATTTTTTGCATGGACTTCCATCATAACCTTCCCTCTTAACATATATAAATGATCTGAAATGTCTCGTATCATTTCAAATAGTCCCCAATTAAATTTGATTTTTTTGAACGAAACTAGTGTATAATATACTGCAATTTTTGACAGAAACTTGCATTTCAAAATGTTTCATAGAATCTAATTTTCAGATGATTTTTTTCTTGGACAACCATCATAACCTTCCCTCGTAAAATATTTAAATGATATTAGAAGTTTCGTATCATTTCGAACAGTCCCCGATTTGATTTGATTTATGACCGAGACTACTATAAACTAGTGTATAATATATTAAGATTTTTTGACCGAAACTTGCATTTCGAAAAGTTTCATAGCATCTAGTTCTCATATGATTTTTTGCATGGAATTCCATCATAACCTTCCCTCTTAAAATATATAAATGATCTGAAACGTCTCGTATCATTTCAAATAGTCCTCAATTAAATTTGATTTTTTTGACCGAAACTAGTGTATAATATACTGCGATTTTTTTACCGAAACTTTCATTTCGAAAAGTTTCATAGAATCTAGTTTTCAGATGATTTTTTGCATGGACTTCCATCATAACCTTCCCTCTTAACATATATAAATGATCTGAAAAGTCTCGTATCATTTCAAATAATCCCCAATTAAATTTGATTTTTTTGACCGAAACTAGTGTATAATATACTTCGATTTTTGACCGAAACTTGCATTTCGAAAAGTTTCATAGAATCTAATTTTCAGATGATTTTTTGTATGGACTTCCATCAAAACCTTCCCTCGTAAAATATATAAATTCTATTAGAAGTTTCGTATCATTTCGAACAGTTCCTGATTTTATTTGATTTTTTACCGAAACTAGTATAAACTAGTTTATAATATATTATGATTTTTTGACCGAAACATGGATTTCGAAAAGTTTCATAGAATCTAGTTTTCAGATGATTTTTTTTAAAGGACTTCCGTCATAACCTTTCCTCTTAACATACATAAATGATCAGAAAAGTCTCAATCATTTCAAATAGTCCCCAATTAAATTTGATTTTTTTGAACGATACTAGTGTATAATATACTGCAATTTTTGACCGAAACTTGCATTTCAAAAAGTTTCATAGAATCTAATTTTCAGATGATTTTTTGCATGGACAACCATCATAACCTTCCTTCGTAAAATATTTAAATGATATTAGAAGTTTCGTATCATTTCGAACAGTCCCCGATTTGATTTGATTTATGACCGAGACTAGTATAAACAAGTGTATAATATATTAAGATTTTTTGACCGAAACTTGCATTTCGAAAAGTTTCATAGCATATAGTTTTCATATGCTTTTTTGCATGGAATTCCATCATAACCTTCCCTCTTAAAATATATAAATTATCTGAAAAGTCACGTATCTTTTCAAATAGTCCCCAATTAAATTTGATTTTTTTAACCGAAACTAGTGTATAATATACTGCGATTTTTTTACCGAAACTTTCATTTCGAAAAGTTTCATAGAATCTAGTTTTCAGATGATTTTTTCATGGACTTCCGTCATAACCTTCCCTCTTAACATATATAAATGATCTGAAAAGTCTCGTATCATTTCAAATAATCCCCAATTAAATTTGACTTTTTTGACCGAAACTAGTGTATAATATACTTCGATTTTTGACCGAAACTTGCATTTCGAAAAGTTTCATAGAATCTAATTTTCAGATAATTTTTTGCATGGACTTCCATCATAACCTTCCCTCGTAAAATAAATAAATGATATTAGAAGTTTCGTATCAATTTGAACAGTCCACGGTTTAATTTGATTTTTGACCGAAACTACCATTAACTAGTTTATAATATATTATGATTTTTTGATCGAAACATGCATTTCGAAAAGTTTCATTGAATCTAGTTTTCAGATGATTTTTTTCATGGACCTTCATCATAAACTTTCCTCTTAACATATATAAATGATCTCAAAAGTCTCGTATTATTTCAAATAGTTCCATTTATATTTTATTTTTTTGACCGAAACTAATGTATAATATACTTCGATTTTTGACCGAAACTTGCCTTTCGAAAAGTTTCATAGAATCTAATTTTCAGATGATTTTTTGCATAGACTTTCATCATAACCTTCCCTTGTAAAATATATAAATGATATAAGAAGTTTCGTATCATTTCGAACAGTCCCCGATTTAATTTGATTTTTGACCGAATATAGTATAAACTAGTGTATAATATATTATGATTTTATGACTAAAACTTGCATTTCGAAAAGTTTCAAAGAATCTTGTTTTCAGATGATTTTTTTGCATGGACTTCCATCATAACCTTTCCTCTTAACAAACACAAATGACATGAAAAGTATCGTATCATTTCAAATAGTCCCCAATTAAATGTGATTTTATTGACCGAAACTAGTGTATAATATACTACGATTTATGATCGAAACTTGCATTTCAAAAAGTTCCATTGAATCTAATTTTCAGATATTTTTTGCAATGACTTCCATCATAACCTTCCCTCATAACATACATAAATGATCTAGAATGTCTCGTATCATTTCAAATAGTCCCCAATGAAATTTGATATTTTTCAGCGAAACTAGTGTATAATATACTGCTATTTTTTATCGAAACTTGCATTTCGAAAAGTTTCATAGAATCTAGTCGTCATATGATTTTTTGCATGGACTTCCATCATAACCTTCCCTCTTAACATATATAAATGATATGAAATGTCTCGTATCATTTCAAATAGTCCCCAATTAAATTTGATTTTTTTGAACGAAACTAGTGTATAATATACTGCAATTTTTGACAGAAACTTGCATTTCAAAATGTTTCATAGAATCTAATTTTCAGATGATTTTTTTCTTGGACAACCATCATAACCTTCCCTCGTAAAATATTTAAATGATATTAGAAGTTTCGTATCATTTCGAACAGTCCCCGATTTGATTTGATTTATGACCGAGACTACTATAAACTAGTGTATAATATATTAAGATTTTTTGACCGAAACTTGCATTTCGAAAAGTTTCATAGCATCTAGTTTTCATATGCTTTTTTGCATGGAATTCCATCATAACCTTCCCTCTTAAAATATATAAATTATCTGAAAAGTCTCGTATCATTTCAAATAGTCCCCAATTAAATTTGATTTTTTTGACCGAAACTAGTGTATAATATACTGCGATTTTTTTACCGAAACTTTCATTTCGAAAAGTTTCATAGAATCTAGTTTTCAGATGATTTTTTCATGGACTTCCATTATAACCTTCCCTCTTAACATATATAAATGATCTGAAAAGTCTCGTATCATTTCAAATAATCCCCAATTAAATTTGATTTTTTTGACCGAAACTAGTGTATAATATACTTCGATTTTTGATCGAAACTTGCATTTCGAAAAGTTTCAGATGATTTTTTGCATGGACTTCCATCATAACCTTTCCTCTTAACATATATAAATGATCTCAAAAGTCTCGTATTATTTCCAAAAGTCCCCATTTATATTTTCTTTTTTTACCGAAACTAATGTATAATATACTACGATTTTTGACCGAAACTTGCATTTCGAAAAGTTTCATAGAATCTAATTTTTAGATGATTTTTTGCATAGACTTTAATCATAACTTTCCCTCGTAAAATAAATATATAATATTAGAAGTTTCGTATCATTTCGAACAGTCCCCGATTTAATTAAATTTTTAACCGAATATAGTATAAACTAGTGTATAATATATTATGATTTTATGACCGATTAAATGTGATTTTAATGACCGAAACTAGTGTATAATATACTAAGATTTATAATCGAAACTTGCATTTCGAAAAGTTTCATAGAATCTAATTTTCAGATATTTTTTGCAATGACTTCCATCATAACCTTCCCCCATAACATACATAAATGATCTAGAATGTCTCGTATCATTTCAAATAGTCCCCAATGAAATTTGATATTTTTGACTGAAACTAGTGTATAATATACTGCGATTTTTTATCGAAACTTGCATTTCGAAAAGTTTCATAGAATCTAGTCGCCAGATGATTTTTTGCATTGACTTCCATAATAACCTTCCCTCTTAACATATATAAATGATCTGAAATGTCTCGTATCATTTCAAATATTCCCCGATTAAATTTTATTTTTTCGCCCGAAACTAGTGTATAATATACTACGATTTTTGACCGAAACTTGCATTTCGAAAAGTTTCATAAAATCTAATTTTCAGATGATTTTTTGCATGGACTTCCATCATAACCTTCCCTCGTAAAATATACAAATGATATTAGAAGTTTCGTATCATTTCAACCAATCCCTGATTTAATTTTATTTTTTTGACCGAAACTAGTATAAACTAGTGTAAAATATATTACGATTTATGATCGAAACTTGTATTTCGAAAAGTTACCTATAATCTAATTTTAAATTTTTTTTTTTGCATGGACTTCCATCATAACCTTCCCTCATAACATACATAAATAATCTGAAAAGTCTCATATCATTTCAAATAATCCCCAATGAAATTTTAATTTTTTTTAGCGAAACTAGTGTATAATATACTGCGATTCATGACCGAAACTTGCATTTCGAAAAGTTTCATAGAATCTAGTTTTCATATTATTTTTTGCATGTACTTCCATCATAACCTTCCCTCTTAACATATATAAACTATCAGAAAAGTCTTGTATCATTTCAAATAGTCCCCAATTAAATTTGATTTTTTTGACCGAAACTAGTGTATAATATACTACGATTTATGACCGAAACTTGCATTTCGAAAAGTTTCATAGAATCTAATTTTCAGATGATTTTTTGCATTAACTTCCATCATAAACTTCCCTCTTAACATATATAAATGATCTGAAAAGTCTTGTATCATTTCAAATAGTCCCCAATTAACTTTGATTTTTTGGACCGAAACTAGTGTATAATATACAACGATTTTTGACCGAAACTTGCATTTCGAAAAGTTTCATAGAATATAGTTTTCAGACGATTTTTTGCATGGACTTCCATCATAATCTTCCCTCTTAACATATATATATAATCTGAAATGTCTCGTATCACTTCAAATAGTCCCCAATTAAATTTTATTTTTTTGACCGAAACTAGTGTATAATATACTACGATTTTTGACAGAAACTTGCATTTCAAAAAGTTTCTTTAGAATCTATTTTTCAAATGATTTTTTGCATAGACTTTCATCATAACCTTCCCTCTTAAAATATATAAATGATTTTTGACCGAAACTAGTGTATAATATACCCCGATTTAATTTGATTTTTGACCGAATCTAGTATAAACTAGTGTATAATATATTATGAGGTTTTTTACCGAAACTTGCATTTTGAAAAGTTTCAAAGAATCTTGTTTTCAGATGATTTTTTTGCATGGACTTCCATCATAACCTTTCCTCTTAACAGACATATATGACATGAAAAGTCTCTTATCATTATAAATAGTCCCCAATTAAATGTGATTTTTTTGACCGAAACTAGTGTATAATATACTACGATTTATGATCGAAACTTTCTTTTCGAAAAGTTTCATAGAATCTAATTTTCAGATATTTTTTGCATTGACTTCCATCATAACCTTCCCTCATAACATATATAAATGATCTGAAAAGTCTCGTATCATTTCAAATAGTTCCCAATGAAATTTGATTTTTTTGACTGAAACTAGTGTATAACATACTGCGATTTTTTACCGAAACTTGCATTTCGAAATGTTTCATAGAATCTAGTCGTCAGATGGTTTTTTGCATGGACTTCCGTCAAAACCTTCCCTCTTAACATATATAAATGATCTGAAATGTATCGTATCATTTCAAATAGTCCCCAATTAAATTTTATTTTTATCACTGAAACTAGTGTATAATATACTACGATTTATGACCGAAACTTTCATTTCGAAAATTTTCATAGAATCTAATTTTCGGATGATTTTTTGCCTTAACTTCCATCATAAACTTCCGTCTTAACATATATAAATGATCTGAAAAGTCTCGTATCATTTCAAATAGTCCCCAATTAAATTTGATTTTTTGGACCGAAACTAGTGTATAATATACAGCGATTTTTGACCGAAACTTGCATTTCGAAAAGTTTCATAGAATATAGTTTTCAGATGATTTTTTGCATGGACTTCCATCATAATCTTCCCTCTTAACATATATAAATGATCTGAAATGTCTCGTATCACTTCAAATAGTCCCCAATTAAATTTTATTTTTTTGACCGAAACTAGTGTATAATATACTACGATTTTTGACAGAAACTTGCATTTCGATAAGTTTCTTTAGAATCTATTTTTCAAATGATTTTTTGCATAAACTTTCATCATAACCTTCCCTCGTAAAATATATAAATGATTTTTGACCGAAACTAGTGTATAATATACCCCGATTTAATTTGATTTTTGACCGAATCTAGTATAAACTAGTGTATAATATATTATGAGGTTTTTTACCGAAACTTGCATTTCGAAAAGGTTCAAAGAATCTTGTTTTCAGATGATTTTTTTGCATGGACTTCCATCATAACCTTTCCTCTTAACAGACATATATGACATGAAAAATCTCTTATCATTATAAATAGTCCCAAATTAAATATGATTTTTTTGACCGAAACTAGTGTATAATATACTACGATTTATGATTGAAACATTCTTTTTTCGAAAAGTTTCATAGAATCTAATTTTCAGATATTTTTTGCATTGACTTCCATCATAACCTTCCCTCATAACATATATAAATGATCTGAAAAGTCTCGTATCATTTCAAATAGTTCCCAATGAAATTTGATTTTTTTGACTAAAACTAGTGTATAACATACTGCGATTTTTTACCGAAACTTGCGTTTCGAAATGTTTCATAGAATCTAGTCGTCAGATGGTTTTTTGCATGGACTTCCGTCAAAACCTTCCCTCTTAACATATATAAATGATCTGAAATGTATCGTATCATTTCAAATAGTCCCCAATTAAATTTTATTTTTATGACTGAAACTAGTGTATAATATACTACGATTTTTAACCGAAACTTGCATTTCGAAAAGTTTCATAGAATCTAATTTTCGGATGATTTTTTGCATTAACTTCCATCATAAACTTCCCTCTTAACATATATAAATGATCTGAAAAGTCTCGTATCATTTCAAATATTCCCCAATTAAATTTGATTTTTTGGACCGAAACTAGTGTATAATATACAACGATTTTTGACCGAAAGTTGCATTTCGAAAAGTTTCATAGAATATAGTTTTCAGACGATTTTTTGCATGGACTTCCATCATAATCTTCCCTCTTAACATATATAAATGATCTGAAATGTCTCGTATCACTTCAAATAGTCCCCAATTAAATTTTTTTTTGACCGAAACTAGTGTATAATATACTACGATTTTTGACAGAAACTTGCATTTCGAAAAGTTTCTTTAGAATCTATTTTTCAAATGATTTTTTGCATAGACTTTCAACATAACCTTCCCTCGTAAAATATATAAATGATTTTTGACCGAAACTAGTGTATAATATACCCCGATTTAATTTGATTTTTGACCGAATCTAGTATAAACTAGTGTATAATATATTATGAGGTTTTTTACCGAAACTTGCATTTCGAAAAGTTTCAAAGAATCTTGTTTTCAGATGATTTTTTTGCATGGACTTCCATCATAACCTTTCCTCTTAACAGACATATATGACATGAAAAGTCTCTTATCATTATAAATAGTCCCCAATTAAAGGTGATTTTTTTGACCGAAACTAGTGTATAATATACTACGATTTATGATCGAAACTTTCTTTTCGAAAAGTTTCATAGAATCTAATTTTCAGATATTTTTTGCATTGACTTCCATCATAACCTTCCCTCATAACATATATAAATGATCTGAAAAGTCTCGTATCATTTCAAATAGTTCCCAATGAAATTTGATTTTTTTGACTGAAACTAGTGTATAACATACTGCGATTTTTTACCGAAACTTGCGTTTCGAAATGTTTCATAGAATCTAGTCGTCAGATGGTTTTTTGCATGGACTTCCGTCAAAACCTTCCCTCTTAACATATATAAATGATCTGAAATGTATCGTATCATTTCAAATAGTCCCCAATTAAATTTTATTTTTATGACTGAAACTAGTGTATAATATACTACGATTTTTAACCGAAACTTGCATTTCGAAAAGTTTCATAGAATCTAATTTTCGGATGATTTTTTGCATTAACTTCCATCATAAACTTCCCTCTTAACATATATAAATGATCTGAAAAGTCTCGTATCATTTCAAATATTCCCCAATTAAATTTGATTTTTTGGACCGAAACTAGTGTATAATATACAGCGATTTTTGACCGAAAGTTGCATTTCGAAAAGTTTCATAGAATATAGTTTTCAGACGATTTTTTGCATGGACTTCCATCATAATCTTCCCTCTTAACATATATAAATGATCTGAAATGTCTCGTATCACTTCAAATAGTCCCCAATTAAATTTTTTTTTGACCGAAACTAGTGTATAATATACTACGATTTTTGACAGAAACTTGCATTTCGAAAAGTTTCTTTAGAATCTATTTTTCAAATGATTTTTTGCATAGACTTTCAACATAACCTTCCCTCGTAAAATATATAAATGATTTTTGACCGAAACTAGTGTATAATATACCCCGATTTAATTTGATTTTTGACCGAATCTAGTATAAACTAGTGTATAATATATTATGAGGTTTTTTACCGAAACTTGCATTTCGAAAAGTTTCAAAGAATCTTGTTTACGGATGATTTTTTTGCATGGACTTCCATCATAACCTTTCCTCTTAACAGACATATATGACATGAAAAGTCTCTTATCATTATAAATAGTCCCCAATTAAAGGTGATTTTTTTGACCGAAACTAGTGTATAATATACTACGATTTATGATCGAAACTTTCTTTTCGAAAAGTTTCATAGAATCTAATTTTCAGATATTTTTTGCATTGACTTCCATCATAACCTTCCCTCATAACATATATAAATGATCTGAAAAGTCTCGTATCATTTCAAATAGTTCCCAATGAAATTTGATTTTTTTGACTGAAACTAGTGTATAACATACTGCGATTTTTTACCGAAACTTGCGTTTCGAAATGTTTCATAGAATCTAGTCGTCAGATGGTTTTTTGCATGGACTTCCTTCAAAACCTTCCCTCTTAACATATATAAATGATCTGAAATGTATCGTATCATTTCAAATAGTCCCCAATTAAATTTTATTTTTATGACTGAAACTAGTGTATAATATACTACGATTTTTGACCGAAACATGCATTTCGAAAAGTTTCATAGAATCTAATTTTCGGATGATTTTTTGCATTAACTTCCATCATAAACTTCCCTCTTAACATATATAAATGATCTGAAAAGTCTCGTATCATTTCAAATATTCCACAATTAAATTTGATTTTTTGGACCGAAACTAGTGTATAATATACAGCGATTTTTGACCGAAAGTTGCATTTCGAAAAGTTTCATAGAATATAGTTTTCAGACGATTTTTTGCATGGACTTCCATCATAATCTTCCCTCTTAACATATATAAATGATCTGAAATGTCTCGTATCACTTCAAATAGTCCCCAATTAAATTTTATTTTTTTGACCGAAACTAGTGTATAATATACTACGATTTTTGACAGAAACTTGCATTTCGAAAAGTTTCTTTAGAATCTATTTTTCAAATGATTTTTTGCATAGACTTTCATCATAACCTTCCCTCGTAAAATATATAAATGATTTTTGACCGAAACTAGTGTATAATATACCCCGATTTAATTTGATTTTTGACCGAATCTAGTATAAACTAGTGTATAATATATTATTAGGTTTTTTACCGAAACTTGCATTTCGAAAAGTTTCAAAGAATCTTGTTTTCAGATGATTTTTTTGCATGGACTTCCATCATAACCTTTCCTCTTAATAGACATATATGACATGAAAAATCTCTTATCATTATAAATAGTCTCCAATTAAATATGATATTTTTGACCGAAACTAGTGTATAATATACTACGATTTATGATTGAAACTTTCTTTTTTCGAAAAGTTTCATAGAATCTAATTTTCAGATATTTTTTGCATTGACTTCCATCATAACCTTCCCTCATAACATATATAAATGATCTGAAAAGTCTCGTATCATTTCAAATAGTTCCCAATGAAATTTGATTTTTTTGACTGAAACTAGTGTATAACATACTGCGATTTTTTACCGAAACTTGCGTTTCGAAATGTTTCATAGAATCTAGTCGTCAGATGGTTTTTTGCATGGACTTCCGTCAAAACCTTCCCTCTTAACATATATAAATGATCTGAAATGTATCGTATCATTTCAAATAGTCCCCAATTAAATTTTATTTTTATGACTGAAACTAGTGTATAATATACTACGATTTTTGACCGAAACTTGCATTTCGAAAAGTTTCATAGAATCTAATTTTCGGATGATTTTTTGCATTAACTTCCATCATAAACTTCCCTCTTAACATATATAAATGATCTGAAAAGTCTCGTATCATTTCAAATATTCCCCAATTAAATTTGATTTTTTGGACCGAAACTAGTGTATAATATACAACGATTTTTGACCGAAAGTTGCATTTCGAAAAGTTTCATAGAATATAGTTTTCAGACGATTTTTTGCATGGACTTCCATCATAATCTTCCCTCTTAACATATTTAAATGATCTGAAATGTCTCGTATCACTTCAAATAGTCCCCAATTAAATTTTATTTTTTTGACCGAAACTAGTGTATAATATACTACGATTTTTGACAGAAACTTGCATTTCGAAAAGTTTCTTTAGAATCTATTTTTCAAATGATTTTTTGCATAGACTTTCATCATAACCTTCCCTCGTAAAATATATAAATGATTTTTGACCGAAACTAGTGTATAATATACCCCGATTTAATTTGATTTTTGACCAAATCTAGTATAAACTAGTGTATAATATATTATGAGGTTTTTTACCGAAACATGCATTTCGAAAAGTTTCAAAGAATCTTGTTTTCAGATGATTTTTTTGCATGGACTTCCATCATAACCTTTCCTCTTAACAGACATATATGACATGAAAAGTCTCTTATCATTATAAATAGTCCCCAATTAAATGTGATTTTTTTGACCGAAACTAGTGTATAATATACTACGATTTATGATCGAAACTTTCTTTTCGAAAAGTTTCATAGAATCTAATTTTCAGATATTTTTTGCATTGACTTCCATCATAACCTTCCCTCATAACATATATAAATGATCTGAAAAGTCTCGTATCATTTAAAATAGTTCCCAATGAAATTTGATTTTTTTGACTGAAACTAGTGTATAACATACTGCGATTTTTTACCGAAACTTGTGTTTCGAAATGTTTCATAGAATCTAGTCGTCAGATGGTTTTTTGCATGGACTTCCGTCAAAACCTTCCCTCTTAACATATATAAATGATCTGAAATGTATCGTATCATTTAAAATAGTCCCCAATTAAATTTTATTTTTATGACTGAAACTAGTGTATAATATACTACGATTTTTGACCGAAACTTGCATTTCGAAAAGTTTCATAGAATCTAATTTTCGGATGATTTTTTGCATTAACTTCCATCATAAACTTCCCTCTTAACATATATAAATGATCTGAAAAGTCTCGTATCATTTCAAATATTCCCCAATTAAATTTGATTTTTTGGACCGAAACTAGTGTATAATATACAGCGATTTTTGACCGAAAGTTGCATTTCGAAAAGTTTCATAGAATATAGTTTTCAGATGATTTTTTGCATGGACTTCCATCATAATCTTCCCTCTTAACATATATAAATGATCTGAAATGTCTCGTATCACTTCAAATAGTCCCCAATTAAATTTTATTTTTTTGACCGAAACTAGTGTATAATATACTACGATTTTTGACAGAAACTTGCATTTCGAAAAGTTTCTTTAGAATCTATTTTTCAAATGATTTTTTGCATAGACTTTCATCATAACCTTCCCTCGTAAAATATATAAATGATTTTTGACCGAAACTAGTGTATAATATACCCCGATTTAATTTGATTTTTGACCGAATCTAGTATAAACTAGTGTATAATATATTATGAGGTTTTTTACCGAAACTTGCATTTCGAAAAGTTTCAAAGAATCTTGTTTTCAGATGATTTTTTTGCATGGACTTCCATCATAACCTTTCCTCTTAACAGACATATATGACATGAAAAGTCTCTTATCATTATAAATAGTCCCCAATTAAATGTGATTTTTTTGACCGAAACTAGTGTATAATATACTACGATTTATGATCGAAACTTTCTTTTCGAAAAGTTTCATAGAATCTAATTTTCAGATATTTTTTGCATTGACTTCCATCATAACCTTCCCTCATAACATATATAAATGATCTGAAAAGTCTCGTATCATTTCAAATAGTTCCCAATGAAATTTGATTTTTTTGACTGAAACTAGTGTATAACATACTGCGATTTTTTACCGAAACTTGCGTTTCGAAATGTTTCATAGAATCTAGTCGTCAGATGGTTTTTTGCATGGACTTCCGTCAAAACCTTCCCTCTTAACATATATAAATGATCTGAAATGTATCGTATCATTTCAAATAGTCCCCAATTAAATTTTATTTTTATGACTGAAACTAGTGTATAATATACTACGATTTTTGACCGAAACTTGCATTTCGAAAAGTTTCATAGAATCTAATTTTCGGATGATTTTTTGCATTAACTTCCATCATAAACTTCCCTCTTAACATATATAAATGATCTGAAAAGTCTCGTATCATTTCAAATATTCCCCAATTAAATTTGATTTTTTGGACCGAAACTAGTGTATAATATACAACGATTTTTGACCGAAAGTTGCATTTCGAAAAGTTTCATAGAATATAGTTTTCAGACGATTTTTTGCATGGACTTCCATCATAATCTTCCCTCTTAACATATTTAAATGATCTGAAATGTCTCGTATCACTTCAAATAGTCCCCAATTAAATTTTATTTTTTTGACCGAAACTAGTGTATAATATACTACGATTTTTGACAGAAACTTGCATTTCGAAAAGTTTATTTAGAATCTATTTTTCAAATGATTTTTTGCATAGACTTTCATCATAACCTTCCCTCGTAAAATATATAAATTATTTTTGACCGAAACTAGTGTATAATATACCCCGATTTAATTTGATTTTTGACCAAATCTAGTATAAACTAGTGTATAATATATTATGAGGTTTTTTACCGAAACTTGCATTTCGAAAAGTTTCAAAGAATCTTGTTTTCAGATGATTTTTTTGCATGGACTTCCATCATAACCTTTCCTCTTAACAGACATATATGACATGAAAAGTCTCTTATCATTATAAATAGTCCCCAATTAAATGTGATTTTTTTGACCGAAACTAGTGTATAATATACTACGATTTATGATCGAAACTTTCTTTTCGAAAAGTTTCATAGAATCTAATTTTCAGATATTTTTTGCATTGACTTCCATCATAACCTTCCCTCATAACATATATAAATGATCTGAAAAGTCTCATATCATTTAAAATAGTTCCCAATGAAATTTGATTTTTTTGACTGAAACTAGTGTATAACACACTGCGATTTTTTACCGAAACTTGCGTTTCGAAATGTTTCATAGAATCTAGTCGTCAGATGGTTTTTTGCATGGACTTCCGTCAAAACCTTCCCTCTTAACATATATAAATGATCTGAAATGTATCGTATCATTTCAAATAGTCCCCAATTAAATTTTATTTTTATGACTGAAACTAGTGTATAATATACTACGATTTTTGACCGAAACTTGCATTTCGAAAAGTTTCATAGAATCTAATTTTCGGATGATTTTTTGCATTAACTTCCATCATAAACTTCCCTCTTAACATATATAAATGATCTGAAAAGTCTCGTATCTTTTCAAATATTCCCCAATTAAATTTGATTTTTTGGACCGAAACTAGTGTATAATATATAGCGATTTTTGACCGAAAGTTGCATTTCGAAAAGTTTCATAGAATATAGTTTTCAGACGATTTTTTGCATGGACTTCCATCATAATCTTCCCTCTTAACATATTTAAATGATCTGAAATGTCTCGTATCACTTCAAATAGTCCCCAATTAAATTTTATTTTTTTGACCGAAACTAGTGTATAATATACTACGATTTTTGACAGAAACTTGCATTTCGAAAAGTTTATTTAGAATCTATTTTTCAAATGATTTTTTGCATAGACTTTCATCATAACCTTCCCTCGTAAAATATATAAATTATTTTTGACCGAAACTAGTGTATAATATACCCCGATTTAATTTGATTTTTGACCAAATCTAGTATAAACTAGTGTATAATATATTATGAGGTTTTTTACCGAAACTTGCATTTCGAAAAGTTTCAAAGAATCTTGTTTTCAGATGATTTTTTTGCATGGACTTCCATCATAACCTTTCCTCTTAACAGACATATATGACATGAAAAGTCTCTTATCATTATAAATAGTCCCCAATTAAATGTGATTTTTTTGACCGAAACTAGTGTATAATATACTACGATTTATGATCGAAACTTTCTTTTCGAAAAGTTTCATAGAATCTAATTTTCAGATATTTTTTGCATTGACTTCCATCATAACCTTCCCTCATAACATATATAAATGATCTGAAAAGTCTCATATCATTTAAAATAGTTCCCAATGAAATTTGATTTTTTTGACTGAAACTAGTGTATAACATACTGCGATTTTTTACCGAAACTTGCGTTTCGAAATGTTTCATAGAATCTAGTCGTCAGATGGTTTTTTGCATGGACTTCCGTCAAAACCTTCCCTCTTAACATATATAAATGATCTGAAATGTATCGTATCATTTCAAATAGTCCCCAATTAAATTTTATTTTTATGACTGAAACTAGTGTATAATATACTACGATTTTTGACCGAAACTTGCATTTCGAAAAGTTTCATAGAATCTAATTTTCGGATGATTTTTTGCATTAACTTCCATCATAAACTTCCCTCTTAACATATATAAATGATCTGAAAAGTCTCGTATCTTTTCAAATATTCCCCAATTAAATTTGATTTTTTGGACCGAAACTAGTGTATAATATATAGCGATTTTTGACCGAAAGTTGCATTTCGAAAAGTTTCATAGAATATAGTTTTCAGACGATTTTTTGCATGGACTTCCATCATAATCTTCCCTCTTAACATATTTAAATGATCTGAAATGTCTCGTATCACTTCAAATAGTCCCCAATTAAATTTTATTTTTTTGACCGAAACTAGTGTATAATATACTACGATTTTTGACAGAAACTTGCATTTCGAAAAGTTTCTTTAGAATCTATTTTTCAAATGATTTTTTGCATAAACTTTCATCATAACCTTCCCTCGTAAAATATATAAATGATTTTTGACCGAAACTAGTGTATAATATACCCCGATTTAATTTGATTTTTGACCAAATCTAGTATAAACTAGTGTATAATATATTATGAGGTTTTTTACCGAAACTTGCATTTCGAAAAGTTTCAAAGAATCTTGTTTTCAGATGATTTTTTTGCATGGACTTCCATCATAACCTTTCCTCTTAACAGACATATATGACATGAAAAGTCTCTTATCATTATAAATAGTCCCCAATTAAATGTGATTTTTTTGACCGAAACTAGTGTATAATATACTACGATTTATGATCGAAACTTTCTTTTCGAAAAGTTTCATAGAATCTAATTTTCAGATATTTTTTGCATTGACTTCCATCATAACCTTCCCTCATAACATATATAAATGATCTGAAAAGTCTCATATCATTTAAAATAGTTCCCAATGAAATTTGATTTTTTTGACTGAAACTAGTGTATAACATACTGCGATTTTTTACCGAAACTTGCGTTTCGAAATGTTTCATAGAATCTAGTCGTCAGATGGTTTTTTGCATGGACTTCCGTCAAAACCTTCCCTCTTAACATATATAAATGATCTGAAATGTATCGTATCATTTCAAATAGTCCCCAATTAAATTTTATTTTTATGACTGAAACTAGTGTATAATATACTACGATTTTTGACCGAAACTTGCATTTCGAAAAGTTTCATAGAATCTAATTTTCGGATGATTTTTTGCATTAACTTCCATCATAAACTTCCCTCTTAACATATATAAATGATCTGAAAAGTCTCGTATCTTTTCAAATATTCCCCAATTAAATTTGATTTTTTGGACCGAAACTAGTGTATAATATATAGCGATTTTTGACCGAAAGTTGCATTTCGAAAAGTTTCATAGAATATAGTTTTCAGACGATTTTTTGCATGGACTTCCATCATAATCTTCCCTCTTAACATATTTAAATGATCTGAAATGTCTCGTATCACTTCAAATAGTCCCCAATTAAATTTTATTTTTTTGACCGAAACTAGTGTATAATATACTACGATTTTTGACAGAAACTTGCATTTCGAAAAGTTTATTTAGAATCTATTTTTCAAATGATTTTTTGCATAGACTTTCATCATAACCTTCCCTCGTAAAATATATAAATTATTTTTGACCGAAACTAGTGTATAATATACCCCGATTTAATTTGATTTTTGACCAAATCTAGTATAAACTAGTGTATAATATATTATGAGGTTTTTTACCGAAACTTGCATTTCGAAAAGTTTCAAAGAATCTTGTTTTCAGATGATTTTTTTGCATGGACTTCCATCATAACCTTTCCTCTTAACAGACATATATGACATGAAAAGTCTCTTATCATTATAAATAGTCCCCAATTAAATGTGATTTTTTTGACCGAAACTAGTGTATAATATACTACGATTTATGATCGAAACTTTCTTTTCGAAAAGTTTCATAGAATCTAATTTTCAGATATTTTTTGCATTGACTTCCATCATAACCTTCCCTCATAACATATATAAATGATCTGAAAAGTCTCATATCATTTAAAATAGTTCCCAATGAAATTTGATTTTTTTGACTGAAACTAGTGTATAACATACTGCGATTTTTTACCGAAACTTGCGTTTCGAAATGTTTCATAGAATCTAGTCGTCAGATGGTTTTTTGCATGGACTTCCGTCAAAACCTTCCCTCTTAACATATATAAATGATCTGAAATGTATCGTATCATTTCAAATAGTCCCCAATTAAATTTTATTTTTATGACTGAAACTAGTGTATAATATACTACGATTTTTGACCGAAACTTGCATTTCGAAAAGTTTCATAGAATCTAATTTTCGGATGATTTTTTGCATTAACTTCCATCATAAACTTCCCTCTTAACATATATAAATGATCTGAAAAGTCTCGTATCTTTTCAAATATTCCCCAATTAAATTTGATTTTTTGGACCGAAACTAGTGTATAATATATAGCGATTTTTGACCGAAAGTTGCATTTCGAAAAGTTTCATAGAATATAGTTTTCAGACGATTTTTTGCATGGACTTCCATCATAATCTTCCCTCTTAACATATTTAAATGATCTGAAATGTCTCGTATCACTTCAAATAGTCCCCAATTAAATTTTATTTTTTTGACCGAAACTAGTGTATAATATACTACGATTTTTGACAGAAACTTGCATTTCGAAAAGTTTATTTAGAATCTATTTTTCAAATGATTTTTTGCATAGACTTTCATCATAACCTTCCCTCGTAAAATATATAAATTATTTTTGACCGAAACTAGTGTATAATATACCCCGATTTAATTTGATTTTTGACCAAATCTAGTATAAACTAGTGTATAATATATTATGAGGTTTTTTACCGAAACTTGCATTTCGAAAAGTTTCAAAGAATCTTGTTTTCAGATGATTTTTTTGCATGGACTTCCATCATAACCTTTCCTCTTAACAGACATATATGACATGAAAAGTCTCTTATCATTATAAATAGTCCCCAATTAAATGTGATTTTTTTGACCGAAACTAGTGTATAATATACTACGATTTATGATCGAAACTTTCTTTTCGAAAAGTTTCATAGAATCTAATTTTCAGATATTTTTTGCATTGACTTCCATCATAACCTTCCCACATAACATATATAAATGATCTGAAAAGTCTCGTATCATTTAAAATAGTTCCCAATGAAATTTGATTTTTTTGACTGAAACTAGTGTATAACATACTGCGATTTTTTACCGAAACTTGCGTTTCGAAATGTTTCATAGAATCTAGTCGTCAGATGGTTTTTTGCATGGACTTCCGTCAAAACCTTCCCTCTTAACATATATAAATGATCTGAAATGTATCGTATCATTTCAAATAGTCCCCAATTAAATTTTATTTTTATGACTGAAACTAGTGTATAATATACTACGATTTTTGACCGAAACTTGCATTTCGAAAAGTTTCATAGAATCTAATTTTCGGATGATTTTTTGCATTAACTTCCATCATAAACTTCCCTCTTAACATATATAAATGATCTGAAAAGTCTCGTATCATTTCAAATATTCCCCAATTAAATTTGATTTTTTGGACCGAAACTAGTGTATAATATACAGCGATTTTTGACCGAAAGTTGCATTTCGAAAAGTTTCATAGAATATAGTTTTCAGATGATTTTTTGCATGGACTTCCATCATAATCTTCCCTCTTAACATATATAAATGATCTGAAATGTCTCGTATCACTTCAAATAGTCCCCAATTAAATTTTATTTTTTTGACCGAAACTAGTGTATAATATACTACGATTTTTGACAGAAACTTGCATTTCGATAAGTTTCTTTAGAATCTATTTTTCAAATGATTTTTTGCATAGACTTTCATCATAACCTTCCCTCGTAAAATATATAAATGATTTTTGACCGAAACTAGTGTATAATATACCCCGATTTAATTTGATTTTTGACCGAATCTAGTATAAACTAGTGTATAATATATTATGAGGTTTTTTACCGAAACTTGCATTTCGAAAAGTTTCAAAGAATCTTGTTTTCAGATGATTTTTTTGCATGGACTTCCATCATAACCTTTCCTCTTAATAGACATATATGACATGAAAAATCTCTTATCATTATAAATAGTCTCCAATTAAATATGATATTTTTGACCGAAACTAGTGTATAATATACTACGATTTATGATTGAAACTTTCTTTTTTCGAAAAGTTTCATAGAATCTAATTTTCAGATATTTTTTGCATTGACTTCCATCATAACCTTCCCTCATAACATATATAAATGATCTGAAAAGTCTCGTATCATTTCAAATAGTTCCCAATGAAATTTGATTTTTTTGACTGAAACTAGTGTATAACATACTGCGATTTTTTACCGAAACTTGCGTTTCGAAATGTTTCATAGAATCTAGTCGTCAGATGGTTTTTTGCATGGACTTCCGTCAAAACCTTCCCTCTTAACATATATAAATGATCTGAAATGTATCGTATCATTTCAAATAGTCCCCAATTTAATTTTATTTTTATGACTGAAACTAGTGTATAATATACTACGATTTTTGACCGAAACTTGCATTTCGAAAAGTTTCATAGAATCTAATTTTCGGATGATTTTTTGCATTAACTTCCATCATAAACTTCCCTCTTAACATATATAAATGATCTGAAAAGTCTCGTATCATTTCAAATATTCCCCAATTAAATTTGATTTTTTGGACCGAAACTAGTGTATAATATACAGCGATTTTTGACCGAAAGTTGCATTTCGAAAAGTTTCATAGAATATAGTTTTCAGACGATTTTTTGCATGGACTTCCATCATAATCTTCCCTCTTAACATATATAAATGATCTGAAATGTCTCGTATCACTTCAAATAGTCCCCAATTAAATTTTATTTTTTTGACCGAAACTAGTGTATAATATACTACGATTTTTGACAGAAACTTGCATTTCGATAAGTTTCTTTAGAATCTATTTTTCAAATGATTTTTTGCATAGACTTTCATCATAACCTTCCCTCGTAAAATGTATAAATGATTTTTGACCGAAACTAGTGTATAATATACCCCGATTTAATTTGATTTTTGACCGAATCTAGTATAAACTAGTGTATAATATATTATGAGGTTTTTTACCGAAACTTGCATTTCGAAAAGTTTCAAAGAATCTTGTTTTCAGATGATTTTTTTGCATGGACTTCCATCATAACCTTTCCTCTTAATAGACATATATGACATGAAAAATCTCTTATCATTATAAATAGTCTCCAATTAAATATGATATTTTTGACCGAAACTAGTGTATAATATACTACGATTTATGATTGAAACTTTCTTTTTTCGAAAAGTTTCATAGAATCTAATTTTCAGATATTTTTTGCATTGACTTCCATCATAACCTTCCCTCATAACATATATAAATGATATGAAAAGTCTCGTATCATTTCAAATAGTTCCCAATGAAATTTGATTTTTTTGACTGAAACTAGTGTATAACATACTGCGATTTTTTACCGAAACTTGCGTTTCGAAATGTTTCATAGAATCTAGTCGTCAGATGGTTTTTTGCATGGACTTCCGTCAAAACCTTCCCTCTTAACATATATAAATGATCTGAAATGTATCGTATCATTTCAAATAGTCCCCAATTTAATTTTATTTTTATGACTGAAACTAGTGTATAATATACTACGATTTTTGACCGAAACTTGCATTTCGAAAAGTTTCATAGAATCTAATTTTCGGATGATTTTTTGCATTAACTTCCATCATAAACTTCCCTCTTAACATATATAAATGATCTGAAAAGTCTCGTATCATTTCAAATATTCCCCAATTAAATTTGATTTTTTGGACCGAAACTAGTGTATAATATACAGCGATTTTTGACCGAAAGTTGCATTTCGAAAAGTTTCATAGAATATAGTTTTCAGATGATTTTTTGCATGGACTTCCATCATAATCTTCCCTCTTAACATATATAAATGATCTGAAATGTCTCGTATCACTTCAAATAGTCCCCAATTAAATTTTATTTTTTTGACCGAAACTAGTGTATAATATACTACGATTTTTGACAGAAACTTGCATTTCGATAAGTTTCTTTAGAATCTATTTTTCAAATGATTTTTTGCATAGACTTTCATCATAACCTTCCCTCGTAAAATATATAAATGATTTTTGACCGAAACTAGTGTATAATATACCCCGATTTAATTTGATTTTTGACCGAATCTAGTATAAACTAGTGTATAATATATTATGAGGTTTTTTACCGAAACTTGCATTTCGAAAAGTTTCAAAGAATCTTGTTTTCAGATGATTTTTTTGCATGGACTTCCATCATAACCTTTCCTCTTAATAGACATATATGACATGAAAAATCTCTTATCATTATAAATAGTCTCCAATTAAATATGATATTTTTGACCGAAACTAGTGTATAATATACTACGATTTATGATTGAAACTTTCTTTTTTCGAAAAGTTTCATAGAATCTAATTTTCAGATATTTTTTGCATTGACTTCCATCATAACCTTCCCTCATAACATATATAAATGATCTGAAAAGTCTCGTATCATTTCAAATAGTTCCCAATGAAATTTGATTTTTTTGACTGAAACTAGTGTATAACATACTGCGATTTTTTACCGAAACTTGCGTTTCGAAATGTTTCATAGAATCTAGTCGTCAGATGGTTTTTTGCATGGACTTCCGTCAAAACCTTCCCTCTTAACATATATAAATGATCTGAAATGTATCGTATCATTTCAAATAGTCCCCAATTTAATTTTATTTTTATGACTGAAACTAGTGTATAATATACTACGATTTTTGACCGAAACTTGCATTTCGAAAAGTTTCATAGAATCTAATTTTCGGATGATTTTTTGCATTAACTTCCATCATAAACTTCCCTCTTAACATATATAAATGATCTGAAAAGTCTCGTATCATTTCAAATATTCCCCAATTAAATTTGATTTTTTGGACCGAAACTAGTGTATAATATACAGCGATTTTTGACCGAAAGTTGCATTTCGAAAAGTTTCATAGAATATAGTTTTCAGACGATTTTTTGCATGGACTTCCATCATAATCTTCCCTCTTAACATATATAAATGATCTGAAATGTCTCGTATCACTTCAAATAGTCCCCAATTAAATTTTATTTTTTTGACCGAAACTAGTGTATAATATACTACGATTTTTGACAGAAACTTGCATTTCGATAAGTTTCTTTAGAATCTATTTTTCAAATGATTTTTTGCATAGACTTTCATCATAACCTTCCCTCGTAAAATGTATAAATGATTTTTGACCGAAACTAGTGTATAATATACCCCGATTTAATTTGATTTTTGACCGAATCTAGTATAAACTAGTGTATAATATATTATGAGGTTTTTTACCGAAACTTGCATTTCGAAAAGTTTCAAAGAATCTTGTTTTCAGATGATTTTTTTGCATGGACTTCCATCATAACCTTTCCTCTTAATAGACATATATGACATGAAAAATCTCTTATCATTATAAATAGTCTCCAATTAAATATGATATTTTTGACCGAAACTAGTGTATAATATACTACGATTTATGATTGAAACTTTCTTTTTTCGAAAAGTTTCATAGAATCTAATTTTCAGATATTTTTTGCATTGACTTCCATCATAACCTTCCCTCATAACATATATAAATGATATGAAAAGTCTCGTATCATTTCAAATAGTTCCCAATGAAATTTGATTTTTTTGACTGAAACTAGTGTATAACATACTGCGATTTTTTACCGAAACTTGCGTTTCGAAATGTTTCATAGAATCTAGTCGTCAGATGGTTTTTTGCATGGACTTCCGTCAAAACCTTCCCTCTTAACATATATAAATGATCTGAAATGTATCGTATCATTTCAAATAGTCCCCAATTTAATTTTATTTTTATGACTGAAACTAGTGTATAATATACTACGATTTTTGACCGAAACTTGCATTTCGAAAAGTTTCATAGAATCTAATTTTCGGATGATTTTTTGCATTAACTTCCATCATAAACTTCCCTCTTAACATATATAAATGATCTGAAAAGTCTCGTATCATTTCAAATATTCCCCAATTAAATTTGATTTTTTGGACCGAAACTAGTGTATAATATACAGCGATTTTTGACCGAAAGTTGCATTTCGAAAAGTTTCATAGAATATAGTTTTCAGACGATTTTTTGCATGGACTTCCATCATAATCTTCCCTCTTAACATATATAAATGATCTGAAATGTCTCGTATCACTTCAAATAGTCCCCAATTAAATTTTATTTTTTTGACCGAAACTAGTGTATAATATACTACGATTTTTGACAGAAACTTGCATTTCGATAAGTTTCTTTAGAATCTATTTTTCAAATGATTTTTTGCATAGACTTTCATCATAACCTTCCCTCGTAAAATATATAAATGATTTTTGACCGAAACTAGTGTATAATATACCCCGATTTAATTTGATTTTTGACCAAATCTAGTATAAACTAGTGTATAATATATTATGAGGTTTTTTACCGAAACTTGCATTTCGAAAAGTTTCAAAGAATCTTGTTTTCAGATGATTTTTTTGCATGGACTTCCATCATAACCTTTCCTCTTAACAGACATATATGACATGAAAAGTCTCTTATCATTATAAATAGTCCCCAATTAAATGTGATTTTTTTGACCGAAACTAGTGTATAATATACTACGATTTATGATCGAAACTTTCTTTTCGAAAAGTTTCATAGAATCTAATTTTCAGATATTTTTTGCATTGACTTCCATCATAACCTTCCCTCATAACATATATAAATGATCTGAAAAGTCTCGTATCATTTAAAATAGTTCCCAATGAAATTTGATTTTTTTGACTGAAACTAGTGTATAACATACTGCGATTTTTTACCGAAACTTGCGTTTCGAAATGTTTCATAGAATCTAGTCGTCAGATGGTTTTTTGCATGGACTTCCGTCAAAACCTTCCCTCTTAACATATATAAATGATCTGAAATGTATCGTATCATTTCAAATAGTCCCCAATTAAATTTTATTTTTATGACTGAAACTAGTGTATAATATACTACGATTTTTGACCGAAACTTGCATTTCGAAAAGTTTCATAGAATCTAATTTTTGGATGATTTTTTGCATTAACTTCCATCATAAACTTCCCTCTTAACATATATAAATGATCTGAAAAGTCTCGTATCATTTCAAATATTCCCCAATTAAATTTGATTTTTTGGACCGAAACTAGTGTATAATATACAGCGATTTTTGACCGAAAGTTGCATTTCGAAAAGTTTCATAGAATATAGTTTTCAGATGATTTTTTGCATGGACTTCCATCATAATCTTCCCTCTTAACATATATAAATGATCTGAAATGTCTCGTATCACTTCAAATAGTCCCCAATTAAATTTTATTTTTTTGACCGAAACTAGTGTATAATATACTACGATTTTTGACAGAAACTTGCATTTCGATAAGTTTCTTTAGAATCTATTTTTCAAATGATTTTTTGCATAGACTTTCATCATAACCTTCCCTCGTAAAATATATAAATGATTTTTGACCGAAACTAGTGTATAATATACCCCGATTTAATTTGATTTTTGACCGAATCTAGTATAAACTAGTGTATAATATATTATGAGGTTTTTTACCGAAACTTGCATTTCGAAAAGTTTCAAAGAATCTTGTTTTCAGATGATTTTTTTGCATGGACTTCCATCATAACCTTTCCTCTTAATAGACATATATGACATGAAAAATCTCTTATCATTATAAATAGTCTCCAATTAAATATGATATTTTTGACCGAAACTAGTGTATAATATACTACGATTTATGATTGAAACTTTCTTTTTTCGAAAAGTTTCATAGAATCTAATTTTCAGATATTTTTTGCATTGACTTCCATCATAACCTTCCCTCATAACATATATAAATGATCTGAAAAGTCTCGTATCATTTCAAATAGTTCCCAATGAAATTTGATTTTTTTGACTGAAACTAGTGTATAACATACTGCGATTTTTTACCGAAACTTGCGTTTCGAAATGTTTCATAGAATCTAGTCGTCAGATGGTTTTTTGCATGGACTTCCGTCAAAACCTTCCCTCTTAACATATATAAATGATCTGAAATGTATCGTATCATTTCAAATAGTCCCCAATTTAATTTTATTTTTATGACTGAAACTAGTGTATAATATACTACGATTTTTGACCGAAACTTGCATTTCGAAAAGTTTCATAGAATCTAATTTTCGGATGATTTTTTGCATTAACTTCCATCATAAACTTCCCTCTTAACATATATAAATGATCTGAAAAGTCTCGTATCATTTCAAATATTCCCCAATTAAATTTGATTTTTTGGACCGAAACTAGTGTATAATATACAGCGATTTTTGACCGAAAGTTGCATTTCGAAAAGTTTCATAGAATATAGTTTTCAGACGATTTTTTGCATGGACTTCCATCATAATCTTCCCTCTTAACATATATAAATGATCTGAAATGTCTCGTATCACTTCAAATAGTCCCCAATTAAATTTTATTTTTTTGACCGAAACTAGTGTATAATATACTACGATTTTTGACAGAAACTTGCATTTCGATAAGTTTCTTTAGAATCTATTTTTCAAATGATTTTTTGCATAGACTTTCATCATAACCTTCCCTCGTAAAATATATAAATGATTTTTGACCGAAACTAGTGTATAATATACCCCGATTTAATTTGATTTTTGACCGAATCTAGTATAAACTAGTGTATAATATATTATGAGGTTTTTTACCGAAACTTGCATTTCGAAAAGTTTCAAAGAATCTTGTTTTCAGATGATTTTTTTGCATGGACTTCCATCATAACCTCTCCTCTTAACAGACATATATGACATGAAAAATCTCTTATCATTATAAATAGTCCCCAATTAAATATGATTTTTTTGACCGAAACTAGTGTATAATATACTACGATTTATGATTGAAACTTTCTTTTTTCGAAAAGTTTCATAGAATCTAATTTTCAGATATTTTTTGCATTGACTTCCATCATAACCTTCCCTCATAACATATATAAATGATCTGAAAAGTCTCGTATCATTTCAAATAGTTCCCAATGAAATTTGATTTTTTTGACTGAAACTAGTGTATAACATACTGCGATTTTTTACCGAAACTTGCGTTTCGAAATGTTTCATAGAATTTAGTCGTTAGATGGTTTTTTGCATGGACTTCCGTCAAAACCTTCCCTCTTAACATATATAAATGATCTGAAATGTATCGTATCATTTCAAATAGTCCCCAATTAAATTTTATTTTTATGACTGAAACTAGTGTATAATATACTACGATTTTTGACCGAAACATGGATTTCGAAAAGTTTCACAGAATCTAATTTTCTGATGATTTTTTGCATGGACTTCCATGATAACCTTCCATCTTAACATATATAAATGATATGAAAAGTCTCGTATCATTTCAAATAGTCCCCAATTAAATTTTAGTTTTTTGACCGAAACTAGTGTATAATATACTACGATTTTTGATCGAAAATTGCATTTAGAAAAGTTTCATAGAATCTATTTTTCAAATGAGTTTTTGCATAGACTTTCACCATAATCTTCCCTCGTAAAATATAAAAATGATATTAGAAGTTTCGTATCATTTCGAATAGTCCCCGATTTAATTTGATTTTTGACCGAATCTAGTATAAACTAGTGTATAATATATTATGATTTTATGATCGAAACTTGCATATCGAAAAGTTTCAAAGAATCTTGTTTTCAGATGAATTTTTTGCATGGACTTCCATCATAACCTTTCCTCTTAACAAACATAAATGACATGAAAAGTATCGTATCGTTTCAAATAGTCCCCAATTAAATGTGATTTTATTGACCGAAACTAGTGTATAATATACTACGATTTATGATCGAAACTTACATTTCGAAAAGTTTCATAGAATCAAATTTTCAGATATTTTTTGCAATGACTTCCATCATAACCTTCCCTCATAACATATATAAATGATCTGGAATGTCTCGTATCATTTCAAATAGTCCCCAATGAAATTTGATTTTTTTTTACCGAAACTAGTGTATAATATACTGCGATTTTTTATCGAAACTTGCATTTCGAAAAGTTTCTTAGAATCTAGTCGTCAGATGATTTTTTGCATGGACTTCCATTATAACCTTCCCTCTTAACATATATAAATAATCTGAAATGTCTCGTATCATTTCAAATAGTCCCCAATGAAATTTTATTTTTTCGACCGAATCTAGTATAAACTAGTGTATAATATATTATGATTTTTTAACCGAAACTTGCATTTCAAAAAGTTTCAAAGAATCTTGTTTTCAGATGATTTTTTTGCATGGACTTCCATCATAACCTTTCCTCTTAACAGACATAAATGACATGAAATGTCTCGTATCATTATAAATAGTCCCCAATTAAATGTGATTTTTTGACCGAAACTAGTGTATAATATACAACGATTTAAGATCGAAACTTTCATTTTGAAAAGTTTCATAGAATATAATTTTCAGATATTTTTTGCATTGACTTCCATCGTAACCTTCCCTCATAACATATATAAATGATTTGAAAAGTCTCGTATCATTTCAAATAGTCCCCAATGAAATTGGATTTTTTTGATGGAAACTAGTGTATAATATACTGCGATTTTTTACCGAAACTTGCATTTCGAAAAGTTTCATAGAATCTATTCGTCAGATGATTTTTTGCATGGACTTCCATCATAACCTTCCCTCTTAACATATATAAATGATCTGAAATGTCTCGTATCACTTCAAATAGTCCCCAATTAAATTTTATTTTTATGACCGAAACTAGTGTATTATATACTACGATTTTTGACCGAAACTTGCACTTCGAAAAGTTTCATAGAATCTAATTTTCAGATGATTTTTTGCATGGACTTCCATCATAACCTTCCCTCGTAAAATATATAAATGATATTAGAAGTTTCGTATCATTTCGAACAATCCCTGATTTAAATTTATTTTTTTGACTAAAACTAGTATAAACTAGTGTATAATATACTACGATTTATGATCGAAACTTGCATTTCGAAAAGTTTCATAGAATCTAATTTTCAGATATTTTTGCATGGACTTCCATCATAACCTTCCCTCATAACATACATAAATGATCTGAAAAGTCTCGTATCATTTCAAATAGTCCCCAATGAAATTTTTTTTTTTGACGGAAACTAGTGTATAATATACTGCGATTTTGACCGAAACTTGCATTTCGAAAAGTTTCATAGAATCTAGTTTCATATTATTTTTTGCATGGACTTCCATCATATCCTTCCCTCTTAACATATATAAATGATCTGAAAAGTCTCGTATCATTTCAAATAGTCCCTAAATAAATTTAATTTTTTTGACCGAAACTAGTGTATAATATACTGCGATTTTTGACCGAAACTTGTATTTCGAAAAGTTTCATAGAATCTAGTTTTCAGACGATTTATTGCATGGACTTCCATCATAATCTTCCCTCTTAACATATATAAATGATCTGAAATGTCTCGTATCACTTCAAATAGTCCCGAATTAAATTTTATTTATTACCGAAACTAGTGTATAATATACTACGTTTTTTGACCAAAACATGCATTTCGAAATGTTTCATAGAATCTAATTTTCAGATGATTTTTTGCATGGACTTCCATCATAACCTTCCCGCGTAAGATATATAAATGATATTAGAAGTTTCGTATCATTTTGAACAATCCCTGATTTAATTTTATTTTTTTGACTGAAACTAGTATAAACTAGTGTATAATATACTACGATTTATGATCGAAACTTGCATTTCGAAAAGTTTCATAGAATCTAATTTTCAGATTTTTTTTTTGCATGGACTTCCATCATAACCTTCCCTCATAACATACATAAATGATCTGAAAAGTCTCGTATCATTTCAAATAGTCCCCAATGAAATTTGATTTTTTTGACCGAAACTAGTGTATAATATGCTGCGATTTATGTCTGAAACTTGCATTTCGAAAAGTTTCATAGAATCTAGTTTCATATTATTTTTTGCATGGACTTCCATCATAACCTTCCCTCTTAACATATATAAATGATCTGAAAAGTCTCGTATCATTTCAAATAGTCCCCAATTAAATTTGATTTTTTTGACCGAAACTAGTGTATTATTTATTGCGATTTTTGACCGAAACTTGCAGTTCGAAAAGTTTCATAGAATCTAGTCGTCAGACAATTTTTTGCATGGACTTCCATCATAATATTCCCTCTTAACATCTATAAATCATCTGAAATGTCTCGTATCACTTCAAATAGTCCCCAATTAAATTTTATTTTTGACTGAAACTAGTGTATAATATACTACGATTTTTGACCGAAACTTGCATTTCAAAAAGTTTCATAGAATCTAATTTTCAGATTTTTTTTTGCATGGACTTCCATCATAACCTTCCCACGTAAGATATATAAATGTTATTAGAAGTTTCGTATCATTTCGAACAATCCCTAATTTAATTTTATTTTTTTGACTGAAACTAGTATAAACTAGTGCATAATATACTACGATATATGATAGAAACTTGCATTTCGAAAAGTTGCATAGAATCTAATTTTCAGATTTTTTTTTGCATGGACTTCCATCATAACCTTCCCTCATAACATACATAAATGATCTGAAAAGTCTCGTATCATTTCAAATAGTCCCCAATGAAATTTGATTTTTTTGACCGAAACTAGTGTATAATATGCTGCGATTTATGTCCGAAACTTGCATTTCGAAAAGTTTCATAGAATCTAGTTTCATATTATTTTTTGCATGGACTTCCATCATAACCTTCCCTCTTAACATATATAAATGATCTGAAAAGTCTCGTATCATTTAAAATAGTCCCCAAATAAATTTGATTTTTTTGACCGAAACTAGTGTATAATTTACTGCGATTTTTGACCGAAACTTGCATTTCAAAAAGTTTCATAGAATCTCGTTTTAAGACGATTTTTTGCATGGACTTCCATCATAATCTTCCCTCTTAACATATATAAATGATTTGAAATGTCTCGTATCACTTCAAATAGTCCCCAATTAAATTTTATTTTTGACCGAAACTAGTGTATAATATACTACGATTTATGATCGAAACTTGCATTTCGAAAAGTTTCATAGAATCTAATTTTCAGATTTTTTTTGCATTGACTTCCATCATAACCTTCCCTCATAACATATATAAATGATATGAAAAGTCTCGTATCATTTCAAATAGTCCCCAATGAAATTTGATTTTTTTGATCGAAACTAGTGTATAATATGCTGCGATTTATGACCGAAACTTGCATTTCGAAAAGTTTCATAAAATCTAGTTTCATATTATTTTTTGCATGGACTTCCATCATAACGTTCCCTCTTAACATATATAAATGATCTCAAAAGTATAGTATCATTTCAAATAGTCCCCAATTAAATTTGATTTTTTTGACCGAACCTAGTGTATAATTTACTGTTATTTTTGACCGAAACTTGCATTTCGAAAAGTTTCATAGAATCTAGTCGTCAGACAATTTTTTGCATGGACTTCCATCCTAATATTCCCTCTTAACATCTATAAATGATCTGAAATGTCTAGTATCACTTCAAATAGTCCCCAATTAAATTTTATTTTTATAACCGAAACTAGTGTATAATATACTAAGATTTTTGACCGAAACATGCATTTCGAAAAGTTTCATAGAATCTAATTTTCAGATGATTTTTTGTATGGACTTCCATCATAACCTTCCCGCGTAAAATATATAAATGATATTAGAAGTTTCGTATCATTTCGAACAATCCCTGATTTAAATTTATTTTTTTGACTGAAACTAGTATAAACTAGTGTATAATATACTACGATTTATGATCGAAACTTGCATTTCGAAAAGTTTCATAGAATCTAATTTTCAGACTTTTTTTTTGCATGGACTTCCATCATAACCTTCCCTCATAACATACATAAATGATCTGAAAAGTCTCGTATCATTTCAAATAGTCCCCAATGATATTTGATTTTTTTGACCGAAACTAGTGTATAATATGCTGCGATTTATGTCCGAAACTTGCATTTCGAAAAGTTTCATAGAATCTAGTTTCATATTATTTTTTGTATGGACTTCCATCATAACCTTCCCTCTTAACATATATAAATGATCTGAAAAGTCTCGTATCATTTCAAATAGTCCCCAATTAAATTTGATTTTTTTGACCGAAACTAGTGTATTATTTATTGCGATTTTTGACCGAAACTTGCAGTTCGAAAAGTTTCATAGAATCTAGTCGTCAGACAATTTTTTGCATGGACTTCCATCATAATATTCCCTCTTAACATCTATAAATCATCTGAAATGTCTCGTATCACTTCAAATAGTCCCCAATTAAATTTTATTTTTGACCGAAACTAGTGTATAATATACTACGATTTTTGACCGAAACTTGCATTTCAAAAAGTTTCATAGAATCTAATTTTCAGATTTTTTTTTGCATGGACTTCCATCATAACCTTCCCACGTAAGATATATAAATGATATTAGAAGTTTCGTATCATTTCGAACAATCCCTGATTTAATTTTATTTTTTTGACTGAAACTAGTATAAACTAGTGCATAATATACTACGATATATGATAGAAACTTGCATTTCGAAAAGTTGCATAGAATCTAATTTTCAGATTTTTTTTTGCATGGACTTCCATCATAACCTTCCCTCATAACATACATAAATGATCTGAAAAGTCTCGTATCATTTCAAATAGTCCCCAATGAAATTTGATTTTTTTGACCGAAACTAGTGTATAATATGCTGCGATTTATGTCCGAAACTTGCATTTCGAAAAGTTTCATAAAATCTAGTTTCATATTATTTTTTGCATGGACTTCCATCATAACGCACTACAACAAACAAGATCTTAGACAGCGCTTTTTTTAGCCTTAGACAGCGCTTTAAAGCGCTGTCTAAACCTCCGCTGCTAAAGGTTTAGACAGCGCTTTTTAAAATGTGAAAAGCGCTGTCTAATCCCCCACCCTTAGACAGCGCTTTGGCCAAAAGCGCTTTAAAAGACCCTCTTAATTTAAATTTTTTAGGTACACATTAGACAGCGCTTTTCAAAAGCGCTGTCTAAGCCCCTACCTTAGACAGCGCTTTGGCCAAAAGCGCTGTCTAAGCCCCTCCTATTTTAATTTTTTTAGGTATACCTTAGACAGCGCTTTGGCCAAAAGCGCTGTCTAAGCCCCCACCTTAGACAGCGCTTTTGCCTAAAGCGCTTTCTAATCCCCCCCTTAGACAGCGCTTTTGCCAAAAGCGCTGTCTAAAGTAAACGAAATTTTTTGTAGGATTTGTTTGTAACCACATTTTTTCCAGGTTTATAAACCAGAATTGGTACCTGTTTTCAACCAGATTTTTGCAGTCAATTATCACATTTTATATATGCCATTTTGGCCTTTTTTTACCAAAATTTGGCTAACCAATTCAAACCAATTCAAACCAAATTTGCCATAAATGTATCAAAATATATACAAATTTATGTTTACATTTATAAGTCATTACATATACTACTACAAATGTACACATTAATTACACACTTTGAGCTCTATCATGTATTGACACCACTCCTCTTTGATTTCGTCCACTTGATCCTTTGTATAAGATGCACACTTGAATTCATCAAAGTACTACATAATAATATAACATATTTTGAATTAATTCCAACTATTTAATTATATGAGATATGTGTAAATATAAAAATAACTCATAAGTTAGAAATACATACATCGGTGGGAATCTCTAATCGGCCCAACATGAGAGTATCTCGCATAAACCTCAACATGAAATACCCGCAATCTATTTCATTACGTTGAAGAGGACACTACATATGAAAAAAAAATATGAATTATAAATCCTAAGTTTTATCAAGTGTAGTCATCACTAATATAATAAAAAACGCGGTAATTAAAAATATACCGCCACTTTAATCCATGAAATGGAGTTGGCGCCCCTCCTTGAGGTCTGGATAACTCGTTGGGCACGAAAAGCTTGTAGGACGCTAATAAAATAAAAATGAAGCAATTAGAACAATTCACATAAACTAAGAAAAATTTTGAACATTCTCACTTACGTGTCAATTAGGTCCTTCATAACCGGGTATGTTGTCCAATCATTTCCTAACGAGTCAAGATAATACACAATTTCTCGGATAGGATTGATTGCGAGCAACAACCAATGTCCACTGTAATGATTAGGCAAATGTTAGATGGTAACTTGGAAAATAATTATTATAGATGAATTTAGAATGAAATGCTAACCCGGTATTAAACGGTAAAAAAAACAACTTCTCCGCATTTTTATTCTCCACGAGGATCCGAAGAACGTACTCCGTCACGGTATCCGGTCTACTTATCATTAAAGTATAGTTGACGGTCGCGGGTGCTAAGAATCCGAATGACACGTCCAAACCATTGGGGCGCATCAATTTGTCATACAAAAACCTAATATAAAAACATCATTAACATAAAGTAAACATCATTAAAATAAGTTGTTTAATTAATAAAACAAAGTATGCCGAATTTACCTAACATATGTATTGACAACGTTGACGCCGATTTCTTCACGACCAAAAACTTGCATGAAGTCCTCATTACCAATCATTTGTTCGTAATCAAAGCCGAAAATCCCTACCTCCATAGGTATAGTCCGAACACCTCCGGTCGGTATATCGGTCATCTCTAGAAATGTCCTGAGGCACGACCTATACTTGGTGGTAGGTTTTTTCCTAGCTACGGACTTCTTAGCACCAGAACTTTGTACCCGTGCGGAGGCGTTGCTAACCTCCTTTTTTTGTTGTGCGGAGGCATTGCTAGCCTCATTTTCTTGAACCTACATGTCATATAAATAGTTAGATCAAATTAAGAATGTAACAACTTCCATGAATATATGTCATATAATTGTATATTACCTCTTTTCTTGAAACCGTGGACTCGGTATGCCGTGGAATCGCAGCTTCTTTTGATTTGGATTGTGTGGGAGTCTATTTAACATAGGAAAATATGTAAGTAAAATTTTAAGCATAAATTTTAAACTTTGAATATACCAAGGAAAGTTAACATAAGTTTTAATCATACCTCATATCCTACGCATATGAGGTTTGTCGGCCATGCAACAAACGAACCTACTGCTTCGTGCACCGTTGTTGCATCCGAATCATCGCTAGGATATGGTAATGCTGCATTCGGCTCAACTGCAATATCAACTGATACCTTCAAACATCCAGCAGGGAGCTCTCTAGTGTGGAGTAATACTCCGCTAACGTTATGCACTTTTCCCTTGCCAACCATCCGATAGTATGGTGACGACAAATACAGCTGACAATGGGAAATGCCCTAAAACCAATAATAACAAGAAATCGTTAATGTGTATATATGTCAAATACATAATTTAAGAAAATAGTTCAATTTAAGACAATTATATGTAATTACCTCTGGAATGTTCGGCTGAAAGGTACAGTTGATACTGTCTTTGTCCGAAGCATCTCTGTATACTGTTGAGGCGCTAGCCTCTCTTTCTCTCCTCAATGCATCAAGCTCAGCTTGCATGGCTTCCATTCTTGCATGAAGCTCCCGATTACTAGGAGCCTTTCCTTTTTTAATACTCATGGAGGTCGGAGTGACTCCAAATCCCTTACCCCTCACCCGACCAGAGTACTCAGGGACATCTAATGCCCGACCAAGTATGCTCCTAGTATCATCGGGAGATAAAGACTGAGATAGCTCCTCCTGAAAAATCAGATGAATATCGTACACTTGTCAAATATTTGTGTATAAAAATGTTATTCAATTAATGAAAAAATGTTATACTTACACATTTCTGGTATACTTGTAAAACTTCTTCTTGAGCAACTCCAGATTTGCCCACACGGGCTTCCTTCCACAAAACATGTGCAGGAAGAGATGATTCTGAACTTTCCTCCTTCTGCAGCTACACATTAAGTCATACAATTTTATCAGATAAAACTAATATATGATGAACAAATTTGTTATCGCAATTTAAAAATACTTACCATGGATTGTTCTAAACGTCCATATCCGACACGTCCTTTTCGGTACGGATATGCGGGACTTGATGCTCTTTCCCGATTTGTAGCACTTATTCTTTGAAAAACCGGGTCTTGTCTTTTGGATTTGAACGCTTCCCATTCTTCAGCCGATATCAAACTTTCATATTTTTTGGGAAGCTCCGCATCCACAAAATTACCATCCGCATCCTTAAGGAACTTGGATGATAAAAATGTCCGAAACCCTCTTAGAAGCTTTCCGGCCAATTTCATACAAAAGCCTCTTCTTTCGTCTTCGATGTTAAAACATCGCTAAGAAAAACATACAGATTGATAGTTAGTATCGGTAATTGAAAAAACATAATTGAAAAAACATGATTGTACCTTTATCTCACTCCAAATTTTATCTTTGGACTCTTTCAGCTCTTTGTTTCTCCAATCATCACATGTAATGGGAATTTCATTCCTTACTAGTGCACCGATAAAACTAGTTAAGGTATGCCCATTAGGTTCTATAAGCTGTCCCTGGGTGCTCCAATAGACATCTAGTATGATGCCTCGAGATCTTCCTTGGACCACCCTTCTCATTACTGTGATGCCTCTTCGAATTTCTTCTTCCGCGGATACTTTTTTAGGAACTTCCTCAGGTTGGTCATCAGCCATGTCTAACCTGTAATAAACCAAGGAAACCATCAAATATCAAATATAACTTATAATCAAAGCAATTGAAAACAAAAAAATAAAGAAATCATGCATTATCATATATAACTTATAATCAAAGTAATTGAAAACAAAAAAATAAGGAAATCATGCATTATCACATATAACTTATAATCAAAACAATCGAAAAAATAAAATAAAGAAACCATGGATAATTTACCTAAGTCACTAACATCTCTTTCTTTTCTTTGTTGGAATATTAATCACTTGTTTCTTAGCAATGCGTACGGATGAATTGATCCAAATTCCCTCATTATGATCGTTTCTTATATATGACTCATCCGGTATAAGATCCTCAACTTCATCATTTCTATTCAACTCATTCCGTCTAATGCATGACTCATTCTCAACATCAATATCACATTGATCGACACCGCTATCATCAGTCACTTTGTTAGAGAAAAGCACTATAGACCATTTTGTACTCTTCGGGTCATTCACATAGAACACTTGTTTAGCCTGAGATGCTAGAATAAAAGGTTCATCTTTGTACCCCACCCTAGTAAGATCAACTTGCAAAAATCCAGACTTATCCATTCGTATGCCACTACTATTCACCCACTTGCAACCAAAGATGGGAATCTGAAACTTCTCGTAATCAAACACCCAAATGTGCTCAATAACTCCAAAATACGACAGATTTGCATATTTGGGGTTTAAGTCCTTCATGCTTGATATATGCATTGCTTCAGCTAGCACGGTGACACCACTATTTTGCATAGTACTCTTATCATCTTGTTCTTTGGTATAAAATGTGTATCCATTAATTGAATATGCGCTATGAGAAAACACATGCAAACTTGGACCATATGCCAAACATCTCAACCTTTCTGTTACCGAAGAAGGATCTGAAGAGCGCTTCAAGTAAATATGATCCTTCAACCATTGTATGAAACTTTGATTGTGCTCTATAACTATCCAATTTTCATTTCTGTTCGGATTTAACCTTCGGAGTACATCCTTGTGCATTTCAACATATGGCTCAACCTCATTATTATTGTGCAGAACATACAAATGAACTTGATCCCGTTCATCCCTTGATATTGTCACAATTTTATTCCCAATTAATTTTTTACCTTCCATTTTGTCGAAAATCTGAGCTCTGGGGAGTCCAATCGATTGAACGTTAGACAAATATTCAGTACAAAACTCAACAGCTTCTTCAACAATGTATCGTTCAACAATACAACCCTCTGGTCGACTTCGGGATTTCACGTACCCTTTTAATATTTTCATATACCGTTCAGCAGGGTACATCCATCTCATATAAGCTGGTCCACACAACTGTGTCTCTTTCACAAGATGAACAACTAAATGAACCATTATGTCAAAAAAAGAGGGAGGAAAATACATTTCAAGCTCACACAAGGTAATTACAATCTCTTTTTGTAGTGTTGGTAACATCTCGGGATCGATCACCTTACCACAAATTGACCTAAAGAAAAAACACAATTTAGTTATGGAACTTCTTACTTTTTCTGGCAAAATAGAACGTATACCGATCGGTAGAAAATGTTCCATTATAACGTGACAATCATGTGTCTTCAAATTCTTCAACTTGAGGTCTTTCATAGAAACAAGTCTTCTGATATCAGATGAGTATCCTTCTGGAACCTTAACTTCACTCAGAGACTTACACAAAATGTTTTTCTCCTTTCTAGATAAAGTAAAAGCAGCAGGTGGTAGATATGTTCGTCTTCCTTTCTTCACGGGTGCTAATTCAGTTCTCATTCCCATTTTTAACATGTCCTCCCTTGCTTTAAGGCCATCCTTAGACTTGCCTTTTATATTGAGTAATGTACCGATAACACTTTCAAATACGTTTTTTTCAATATGCATAACATCGAGAAAATGTCTCACGTACAAAGACTTCCAATATGGCAATTCAAAAAATATCGACCTTTTCTTCCACCCACCTTTCACAATCTTATGTGCAAAAGGCTTGCCAAACTCAGTACGCACATCTTTCACCTTTTCAAAAACTTGTTCACCTGACAATGCGGGTGGAGCTCTACGATGTTCGGTGTCTCCATTGAATGCTTTTCTCCACCCACGGTAATGATGTTTAGAATGTAAGAATCTACGATGACCGAGAAACACATTCTTCTGGCAAAGTTCCAATCGGATCGTATCGGTTCCGTCTTCACAAACAGGACACGCACGTTGACCCTTGATGCTATACCCAGATAGATTCCCGTATGCTGGAAAATCATTAATTGTGCCAAACAACATCGCCCTCAGATTGAAACTTTCTTTCCTATATCCATCATAAACCTCCACACCGTTCTCCCACAAAATCTTTAAATCTTCGATCAGAGGTGTCAAGTATACGTCTATGTCATTACCTGGTTGTTTAGGCCCAGAGATTAACATAGATAACATCATGTACTTACGCTTCATACATAGCCACGGAGGTAGGTTATAAATCATAAGAATCACAGGCCATGTGGTATGTGAAATACTTTGAAGACCATGTGGGTTCATTCCATCAGTAGATAATGCCAATCGAAGGTTTCTTGCTTCTGATCCAAACTCAGGATAATCATTATCAATCTTCGACCACTGTGGTGAATCAGCCGGATGCCGATACTTTCCATCGGTGATTCTTTCATCTGCATGCCAAGTAAGATGTCTTGCATCGGTTTCACTACGAAACATGCGCCTAAATCTCGGAATTATCGGAAAATACCATAAGACTTTTGCGGGAGATAATCTTTTCTTATATCGAGACAAACCGCATTTGGGGCACTCAGTTAACGTTGCATATTCGTTACGAAACAAAATGCAATCGTTAGGACAAGCATGTATCTTATCATAGCTCATGCCAATAGAGCACAACATTTTTTTTGCCTCATAGGTTCGATTAGGAAGAACATTATCATCCGGTAGCATTTCTCTCATAAGGGCCAACAACTCTGTGAAACTTTTATCCGACCATCCATTGCCCGCCTTTAAGTTGTACAACTTTAATACCGCAGAAAGTCTTGAGAATTTAGTGCAACCTTTGTACAACGGTTTCTCTGCATCGCTTACCATCCTCTCAAACATTTCAGGACAATCATGAAGATCTTCTTCCAGTGCTTCTACAATCTCTTCAACTCGATCACAATCATATGTTTCCGTGTCTTTGTCGTATGAAGCATAGGTCGTATTACTTTTTCCACTCGATTCAACATTCCCGTTAATTTTCTCACCATGAAATATCCAACACCGATAACTTTGATCAATTCCATGCCTCAGCAAATGCGATTTCAATCCATGTGCGTCAACCTTACCAATATAACAACAACGCAAGCAAGGACAATGCATTCGTCTGGGGTTTTCAGCGTGTTGAACAGCATACTTAACGAATTCCGCAACCCCACTCTCGTACTCTTTGGTCATTCGATCGGCACAGATCCATGTTTTATCCATGGTTTTCCTACTTATTAAAGTAAACAATCAATCCAGACGAAAATACATAACTAAGGTAGTATCATTGAATATCCTAACAATTTTAAAGTTCAATTCATTTTAAACTTCAAAAACCTATACATAACCAATGTTAATATAAACGCCAATAACGTATCCGATACGCCAATATACCAACTTATAATTATTTTGTGCAGAGGAAAGGAGAATCATTTTCATACTAGTTTAATAGGATGGTATGAACTGAAGAATAATGCAAATAAATTTTATCTAGTTGGAGAAGAAAGTGCCACGTTAGAACCATTACAATTCGACTGGTTTGTAATTGAAGGAGCAAGTAACAACTTTTCTAAAGATAATTACATTGGCAAAGACGGATTTGGAGAGGTTTACAAGGTGAGAAAATAAAAGAAAATTTAGTGTCTATTTTACTTATATGATAATTCTTATGTTTATTACCGTTGATAAAATAAGCATTCAAGAAGATATTATATTAGTTTATGAAAAATAGGTTACTTACTTTTGGAAATCCACAACCCAATGTGATTAAATAAATATTTAAAAGTAAATAATTCTATGCAATTTTTTGAATATATTTTAGGGTATCCTTGTTGATGGACGGGAAATAGCTATAAAGAGACTTTCAAGAAGTTCTAATCAAGGTGTAGAGGAGTTTAAGAATGAAGTTTTATTGATAGCCAAACTTCAACATAGAAATCTAGTTACATTTATTGGATTTTGCCTTGAAGAAGATGAGAAAATACTTATTTATGAATATGTGCCTAACAAGAGTCTTGATTACTTTTTATTTGGTGAGACACTAGTCACCCTATGGTTCTTCTTTTAACAATTTTTAGATTGATGCATTATATATATTAATTGATTTTATTACATGAACAATTCAAACCTTAGAACAAGAATTTTTATTACTCATTCAGTTAGGATTGGCAATTGAGCATCAACAGTGTATTTTACAAACAAAAAGCAAGCATCAACAGTGTATTTTACAAATACTGATATTTCCCTAAATAACAGAGCATGAAAAAATGAAAAAATACAGAACATACCGAAATGAAGGATTCTTCAAACACTTTCAGAAATGAAATATTCTCAAAAAACCCTTGCAATGCCTGAAACCATATGCAAAAAGAAATGAAGAACAAAATCTGAAATGGCTTGAAGAACAAAACACAGAAGAGAAACGAAAAACAAAACGCAGAATGAGATGAACATACCGCAGTAGAACTGAAGAACTGAGACCGATTCTTCAAACACAAACACTTTCTGGTATTGAAACCGAATGCTTTCAATGTACTCTCGTTCGCAGTTAGGGTTCGCTGGAGAGGTTTAATCGCTGGAGAGGGAAAACAGAAAGAACAGGAACGAAAATAGAAGTCTGAATTTTAATTTTAATAACACCTTAGACAGCGCTTTTGTGGAAAGCGCTTTCTAAGATATACCTTAGACAGCGCTTTCCAAAAGCGCTTTCTAAACCCCCCCTTAGACAGCGCTTTTGGTTTTAAATATTTTTTTAATTGAAATACATTAAACAGCGCTTTCTCAAAAGCGCTGACTAAGGTCTATATTTAAAAGCGCTTTCTAAAAGCGCTGTCTAAGGGGGGGTTTTAGACAGCGCTTTTAGAAAGCGCTGTCTAAGACCCCCCCTTAGACAGCGCTTTCGTTATATTTTTTTAACATTTTCCGTGTTTTATTTTTATTTTAACCTTAGACAGCGCTTTCTTTTAAAAGCGCTGTCTAAGATGCGCTGTTAAAAAGCCTTTTTGGCGTAGTGACGTTCCCTCTTAACATATATAAATGATCTCAAAAGTATAGTATCATTTCCAATAGTCCCCAATTAAATTTGATTTTTTTGACCGAACCTAGTGTATAATTTACTGTTATTTTTGACCGAAACTTGCATTTCGAAAAGTTTCATAGAATCTAGTTTCATATTATTTTTTGCATGGACTTCCATCATAACGTTCCCTCTTAACATATATAAATGATCTCAAAAGTATAGTATCATTTCAAATAGTCCCCAATTAAATTTGATTTTTTTGACCGAACCTAGTGTATAATTTACTGTTATTTTTGACCGAAACTTGCATTTCGAAAAGTTTCATAGAATCTAGTCGTCAGACAATTTTTTGCATGGACTTCCATCATAATATTCCCTCTTAACATCTATAAATGATCTGAAATGTCTAGTATCACTTCAAATAGTCCCCAATTAAATTTTATTTTTATAACCGAAACTAGTGTATAATATACTAAGATTTTTGACCGAAACATGCATTTCGAAAAGTTTCATAGAATCTAATTTTCAGATGATTTTTTGCATGGACTTCCATCATAACCTTCCCGCGTAAAATATATAAATGATATTAGAAGTTTCGTATCATTTCGAACAATCCCTGATTTAATTTTATTTTTTTGACTGAAACTAGTATAAACTAGTGTATAATATACTACGATTTATGATCGAAACTTGCATTTCGAAAAGTTTCATAGAATCTAATTTTCAGATTTTTTTTTTGCATGGACTTCCATCATAACCTTCCCTCATAACATACATAAATGATCTGAAAAGTCTCGTATCATTTCAAATAGTCCCCAATGATATTTGATTTTTTTGACCGAAACTAGTGTATAATATGCTGCGATTTATGTCCGAAACTTGCATTTCGAAAAGTTTCATAGAATCTAGTTTCATATTATTTTTTGCATGGACTTCCATCATAACCTTCCCTCTTAACATATATAAATGATCTGAAAAGTCTCGTATCATTTCAAATAGTCCCCAATTAAATTTGATTTTTTTGACCGAAACTAGTGTATTATTTATTGCGATTTTTGACCGAAACTTGCAGTTCGAAAAGTTTCATAGAATCTAGTCGTCAGACAATTTTTTGCATGGACTTCCATCATAATATTCCCTCTTAACATCTATAAATCATCTGAAATGTCTCGTATCACTTCAAATAGTCCCCAATTAAATTTTATTTTTGACCGAAACTAGTGTATAATATACTACGATTTTTGACCGAAACTTGCATTTCAAAAAGTTTCATAGAATCTAATTTTCAGATTTTTTTTTGCATGGACTTCCATCATAACCTTCCCACGTAAGATATATAAATGATATTAGAAGTTTCGTATCATTTCGAACAATCCCTGATTTAATTTTATTTTTTTGACTGAAACTAGTATAAACTAGTGCATAATATACTACGATATATGATAGAAACTTGCATTTCGAAAAGTTGCATAGAATCTAATTTTCAGATTTTTTTTTGCATGGACTTCCATCATAACCTTCCCTCATAACATACATAAATGATCTGAAAAGTCTCGTATCATTTCAAATAGTCCCCAATGAAATTTGATTTTTTTGACCGAAACTAGTGTATAATATGCTGCGATTTATGTCCGAAACTTGCATTTCGAAAAGTTTCATAGAATCTAGTTTCATATTATTTTTTGCATGGACTTCCATCATAACCTTCCCTCTTAACATATATAAATGATCTGAAAAGTCTCGTATCATTTAAAATAGTCCCCAAATAAATTTGATTTTTTTGACCGAAACTAGTGTATAATTTACTGCGATTTTTGACCGAAACTTGCATTTCGAAAAGTTTCATAGAATCTCGTTTTAAGACGATTTTTTGCATGGACTTCCATCATAATCTTCCCTCTTAACATATATAAATGATTTGAAATGTCTCGTATCACTTCAAATAGTCCCCAATTAAATTTTATTTTTGACCGAAACTAGTGTATAATATACTACGATTTATGATCGACACTTGCATTTCGAAAAGTTTCATAGAATCTAATTTTCAGATTTTTTTTGCATTGACTTCCATCATAACCTTCCCTCATATCATATATAAATGATATGAAAAGTCTCGTATCATTTCAAATAGTCCCCAATGAAATTTGATTTTTTTGATCGAAACTAGTGTATAATATGCTGCGATTTATGACCGAAACTTGCATTTCGAAAAGTTTCATAAAATCTAGTTTCATATTATTTTTTGCATGGACTTCCATCATAACCTTCCCTCTTAACATATATAAATGATCTCAAAAGTATAGTATCATTTCAAATAGTCCCCAATTAAATTTGATTTTTTTGACCGAACCTAGTGTATAATTTACTGTTATTTTTGACCGAAACTTGCATTTCGAAAAGTTTCATAGAATCTAGTCGTCAGACAATTTTTTGCATGGACTTCCATCATAATATTCCCTCTTAACATCTATAAATGATCTGAAATGTCTAGTATCACTTCAAATAGTCCCCAATTAAATTTTATGTTTATAACCGAAACTAGTGTATAATATACTAAGATTTTTGACCGAAACATGCATTTCGAAAAGTTTCATAGAATCTAATTTTCAGATGATTTTTTGCATGGACTTCCATCATAACCTTCCTGCGTAAAATATATAAATGATATTAGAAGTTTCGTATCATTTCGAACAATCCCTGATTTAATTTTATTTTTTTGACTGAAACTAGTATAAACTAGTGTATAATATACTACGATTTATGATCGAAACTTGCATTTCGAAAAGTTTCATAGATTCTAATTTTCAGATTTTTTTTTTGCATGGACTTCCATCATAACCTTCCCTCATAACATACATAAATGATCTGAAAAGTCTCGTATCATTTCAAATAGTCCCCAATGAAATTTGATTTTTTTGACCGAAACTAGTGTATAATATGCTGCGATTTATGTCCGAAACTTGCATTTCGAAAAGTTTCATAGAATCTAGTTTCATATTATTTTTTGCATGGACTTCCATCATAACCTTCCCTCTTAACATATATAAATGATCTGAAAAGTCTCGTATCATTTCAAATAGTCCCCAAATAAATTTGATTTTTTTGACCGAAACTAGTGTATAATTAACTGCGATTTTTGACCGAAAATTGCATTTCGAAAAGTTTCATAGAATCTCGTTTTAAGACGATTTTTTGCATGGACTTCCATCATAATCTTCCCTCTTAACATATATAAATGATTTGAAATGTCTCGTATCACTTCAAATAGTCCCCAATTAAATTTTATTTTTGACCGAAACTAGTGTATAATATACTACGATTTATGATCGAAACTTGCATTTCGAAAAGTTTCATAGAATCTAATTTTCAGATTTTTTTTGCATTGACTTCCATCATAACCTTCCCTCATAACATATATAAATGATATGAAAAGTCTCGTATCATTTCAAATAGTCCCCAATGAAATTTGATTTTTTTGATCGAAACTAGTGTATAATATGCTGCGATTTATGACCGAAACTTGCATTTCGAAAAGTTTCATAAAATCTAGTTTCATATTATTTTTTGCATGGACTTCCATCATAACCTTCCCTCTTAACATATATCAATGATCTCAAAAGTATAGTATCATTTCAAATAGTCCCCAATTAAATTTGATTTTTTTGACCGAACCTAGTGTATAATTTACTGTTATTTTTGACCGAAACTTGCATTTCGAAAAGTTTCATAGAATCTAGTCGTCAGACAATTTTTTGCATGGACTTCCATCATAATATTCCCTCTTAACATCTATAAATGATCTGAAATGTCTAGTATCACTTCAAATAGTCCCCAATTAAATTTTATTTTTATAACCGAAACTAGTGTATAATATACTAAGATTTTTGACCGAAACATGCATTTCGAAAAGTTTCATAGAATCTAATTTTCAGATGATTTTTTGCATGGACTTCCATCATAACCTTCCCGCGTAAAATATATAAATGATATTAGAAGTTTCGTATCATTTCGAACAATCCCTGATTTAATTTTATTTTTTTGACTGAAACTAGTATAAACTAGTGTATAATATACTACGATTTATGATCGAAACTTGCATTTCGAAAAGTTTCATAGATTCTAATTTTCAGATTTTTTTTTTGCATGGACTTCCATCATAACCTTCCCTCATAACATACATAAATGATCTGAAAAGTCTCGTATCATTTCAAATAGTCCCTAATGAAATTTGATTTTTTTGACCGAAACTAGTGTATAATATGCTGCGATTTATGTCCGAAACTTGCATTTCGAAAAGTTTCATAGAATCTAGTTTCATATTATTTTTTGCATGGACTTCCATCATAACCTTCCCTCTTAACATATATAAATGATCTGAAAAGTCTCGTATCATTTCAAATAGTCCCCAAATAAATTTGATTTTTTTGACCGAAACTAGTGTATAATTAACTGCGATTTTTGACCGAAAATTGCATTTCGAAAAGTTTCATAGAATCTCGTTTTAAGACGATTTTTTGCATGGACTTCCATCATAATCTTCCCTCTTAACATATATAAATGATTTGAAATGTCTCGTATCACTTCAAATAGTCCCCAATTAAATTTTATTTTTGACCGAAACTAGTGTATAATATACTACGATTTATGATCGAAACTTGCATTTCGAAAAGTTTCATAGAATCTAATTTTCAGATTTTTTTTGCATTGACTTCCATCATAACCTTCCCTCATAACATATATAAATGATATGAAAAGTCTCGTATCATTTCAAATAGTCCCCAATGAAATTTGATTTTTTTGATCGAAACTAGTGTATAATATGCTGCGATTTATGACCGAAACTTGCATTTCGAAAAGTTTCATAAAATCTAGTTTCATATTATTTTTTGCATGGACTTCCATCATAACCTTCCCTCTTAACATATATCAATGATCTCAAAAGTATAGTATCATTTCAAATAGTCCCCAATTAAATTTGATTTTTTTGACCGAACCTAGTGTATAATTTACTGTTATTTTTGACCGAAACTTGCATTTCGAAAAGTTTCATAGAATCTAGTCGTCAGACAATTTTTTGCATGGACTTCCATCATAATATTCCCTCTTAACATCTATAAATGATCTGAAATGTCTAGTATCACTTCAAATAGTCCCCAATTAAATTTTATTTTTATAACCGAAACTAGTGTATAATATACTAAGATTTTTGACCGAAACATGCATTTCGAAAAGTTTCATAGAATCTAATTTTCAGATGATTTTTTGCATGGACATCCATCATAACCTTCCCGCGTAAAATATATAAATGATATTAGAAGTTTCGTATCATTTCGAACAATCCCTGATTTAATTTTATTTTTTTGACATAAACTAGTATAAACTAGTGTATAATATACTACGATTTATGATCGAAACTTGCATTTCGAAAAGTTTCATAGAATCTAATTTTCAGATTTTTTTTTGCATGGACTTCCATCATAACCTTCCCTCATAACATACATAAATGATCTGAAAAGTCTCGTATCATTTCAAATAGTCCCCAATGATATTTGATTTTTTTTGACCGAAACTAGTGTATAATATGCTGCGATTTATGTCCGAAACTTGCATTTCGAAAAGTTTCATAGAATCTAGTTTCATATTATTTTTTGCATGGACTTCCATCATAACCTTCCCTCTTAACATATATAAATGATCTGAAAAGTCTCGTATCATTTCAAATAGTCCCCAATTAAATTTGATTTTTTTGACCGAAACTAGTGTATTATTTATTGCGATTTTTTACCGAAACTTGCAGTTCGAAAAGTTTCATAGAATCTAGTCGTCAGACAATTTTTTGCATGGACTTCCATCATAATATTCCCTCTTAACATCTATAAATCATCTGAAATGTCTCGTATCACTTCAAATAGTCCCCAATTAAATTTTATTTTTGACCGAAACTAGTGTATAATATACTACGATTTTTGACCGAAACTTGCATTTCAAAAAGTTTCATAGAATCTAATTTTCAGATTTTTTTTTGCATGGACTTCCATCATAACCTTCCCACGTAAGATATATAAATGATATTAGAAGTTTCGTATCATTTCGAACAATCCCTGATTTAATTTTATTTTTTTGACTGAAACTAGTATAAACTAGTGCATAATATACTACGATATATGATAGAAACTTGCATTTCGAAAAGTTGCATAGAATCTAATTTTCAGATTTTTTTTTGCATGGACTTCCATCATAACCTTCCCTCATAACATACATAAATGATCTGAAAAGTCTTGTATTATTTCAAATAGTCCCCAATGAAATTTGATTTTTTTGACCGAAACTAGTGTATAATATGCTGCGATTTATGTCCGAAACTTGCATTTCGAAAAGTTTCATAGAATCTAGTTTCATATTATTTATTGCATGGACTTCCATCATAACCTTCCCTCTTAACATATATAAATGATCTGAAAAGTCTCGTATCATTTCAAATAGTCCCCAAATAAATTTGATTTTTTTGACCGAAACTAGTGTATAATTTACTGCGATTTTTGACCGAAAATTGCATTTCGAAAAGTTTCATAGAATCTCGTTTTAAGACGATTTTTTGCATGGACTTCCATCATAATCTTCCCTCTTAACATATATAAATGATTTGAAATGTCTCGTATCACTTCAAATAGTCCCCAATTAAATTTTATTTTTGACCGAAACTAGTGTATAATATACTACGATTTATGATCGAAACTTGCATTTCGAAAAGTTTCATAGAATCTAATTTTCAGATTTTTTTTGCATTGACTTCCATCATAACCTTCCCTCATAACATATATAAATGATATGAAAAGTCTCGTATCATTTCAAATAGTCCCCAATGAAATTTGATTTTTTTGATCGAAACTAGTGTATAATATGCTGCGATTTATGACCGAAACTTGCATTTCGAAAAGTTTCATAAAATCTAGTTTCATATTATTTTTTGCATGGACTTCCATCATAACCTTCCCTCTTAACATATATAAATGATCTCAAAAGTATAGTATCATTTCAAATAGTCCCCAATTAAATTTGATTTTTTTGACCGAACCTAGTGAATAATTTACTGTTATTTTTGACCGAAACTTGCATTTCGAAAAGTTTCATAGAATCTAGTCGTCAGACAATTTTTTGCATGGATTTCCATCATAATATTCCCTCTTAACATCTATAAATGATCTGAAATGTCTAGTATCACTTCAAATATTCCCCAATTAAATTTTATTTTTATAACCGAAACTAGTGTATAATATACTAAGATTTTTGACCGAAACATGCATTTCGAAAAGTTTCATAGAATCTAATTTTCAGATGATTTTTTGCATGGACTTCCATCATAACCTTCCCGCGTAAAATATATAAATGATATTAGAAGTTTCATATCATTTCGAACAATCCCTGATTTAATTTTATTTTTTTGACTGAAACTAGTATAAACTAGTGTATAATATACTACGATTTATGATCGAAACTTGCATTTCGAAAAGTTTCATAGAATCTAATTTTCAGATTTTTTTTTTGCATGGACTTCCATCATAACCTTCCCTCATAACATACATAAATGATCTGAAAAGTCTCGTATCATTTCAAATAGTCCCCAATGATATTTGATTTTTTTGACCGAAACTAGTGTATAATATGCTGCGATTTATGTCTGAAACTTGCATTTCGAAAAGTTTCATAGAATCTAGTTTCATATTATTTTTTGCATGGACTTCCATCATAACCTTCCCTCTTAACATATATAAATGATCTGAAAAGTCTCGTATCATTTCAAATAGTCCCCAATTAAATTTGATTTTTTTGACCGAAACTAGTGTGTAATTTACTGCGATTTTTGACCGAAACTTGCAGTTCGAAAAGTTTCATAGAATCTAGTCGTCAGACAATTTTTTGCATGGACTTCCATCATAATATTCCCTCTTAACATCTATAAATCATCTGAAATGTCTCGTATCACTTCAAATAGTCCCCAATTAAATTTTATTTTTGACCGAAACTAGTATATAATATACTACGATTTTTGACCGAAACTTGCATTTCAAAAAGTTTCATAAAATCTAATTTTCAGATTTTTTTTTTGCATGGACTTCCATCATAACCTTCCCACGTAAGATATATAAATGATATTAGAAGTTTCGTATCATTTCGAACAATCCCTGATTTAATTTTATTTTTTTGACTGAAACTAGTATAAACTAGTGGATAATATACTACGATTTATGATAGAAACTTGCATTTCGAAAAGTTGCATAGAATCTAATTTTCAGATTTTTTTTTGCATGGACTTCCATCATAACCTTCCCTCATAACATACATAAATGATCTGAAAAGTCTTGTATCATTTCAAATAGTCCCCAATGAAATTTGATTTTTTTGACCGAAACTAGTGTATAATATGCTGCGATTTATGTCCGAAACTTGCATTTCGAAAAGTTTCATAGAATCTAGTTTCATATTATTTATTGCATGGACTTCCATCATAACCTTCCCTCTTAACATATATAAATGATCTGAAAAGTCTCGTATCATTTCAAATAGTCCCCAAATAAATTTGATTTTTTTGACCGAAACTAGTGTATAATTTACTGCGATTTTTGACCGAAAATTGCATTTCGAAAAGTTTCATAGAATCTCGTTTTAAGACGATTTTTTGCATGGACTTCCATCATAATCTTCCCTCTTAACATATATAAATGATTTGAAATGTCTCGTATCACTTCAAATAGTCCCCAATTAAATTTTATTTTTGACCGAAACTAGTGTATAATATACTACGATTTATGATCGAAACTTGCATTTCGAAAAGTTTCATAGAATCTAATTTTCAGATTTTTTTTGCATTGACTTCCATCATAACCTTCCCTCATAACATATATAAATGATATGAAAAGTCTCGTATCATTTCAAATAGTCCCCAATGAAATTTGATTTTTTTGATCGAAACTAGTGTATAATATGCTGCGATTTATGACCGAAACTTGCATTTCGAAAAGTTTCATAAAATCTAGTTTCATATTATTTTTTGCATGGACTTCCATCATAACCTTCCCTCTTAACATATATCAATGATCTCAAAAGTATAGTATCATTTCAAATAGTCCCCAATTAAATTTGATTTTTTTGACCGAACCTAGTGAATAATTTACTGTTATTTTTGACCGAAACTTGCATTTCGAAAAGTTTCATAGAATCTAGTCGTCAGACAATTTTTTGCATGGATTTCCATCATAATATTCCCTCTTAACATCTATAAATGATCTGAAATGTCTAGTATCACTTCAAATATTCCCCAATTAAATTTTATTTTTATAACCGAAACTAGTGTATATTATACTAAGATTTTTGACCGAAACATGCATTTCGAAAAGTTTCATAGAATCTAATTTTCAGATGATTTTTTGCATGGACTTCCATCATAACCTTCCCGCGTAAAATATATAAATGATATTAGAAGTTTCATATCATTTCGAACAATCCCTGATTTAATTTTATTTTTTTGACTGAAACTAGTATAAACTAGTGTATAATATACTACGATTTATGATCGAAACTTGCATTTCGAAAAGTTTCATAGAATCTAATTTTCAGATTTTTTTTTTGCATGGACTTCCATCATAACCTTCCCTCATAACATACATAAATGATCTGAAAAGTCTCGTATCATTTCAAATAGTCCCCAATGATATTTGATTTTTTTGACCGAAACTAGTGTATAATATGCTGCGATTTATGTCCGAAACTTGCATTTCGAAAAGTTTCATAGAATCTAGTTTCATATTATTTTTTGCATGGACTTCCATCATAACCTTCCCTCTTAACATATATAAATGATCTGAAAAGTCTCGTATCATTTCAAATAGTCCCCAATTAAATTTGATTTTTTTGACCGAAACTAGTGTATAATTTACTGCGATTTTTGACCGAAACTTGCAGTTCGAAAAGTTTCATAGAATCTAGTCGTCAGACAATTTTTTGCATGGACTTCCATCATAATCTTCCCTCTTAACATATATAAATGATTTGAAATGTCTCGTATCACTTCAAATAGTCCCCAATTAAATTTTATTTTTGACCGAAACTAGTATATAATATACTACGATTTTTGACCGAAACTTGCATTTCAAAAAGTTTCATAGAATCTAATTTTCAGATTTTTTTTTTGCATGGACTTCCATCATAACCTTCCCACGTAAGATATATAAATGATATTAGAAGTTTCGTATCATTTCGAACAATCCCTGATTTAATTTTATTTTTTTGACTGAAACTAGTATAAACTAGTGCATAATATACTACGATTTATGATAGAAACTTGCATTTCGAAAAGTTTCATAGAATCTAATTTTCAGATTTTTTTTTGCATGGACTTCCATCATAACCTTCCCTCATAACATACATAAATGATATGAAAATTCTCGTATCATTTCAAATAGTCCCCAATGAAATTTGATTTTTTTGATCGAAACTAGTGTATAATATGCTGCGATTTATGACCGAAACTTGCATTTCGAAAAGTTTCATAGAATCTAGTTTCATATTATTTTTTAAATTGACTTCCATCATAACCTTCCCTCTTAACATATATAAATGATCTAAAAAGTCTCGTATCATTTCAAATAGTCCCCAATTAAATTTTATTTTTTTGATCGAACCTAGTGTATAATTTACTGTGATTTTTGACCGAAACTTGCATTTCGAAAAGTTTCATAGAATCTAGTCGTCAGACAATTTTTTGCATGGACTTCCATCATAATATTCCCTCTTAACATCTATAAATGATCTTAAATGTCTCGTATCACTTCAAATAGTCCCCAATTAAATTTTATTTTTATAACCGAAACTAGTGTATAATATACTAAGATTTTTGACCGAAACTTGCATTTCGAAAAATTTAATAGAATCTAATTTTCAAATGATTTTTTGCATGGACTTCCCTCATAACCTTCCATCGTAAAATATATAAAAGATATTAGAAGTTTCGTATCATTTCGAACAATCCCTGATTTAATTTTATTTTTTTGACTGAAACTAGTATAAACTAGTGCATAATATACTACGATTTATCATAGAAACTTGCATTTCGAAAAGTTTCATAGAATCTAATTTTCAGATTTTTTTTTTTTGCATTGACTTCCATCATAACCTTCCCTCATAACATACATAAATGATATGAAAAGTCTCATATCATTTCAAATAGTCCCCAATGAAATTTGATTTTTTTGGACCAAAACTAGTGTATAATATACTGCGATTTATGACCGAAACTTGTATTTTGAAAAGTTTCATAGAATCTAGTTTCATATTATTTTTTAAATGGACTTCCATCATAACCTTCCCTCTTAACATATATAAATGATCTAAAAAGTCTCGTATCATTTCAAATAGTCCCCAAATATATTTTATTTTTTTGACCGAAACTAGGTTATAATATACTGCGATTTTTGACCGAAACTTGCATTTCGAAAAGTTTCATAGAATCTAGTTTTCAGACGATTTTTTGCATGGACTTCCATCATAATCTTCCCTCTTAACATATATAAATGATTTGAAATGTCTCGTATCACTTCAAATAGTCCTCAATTAAATTTTATTTTTGACCAAAACTAGTGTATAATATACTACGATTTTTGACCGAAACTTGCATTTCGAAAAGTTTCATTGAATCTAATTTTCAGATTTTTTTTTCATGGACTTCAATCATAACCTTCCCGCGTAAGATATATAAATGATATTAGAAGTTTCGTATCATTTCGAACAATCACTGATTTAATTTTATTTTTTTGACTGAAACTAGTATAAACTAGTGCATTATATACTACGATTTATGATAGAAACTTGCATTTCGAAAAGTTTCATAGAATCTAGTTTCATATTATTTTTTGCATGGACTTCCATCATAACCTTCCCTCTTAAAATATATAAATGAGCTGAAAAGTCTCGTATCATTTCAAATAGTCCCCAATTAAATTTGATATTTTTGACCGAACCTAGTGTATAATTTACTGTGATTTTTGACCGAAACTTGCATTTCGAAAAGTTTCATAGAATCTAGTCGTCAGAAATTTTTTTGCATGGACTTCCATCATAATATTCCCTCTTAACATCTATAAATGATCTGAAATGTCTCGTATCACTTCAAATAGTCCCCAATTAAATTTTATTTTTATAACCGAAACTAGTGTATAATATACTAAGATTTTTGACCGAAACTTGCATTTCGAAAAATTTAATAGAATCTAATTTTCAAATGATTTTTTGCATGGACTTCCCTCATAACCTTCCATCGTAAAATATATAAAAGATATTAGAAGTTTCGTATCATTTCGAACAATCCCTGATTTAATTTTATTTTTTTGACTGAAACTAGTATAAACTAGTGCATAATATACTACGATTTATCATAGAAACTTGCATTTCGAAAAGTTTCATAGAATCTAATTTTCAGATTTTTTTTTTTTGCATTGACTTCCATCATAACCTTCCCTCATAACATACATAAATGATATGAAAAGTCTCATATCATTTCAAATAGTCCCCAATGAAATTTGATTTTTTTGGACCAAAACTAGTGTATAATATACTGCGATTTATGACCGAAACTTGTATTTTGAAAAGTTTCATAGAATCTAGTTTCATATTATTTTTTAAATGGACTTCCATCATAACCTTCCCTCTTAACATATATAAATGATCTAAAAAGTCTCGTATCATTTCAAATAGTCCCCAAATAAATTTTATTTTTTTGACCGAAACTAGGTTATAATATACTGCGATTTTTGACCGAAACTTGCATTTCGAAAAGTTTCATAGAATCTAGTTTTCAGACGATTTTTTGCATGGACTTCCATCATAATCTTCCCTCTTAACATATATAAATGATTTGAAATGTCTCGTATCACTTCAAATAGTCCTCAATTAAATTTTATTTTTGACCAAAACTAGTGTATAATATACTACGATTTTTGACCGAAACTTGCATTTCGAAAAGTTTCATTGAATCTAATTTTCAGATTTTTTTTTCATGGACTTCAATCATAACCTTCCCGCGTAAGATATATAAATGATATTAGAAGTTTCGTATCATTTCGAACAATCACTGATTTAATTTTATTTTTTTGACTGAAACTAGTATAAACTAGTGCATTATATACTACGATTTATGATAGAAACTTGCATTTCGAAAAGTTTCATAGAATCTAGTTTCATATTATTTTTTGCATGGACTTCCATCATAACCTTCCCTCTTAAAATATATAAATGAGCTGAAAAGTCTCGTATCATTTCAAATAGTCCCCAATTAAATTTTATTTTTTTGATCGAACCTAGTGTATAATTTACTGTGATTTTTGACCGAAACTTGCATTTCGAAAAGTTTCATAGAATCTAGTCGTCAGAAATTTTTTTGCATGGACTTCCATCATAATATTCCCTCTTAACATCTATAAATGATCTTAAATGTCTCGTATCACTTCAAATAGTCCCCAATTAAATTTTATTTTTATAACCGAAACTAGTGTATAATATACTAAGATTTTTGACCGAAACTTGCATTTCGAAAAATTTAATAGAATCTAATTTTCAAATGATTTTTTGCATGGACTTCCCTCATAACCTTCCATCGTAAAATATATAAAAGATATTAGAAGTTTCGTATCATTTCGAACAATCCCTGATTTAATTTTATTTTTTTGACTGAAACTAGTATAAACTAGTGCATAATATACTACGATTTATCATAGAAACTTGCATTTCGAAAAGTTTCATAGAATCTAATTTTCAGATTTTTTTTTTTGCATTGACTTCCATCATAACCTTCCCTCATAACATACATAAATGATATGAAAAGTCTCATATCATTTCAAATAGTCCCCAATGAAATTTGATTTTTTTGGACCAAAACTAGTGTATAATATACTGCGATTTATGACCGAAACTTGTATTTTGAAAAGTTTCATAGAATCTAGTTTCATATTATTTTTTAAATGGACTTCCATCATAACCTTCCCTCTTAACATATATAAATGATCTAAAAAGTCTCGTATCATTTCAAATAGTCCCCAAATAAATTTTATTTTTTTGACCGAAACTAGGTTATAATATACTGCGATTTTTGACCGAAACTTGCATTTCGAAAAGTTTCATAGAATCTAGTTTTCAGACGATTTTTTGCATGGACTTCCATCATAATCTTCCCTCTTAACATATATAAATGATTTGAAATGTCTCGTATCACTTCAAATAGTCCTCAATTAAATTTTATTTTTGACCAAAACTAGTGTATAATATACTACGATTTTTGACCGAAACTTGCATTTCGAAAAGTTTCATTGAATCTAATTTTCAGATTTTTTTTTCATGGACTTCAATCATAACCTTCCCGCGTAAGATATATAAATGATATTAGAAGTTTCGTATCATTTCGAACAATCACTGATTTAATTTTATTTTTTTGACTGAAACTAGTATAAACTAGTGCATTATATACTACGATTTATGATAGAAACTTGCATTTCGAAAAGTTTCATAGAATCTAGTTTCATATTATTTTTTGCATGGACTTCCATCATAACCTTCCCTCTTAAAATATATAAATGAGCTGAAAAGTCTCGTATCATTTCAAATAGTCCCCAATTAAATTTGATATTTTTGACCGAACCTAGTGTATAATTTACTGTGATTTTTGACCGAAACTTGCATTTCGAAAAGTTTCATAGAATCTAGTCGTCAGAAATTTTTTTGCATGGACTTCCATCATAATATTCCCTCTTAACATCTATAAATGATCTGAAATGTCTCGTATCACTTCAAATAGTCCCCAATTAAATTTTATTTTTATAACCGAAACTAGTGTATAATATACTAAGATTTTTGACCGAAACTTGCATTTCGAAAAATTTAATAGAATCTAATTTTCAAATGATTTTTTGCATGGACTTCCCTCATAACCTTCCATCGTAAAATATATAAAAGATATTAGAAGTTTCGTATCATTTCGAACAATCCCTGATTTAATTTTATTTTTTTGACTGAAACTAGTATAAACTAGTGCATAATATACTACGATTTATCATAGAAACTTGCATTTCGAAAAGTTTCATAGAATCTAATTTTCAGATTTTTTTTTTTTGCATTGACTTCCATCATAACCTTCCCTCATAACATACATAAATGATATGAAAAGTCTCATATCATTTCAAATAGTCCCCAATGAAATTTGATTTTTTTGGACCAAAACTAGTGTATAATATACTGCGATTTATGACCGAAACTTGTATTTTGAAAAGTTTCATAGAATCTAGTTTCATATTATTTTTTAAATGGACTTCCATCATAACCTTCCCTCTTAACATATATAAATGATCTAAAAAGTCTCGTATCATTTCAAATAGTCCCCAAATAAATTTTATTTTTTTGACCGAAACTAGGTTATAATATACTGCGATTTTTGACCGAAACTTGCATTTCGAAAAGTTTCATAGAATCTAGTTTTCAGACGATTTTTTGCATGGACTTCCATCATAATCTTCCCTCTTAACATATATAAATGATTTGAAATGTCTCGTATCACTTCAAATAGTCCTCAATTAAATTTTATTTTTGACCAAAACTAGTGTATAATATACTACGATTTTTGACCGAAACTTGCATTTCGAAAAGTTTCATTGAATCTAATTTTCAGATTTTTTTTTCATGGACTTCAATCATAACCTTCCCGCGTAAGATATATAAATGATATTAGAAGTTTCGTATCATTTCGAACAATCACTGATTTAATTTTATTTTTTTGACTGAAACTAGTATAAACTAGTGCATTATATACTACGATTTATGATAGAAACTTGCATTTCGAAAAGTTTCATAGAATCTAGTTTCATATTATTTTTTGCATGGACTTCCATCATAACCTTCCCTCTTAAAATATATAAATGAGCTTAAAAGTCTCGTATCATTTCAAATAGTCCCCAATTAAATTTGATATTTTTGACCGAACCTAGTGTATAATTTACTGTGATTTTTGACCGAAACTTGCATTTCGAAAAGTTTCATAGAATCTAGTCGTCAGAAATTTTTTTGCATGGACTTCCATCATAATATTCCCTCTTAACATCTATAAATGATCTGAAATGTCTCGTATCACTTCAAATAGTCCCCAATTAAATTTTATTTTTATAACCGAAACTAGTGTATAATATACTAAGATTTTTGACCGAAACTTGCATTTCGAAAAATTTAATAGAATCTAATTTTCAAATGATTTTTTGCATGGACTTCCCTCATAACCTTCCATCGTAAAATATATAAAAGATATTAGAAGTTTCGTATCATTTCGAACAATCCCTGATTTAATTTTATTTTTTTGACTGAAACTAGTATAAACTAGTGCATAATATACTACGATTTATCATAGAAACTTGCATTTCGAAAAGTTTCATAGAATCTAATTTTCAGATTTTTTTTTTTTGCATTGACTTCCATCATAACCTTCCCTCATAACATACATAAATGATATGAAAAGTCTCATATCATTTCAAATAGTCCCCAATGAAATTTGATTTTTTTGGACCAAAACTAGTGTATAATATACTGCGATTTATGACCGAAACTTGTATTTTGAAAAGTTTCATAGAATCTAGTTTCATATTATTTTTTAAATGGACTTCCATCATAACCTTCCCTCTTAACATATATAAATGATCTAAAAAGTCTCGTATCATTTCAAATAGTCCCCAAATAAATTTTATTTTTTTGACCGAAACTAGGTTATAATATACTGCGATTTTTGACCGAAACTTGCATTTCGAAAAGTTTCATAGAATCTAGTTTTCAGACGATTTTTTGCATGGACTTCCATCATAATCTTCCCTCTTAACATATATAAATGATTTGAAATGTCTCGTATCACTTCAAATAGTCCTCAATTAAATTTTATTTTTGACCAAAACTAGTGTATAATATACTACGATTTTTGACCGAAACTTGCATTTCGAAAAGTTTCATTGAATCTAATTTTCAGATTTTTTTTTCATGGACTTCAATCATAACCTTCCCGCGTAAGATATATAAATGATATTAGAAGTTTCGTATCATTTCGAACAATCACTGATTTAATTTTATTTTTTTGACTGAAACTAGTATAAACTAGTGCATTATATACTACGATTTATGATAGAAACTTGCATTTCGAAAAGTTTCATAGAATCTAGTTTCATATTATTTTTTGCATGGACTTCCATCATAACCTTCCCTCTTAAAATATATAAATGAGCTGAAAAGTCTCGTATCATTTCAAATAGTCCCCAATTAAATTTGATATTTTTGACCGAACCTAGTGTATAATTTACTGTGATTTTTGACCGAAACTTGCATTTCGAAAAGTTTCATAGAATCTAGTCGTCAGAAATTTTTTTGCATGGACTTCCATCATAATATTCCCTCTTAACATCTATAAATGATCTGAAATGTCTCGTATCACTTCAAATAGTCCCCAATTAAATTTTATTTTTATAACCGAAACTAGTGTATAATATACTAAGATTTTTGACCGAAACTTGCATTTCGAAAAATTTAATAGAATCTAATTTTCAAATGATTTTTTGCATGGACTTCCCTCATAACCTTCCATCGTAAAATATATAAAAGATATTAGAAGTTTCGTATCATTTCGAACAATCCCTGATTTAATTTTATTTTTTTGACTGAAACTAGTATAAACTAGTGCATAATATACTACGATTTATGATAGAAACTTGCATTTCGAAAAGTTTCATAGAATCTAGTTTTCAGACGATTTTTTGCATGGACTTCCATCATAATCTTCCCTCTTAACATATATAAATGATTTGAAATGTCTCGTATCACTTCAAATAGTCCTCAATTAAATTTTATTTTTGACCAAAACTAGTGTATAATATACTACGATTTTTGACCGAAACTTGCATTTCGAAAAGTTTCATTGAATCTAATTTTCAGATTTTTTTTTTCATGGACTTCAATCATAACCTTCCCGCGTAAGATATATAAATGATATTAGAAGTTTCGTATCATTTCGAACAATCACTGATTTAATTTTATTTTTTTGACTGAAACTAGTATAAACTAGTGCATTATATACTACGATTTATGATAGAAACTTGCATTTCGAAAAGTTTCATAGAATCTAGTTTCATATTATTTTTTGCATGGACTTCCATCATAACCTTCCCTCTTAAAATATATAAATGAGCTGAAAAGTCTCGTATCATTTCAAATAGTCCCCAATTAAATTTGATTTTTTTGACCGAACCTAGTGTATAATTTACTGTGATTTTTGACCGAAACTTGCATTTCGAAAAGTTTCATAGAATCTAGTCGTCAGAAATTTTTTTGCATGGACTTCCATCATAATATTCCCTCTTAACATCTATAAATGATCTGAAATGTCTCGTATCACTTCAAATAGTCCCCAATTAAATTTTATTTTTTTAACCGAAACTAGTGTATAATATACTAAGATTTTTGACCGAAACTTGCATTTCGAAAAATTTAATAGAATCTAATTTTCAAATGATTTTTTGCATGGACTTCCCTCATAACCTTCCATCGTAAAATATATAAAAGATATTAGAAGTTTCGTATCATTTCGAACAATCCCTGATTTAATTTTATTTTTTTGACTGAAACTAGTATAAACTAGTGCATAATATACTACGATTTATCATAGAAACTTGCATTTCGAAAAGTTTCATAGAATCTAATTTTCAGATTTTTTTTTTTTTGCATTGACTTCCATCATAACCTTCCCTCATAACATACATAAATGATATGAAAAGTCTCATATCATTTCAAATAGTCCCCAATGAAATTTGATTTTTTTGGACCAAAACTAGTGTATAATATACTGCGATTTAAGACCGAAACTTGTATTTTGAAAAGTTTCATAGAATCTAGTTTCATATTATTTTTTAAATGGACTTCCATCATAACCTTCCCTCTTAACATATATAAATGATCTAAAAAGTCTCGTATCATTTCAAATAGTCCCCAAATAAATTTTATTTTTTTGACCGAAACAAGTTTATAATATACTGCGATTTTTGACCGAAACTTGCATTTCGAAAAGTTTCATAGAATCTAGTTTTCAGACGATTTTTTGCATGGACTTCCATCATAATCTTCCCTCTTAACATATATAAATGATTTGAAATGTCTCGTATCACTTCAAATAGTCCCCAATTAAATTTTATTTTTGACCGAAACTAGTGTATAATATACTACGATTTTTGACCGAAACTTGCATTTCGAAAAGTTTCATAGAATCTAATTTTCAGATTTGTTTTTGCATGGAATTCCATCATAACCTTCCCGCGTAAGATATATAAATGATATTAGAAGTTTCGTATCATTTCGAACAATCCCTGATTTAATTTTATTTTTTTGACTGAAACTAGTATAAACTAGTGCATAATATACTACGATTTATCATAGAAACTTGCATTTCGAAAAGTTTCATAGAATCTAATTTTCAGATTTTTTTTTTTGCATTGACTTCCATCATAACCTTCCCTCATAACATACATAAATGATATGAAAAGTCTCATATCATTTCAAATAGTCCCCAATGAAATTTGATTTTTTTGGAACAAAACTAGTGTATAATATACTGCAATTTAAGACCGAAACTTGTATTTTGAAAAGTTTCATAGAATCTAGTTTCATATTATTTTTTAAATGGACTTCCATCATAACCTTCCCTCTTAACATATATAAATGATCTAAAAAGTCTCGTATCATTTCAAATAGTCCCCAAATAAATTTTATTTTTTTGACCGAAACAAGTTTATAATATACTGCGATTTTTGATCGAAACTTGCATTTCGAAAAGTTTCATAGAATCTAGTTTTCAGACGATTTTTTGCATGGACTTCCATCATAATCTTCCCTCTTAACATATATAAATGATTTGAAATGTCTCGTATCACTTCAAATAGTCCCCAATTAAATTTTATTTTTGACCGAAACTAGTGTATAATATACTACGATTTTTGACCGAAACTTGCATTTCGAAAAGTTTCATAGAATCTAATTTTCAGATTTGTTTTTGCATGGAATTCCATCATAACCTTCCCGCGTAAGATATATAAATGATATTAGAAGTTTCGTATCATTTCGAACAATCACTGATTTAATTTTATTTTTTTGACTGAAACTAGTATAAACTAGTGCATAATATACTACGATTTATGATAGAAACTTGCATTTCGAAAAGTTTCATAGAATCTAATTTTCAGATTTTTTTTTTGCGTGGACTTCCATCATAACCTTCCCTCATAACAATCATAAATGATCTGAAAAGTATCGTATCATTTCAAATAGTCCCCAATGAAATTTGATTTTTTTGACCGAAACTAGTGTATAATATACTGCGACTTATGACCGAAACTTGCATTTTGAAAAGTTTCATAGAATCTAGTTTCATATTATTTTTTAAATGGACTTCCATCTTAACCTTCCCTCTTAACATATATAAATGATCTAAAAAGTCTCGTATCATTTCAAATATTCCCCAAATAAATTTGATTTTTTTGACCGAAACTAGTTTATAATATACTGCGATTTTTGACCGAAACTTGCATTTCGAAAAATTTCGTAGAATCTAGTTTTTAGACGAATTTTTCTCATGGACTTCCATCATAATCTTCCCTCTTAACATATATAAATGATTTGAAATGTCTCGTATCACTTCAAATAGTCCCCAATTAAATTTTATTTTTGACCGAAACTAGTGTATAATATACTACGACTTTTGACCGAAACTTGCATTTCGAAAAGTTTCATAGAATCTAATTTTTCAGATTTTTTTTTGCAGGGACTTCCATCATAACCTTCCCGCGTAAGATATATAAATGATATTAGAAGTTTCGTATCATTTCGAACAATCCCTGATTTAATTTTATTTTTTTGACTGAAACTAGTATAAACTATTGTATAATATTCTACGATTTATGATCGAAACTTGCAATTCGAAAAGTTTCATAGAATCTAATTTTCAGATTTTTTTTTTTTGCATGGACTTCCATCATAACCTTCCCTCATAACATACATAAATGATCTGAAAATTCTCGTATCATTTCAAATAGTCCCCAATGAAATTTGATTTTTTTTACCGAAACTAAAGTATAATATGCTGCGATTTCTGACCGAAACTTGCATTTCAAAAAGTTTCATAGAATCTAGTTTCATTTTATTTTTTGCATGGACTTCCATCATAACCTTCCCTCTTAACATATATAAATGATCTGAAAAGTATCGTATCATTTCAAATAGTCCCCAATTAAATTTGATATTTTTTGACCGAAACTAGTGTATAATGCAATTTTTGACCGAAACTTGCATTTCGAATAGTTTTATTGAATCTAGTTTTCAGACGATTTTTTGCATGGACTTCCATCATAACCTTCCCGCGTAAAATATATAAATGATATTAGAAGTTTCGTATCATTTCGAACAGTCCCGTATTTAATATGATTTTTTTTACCGAAACTAGTATAAACTAGTGTATAATATACTACGATTTTTGATCGAAACTTGCATTTCGAAAAGTTTCATAGAATCTAATTTTTAGATATTTTTTTTGCATGGACTTCCATCATAACCTTCCCTCATAACATACATAAATGATATGAAAAATCACGTATCACTTCAAATAGTGCCCAATGAAATTTGTGACCGAAACTTGCATTTCGAAAAGCATCATAGAATCTAGTTTTCATATTATTTTTAGCATGGAATTCCATCATAACCTTCCCTCTTAACATATATAAACGATTTGAAAAGTCTCGTATCATTTCAAATAGTGCCCAATTAAATTTTGTTTTTTTGACCGAAACATGCATTTCGAAAAGTTTCATAGAATCTAATATTTAGATGATTTTTTGCATGGACTTCCTTCATAACCTTCCCTCGTTAAATATATAAATGATATTAAAAGTTTCGTCTAATTTCGAACAGTCCCCGATTTAATTTGATTTTATAGAGAAACGAGTATAAACTAGTGTATAATATATTATGATTTTTTGAACGAAACTTGCATTTCGAAAAGCTTCAGTCATAACCTTTCCTCTTAACATACATAACTGATATGAAAATTCTTGTATCATTTCAAATAGTCCCCAATTAAATTTGATTTTTTTTTACCGAAACTAGTGTATAATATACTACGATTTATGACCGAAACTTGTAATTCGAAAAAGTTTCATAGAATTTAATTTTCAGATGATTTTTTGCATGGACTTCCATCATAACCTTCCCGCGTAAAATATATAAATGATATTAGAAGTTTCGTATCATTTCGAACAGTCCCTCATTTAATTTGATTTTTTACCAAAACTAGTATAAACTAGTGTATAATATATTATGATATTTTGACCGAAACTTGCATTTCGAAAAGTTTCATAGAATCTAGTTTTCAGATGGTTTTTTGCATGGACATCCATCATAAACTTCCCTCTTAAAATATATAAATGATATGAAACTAGTGTATAACATACTGCGATTTTTTTACCGAAACTTGCATTTCGAAAAGTTTCATAAAATCTAATTTCCAGATGATTTTTTGCTTGGACTTCCTTCATAACCTTCCCTCGTTAAATATATAAATGATATTAGAAGTTTCGTATAATTTCGAACAGTCCCCGATTTAATTTGATTTTTGAGAGAAACTAGTATAAACTAGTGTATAATATATTTTGATTTTTTGACCGAAACTTGCATTTTGAAAAGCTTCATAGATCTAGTTTTTAAATGATTTGTTTGCATGGACTTCCATCATAACCTTTCCTCTTAACATACAGAAACGATCTGAAAAATATCGTATCATTACAAATAGTCCCCAATTAAATTTGATTTTGTTGACCAAAACTAGTGTATAATATACTGATTTTTGACCGAATCTTGTATTTCGAAAAGTTTCATAGAATCTAATTTTCAGTTGATTTTTTGCAAGGACAACCATCATAACCTTCCCTCGTTAAATATATTAATGATATTAGCAGTTTCGTATCATTTCGAACAGTCCCCGATTTAATTTGATTTATGACCGAGACTAATATAAACTAGTGTATAATATATTAATATTTTTTTACCGAAACTTGTATTTCGAAAAGTTTCATAGCATCTAGTTTTCATATGATTTTTTTCCTGGAATTCCATCATAACCTTTCCTCTTAACATATATAAATGATCTCAAAAGTCTCGTATCATTTCAAATAGTCCCCATTTATATTTGATTTTTTTGACCGAAACTAGTGTATAATATACTACGATTTTTGACCGAAACTTGCATTTCGAAAAGTTTCATAGAATCTAATATTCAGATGATTTTTTGCATGGAATTCCATCATAACCTTCCCACAAAAAATATATAAATGATAATAGAAGTTTCGTATCATTTCGAACAGTCCCCGATTTAATTGTATTTATGACCGAGATTAGTATAAACTAGTGTATAATATATTTAGATTTTTTGACCGAAACTTGCATTTCTAAAAGTTTCATAGAATCTAGTTTTCATATGATTTTTTGCATGGAATTCCATCATAACCTTCCCTCTTAACATATATAACTGATCTGAAAAGTCTCGTATCATTTCAAATAATCCACAATTAAATTTGATTTTTTTAACCGAAACTAGTGTATAATATACAGCGATTTTTGACCGAAACATGCATTTCGAAAAGTTTCATAGAATCTAATTTTCAGATGATTTTTTGCATGGACTTCAATAATAACCTTCCCTCGTAAAATATATAAATGATATTAGAAGTTTCGTTTCAATTGGAATAGTCCACGATTTAATTTGATTTTTGACCGAAACTACTATTAGCTAGTGTATAATATATTATGATTTTTTGACCGAAACTTGCATTTCTTAAAGTTTCATAGAATCTGGTTTTCATATGATTTTTTGCATGGATTTCCATCATAACCTTTCCTCTTAACATATATAAATGATCGCAAAAGTCTCGTAGCATTTCAAATAGTCCCCATTATATTTTTTTAAACCGAAACTAGTGTATAATATACTACGAATTTTTACTGAAACTTTGCATTTCGAAAAGTTTCATAGAATCTAGTTTTCAGATGGTTTTTTACATGGACTTCCATCATAAACTTCCCTCTTAAAATATATAAATGATATGAAAAGTCTCGTATCAATTCAAATAGTCCCCAATTAAATTTGATTTTTTTCACCGAAACTAGTGTATAACATATTGCGAATTTTTACCGAAACTTGTATTTCGAAAAGTTTCATAAAATCTAATTTTCAGATGATTTTTTGCTTGGGCTTCCTTCATAACCTTCCCTCGTTAAATATATAAATGATATTAGAAGTTTCGTATCATTTCGAACAGTCCCAGGTTAAATTTGATTTTTGAGAGAAACTAGTATAAACTAGTGTATAATATATTATGATTTTTTGACCGAAACTTGCATTTCGAAAAGCTTCGTAGATCTAGTTTTAGATGATTTCTTTGCATGGACTTCCATAATAACCTTTCCTCTTAACATACAGAAACGATCTGTAAAATCTCGTATCATTACAAATAGTCCCCAATTAAATTTGATTTTTTTGACCGAAACTAGTGTATAATATACTGATTTTTGACCGAATCTTGCATTTCGAAAAGTTTCATAGAATCTAATTTTCAGATGATTTTTTGCATGGATAACCATCATAACCTTCCCTCTTAAAATATATAAATGATATCAGATGTTTAGTATCATTTCGAACAGTCCCCAATTTAATTTGATTTATGACCGAGACTAGTATAAACTAGTGTATAATATATTAAGATTTTTTTACCGAAACTTGTATTTCGAAAAGTTTCATAGCATCTAGTTTTCATATGATTTTTTGCCTGGATTCCATCATAACCTTCCCTCTTAAAATATATAAATGATCTGAAAAGTCTCGTATCATTTCAAATAGTCCCAAATTAAATTTGATTTTTTTAATCGAAACTAGTGTATAATGTACTGCGATTTTTTTACCGAAACTTGCATTTCGAAAAGTATCATAAAATCTAGTTTTTAGATATTTTTTGCATGGACTTCCATCATAACCTTCTGTCTTAACATATATAAATGATCTGAAAAGTATCGTATCATTTAAAATAATACCCAATTAAATTTGGTTTTTTTCCCGAAACTAGTGTATAATATAATTCGATTTTTGACCGAAACTTGCCTTTAGAAAAGTTTCATAGAATCTAATTTTAAGATGATTTTTTGCTTGGACTTCCATCATAACCTTCCCTCGTAAAATATGTAAATGATATTAGAAGTTTCGTATCAATTTAAACAGTCCACGATTTAATTTGATTTTTGACTGAAACTACTATTAACTAGTTTATAATATTTTATGATTTTTTGATCGAAACATGCATATCGAAAAGTTTCATAGAATCAAGTTTTCGGATGATTTTTTTGCATGGACTTCCATCATAACCTTTCCTCTTAACATATATAAATGATCTCAAAAGTCTCGTATCATTTCAAATAGTCCTCAATTAAATTTTTTTTTTTTACCGAAATTAGTGTATAATATACTGCGATTTGTTTATCGAAACTTGCATTTCGAAAAGTTTCATAAAATCTAGTTTTCAAATGATTTTTTGCATGGACTTCCATCATAACCTTCCCTCTTAACATATATAACTGATCTGAAAAGTCTCGTATCATTTCAAATAATCCCCAATTAAATTTGATTTTTTTAACTGAAACTAGTGTATAATATACAGCGATTTTTAACCGAAACTTGCATTTCGAAAAGTTTCATAGAATCTAATTTTCAGATGATTTTTTGCATGGACTTCCATAATAACCTTCCCTCGTAAAATATATAAATGATATTAGAAGTTTCTTATCAATTGGAATAGTCCACGATTTAATTTGATTTTTGACTGAAACTACTATTAACTAGTGTATAATATATTATGATTTTTTGACTGAAACTTGCATTTCTAAAAGTTTCATAGAATCTGGTTTTCATATGATTTTTTGCATGGATTTCCATCATAACCTTTCCACTTAACATATATAAATGATCGCAAAAGTCTCGTAGCATTTCAAATAGTCCCCATTATATTTTATTTTTTTGACCGAAACTAGTGTATAATATACTACGATTTTTGACCGAAACTTTGCATTTCGAAAAGTTTCATAGAATCTAGTTTTCAGATGGTTTCTTGCATGGACTTCCATCATAAACTTCCCTCTTAAACTATATAAATGATATGAAGAGTTTCGTATCAATTCAAATAGTCCCCAATTAAATTTGATTTTTTTGACCGAAACTAGTGTATAACATACTGCGAATTTTTACCGAAACTTGTATTTCGAAAAGTTTCATAGAATCTAATTTTCAGATGATTTTTTGCATGGACTTCCTTCTTAACCTTCCCTCGCTAAATATATAAATGATATTAGAAGCTTCGTATCATTTCGAACAGTCCCCGGTTTAATTTGATTTTTGAGAGAAACTAGTATAAACTAGTGTATAATATATTATGATTTTTTGACCGAAATTTGCATTTCGAAAAGCTTCAAAGATCTAGTTTTAGATGATTTCTTTGCATGGACTTCCATCATAACCTTTCCTCTTAACATACAAAAATGATCTGAAAAATCTCGTATCATTACAAATAATCCCCAATTAAATTTGATTTTTTTGACCGAAACTAGTGTATAATATACTGATTTTTGACTGAATCTTGCATTTCAAAAAGTTTCATAGAATCTAATAATCATATGTTTTTTTGCATGGACAACCATCCTAACCTTCCCTCGTAAAATATATAAATGATATCAGAAGTTTAGTATCATTTCGAACAGTCCCCAATTTAATTTGATTTATGACCGAGACTAGTATAAACTAGTGTATAATATATTAAGATTTTTTTACCGAAACTTGCATTTCGAAAAGTTTCATAGAATCTAGTTTTCATATGATTTTTTGCATGGACTTCCATCATAACCTTCCCTCTTAAAATATATAAATGATCTGAAAAGTCTAGTATCATTTCAAATAGTCCCCAATTAAATTTGATTTTTTTGACCGAAACTAGTGTATAATGTATTGCGATTTTTTTACCGAAACTTGCATTTCGAAAAGTTTCATAGAATCTAGTTTTCAGATATTTTTTGCATGGACTTCCATCATAACCTTCCGTCTTAACATATATAAATGATCTGAAAAGCCTCGTATCATTTAAAATAATCCCCAATTAAATTTGGTTTTTTTCCCGAAACTAGTGTATAATATACTTCGATTTTTGACCGAAACTTGCCTTTAGAAAAGTTTCATAGAATCTAATTTTCAGATGATTTTTTGCATGGACTTCCATCATAACCTTCCCTCATAAAATATGTAAATGATATTAGAAGTTTCATATCAATTTAAACAGTCCACGATTTAATTTGATTTTTGACTGAAACTACTATTAACTAGTTTATAATATTTTTTGATTTTTTGATCGAAACATGCATATCGAAAAGTTTCATAGAATCAAGTTTTCAGATGATTTTTTTGCATGGACTTCCATCATAACCTTTCCTCTTAACATATATAAATGATCTCAAAAGTCTCGTATCATTTTAAAATAGTCCCCATTTATATTTTATTTTTTTGACCGAAACTAGTGTATAATATACTACGATTTTTGACCGAAACTTGCATTTCGAAAAGTTTCATAGAATCTAATTTTCAGATTATTTTTTGCAGGGAATTCCATCATAATCTTCCCTCGTAAAATATATAAATGATATTAGAAGTTTCGTATCATTTTGAACAGTCCCCGATTTAATTGTATTTGTGACCGAGATTAGTATAAACTAGTGTATAATATATTTAGATTTTTTGATCGAAACTTGCATTTCTAAAAGTTTCATAGAATCTGGTTTTCATATGATTTTTTGCTTTGATTTCCATCATAACCATCCCTCTTAAAATATATTAATGATCTGAAAAATCTTGTATCATTTTAAATAGTCCCAAATTAAATTTGATTTTTTTGACCGAAACTATTGTATAATATACTGCGATTTTTGACCGAAACTTGCATTTCGAAAAGTTTCATAGAATCTAGTTTTCATATGATTTTTTGCATGGACTTCCATCATAACCTTTCCTCTTAACATATATAAATGATCTCAAAAGTCTCGTATCATTTCAAATAGTCCCCATTTATATTTTATTTTTTTGACCGAAACTAGTGTATAATATACAACGATTTTTGACCGAAACTTGCATTTCGAAAAGTTTCATAGAATTTAATTTAGCGATGATTTTTTGCATGGAATTCCATCATAACCTTCCCTCGTAAAATATATAAATGATATTAGAAGTTTCGTATCATTTCGAACAGTCCCCGATTTAATTGTATTTATGACCGGGATTAGTATAAACTAGTGTATAATATAAGTCCCAAATTAAATTTAGATTTTTTGATCGAAACTTGCATTTCTAAAAGTTTCATAGAATCTGGTTTTCATATGATTTTTTGCATGGATTTCCATCATAACCATCCCTCTTAAAAAATATTAATGATCTGAAAAATCTTATATCATTTTAAATAGTCCCCAATTAAATTTGATTTTTTTGATCGAAACTAGTGTATAATATACTACGATTTTTGACCGAAACTTGCATTTCGAAAAGTTTCATAGAATCTAGTTTTCATATGATTTTTTGCATGGACTTCCATCATAACCTTCCCTCTTAAAATATATAAATGATCTGAAAAGTCTAGTATCATTTCAAATAGTCCCCAATTAAATTTGATTTTTTTGACCGAAACTAGTGTATAATGTACTGCGATTTTTTTACCGAAACTTGCATTTCGAAAAGTTTCATAGAATCTAGTTTTCAGATATTTTTTGCATGGACTTCCATCATAACCTTCCGTCTTAACATATATAAATGATCTGAAAAGCCTCGTATCATTTAAAATAATCCCCAATTAAATTTGGTTTTTTTCCCGAAACTAGTGTATAATATACTTCGATTTTTGACCGAAACTTGCCTTTAGAAAAGTTTCATAGAATCTAATTTTCAGATGATTTTTTGCATGGACTTCCATCATAACCTTCCCTCGTAAAATATGTAAATGATATTAGAAGTTTCATATCAATTTAAACAGTCCACGATTTAATTTGATTTTTGACTAAAACTACTATTAACTAGTTTATAATATTTTTTGATTTTTTGATCGAAACATGCATATCGAAAAGTTTCATAGAATCAAGTTTTCGGATGATTTTTTTGCATGGACTTCCATCATAACCTTTCCTCTTAACATATATAAATGATCTCAAAAGTCTCGTATCATTTTAAAATAGTCCCCATTTATATTATATTTTTTTGACCGAAACTAGTGTATAATATACTACGATTTTTGACCGAAACTTGCATTTCGAAAAGTTTCATAGAATCTAATTTTCAGATTATTTTTTGCAGGGAATTCCATCATAATCTTCCCTCGTAAAATATATAAATGATATTAGAAGTTTCGTATCATTTTGAACAGTCCCCGATTTAATTGTATTTATGACCGAGATTAGTATAAACTAGTGTATAATATATTTAGATTTTTTGATCGAAACTTGCATTTCTAAAAGTTTCATAGAATCTGGTTTTCATATGATTTTTTGCTTTGATTTCCATCATAACCATCCCTCTTAAAATATATTAATGATCTGAAAAATCTTGTATCATTTTAAATAGTCCCAAATTAAATTTGATTTTTTTGACCGAAACTATTGTATAATATACTGCGATTTTTGACCGAAACTTGCATTTCGAAAAGTTTCATAGAATCTAGTTTTCATATGATTTTTTGCATGGACTTCCATCATAACCTTTCCTCTTAACATATATAAATGATCTCAAAAGTCTCGTATCATTTCAAATAGTCCCCATTTAAATTTTATTTTTTTGACCGAAACTAGTGTATAATATACAACGATTTTTGACCGAAACTTGTATTTCGAAAAGTTTCATAGAATTTAATTTAGCGATGATTTTTTGCATGGAATTCCATCATAACCTTCCCTCGTAAAATATATAAATGATATTAGAAGTTTCGTATCATTTCGAACAGTCCCCGATTTAATTGTATTTATGACCGAGATTAGTATAAACTAGTGTATAATATAAGTCCCAAATTAAATTTAGATTTTTTGATCGAAACTTGCATTTCTAAAAGTTTCATAGAATCTGGTTTTCATATGATTTTTTGCATGGATTTCCATCATAACCATCCCTCTTAAAAAATATTAATGATCTGAAAAATCTTATATCATTTTAAATAGTCCCCAATTAAATTTGATTTTTTTGATCGAAACTAGTGTATAATATACTACGATTTTTGACCGAAACTTGCATTTCGAAAAGTTTCATAGAATCTAGTTTTCATATGATTTTTTGCATGGACTTCCATCATAACCTTCCCTCTTAAAATATATAAATGATCTGAAAAGTCTAGTATCATTTCAAATAGTCCCCAATTAAATTTGATTTTTTTGACCGAAACTAGTGTATAATGTACTGCGATTTTTTTACCGAAACTTGCATTTCGAAAAGTTTCATAGAATCTAGTTTTCAGATATTTTTTGCATGGACTTCCATCATAACCTTCCGTCTTAACATATATAAATGATCTGAAAAGCCTCGTATCATTTAAAATAATCCCCAATTAAATTTGGTTTTTTTCCCGAAACTAGTGTATAATATACTTCGATTTTTGACCGAAACTTGCCTTTAGAAAAGTTTCATAGAATCTAATTTTCAGATGATTTTTTGGATGGACTTCCATCATAACCTTCCCTCGTAAAATATGTAAATGATATTAGAAGTTTCATATCAATTTAAACAGTCCACGATTTAATTTGATTTTTGACTAAAACTACTATTAACTAGTTTATAATATTTTTTGATTTTTTGATCGAAACATGCATATCGAAAAGTTTCATAGAATCAAGTTTTCGGATGATTTTTTTGCATGGACTTCCATCATAACCTTTCCTCTTAACATATATAAATGATCTCAAAAGTCTCGTATCATTTTAAAATAGTCCCCATTTATATTTTATTTTTTTGACCGAAACTAGTGTATAATATACTACGATTTTTGACCGAAACTTGCATTTCGAAAAGTTTCATAGAATCTAATTTTCAGATTATTTTTTGCAGGGAATTCCATCATAATCTTCCCTCGTAAAATATATAAATGATATTAGAAGTTTCGTATCATTTTGAACTGTCCCCGATTTAATTGTATTTATGACCGAGATTAGTATAAACTAGTGTATAATATATTTAGATTTTTTGATCGAAACTTGCATTTCTAAAAGTTTCATAGAATCTGGTTTTCATATGATTTTTTGCTTTGATTTCCATCATAACCATCCCTCTTAAAATATATTAATGATCTGAAAAATCTTGTATCATTTTAAATAGTCCCAAATTAAATTTGATTTTTTTGACCGAAACTATTGTATAATATACTGCGATTTTTGACCGAAACTTGCATTTCGAAAAGTTTCATAGAATCTAGTTTTCATATGATTTTTTGCATGGACTTCCATCATAACATTTCCTCTTAACATATATAAATGATCTCAAAAGTCTCGTATCATTTCAAATAGTCCCCATTTATATTTTATTTTTTTGACCGAAACTAGTGTATAATATACAACGATTTTTGACCGAAACTTGCATTTCGAAAAGTTTCATAGAATTTAATTTAGCGATGATTTTTTGCATGGAATTCCATCATAACCTTCCCTCGTAAAATATATAAATGATATTAGAAGTTTCGTATCATTTCGAACAGTCCCCGATTTAATTGTATTTATGACCGAGATTAGTATAAACTAGTGTATAATATAAGTCCCAAATTAAATTTAGATTTTTTGATCGAAACTTGCATTTCTAAAAGTTTCATAGAATCTGGTTTTCATATGATTTTTTGCATGGATTTCCATCATAACCATCCCTCTTAAAAAATATTAATGATCTGAAAAATCTTATATCATTTTAAATAGTCCCCAATTAAATTTGATTTTTTTGATCGAAACTAGTGTATAATATACTACGATTTTTGACCGAAACTTGCATTTCGAAAAGTTTCATAGAATCTAGTTTTCATATGATTTTTTGCATGGACTTCCATCATAACCTTCCCTCTTAAAATATATAAATGATCTGAAAAGTCTAGTATCATTTCAAATAGTCCCCAATTAAATTTGATTTTTTTGACCGAAACTAGTGTATAATGTATTGCGATTTTTTTACCGAAACTTGCATTTCGAAAAGTTTCATAGAATCTAGTTTTCAGATATTTTTTGCATGGACTTCCATCATAACCTTCCGTCTTAACATATATAAATGATCTGAAAAGCCTCGTATCATTTAAAATAATCCCCAATTAAATTTGGTTTTTTTCCCGAAACTAGTGTATAATATACTTCGATTTTTGACCGAAACTTGCCTTTAGAAAAGTTTCATAGAATCTAATTTTCAGATGATTTTTTGCATGGACTTCCATCATAACCTTCCCTCGTAAAATATGTAAATGATATTAGAAGTTTCATATCAATTTAAACAGTCCACGATTTAATTTGATTTTTGACTGAAACTACTATTAACTAGTTTATATTATTTTTTGATTTTTTGATCGAAACATGCATATCGAAAAGTTTCATAGAATCAAGTTTTCGGATGATTTTTTTGCATGGACTTCCATCATAACCTTTCCTCTTAACATATATAAATGATCTCAAAAGTCTCGTATCATTTTAAAATAGTCCCCATTTATATTTTATTTTTTTGACCGAAACTAGTGTATAATATACTACGATTTTTGACCGAAACTTGCATTTCGAAAAGTTTCATAGAATCTAATTTTCAGATTATTTTTTGCAGGGAATTCCATCATAATCTTCCCTCATAAAATATATAAATGATATTAGAAGTTTCGTATCATTTTGAACAGTCCCCGATTTAATTGTATTTATGACCGAGATTAGTATAAACTAGTGTATAATATATTGATTTTTTGATCGAAACTTGCATTTCTAAAAGTTTCATAGAATCTGGTTTTCATATGATTTTTTGCTTTGATTTCCATCATAACCATCCCTCTTAAAATATATTAATGATCTGAAAAATCTTGTATCATTTTAAATAGTCCCAAATTAAATTTGATTTTTTTGACCGAAACTATTGTATAATATACTGCGATTTTTGACCGAAACTTGCATTTCGAAAAGTTTCATAGAATCTAGTTTTCATATGATTTTTTGCATGGACTTCCATCATAACCTTTCCTCTTAACATATATAAATGATCTCAAAAGTCTCGTATCATTTCAAATAGTCCCCATTTATATTTTATTTTTTTGACCGAAACTAGTGTATAATATACAACGATTTTTGACCGAAACTTGCATTTCGAAAAGTTTCATAGAATTTAATTTAGCGATGATTTTTTGCATGGAATTCCATCATAACCTTCCCTCGTAAAATATATAAATGATATTAGAAGTTTCGTATCATTTCGAACAGTCCCCGATTTAATTGTATTTATGACCGGGATTAGTATAAACTAGTGTATAATATAAGTCCCAAATTAAATTTAGATTTTTTGATCGAAACTTGCATTTCTAAAAGTTTCATAGAATCTGGTTTTCATATGATTTTTTGCATGGATTTCCATCATAACCATCCCTCTTAAAAAATATTAATGATCTGAAAAATCTTATATCATTTTAAATAGTCCCCAATTAAATTTGATTTTTTTGATCGAAACTAGTGTATAATATACTACGATTTTTGACCGAAACTTGCATTTCGAAAAGTTTCATAGAATCTAGTTTTCATATGATTTTTTGCATGGACTTCCATCATAACCTTCCCTCTTAAAATATATAAATGATCTGAAAAGTCTAGTATCATTTCAAATAGTCCCCAATTAAATTTGATTTTTTTGACCGAAACTAGTGTATAATGTATTGCAATTTTTTTACCGAAACTTGCATTTCGAAAAGTTTCATAGAATCTAGTTTTCAGATATTTTTTGCATGGACTTCCATCATAACCTTCCGTCTTAACATATATAAATGATCTGAAAAGCCTCGTATCATTTAAAATAATCCCCAATTAAATTTGGTTTTTTTCCCGAAACTAGTGTATAATATACTTCGATTTTTGACCGAAACTTGCCTTTAGAAAAGTTTCATAGAATCTAATTTTCAGATGATTTTTTGCATGGACTTCCATCATAACCTTCCCTCGTAAAATATGTAAATGATATTAGAAGTTTCATATCAATTTAAACAGTCCACGATTTAATTTGATTTTTGACTGAAACTACTATTAACTAGTTTATATTATTTTTTGATTTTTTGATCGAAACATGCATATCGAAAAGTTTCATAGAATCAAGTTTTCGGATGATTTTTTTGCATGGACTTCCATCATAACCTTTCCTCTTAACATATATAAATGATCTCAAAAGTCTCGTATCATTTTAAAATAGTCCCCATTTATATTTTATTTTTTTGACCGAAACTAGTGTATAATATACTACGATTTTTGACCGAAACTTGCATTTCGAAAAGTTTCATAGAATCTAATTTTCAGATTATTTTTTGCAGGGAATTCCATCATAATCTTCCCTCATAAAATATATAAATGATATTAGAAGTTTCGTATCATTTTGAACAGTCCCCGATTTAATTGTATTTATGACCGAGATTAGTATAAACTAGTGTATAATATATTTAGATTTTTTGATCGAAACTTGCATTTCTAAAAGTTTCATAGAATCTGGTTTTCATATGATTTTTTGCTTTGATTTCCATCATAACCATCCCTCTTAAAATATATTAATGATCTGAAAAATCTTGTATCATTTTAAATAGTCCCAAATTAAATTTGATTTTTTTGACCGAAACTATTGTATAATATACTGCGATTTTTGACCGAAACTTGCATTTCGAAAAGTTTCATAGAATCTAGTTTTCATATGATTTTTTGCATGGACTTCCATCATAACCTTTCCTCTTAACATATATAAATGATCTCAAAAGTCTCGTATCATTTCAAATAGTCCCCATTTATATTTTATTTTTTTGACCGAAACTAGTGTATAATATACAACAATTTTTGACCGAAACTTGCATTTCGAAAAGTTTCATAGAATTTAATTTAGCGATGATTTTTTGCATGGAATTCCATCATAACCTTCCCTCGTAAAATATATAAATGATATTAGAAGTTTCGTATCATTTCGAACAGTCCCCGATTTAATTGTATTTATGACCGGGATTAGTATAAACTAGTGTATAATATAAGTCCCAAATTAAATTTAGATTTTTTGATCGAAACTTGCATTTCTAAAAGTTTCATAGAATCTGGTTTTCATATGATTTTTTGCATGGATTTCCATCATAACCATCCCTCTTAAAAAATATTAATGATCTGAAAAATCTTATATCATTTTAAATAGTCCCCAATTAAATTTGATTTTTTTGATCGAAACTAGTGTATAATATACTACGATTTTTGACCGAAACTTGCATTTCGAAAAGTTTCATAGAATCTAGTTTTCATATGATTTTTTGCATGGACTTCCATCATAACCTTCCCTCTTAAAATATATAAATGATCTGAAAAGTCTAGTATCATTTCAAATAGTCCCCAATTAAATTTGATTTTTTTGACCGAAACTAGTGTATAATGTACTGCGATTTTTTTACCGAAACTTGCATTTCGAAAAGTTTCATAGAATCTAGTTTTCAGATATTTTTTGCATGGACTTCCATCATAACCTTCCGTCTTAACATATATAAATGATCTGAAAAGCCTCGTATCATTTAAAATAATCCCCAATTAAATTTGGTTTTTTTCCCGAAACTAGTGTATAATATACTTCGATTTTTGACCGAAACTTGCCTTTAGAAAAGTTTCATAGAATCTAATTTTCAGATGATTTTTTGCATGGACTTCCATCATAACCTTCCCTCGTAAAATATGTAAATGATATTAGAAGTTTCATATCAATTTAAACAGTCCACGATTTAATTTGATTTTTGACTAAAACTACTATTAACTAGTTTATAATATTTTTTGATTTTTTGATCGAAACATGCATATCGAAAAGTTTCATAGAATCAAGTTTTCGGATGATTTTTTTGCATGGACTTCCATCATAACCTTTCCTCTTAACATATATAAATGATCTCAAAAGTCTCGTATCATTTTAAAATAGTCCCCATTTATATTATATTTTTTTGACCGAAACTAGTGTATAATATACTACGATTTTTGACCGAAACTTGCATTTCGAAAAGTTTCATAGAATCTAATTTTCAGATTATTTTTTGCAGGGAATTCCATCATAATCTTCCCTCGTAAAATATATAAATGATATTAGAAGTTTCGTATCATTTTGAACAGTCCCCGATTTAATTGTATTTATGACCGAGATTAGTATAAACTAGTGTATAATATATTTAGATTTTTTGATCGAAACTTGCATTTCTAAAAGTTTCATAGAATCTGGTTTTCATATGATTTTTTGCTTTGATTTCCATCATAACCATCCCTCTTAAAATATATTAATGATCTGAAAAATCTTGTATCATTTTAAATAGTCCCAAATTAAATTTGATTTTTTTGACCGAAACTATTGTATAATATACTGCGATTTTTGACCGAAACTTGCATTTCGAAAAGTTTCATAGAATCTAGTTTTCATATGATTTTTTGCATGGACTTCCATCATAACCTTTCCTCTTAACATATATAAATGATCTCAAAAGTCTCGTATCATTTCAAATAGTCCCCATTTAAATTTTATTTTTTTGACCGAAACTAGTGTATAATATACAACGATTTTTGACCGAAACTTGTATTTCGAAAAGTTTCATAGAATTTAATTTAGCGATGATTTTTTGCATGGAATTCCATCATAACCTTCCCTCGTAAAATATATAAATGATATTAGAAGTTTCGTATCATTTCGAACAGTCCCCGATTTAATTGTATTTATGACCGAGATTAGTATAAACTAGTGTATAATATAAGTCCCAAATTAAATTTAGATTTTTTGATCGAAACTTGCATTTCTAAAAGTTTCATAGAATCTGGTTTTCATATGATTTTTTGCATGGATTTCCATCATAACCATCCCTCTTAAAAAATATTAATGATCTGAAAAATCTTATATCATTTTAAATAGTCCCCAATTAAATTTGATTTTTTTGATCGAAACTAGTGTATAATATACTACGATTTTTGACCGAAACTTGCATTTCGAAAAGTTTCATAGAATCTAGTTTTCATATGATTTTTTGCATGGACTTCCATCATAACCTTCCCTCTTAAAATATATAAATGATCTGAAAAGTCTAGTATCATTTCAAATAGTCCCCAATTAAATTTGATTTTTTTGACCGAAACTAGTGTATAATGTACTGCGATTTTTTTACCGAAACTTGCATTTCGAAAAGTTTCATAGAATCTAGTTTTCAGATATTTTTTGCATGGACTTCCATCATAACCTTCCGTCTTAACATATATAAATGATCTGAAAAGCCTCGTATCATTTAAAATAATCCCCAATTAAATTTGGTTTTTTTCCCGAAACTAGTGTATAATATACTTCGATTTTTGACCGAAACTTGCCTTTAGAAAAGTTTCATAGAATCTAATTTTCAGATGATTTTTTGGATGGACTTCCATCATAACCTTCCCTCGTAAAATATGTAAATGATATTAGAAGTTTCATATCAATTTAAACAGTCCACGATTTAATTTGATTTTTGACTAAAACTACTATTAACTAGTTTATAATATTTTTTGATTTTTTGATCGAAACATGCATATCGAAAAGTTTCATAGAATCAAGTTTTCGGATGATTTTTTTGCATGGACTTCCATCATAACCTTTCCTCTTAACATATATAAATGATCTCAAAAGTCTCGTATCATTTTAAAATAGTCCCCATTTATATTTTATTTTTTTGACCGAAACTAGTGTATAATATACTACGATTTTTGACCGAAACTTGCATTTCGAAAAGTTTCATAGAATCTAATTTTCAGATTATTTTTTGCAGGGAATTCCATCATAATCTTCCCTCGTAAAATATATAAATGATATTAGAAGTTTCGTATCATTTTGAACTGTCCCCGATTTAATTGTATTTATGACCGAGATTAGTATAAACTAGTGTATAATATATTTAGATTTTTTGATCGAAACTTGCATTTCTAAAAGTTTCATAGAATCTGGTTTTCATATGATTTTTTGCTTTGATTTCCATCATAACCATCCCTCTTAAAATATATTAATGATCTGAAAAATCTTGTATCATTTTAAATAGTCCCAAATTAAATTTGATTTTTTTGACCGAAACTATTGTATAATATACTGCGATTTTTGACCGAAACTTGCATTTCGAAAAGTTTCATAGAATCTAGTTTTCATATGATTTTTTGCATGGACTTCCATCATAACCTTTCCTCTTAACATATATAAATGATCTCAAAAGTCTCGTATCATTTCAAATAGTCCCCATTTATATTTTATTTTTTTGACCGAAACTAGTGTATAATATACAACGATTTTTGACCGAAACTTGCATTTCGAAAAGTTTCATAGAATTTAATTTAGCGATGATTTTTTGCATGGAATTCCATCATAACCTTCCCTCGTAAAATATATAAATGATATTAGAAGTTTCGTATCATTTCGAACAGTCCCCGATTTAATTGTATTTATGACCGAGATTAGTATAAACTAGTGTATAATATAAGTCCCAAATTAAATTTAGATTTTTTGATCGAAACTTGCATTTCTAAAAGTTTCATAGAATCTGGTTTTCATATGATTTTTTGCATGGATTTCCATCATAACCATCCCTCTTAAAAAATATTAATGATCTGAAAAATCTTATATCATTTTAAATAGTCCCCAATTAAATTTGATTTTTTTGATCGAAACTAGTGTATAATATACTACGATTTTTGACCGAAACTTGCATTTCGAAAAGTTTCATAGAATCTAGTTTTCATATGATTTTTTGCATGGACTTCCATCATAACCTTCCCTCTTAAAATATATAAATGATCTGAAAAGTCTAGTATCATTTCAAATAGTCCCCAATTAAATTTGATTTTTTTGACCGAAACTAGTGTATAATGTATTGCGATTTTTTTACCGAAACTTGCATTTCGAAAAGTTTCATAGAATCTAGTTTTCAGATATTTTTTGCATGGACTTCCATCATAACCTTCCGTCTTAACATATATAAATGATCTGAAAAGCCTCGTATCATTTAAAATAATCCCCAATTAAATTTGGTTTTTTTCCCGAAACTAGTGTATAATATACTTCGATTTTTGACCGAAACTTGCCTTTAGAAAAGTTTCATAGAATCTAATTTTCAGATGATTTTTTGCATGGACTTCCATCATAACCTTCCCTCGTAAAATATGTAAATGATATTAGAAGTTTCATATCAATTTAAACAGTCCACGATTTAATTTGATTTTTGACTGAAACTACTATTAACTAGTTTATAATATTTTTTGATTTTTTGATCGAAACATGCATATCGAAAAGTTTCATAGAATCAAGTTTTCGGATGATTTTTTTGCATGGACTTCCATCATAACCTTTCCTCTTAACATATATAAATGATCTCAAAAGTCTCGTATCATTTTAAAATAGTCCCCATTTATATTTTATTTTTTTGACCGAAACTAGTGTATAATATACTACGATTTTTGACCGAAACTTGCATTTCGAAAAGTTTCATAGAATCTAATTTTCAGATTATTTTTTGCAGGGAATTCCATCATAATCTTCCCTCGTAAAATATATAAATGATATTAGAAGTTTCGTATCATTTTGAACAGTCCCCGATTTAATTGTATTTATGACCGAGATTAGTATAAACTAGTGTATAATATATTTAGATTTTTTGATCGAAACTTGCATTTCTAAAAGTTTCATAGAATCTGGTTTTCATATGATTTTTTGCTTTGATTTCCATCATAACCATCCCTCTTAAAATATATTAATGATCTGAAAAATCTTGTATCATTTTAAATAGTCCCAAATTAAATTTGATTTTTTTGACCGAAACTATTGTATAATATACTGCGATTTTTGACCGAAACTTGCATTTCGAAAAGTTTCATAGAATCTAGTTTTCATATGATTTTTTGCATGGACTTCCATCATAACCTTTCCTCTTAACATATATAAATGATCTCAAAAGTCTCGTATCATTTCAAATAGTCCCCATTTATATTTTATTTTTTTGACCGAAACTAGTGTATAATATACAACGATTTTTGACCGAAACTTGCATTTCGAAAAGTTTCATAGAATTTAATTTAGCGATAATTTTTTGCATGGAATTCCATCATAACCTTCCCTCGTAAAATATATAAATGATATTAGAAGTTTCGTATCATTTCGAACAGTCCCCGATTTAATTGTATTTATGACCGAGATTAGTATAAACTAGTGTATAATATAAGTCCCAAATTAAATTTAGATTTTTTGATCGAAACTTGCATTTCTAAAAGTTTCATAGAATCTGGTTTTCATATGATTTTTTGCATGGATTTCCATCATAACCATCCCTCTTAAAAAATATTAATGATCTGAAAAATCTTATATCATTTTAAATAGTCCCCAATTAAATTTGATTTTTTTGATCGAAACTAGTGTATAATATACTACGATTTTTGACCGAAACTTGCATTTCGAAAAGTTTCATAGAATCTAGTTTTCATATGATTTTTTGCATGGACTTCCATCATAACCTTCCCTCTTAAAATATATAAATGATCTGAAAAGTCTAGTATCATTTCAAATAGTCCCCAATTAAATTTGATTTTTTTGACCGAAACTAGTGTATAATGTACTGCGATTTTTTTACCGAAACTTGCATTTCGAAAAGTTTCATAGAATCTAGTTTTCAGATATTTTTTGCATGGACTTCCATCATAACCTTCCGTCTTAACATATATAAATGATCTGAAAAGCCTCGTATCATTTAAAATAATCCCCAATTAAATTTGGTTTTTTTCCCGAAACTAGTGTATAATATACTTCGATTTTTGACCGAAACTTGCCTTTAGAAAAGTTTCATAGAATCTAATTTTCAGATGATTTTTTGCATGGACATCCATCATAACCTTCCCTCGTAAAATATGTAAATGATATTAGAAGTTTCATATCAATTTAAACAGTCCACGATTTAATTTGATTTTTGACTAAAACTACTATTAACTAGTTTATAATATTTTTTGATTTTTTGATCGAAACATGCATATCGAAAAGTTTCATAGAATCAAGTTTTCGGATGATTTTTTTGCATGGACTTCCATCATAACCTTTCCTCTTAACATATATAAATGATCTCAAAAGTCTCGTATCATTTTAAAATAGTCCCCATTTATATTTTATTTTTTTGACCGAAACTAGTGTATAATATACTACGATTTTTGACCGAAACTTGCATTTCGAAAAGTTTCATAGAATCTAATTTTCAGATTATTTTTTGCAGGGAATTCCATCATAATCTTCCCTCGTAAAATATATAAATGATATTAGAAGTTTCGTATCATTTTGAACAGTCCCCGATTTAATTGTATTTATGACCGAGATTAGTATAAACTAGTGTATAATATATTTAGATTTTTTGATCGAAACTTGCATTTCTAAAAGTTTCATAGAATCTGGTTTTCATATGATTTTTTGCTTTGATTTCCATCATAACCATCCCTCTTAAAATATATTAATGATCTGAAAAATCTTGTATCATTTTAAATAGTCCCAAATTAAATTTGATTTTTTTGACCGAAACTATTGTATAATATACTGCGATTTTTGACCGAAACTTGCATTTCGAAAAGTTTCATAGAATCTAGTTTTCATATGATTTTTTGCATGGACTTCCATCATAACCTTTCCTCTTAACATATATAAATGATCTCAAAAGTCTCGTATCATTTCAAATAGTCCCCATTTATATTTTATTTTTTTGACCGAAACTAGTGTATAATATACAACGATTTTTGACCGAAACTTGCATTTCGAAAAGTTTCATAGAATTTAATTTAGCGATAATTTTTTGCATGGAATTCCATCATAACCTTCCCTCGTAAAATATATAAATGATATTAGAAGTTTCGTATCATTTCGAACAGTCCCCGATTTAATTGTATTTATGACCGAGATTAGTATAAACTAGTGTATAATATAAGTCCCAAATTAAATCTAGATTTTTTGATCGAAACTTGCATTTCTAAAAGTTTCATAGAATCTGGTTTTCATATGATTTTTTGCATGGATTTCCATCATAACCATCCCTCTTAAAAAATATTAATGATCTGAAAAATCTTATATCATTTTAAATAGTCCCCAATTAAATTTGATTTTTTTGATCGAAACTAGTGTATAATATACTACGATTTTTGACCGAAACTTGCATTTCGAAAAGTTTCATAGAATCTAGTTTTCATATGATTTTTTGCATGGACTTCCATCATAACCTTCCCTCTTAAAATATATAAATGATCTGAAAAGTCTAGTATCATTTCAAATAGTCCCCAATTAAATTTGATTTTTTTGACCGAAACTAGTGTATAATGTACTGCGATTTTTTTATCGAAACTTGCATTTCGAAAAGTTTCATAGAATCTAGTTTTCAGATATTTTTTGCATGGACTTCCATCATAACCTTCCGTCTTAACATATATAAATGATCTGAAAAGCCTCGTATCATTTAAAATAATCCCCAATTAAATTTGGTTTTTTTCCCGAAACTAGTGTATAATATACTTCGATTTTTGACCGAAACTTGCCTTTAGAAAAGTTTCATAGAATCTAATTTTCAGATGATTTTTTGCATGGACTTCCATCATAACCTTCCCTCGTAAAATATGTAAATGATATTAGAAGTTTCATATCAATTTAAACAGTCCACGATTTAATTTGATTTTTGACTAAAACTACTATTAACTAGTTTATAATATTTTTTGATTTTTTGATCGAAACATGCATATCGAAAAGTTTCATAGAATCAAGTTTTCGGATGATTTTTTTGCATGGACTTCCATCATAACCTTTCCTCTTAACATATATAAATGATCTCAAAAGTCTCGTATCATTTTAAAATAGTCCCCATTTATATTTTATTTTTTTGACCGAAACTAGTGTATAATATACTACGATTTTTGACCGAAACTTGCATTTCGAAAAGTTTCATAGAATCTAATTTTCAGATTATTTTTTGCAGGGAATTCCATCATAATCTTCCCTCGTAAAATATATAAATGATATTAGAAGTTTCGTATCATTTTGAACAGTCCCCGATTTAATTGTATTTATGACCGAGATTAGTATAAACTAGTGTATAATATATTTAGATTTTTTGATCGAAACTTGCATTTCTAAAAGTTTCATAGAATCTGGTTTTCATATGATTTTTTGCTTTGATTTCCATCATAACCATCCCTCTTAAAATATATTAATCATCTGAAAAATCTTGTATCATTTTAAATAGTCCCAAATTAAATTTGATTTTTTTGACCGAAACTATTGTATAATATACTGCGATTTTTGACCGAAACTTGCATTTCGAAAAGTTTCATAGAATCTAGTTTTCATATGATTTTTTGCATGGACTTCCATCATAACCTTTCCTCTTAACATATATAAATGATCTCAAAAGTCTCGTATCATTTCAAATAGTCCCCATTTATATTTTATTTTTTTGACCGAAACTAGTGTATAATATACAACGATTTTTGACCGAAACTTGCATTTCGAAAAGTTTCATAGAATTTAATTTAGCGATGATTTTTTGCATGGAATTCCATCATAACCTTCCCTCGTAAAATATATAAATGATATTAGAAGTTTCGTATCATTTCGAACAGTCCCCGATTTAATTGTATTTATGACCGAGATTAGTATAAACTAGTGTATAATATAAGTCCCAAATTAAATTTAGATTTTTTGATCGAAACTTGCATTTCTAAAAGTTTCATAGAATCTGGTTTTCATATGATTTTTTGCATGGATTTCCATCATAACCATCCCTCTTAAAAAATATTAATGATCTGAAAAATCTTATATCATTTTAAATAGTCCCCAATTAAATTTGATTTTTTTGATCGAAACTAGTGTATAATATACTACGATTTTTGACCGAAACTTGCATTTCGAAAAGTTTCATAGAATCTAGTTTTCATATGATTTTTTGCATGGACTTCCATCATAACCTTCCCTCTTAAAATATATAAATGATCTGAAAAGTCTAGTATCATTTCAAATAGTCCCCAATTAAATTTGATTTTTTTGACCGAAACTAGTGTATAATGTACTGCGATTTTTTTACCGAAACTTGCATTTCAAAAAGTTTCATAGAATCTAGTTTTCAGATATTTTTTGCATGGACTTCAATCGTAACCTTCCGTCTTAACATATATAAATGATCTGAAAAGCCTCGTATCATTTAAAATAATCCCCAATTAAATTTGGTTTTTTTCCCGAAACTAGTGTATAATATACTTCGATTTTTGACCGACACTTGCCTTTAGAAAAGTTTCATAGAATCTAATTTTCAGATGATTTTTTGCATGGACTTCCATCATAACCTTCCCTCGTAAAATATGTAAATGATATTAGAAGTTTCATATCAATTTAAACAGTCCACGATTTAATTTGATTTTTGACTGAAACTACTATTAACTAGTTTATAATATTTTTTGATTTTTTGATCGAAACATGCATATCGAAAAGTTTCATAGAATCAAGTTTTCGGATGATTTTTTTGCATGGACTTCCATCATAACCTTTCCTCTTAACATATATAAATGATCTCAAAAGTCTCGTATCATTTTAAAATAGTCCCCATTTATATTTTATTTTTTTGACCGAAACTAGTGTATAATATACTACGATTTTTGACCGAAACTTGCATTTCGAAAAGTTTCATAGAATCTAATTTTCAGATTATTTTTTGCAGGGAATTCCATCATAATCTTCCCTCGTAAAATATATAAATGATATTAGAAGTTTCGTATCATTTTGAACAGTCCCCGATTTAATTGTATTTATGACCGAGATTAGTATAAACTAGTGTATAATATATTTAGATTTTTTGATCGAAACTTGCATTTCTAAAAGTTTCATAGAATCTGGTTTTCATATGATTTTTTGCTTTGATTTCCATCATAACCATCCCTCTTAAAATATATTAATCATCTGAAAAATCTTGTATCATTTTAAATAGTCCCAAATTAAATTTGATTTTTTTGACCGAAACTATTGTATAATATACTGCGATTTTTGACCGAAACTTGCATTTCGAAAAGTTTCATAGAATCTAGTTTTCATATGATTTTTTGCATGGACTTCCATCATAACCTTTCCTCTTAACATATATAAATGATCTCAAAAGTCTCGTATCATTTCAAATAGTCCCCATTTATATTTTATTTTTTTGACCGAAACTAGTGTATAATATACAACGATTTTTGACCGAAACTTGCATTTCGAAAAGTTTCATAGAATTTAATTTAGCGATGATTTTTTGCATGGAATTCCATCATAACCTTCCCTCGTAAAATATATAAATGATATTAGAAGTTTCGTATCATTTCGAACAGTCCCCGATTTAATTGTATTTATGACCGAGATTAGTATAAACTAGTGTATAATATAAGTCCCAAATTAAATTTAGATTTTTTGATCGAAACTTGCATTTCTAAAAGTTTCATAGAATCTGGTTTTCATATGATTTTTTGCATGGATTTCCATCATAACCATCCCTCTTAAAAAATATTAATGATCTGAAAAATCTTATATCATTTTAAATAGTCCCCAATTAAATTTGATTTTTTTGATCGAAACTAGTGTATAATATACTACGATTTTTGACCGAAACTTGCATTTCGAAAAGTTTCATAGAATCTAGTTTTCATATGATTTTTTGCATGGACTTCCATCATAACCTTCCCTCTTAAAATATATAAATGATCTGAAAAGTCTAGTATCATTTCAAATAGTCCCCAATTAAATTTGATTTTTTTGACCGAAACTAGTGTATAATGTACTGCGATTTTTTTACCGAAACTTGCATTTCAAAAAGTTTCATAGAATCTAGTTTTCAGATATTTTTTGCATGGACTTCAATCGTAACCTTCCGTCTTAACATATATAAATGATCTGAAAAGCCTCGTATCATTTAAAATAATCCCCAATTAAATTTGGTTTTTTTCCCGAAACTAGTGTATAATATACTTCGATTTTTGACCGACACTTGCCTTTAGAAAAGTTTCATAGAATCTAATTTTCAGATGATTTTTTGCATGGACTTCCATCATAACCTTCCCTCGTAAAATATGTAAATGATATTAGAAGTTTCATATCAATTTAAACAGTCCACGATTTAATTTGATTTTTGACTGAAACTACTATTAACTAGTTTATAATATTTTTTGATTTTTTGATCGAAACATGCATATCGAAAAGTTTCATAGAATCAAGTTTTCGGATGATTTTTTTGCATGGACTTCCATCATAACCTTTCCTCTTAACATATATAAATGATCTCAAAAGTCTCGTATCATTTTAAAATAGTCCCCATTTATATTTTATTTTTTTGACCGAAACTAGTGTATAATATACTACGATTTTTGACCGAAACTTGCATTTCGAAAAGTTTCATAGAATCTAATTTTCAGATTATTTTTTGCAGGGAATTCCATCATAATCTTCCCTCGTAAAATATATAAATGATATTAGAAGTTTCGTATCATTTTGAACAGTCCCCGATTTAATTGTATTTATGACCGAGATTAGTATAAACTAGTGTATAATATATTTAGATTTTTTGATCGAAACTTGCATTTCTAAAAGTTTCATAGAATCTGGTTTTCATATGATTTTTTGCTTTGATTTCCATCATAACCATCCCTCTTAAAATATATTAATGATCTGAAAAATCTTGTATCATTTTAAATAGTCCCAAATTAAATTTGATTTTTTTGACCGAAACTATTGTATAATATACTGCGATTTTTGACCGAAACTTGCATTTCGAAAAGTTTCATAGAATCTAGTTTTCATATGATTTTTTGCATGGACTTCCATCATAACCTTTCCTCTTAACATATATAAATGATCTCAAAAGTCTCGTATCATTTCAAATAGTCCCCATTTATATTTTATTTTTTTGACCGAAACTAGTGTATAATATACAACGATTTTTGACCGAAACTTGCATTTCGAAAAGTTTCATAGAATTTAATTTAGCGATAATTTTTTGCATGGAATTCCATCATAACCTTCCCTCGTAAAATATATAAATGATATTAGAAGTTTCGTATCATTTCGAACAGTCCCCGATTTAATTGTATTTATGACCGAGATTAGTATAAACTAGTGTATAATATAAGTCCCAAATTAAATTTAGATTTTTTGATCGAAACTTGCATTTCTAAAAGTTTCATAGAATCTGGTTTTCATATGATTTTTTGCATGGATTTCCATCATAACCATCCCTCTTAAAAAATATTAATGATCTGAAAAATCTTATATCATTTTAAATAGTCCCCAATTAAATTTGATTTTTTTGATCGAAACTAGTGTATAATATACTACGATTTTTGACCGAAACTTGCATTTCGAAAAGTTTCATAGAATCTAGTTTTCATATGATTTTTTGCATGGACTTCCATCATAACCTTCCCTCTTAAAATATATAAATGATCTGAAAAGTCTAGTATCATTTCAAATAGTCCCCAATTAAATTTGATTTTTTTGACCGAAACTAGTGTATAATGTACTGCGATTTTTTTACCGAAACTTGCATTTCGAAAAGTTTCATAGAATCTAGTTTTCAGATATTTTTTGCATGGACTTCCATCATAACCTTCCGTCTTAACATATATAAATGATCTGAAAAGCCTCGTATCATTTAAAATAATCCCCAATTAAATTTGGTTTTTTTCCCGAAACTAGTGTATAATATACTTCGATTTTTGACCGAAACTTGCCTTTAGAAAAGTTTCATAGAATCTAATTTTCAGATGATTTTTTGCATGGACTTCCATCATAACCTTCCCTCGTAAAATATGTAAATGATATTAGAAGTTTCATATCAATTTAAACAGTCCACGATTTAATTTGATTTTTGACTAAAACTACTATTAACTAGTTTATAATATTTTTTGATTTTTTGATCGAAACATGCATATCGAAAAGTTTCATAGAATCAAGTTTTCGGATGATTTTTTTGCATGGACTTCCATCATAACCTTTCCTCTTAACATATATAAATGATCTCAAAAGTCTCGTATCATTTTAAAATAGTCCCCATTTATATTTTATTTTTTTGACCGAAACTAGTGTATAATATACTACGATTTTTGACCGAAACATGCATTTCGAAAAGTTTCATAGAATCTAATTTTCAGATTATTTTTTGCAGGGAATTCCATCATAATCTTCCCTCGTAAAATATATAAATGATATTAGAAGTTTCGTATCATTTTGAACAGTCCCCGATTTAATTGTATTTATGACCGAGATTAGTATAAACTAGTGTATAATATATTTAGATTTTTTGATCGAAACTTGCATTTCTAAAAGTTTCATAGAATCTGGTTTTCATATGATTTTTTGCTTTGATTTCCATCATAACCATCCCTCTTAAAATATATTAATCATCTGAAAAATCTTGTATCATTTTAAATAGTCCCAAATTAAATTTGATTTTTTTGACCGAAACTATTGTATAATATACTGCGATTTTTGACCGAAACTTGCATTTCGAAAAGTTTCATAGAATCTAGTTTTCATATGATTTTTTGCATGGACTTCCATCATAACCTTTCCTCTTAACATATATAAATGATCTCAAAAGTCTCGTATCATTTCAAATAGTCCCCATTTATATTTTATTTTTTTGACCGAAACTAGTGTATAATATACAACGATTTTTGACCGAAACTTGCATTTCGAAAAGTTTCATAGAATTTAATTTAGCGATGATTTTTTGCATGGAATTCCATCATAACCTTCCCTCGTAAAATATATAAATGATATTAGAAGTTTCGTATCATTTCGAACAGTCCCCGATTTAATTGTATTTATGACCGAGATTAGTATAAACTAGTGTATAATATAAGTCCCAAATTAAATTTAGATTTTTTGATCGAAACTTGCATTTCTAAAAGTTTCATAGAATCTGGTTTTCATATGATTTTTTGCATGGATTTCCATCATAACCATCCCTCTTAAAAAATATTAATGATCTGAAAAATCTTATATCATTTTAAATAGTCCCCAATTAAATTTGATTTTTTTGATCGAAACTAGTGTATAATATACTACGATTTTTGACCGAAACTTGCATTTCGAAAAGTTTCATAGAATCTAGTTTTCATATGATTTTTTGCATGGACTTCCATCATAACCTTCCCTCTTAAAATATATAAATGATCTGAAAAGTCTAGTATCATTTCAAATAGTCCCCAATTAAATTTGATTTTTTTGACCGAAACTAGTGTATAATGTATTGCGATTTTTTTACCGAAACTTGCATTTCGAAAAGTTTCATAGAATCTAGTTTTCAGATATTTTTTGCATGGACTTCCATCGTAACCTTCCGTCTTAACATATATAAATGATCTGAAAAGCCTCGTATCATTTAAAATAATCTCCAATTAAATTTGGTTTTTTTCCCGAAACTAGTGTATAATATACTTCGATTTTTGACCGAAACTTGCCTTTAGAAAAGTTTCATAGAATCTAATTTTCAGATGATTTTTTGCATGGACTTCCATCATAACCTTCCCTCGTAAAATATGTAAATGATATTAGAAGTTTCATATCAATTTAAACAGTCCACGATTTAATTTGATTTTTGACTGAAACTACTATTAACTAGTTTATAATATTTTCTGATTTTTTGATCGAAACATGCATATCGAAAAGTTTCATAGAATCAAGTTTTCGGATGATTTTTTTGCATGGACTTCCATCATAACCTTTCCTCTTAACATATATAAATGATCTCAAAAGTCTCGTATCATTTTAAAATAGTCCCCATTTATATTTTATTTTTTTGACCGAAACTAGTGTATAATATACTACGATTTTTGACCGAAACTTGCATTTCGAAAAGTTTCATAGAATCTAATTTTCAGATTATTTTTTGCAGGGAATTCCATCATAATCTTCCCTCATAAAATATATAAATGATGTTAGAAGTTTCGTATCATTTTGAACAGTCCCCGATTTAATTGTATTTATGACCGAGATTAGTATAAACTAGTGTATAATATATTTAGATTTTTTGATCGAAACTTGCATTTCTAAAAGTTTCATAGAATCTGGTTTTCATATGATTTTTTGCTTTGATTTCCATCATAACCATCCCTCTTAAAATATATTAATGATCTGAAAAATCTTGTATCATTTTAAATAGTCCCAAATTAAATTTGATTTTTTTGACCGAAACTATTGTATAATATACTGCGATTTTTGACCGAAACTTGCATTTCGAAAAGTTTCATAGAATCTAGTTTTCATATGATTTTTTGCATTGACTTCCATCATAACCTTTCCTCTTAACATATATAAATGATCTGAAAAGTCTCGTATCATTTCAAATAGTCCCCATTTATATTTTATTTTTTTGACCGAAACTAGTGTATAATATACAACGATTTTTGACCGAAACTTGCATTTCGAAAAGTTTCATAGAATTTAATTTAGCGATGATTTTTTGCATGGAATTCCATAATAACCTTCCCTCGTAAAATATATAAATGATATTAGAAGTTTCGTATCATTTCGAACAGTCCCCGATTTAATTGTATTTATGACCGAGATTAGTATAAACTAGTGTATAATATAAGTCCCAAATTAAATTTAGATTTTTTGATCGAAACTTGCATTTCTAAAAGTTTCATAGAATCTGGTTTTCATATGATTTTTTGCATGGATTTCCATCATAACCATCCCTCTTAAAAAATATTAATGATCTGAAAAATCTTATATCATTTTAAATAGTCCCCAATTAAATTTGATTTTTTTGATCGAAACTAGTGTATAATATACTACGATTTTTGACCGAAACTTGCATTTCGAAAAGTTTCATAGAATCTAGTTTTCATATGATTTTTTGCATGGACTTCCATCATAACCTTCCCTCTTAAAATATATAAATGATCTGAAAAGTCTAGTATCATTTCAAATAGTCCCCAATTAAATTTGATTTTTTTGACCGAAACTAGTGTATAATGTACTGCGATTTTTTTACCGAAACTTGCATTTCAAAAAGTTTCATAGAATCTAGTTTTCAGATATTTTTTGCATGGACTTCCATCGTAACCTTCCGTCTTAACATATATAAATGATCTGAAAAGCCTCGTATCATTTAAAATAATCTCCAATTAAATTTGGTTTTTTTCCCGAAACTAGTGTATAATATACTTCGATTTTTGACCGAAACTTGCCTTTAGAAAAGTTTCATAGAATCTAATTTTCAGATGATTTTTTGCATGGACTTCCATCATAACCTTCCCTCGTAAAATATGTAAATGATATTAGAAGTTTCATATCAATTTAAACAGTCCACGATTTAATTTGATTTTTGACTGAAACTACTATTAACTAGTTTATAATATTTTCTGATTTTTTGATCGAAACATGCATATCGAAAAGTTTCATAGAATCAAGTTTTCGGATGATTTTTTTGCATGGACTTCCATCATAACCTTTCCTCTTAACATATATAAATGATCTCAAAAGTCTCGTATCATTTTAAAATAGTCCCCATTTATATTTTATTTTTTTGACCGAAACTAGTGTATAATATACTACGATTTTTGACCGAAACATGCATTTCGAAAAGTTTCATAGAATCTAATTTTCAGATTATTTTTTGCAGGGAATTCCATCATAATCTTCCCTCATAAAATATATAAATGATATTAGAAGTTTCGTATCATTTTGAACAGTCCCCGATTTAATTGTATTTATGACCGAGATTAGTATAAACTAGTGTATAATATATTTAGATTTTTTGATCGAAACTTGCATTTCTAAAAGTTTCATAGAATATGGTTTTCATATGATTTTTTGCTTTGATTTCCATCATAACCATCCCTCTTAAAATATATTAATGATCTGAAAAATCTTGTATCATTTTAAATAGTCCCAAATTAAATTTGATTTTTTTGACCGAAACTATTGTATAATATACTGCGATTTTTGACCGAAACTTGCATTTCGAAAAGTTTCATAGAATCTAGTTTTCATATGATTTTTTGCATGGACTTCCATCATAACCTTTCCTCTTAACATATATAAATGATCTCAAAAGTCTCGTATCATTTCAAATAGTCCCCATTTATATTTTATTTTTTTGACCGAAACTAGTGTATAATATACAACGATTTTTGACCGAAACTTGCATTTCGAAAAGTTTCATAGAATTTAATTTAGAGATGATTTTTTGCATGGAATTCCATCATAACCTTCCCTCGTAAAATATATAAATGATATTAGAAGTTTCGTATCATTTCGAACAGTCCCCGATTTAATTGTATTTATGACCGAGATTAGTATAAACTAGTGTATAATATAAGTCCCAAATTAAATTTAGATTTTTTGATCGAAACTTGCATTTCTAAAAGTTTCAAAGAATCTGGTTTTCATATGATTTTTTGCATGGATTTCCATCATAACCATCCCTCTTAAAAAATATTAATGATCTGAAAAATCTTATATCATTTTAAATAGTCCCCAATTAAATTTGATTTTTTTGATCGAAACTAGTGTATAATATACTACGATTTTTGACCGAAACTTGCATTTCGAAAAGTTTCATAGAATCTTGTTTTCATATGATTTTTTGCATGGACTTCCATCATAACCTTCCCTCTTAAAATATATAAATGATCTGAAAAGTCTAGTATCATTTCAAATAGTCCCCAATTAAATTTGATTTTTTTGACCGAAACTAGTGTATAATGTACTGCGATTTTTTTACCGAAACTTGCATTTCAAAAAGTTTCATAGAATCTAGTTTTCAGATATTTTTTGCATGGACTTCCATCGTAACCTTCCGTCTTAACATATATAAATGATCTGAAAAGCCTCGTATCATTTAAAATAATCCCCAATTAAATTTGGTTTTTTTCCCGAAACTAGTGTATAATATACTTCGATTTTTGACCGACACTTGCCTTTAGAAAAGTTTCATAGAATCTAATTTTCAGATGATTTTTTGCATGGACTTCCATCATAACCTTCCCTCGTAAAATATGTAAATGATATTAGAAGTTTCATATCAATTTAAACAGTCCACGATTTAATTTGATTTTTGACTGAAACTACTATTAACTAGTTTATAATATTTTTTGATTTTTTGATCGAAACATGCATATCGAAAAGTTTCATAGAATCAAGTTTTCGGATGATTTTTTTGCATGGACTTCCATCATAACCTTTCCTCTTAACATATATAAATGATCTCAAAAGTCTCGTATCATTTTAAAATAGTCCCCATTTATATTTTATTTTTTTGACCGAAACTAGTGTATAATATACTACGATTTTTGACCGAAACTTGCATTTCGAAAAGTTTCATAGAATCTAATTTTCAGATTATTTTTTGCAGGGAATTCCATCATAATCTTCCCTCATAAAATATATAAATGATGTTAGAAGTTTCGTATCATTTTGAACAGTCCCCAATTTAATTGTATTTATGACCGAGATTAGTATAAACTAGTGTATAATATATTTAGATTTTTTGATCGAAACTTGCATTTCTAAAAGTTTCATAGAATCTGGTTTTCATATGATTTTTTGCTTTGATTTCCATCATAACCATCCCTCTTAAAATATATTAATGATCTGCAAAATCTTGTATCATTTTAAATAGTCCCAAATTAAATTTGATTTTTTTGACCGAAACTATTGTATAATATACTGCGATTTTTGACCGAAACTTGCATTTCGAAAAGTTTCATAGAATCTAGTTTTCATATGATTTTTTGCATTGACTTCCATCATAACCTTTCCTCTTAACATATATAAATGATCTCAAAAGTCTCGTATCATTTCAAATAGTCCCCATTTATATTTTATTTTTTTGACCGAAACTAGTGTATAATATACAACGATTTTTGACCGAAACTTGCATTTCGAAAAGTTTCATAGAATTTAATTTAGCGATGATTTTTTGCATGGAATTCCATAATAACCTTCCCTCGTAAAATATATAAATGATATTAGAAGTTTCGTATCATTTCGAACAGTCCCCGATTTAATTGTATTTATGACCGAGATTAGTATAAACTAGTGTATAATATAAGTCCCAAATTAAATTTAGATTTTTTGATCGAAACTTGCATTTCTAAAAGTTTCATAGAATCTGGTTTTCATATGATTTTTTGCATGGATTTCCATCATAACCATCCCTCTTAAAAAATATTAATGATCTGAAAAATCTTATATCATTTTAAATAGTCCCCAATTAAATTTGATTTTTTTGATCGAAACTAGTGTATAATATACTACGATTTTTGACCGAAACTTGCATTTCGAAAAGTTTCATAGAATCTTGTTTTCATATGATTTTTTGCATGGACTTCCATCATAACCTTCCCTCTTAAAATATATAAATGATCTGAAAAGTCTAGTATCATTTCAAATAGTCCCCAATTAAATTTGATTTTTTTGACCGAAACTAGTGTATAATGTACTGCGATTTTTTTACCGAAACTTGCATTTCAAAAAGTTTCATAGAATCTAGTTTTCAGATATTTTTTGCATGGACTTCCATCGTAACCTTCCGTCTTAACATATATAAATGATCTGAAAAGCCTCGTATCATTTAAAATAATCCCCAATTAAATTTGGTTTTTTTCCCGAAACTAGTGTATAATATACTTCGATTTTTGACCGACACTTGCCTTTAGAAAAGTTTCATAGAATCTAATTTTCAGATGATTTTTTGCATGGACTTCCATCATAACCTTCCCTCGTAAAATATGTAAATGATATTAGAAGTTTCATATCAATTTAAACAGTCCACGATTTAATTTGATTTTTGACTGAAACTACTATTAACTAGTTTATAATATTTTTTGATTTTTTGATCGAAACATGCATATCGAAAAGTTTCATAGAATCAAGTTTTCGGATGATTTTTTTGCATGGACTTCCATCATAACCTTTCCTCTTAACAAATATAAATGATCTCAAAAGTCTCGTATCATTTTAAAATAGTCCCCATTTATATTTTATTTTTTTGACCGAAACTAGTGTATAATATACTACGATTTTTGACCGAAACTTGCATTTCGAAAAGTTTCATAGAATCTAGTTTTCAGATTATTTTTTGCAGGGAATTCCATCATAATCTTCCCTCATAAAATATATAAATGATATTAGAAGTTTCGTATCATTTTGAACAGTCCCCGATTTAATTGTATTTATGACCGAGATTAGTATAAACTAGTGTATAATATATTTAGATTTTTTGATCGAAACTTGCATTTCTAAAAGTTTCATAGAATCTGGTTTTCATATGATTTTTTGCTTTGATTTCCATCATAACCATCCCTCTTAAAATATATTAATGATCTGAAAAATCTTGTATCATTTTAAATAGTCCCAAATTAAATTTGATTTTTTTGACCGAAACTATTGTATAATATACTGCGATTTTTGACCGAAACTTGCATTTCGAAAAGTTTCATAGAATCTAGTTTTCATATGATTTTTTGCATTGACTTCCATCATAACCTTTCCTCTTAACATATATAAATGATCTCAAAAGTCTCGTATCATTTCAAATAGTCCCCATTTATATTTTATTTTTTTGACCGAAACTAGTGTATAATATACAACGATTTTTGACCGAAACTTGCATTTCGAAAAGTTTCATAGAATTTAATTTAGCGATGATTTTTTGCATGGAATTCCATCATAACCTTCCCTCGTAAAATATATAAATGATATTAGAAGTTTCGTATCATTTCGAACAGTCCCCGATTTAATTGTATTTATGACCGAGATTAGTATAAACTAGTGTATAATATAAGTCCCAAATTAAATTTAGATTTTTTGATCGAAACTTGCATTTCTAAAAGTTTCATAGAATCTGGTTTTCATATGATTTTTTGCATGGATTTCCATCATAACCATCCCTCTTAAAAAATATTAATGATCTGAAAAATCTTATATCATTTTAAATAGTCCCCAATTAAATTTGATTTTTTTGATCGAAACTAGTGTATAATATACTACGATTTTTGACCGAAACTTGCATTTCGAAAAGTTTCATAGAATCTAGTTTTCATATGATTTTTTGCATGGACTTCCATCATAACCTTCCCTCTTAAAATATATAAATGATCTGAAAAGTCTAGTATCATTTCAAATAGTCCCCAATTAAATTTGATTTTTTTGACCGAAACTAGTGTATAATGTACTGCGATTTTTTTACCGAAACTTGCATTTCGAAAAGTTTCATAGAATCTAGTTTTCAGATATTTTTTGCATGGACTTCCATCATAACCTTCCGTCTTAACATATATAAATGATCTGAAAAGCCTCGTATCATTTAAAATAATCCCCAATTAAATTTGGTTTTTTTCCCGAAACTAGTGTATAATATACTTCGATTTTTGACCGAAACTTGCCTTTAGAAAAGTTTCATAGAATCTAATTTTCAGATGATTTTTTGCATGGACTTCCATCATAACCTTCCCTCGTAAAATATGTAAATGATATTAGAAGTTTCATATCAATTTAAACAGTCCACGATTTAATTTGATTTTTGACTGAAACTACTATTAACTAGTTTATAATATTTTTTGATTTTTTGATCGAAACATGCATATCGAAAAGTTTCATAGAATCAAGTTTTCGGATGATTTTTTTGCATGGACTTCCATCATAACCTTTCCTCTTAACATATATAAATGATCTCAAAAGTCTCGTATCATTTTAAAATAGTCCCCATTTATATTTTATTTTTTTGACCGAAACTAGTGTATAATATACTACGATTTTTGACCGAAACTTGCATTTCGAAAAGTTTCATAGAATCTAGTTTTCAGATTATTTTTTGCAGGGAATTCCATCATAATCTTCCCTCATAAAATATATAAATGATATTAGAAGTTTCGTATCATTTTGAACAGTCCCCGATTTAATTGTATTTATGACCGAGATTAGTATAAACTAGTGTATAATATATTTAGATTTTTTGATCGAAACTTGCATTTCTAAAAGTTTCATAGAATCTGGTTTTCATATGATTTTTTGCTTTGATTTCCATCATAACCATCCCTCTTAAAATATATTAATGATCTGAAAAATCTTGTATCATTTTAAATAGTCCCAAATTAAATTTGATTTTTTTGACCGAAACTATTGTATAATATACTGCGATTTTTGACCGAAACTTGCATTTCGAAAAGTTTCATAGAATCTAGTTTTCATATGATTTTTTGCATTGACTTCCATCATAACCTTTCCTCTTAACATATATAAATGATCTCAAAAGTCTCGTATCATTTCAAATAGTCCCCATTTATATTTTATTTTTTTGACCGAAACTAGTGTATAATATACAACGATTTTTGACCGAAACTTGCATTTCGAAAAGTTTCATAGAATTTAATTTAGCGATGATTTTTTGCATGGAATTCCATCATAACCTTCCCTCGTAAAATATATAAATGATATTAGAAGTTTCGTATCATTTCGAACAGTCCCCGATTTAATTGTATTTATGACCGAGATTAGTATAAACTAGTGTATAATATAAGTCCCAAATTAAATTTAGATTTTTTGATCGAAACTTGCATTTCTAAAAGTTTCATAGAATCTGGTTTTCATATGATTTTTTGCATGGATTTCCATCATAACCATCCCTCTTAAAAAATATTAATGATCTGAAAAATCTTATATCATTTTAAATAGTCCCCAATTAAATTTGATTTTTTTGATCGAAACTAGTGTATAATATACTACGATTTTTGACCGAAACTTGCATTTCGAAAAGTTTCATAGAATCTAGTTTTCATATGATTTTTTGCATGGACTTCCATCATAACCTTCCCTCTTAAAATATATAAATGATCTGAAAAGTCTAGTATCATTTCAAATAGTCCCCAATTAAATTTGATTTTTTTGACCGAAACTAGTGTATAATGTACTGCGATTTTTTTACCGAAACTTGCATTTCGAAAAGTTTCATAGAATCTAGTTTTCAGATATTTTTTGCATGGACTTCCATCATAACCTTCCGTCTTAACATATATAAATGATCTGAAAAGCCTCGTATCATTTAAAATAATCCCCAATTAAATTTGGTTTTTTTCCCGAAACTAGTGTATAATATACTTCGATTTTTGACCGAAACTTGCCTTTAGAAAAGTTTCATAGAATCTAATTTTCAGATGATTTTTTGCATGGACTTCCATCATAACCTTCCCTCGTAAAATATGTAAATGATATTAGAAGTTTCATATCAATTTAAACAGTCCACGATTTAATTTGATTTTTGACTGAAACTACTATTAACTAGTTTATAATATTTTTTGATTTTTTGATCGAAACATGCATATCGAAAAGTTTCATAGAATCAAGTTTTCGGATGATTTTTTTGCATGGACTTCCATCATAACCTTTCCTCTTAACATATATAAATGATCTCAAAAGTCTCGTATCATTTTAAAATAGTCCCCATTTATATTTTATTTTTTTGACCGAAACTAGTGTATAATATACTACGATTTTTGACCGAAACTTGCATTTCGAAAAGTTTCATAGAATCTAGTTTTCAGATTATTTTTTGCAGGGAATTCCATCATAATCTTCCCTCATAAAATATATAAATGATATTAGAAGTTTCGTATCATTTTGAACAGTCCCCGATTTAATTGTATTTATGACCGAGATTAGTATAAACTAGTGTATAATATATTTAGATTTTTTGATCGAAACTTGCATTTCTAAAAGTTTCATAGAATCTGGTTTTCATATGATTTTTTGCTTTGATTTCCATCATAACCATCCCTCTTAAAATATATTAATGATCTGAAAAATCTTGTATCATTTTAAATAGTCCCAAATTAAATTTGATTTTTTTGACCGAAACTATTGTATAATATACTGCGATTTTTGACCGAAACTTGCATTTCGAAAAGTTTCATAGAATCTAGTTTTCATATGATTTTTTGCATTGACTTCCATCATAACCTTTCCTCTTAACATATATAAATGATCTCAAAAGTCTCGTATCATTTCAAATAGTCCCCATTTATATTTTATTTTTTTGACCGAAACTAGTGTATAATATACAACGATTTTTGACCGAAACTTGCATTTCGAAAAGTTTCATAGAATTTAATTTAGCGATGATTTTTTGCATGGAATTCCATCATAACCTTCCCTCGTAAAATATATAAATGATATTAGAAGTTTCGTATCATTTCGAACAGTCCCCGATTTAATTGTATTTATGACCGAGATTAGTATAAACTAGTGTATAATATAAGTCCCAAATTAAATTTAGATTTTTTGATCGAAACTTGCATTTCTAAAAGTTTCATAGAATCAGGTTTTCATATGATTTTTTGCATGGATTTCCATCATAACCATCCCTCTTAAAAAATATTAATGATCTGAAAAATCTTATATCATTTTAAATAGTCCCCAATTAAATTTGATTTTTTTGATCGAAACTAGTGTATAATATACTACGATTTTTGACCGAAACTTGCATTTCGAAAAGTTTCATAGAATCTAGTTTTCATATGATTTTTTGCATGGACTTCCATCATAACCTTCCCTCTTAAAATATATAAATGATCTGAAAAGTCTAGTATCATTTCAAATAGTCCCCAATTAAATTTGATTTTTTTGACCGAAACTAGTGTATAATGTACTGCGATTTTTTTACCGAAACTTGCATTTCGAAAAGTTTCATAGAATCTAGTTTTCAGATATTTTTTGCATGGACTTCCATCATAACCTTCCGTCTTAACATATATAAATGATTTTAAAAGCCTCGTATCATTTAAAATAATCCCCAATTAAATTTGGTTTTTTTCCCGAAACTAGTGTATAATATACTTCGATTTTTGACCGAAACTTGCCTTTAGAAAAGTTTCATAGAATCTAATTTTCAGATGATTTTTTGCATGGACTTCCATCATAACCTTCCCTCGTAAAATATGTAAATGATATTAGAAGTTTCATATCAATTTAAACAGTCCACGATTTAATTTGATTTTTGACTGAAACTACTATTAACTAGTTTATAATATTTTTTGATTTTTTGATCGAAACATGCATATCGAAAAGTTTCATAGAATCAAGTTTTCGGATGATTTTTTTGCATGGACTTCCATCATAACCTTTCCTCTTAACATATATAAATGATCTCAAAAGTCTCGTATCATTTTAAAATAGTCCCCATTTATATTTTATTTTTTTGACCGAAACTAGTGTATAATATACTACGATTTTTGACCGAAACTTGCATTTCGAAAAGTTTCATAGAATCTAGTTTTCAGATTATTTTTTGCAGGGAATTCCATCATAATCTTCCCTCATAAAATATATAAATGATATTAGAAGTTTCGTATCATTTTGAACAGTCCCCGATTTAATTGTATTTATGACCGAGATTAGTATAAACTAGTGTATAATATATTTAGATTTTTTGATCGAAACTTGCATTTCTAAAAGTTTCATAGAATCTGGTTTTCATATGATTTTTTGCTTTGATTTCCATCATAACCATCCCTCTTAAAATATATTAATGATCTGAAAAATCTTGTATCATTTTAAATAGTCCCAAATTAAATTTGATTTTTTTGACCGAAACTATTGTATAATATACTGCGATTTTTGACCGAAACTTGCATTTCGAAAAGTTTCATAGAATCTAGTTTTCATATGATTTTTTGCATTGACTTCCATCATAACCTTTCCTCTTAACATATATAAATGATCTCAAAAGTCTCGTATCATTTCAAATAGTCCCCATTTATATTTTATTTTTTTGACCGAAACTAGTGTATAATATACAATGATTTTTGACCGAAACTTGCATTTCGAAAAGTTTCATAGAATTTAATTTAGCGATGATTTTTTGCATGGAATTCCATCATAACCTTCCCTCGTAAAATATATAAATGATATTAGAAGTTTCGTATCATTTCGAACAGTCCCCGATTTAATTGTATTTATGACCGAGATTAGTATAAACTAGTGTATAATATAAGTCCCAAATTAAATTTAGATTTTTTGATCGAAACTTGCATTTCTAAAAGTTTCATAGAATCTGGTTTTCATATGATTTTTTGCATGGATTTCCATCATAACCATCCCTCTTAAAAAATATTAATGATCTGAAAAATCTTATATCATTTTAAATAGTCCCCAATTAAATTTGATTTTTTTTATCGAAACTAGTGTATAATATACTACGATTTTTGACCGAAACTTCCATTTCGAAAAGTTTCATAGAATCTAGTTTTCATATGATTTTTTGCATGGACTTCCATCATAACCTTCCCTCTTAAAATATATAAATGATCTGAAAAGTCTAGTATCATTTCAAATAGTCCCCAATTAAATTTGATTTTTTTGACCGAAACTAGTGTATAATGTACTGCGATTTTTTTACCGAAACTTGTATTTCAAAAAGTTTCATAGAATCTAGTTTTCAGATATTTTTTGCATGGACTTCCATCGTAACCTTCCGTCTTAACATATATAAATGATCTGAAAAGCCTCGTATCATTTAAAATAATCCCCAATTAAATTTGGTTTTTTTCCCGAAACTAGTGTATAATATACTTCGATTTTTGACCGAAACTTGCCTTTAGAAAAGTTTCATAGAATCTAATTTTCAGATGATTTTTTGCATGGACTTCCATCATAACCTTCCCTCGTAAAATATGTAAATGATATTAGAAGTTTCATATCAATTTAAACAGTCCACGATTTAATTTGATTTTTGACTGAAACTACTATTAACTAGTTTATAATATTTTTTGATTTTTTGATCGAAACATGCATATCGAAAAGTTTCATAGAATCAAGTTTTCGGATGATTTTTTTGCATGGACTTCCATCATAACCTTTCCTCTTAACATATATAAATGATCTCAAAAGTCTCGTATCATTTTAAAATAGTCCCCATTTATATTTTATTTTTTTGACCGAAACTAGTGTATAATATACTACGATTTTTGACCGAAACTTGCATTTCGAAAAGTTTCATAGAATCTAGTTTTCAGATTATTTTTTGCAGGGAATTCCATCATAATCTTCCCTCATAAAATATATAAATGATATTAGAAGTTTCGTATCATTTTGAACAGTCCCCGATTTAATTGTATTTATGACCGAGATTAGTATAAACTAGTGTATAATATATTTAGATTTTTTGATCGAAACTTGCATTTCTAAAAGTTTCATAGAATCTGGTTTTCATATGATTTTTTGCTTTGATTTCCATCATAACCATCCCTCTTAAAATATATTAATGATCTGAAAAATCTTGTATCATTTTAAATAGTCCCAAATTAAATTTGATTTTTTTGACCGAAACTATTGTATAATATACTGCGATTTTTGACCGAAACTTGCATTTCGAAAAGTTTCATAGAATCTAGTTTTCATATGATTTTTTGCATGGACTTCCATCATAACCTTCCCTCTTAAAATATATAAATGATCTGAAAAGTCTAGTATCATTTCAAATAGTCCCCAATTAAATTTGATTTTTTTGACCGAAACTAGTGTATAATGTACTGCGATTTTTTTACCGAAACTTGCATTTCAAAAAGTTTCATAGAATCTAGTTTTCAGATATTTTTTGCATGGACTTCCATCGTAACCTTCCGTCTTAACATATATAAATGATCTGAAAAGCCTCGTATCATTTAAAATAATCCCCAATTAAATTTGGTTTTTTTCCCGAAACTAGTGTATAATATACTTCGATTTTTGACCGAAACTTGCCTTTAGAAAAGTTTCATAGAATCTAATTTTCAGATGATTTTTTGCATGGACTTCCATCATAACCTTCCCTCGTAAAATATGTAAATGATATTAGAAGTTTCATATCAATTTAAACAGTCCACGATTTAATTTGATTTTTGACTGAAACTACTATTAACTAGTTTATAATATTTTTTGATTTTTTGATCGAAACATGCATATCGAAAAGTTTCATAGAATCAAGTTTTCGGATGATTTTTTTGCATGGACTTCCATCATAACCTTTCCTCTTAACATATATAAATGATCTCAAAAGTCTCGTATCATTTTAAAATAGTCCCCATTTATATTTTATTTTTTTGACCGAAACTAGAGTATAATATACTACGATTTTTGACCGAAACTTGCATTTCGAAAAGTTTCATAGAATCTAGTTTTCAGATTATTTTTTGCAGGGAATTCCATCATAATCTTCCCTCATAAAATATATAAATGATATTAGAAGTTTCGTATCATTTTGAACAGTCCCCGATTTAATTGTATTTATGACCGAGATTAGTATAAACTAGTGTATAATATATTTAGATTTTTTGATCGAAACTTGCATTTCTAAAAGTTTCATAGAATCTGGTTTTCATATGATTTTTTGCTTTGATTTCCATCATAACCATCCCTCTTAAAATATATTAATGATCTGAAAAATCTTGTATCATTTTAAATAGTCCCAAATTAAATTTGATTTTTTTGACCGAAACTATTGTATAATATACTGCGATTTTTGACCGAAACTTGCATTTCGAAAAGTTTCATAGAATCTAGTTTTCATATGATTTTTTGCATGGACTTCCATCATAACCTTCCCTCTTAAAATATATAAATGATCTGAAAAGTCTAGTATCATTTCAAATAGTCCCCAATTAAATTTGATTTTTTTGACCGAAACTAGTGTATAATGTACTGCGATTTTTTTACCGAAACTTGCATTTCAAAAAGTTTCATAGAATCTAGTTTTCAGATATTTTTTGCATGGACTTCCATCGTAACCTTCCGTCTTAACATATATAAATGATCTGAAAAGCCTCGTATCATTTAAAATAATCCCCAATTAAATTTGGTTTTTTTCCCGAAACTAGTGTATAATATACTTCGATTTTTGACCGACACTTGCCTTTAGAAAAGTTTCATAGAATCTAATTTTCAGATGATTTTTTGCATGGACTTCCATCATAACCTTCCCTCGTAAAATATGTAAATGATATTAGAAGTTTCATATCAATTTAAACAGTCCACGATTTAATTTGATTTTTGACTGAAACTACTATTAACTAGTTTATAATATTTTTTGATTTTTTGATCGAAACATGCATATCGAAAAGTTTCATAGAATCAAGTTTTCGGATGATTTTTTTGCATGGACTTCCATCATAACCTTTCCTCTTAACATATATAAATGATCTCAAAAGTCTCGTATCATTTTAAAATAGTCCCCATTTATATTTTATTTTTTTGACCGAAACTAGTGTATAATATACTACGATTTTTGACCGAAACTTGCATTTCGAAAAGTTTCATAGAATCTAATTTTCAGATTATTTTTTGCAGGGAATTCCATCATAATCTTCCCTCATAAAATATATAAATGATATTAGAAGTTTCGTATCATTTTGAACAGTCCCCGATTTAATTGTATTTATGACCGAGATTAGTATAAACTAGTGTATAATATATTTAGATTTTTTGATCGAAACTTGCATTTCTAAAAGTTTCATAGAATCTGGTTTTCATATGATTTTTTGCTTTGATTTCCATCATAACCATCCCTCTTAAAATATATTAATGATCTGAAAAATCTTGTATCATTTTAAATAGTCCCAAATTAAATTTGATTTTTTTGACCGAAACTATTGTATAATATACTGCGATTTTTGACCGAAACTTGCATTTCGAAAAGTTTCATAGAATCTAGTTTTCATATGATTTTTTGCATTGACTTCCATCATAACCTTTCCTCTTAACATATATAAATGATCTTAAAAGTCTCGTATCATTTCAAATAGTCCCCATTTATATTTTATTTTTTTGACCGAAACTAGTGTATAATATACAACGATTTTTGACCGAAACTTGCATTTCGAAAAGTTTCATAGAATTTAATTTAGCGATGATTTTTTGCATGGAATTCCATCATAACATTCCCTCGTAAAATATATAAATGATATTAGAAGTTTCGTATCATTTCGAACAGTCCCCGATTTAATTGTATTTATGACCGAGATTAGTATAAACTAGTGTATAATATAAGTCCCAAATTAAATTTAGATTTTTTGATCGAAACTTGCATTTCTAAAAGTTTCATAGAATCTGGTTTTCATATGATTTTTTGCATGGATTTCCATCATAACCATCCCTCTTAAAAAATATTAATGATCTGAAAAATCTTATATCATTTTAAATAGTCCCCAATTAAATTTGATTTTTTTGATCGAAACTAGTGTATAATATACTACGATTTTTGACCGAAACTTGCATTTCGAAAAGTTTCATAGAATCTAGTTTTCATATGATTTTTTGCATGGACTTCCATCATAACCTTCCCTCTTAAAATATATAAATGATATGAAAAGTCTAGTATCATTTCAAATAGTCCCCAATTAAATTTGATTTTTTTGACCGAAACTAGTGTATAATGTACTGCGATTTTTTTACCGAAACTTGCATTTCGAAAAGTTTCATAGAATCTAGTTTTCAGATATTTTTTGCATGGACTTCCATCATAACCTTCCGTCTTAACATATATAAATGATCTGAAAAGCCTCGTATCATTTAAAATAATCCCCAATTAAATTTGGTTTTTTTCCCGAAACTAGTGTATAATATACTTCGATTTTTGACCGAAACTTGCCTTTAGAAAAGTTTCATAGAATCTAATTTTCAGATGATTTTTTGCATGGACTTCCATCATAACCTTCCCTCGTAAAATATGTAAATGATATTAGAAGTTTCATATCAATTTAAACAGTCCACGATTTAATTTGATTTTTGACTGAAACTACTATTAACTAGTTTATAATATTGTTTGATTTTTTGATCGAAACATGCATATCGAAAAGTTTCATAGAATCAAGTTTTCGGATGATTTTTTTGCATGGACTTCCATCATAACCTTTCCTCTTAACATATATAAATGATCTCAAAAGTCTCGTATCATTTTAAAATAGTCCCCATTTATATTTTATTTTTTTGACCGAAACTAGTGTATAATATACTACGATTTTTGACCGAAACTTGCATTTCGAAAAGTTTCATAGAATCTAGTTTTCAGATTATTTTTTGCAGGGAATTCCATCATAATCTTCCCTCATAAAATATATAAATGATATTAGAAGTTTCGTATCATTTTGAACAGTCCCCGATTTAATTGTATTTATGACCGAGATTAGTATAAACTAGTGTATAATATATTTAGATTTTTTGATCGAAACTTGCATTTCTAAAAGTTTCATAGAATCTGGTTTTCATATGATTTTTTGCTTTGATTTCCATCATAACCATCCCTCTTAAAATATATTAATGATCTGAAAAATCTTGTATCATTTTAAATAGTCCCAAATTAAATTTGATTTTTTTGACCGAAACTATTGTATAATATACTGCGATTTTTGACCGAAACTTGCATTTCGAAAAGTTTCATAGAATCTAGTTTTCATATGATTTTTTGCATGGACTTCCATCATAACCTTCCCTCTTAAAATATATAAATGATCTGAAAAGTCTAGTATCATTTCAAATAGTCCCCAATTAAATTTGATTTTTTTGACCGAAACTAGTGTATAATGTACTGCGATTTTTTTACCGAAACTTGCATTTCAAAAAGTTTCATAGAATCTAGTTTTCAGATATTTTTTGCATGGACTTCCATCGTAACCTTCCGTCTTAACATATATAAATGATCTGAAAAGCCTCGTATCATTTAAAATAATCCCCAATTAAATTTGGTTTTTTTCCCGAAACTAGTGTATAATATACTTCGATTTTTGACCGACACTTGCCTTTAGAAAAGTTTCATAGAATCTAATTTTCAGATGATTTTTTGCATGGACTTCCATCATAACCTTCCCTCGTAAAATATGTAAATGATATTAGAAGTTTCATATCAATTTAAACAGTCCACGATTTAATTTGATTTTTGACTGAAACTACTATTAACTAGTTTATAATATTTTTTGATTTTTTGATCGAAACATGCATATCGAAAAGTTTCATAGAATCAAGTTTTCGGATGATTTTTTTGCATGGACTTCCATCATAACCTTTCCTCTTAACATATATAAATGATCTCAAAAGTCTCGTATCATTTTAAAATAGTCCCCATTTATATTTTATTTTTTTGACCGAAACTAGTGTATAATATACTACGATTTTTGACCGAAACTTGCATTTCGAAAAGTTTCATAGAATCTAATTTTCAGATTATTTTTTGCAGGGAATTCCATCATAATCTTCCCTCATAAAATATATAAATGATATTAGAAGTTTCGTATCATTTTGAACAGTCCCCGATTTAATTGTATTTATGACCGAGATTAGTATAAACTAGTGTATAATATATTTAGATTTTTTGATCGAAACTTGCATTTCTAAAAGTTTCATAGAATCTGGTTTTCATATGATTTTTTGCTTTGATTTCCATCATAACCATCCCTCTTAAAATATATTAATGATCTGAAAAATCTTGTATCATTTTAAATAGTCCCAAATTAAATTTGATTTTTTTGACCGAAACTATTGTATAATATACTGCGATTTTTGACCGAAACTTGCATTTCGAAAAGTTTCATAGAATCTAGTTTTCATATGATTTTTTGCATTGACTTCCATCATAACCTTTCCTCTTAACATATATAAATGATCTTAAAAGTCTCGTATCATTTCAAATAGTCCCCATTTATATTTTATTTTTTTGACCGAAACTAGTGTATAATATACAACGATTTTTGACCGAAACTTGCATTTCGAAAAGTTTCATAGAATTTAATTTAGCGATGATTTTTTGCATGGAATTCCATCATAACATTCCCTCGTAAAATATATAAATGATATTAGAAGTTTCGTATCATTTCGAACAGTCCCCGATTTAATTGTATTTATGACCGAGATTAGTATAAACTAGTGTATAATATAAGTCCCAAATTAAATTTAGATTTTTTGATCGAAACTTGCATTTCTAAAAGTTTCATAGAATCTGGTTTTCATATGATTTTTTGCATGGATTTCCATCATAACCATCCCTCTTAAAAAATATTAATGATCTGAAAAATCTTATATCATTTTAAATAGTCCCCAATTAAATTTGATTTTTTTGATCGAAACTAGTGTATAATATACTACGATTTTTGACCGAAACTTGCATTTCGAAAAGTTTCATAGAATCTAGTTTTCATATGATTTTTTGCATGGACTTCCATCATAACCTTCCCTCTTAAAATATATAAATGATATGAAAAGTCTAGTATCATTTCAAATAGTCCCCAATTAAATTTGATTTTTTTGACCGAAACTAGTGTATAATGTACTGCGATTTTTTTACCGAAACTTGCATTTCGAAAAGTTTCATAGAATCTAGTTTTCAGATATTTTTTGCATGGACTTCCATCATAACCTTCCGTCTTAACATATATAAATGATCTGAAAAGCCTCGTATCATTTAAAATAATCCCCAATTAAATTTGGTTTTTTTCCCGAAACTAGTGTATAATATACTTCGATTTTTGACCGAAACTTGCCTTTAGAAAAGTTTCATAGAATCTAATTTTCAGATGATTTTTTGCATGGACTTCCATCATAACCTTCCCTCGTAAAATATGTAAATGATATTAGAAGTTTCATATCAATTTAAACAGTCCACGATTTAATTTGATTTTTGACTGAAACTACTATTAACTAGTTTATAATATTGTTTGATTTTTTGATCGAAACATGCATATCGAAAAGTTTCATAGAATCAAGTTTTCGGATGATTTTTTTGCATGGACTTCCATCATAACCTTTCCTCTTAACATATATAAATGATCTCAAAAGTCTCGTATCATTTTAAAATAGTCCCCATTTATATTTTATTTTTTTGACCGAAACTAGTGTATAATATACTACGATTTTTGACCGAAACTTGCATTTCGAAAAGTTTCATAGAATCTAGTTTTCAGATTATTTTTTGCAGGGAATTCCATCATAATCTTCCCTCATAAAATATATAAATGATATTAGAAGTTTCGTATCATTTTGAACAGTCCCCGATTTAATTGTATTTATGACCGAGATTAGTATAAACTAGTGTATAATATATTTAGATTTTTTGATCGAAACTTGCATTTCTAAAAGTTTCATAGAATCTGGTTTTCATATGATTTTTTGCTTTGATTTCCATCATAACCATCCCTCTTAAAATATATTAATGATCTGAAAAATCTTGTATCATTTTAAATAGTCCCAAATTAAATTTGATTTTTTTGACCGAAACTATTGTATAATATACTGCGATTTTTGACCGAAACTTGCATTTCGAAAAGTTTCATAGAATCTAGTTTTCATATGATTTTTTGCATTGACTTCCATCATAACCTTTCCTCTTAACATATATAAATGATCTTAAAAGTCTCGTATCATTTCAAATAGTCCCCATTTATATTTTATTTTTTTGACCGAAACTAGTGTATAATATACAACGATTTTTGACCGAAACTTGCATTTCGAAAAGTTTCATAGAATTTAATTTAGCGATGATTTTTTGCATGGAATTCCATCATAACATTCCCTCGTAAAATATATAAATGATATTAGAAGTTTCGTATCATTTCGAACAGTCCCCGATTTAATTGTATTTATGACCGAGATTAGTATAAACTAGTGTATAATATAAGTCCCAAATTAAATTTAGATTTTTTGATCGAAACTTGCATTTCTAAAAGTTTCATAGAATCTGGTTTTCATATGATTTTTTGCATGGATTTCCATCATAACCATCCCTCTTAAAAAATATTAATGATCTGAAAAATCTTATATCATTTTAAATAGTCCCCAATTAAATTTGATTTTTTTGATCGAAACTAGTGTATAATATACTACGATTTTTGACCGAAACTTGCATTTCGAAAAGTTTCATAGAATCTAGTTTTCATATGATTTTTTGCATGGACTTCCATCATAACCTTCCCTCTTAAAATATATAAATGATATGAAAAGTCTAGTATCATTTCAAATAGTCCCCAATTAAATTTGATTTTTTTGACCGAAACTAGTGTATAATGTACTGCGATTTTTTTACCGAAACTTGCATTTCGAAAAGTTTCATAGAATCTAGTTTTCAGATATTTTTTGCATGGACTTCCATCATAACCTTCCGTCTTAACATATATAAATGATCTGAAAAGCCTCGTATCATTTAAAATAATCCCCAATTAAATTTGGTTTTTTTCCCGAAACTAGTGTATAATATACTTCGATTTTTGACCGAAACTTGCCTTTAGAAAAGTTTCATAGAATCTAATTTTCAGATGATTTTTTGCATGGACTTCCATCATAACCTTCCCTCGTAAAATATGTAAATGATATTAGAAGTTTCATATCAATTTAAACAGTCCACGATTTAATTTGATTTTTGACTGAAACTACTATTAACTAGTTTATAATATTTTTTGATTTTTTGATCGAAACATGCATATCGAAAAGTTTCATAGAATCAAGTTTTCGGATGATTTTTTTGCATGGACTTCCATCATAACCTTTCCTCTTAACATATATAAATGATCTCAAAAGTCTCGTATCATTTTAAAATAGTCCCCATTTATATTTTATTTTTTTGACCGAAACTAGTGTATAATATACTACGATTTTTGACCGAAACTTGCATTTCGAAAAGTTTCATAGAATCTAGTTTTCAGATTATTTTTTGCAGGGAATTCCATCATAATCTTCCCTCATAAAATATATAAATGATATTAGAAGTTTCGTATCATTTTGAACAGTCCCCGATTTAATTGTATTTATGACCGAGATTAGTATAAACTAGTGTATAATATATTTAGATTTTTTGATCGAAACTTGCATTTCTAAAAGTTTCATAGAATCTGGTTTTCATATGATTTTTTGCTTTGATTTCCATCATAACCATCCCTCTTAAAATATATTAATGATCTGAAAAATCTTGTATCATTTTAAATAGTCCCAAATTAAATTTGATTTTTTTGACCGAAACTATTGTATAATATACTGCGATTTTTGACCGAAACTTGCATTTCGAAAAGTTTCATAGAATCTAGTTTTCATATGATTTTTTGCATGGACTTCCATCATAACCTTCCCTCTTAAAATATATAAATGATCTGAAAAGTCTAGTATCATTTCAAATAGTCCCCAATTAAATTTGATTTTTTTGACCGAAACTAGTGTATAATGTACTGCGATTTTTTTACCGAAACTTGCATTTCAAAAAGTTTCATAGAATCTAGTTTTCAGATATTTTTTGCATGGACTTCCATCGTAACCTTCCGTCTTAACATATATAAATGATCTGAAAAGCCTCGTATCATTTAAAGTAATCCCCAATTAAATTTGGTTTTTTTCCCGAAACTAGTGTATAATATACTTCGATTTTTGACCGAAACTTGCCTTTAGAAAAGTTTCATAGAATCTAATTTTCAGATGATTTTTTGCATGGACTTCCATCATAACCTTCCCTCGTAAAATATGTAAATGATATTAGAAGTTTCATATCAATTTAAACAGTCCACGATTTAATTTGATTTTTGACTGAAACTACTATTAACTAGTTTATAATATTTTTTGATTTTTTGATCGAAACATGCATATCGAAAAGTTTCATAGAATCAAGTTTTCGGATGATTTTTTTGCATGGACTTCCATCATAACCTTTCCTCTTAACATATATAAATGATCTCAAAAGTCTCGTATCATTTTAAAATAGTCCCCATTTATATTTTATTTTTTTGACCGAAACTAGTGTATAATATACTACGATTTTTGACCGAAACTTGCATTTCGAAAAGTTTCATAGAATCTAGTTTTCAGATTATTTTTTGCAGGGAATTCCATCATAATCTTCCCTCATAAAATATATAAATGATATTAGAAGTTTCGTATCATTTTGAACAGTCCCCGATTTAATTGTATTTATGACCGAGATTAGTATAAACTAGTGTATAATATATTTAGATTTTTTGATCGAAACTTGCATTTCTAAAAGTTTCATAGAATCTGGTTTTCATATGATTTTTTGCTTTGATTTCCATCATAACCATCCCTCTTAAAATATATTAATGATCTGAAAAATCTTGTATCATTTTAAATAGTCCCAAATTAAATTTGATTTTTTTGACCGAAACTATTGTATAATATACTGCGATTTTTGACCGAAACTTGCATTTCGAAAAGTTTCATAGAATCTAGTTTTCATATGATTTTTTGCATGGACTTCCATCATAACCTTCCCTCTTAAAATATATAAATGATCTGAAAAGTCTAGTATCATTTCAAATAGTCCCCAATTAAATTTGATTTTTTTGACCGAAACTAGTGTATAATGTACTGCGATTTTTTTACCGAAACTTGCATTTCAAAAAGTTTCATAGAATCTAGTTTTCAGATATTTTTTGCATGGACTTCCATCGTAACCTTCCGTCTTAACATATATAAATGATCTGAAAAGCCTCGTATCATTTAAAATAATCCCCAATTAAATTTGGTTTTTTTCCCGAAACTAGTGTATAATATACTTCGATTTTTGACCGAAACTTGCCTTTAGAAAAGTTTCATAGAATCTAATTTTCAGATGATTTTTTGCATGGACTTCCATCATAACCTTCCCTCGTAAAATATGTAAATGATATTAGAAGTTTCATATCAATTTAAACAGTCCACGATTTAATTTGATTTTTGACTGAAACTACTATTAACTAGTTTATAATATTTTTTGATTTTTTGATCGAAACATGCATATCGAAAAGTTTCATAGAATCAAGTTTTCGGATGATTTTTTTGCATGGACTTCCATCATAACCTTTCCTCTTAACATATATAAATGATCTCAAAAGTCTCGTATCATTTTAAAATAGTCCCCATTTATATTTTATTTTTTTGACCGAAACTAGAGTATAATATACTACGATTTTTGACCGAAACTTGCATTTCGAAAAGTTTCATAGAATCTAGTTTTCAGATTATTTTTTGCAGGGAATTCCATCATAATCTTCCCTCATAAAATATATAAATGATATTAGAAGTTTCGTATCATTTTGAACAGTCCCCGATTTAATTGTATTTATGACCGAGATTAGTATAAACTAGTGTATAATATATTTAGATTTTTTGATCGAAACTTGCATTTCTAAAAGTTTCATAGAATCTGGTTTTCATATGATTTTTTGCTTTGATTTCCATCATAACCATCCCTCTTAAAATATATTAATGATCTGAAAAATCTTGTATCATTTTAAATAGTCCCAAATTAAATTTGATTTTTTTGACCGAAACTATTGTATAATATACTGCGATTTTTGACCGAAACTTGCATTTCGAAAAGTTTCATAGAATCTAGTTTTCATATGATTTTTTGCATGGACTTCCATCATAACCTTCCCTCTTAAAATATATAAATGATCTGAAAAGTCTAGTATCATTTCAAATAGTCCCCAATTAAATTTGATTTTTTTGACCGAAACTAGTGTATAATGTACTGCGATTTTTTTACCGAAACTTGCATTTCAAAAAGTTTCATAGAATCTAGTTTTCAGATATTTTTTGCATGGACTTCCATCGTAACCTTCCGTCTTAACATATATAAATGATCTGAAAAGCCTCGTATCATTTAAAATAATCCCCAATTAAATTTGGTTTTTTTCCCGAAACTAGTGTATAATATACTTCGATTTTTGACCGACACTTGCCTTTAGAAAAGTTTCATAGAATCTAATTTTCAGATGATTTTTTGCATGGACTTCCATCATAACCTTCCCTCGTAAAATATGTAAATGATATTAGAAGTTTCATATCAATTTAAACAGTCCACGATTTAATTTGATTTTTGACTGAAACTACTATTAACTAGTTTATAATATTTTTTGATTTTTTGATCGAAACATGCATATCGAAAAGTTTCATAGAATCAAGTTTTCGGATGATTTTTTTGCATGGACTTCCATCATAACCTTTCCTCTTAACATATATAAATGATCTCAAAAGTCTCGTATCATTTTAAAATAGTCCCCATTTATATTTTATTTTTTTGACCGAAACTAGTGTATAATATACTACGATTTTTGACCGAAACTTGCATTTCGAAAAGTTTCATAGAATCTAGTTTTCAGATTATTTTTTGCAGGGAATTCCATCATAATCTTCCCTCATAAAATATATAAATGATATTAGAAGTTTCGTATCATTTTGAACAGTCCCCGATTTAATTGTATTTATGACCGAGATTAGTATAAACTAGTGTATAATATATTTAGATTTTTTGATCGAAACTTGCATTTCTAAAAGTTTCATAGAATCTGGTTTTCATATGATTTTTTGCTTTGATTTCCATCATAACCATCCCTCTTAAAATATATTAATGATCTGAAAAATCTTGTATCATTTTAAATAGTCCCAAATTAAATTTGATTTTTTTGACCGAAACTATTGTATAATATACTGCGATTTTTGACCGAAACTTGCATTTCGAAAAGTTTCATAGAATCTAGTTTTCATATGATTTTTTGCATGGACTTCCATCATAACCTTCCCTCTTAAAATATATAAATGATCTGAAAAGTCTAGTATCATTTCAAATAGTCCCCAATTAAATTTGATTTTTTTGACCGAAACTAGTGTATAATGTACTGCGATTTTTTTACCGAAACTTGCATTTCAAAAAGTTTCATAGAATCTAGTTTTCAGATATTTTTTGCATGGACTTCCATCGTAACCTTCCGTCTTAACATATATAAATGATCTGAAAAGCCTCGTATCATTTAAAATAATCCCCAATTAAATTTGGTTTTTTTCCCGAAACTAGTGTATAATATACTTCGATTTTTGACCGACACTTGCCTTTAGAAAAGTTTCATAGAATCTGATTTTCAGATGATTTTTTGCATGGACTTCCATCATAACCTTCCCTCGTAAAATATGTAAATGATATTAGAAGTTTCATATCAATTTAAACAGTCCACGATTTAATTTGATTTTTGACTGAAACTACTATTAACTAGTTTATAATATTTTTTGATTTTTTGATCGAAACATGCATATCGAAAAGTTTCATAGAATCAAGTTTTCGGATGATTTTTTTGCATGGACTTCCATCATAACCTTTCCTCTTAACATATATAAATGATCTCAAAAGTCTCGTATCATTTTAAAATAGTCCCCATTTATATTTTATTTTTTTGACCGAAACTAGTGTATAATATACTACGATTTTTGACCGAAACTTGCATTTCGAAAAGTTTCATAGAATCTAATTTTCAGATTATTTTTTGCAGGGAATTCCATCATAATCTTCCCTCATAAAATATATAAATGATATTAGAAGTTTCGTATCATTTTGAACAGTCCCCGATTTAATTGTATTTATGACCGAGATTAGTATAAACTAGTGTATAATATATTTAGATTTTTTGATCGAAACTTGCATTTCTAAAAGTTTCATAGAATCTGGTTTTCATATGATTTTTTGCTTTGATTTCCATCATAACCATCCCTCTTAAAATATATTAATGATCTGAAAAATCTTGTATCATTTTAAATAGTCCCAAATTAAATTTGATTTTTTTGACCGAAACTATTGTATAATATACTGCGATTTTTGACCGAAACTTGCATTTCAAAAAGTTTCATAGAATCTAGTTTTCATATGATTTTTTGCATGGACTTCCATCATAACCTTTCCTCTTAACATATATAAATGATCTCAAAAGTCTCGTATCATTTCAAATAGTCCCCATTTATATTTTATTTTTTTGACCGAAACTAGTGTATAATATACAATGATTTTTGACCGAAACTTGCATTTCGAAAAGTTTCATAGAATTTAATTTAGCGATGATTTTGTGCATGGAATTCCATCATAACCTTCCCTCGTAAAATATATATATGATATTAGAAGTTTCGTATCATTTCGAACAGTCCCCGATTTAATTGTATTTATGACCGAGATTAGTATAAACTAGTGTATAATATAAGTCCCAAATTAAATTTAGATTTTTTGATCGAAACTTGCATTTCTAAAAGTTTCATAGAATCTGGTTTTCATATGATTTTTTGCATGGATTTCCATCATAACCATCCCTCTTAAAAAATATTAATGATCTGAAAAATCTTATATCATTTTAAATAGTCCCCAATTAAATTTGATTTTTTTGATCGAAACTAGTGTATAATATACTACGATTTTTGACCGAAACTTGCATTTCGAAAAGTTTCATAGAATCTAGTTTTCATATGATTTTTTGCATGGACTTCCATCATAACCTTCCCTCTTAAAATATATAAATGATCTGAAAAGTCTAGTATCATTTCAAATAGTCCCCAATTAAATTTGATTTTTTTGACCGAAACTAGTGTATAATGTACTGCGATTTTTTTACCGAAACTTGCATTTCAAAAAGTTTCATAGAATCTAGTTTTCAGATATTTTTTGCATGGACTTCCATCGTAACGTTCCGTCTTAACATATATAAATGATCTGAAAAGCCTCGTATCATTTAAAATAATCCCCAATTAAATTTGGTTTTTTTCCCGAAACTAGTGTATAATATACTTCGATTTTTGACCGACACTTGCCTTTAGAAAAGTTTCATAGAATCTGATTTTCAGATGATTTTTTGCATGGACTTCCATCATAACCTTCCCTCGTAAAATATGTAAATGATATTAGAAGTTTCATATCAATTTAAACAGTCCACGATTTAATTTGATTTTTGACTGAAACTACTATTAACTAGTTTATAATATTTTTTGATTTTTTGATCGAAACATGCATATCGAAAAGTTTCATAGAATCAAGTTTTCGGATGATTTTTTTGCATGGACTTCCATCATAACCTTTCCTCTTAACATATATAAATGATCTCAAAAGTCTCGTATCATTTTAAAATAGTCCCCATTTATATTTTATTTTTTTGACCGAAACTAGTGTATAATATACTACGATTTTTGACCGAAACTTGCATTTCGAAAAGTTTCATAGAATCTAATTTTCAGATTATTTTTTGCAGGGAATTCCATCATAATCTTCCCTCATAAAATATATAAATGATATTAGAAGTTTCGTATCATTTTGAACAGTCCCCGATTTAATTGTATTTATGACCGAGATTAGTATAAACTAGTGTATAATATATTTAGATTTTTTGATCGAAACTTGCATTTCTAAAAGTTTCATAGAATCTGGTTTTCATATGATTTTTTGCTTTGATTTCCATCATAACCATCCCTCTTAAAATATATTAATGATCTGAAAAATCTTGTATCATTTTAAATAGTCCCAAATTAAATTTGATTTTTTTGACCGAAACTATTGTATAATATACTGCGATTTTTGACCGAAACTTGCATTTCAAAAAGTTTCATAGAATCTAGTTTTCATATGATTTTTTGCATGGACTTCCATCATAACCTTTCCTCTTAACATATATAAATGATCTCAAAAGTCTCGTATCATTTCAAATAGTCCCCATTTATATTTTATTTTTTTGACCGAAACTAGTGTATAATATACAATGATTTTTGACCGAAACTTGCATTTCGAAAAGTTTCATAGAATTTAATTTAGCGATGATTTTGTGCATGGAATTCCATCATAACCTTCCCTCGTAAAATATATATATGATATTAGAAGTTTCGTATCATTTCGAACAGTCCCCGATTTAATTGTATTTATGACCGAGATTAGTATAAACTAGTGTATAATATAAGTCCCAAATTAAATTTAGATTTTTTGATCGAAACTTGCATTTCTAAAAGTTTCATAGAATCTGGTTTTCATATGATTTTTTGCATGGATTTCCATCATAACCATCCCTCTTAAAAAATATTAATGATCTGAAAAATCTTATATCATTTTAAATAGTCCCCAATTAAATTTGATTTTTTTGATCGAAACTAGTGTATAATATACTACGATTTTTGACCGAAACTTGCATTTCGAAAAGTTTCATAGAATCTAGTTTTCATATGATTTTTTGCATGGACTTCCATCATAACCTTCCCTCTTAAAATATATAAATGATATGAAAAGTCTAGTATCATTTCAAATAGTCCCCAATTAAATTTGATTTTTTTGACCGAAACTAGTGTATAATGTACTGCGATTTTTTTACCGAAACTTGCATTTCGAAAAGTTTCATAGAATCTAGTTTTCAGATATTTTTTGCATGGACTTCCATCATAACCTTCCGTCTTAACATATATAAATGATCTGAAAAGCCTCGTATCATTTAAAATAATCCCCAATTAAATTTGGTTTTTTTCCCGAAACTAGTGTATAATATACTTCGATTTTTGACCGAAACTTGCCTTTAGAAAAGTTTCATAGAATCTAATTTTCAGATGATTTTTTGCATGGACTTCCATCATAACCTTCCCTCGTAAAATATGTAAATGATATTAGAAGTTTCATATCAATTTAAACAGTCCACGATTTAATTTGATTTTTGACTGAAACTACTATTAACTAGTTTATAATATTTTTTGATTTTTTGATCTAAACATGCATATCGAAAAGTTTCATAGAATCAAGTTTTCGGATGATTTTTTTGCATGGACTTCCATCATAACCTTTCCTCTTAACATATATAAATGATCTCAAAAGTCTCGTATCATTTTAAAATAGTCCCCATTTATATTTTATTTTTTTGACCGAAACTAGTGTATAATATACTACGATTTTTGACCGAAACTTGCATTTCGAAAAGTTTCATAGAATCTAGTTTTCAGATTATTTTTTGCAGGGAATTCCATCATAATCTTCCCTCATAAAATATATAAATGATATTAGAAGTTTCGTATCATTTTGAACAGTCCCCGATTTAATTGTATTTATGACCGAGATTAGTATAAACTAGTGTATAATATATTTAGATTTTTTGATCGAAACTTGCATTTCTAAAAGTTTCATAGAATCTGGTTTTCATATGATTTTTTGCTTTGATTTCCATCATAACCATCCCTCTTAAAATATATTAATGATCTGAAAAATCTTGTATCATTTTAAATAGTCCCAAATTAAATTTGATTTTTTTGACCGAAACTATTGTATAATATACTGCGATTTTTGACCGAAACTTGCATTTCGAAAAGTTTCATAGAATCTAGTTTTCATATGATTTTTTGCATTGACTTCCATCATAACCTTTCCTCTTAACATATATAAATGATCTCAAAAGTCTCGTATCATTTCAAATAGTCCCCATTTATATTTTATTTTTTTGACCGAAACTAGTGTATAATATACAATGATTTTTGACCGAAACTTGCATTTCGAAAAGTTTCATAGAATTTAATTTAGCGATGATTTTTTGCATGGAATTCCATCATAACCTTCCCTCGTAAAATATATAAATGATATTAGAAGTTTCGTATCATTTCGAACAGTCCCCGATTTAATTGTATTTATGACCGAGATTAGTATAAACTAGTGTATAATATAAGTCCCAAATTAAATTTAGATTTTTTGATCGAAACTTGCATTTCTAAAAGTTTCATAGAATCTGGTTTTCATATGATTTTTTGCATGGATTTCCATCATAACCATCCCTCTTAAAAAATATTAATGATCTGAAAAATCTTATATCATTTTAAATAGTCCCCAATTAAATTTGATTTTTTTGATCGAAACTAGTGTATAATATACTACGATTTTTGACCGAATCTTCCATTTCGAAAAGTTTCATAGAATCTAGTTTTCATATGATTTTTTGCATGGACTTCCATCATAACCTTCCCTCTTAAAATATATAAATGATCTGAAAAGTCTAGTATCATTTCAAATAGTCCCCAATTAAATTTGATTTTTTTGACCGAAACTAGTGTATAATGTACTGCGATTTTTTTACCGAAACTTGCATTTCGAAAAGTTTCATAGAATCTAGTTTTCAGATATTTTTTGCATGGACTTCCATCATAACCTTCCGTCTTAACATATATAAATGATCTGAAAAGCCTCGTATCATTTAAAATAATCCCCAATTAAATTTGGTTTTTTTCCCGAAACTAGTGTATAATATACTTCGATTTTTGACCGAAACTTGCCTTTAGAAAAGTTTCATAGAATCTAATTTTCAGATGATTTTTTGCATGGACTTCCATCATAACCTTCCCTCGTAAAATATGTAAATGATATTAGAAGTTTCATATCAATTTAAACAGTCCACGATTTAATTTGATTTTTGACTGAAACTACTATTAACTAGTTTATAATATTTTTTGATTTTTTGATCGAAACATGCATATCGAAAAGTTTCATAGAATCAAGTTTTCAGATGATTTTTTTGCATGGACTTCCATCATAACCTTTCCTCTTAACATATATAAATGATCTCAAAAGTCTCGTATCATTTTAAAATAGTCCCCATTTATATTTTATTTTTTTGACCGAAACTAGTGTATAATATACTACGATTTTTGACCGAAACTTACATTTCGAAAAGTTTCATAGAATCTAGTTTTCAGATTATTTTTTGCAGGGAATTCCATCATAACCTTCCCTCGTAAAATATATAAATGATATTAGAAGTTTCGTATCATTTTGAACAGTCCCCGATTTAATTGTATTTATGACCGAGATTAGTATAAACTAGTGTATAATATATTTAGATTTTTTGATCGAAACTTGCATTTCTAAAAGTTTCATAGAATCTGGTTTTCATATGATTTTTTGCTTTGATTTCCATCATAACCATCCCTCTTAAAATATATTAATGATCTGAAAAATCTTGTATCATTTTAAATAGTCCCAAATTAAATTTGATTTTTTTGACCGAAACTATTGTATAATATACTGCGATTTTTGACCGAAACTTGCATTTCGAAAAGTTTCATAGAATCTAGTTTTCATATGATTTTTTGCATTGACTTCCATCATAACCTTTCCTCTTAACATATATAAATGATCTCAAAAGTCTCGTATCATTTCAAATAGTCCCCATTTATATTTTATTTTTTTGACCGAAACTAGTGTATAATATACAATGATTTTTGACCGAAACTTGCATTTCGAAAAGTTTCATAGAATTTAATTTAGCGATGATTTTTTGCATGGAATTCCATCATAACCTTCCCTCGTAAAATATATAAATGATATTAGAAGTTTCGTATCATTTCGAACAGTCCCCGATTTAATTGTATTTATGACCGAGATTAGTATAAACTAGTGTATAATATAAGTCCCAAATTAAATTTAGATTTTTTGATCGAAACTTGCATTTCTAAAAGTTTCATAGAATCTGGTTTTCATATGATTTTTTGCATGGATTTCCATCATAACCATCCCTCTTAAAAAATATTAATGATCTGAAAAATCTTATATCATTTTAAATAGTCCCCAATTAAATTTGATTTTTTTGATCGAAACTAGTGTATAATATACTACGATTTTTGACCGAATCTTCCATTTCGAAAAGTTTCATAGAATCTAGTTTTCATATGATTTTTTGCATGGACTTCCATCATAACCTTCCCTCTTAAAATATATAAATGATCTGAAAAGTCTAGTATCATTTCAAATAGTCCCCAATTAAATTTGATTTTTTTGACCGAAACTAGTGTATAATGTACTGCGATTTTTTTACCGAAACTTGCATTTCGAAAAGTTTCATAGAATCTAGTTTTCAGATATTTTTTGCATGGACTTCCATCATAACCTTCCGTCTTAACATATATAAATGATCTGAAAAGCCTCGTATCATTTAAAATAATCCCCAATTAAATTTGGTTTTTTTCCCGAAACTAGTGTATAATATACTTCGATTTTTGACCGAAACTTGCCTTTAGAAAAGTTTCATAGAATCTAATTTTCAGATGATTTTTTGCATAGACTTCCATCATAACCTTCCCTCGTAAAATATGTAAATGATATTAGAAGTTTCATATCAATTTAAACAGTCCACGATTTAATTTGATTTTTGACTGAAACTACTATTAACTAGTTTATAATATTTTTTGATTTTTTGATCGAAACATGCATATCGAAAAGTTTCATAGAATCAAGTTTTCAGATGATTTTTTTGCATGGACTTCCATCATAACCTTTCCTCTTAACATATATAAATGATCTCAAAAGTCTCGTATCATTTTAAAATAGTCCCCATTTATATTTTATTTTTTTGACCGAAACTAGTGTATAATATACTACGATTTTTGACCGAAACTTACATTTCGAAAAGTTTCATAGAATCTAGTTTTCAGATTATTTTTTGCAGGGAATTCCATCATAACCTTCCCTCGTAAAATATATAAATGATATTAGAAGTTTCGTATCATTTTGAACAGTCCCCGATTTAATTGTATTTATGACCGAGATTAGTATAAACTAGTGTATAATATATTTAGATTTTTTGATCGAAACTTGCATTTCTAAAAGTTTCATAGAATCTGGTTTTCATATGATTTTTTGCTTTGATTTCCATCATAACCATCCCTCTTAAAATATATTAATGATCTGAAAAATCTTGTATCATTTTAAATAGTCCCAAATTAAATTTGATTTTTTTGACCGAAACTATTGTATAATATACTGCGATTTTTGACCGAAACTTGCATTTCGAAAAGTTTCATAGAATCTAGTTTTCATATGATTTTTTGCATTGACTTCCATCATAACCTTTCCTCTTAACATATATAAATGATCTCAAAAGTCTCGTATCATTTCAAATAGTCCCCATTTATATTTTATTTTTTTGACCGAAACTAGTGTATAATATACAATGATTTTTGACCGAAACTTGCATTTCGAAAAGTTTCATAGAATTTAATTTAGCGATGATTTTGTGCATGGAATTCCATCATAACCTTCCCTCGTAAAATATATATATGATATTAGAAGTTTCGTATCATTTCGAACAGTCCCCGATTTAATTGTATTTATGACCGAGATTAGTATAAACTAGTGTATAATATAAGTCCCAAATTAAATTTAGATTTTTTGATCGAAACTTGCATTTCTAAAAGTTTCATAGAATCTGGTTTTCATATGATTTTTTGCATGGATTTCCATCATAACCATCCCTCTTAAAAAATATTAATGATCTGAAAAATCTTATATCATTTTAAATAGTCCCCAATTAAATTTGATTTTTTTGATCGAAACTAGTGTATAATATACTACGATTTTTGACCGAAACTTGCATTTCGAAAAGTTTCATAGAATCTAGTTTTCATATGATTTTTTGCATGGACTTCCATCATAACCTTCCCTCTTAAAATATATAAATGATATGAAAAGTCTAGTATCATTTCAAATAGTCCCCAATTAAATTTGATTTTTTTGACCGAAACTAGTGTATAATGTACTGCGATTTTTTTACCGAAACTTGCATTTCGAAAAGTTTCATAGAATCTAGTTTTCAGATATTTTTTGCATGGACTTCCATCATAACCTTCCGTCTTAACATATATAAATGATCTGAAAAGCCTCGTATCATTTAAAATAATCCCCAATTAAATTTGGTTTTTTTCCCGAAACTAGTGTATAATATACTTCGATTTTTGACCGAAACTTACCTTTAGAAAAGTTTCATAGAATCTAATTTTCAGATGATTTTTTGCATGGACTTCCATCATAACCTTCCCTGGTAAAATATGTAAATGATATTAGAAGTTTCATATCAATTTAAACAGTCCACGATTTAATTTGATTTTTGACTGAAACTACTATTAACTAGTTTATAATATTTTTTGATTTTTTGATCGAAACATGCATATCGAAAAGTTTCATAGAATCAAGTTTTCGGATGATTTTTTTGCATGGACTTCCATCATAACCTTTCCTCTTAACATATATAAATGATCTCAAAAGTCTCGTATCATTTTAAAATAGTCCCCATTTATATTTTATTTTTTTGACCGAAACTAGTGTATAATATACTACGATTTTTGACCGAAACTTGCATTTCGAAAAGTTTCATAGAATCTAGTTTTCAGATTATTTTTTGCAGGGAATTCCATCATAATCTTCCCTCATAAAATATATAAATGATATTAGAAGTTTCGTATCATTTTGAACAGTCCCCGATTTAATTGTATTTATGACCGAGATTAGTATAAACTAGTGTATAATATATTTAGATTTTTTGATCGAAACTTGCATTTCTAAAAGTTTCATAGAATCTGGTTTTCATATGATTTTTTGCTTTGATTTCCATCATAACCATCCCTCTTAAAATATATTAATGATCTGAAAAATCTTGTATCATTTTAAATAGTCCCAAATTAAATTTGATTTTTTTGACCGAAACTATTGTATAATATACTGCGATTTTTGACCGAAACTTGCATTTCGAAAAGTTTCATAGAATCTAGTTTTCATATGATTTTTTGCATTGACTTCCATCATAACCTTTCCTCTTAACATATATAAATGATCTCAAAAGTCTCGTATCATTTCAAATAGTCCCCATTTATATTTTATTTTTTTGACCGAAACTAGTGTATAATATACAATGATTTTTGACCGAAACTTGCATTTCGAAAAGTTTCATAGAATTTAATTTAGCGATGATTTTTTGCATGGAATTCCATCATAACCTTCCCTCGTAAAATATATAAATGATATTAGAAGTTTCGTATCATTTCGAACAGTCCCCGATTTAATTGTATTTATGACCGAGATTAGTATAAACTAGTGTATAATATAAGTCCCAAATTAAATTTAGATTTTTTGATCGAAACTTGCATTTCTAAAAGTTTCATAGAATCTGGTTTTCATATGATTTTTTGCATGGATTTCCATCATAACCATCCCTCTTAAAAAATATTAATGATCTGAAAAATCTTATATCATTTTAAATAGTCCCCAATTAAATTTGATTTTTTTGATCGAAACTAGTGTATAATATACTACGATTTTTGACCGAATCTTCCATTTCGAAAAGTTTCATAGAATCTAGTTTTCATATGATTTTTTGCATGGACTTCCATCATAACCTTCCCTCTTAAAATATATAAATGATCTGAAAAGTCTAGTATCATTTCAAATAGTCCCCAATTAAATTTGATTTTTTTGACCGAAACTAGTGTATAATGTACTGCGATTTTTTTACCGAAACTTGCATTTCGAAAAGTTTCATAGAATCTAGTTTTCAGATATTTTTTGCATGGACTTCCATCATAACCTTCCGTCTTAACATATATAAATGATCTGAAAAGCCTCGTATCATTTAAAATAATCCCCAATTAAATTTGGTTTTTTTCCCGAAACTAGTGTATAATATACTTCGATTTTTGACCGAAACTTGCCTTTAGAAAAGTTTCATAGAATCTAATTTTCAGATGATTTTTTGCATGGACTTCCATCATAACCTTCCCTCGTAAAATATGTAAATGATATTAGAAGTTTCATATCAATTTAAACAGTCCACGATTTAATTTGATTTTTGACTGAAACTACTATTAACTAGTTTATAATATTTTTTGATTTTTTGATCGAAACATGCATATCGAAAAGTTTCATAGAATCAAGTTTTCACATGATTTTTTTGCATGGACTTCCATCATAACCTTTCCTCTTAACATATATAAATGATCTCAAAAGTCTCGTATCATTTTAAAATAGTCCCCATTTATATTTTATTTTTTTGACCGAAACTAGTGTATAATATACTACGATTTTTGACCGAAACTTACATTTCGAAAAGTTTCATAGAATCTAGTTTTCAGATTATTTTTTGCAGGGAATTCCATCATAACCTTCCCTCGTAAAATATATAAATGATATTAGAAGTTTCGTATCATTTTGAACAGTCCCCGATTTAATTGTATTTATGACCGAGATTAGTATAAACTAGTGTATAATATATTTAGATTTTTTGATCGAAACTTGCATTTCTAAAAGTTTCATAGAATCTGGTTTTCATATGATTTTTTGCTTTGATTTCCATCATAACCATCCCTCTTAAAATATATTAATGATCTGAAAAATCTTGTATCATTTTAAATAGTCCCAAATTAAATTTGATTTTTTTGACCGAAACTATTGTATAATATACTGCGATTTTTGACCGAAACTTGCATTTCGAAAAGTTTCATAGAATCTAGTTTTCATATGATTTTTTGCATTGACTTCCATCATAACCTTTCCTCTTAACATATATAAATGATCTCAAAAGTCTCGTATCATTTCAAATAGTCCCCATTTATATTTTATTTTTTTGACCGAAACTAGTGTATAATATACAATGATTTTTGACCGAAACTTGCATTTCGAAAAGTTTCATAGAATTTAATTTTGCGATGATTTTGTGCATGGAATTCCATCATAACCTTCCCTCGTAAAATATATATATGATATTAGAAGTTTCGTATCATTTCGAACAGTCCCCGATTTAATTGTATTTATGACCGAGATTAGTATAAACTAGTGTATAATATAAGTCCCAAATTAAATTTAGATTTTTTGATCGAAACTTGCATTTCTAAAAGTTTCATAGAATCTGGTTTTCATATGATTTTTTGCATGGATTTCCATCATAACCATCCCTCTTAAAAAATATTAATGATCTGAAAAATCTTATATCATTTTAAATAGTCCCCAATTAAATTTGATTTTTTTGATCGAAACTAGTGTATAATATACTACGATTTTTGACCGAAACTTGCATTTCGAAAAGTTTCATAGAATCTAGTTTTCATATGATTTTTTGCATGGACTTCCATCATAACCTTCCCTCTTAAAATATATAAATGATATGAAAAGTCTAGTATCATTTCAAATAGTCCCCAATTAAATTTGATTTTTTTGACCGAAACTAGTGTATAATGTACTGCGATTTTTTTACCGAAACTTGCATTTCGAAAAGTTTCATAGAATCTAGTTTTCAGATATTTTTTGCATGGACTTCAATCATAACCTTCCGTCTTAACATATATAAATGATCTGAAAAGCCTCGTATCATTTAAAATAATCCCCAATTAAATTTGGTTTTTTTCCCGAAACTAGTGTATAATATACTTCGATTTTTGACCGAAACTTGCCTTTAGAAAAGTTTCATAGAATCTAATTTTCAGATGATTTTTTGCATGGACTTCCATCATAACCTTCCCTCGTAAAATATGTAAATGATATTAGAAGTTTCATATCAATTTAAACAGTCCACGATTTAATTTGATTTTTGACTGAAACTACTATTAACTAGTTTATAATATTTTTTGATTTTTTGATCGAAACATGCATATCGAAAAGTTTCATAGAATCAAGTTTTCGGATGATTTTTTTGCATGGAATTCCATCATAACCTTTCCTCTTAACATATATAAATGATCTCAAAAGTCTCGTATCATTTTAAAATAGTCCCCATTTATATTTTATTTTTTTGACCGAAACTAGTGTATAATATACTACGATTTTTGACCGAAACTTGCATTTCGAAAAGTTTCATAGAATCTAGTTTTCAGATTATTTTTTGCAGGGAATTCCATCATAATCTTCCCTCATAAAATATATAAATGATATTAGAAGTTTCGTATCATTTTGAACAGTCCCCGATTTAATTGTATTTATGACCGAGATTAGTATAAACTAGTGTATAATATATTTAGATTTTTTGATCGAAACTTGCATTTCTAAAAGTTTCATAGAATCTGGTTTTCATATGATTTTTTGCTTTGATTTCCATCATAACCATCCCTCTTAAAATATATTAATGATCTGAAAAATCTTGTATCATTTTAAATAGTCCCAAATTAAATTTGATTTTTTTGACCGAAACTATTGTATAATATACTGCGATTTTTGACCGAAACTTGCATTTCGAAAAGTTTCATAGAATCTAGTTTTCATATGATTTTTTGCATTGACTTCCATCATAACCTTTCCTCTTAACATATATAAATGATCTCAAAAGTCTCGTATCATTTCAAATAGTCCCCATTTATATTTTATTTTTTTGACCGAAACTAGTGTATAATATACAATGATTTTTGACCGAAACTTGCATTTCGAAAAGTTTCATAGAATTTAATTTAGCGATGATTTTTTGCATGGAATTCCATCATAACCTTCCCTCGTAAAATATATAAATGATATTAGAAGTTTCGTATCATTTCGAACAGTCCCCGATTTAATTGTATTTATGACCGAGATTAGTATAAACTAGTGTATAATATAAGTCCCAAATTAAATTTAGATTTTTTGATCGAAACTTGCATTTCTAAAAGTTTCATAGAATCTGGTTTTCATATGATTTTTTGCATGGATTTCCATCATAACCATCCCTCTTAAAAAATATTAATGATCTGAAAAATCTTATATCATTTTAAATAGTCCCCAATTAAATTTGATTTTTTTGATCGAAACTAGTGTATAATATACTACGATTTTTGACCGAATCTTCCATTTCGAAAAGTTTCATAGAATCTAGTTTTCATATGATTTTTTGCATGGACTTCCATCATAACCTTCCCTCTTAAAATATATAAATGATCTGAAAAGTCTAGTATCATTTCAAATAGTCCCCAATTAAATTTGATTTTTTTGACCGAAACTAGTGTATAATGTACTGCGATTTTTTTACCGAAACTTGCATTTCGAAAAGTTTCATAGAATCTAGTTTTCAGATATTTTTTGCATGGACTTCCATCATAACCTTCCGTCTTAACATATATAAATGATCTGAAAAGCCTCGTATCATTTAAAATAATCCCCAATTAAATTTGGTTTTTTTCCCGAAACTAGTGTATAATATACTTCGATTTTTGACCGAAACTTGCCTTTAGAAAAGTTTCATAGAATCTAATTTTCAGATGATTTTTTGCATGGACTTCCATCATAACCTTCCCTCGTAAAATATGTAAATGATATTAGAAGTTTCATATCAATTTAAACAGTCCACGATTTAATTTGATTTTTGACTGAAACTACTATTAACTAGTTTATAATATTTTTTGATTTTTTGATCGAAACATGCATATCGAAAAGTTTCATAGAATCAAGTTTTCAGATGATTTTTTTGCATGGACTTCCATCATAACCTTTCCTCTTAACATATATAAATGATCTCAAAAGTCTCGTATCATTTTAAAATAGTCCCCATTTATATTTTATTTTTTTGACCGAAACTAGTGTATAATATACTACGATTTTTGACCGAAACTTACATTTCGTAAAGTTTCATAGAATCTAGTTTTCAGATTATTTTTTGCAGGGAATTCCATCATAACCTTCCCTCGTAAAATATATAAATGATATTAGAAGTTTCGTATCATTTTGAACAGTCCCCGATTTAATTGTATTTATGACCGAGATTAGTATAAACTAGTGTATAATATATTTAGATTTTTTGATCGAAACTTGCATTTCTAAAAGTTTCATAGAATCTGGTTTTCATATGATTTTTTGCTTTGATTTCCATCATAACCATCCCTCTTAAAATATATTAATGATCTGAAAAATCTTGTATCATTTTAAATAGTCCCAAATTAAATTTGATTTTTTTGACCGAAACTATTGTATAATATACTGCGATTTTTGACCGAAACTTGCATTTCGAAAAGTTTCATAGAATCTAGTTTTCATATGATTTTTTGCATTGACTTCCATCATAACCTTTCCTCTTAACATATATAAATGATCTCAAAAGTCTCGTATCATTTAAAATAGTCCCCATTTATATTTTATTTTTTTGACCGAAACTAGTGTATAATATACAATGATTTTTTACCGAAACTTGCATTTCGAAAAGTTTCATAGAATTTAATTTAGCGATGATTTTGTGCATGGAATTCCATCATAACCTTCCCTCGTAAAATATATAAATGATATTAGAAGTTTCGTATCATTTCGAACAGTCCCCGATTTAATTGTATTTATGACCGAGATTAGTATAAACTAGTGTATAATATAAGTCCCAAATTAAATTTAGATTTTTTGATCGAAACTTGCATTTCTAAAAGTTTCATAGAATCTGGTTTTCATATGATATTTTGCATGGATTTCCATCATAACCATCCCTCTTAAAAAATATTAATGATCTGAAAAATCTTATATCATTTTAAATAGTCCCCAATTAAATTTGATTTTTTTGATCGAAACTAGTGTATAATATACTACGATTTTTGACCGAAACTTGCATTTCGAAAAGTTTCATAGAATCTAGTTTTCATATGATTTTTTGCATGGACTTCCATCATAACCTTCCCTCTTAAAATATATAAATGATCTGAAAAGTCTAGTATCATTTCAAATAGTCCCCAATTAAATTTGATTTTTTTGACCGAAACTAGTGTATAATGTACTGCGATTTTTTTACCGAAACTTGCATTTCGAAAAGTTTCATAGAATCTAGTTTTCAGATATTTTTTGCATGGACTTCCATCATAACCTTCCGTCTTAACATATATAAATGATCTGAAAAGCCTCGTATCATTTAAAATAATCCCCAATTAAATTTGGTTTTTTTCCCGAAACTAGTGTATAATATACTTCGATTTTTGACCGAAACTTGCCTTTAGAAAAGTTTCATAGAATCTAATTTTCAGATGATTTTTTGCATGGACTTCCATCATAACCTTCCCTCGTAAAATATGTAAATGATATTAGAAGTTTCATATCAATTTAAACAGTCCACGATTTAATTTGATTTTTGACTGAAACTACTATTAACTAGTTTATAATATTTTTTGATTTTTTGATCGAAACATGCATATCGAAAAGTTTCATAGAATCAAGTTTTCAGATGATTTTTTTGCATGGACTTCCATCATAACCTTTCCTCTTAACATATATAAATGATCTCAAAAGTCTCGTATCATTTTAAAATAGTCCCCATTTATATTTTATTTTTTGACCGAAACTAGTGTATAATATACTACGATTTTTGACCGAAACTTGCATTTCGAAAAGTTTCATAGAATCTAGTTTTCAGATTATTTTTTGCAGGGAATTCCATCATAACCTTCCCTCGTAAAATATATAAATGATATTAGAAGTTTCGTATCATTTTGAACAGTCCCCGATTTAATTGTATTTATGACCGAGATTAGTATAAACTAGTGTATAATATATTTAGATTTTTTGATCGAAACTTGCATTTCTAAAAGTTTCATAGAATCTGGTTTTCATATGATTTTTTGCTTTGATTTCCATCATAACCATCCCTCTTAAAATATATTAATGATCTGAAAAATCTTGTATCATTTTAAATAGTCCCAAATTAAATTTGATTTTTTTGACCGAAACTATTGTATAATATACTGCGATTTTTGACCGAAACTTGCATTTCGAAAAGTTTCATAGAATCTAGTTTTCATATGATTTTTTGCATTGACTTCCATCATAACCTTTCCTCTTAACATATATAAATGATCTCAAAAGTCTCGTATCATTTAAAATAGTCCCCATTTATATTTTATTTTTTTGACCGAAACTAGTGTATAATATACAATGATTTTTGACCGAAACTTGCATTTCGAAAAGTTTCATAGAATTTAATTTAGCGATGATTTTGTGCATGGAATTCCATCATAACCTTCCCTCGTAAAATATATATATGATATTAGAAGTTTCGTATCATTTCGAACAGTCCCCGATTTAATTGTATTTATGACCGAGATTAATATAAACTAGTGTATAATATAAGTCCCAAATTAAATTTAGATTTTTTGATCGAAACTTGCATTTCTAAAAGTTTCATAGAATCTGGTTTTCATATGATTTTTTGCATGGATTTCCATCATAACCATCCCTCTTAAAAAATATTAATGATCTGAAAAATCTTATATCATTTTAAATAGTCCCCAATTAAATTTGATTTTTTTGATCGAAACTAGTGTATAATATACTACGATTTTTGACCGAATCTTCCATTTCGAAAAGTTTCATAGAATCTAGTTTTCATATGATTTTTTGCATGGACTTCCATCATAACCTTCCCTCTTAAAATATATAAATGATCTGAAAAGTCTAGTATCATTTCAAATAGTCCCCAATTAAATTTGATTTTTTTGACCGAAACTAGTGTATAATGTACTGCGATTTTTTTACCGAAACTTGCATTTCGAAAAGTTTCATAGAATCTAGTTTTCAGATATTTTTTGCATGGACTTCCATCATAACCTTCCGTCTTAACATATATAAATGATCTGAAAAGCCTCGTATCATTTAAAATAATCCCCAATTAAATTTGGTTTTTTTTCCCGAAACTAGTGTATAATATACTTCGATTTTTGACCGAAACTTGCCTTTAGAAAAGTTTCATAGAATCTAATTTTCAGATGATTTTTTGCATGGACTTCCATCATAACCTTCCCTCGTAAAATATGTAAATGATATTAGAAGTTTCATATCAATTTAAACAGTCCACGATTTAATTTGATTTTTGACTGAAACTACTATTAACTAGTTTATAATATTTTTTGATTTTTTGATCGAAACATGCATATCGAAAAGTTTCATAGAATCAAGTTTTCAGATGATTTTTTTGCATGGACTTCCATCATAACCTTTCCTCTTAACATATATAAATGATCTCAAAAGTCTCGTATCATTTTAAAATAGTCCCCATTTATATTTTATTTTTTTGACCGAAACTAGTGTATAATATACTACGATTTTTGACCGAAACTTACATTTCGAAAAGTTTCATAGAATCTAGTTTTCAGATTATTTTTTGCAGGGAATTCCATCATAACCTTCCCTCGTAAAATATATAAATGATATTAGAAGTTTCGTATCATTTTGAACAGTCCCCGATTTAATTGTATTTATGACCGAGATTAGTATAAACTAGTGTATAATATATTTAGATTTTTTGATCGAAACTTGCATTTCTAAAAGTTTCATAGAATCTGGTTTTCATATGATTTTTTGCTTTGATTTCCATCATAACCATCCCTCTTAAAATATATTAATGATCTGAAAAATCTTGTATCATTTTAAATAGTCCCAAATTAAATTTGATTTTTTTGACCGAAACTATTGTATAATATACTGCGATTTTTGACCGAAACTTGCATTTCGAAAAGTTTCATAGAATCTAGTTTTCATATGATTTTTTGCATTGACTTCCATCATAACCTTTCCTCTTAACATATATAAATGATCTCAAAAGTCTCGTATCATTTAAAATAGTCCCCATTTATATTTTATTTTTTTGACCGAAACTAGTGTATAATATACAATGATTTTTGACCGAAACTTGCATTTCGAAAAGTTTCATAGAATTTAATTTAGCGATGATTTTGTGCATGGAATTCCATCATAACCTTCCCTCGTAAAATATATATATGATATTAGAAGTTTCGTATCATTTCGAACAGTCCCCGATTTAATTGTATTTATGACCGAGATTAATATAAACTAGTGTATAATATAAGTCCCAAATTAAATTTAGATTTTTTGATCGAAACTTGCATTTCTAAAAGTTTCATAGAATCTGGTTTTCATATGATTTTTTGCATGGATTTCCATCATAACCATCCCTCTTAAAAAATATTAATGATCTGAAAAATCTTATATCATTTTAAATAGTCCCCAATTAAATTTGATTTTTTTGATCGAAACTAGTGTATAATATACTACGATTTTTGACCGAAACTTGCATTTCGAAAAGTTTCATAGAATCTAGTTTTCATATGATTTTTTGCATGGACTTCCATCATAACCTTCCCTCTTAAAATATATAAATGATCTGAAAAGTCTAGTATCATTTCAAATAGTCCCCAATTAAATTTGATTTTTTTGACCGAAACTAGTGTATAATGTACTGCGATTTTTTTACCGAAACTTGCATTTCGAAAAGTTTCATAGAATCTAGTTTTCAGATATTTTTTGCATGGACTTCCATCATAACCTTCCGTCTTAACATATATAAATGATCTGAAAAGCCTCGTATCATTTAAAATAATCCCCAATTAAATTTGGTTTTTTTCCCGAAACTAGTGTATAATATACTTCGATTTTTGACCGAAACTTGCCTTTAGAAAAGTTTCATAGAATCTAATTTTCAGATGATTTTTTGCATGGACTTCCATCATAACCTTCCCTCGTAAAATATGTAAATGATATTAGAAGTTTCATATCAATTTAAACAGTCCACGATTTAATTTGATTTTTGACTGAAACTACTATTAACTAGTTTATAATATTTTTTGATTTTTTGATCGAAACATGCATATCGAAAAGTTTCATAGAATCAAGTTTTCAGATGATTTTTTTGCATGGACTTCCATCATAACCTTTCCTCTTAACATATATAAATGATCTCAAAAGTCTCGTATCATTTTAAAATAGTCCCCATTTATATTTTATTTTTTGACCGAAACTAGTGTATAATATACTACGATTTTTGACCGAAACTTGCATTTCGAAAAGTTTCATAGAATCTAGTTTTCAGATTATTTTTTGCAGGGAATTCCATCATAACCTTCCCTCGTAAAATATATAAATGATATTAGAAGTTTCGTATCATTTTGAACAGTCCCCGATTTAATTGTATTTATGACCGAGATTAGTATAAACTAGTGTACAATATATTTAGATTTTTTGATCGAAACTTGCATTTCTAAAAGTTTCATAGAATCTGGTTTTCATATGATTTTTTGCTTTGATTTCCATCATAACTATCCCTCTTAAAATATATTAATGATCTGAAAAATCTTGTATCATTTTAAATAGTCCCAAATTAAATTTGATTTTTTTGACCGAAACTAGTGTATAATATACTGCGATTTTTGACCGAAACTTGCATTTCGAAAAGTTTCATAGAATCTAGTTTTCATATGATTTTTTGCATGGACTTCCATCATAACCTTTCCTCTTAACATATATAAATGATCTCAAAAGTCTCGTATCATTTCAAATAGTCCCCATTTATATTTATTTTTTTGACCGAAACTAGTGTATAATATACAACGATTTTTGACCGAAACTTGCATTTCAAAAAGTTTCATAGAATTTAATTTAGCGATGATTTTGTGCATGGAATTCCATCATAACCTTCCCTCGTAAAATATATAAATGATATTAGAAGTTTCGTATCATTTCGAACAGTCCCCGATTTAATTGTATTTATGACCGAGATTAGTATAAACTAGTGTATAATATAAGTCCCAAATTAAATTTAGATTTTTTGATCGAAACTTGCATTTCTAAAAGTTTCATAGAATCTGGTTTTCATATGATATTTTGCATGGATTTCCATCATAACCATCCCTCTTAAAAAATATTAATGATCTGAAAAATCTTATATCATTTTAAATAGTCCCCAATTAAATTTGTTTTTTTTGATCGAAACTAGTGTATAATATACTACGATTTTTGACCGAAACTTGCATTTCGAAAAGTTTCATAGAATCTAGTTTTCATATGATTTTTTGCATGGACTTCCATCATAACCTTCCCTCTTAAAATATATAAATGATCTGAAAAGTCTAGTATCATTTCAAATAGTCCCCAATTAAATTTGATTTTTTTGACCGAAACTAGTGTATAATGTACTGCGATTTTTTTACCGAAACTTGCATTTCGAAAAGTTTCATAGAATCTAGTTTTCAGATATTTTTTGCATGGACTTCCATCATAACCTTCCGTCTTAACATATATAAATGATCTGAAAAGTCTCGTATCATTTAAAATAATCCCCAATTAAATTTGGTTTTTTTCCCGAAACTAGTGTATAATATACTTCGATTTTTGAACGAAACTTGCCTTTAGAAAAGTTTCATAGAATCTAATTTTCTGATGATTTTTTGCAAGGACTTCCATCATAACCTTCCCTCGTAAAATATGTAAATGATATTAGAAGTTTCATATCAATTTAAACAGTCCACGATTTAATTTGATTTTTGACTGAAACTACTATTAACTAGTTTATAATATTTTTTGATTTTTTGATCGAAACATGCATATCGAAAAGTTTCATAGAATCAAGTTTTCAGATGATTTTTTTGCATGGACTTCCATCATAACCTTTCCTCTTAACATATATAAATGATCTCAAAAGTCTCATATCATTTTAAAATAGTCCCCATTTATATTTTATTTTTTTGACCGATACTAGTGTATAATATACTACGATTTTTGACCGAAACTTGCATTTCGAAAAGTTTCATAGAATCTAGTTTTCAGATTATTTTTTGCAGGGAATTCCATTATAACCTTCCCTCGTAAAATATATAAATGATATTAGAAGTTTCGTATCATTTTGAACAGTCCCCGATTTAATTGTATTTATGACCGAGATTAGTATAAACTAGTGTACAATATATTTAGATTTTTTGATCGAAACTTGCATTTCTAAAAGTTTCATAGAATCTGGTTTTCATATGATTTTTTGCTTTGATTTCCATCATAACCATCCCTCTTAAAATATATTAATGATCTGAAAAATCTTGTATCATTTTAAATAGTCCCAAATTAAATTTGATTTTTTTGACCGAAACTAGTGTATAATATACTGCGATTTTTGACCGAAACTTTCATTTCGAAAAGTTTCATAGAATCTAGTTTTCATATGATTTTTTGCATGGACTTCCATCATAACCTTTCCTCTTAACATATATAAATGATCTCAAAAGTCTCGTATCATTTCAAATAGTCCCCATTTATATTTTATTTTTTTGACCGAAACTAGTGTATAATATACAACGATTTTTGACCGAAACTTGCATTTCGAAAAGTTTCATAGAATTTAATTTAACGATGATTTTTTCCATGGAATTCCATCATAACCTTCCCTCGTAAAATATATAAATGATATTAGAAGTTTTGTATCATTTCGAACAGTCCCCGATTTAATTGTATTTATGACCGAGATTAGTATAAACTAGTGTATAATATAAGTCCCAAATTAAATTTAGATTTTTTGATCGAAACTTGCATTTCTAAAAGTTTCATAGAATCTGGTTTTCATATGATATTTTGCATGGATTTCCATCATAACCATCCCTCTTAAAAAATATTAATGATCTGAAAAATCTTATATCATTTTAAATAGTCCCCAATTAAATTTGATTTTTTTGATCGAAACTAGTGTATAATATACTACGATTTTTGACCGAAACTTGCATTTCGAAAAGTTTCATAGAATCTAGTTTTCATATGATTTTTTGCATGGACTTCCATCATAACCTTCCCTCTTAAAATATATAAATGATCTGAAAAGTCTAGTATCATTTCAAATAGTCCCCAATTAAATTTGATTTTTTTGACCGAAACTAGTGTATAATGTACTGCGATTTTTTTACCGAAACTTGCATTTCGAAAAGTTTCATAGAATCTAGTTTTCAGATATTTTTTGCATGGACTTCCATCATAACCTTCCGTCTTAACATATATAAATGATCTGAAAAGTCTCGTATCATTTAAAATAATCCCCAATTAAATTTGGTATTTTTCCCGAAACTAGTGTATAATATACTTCGATTTTTGAACGAAACTTGCCTTTAGAAAAGTTTCATAGAATCTAATTTTCTGATGATTTTTTGCAAGGACTTCCATCATAACCTTCCCTCGTAAAATATGTAAATGATATTAGAAGTTTCATATCAATTTAAACAGTCCACGATTTAATTTGATTTTTGACTGAAACTACTATTAACTAGTTTATAATATTTTTTGATTTTTTGATCGAAACATGCATATCGAAAAGTTTCATAGAATCAAGTTTTCAGATGATTTTTTTGCATGGACTTCCATCATAACCTTTCCTCTTAACATATATAAATGATCTCAAAAGTCTCGTATCATTTTAAAATAGTCCCCATTTATATTTTATTTTTTTGACCGATACTAGTGTATAATATACTACGATTTTTGACCGAAACTTGCATTTCGAAAAGTTTCATAGAATCTAGTTTTCAGATTATTTTTTGCAGGGAATTCCATTATAACCTTCCCTCGTAAAATATATAAATGATATTAGAAGTTTCGTATCATTTTGAACAGTCCCCGATTTAATTGTATTTATGACCGAGATTAGTATAAACTAGTGTACAATATATTTAGATTTTTTGATCGAAACTTGCATTTCTAAAAGTTTCATAGAATCTGGTTTTCATATGATTTTTTGCTTTGATTTCCATCATAACCATCCCTCTTAAAATATATTAATGATCTGAAAAATCTTGTATCATTTTAAATAGTCCCAAATTAAATTTGATTTTTTTGACCGAAACTAGTGTATAATATACTGCGATTTTTGACCGAAACTTTCATTTCGAAAAGTTTCATAGAATCTAGTTTTCATATGATTTTTTGCATGGACTTCCATCATAACCTTTCCTCTTAACATATATAAATGATCTCAAAAGTCTCGTATCATTTCAAATAGTCCCCATTTATATTTTATTTTTTTGACCGAAACTAGTGTATAATATACAACGATTTTTGACCGAAACTTGCATTTCGAAAAGTTTCATAGAATTTAATTTAACGATGATTTTTTCCATGGAATTCCATCATAACCTTCCCTCGTAAAATATATAAATGATATTAGAAGTTTCGTATCATTTCGAACAGTCCCCGATTTAATTGTATTTATGACCGAGATTAGTATAAACTAGTGTATAATATAAGTCCCAAATTAAATTTAGATTTTTTGATCGAAACTTGCATTTCTAAAAGTTTCATAGAATCTGGTTTTCATATGATATTTTACATGGATTTCCATCATAACCATCCCTCTTAAAAAATATTAATGATCTGAAAAATCTTATATCATTTTAAATAGTCCCCAATTAAATTTGATTTTTTTTGATCGAAACTAGTGTATAATATACTACGATTTTTGATCGAAACTTGCATTTCGAAAAGTTTCATAGAATCTAGTTTTCATATGATTTTTTGCATGGACTTCCATCATAACCTTCCCTCTTAAAATATATAAATGATCTGAAAAGTCTAGTATCATTTCAAATAGTCCCCAATTAAATTTGATTTTTTTGACCGAAACTAGTGTATAATGTACTGCGATTTTTTTACCGAAACTTGCATTTCGAAAAGTTTCATAGAATCTAGTTTTCAGATATTTTTTGCATGGACTTCCATCATAACCTTCCGTCTTAACATATATAAATGATCTAAAAAGTCTCGTATCATTTAAATAACCCCCAATTAAATTTGGCTTTTTTCCCGAAACTAGTGTATAATATACTTCGATTTTTGAACGAAACTTGCCTTTAGAAAAGTTTCATAGAATCTAATTTTCAGATGATTTTTTGCTAGGACTTCCATCATAACCTTCCCTCGTAAAATATGTAAATGATATTAGAAGTTTCATATCAATTTAAACAGTCCTCGATTTAATTTGATTTTTGACTGAAACTACTATTAACTAGTTTATAATATTTTTTGATTTTTTGATCGAAACATGCATATCGAAAAGTTTCATAGAATCAAGTTTTCAGATGATTTTTTTGCATGGACTTCCATCATAACCTTTCCTCTTAACATATATAAATGATCTCAAAAGTCTCGTATCATTTTAAAATAGTCCCCATTTATATTTTATTTTTTTGACCGATACTAGTGTATAATATACTACGATTTTTGACCGAAACTTGCATTTCGAAAAGTTTCATAGAATCTAGTTTTCAGATTATTTTTTGCAGGGAATTCCATCATAACCTTCCCTCGTAAAATATATAAATGATATTAGAAGTTTCGTATCATTTTGAACAGTCCCCGATTTAATTGTATTTATGACCGAGATTAGTATAAACTAGTGTACAATATATTTAGATTTTTTGATCGAAACTTGCATTTCTAAAAGTTTCATAGAATCTGGTTTTCATATGATTTTTTGCTTTGATTTCCATCATAACCATCCCTCTTAAAATATATTAATGATCTGAAAAATCTTGTATCATTTTAAATAGTCCCAAATTAAATTTGATTTTTTTGACCGAAACTAGTGTATAATATACTGCGATTTTTGACCGAAACTTGCATTTCGAAAAGTTTCATAGAATCTAGTTTTCATATGATTTTTTGCATGGACTTCCATCATAACCTTTCCTCTTAACATATATAAATGATCTCAAAAGTCTCGTATCATTTCAAATAGTCCCCATTTATATTTTATTTTTTTGACCGAAACTAGTGTATAATATACAACGATTTTTGACCGAAACATGCATTTCGAAAAGTTTCATAGAATTTAATTTAACGATGATTTTTTGCATGGAATTCCATCATAACCTTCCCTCGTAAAATATATAAATGATATTAGAAGTTTCGTATCATTTCGAACAGTCCCCGATTTAATTGTATTTATGACCGAGATTAGTATAAACTAGTGTATAATATAAGTCCCAAATTAAATTTAGATTTTTTGATCGAAACTTGCATTTCTAAAAGTTTCATAGAATCTGGTTTTCATATGATATTTTACATGGATTTCCATCATAACCATCCCTCTTAAAAAATATTAATGATCTGAAAAATCTTATATCATTTTAAATAGTCCCCAATTAAATTTGATTTTTTTGATCGAAACTAGTGTATAATATACTACGATTTTTGACCGAAACTTGCATTTCGAAAAGTTTCATAGAATCTAGTTTTCATATGATTTTTTGCATGGACTTCCATCATAACCTTCCCTCTTAAAATATATAAATGATCTGAAAAGTCTAGTATCATTTCAAATAGTCCCCAATTAAATTTGATTTTTTTGACCGAAACTAGTGTATAATGTACTGCGATTTTTTTACCGAAACTTGCATTTCGAAAAGTTTCATAGAATCTAGTTTTCAGATATTTTTTGCATGGACTTCCATCATAACCTTCCGTCTTAACATATATAAATGATCTAAAAAGTCTCGTATCATTTAAATAACCCCCAATTAAATTTGGTTTTTTTCCCGAAACTAGTGTATAATATACTTCGATTTTTGAACGAAACTTGCCTTTAGAAAAGTTTCATAGAATCTAATTTTCAGATGATTTTTTGCTAGGACTTCCATCATAACCTTCCCTCGTAAAATATGTAAATGATATTAGAAGTTTCATATCAATTTAAACAGTCCTCGATTTAATTTGATTTTTGACTGAAACTACTATTAACTAGTTTATAATATTTTTTGATTTTTTGATCGAAACATGCATATCGAAAAGTTTCATAGAATCAAGTTTTCAGATGATTTTTTTGCATGGACTTCCATCATAACCTTTCCTCTTAACATATATAAATGATCTCAAAAGTCTCGTATCATTTTAAAATAGTCCCCATTTATATTTTATTTTTTTGACCGATACTAGTGTATAATATACTACGATTTTTGACCGAAACTTGCATTTCGAAAAGTTTCATAGAATCTAGTTTTCAGATTATTTTTTGCAGGGAATTCCATCATAACCTTCCCTCGTAAAATATATAAATGATATTAGAAGTTTCGTATCATTTTGAACAGTCCCCGATTTAATTGTATTTATGACCGAGATTAGTATAAACTAGTGTACAATATATTTAGATTTTTTGATCGAAACTTGCATTTCTAAAAGTTTCATAGAATCTGGTTTTCATATGATTTTTTGCTTTGATTTCCATCATAACCATCCCTCTTAAAATATATTAATGATCTGAAAAATCTTGTATCATTTTAAATAGTCCCAAATTAAATTTGATTTTTTTGACCGAAACTAGTGTATAATATACTGCGATTTTTGACCGAAACTTGCATTTCGAAAAGTTTCATAGAATCTAGTTTTCATATGATTTTTTGCATGGACTTCCATCATAACCTTTCCTCTTAACATATATAAATGATCTCAAAAGTCTCGTATCATTTCAAATAGTCCCCATTTATATTTTATTTTTTTGACCGAAACTAGTGTATAATATACAACGATTTTTGACCGAAACAAGCATTTCGAAAAGTTTCATAGAATTTAATTTAACGATGATTTTTTGCATGGAATTCCATCATAACCTTCCCTCGTAAAATATATGAATGATATTAGAAGTTTCGTATCATTTCGAACAGTCCCCGATTTAATTGTATTTATGACCGAGATTAGTATAAACTAGTGTATAATATAAGTCCCAAATTAAATTTAGATTTTTTGATCGAAACTTGCATTTCTAAAAGTTTCATAGAATCTGGTTTTCATATGATATTTTGCATGGATTTCCATCGTAACCATCCCTCTTAAAAAATATTAATGATCTGAAAAATCTTATATCATTTTAAATAGTCCCCAATTAAATTTGATTTTTTTGATCGAAACTAGTGTATAATATACTACGATTTTTGACCGAAACTTGCATTTCGAAAAGTTTCATAGAATCTAGTTTTCATATGATTTTTTGCATGGACTTCCATCATAACCTTCCCTCTTAAAATATATAAATGATCTGAAAAGTCTAGTATCATTTCAAATAGTCCCCAATTAAATTTGATTTTTTTGACCGAAACTAGTGTATAATGTACTGCGATTTTTTTACCGAAACTTGCATTTCGAAAAGTTTCATAGAATCTAGTTTTCAGATATTTTTTGCATGGACTTCCATCATAACCTTCCGTCTTAACATATATAAATGATCTGAAAAGTCTCGTATCATTTAAATAACCCCCAATTAAATTTGGTTTTTTTCCCGAAACTAGTGTATAATATACTTCGATTTTTGAACGAAACTTGCCTTTAGAAAAGTTTCATAGAATCTAATTTTCAGATGATTTTTTGCTAGGACTTCCATCATAACCTTCCCTCGTAAAATATGTAAATGATATTAGAAGTTTCATATCAATTTAAACAGTCCTCGATTTAATTTGATTTTTGACTGAAACTACTATTAACTAGTTTATAATATTTTTTGATTTTTTGATCGAAACATGCATATCGAAAAGTTTCATAGAATCAAGTTTTCAGATGATTTTTTTGCATGGACTTCCATCATAACCTTTCCTCTTAACATATATAAATGATCTCAAAAGTCTCGTATCATTTTAAAATAGTCCCCATTTATATTTTATTTTTTTGACCGAAACTAGTGTATAATATACTACGATTTTTGACCGAAACTTGCATTTCGAAAAGTTTCATAGAATCTAGTTTTCAGATTATTTTTTGCAGGGAATTCCATCATAACCTTCCCTCGTAAAATATATAAATGATATTAGAAGTTTCGTATCATTTTGAACAGTCCCCGATTTAATTGTATTTATGACCGAGATTAGTATAAACTAGTGTACAATATATTTAGATTTTTTGATCGAAACTTGCCTTTCTAAAAGTTTCATAGAATCTGGTTTTCATATGATTTTTTGCTTTGATTTCCATCATAACCATCCCTCTTAAAATATATTAATGATCTGAAAAATCTTGTATCATTTTAAATAATCCCAAATTAAATTTGATTTTTTTGACCGAAACTAGTGTATAATATACTGCGATTTTTGACCGAAACTTGCATTTCGAAAAGTTTCATAGAATCTAGTTTTCATATGATTTTTTGCATGGACTTCCATCATAACCTTTCCTCTTAACATATATAAATGATCTCAAAAGTCTCGTATCATTTCAAATAGTCCCCATTTATATTTTATTTTTTTGACCGAAACTAGTGTATAATATACTACGATTTTTGACCGAAACCGTCATTTCGAAAAGTTTCATAGAATTTAATTTAGCGATGATTTTTTGCATGGAATTCCATCATAACCTTCCCTCGTAAAATATATAAATGATATTAGAAGTTTCGTATCATTTTGAACAGTCCCCGATTTAATTGTATTTATGACCGAGATTACTATAAACTAGTGTATAATATAAGTCCCAAATTAAATTTAGATTTTTTGATCGAAACTTGCATTTCTAAAAGTTTCATAGAATCTGGTTTTCATATGATTTTTTGCATGGATTTCCATCATAACCATCCCTCTTAAAAAATATTAATGATATGAAAAATCTTATATCATTTTAAATAGTCCCCAATTAAATTTGATTTTTTTGATCGAAACTAGTGTATAATATACTACGATTTTTGACCGAAACTTGCATTTCGAAAAGTTTCATAGAATCTAGTTTTCATATGATTTTTTGCATTGACTTCCATCATAACCTTCCCTCTTAAAATATATAAATGATCTGAAAAGTCTAGTATCATTTCAAATAGTCCCCAAATTAAATTTGATTTTTTTGACCGAAACTAGTGTATAATGTACTGCGATTTTTTTACCGAAACTTGCATTTCGAAAAGTTTCATAGAATCTAGTTTTCAGATATTTTTTGCATGGACTTCCATCATAACCTTCCGTCTTAACATATATAAATGATGTGAAAAGTCTCGTATCATTTAAAATAACCCCCAATTAAATTTGGTTTTTTTTCCCGAAACTAGTGTATAATATACTTCGATTTTTGAAGGAAACTTGCCTTTAGAAAAGTTTCATAGAATCTAATTTTCAGATGATTTTTTGCAAGGACTTCCATCATAACCTTCCCTCGTAAAATATGTAAATGATATTAGAAGTTTCATATCAATTTAAACAGTCCACGATTTAATATATTTAGATTTTTTGACCGAAACTTGCATTTCTAAAAGTTTCATAGAATCTGGTTTTCATATGATTTTTTGCTTTGATTTCCATCATAACCATCCCTCTTAAAATATATTAATGATCTGAAAAATCTTGTATCATTTTAAATAGTCCCCAATTAAATTTGATTTTTTTGACCGAAACTAGTGTATAATATACTGCGATTTTTGACCGAAACTTGCATTTCGAAAATTTTCATAGAATCTAGTTTTCATATGATTTTTTGCATGGACTTCCATCATAACCTTTCCTCTTAACATATATAAATGATATCAAAAGTGTCATATTATTTCAAATAGTCTCCATTTATATTTTATTTTTTTGACCGAAACTAGTGTATAATATACAGCGATTTTTGACCGAAAGTTGCATTTCGAAAAGTTTCATAGAATCTAATTTTCAGATGATTTTTTGCAGGGAATTCCATCATAACCTTCCCTCGTAAAATATATAAATGATATTAGAAGTTTCGTATCATTTTGAACAGTCCCCGATTTAATTGTATTTATGACCGAGATTAGTATAAACTAGTGTATAATATATTTAGATTTTTTCACCGAAACTTGCATTTTTAATAGTTTCATAGAATCTGGTTTTCATATGATTTTTTGCTTTGATTTCCATCATAACCATCCCTCTTAAAATATATTAATGATCTGAAAAATCTTGTATCATTTTAAATAGTCCCCAATTAAATTTGATTTTTTTGACCGAAACTAGTGTATAATATACTGCGATTTTTGACCGAAACATGCATTTCGAAAAGTTTCATACAAACTAGTTTTCATATGATTTTTTGCATGGACTTCCATCATAACCTTTCCTCTTAACATATATAAATGATCTCAAAAGTCTCGTATTATTTCAAATAGTCTCCATTTATATTTTATTTTTTTGACCGAAAGTAGTGTATAATATACAGCGATTTTTGACCGAAACTTCCATTTCGAAAAGTTTCATTGAATTTAATTTTCAGATCATTTTTTGCTTGGAATTCCATCATAACCTTCCCTCGTAAAATATATAAATGATATTAGAAGTTTCGTATCATTTCGAACAGTCCCCGATTTAATTGTATTTATGACCGAGATTAGTATAAACTAGTGTATAATATATTTAGATTATTTGACCGAAACTTGCATTTCTAAAAGTTTCATAGAATCTGGTTTTCATATGATTTTTTGCATGGATTTCCATCATAACCATCCCTCTTAAAATATTTTAATGATCTGAAAAATCTTATATCATTTTAAATAGTCCCCAATTAAATTTGATTTTTTTGACCAAAACTAGTTGTATAATATACTCCGATTTTTCACCGAAACTTGCATTTCGAAAAGTTTCATAGAATCTAGTTTTCATATGATTTTTTGCATGCACTTCCATCATAATCTTCCCTCTTAAAATATATAAATGATCTGAAAAGTCTCATATCATTTCAAATAGTCCCCAATTAAATTTAATGTTTTTGACCGAAACTAGTGTAGAATATACAACGATTTTTGACCGAAACTTCCATTTCGAAAAGTTTCATAGAATCTAATTTTCATATGATTTTTTTCATGGACTTCCATCATATCCTTCCCTTTTAACATACATAAATGATCTGAAAAAACTCTCGTATCATTTCAAATAGTCCCCAAATAAATTTGGTTTTTTTTACCGAAACAAGTGTATAATATACTACGATTTTTGACCGAAACTTGCATTTCGAAAAGTTTCATAGAATCTAATTTTCAGATGATTTTTTGTATGGACTTCCATCATAACCTTCCCTTGTAAAATATATAAATGCTATTAAAAGTTTCGTATCATTTCAAATAGTTCCTGATTTTATTTGATTTTTTACTGAATATAGAATAAACTAGTTTATAATATATTATGATTTTTTGACCGAAACATGTATTTCGAAAAGTTTCATAGAATCTAGTTTTCAGATGATTATTTTGCATGGACTTCCATCATAACCTTTCCACTTAACATACATAAATGATCAGAAAAGTCTCTATCATTTCAAATAGTCCCCAATGAAATTTGATTATTTTGACCGAAACTAGTGTATAATATACTGCAATTTTTGACCAAAACATGCATTTCGAAAAGTTTCATAAAATATAATTTTCAGATGATTTTTTGCATGGACAACCATCATAACCTTCCCGCGTAAAATATATAAATGTTATCAAAAGTTTCGTATCATTTCGAACAACCCCCGATTTAATTTGATTTATGACCGAGACTAGTATAAACTAGTGTATAATATATTAAGATTTTTTGACTGAAACTTGCATTTCGAAAAGTTTCATAGCATCTAGTTTTCATATGATTTTTTGCATGGAATTCCATCATAACCTTCCCTCTTAAAATATATAAATGATCTGAAAAGTCTCGTATCATTTCAAATAGTCCTCAATTAAATTTGATTTTTTAGACCGAAACATGCATTTCGAAAAGTTTCATAGAATCTAGTTTTCATATGATTTTTTGCATGGACTTCCATCATAACCTTTCCTCTTAACATATATAAATGATCTCAAAAGTCTCATATTATTTCAAATAGTCTCCATTTATATTTTATTTTTTTGACCGAAACTAGTGTATAATATACAGCGAATTTTGACCGAAAGTTGCATTTCGAAAAGTTTCATAGAATCTAATTTTCAGATGATTTTTTGCAGGAAATTCCATCATAACCTTCCCTCGTAAAATATATAAATGATATTAGAAGTTTCGTATCATTTTGAACAGTCCCCGATTTAATTGTATTTATGAACGAGATTAGTATAAACTAGTGTATAATATATTTAGATTTTTTCACCGAAACTTGCATTTCTAAAAGTTTCATAGAATCTGGTTTTCATATGATTTTTTGCTTTGATTTCCATCATAACCATCCCTCTTAAAATATATTAATGATCTGAAAAATCTTGTATCATTTTAAATAGTCCCCAATTAAATTTGATTTTTTTGACCGAAACTAGTGTATAATATACTGCGATTTTTGACCGAAACTTGCATTTCGAAAAGTTTCATTCAAAATACTTTTCATATGATTTTTTGCATGGACTTCCATCATAACCTTTCCTCTTAACATATATAAATGATCTCAAAAGTCTTGTATTATTTCAAATAGTCTCCAATTATATTTTATTTTTTTGACCGAAACTAGTGTATCATATACAACGATTTTTGACCGAAACTTCCATTTCGAAAAGTTTCATTGAATTTAATTTTCAGATCATTTTTCGCATGGAATTCCATCATAACCTTCCCTCGTAAAATATATAAATGATATTAGAAGTTTCGTATCATTTCGAACAGTCCCCGATTTAATTGTATTTATGACCGAGATTAGTATAAACTGGTGTATAATATATTTAGATTTTTTGATCGAAACTTGCATTTCTAAAAGTTTCATAGAATCTGGTTTTCATATGATTTTTTGCATGGACGTCCATCATAACCATCCCTCTTAAAATATTTTAATGATCTGAAAAATCTTATATCATTTTAAATAGTCCCCAATTAAATTTGATTTTTTTGACCAAAACTAGTTGTATAATATACTGCGATTTTTGACCGAAACTTGCATTTCGAAAAGGTTCATAGAATCTAGTTTTCATATGATTTTTTGCATGGACTTCCATCATAACCTTCCCTCTTAAAATATATAAATGATCTGAAAAGTCTCATATCATTTCAAATAGACCTCAATTAAATTTAATGTTTTTGACCGAAACTAGTGTAGATTATACAGCGATTTTTGACCGAAACATCCATTTCGAAAAGTTTCATAGAATCTAATTTTCATATGATTTTTTGCATGGACTTCCATCATATCCTTCCCTATTAATATACATAAATGATCTGAAAAAACTCTCGTATCATTTCAAATAGTCCCCAATTAAATTTGGTTTTTTTTTACCGAAACAAGTGTATAATATACTACGATTTTTGACCGAAACTTGCATTTCGAAAAGTTTCATAGAATCTAATTTTCAGATGATTTTTTGCCTGGACTTCCATCATATCCTTCCCTATTAACATACATAAATGATCTGAAAAAACTCTCGTATCATTTCAAATAGTCCCCAATTAAATTTGGTTTTTTTTTACCGAAACAAGTGTATAATATACTACGATTTTTGACCGAAACTTGCATTTCGAAAAGTTTCATAGAATCTAATTTTTAGATGATTTTTTGTATGGACTTCCATCATAACCTTCCCTTGTAAAATATATAAATGCTATTAAAAGTTTCGTATCATTTCAAATAGTTCCTGATTTTATTTGATTTTTTACTGAATATAGAATAAACTAGTTTATAATATATTATGATTTTTTGACCGAAACTTGTATTTCGATAAGTTTCAAAGAATCTAGTTTTCAGATGATTTTTTTGCATGGACTTCCATCATAACCTTTCCACTTAACATACATAAATGATCAGAAAAGTCTCTATCATTTCAAATAGTCCCCAATTAAATTTGATTTTTTTGACCGAAACTATTGTATAATATACTGCAATTTTTGACCGAAACATGCATTTCGAAAAGTTTCATAGAATATAATTTTCAGATGATTTTTTGCATAGACAACCATCATAACCTTCCCACGTAAAATATATAAATGTTATCAGAAGTTTCGTATCATTTCGAACAAACCCCGATTTAATTTGATTTATGACCGAGACTAGTATAAACTAGTGTATAATATATTAAGATTTTTTGACCGAAACTTACATTTCGAAAAGTTTCATAGCATCTAGTTTTCATATGATTTTTTGCATGGAATTCCATCATAACCTTCCCTCTTAAAATATATAAATGATCTGAAAAGTCTCGTATCATTTCAAATAGTCCTCAATAAAATTTGATTTTTTAGACCGAAACATGCATTTTGAAAAGTTTCATAGAATCTAGTTTTCATATGATTTTTTGCATGGACTTCCATCATAACCTTTCCTCTTAACATATATAAATGATCTCAAAAGTCTCATATTATTTCAAATAGTCTCCATTTATATTTTATTTTTTTGACCGAAACTAGTATATAATATACAGCGATTTTTGACCGAAAGTTGCATTTCGAAAAGTTTCATAGAATCTAATTTTCAGATGATTTTTTGCAGGGAATTCCATCATTACCTTCCCTCGTAAAATATATAAATGATATTAGAAGTTTCGTATCATTTCGAACAGTCCCCGATTTAATTGTATTTATGACCGAGATTAGTATAAACTGGTGTATAATATATTTAGATTTTTTGATCGAAACTTGCATTTCTAAAAGTTTCATAGAATCTGGTTTTCATATGATTTTTTGCATGGACGTCCATCATAACCATCCCTCTTAAAATATTTTAATGATCTGAAAAATCTTATATCATTTTAAATAGTCCCCAATTAAATTTGATTTTTTTGACCAAAACTAGTTGTATAATATACTGCGATTTTTGACCGAAACTTGCATTTCGAAAAGGTTCATAGAATCTAGTTTTCATATGATTTTTTGCATGGACTTCCATCATAACCTTCCCTCTTAAAATATATAAATGATCTGAAAAGTCTCATATCATTTCAAATAGACCTCAATTAAATTTAATGTTTTTGACCGAAACTAGTGTAGATTATACAGCGATTTTTGACCGAAACATCCATTTCGAAAAGTTTCATAGAATCTAATTTTCATATGATTTTTTGCATGGACTTCCATCATATCCTTCCCTATTAATATACATAAATGATCTGAAAAAACTCTCGTATCATTTCAAATAGTCCCCAATTAAATTTGGTTTTTTTTTACCGAAACAAGTGTATAATATACTACGATTTTTGACCGAAACTTGCATTTCGAAAAGTTTCATAGAATCTAATTTTCAGATGATTTTTTGCCTGGACTTCCATCATATCCTTCCCTATTAACATACATAAATGATCTGAAAAAACTCTCGTATCATTTCAAATAGTCCCCAATTAAATTTGGTTTTTTTTTACCGAAACAAGTGTATAATATACTACGATTTTTGACCGAAACTTGCATTTCGAAAAGTTTCATAGAATCTAATTTTTAGATGATTTTTTGTATGGACTTCCATCATAACCTTCCCTTGTAAAATATATAAATGCTATTAAAAGTTTCGTATCATTTCAAATAGTTCCTGATTTTATTTGATTTTTTACTGAATATAGAATAAACTAGTTTATAATATATTATGATTTTTTGACCGAAACTTGTATTTCGAAAAGTTTCATAGAATCTAGTTTTCAGATGATTATTTTGCATGGACTTCCATCATAACCTTTCCACTTAACATACATAAATGATCATAAAAGTCTCTATCATTTCAAATAGTCCCCAATGAAATTTGATTATTTTGACCGAAACTAGTGTATAATATACTACAATTTTTGACCAAAACATGCATTTCGAAAAGTTTCATAGAATATAATTTTCAGATGATTTTTTGCATAGACAACCATCATAACCTTCCCACGTAAAATATATAAATGTTATCAGAAGTTTCGTATCATTTCGAACAAACCCCGATTTAATTTGATTTATGACCGAGACTAGTATAAACTAGTGTATAATATATTAAGATTTTTTGACCGAAACTTACATTTCGAAAAGTTTCATAGCATCTAGTTTTCATATGATTTTTTGCATGGAATTCCATCATAACCTTCCCTCTTAAAATATATAAATGATCTGAAAAGTCTCGTATCATTTCAAATAGTCCTCAATAAAATTTGATTTTTTAGACCGAAACATGCATTTTGAAAAGTTTCATAGAATCTAGTTTTCATATGATTTTTTGCATGGACTTCCATCATAACCTTTCCTCTTAACATATATAAATGATCTCAAAAGTCTTGTATTATTTCAAATAGTCTCCAATTATATTTTATTTTTTTGACCGAAACTAGTGTATCATATACAACGATTTTTGACCGAAACTTCCATTTCGAAAAGTTTCATTGAATTTAATTTTCAGATCATTTTTCGCATGGAATTCCATCATAACCTTCCCTCGTAAAATATATAAATGATATTAGAAGTTTCGTATCATTTCGAACAGTCCCCGATTTAATTGTATTTATGACCGAGATTAGTATAAACTGGTGTATAATATATTTAGATTTTTTGACCGAAACTTGCATTTCTAAAAGTTTCATAGAATCTGGTTTTCATATGATTTTTTGCATGGATGTCCATCATAACCATACCTCTTAAAATATTTTAATGATCTGAAAAATCTTATATCATTTTAAATAGTCCCCAATTAAATTTGATTTTTTTGACCAAAACTAGTTGTATAATATACTGCGATTTTTGACCGAAACTTGCATTTCGAAAAGGTTCATAGAATCTAGTTTTCATATGATTTTTTGCATGGACTTCCATCATAACCTTCCCTCTTAAAATATATAAATGATCTGAAAAGTCTCATATCATTTCAAATAGCCCTCAATTAAATTTAATGTTTTTGACCGAAACTAGTGTAGATTATACAACGATTTTTGACCGAAACATCCATTTCGAAAAGTTTCATAGAATCTAATTTTCATATGATTTTTTGCATGGACTTCCATCATATCCTTCCCTATTAACATACATAAATGATCTGAAAAAACTCTCGTATCATTTCAAATAGTCCCCAATTAAATTTGGTTTTTTTTGACCGAAACAAGTGTATAATATACTACGATTTTTGACCGAAACTTGCATTTCGAAAAGTTTCATAGAATCTAATTTTCAGATGATTTTTTGTATGGACTTCCATCATAACCTTCCCTTGTAAAATATATAAATGCTATTAAAAGTTTCGTATCATTTCAAATAGTTCCTGATTTTATTTGATTTTTTACTGAAACTAGAATAAACTAGTTTATAATATATTATGATTTTTTGACCGAAACTTGTATTTCAAAAAGTTTCATAGAATCTAGTTTTCAGATGATTTTTTTGCATGGACTTCCATCATAACCTTTCCACTTAACATACATAAATGATCAGAAAAGTCTCTATCATTTCAAATAGTCCCCAATGAAATTTGATTATTTTGACCGAAACTAGTGTATAATATACTGCAATTTTTGACCGAAACATGCATTTCGAAAAGTTTCATAGAATATAATTTTCAGATGATTTTTTGCATGGACAACCATCATAACCTTCCCGCATAAAATATATAAATGTTATCAGAAGTTTCGTAACATTTAGAACAACCCCCGATTTAATTTGATATATGACCGAGACTAGTTTAAACTAGTGTATAATATATTAAGATTTTTTGACCGAAACTTGAATTTCGAAAAGTTTCATAGCATCTAGTTTTCATATGATTTTTTGCATGGAATTCCATCAAAACCTTCCCTCTTAAAATATATAAATGATCTGAAAAGTCTCGTATCATTTCAAATAGTCCTCAATAAAATTTGATTTTTTAGACCGAAACATGCATTTTGAAAAGTTTCATAGAATCTAGTTTTCATATGATTTTTTGCATGGACTTCCATCATAACCTTTCCTCTTAACATATATAAATGATCTCAAAAGTCTCATATTATTTCAAATAGTCTCCATTTATATTTTATTTTTTTGACCGAAACTAGTGTATAATATACAACGATTTTTGACCGAAAGTTGCATTTCGAAAAGTTTCATAGAATCTAATTTTCAGATGATTTTTTGCAGGGAATTCCATCATAACCTTCCCTCGTAAAATATATAAATGATATTAGAAGTTTCGTATCATTTTGAACAGTCCCCGATTTAATTGTATTTATGAACGAGATTAGTATAAACTAGTGTATAATATATTTAGATTTTTTCACCGAAACTTGCATTTCTAAAAGTTTCATAGAATCTGGTATTTATATGATTTTTTGCTTTGATTTCCATCATAACCATCCCTCTTAAAATATATTAATGATCTGAAAAATCTTGTATCATTTTAAATAGTCCCCAATTAAATTTGATTTTTTTGACCGAAACTAGTGTATAATATACTGCGATTTTTGACCGAAACTTGCATTTCGAAAAGTTTCATAGAATCTAATTTTCAGATGATTTTTTGTATGGACTTCCATCATAACCTTCCCTTGTAAAATATATAAATGCTATTAAAAGTTTCGTATCATTTCAAATAGTTCCTGATTTTATTTGATTTTTTACTGAAACTAGAATAAACTAGTTTATAATATATTATGATTTTTTGACCGAAACTTGTATTTCAAAAAGTTTCATAGAATCTAGTTTTCAGATGATTTTTTTGCATGGACTTCCATCATAACCTTTCCAATTAACATACATAAATGATCAGAAAAGTCTCTATCATTTCAAATAGTCCCCAATGAAATTTGATTATTTTGACCGAAACTAGTGTATAATATACTGCAATTTTTGACCGAAACATGCATTTCGAAAAGTTTCATAGAATATAATTTTCAGATGATTTTTTGCATGGACAACCATCATAACCTTCCCGCATAAAATATATAAATGTTATCAGAAGTTTCGTATCATTTAGAACAACCCCCGATTTAATTTGATATATGACTGAGACTAGTTTAAACTAGTGTATAATATATTAAGATTTTTTGACCGAAACTTGCATTTCGAAAAGTTTCATAGCATCTAGTTTTCATATGATTTTTTGCATGGAATTCCATCATAACCTTCCCTCTTAAAATATATAAATGATCTGAAAAGTCTCGTATCATTTCAAATAGTCCTCAATTAAATTTGATTTTTTTGACCGAAACATGCATTTCGAAAAGTTTCATAGAATCTAGTTTTCAGAAGAATTTTTTGCATGGACTTCCATCATAACATTTCCTCTTAACATATATAAATGATCGAAAAAGTCTCGTAATATTTCAAATAGTCCCCATTATATCTTAATTTTTTGACCGAAACTTGTGTATAATATACTACGATTTTTGAACGAAACTTTGCATTTCGAGAAGTTTCATAGAATCTAATTTATAGATGATTTTTTTTCATGGAATTCCATCATAACCTTCCCTCGTAAAATATATAAATGTTATTAGAAGTTTTGTATCATTTCGAACAGTTCCCGATTTAATTTGATTTATGACCGAGACTAGTATAAACTAGTGTATAATATATTTAGATTTTTTGAACGAAACATGCATTTCTAAAAGTTTCATAGAATTTGGTTTTCATATGATTTTTTGCATGGACATCCATCATAACCTTCCCTCTTAAAATATATTAATGATCTGAAAAATCTCGTATCATTTTAAATAGTCCCCAATTAAATTTGATTTTTTTGACCGAAACTAGTGCATAATATACTGCGATTTTTTACCAAAACTTGGATTTCGAAAGTTTCATAGAATCTAGTTTTCATATGATTTTTTGACTGGACTTCCACAATAACCTTCCCTCTTCAAATATATAAATTATATAAAAAGTCTCATATCATTTCAAATAATCCCCAATTAAATTTGATTTTTTTAATCGAAACTAGTGTATAATATACTACGATTTTTGACAGAAACGTGCATTTCGAAAAGTTTCATAGAATATTGTTTTCAGATGATTTTTTTGAATGGACTTCCATCATAACCTTTCCTCTTAACATATATAAATGATCTGAAAAGTCTCGTATCATTTCAAATAGTCCCCATTTATATTTTATTTTTTTGACCGAAACTAGTGTATAATATACTACGATTTTTGACCGAAACTTGCATTTCGAAAAGTTTCATAGAATCTAATTTTCAGATGATTTTTTGCATGGAATTCCATCAAAACATTTCCTCGTAAAATATATAAATGATATTATTATATTCGTATCATTTCGAACAGTCCCCGATTTAATTTTTTTAATTTTCGAAACTAGTATAAACAAGTGTATAATATATTTAGATTTTTTGACCGAAACATGCATTTCGAAAAGTTTCAGAGAATCTACTTTCAGATTATTTTTTGCATGGACTTCCATCATAACCTTCCCTCTTAAAATATATAAATGATCTGATAAATCTCGTATCATTTTTAATAGTCACCAATTAAATTTGATTTTTTTTTACCGAAACTAGTGTATAATATACAACGATTTTTGACCGAAACTTGCATTTCGAAAAGTTTCATAGAATCTAATTTTCAGATGATTTTTTGCATGGACTTCCATCATAACCTTCCCTCGTAAAATATATAAATGATATTAGAAGTTTCGTATCAATTGGAATAGTCCACAATTTAATTTGATTTTGGACCGAAACTACTATTAACTAGTGTATAATATATTATGATTTTTTGACCGAAACATGCATTTCGAAAAGTTTCATAGAATCTAGTTTTCAGAAGAATTTTTTGCATGGACTTCCATCATAACCTTTCCTCTTAACATATATAAATTATCACAAAAGTCTCGTAGCATTTCAAATAGTCCCCATTATATTTTATCTTTTTGACCGAAACTTGTGTATAATATACTACGATTTTTGACCGAAACATTGCATTTCGAAAAGTTTCATAGAATCTAATTTATAGATGATTTTTTTTCATGGAATTCCATCATAACCTTCCCTTGTAAAATATATAAATGATATTAGAAGTTTGGTATCATTTCGAACAGTCCCCGATTTAATTTGATTTATGACCGAGACTAGTATAAACTAGTGTATAATAAATTTAGATTTTTTGACCGAAACATGCATTTCTAAAAGTTTCATAGAATTTGGTTTTCATATGATTTTTTGCTTGGAATTCCATCATAACCTTCCTTCTTAAAATTTATTAATGATCTGAAAAATCTCGTATCATTTTAAATAGTCCCCAATTAAATTTGATTTTTTTGACCGAAACTAGTGTATAATATACAGCGATTATTTACCAAAACTTGGATATCGAAAGTTTCATAGAATCTTGTTTTCATATGATTTTTTGACTGGACTTCCATAATAACCTTCCCTCTTCAAATATATAAATGATCTAAAAAGTCTCATCATAACTTATCCTCTTAACATTTATAAATGATCGCAAAAGTCTCGTATCATTTCAAATTGTCCCCATTTATATTTTATTAATTGACCGAAACTAGTGTATAATATACTACGATTTTTGACCGAAACTTGCATTTTGAAAAGTTTCATAGAATCTAATTTTCAGATGATTTTTTGCATGGAATTCCATCATAACATTTCCTCGTAAAATATATAAATGATATTATAATATTCGTATCATTTCGAACAGTCCTCGATTTATTTATTTTTATTTTCGAAACTAGTATAAACAAGTGTATAATATATTTAGATTTTTTGACTGAAACATGCATTTCGAAAAGTTTCAGAGAATCTAGTTTCAGATTATTTTTTGCATGGACTTCCATCATAACCTTCCCTCTTAAAATATATTAATGATCTGATAAATCTCGTATCATTTTAAATAGTCACCAATTAAATTTGATTTTTTTTACCGAAACTAGTGTATAATATACAACGAATTTTGACCGAAACTTGCATTTCGAAAAGTTTCATAGAATCTAATTTTCAGATGATTTTTTGCATGGACTTCCATCATATCCTTCCCTCTTAACATACATAAATGATCTGAAAAATCTCATATCATTTCAAATAGTCCCCAATTAATTTTTTTTTTTACCGAAACTAGTGTATAATATACTACGATTTTTGACCGAAACTTGCATTTCGAAAAGTTTCATAGAATCTAATTTTCAGATGATTTTTTGTATGGACTTTCATCATAACCTTCCCTTGTCAAATATATAAATGTTATTAGAAGTTTCGTATCATTTCGAACAGTTCCTGATTTTATTTGATTTTTTACCGAAATTAGTATAAACTAGTTTATAATATATTATGATTTTTTGATTGAAACATGCATTTCGAAAATTTTCATAGAATCTAGTTTTCGGATGATTTTTGTGCATTGACTTCCATCATAGTCTTTTCTCTTAACTTACATAAATGATCAGAAAAGCCTCTATCATTTCAAAAGTCCCCAATTAAATTGATTTTTTTGACCAAAACTAGTGTATAATATACTGCAATTTTTGACAGAAACTTGCATTTCGAAAAGTTTCATAGAATCTAGTTTTCAGATGATTTTTTGCATTGACTTCCATCATAACCTTCCCTCTTAACATATTTAAATGATATGAAAAGTCTCGTATCATTTCAAATAGTCTCCAATTAAATTTTATTTTTTGATCGAAACTAGTGTATAATATACTACGATTTTTGACTAAAACTTGCATTTCGAAAAGTTTCATAGAATCTATTTTTCAGTTAATTTTTTTTTGCATTGAATTCCATCATAACCTTCCCTCTTAACATATTTAAATGATCTGAAAAGTCTCGTTTCATATTATATAGTCCCCAATTAAATTTGATTTTTTTGACCGAAACTAGAGTATAATATACTATGTTTTTTGACTGAAACTTGCATTTCTAAAAGTTTCATACAATCTAATTTCAGATGAAGTTTCGTATAAATGATATTAGAAGTTTAGTATCAATTCAAACATTCCATAATTTAATTTAATTTTTGACCAAAATTACTATTAACTATTGTATAATATATTATGATTTTTTGACCGAAACATGCATTTCGAAAAGTTTCATAGAATCTGGTTTTCATATGATTTTTTGCATGGACTTCCATCATAAGCTTCCCTCTTAAAATTTATAAATGATATGAAAAGTCTCGTATATTTTCAAATAGTCCTCAATTAAATTTGATATTTTTGACTGAAACTAGTGTATAAAATACTGCGATTTTTGACCCAAACTTGCATTTCAAATAGTTTCATAGAATCTAGTTTTCATATGATTTTTGCATGGACTCCTATCATAACCTTCCCTCTTAAAATATATAAATGATCTGAAAAGTATCGTATCATTTCAAATAGTCCCCAATTAAATTTGATTTTTTTGACCGAAATTTGTGTATAATATTCAGTAAATTTTGACCGAAACTAGCATTTCGAAAAGTTTCATAGAATCTAATTTTCATATGATTTTTTGCATGGACTTCCATCATATCCTTCCCTTTTAACATACATAAATGATCTGAAAAAACTCTCGTATCATTTCAAATAGTCCCCAATTAAATTTGGTTTTTTTTTACCGAAACAAGTGTATAATATACTACGATTTTTGACCGAAACTTGCATTTCGAAAAGTTTCATAGAATCTAATTTTCAGATGATTTTTTGTATGGACTTCCATCATAACCTTCCCTTGTAAAATATATAAATGCTATTAAAAGTTTCGTATCATTTCAAATAGTTCCTGATTTTATTTGATTTTTTACTGAATATAGAATAAACTAGTTTATAATATATTATGATTTTTTGACCGAAACATGTATTTCGAAAAGTTTCATAGAATCTAGTTTTCAGATGATTATTTTGCATGGACTTCCATCATAACCTTTCCACTTAACATACATAAATGATCAGAAAAGTCTCTATCATTTCAAATAGTCCCCAATGAAATTTGATTATTTTGACCGAAACTAGTGTATAATATACTGCAATTTTTGACCAAAACATGCATTTCGAAAAGTTTCATAGAATATAATTTTCAGATGATTTTTTGCATAGACAACCATCATAACCTTCCCACGTAAAATATATAAATGTTATCAGAAGTTTCGTATCATTTCGAACAAACCCCGATTTAATTTGATTTATGACCGAGACTAGTATAAACTAGTGTATAATATATTAAGATTTTTTGACCGAAACTTACATTTCGAAAAGTTTCATAGCATCTAGTTTTCATATGATTTTTTGCATGGAATTCCATCATAACCTTCCCTCTTAAAATATATAAATGATCTGAAAAGTCTCGTATCATTTCAAATAGTCCTCAATAAAATTTGATTTTTTAGACCGAAACATGCATTTTGAAAAGTTTCATAGAATCTAGTTTTCATATGATTTTTTGCATGGACTTCCATCATAACCTTTCCTCTTAACATATATAAATGATCTCAAAAGTCTCATATTATTTCAAATAGTCTCCATTTATATTTTATTTTTTTGACCGAAACTAGTGTATAATATACAGCGATTTTTGACCGAAAGTTGCATTTCGAAAAGTTTCATAGAATCTAATTTTCAGATGATTTTTTGCAGGGAATTCCATCATAACCTTCCCTCGTAAAATATATAAATGATATTAGAAGTTTCGTATCATTTTGAACAGTCCCCGATTTAATTGTATTTATGAACGAGATTAGTATAAACTAGTGTATAATATATTTAGATTTTTTCACCGAAACTTGCATTTCTAAAAGTTTCATAGAATCTGGTATTTATATGATTTTTTGCTTTGATTTCCATCATAACCATCCCTCTTAAAATATATTAATGATCTGAAAAATCTTGTATCATTTTAAATAGTCCCCAATTAAATTTGATTTTTTTGACCGAAACTAGTGTATAATATACTGCGATTTTTGACCGAAACTTGCATTTCGAAAAGTTTCATAGAATCTAATTTTCAGATGATTTTTTGTATGGACTTCCATCATAACCTTCCCTTGTAAAATATATAAATGCTATTAAAAGTTTCGTATCATTTCAAATAGTTCCTGATTTTATTTGATTTTTTACTGAAACTAGAATAAACTAGTTTATAATATATTATGATTTTTTGACCGAAACTTGTATTTCAAAAAGTTTCATAGAATCTAGTTTTCAGATGATTTTTTTGCATGGACTTCCATCATAACCTTTCCACTTAACATACATAAATGATCAGAAAAGTCTCTATCATTTCAAATAGTCCCCAATGAAATTTGATTATTTTGACCGAAACTAGTGTATAATATACTGCAATTTTTGACCGAAACATGCATTTCGAAAAGTTTCATAGAATATAATTTTCAGATGATTTTTTGCATGGACAACCATCATAACCTTCCCGCATAAAATATATAAATGTTATCAGAAGTTTCGTATCATTTAGAACAACCCCCGATTTAATTTGATATATGACCGAGACTAGTTTAAACTAGTGTATAATATATTAAGATTTTTTGACCGAAACTTGCATTTCGAAAAGTTTCATAGCATCTAGTTTTCATATGATTTTTTGCATGGAATTCCATCATAACCTTCCCTCTTAAAATATATAAATGATCTGAAAAGTCTCGTATCATTTCAAATAGTCCTCAATTAAATTTGATTTTTTTGACCGAAACATGCATTTCGAAAAGTTTCATAGAATCTAGTTTTCAGAAGAATTTTTTGCATGGACTTCCATCATAACATTTCCTCTTAACATATATAAATGATCGAAAAAGTCTCGTAATATTTCAAATAGTCCCCATTATATCTTAATTTTTTGACCGAAACTTGTGTATAATATACTACGATTTTTGAACGAAACTTTGCATTTCGAGAAGTTTCATAGAATCTAATTTATAGATGATTTTTTTCATGGAATTCCATCATAACCTTCCCTCGTAAAATATATAAATGTTATTAGAAGTTTTGTATCATTTCGAACAGTTCCCGATTTAATTTGATTTATGACCGAGACTAGTATAAACTAGTGTATAATATATTTAGATTTTTTGACCGAAACATGCATTTCTAAAAGTTTCATAGAATTTGGTTTTCATATGATTTTTTGCATGGACATCCATCATAACCTTCCCTCTTAAAATATATTAATGATCTGAAAAATCTCGTATCATTTTAAATAGTCCCCAATTAAATTTGATTTTTTTGACCGAAACTAGTGCATAATATACTGCGATTTTTTACCAAAACTTGGATTTCGAAAGTTTCATAGAATCTAGTTTTCATATGATTTTTTGACTGGACTTCCACAATAACCTTCCCTCTTCAAATATATAAATTATATAAAAAGTCTCATATCATTTAAAATAATCCCCAATTAAATTTGATTTTTTTAATCGAAACTAGTGTATAATATACTACGATTTTTGACAGAAACGTGCATTTCGAAAAGTTTCATAGAATATTGTTTTCAGATGATTTTTTTGAATGGACTTCCATCATAACCTTTCCTCTTAACATATATAAATGATCTGAAAAGTCTCGTATCATTTCAAATAGTCCCCATTTATATTTTATTTTTTTGACCGAAACTAGTGTATAATATACTACGATTTTTGACCGAAACTTGCATTTCGAAAAGTTTCATAGAATCTAATTTTCAGATGATTTTTTGCATGGAATTCCATCAAAACATTTCCTCGTAAAATATATAAATGATATTATTATATTCGTATCATTTCGAACAGTCCCCGATTTAATTTTTTTAATTTTCGAAACTAGTATAAACAAGTGTATAATATATTTAGATTTTTTGACCGAAACATGCATTTCGAAAAGTTTCATAGAATCTAGTTTCAGATTATTTTTTGCATGGACTTCCATCATAACCTTCCCTCTTAAAATATATAAATGATCTGATAAATCTCGTATCATTTTTAATAGTCACCAATTAAATTTGATTTTTTTTTACCGAAACTAGTGTATAATATACAACGATTTTTGACCGAAACTTGCATTTCGAAAAGTTTCATAGAATCTAATTTTCAGATGATTTTTTGCATGGACTTCCATCATAACCTTCCCTCGTAAAATATATAAATGATATTAGAAGTTTCGTATCAATTGGAATAGTCCACAATTTAATTTGATTTTGGACCGAAACTACTATTAAATAGTGTATAATATATTATGATTTTTTGACCGAAACATGCATTTCGAAAAGTTTCATAGAATCTAGTTTTCAGAAGAATTTTTTGCATGGACTTCCATCATAACCTTTCCTCTTAACATATATAAATTATCACAAAAGTCTCGTAGCATTTCAAATAGTCCCCATTATATTTTATCTTTTTGACCGAAACTTGTGTATAATATACTACGATTTTTGACCGAAACATTGCATTTCGAAAAGTTTCATAGAATCTAATTTATAGATGATTTTTTTTCATGGAATTCCATCATAACCTTCCCTTGTAAAATATATAAATGATATTAGAAGTTTGGTATCATTTCGAACAGTCCCCGATTTAATTTGATTTATGACCGAGACTAGTATAAACTAATGTATAATAAATTTAGATTTTTTGACCGAAACATGCATTTCTAAAAGTTTCATAGAATTTGGTTTTCATATGATTTTTTGCTTGGAATGCCATCATAACCTTCCTTCTTAAAATATATTAATGATCTGAAAAATCTCGTATCATTTTAAATAGTCCCCAATTAAATTTGATTTTTTTGACCGAAACTAGTGTATAATATACAGCGATTATTTACCAAAACTTGGATATCGAAAGTTTCATAGAATCTTGTTTTCATATGATTTTTTGACTGGACTTCCATAATAACCTTCCCTCTTCAAATATATAAATGATCTAAAAAGTCTCATCATAACCTATCCTCTTAACATTTATAAATGATCGCAAAAGTCTCGTATCATTTCAAATTGTCCCCATTTATATTTTATTAATTGACCGAAACTAGTGTATAATATACTACGATTTTTGACCGAAACTTGCATTTTGAAAAGTTTCATAGAATCTAATTTTCAGATGATTTTTTGCATGGAATTCCATCATAACATTTCCTCGTAAAATATATAAATGATATTATAATATTCGTATCATTTCGAACAGTCCTCGATTTATTTATTTTTATTTTCGAAACTAGTATAAACAAGTGTATAATATATTTAGATTTTTTGACCGAAACATGCATTTCGAAAAGTTTCAGAGAATCTAGTTTCAGATTATTTTTTGCATGGACTTCCATCATAACCTTCCCTCTTAAAATATATTAATGATCTGATAAATCTCGTATCATTTTAAATAGTCACCAATTAAATTTGATTTTTTTTTACCGAAACTAGTGTATAATATACAACGAATTTTGACCGAAACTTGCATTTCGAAAATTTTCATAGAATCTAATTTTCAGATGATTTTTTGCATGGACTTCCATAATATCCTTCCCTCTTAACATACATAAATGATCTGAAAAATCTCATATCATTTCAAATAGTCCCCAATTAATTTTTTTTTTTACCGAAACTAGTGTATAATATACTACGATTTTTGACCGAAACTTGCATTTCGAAAAGTTTCATAGAATCTAATTTTCAGATGATTTTTTGTATGGACTTTCATCATAACCTTCCCTTGTCAAATATATAAATGTTATTAGAAGTTTCGTATCATTTCGAACAGTTCCTGATTTTATTTGATTTTTTACCGAAATTAGTATAAACTAGTTTATAATATATTATGATTTTTTGATCGAAACATGCATTTCGAAAATTTTCATAGAATCTAGTTTTCGGATGATTTTTGTGCATTGACTTCCATCATAGTCTTTTCTCTTAACTTACATAAATGATCAGAAAAGCCTCTATCATTTCAAAAGTCCCCAATTAAATTTGATTTTTTTGACCAAAACTAGTGTATAATATACTGCAATTTTTGACAGAAACTTGCATTTCGAAAAGTTTCATAGAATCTAGTTTTCAGATGATTTTTTGCATTGACTTCCATCATAACCTTCCCTCTTAACATATTTAAATGATATGAAAAGTCTCGTATCATTTCAAATAGTCTCCAATTAAATTTTATTTTTTGATCGAAACTAGTGTATAATATACTACGATTTTTGACTAAAACTTGCATTTCGAAAAGTTTCATAGAATCTATTTTTCAGTTAATTTTTTTTTGCATTGAATTCCATCATAACCTTCCCTCTTAACATATTTAAATGATCTGAAAAGTCTCGTTTCATATTATATAGTCCCCAATTAAATTTGATTTTTTTGACCGAAACTAGAGTATAATATACTATGATTTTTGACTGAAACTTGCATTTCTAAAAGTTTCATACAATCTAATTTCAGATGAAGTTTCGTATAAATGATATTAGAAGTTTAGTATCAATTCAAACATTCCATAATTTAATTTAATTTTTGACCAAAATTACTATTAACTATTGTATAATATATTATGATTTTTTGACCGAAACATGCATTTCGAAAAGTTTCATAGAATCTGGTTTTCATATGATTTTTTGCATGGACTTCCATCATAAGCTTCCCTCTTAAAATTTATAAATGATATGAAAAGTCTCGTATATTTTCAAATAGTCCTCAATTAAATTTGATATTTTTGACTGAAACTAGTGTATAAAATACTGCGATTTTTGACCCAAACTTGCATTTCAAATAGTTTCATAGAATCTAGTTTTCATATGATTTTTGCATGGACTCCTATCATAACCTTCCCTCTTAAAATATATATATGATCTGAAAAGTATCGTATCATTTCAAATAGTCCCCAATTAAATTTGATTTTTTTGACCGAAATTTGTGTATAATATTCAGTAAATTTTGACCGAAACTAGCATTTCGAAACGTTTCATAGAATCTAATTTTCAGATGATTTTTTGTCTGGACTTCCATCATAACCTTCCCTCTTAACATATATAAATGATCTGAAAACTCTCGTATCATTTCAAATATTCCCCAACTAAATTTGATTTTTTTAACCGAAACTAGTGTATAATATACTACGATTTTTTTACCAAAACTTGCATTTCGAAAAGTTTTATAGAATCAAATTTTCAGATGATTTTTTGAATTGACTTCCATCATAAACATCCCTTTTAACATATATAAATGATCTGAAATGTCTCGTATCATTTCAAATAGTCCCCAGTTAAATTTGATTTTTTTGACCGAAACTAGTGTATAACATACAACGATTTTTGACCGAAACTTGCATTTCGAAAAGTTTCATTGAATCTAATTTTCAAACTATTTTTTGCTTGGACTTCCAACATAACCTTCCCTCGTAAAATATATAAATGATATTATAAGTTTCGTATCAATTCGAAAAGTCCCCGATTTAATTTGATTTTTGACCGAAACTAGTATTAACTAGTTATAATATATTATGATTTTATGACCGAAACATGCATTTCGAAAAGTTTCATAGAATCTAGTTTGCATATGATTTTTTTACATGGACTTCCATCATAACCTTTCCTCTTAACATATATAAATTATCTGAAAAGTCTCGTATCATTTCAAATAGTCCCCATTTAAATTTTATTTTTTAGACCGAAACTAGTGTATAATATGCAACGATTTTTGACCGAAACTTGCATTTCGAAAAGTTTCATAAAATCTTATTTTCAGATGATTTTTTGCATGGACAACCATCATAACTTCCCTCGTCAAAAATATAAATGATATTAGATGTTTTGTATCATTTCTAACAGTCCCCGATTTAATTTGATTTATGACCGAGACCTAGTATAAACTAGTGTATAATATATTAAGATTTTTTGACCGAAACTTGCATCTCGAAAAGTTTCATAGAATCTAGTTTTCATATGATTTTTTGCATGGAATTCCATCATAACCTTCCCTCATAAAATATATAAATGATCTGAAAAGTATCGTATCATTTTAAATAGTCCCCAATTAAATTTTATTTTTTTGACTAAAACTAGTTTATAATATACTGCAATTTTTGACCGAAACTTGCATTTCTAAAAAAGTTTCATAGAATCTAGTTTTCATATGATTTTTGGCATGGACTTCCATCATAACCTTCCATCTTAACATATATAAATGATCTGAAAAGTCTCGTATCATTTCAAATAATCCTCAATTAAATTTGATTTTGTTGACCGAAACTTGTGTATAATATACTACGATTTTTGACCGAAACTTGCATTTCGAAAAGTTTCATAGAATCTAATTTTCAGATGATTTTTTGCATGGACTTCCATCATAACCTTCCCTCGTAAAATATATAAATGATATTAGAAGTTTAGTATCAATTTGAACATTCCATAATTTAATTTAATTTTTGACCAAAATTACTATTACCTATTGTATAATATATTATGATTTTTTGACTGAAACATGCATTTCGAAAAGTTTCATAGAATCTGGTTTTCATATGATTTTTTGCATGGACTTCCATCATAAGCTTCCCTCTTAAAATTTATAAATGATCTGAAAAGTCTGGTATCATTTCAAATTGTCCTCAATTAAATTTGATATTTTTGACCGAAACTAGTGTATAAAATACTGCGATTTTTGACCCAAACTTGCATTTCAAATAGTTTCATAGAATCTTATTTTCATATGATTTTTGCATGGACTTCTATCATAACCTTCCCTCTTAAAATATATAAATGATCTGAAAAGTATCGTTTCATTTCAAATAGTCCCTAATTAAATTTGATTTTTTTGACCGAAACTTGTGTATAATATTCAGTAAATTTTGACCGAAACTTGCATTTCGAAAAGTTTCATAGAATCTAATTTTCAGATGATTTTTTGCATGGACTCCCATCATAACCATACCTCTTAACATATATAAATGATATGAAAACTCTCGTATCATTTCAAATAGACCCCAATTAAATTTGAGTTTTTTAACCGAAACTAGTGTATAATATACTACGATTTTTTTACCAAAACTTGCATTTCGAAAAGTTTCAGAGAATCTAATTTTCAGATGATTTTTTTAAATGACTTCCATCATAACCTTCCCTTTTAACATATATAAATGATCTGAAATGTCTCGTATCATTTCAAATAGTCCCCAGTTAAATTTGATTTTTTTGACCGAAACTAGTGTATAACATAATACGATTTTTGACCGAAACTTGCATTTCGAAAAGTTTCATTGAATCTAAATTTCAGACTATTTTTTGCATGGACGTCCATCATAACCTTCCCTCGTAAAATATATAAATGATATTATAAGTTTCGTATCAATTCGAAAAGTCCCCGATTTAATTTGATTTTTGACCGAAACTAGTATTATGTAGTGTATAATATATTATGATTTTATGACCGAAACATGCATTTCGAAAAGTTTCATAGAATCTAGTTTTCATATGATTTATTTACAAGGACTTCCATCATAACCTTTCCTCTTAACATATATAAATTATCTGAAAAGTCTCGTATCATTTCAAATAGTCCCCATTTAAATTTTATTTTTTAGAGCGAAACTAGTGTATAATATACAACGATTTTTGACCGAAACTTGCATTTCGAAAAGTTTCATAAAATCTTATTTTCAGATGATTTTTTGCATGGACAACCATCATAACTTCCCTCGTAAAAACTATAAATGATATTAGAAGTTTTGTATCATTTCTAATAGTCCCCGATTTAATTTTATTTATGACCGAGACCTAGTATAAACTAGTGTATAATATATTAAGATTTTTTGACCGAAACTTGCATCTCGAAAAGTTTCATAGAATCTAGTTTTCATATGATTTTTTGCATGGAATTCCATCATAACCTTCCCTCATAAAATATATAAATGATCTGAAAAGTATCATATCATTTTAAATAGTCCCCAATTAAATTTTATTTTTTTGACTAAAACTAGTTTATAATATACTGCAATTTTTGACCGAAACTTGCATTTCTAAAAAAGTTTCATAGAATCTAGTTTTCATATGATTTTTGGCATGGACTTCCATCATAACCTTCCATCTTAACATATATAAATGATCTGAAAAGTCTCGTATCATTTCAAATAATCCTCAATTAAATTTGATTTTGTTGACCGAAACTTGTGTATAATATACTACGATTTTTGACCGAAACTTGCATTTCGAAAAGTTTCATAGAATTTAATTTTCAGATGATTTTTTGCATGGAATTCCATCATAACCTTCCCTCGTAAAATATATAAATGATATTAGAAGTTTAGTATCAATTCGAACATTCCATAATTTAATTTAATTTTTGACCAAAATTACTATTAACTATTGTATAATATATTATGATTTTTTGACCGAAACATGCATTTCGAAAAGTTTCATAGAATCTGGTTTTCATATGATTTTTTGCATGGACTTCCATCATAAGCTTCCCTCTTAAAATTTATAAATGATCTGAAAAGTCTCGTATCATTTCAAATTGTCCTCAATTAAATTTGATATTTTTGACCGAAACTAGTGTATAAAATACTGCGATTTTTGACCCAAACTTGCATTTCAAATAGTTTCATAGAATCTAGTTTTCATATGATTTTTGCATGGACTTCTATCATAACCTTCCCTCTTAAAATATATAAATGATCTGAAAAGTATCGTATCATTTCAAATAGTCCCTAATTAAATTTGATTTTTTTGACCGAAACTTGTGTATAATATTCAGTAAATTTTGACCGAAACTTGCATTTCGAAAAGTTTCATAGAATCTAATTTTCAGATGATTTTTTGCATGGACTTCCATCATAACCATACATCTTAACATATATAAATGATCTGAAAACTCTCGTATCATTTCAAATAGACCCCAATTAAATTTGAGTTTTTTAACCGAAACTAGTGTATAATATCCTACGATTTTTTTACCAAAACTTGCATTTCGAAAAGTTTCATAGAATCTAATTTTCAGATGATTTTTTGAAATGACTTCCATCATAACCTTCCCTTTTAACATATATAAATGATCTGAAATGTCTCGTATCATTTCAAATAGTCCCCAGTTAAATTTGATTTTTTTGACCGAAACTAGTGTATAACATACTACGATTTTTGACCGAAACTTGCATTTCGAAAAGTTTCATTGAATCTAAATTTCAGACTATTTTTTGCATGGACTTCCATCATAACCTTCCCTCATAAAATATATAAATGATATTATAAGTTTCGTATCAATTCGAAAAGTCCCCGATTTAATTTGATTTTTGAACAAAACTAGTATTAACTAGTGTATAATATATTATGATTTTATGACCGAAACATGCATTTCGAAAAGTTTCATAGAATCTAGTTTTCATATGATTTTTTTACAAGGACTTCCATCATAACCTTTCCTCTTAACATATATAAATTATCTGAAAAGTCTCGTATCATTTCAAATAGTCCCCATTTAAATTTTATTTTTTAGACCGAAACTAGTGTATAATATACTACGATTTTTGACCGAAACTTGCATTTCGAAAAGTTTCATAGAATCTAGTTTTCATATGTTTTTTTGCATGGAATTCCATCATAACCTTCCCTCATAAAATATATAAATGATCTGAAAAGTATCGTATCATTTTAAATAGTCCCCAATTAAATTTTATTTTTTTGACTAAAACTAGTTTATAATATACTGCAATTTTTGACCGAAACTTGCATTTCTAAAAAAGTTTCATAGAATCTAGTTTTCATATGATTTTTGGCATGGACTTCCATCATAACCTTCCATCTTAACATATATAAATGATCTGAAAAGTCTCGTATCATTTCAAATAATCCTCAATTAAATTTGATTTTGTTGACCGAAACTTGTGTATAATATACTACGATTTTTGACCGAAACTTGCATTTCGAAAAGTTTCATAGAATTTAATTTTCAGATGATTTTTTGCATGGAATTCCATCATAACCTTCCATCTTAACATATATAAATGATCTGAAAAGTCTCGTATCATTTCAAATAATCCTCAATTAAATTTGATTTTGTTGACCGAAACTTGTGTATAATATACTACGATTTTTGACCGAAACATGCATTTCGAAAAGTTTCATAGAATTTAATTTTCAGATGATTTTTTGCATGGAATTCCATCATAACCTTCCCTCGTAAAATATATAAATGATATTAGAAGTTTAGTATCAATTCGAACATTCCATAATTTAATTTAATTTTTGACCAAAATTACTATTAACTATTGTATAATATATTATGATTTTTTGACCGAAACATGCATTTCGAAAAGTTTCATAGAATCTGGTTTTCATATGATTTTTTGCATGGACTTCCATCATAAGCTTCCCTCTTAAAATTTATAAATGATCTGAAAAGTCTCGTATCATTTCAAATTGTCCTCAATTAAATTTGATATTTTTGACCGAAACTAGTGTATAAAATACTGCGCTTTTTGACCCAAACTTGCATTTCAAATAGTTTCATAGAATCTAGTTTTCATATGATTTTTGCATGGACTTCTATCATAACCTTCCCTCTTAAAATATATAAATGATCTGAAAAGTATCGTATCATTTCAAATAGTCCCTAATTAAATTTGATTTTTTTGACCGAAACTTGTGTATAATATTCAGTAAATTTTGACCGAAACTTGCATTTCGAAAAGTTTCATAGAATCTAATTTTCAGATGATTTTTTGCATGGACTTCCATCATAACCATACCTCTTAACATATATAAATGATCTGAAAACTCTCGTATCATTTCAAATAGACACCAATTAAATTTGAGTTTTTTAACCGAAACTAGTGTATAATATCCTACGATTTTTTTACCAAAACTTGCATTTCGAAAAGTTTCATAGAATCTAATTTTCAGATGATTTTTTGAAATGACTTCCATCATAACCTTCCCTTTTAACATATATAAATGATCTGAAATGTCTCGTATCATTTCAAATAGTCCCCAGTTAAATTTGATTTTTTTGACCGAAACTAGTGTATAACATACTACGATTTTTGACCGAAACTTGCATTTCGAAAAGTTTCATTGAATCTAAATTTCAGACTATTTTTTGCATGGACTTCCATCATAACCATCCCTCATAAAATATATAAATGATATTATAAGTTTCGTATCAATTCGAAAAGTCCCCGATTTAATTTGATTTTTGACCAAAACTAGTATTAACTAGTGTATAATATCTTATGATTTTATGACCGAAACATGCATTTCGAAAAGTTTCATAGAATCTAGTTTTCATATGATTTTTTTACAAGGACTTCCATCATAACCTTTCCTCTTAACATATATAAATTATCTGAAAAGTCTCGTATCATTTCAAATAGTCCCCATTTAAATTTTATTTTTTAGACCGAAACTAGTGTATAATATACTACGATTTTTGACCGAAACTTGCATTTCGAAAAGTTTCATAGAATCTAGTTTTCATATGTTTTTTTTTGCATGGAATTCCATCATAACCTTCCCTCATAAAATATATAAATGATCTGAAAAGTATCGTATCATTTTAAATAGTCCCCAATTAAATTTTATTTTTTTGACTAAAACTAGTTTATAATATACTGCGATTTTTGACCGAAACTTGCATTTCTAAAAAAGTATCATAGAATCTAGTTTTCATATGATTTTTGGCATGGACTTCCATCATAACCTTCCATCTTAACATATATAAATGATCTGAAAAGTCTCGTATCATTTCAAATAATCCTCAATTAAATTTGATTTTGTTGACCGAAACTTGTGTATAATATACTACGATTTTTGACCGAAACTTGCATTTCGAAAAGTTTCATAGAATTTAATTTTCAGATGATTTTTTGCATGGAATTCCATCATAACCTTCCATCTTAACATATATAAATGATCTGAAAAGTCTCGTATCATTTCAAATAATCCTCAATTAAATTTGATTTTGTTGACCGAAACTTGTGTATAATATACTACGATTTTTGACCAAAACTTGCATTTCGAAAAGTTTCATAGAATTTAATTTTCAGATGATTTTTTGCATGGAATTCCATCATAACCTTCCCTCGTAAAATATATAAATGATATTATAAGTTTAGTATCAATTCGAACATTCCATAATTTAATTTAATTTTTGACCAAAATTACTATTAACTATTGTATAATATATTATGATTTTTTGACCGAAACATGCATTTCGAAAAGTTTCATAGAATCTGGTTTTCATATGATTTTTTGCATGGACTTCCATCATAAGCTTCCCTCTTAAAATTTATAAATGATCTGAAAAGTCTCGTATCATTTCAAATTGTCCTCAATTAAATTTGATATTTTTGACCGAAACTAGTGTATAAAATACTGCGATTTTTGACCCAAACTTGCATTTCAAATAGTTTCATAGAATCTAGTTTTCATATGATTTTTGCATGGACTTCTATCATAACCTTCCCTCTTAAAATATATAAATGATCTGAAAAGTATCGTATCATTTCAAATAGTCCCTAATTAAATTTGATTTTTTTGACCGAAACTTGTGTATAATATTCAGTAAATTTTGACCGAAACTTGCATTTCGAAAAGTTTCATAGAATCTAATTTTCAGATGATTTTTTGCATGGACTTCCATCATAACCATACCTCTTAACATATATAAATGATCTGAAAACTCTCGTATCATTTCAAATAGACCCCAATTAAATTTGAGTTTTTTAACCGAAACTAGTGTATAATATCATACGATTTTTTTACCAAAACTTGCATTTCGAAAAGTTTCATAGAATCTAATTTTCAGATGATTTTTTGAAATGACTTCCATCATAACCTTCCCTTTTAACATATATAAATGATCTGAAATGTCTCGTATCATTTCAAATAGTCCCCAGTTAAATTTGATTTTTTTGACCGAAACTAGTGTATAACATACTACGATTTTTGACCGAAACTTGCATTTCAAAAAGTTTCATTGAATCTAAATTTCAGACTATTTTTTGCATGGACTTCCATCATAACCTTACCTCATAAAATATATAAATGATATTATAAGTTTCGTATCAATTCGAAAAGTCCCCGATTTAATTTGATTTTTGACCAAAACTAGTATTAACTAGTGTATAATATATTATGATTTTATGACCGAAACATGCATTTCGAAAAGTTTCATAGAATCTAGTTTTCATATGATTTTTTTACAAGGACTTCCATCATAACCTTTCCTCTTAACATATATAAATTATCTGAAAAGTCTCGTATCATTTCAAATAGTCCCCATTTAAATTTTATTTTTTAGACCGAAACTAGTGTATAATATACTACGATTTTTGACCGAAACTTGCATTTCGAAAAGTTTCATAGAATCTAGTTTTCATATGTTTTTTTGCATGGAATTCCATCATAACCTTCCCTCATAAAATATATAAATGATCTGAAAAGTATCGTATCATTTTAAATAGTCCCCAATTAGATTTTATTTTTTTGACTAAAACTAGTTTATAATATACTGCAATTTTTGACCGAAACTTGCATTTCTAAAAAAGTTTCATAGAATCTAGTTTTCATATGATTTTTGGCATGGACTTCCATCATAACCTTCCATCTTAACATATATAAATGATCTGAAAAGTCTCGTATCATTTCAAATAATCCTCAATTAAATTTGATTTTGTTGACCGAAACTTGTGTATAATATACTACGATTTTTGACCGAAACTTGCATTTCGAAAAGTTTCATAGAATTTAATTTTCAGAAGATTCTTTGCATGGAATTCCATCATAACCTTCCATCTTAACATATATAAATGATCTGAAAAGTCTCGTATCATTTCAAATAATCCTCAATTAAATTTGATTTTGTTGACCGAAACTTGTGTATAATATACTACGATTTTTGACCGAAACTTGCATTTCGAAAAGTTTCATAGAATTTAATTTTCAGATGATTTTTTGCATGGAATTCCATCATAACCTTCCCTCGTAAAATATATAAATGATATTAGAAGTTTAGTATCAATTCGAACATTCCATAATTTAATTTAATTTTTGACCAAAATTACTATTAACTATTGTATAATATATTATGATTTTTTGACCGAAACATGCATTTCGAAAAGTTTCATAGAATCTGGTTTTCATATGATTTTTTGCATGGACTTCCATCATAAGCTTCCCTCTTAAAATTTATAAATGATCTGAAAAGTCTCGTATCATTTCAAATTGTCCTCAATTAAATTTGATATTTTTGACCGAAACTAGTGTATAAAATACTGCGCTTTTTGACCCAAACTTGCATTTCAAATAGTTTCATAGAATCTAGTTTTCATATGATTTTTGCATGGACTTCTATCATAACCTTCCCTCTTAAAATATATAAATGATCTGAAAAGTATCGTATCATTTCAAATAGTCCCTAATTAAATTTGATTTTTTTGACCGAAACTTGTGTATAATATTCAGTAAATTTTGACCGAAACTTGCATTTCGAAAAGTTTCATAGAATCTAATTTTCAGATGATTTTTTGCATGGACTTCCATCATAACCATACCTCTTAACATATATAAATGATCTGAAAACTCTCGTATCATTTCAAATAGACCCCAATTAAATTTGAGTTTCTTAACCGAAACTAGTGTATAATATCATACGATTTTTTTACCAAAACTTGCATTTCGAAAAGTTTCATAGAATCTAATTTTCAGATGATTTTTTGAAATGACTTCCATCATAACCTTCCCTTTTAACATATATAAATGATCTGAAATGTCTCGTATCATTTCAAATAGTCCCCAGTTAAATTTGATTTTTTTGACCGAAACTAGTGTATAACATACTACGATTTTTGACCGAAACTTGCATTTCGAAAAGTTTCATTGAATCTAAATTTCAGACTATTTTTTGCATGGACTTCCATCATAACCTTCCCTCATAAAATATATAAATGATATTATAAGTTTCGTATCAATTCGAAAAGTCCCCGATTTAATTTGATTTTTGACCAAAACTAGTATTAACTAGTGTATAATATATTATGATTTTATGACCGAAACATGCATTTCGAAAAGTTTCATAGAATCTAGTTTTCATATGATTTTTTTACAAGGACTTCCATCATAACCTTTCCTCTTAACATATATAAATTATCTGAAAAGTCTCGTATCATTTCAAATAGTCCCCATTTAAATTTTATTTTTTAGACCGAAACTAGTGTATAATATACTACGATTTTTGACCGAAACTTGCATTTCGAAAAGTTTCATAGAATCTAGTTTTCATATGTTTTTTTGCATGGAATTCCATCATAACCTTCCCTCATAAAATATATAAATGATCTGAAAAGTATCGTATCATTTTAAATAGTCCCCAATTAGATTTTATTTTTTTGACTAAAACTAGTTTATAATATACTGCAATTTTTGACCGAAACTTGCATTTCTAAAAAAGTTTCATAGAATCTAGTTTTCATATGATTTTTGGCATGGACTTCCATCATAACCTTCCATCTTAACATATATAAATGATCTGAAAAGTCTCGTATCATTTCAAATAATCCTCAATTAAATTTGATTTTGTTGACCGAAACTTGTGTATAATATACTACGATTTTTGACCGAAACTTGCATTTCGAAAAGTTTCATAGAATTTAATTTTCAGAAGATTCTTTGCATGGAATTCCATCATAACCTTCCATCTTAACATATATAAATGATCTGAAAAGTCTCGTATCATTTCAAATAATCCTCAATTAAATTTGATTTTGTTGACCGAAACTTGTGTATAATATACTACGATTTTTGACCGAAACTTGCATTTCGAAAAGTTTCATAGAATTTAATTTTCAGATGATTTTTTGCATGGAATTCCATCATAACCTTCCCTCGTAAAATATATAAATGATATTAGAAGTTTAGTATCAATTCGAACATTCCATAATTTAATTTAATTTTTGACCAAAATTACTATTAACTATTGTATAATATATTATGATTTTTTGACCGAAACATGCATTTCGAAAAGTTTCATAGAATCTGGTTTTCATATGATTTTTTGCATGGACTTCCATCATAAGCTTCCCTCTTAAAATTTATAAATGATCTGAAAAGTCTCGTATCATTTCAAATTGTCCTCAATTAAATTTGATATTTTTGACCGAAACTAGTGTATAAAATACTGCGCTTTTTGACCCAAACTTGCATTTCAAATAGTTTCATAGAATCTAGTTTTCATATGATTTTTGCATGGACTTCTATCATAACCTTCCCTCTTAAAATATATAAATGATCTGAAAAGTATCGTATCATTTCAAATAGTCCCTAATTAAATTTGATTTTTTTGACCGAAACTTGTGTATAATATTCAGTAAATTTTGACCGAAACTTGCATTTCGAAAAGTTTCATAGAATCTAATTTTCAGATGATTTTTTGCATGGACTTCCATCATAACCATACCTCTTAACATATATAAATGATCTGAAAACTCTCGTATCATTTCAAATAGACCCCAATTAAATTTGAGTTTCTTAACCGAAACTAGTGTATAATATCATACGATTTTTTTACCAAAACTTGCATTTCGAAAAGTTTCATAGAATCTAATTTTCAGATGATTTTTTGAAATGACTTCCATCATAACCTTCCCTTTTAACATATATAAATGATCTGAAATGTCTCGTATCATTTCAAATAGTCCCCAGTTAAATTTGATTTTTTTGACCGAAACTAGTGTATAACATACTACGATTTTTGACCGAAACTTGCATTTCGAAAAGTTTCATTGAATCTAAATTTTAGACTATTTTTTGCATGGACTTCCATCATAACCTTCCCTCATAAAATATATAAATGATATTATAAGTTTCGTATCAATTCGAAAAGTCCCCGATTTAATTTGATTTTTGACCAAAACTAGTATTAACTAGTGTATAATATATTATGATTTTATGACCGAAACATGCATTTCGAAAAGTTTCATAGAATCTAGTTTTCATATGATTTTTTTACAAGGACTTCCATCATAACCTTTCCTCTTAACATATATAAATTATCTGAAAAGTCTCGTATCATTTCAAATAGTCCCCATTTAAATTTTATTTTTTAGACCGAAACTAGTGTATAATATACTACGATTTTTGACCGAAACTTGCATTTCGAAAAGTTTCATAGAATCTAGTTTTCATATGTTTTTTTGCATGGAATTCCATCATAACCTTCCCTCATAAAATATATAAATGATCTGAAAAGTATCGTATCATTTTAAATAGTCCCCAATTAGATTTTATTTTTTTGACTAAAACTAGTTTATAATATACTGCAATTTTTGACCGAAACTTGCATTTCTAAAAAAGTTTCATAGAATCTAGTTTTCATATGATTTTTGGCATGGACTTCCATCATAACCTTCCATCTTAACATATATAAATGATCTGAAAAGTCTCGTATCATTTCAAATAATCCTCAATTAAATTTGATTTTGTTGACCGAAACTTGTGTATAATATACTACGATTTTTGACCGAAACTTGCATTTCGAAAAGTTTCATAGAATTTAATTTTCAGAAGATTCTTTGCATGGAATTCCATCATAACCTTCCATCTTAACATATATAAATGATCTGAAAAGTCTCGTATCATTTCAAATAATCCTCAATTAAATTTGATTTTGTTGACCGAAACTTGTGTATAATATACTACGATTTTTGACCGAAACTTGCATTTCGAAAAGTTTCATAGAATTTAATTTTCAAATGATTTTTTGCATGGAATTCCATCATAACCTTCCCTCGTAAAATATATAAATGATATTAGAAGTTTAGTATCAATTCGAACATTCCATAATTTAATTTAATTTTTGACCAAAATTACTATTAACTATTGTATAATATATTATGATTTTTTGACCGAAACATGCATTTCGAAAAGTTTCATAGAATCTGGTTTTCATATGATTTTTTGCATGGACTTCCATCATAAGCTTCCCTCTTAAAATTTATAAATGATCTGAAAAGTCTCGTATCATTTCAAATTGTCCTCAATTAAATTTGATATTTTTGACCGAAACTAGTGTATAAAATACTGCGCTTTTTGACCCAAACTTGCATTTCAAATAGTTTCATAGAATCTAGTTTTCATATGATTTTTGCATGGACTTCTATCATAACCTTCCCTCTTAAAATATATAAATGATCTGAAAAGTATCGTATCATTTCAAATAGTCCCTAATTAAATTTGATTTTTTTGACCGAAACTTGTGTATAATATTCAGTAAATTTTGACCGAAACTTGCATTTCGAAAAGTTTCATAGAATCTAATTTTCAGATGATTTTTTGCATGGACTTCCATCATAACCATACCTCTTAACATATATAAATGATCTGAAAACTCTCGTATCATTTCAAATAGACCCCAATTAAATTTGAGTTTCTTAACCGAAACTAGTGTATAATATCATACGATTTTTTTACCAAAACTTGCATTTCGAAAAGTTTCATAGAATCTAATTTTCAGATGATTTTTTGAAATGACTTCCATCATAACCTTCCCTTTTAACATATATAAATGATCTGAAATGTCTCGTATCATTTCAAATAGTCCCCAGTTAAATTTGATTTTTTTGACCGAAACTAGTGTATAACATACTACGATTTTTGACCGAAACTTGCATTTCGAAAAGTTTCATTGAATCTAAATTTCAGACTATTTTTTGCATGGACTTCCATCATAACCTTCCCTCATAAAATATATAAATGATATTATAAGTTTCGTATCAATTCGAAAAGTCCCCGATTTAATTTGATTTTTGACCAAAACTAGTATTAACTAGTGTATAATATATTATGATTTTATGACCGAAACATGCATTTCGAAAAGTTTCATAGAATCTAGTTTTCATATGATTTTTTTACAAGGACTTCCATCATAACCTTTCCTCTTAACATATATAAATTATCTGAAAAGTCTCGTATCATTTCAAATAGTCCCCATTTAAATTTTATTTTTTAGACCGAAACTAGTGTATAATATACTACGATTTTTGACCGAAACTTGCATTTCGAAAAGTTTCATAGAATCTAGTTTTCATATGTTTTTTTGCATGGAATTCCATCATAACCTTCCCTCATAAAATATATAAATGATCTGAAAAGTATCGTATCATTTTAAATAGTCCCCAATTAGATTTTATTTTTTTGACTAAAACTAGTTTATAATATACTGCAATTTTTGACCGAAACTTGCATTTCTAAAAAAGTTTCATAGAATCTAGTTTTCATATGATTTTTGGCATGGACTTCCATCATAACCTTCCATCTTAACATATATAAATGATCTGAAAAGTCTCGTATCATTTCAAATAATCCTCAATTAAATTTGATTTTGTTGACCGAAACTTGTGTATAATATACTACGATTTTTGACCGAAACTTGCATTTCGAAAAGTTTCATAGAATTTAATTTTCAGATGATTCTTTGCATGGAATTCCATCATAACCTTCCATCTTAACATATATAAATGATCTGAAAAGTCTCATATCATTTCAAATAATCCTCAATTAAATTTGATTTTGTTGACCGAAACTTGTGTATAATATACTACGATTTTTGACCGAAACTTGCATTTCGAAAAGTTTCATAGAATTTAATTTTCAAATGATTTTTTGCATGGAATTCCATCATAACCTTCCCTCGTAAAATATATAAATGATATTAGAAGTTTAGTATCAATTCGAACATTCCATAATTTAATTTAATTTTTGACCAAAATTACTATTAACTATTGTATAATATATTATGATTTTTTGACTGAAACATGCATTTCGAAAAGTTTCATAGAATCTGGTTTTCATATGATTTTTTGCATGGACTTCCATCATAAGCTTCCCTCTTAAAATTTATAAATGATCTGAAAAGTCTCGTATCATTTCAAATTGTCCTCAATTAAATTTGATATTTTTGACCGAAACTAGTGTATAAAATACTGCGCTTTTTGACCCAAACTTGCATTTCAAATAGTTTCATAGAATCTAGTTTTCATATGATTTTTGCATGGACTTCTATCATAACCTTCCCTCTTAAAATATATAAATGATCTGAAAAGTATCGTATCATTTCAAATAGTCCCTAATTAAATTTGATTTTTTTGACCGAAACTTGTGTATAATATTCAGTAAATTTTGACCGAAACTTGCATTTCGAAAAGTTACATAGAATCTAATTTTCAGATGATTTTTTGCATGGACTTCCATCATAACCATACCTCTTAACATATATAAATGATCTGAAAACTCTCGTATCATTTCAAATAGACCCCAATTAAATTTGAGTTTTTTAACCGAAACTAGTGTATAATATCATACGATTTTTTTACCAAAACTTGCATTTCAAAAAGTTTCATAGAATCTAATTTTCAGATGATTTTTTGAAATGACTTCCATCATAACCTTCCCTTTTAACATATATAAATGATCTGAAATGTCTCGTATCATTTCAAATAGTCCCCAGTTAAATTTGATTTTTTTGACCGAAACTAGTGTATAACATACTACGATTTTTGACCGAAACTTGCATTTCGAAAAGTTTCATTGAATCTAAATTTCAGACTATTTTTTGCATGGACTTCCATCATAACCTTACCTCATAAAATATATAAATGATATTATAAGTTTCGTATCAATTCGAAAAGTCCCCGATTTAATTTGATTTTTGACCAAAACTAGTATTAACTAGTGTATAATATATTATGATTTTATGACCGAAACATGCATTTCGAAAAGTTTCATAGAATCTAGTTTTCATATGATTTTTTTACAAGGACTTCCATCATAACCTTTCCTCTTAACATATATAAATTATCGGAAAAGTCTCGTATCATTTCAAATAGTCCCCATTTAAATTTTATTTTTTAGACCGAAACTAGTGTATAATATACTACGATTTTTGACCGAAACTTGCATTTCGAAAAGTTTCATAGAATCTAGTTTTCATATGTTTTTTTGCATGGAATTCCATCATAACCTTCCCTCATAAAATATATAAATGATCTGAAAAGTATCGTATCATTTTAAATAGTCCCCAATTAGATTTTATTTTTTTGACTAAAACTAGTTTATAATATACTGCAATTTTTGACCGAAACTTGCATTTCTAAAAAAGTTTCATAGAATCTAGTTTTCATATGATTTTTGGCATGGACTTCCATCATAACCTTCCATCTTAACATATATAAATGATCTGAAAAGTCTCGTATCATTTCAAATAATCCTCAATTAAATTTGATTTTGTTGACCGAAACTTGTGTATAATATACTACGATTTTTGACCGAAACTTGCATTTCGAAAAGTTTCATAGAATTTAATTTTCAAATGATTTTTTGCATGGAATTCCATCATAACCTTCCCTCGTAAAATATATAAATGATATTAGAAGTTTAGTATCAATTCGAACATTCCATAATTTAATTTAATTTTTGACCAAAATTACTATTAACTATTGTATAATATATTATGATTTTTTGACCGAAACATGCATTTCGAAAAGTTTCATAGAATCTGGTTTTCATATGATTTTTTGCATGGACTTCCATCATAAGCTTCCCTCTTAAAATTTATAAATGATCTGAAAAGTCTCGTATCATTTCAAATTGTCCTCAATTAAATTTGATATTTTTGACCGAAACTAGTGTATAAAATACTGCGCTTTTTGACCCAAACTTGCATTTCAAATAGTTTCATAGAATCTAGTTTTCATATGATTTTTGAATGGACTTCTATCATAACCTTCCCTCTTAAAATATATAAATGATCTGAAAAGTATCGTATCATTTCAAATAGTCCCTAATTAAATTTGATTTTTTTGACCGAAACTTGTGTATAATATTCAGTAAATTTTGACCGAAACTTGCATTTCGAAAAGTTTCATAGAATCTAATTTTCAGATGATTTTTTGCATGGACTTCCATCATAACCATACCTCTTAACATATATAAATGATCTGAAAACTCTCGTATCATTTCAAATAGACCCCAATTAAATTTGAGTTTTTTAACCGAAACTAGTGTATAATATCCTACGATTTTTTTACCAAAACTTGCATTTCGAAAAGTTTCATAGAATCTAATTTTCAGATGATTTTTTGAAATGACTTCCATCATAACCTTCCCTTTTAACATATATAAATGATCTGAAATGTCTCGTATCATTTCAAATAGTCCCCAGTTAAATTTGATTTTTTTGACCGAAACTAGTGTATAACATACTACGATTTTTGACCGAAACTTGCATTTCGAAAAGTTTCATTGAATCTAAATTTCAGACTATTTTTTGCATGGACTTCCATCATAACCTTCCCTCATAAAATATATAAATGATATTATAAGTTTCGTATCAATTCGAAAAGTCCCCGATTTAATTTGATTTTTGACCAAAACTAGTATTAACTAGTGTATAATATATTATGATTTTATGACCGAAACATGCATTTCGAAAAGTTTCATAGAATCTAGTTTTCATATGATTTTTTTACAAGGACTTCCATCATAACCTTTCCTCTTAACATATATAAATTATCTGAAAAGTCTCGTATCATTTCAAATAGTCCCCATTTAAATTTTATTTTTTAGACCGAAACTAGTGTATAATATACTACGATTTTTGGCCGAAACTTGCATTTCGAAAAGTTTCATAGAATCTAGTTTTCATATGTTTTTTTGCATGGAATTCCATCATAACCTTCCCTCATAAAATATATAAATGATCTGAAAAGTATTGTATCATTTTAAATAGTCCCCAATTAAATTTTATTTTTTTGACTAAAACTAGTTTATAATATACTGCAATTTTTGACCGAAACTTGCATTTCTAAAAAAGTTTCATAGAATCTAGTTTTCATATGATTTTTGGCATGGACTTCCATCATAACCTTCCATCTTAACATATATAAATGATCTGAAAAGTCTCGTATCATTTCAAATAATCCTCAATTAAATTTGATTTTGTTGACTGAAACTTGTGTATAATATACTACGATTTTTGACCGAAACTTGCATTTCGAAAAGTTTCATAGAATTTAATTTTCAGATGATTTTTTGCATGGAATTCCATCATAACCTTCCCTCGTAAAATATATAAATGATATTAGAAGTTTAGTATCAATTCGAACATTCCATAATTTAATTTAATTTTTGACCAAAATTACTATTAACTATTGTATAATATATTATGATTTTTTGACCGAAACATGCATTTCGAAAAGTTTCATAGAATCTGGTTTTCATATGATTTTTTGCATGGACTTCCATCATAAGCTTCCCTCTTAAAATTTATAAATGATCTGAAAAGTCTCGTATCATTTCAAATTGTCCTCAATTAAATTTGATATTTTTGACCGAAACTAGTGTATAAAATACTGCGATTTTTGACCCAAACTTGCATTTCAAATAGTTTCATAGAATCTAGTTTTCATATGATTTTTGCATGGACTTCTATCATAACCTTCCCTCTTAAAATACATAAATGATATGAAAAGTATCGTATCATTTCAAATAGTCCCTAATTAAATTTGATTTTTTTGACCGAAACTTGTGTATAATATTCAGTAAATTTTGACCGAAACTTGCATTTCGAAAAGTTTCATAGAATCTAATTTTCAGATTATTTTTTGCATGGACTTCCATCATAACCATACCTCTTAACATATATAAATGATCTGAAAACTCTCGTATCATTTCAAATAGACACCAATTAAATTTGAGTTTTTTAACCGAAACTAGTGTATAATATCCTACGATTTTTTTACCAAAACTTGCATTTCGAAAAGTTTCATAGAATCTAATTTTCAGATGATTTTTTGAAATGACTTCCATCATAACCTTCCCTTTTAACATATATAAATGATCTGAAATGTCTCGTATCATTTCAAATAGTCCCCAGTTAAATTTGATTTTTTTGACCGAAACTAGTGTATAACATACTACGATTTTTGACCGAAACTTGCATTTCGAAAAGTTTCATTGAATCTAAATTTCAGACTATTTTTTGAATGGACATCCATCATAACCTTCCCTCATAAAATATATAAATGATATTATAAGTTTCGTATCAATTCGAAAAGTCCCCGATTTAATTTGATTTTTGACCAAAACTAGTATTAACTAGTGTATAATATCTTATGATTTTATGACCGAAACATGCATTTCGAAAAGTTTCATAGAATCTAGTTTTCATATGATTTTTTTACAAGGACTTCCATCATAACCTTTCCTCTTAACATATATAAATTATCTGAAAAGTCTCGTATCATTTCAAATAGTCCCCATTTAAATTTTATTTTTTAGACCGAAACTAGTGTATAATATACTACGATTTTTGACCGAAACTTGCATTTCGAAAAGTTTCATAGAATCTAGTTTTCATATGTTTTTTTTTGCATGGAATTCCATCATAACCTTCCCTCATAAAATATATAAATGATCTGAAAAGTATCGTATCATTTTAAATAGTCCCCAATTAAATTTTATTTTTTTGACTAAAACTAGTTTATAATATACTGCGATTTTTGACCGAAACTTGCATTTCTAAAAAAGTTTCATAGAATCTAGTTTTCATATGATTTTTGGCATGGACTTCCATCATAACCTTCCATCTTAACATATATAAATGATCTGAAAAGTCTCGTATCATTTCAAATAATCCTCAATTAAATTTGATTTTGTTGACCGAAACTTGTGTATAATATACTACGATTTTTGACCGAAACTTGCATTTCGAAAAGTTTCATAGAATTTAATTTTCAGATGATTTTTTGCATGGAATTCCATCATAACCTTCCATCTTAACATATATAAATGATCTGAAAAGTCTCGTATCATTTCAAATAATCCTCAATTAAATTTGATTTTGTTGACCGAAACTTGTGTATAATATACTACGATTTTTGACCGAAACTTGCATTTCGAAAAGTTTCATAGAATTTAATTTTCAGATGATTTTTTGCATGGAATTCCATCATAACCTTCCCTCGTAAAATATATAAATGATATTAGAAGTTTAGTATCAATTCGAACATTCCATAATTTAATTTAATTTTTGACCAAAATTACTATTAACTATTGTATAATATATTATGATTTTTTGACCGAAACATGCATTTCGAAAAGTTTCATAGAATCTGGTTTTCATATGATTTTTTGCATGGACTTCCATCATAAGCTTCCCTCTTAAAATTTATAAATGATCTGAAAAGTCTCGTATCATTTCAAATTGTCCTCAATTAAATTTGATATTTTTGACCGAAACTAGTGTATAAAATACTGCGATTTTTGACCCAAACTTGCATTTCAAATAGTTTCATAGAATCTAGTTTTCATATGATTTTTGCATGGACTTCTATCATAACCTTCCCTCTTAAAATATATAAATGATCTGAAAAGTATCGTATCATTTCAAATAGTCCCTAATTAAATTTGATTTTTTTGACCGAAACTTGTGTATAATATTCAGTAAATTTTGACCGAAACTTGCATTTCGAAAAGTTTCATAGAATCTAATTTTCAGATGATTTTTTGCATGGACTTCCATCATAACCATACCTCTTAACATATATAAATGATCTGAAAACTCTCGTATCATTTCAAATAGACCCCAATTAAATTTGAGTTTTTTAACCGAAACTAGTGTATAATATCCTACGATTTTTTTACCAAAACTTGCATTTCGAAAAGTTTCATAGAATCTAATTTTCAGATGATTTTTTGAAATGACTTCCATCATAACCTTCCCTTTTAACATATATAAATGATCTGAAATGTCTCGTATCATTTCAAATAGTCCCCAGTTAAATTTGATTTTTTTGACCGAAACTAGTGTATAACATACTACAATATTTGACCGAAACTTGCATTTCGAAAAGTTTCATTGAATCTAAATTTCAGACTATTTTTTGCATGGACTTCCATCATAACCTTCCCTCATAAAATATATAAATGATATTATAAGTTTCGTATCAATTCGAAAAGTCCCCGATTTAATTTGATTTTTGACCAAAACTAGTATTAACTAGTGTATAATATATTATGATTTTATGACCGAAACATGCATTTCGAAAAGTTTCATAGAATCTAGTTTTCATATGATTTTTTTACAAGGACTTCCATCATAACCTTTCCTCTTAACATATATAAATTATCTGAAAAGTCTCGTATCATTTCAAATAGTCCCCATTTAAATTTTATTTTTTAGACCGAAACTAGTGTATAATATACTACGATTTTTGACCGAAACTTGCATTTCGAAAAGTTTCATAGAATCTAGTTTTCATATGTTTTTTTGCATGGAATTCCATCATAACCTTCCCTCATAAAATATATAAATGATCTGAAAAGTATCGTATCATTTTAAATAGTCCCCAATTAGATTTTATTTTTTTGACTAAAACTAGTTTATAATATACTGCAATTTTTGACCGAAACTTGCATTTCTAAAAAAGTTTCATAGAATCTAGTTTTCATATGATTTTTGGCATGGACTTCCATCATAACCTTCCATCTTAACATATATAAATGATCTGAAAAGTCTCGTATCATTTCAAATAATCCTCAATTAAATTTGATTTTGTTGACCGAAACTTGTGTATAATATACTACGATTTTTGACCGAAACTTGCATTTCGAAAAGTTTCATAGAATTTAATTTTCAGAAGATTCTTTGCATGGAATTCCATCATAACCTTCCATCTTAACATATATAAATGATCTGAAAAGTCTCGTATCATTTCAAATAATCCTCAATTAAATTTGATTTTGTTGACCGAAACTTGTGTATAATATACTACGATTTTTGACCGAAACTTGCATTTCGAAAAGTTTCATAGAATTTAATTTTCAGATGATTTTTTGCATGGAATTCCATCATAACCTTCCCTCGTAAAATATATAAATGATATTAGAAGTTTAGTATCAATTCGAACATTCCATAATTTAATTTAATTTTTGACCAAAATTACTATTAACTATTGTATAATATATTATGATTTTTTGACCGAAACATGCATTTCGAAAAGTTTCATAGAATCTGGTTTTCATATGATTTTTTGCATGGACTTCCATCATAAGCTTCCCTCTTAAAATTTATAAATGATCTGAAAAGTCTCGTATCATTTCAAATTGTCCTCAATTAAATTTGATATTTTTGACCGAAACTAGTGTATAAAATACTGCGATTTTTGACCCAAACTTGCATTTCAAATAGTTTCATAGAATCTAGTTTTCATATGATTTTTGCATGGACTTCTATCATAACCTTCCCTCTTAAAATATATAAATGATCTGAAAAGTATCGTATCATTTCAAATAGTCCCTAATTAAATTTGATTTTTTTGACCGAAACTTGTGTATAATATTCAGTAAATTTTGACCGAAACTTGCATTTCGAAAAGTTTCATAGAATCTAATTTTCAGATTATTTTTTGCATGGACTTCCATCATAACCATACCTCTTAACATATATAAATGATCTGAAAACTCTCGTATCATTTCAAATAGACACCAATTAAATTTGAGTTTTTTAACCGAAACTAGTGTATAATATCCTACGATTTTTTTACCAAAACTTGCATTTCGAAAAGTTTCATAGAATCTAATTTTCAGATGATTTTTTGAAATGACTTCCATCATAACCTTCCCTTTTAACATATATAAATGATCTGAAATGTCTCGTATCATTTCAAATAGTCCCCAGTTAAATTTGATTTTTTTGACCGAAACTAGTGTATAACATACTACGATTTTTGACCGAAACTTGCATTTCGAAAAGTTTCATTGAATCTAAATTTCAGACTATTTTTTGCATGGACTTCCATCATAACCTTCCCTCATAAAATATATAAATGATATTATAAGTTTCGTATCAATTCGAAAAGTCCCCGATTTAATTTGATTTTTGACCAAAACTAGTATTAACTAGTGTATAATATCTTATGATTTTATGACCGAAACATGCATTTCGAAAAGTTTCATAGAATCTAGTTTTCATATGATTTTTTTACAAGGACTTCCATCATAACCTTTCCTCTTAACATATATAAATTATCTGAAAAGTCTCGTATCATTTCAAATAGTCCCCATTTAAATTTTATTTTTTAGACCGAAACTAGTGTATAATATACTACGATTTTTGACCGAAACTTGCATTTCGAAAAGTTTCATAGAATCTAGTTTTCATATGTTTTTTTTTGCATGGAATTCCATCATAACCTTCCCTCATAAAATATATAAATGATCTGAAAAGTATCGTATCATTTTAAATAGTCCCCAATTAAATTTTATTTTTTTGACTAAAACTAGTTTATAATATACTGCGATTTTTGACCGAAACTTGCATTTCTAAAAAAGTTTCATAGAATCTAGTTTTCATATGATTTTTGGCATGGACTTCCATCATAACCTTCCATCTTAACATATATAAATGATCTGAAAAGTCTCGTATCATTTCAAATAATCCTCAATTAAATTTGATTTTGTTGACCGAAACTTGTGTATAATATACTACGATTTTTGACCGAAACTTGCATTTCGAAAAGTTTCATAGAATTTAATTTTCAGATGATTTTTTGCATGGAATTCCATCATAACCTTCCATCTTAACATATATAAATGATCTGAAAAGTCTCGTATCATTTCAAATAATCCTCAATTAAATTTGATTTTGTTGACCGAAACTTGTGTATAATATACTACGATTTTTGACCAAAACTTGCATTTCGAAAAGTTTCATAGAATTTAATTTTCAGATGATTTTTTGCATGGAATTCCATCATAACCTTCCCTCGTAAAATATATAAATGATATTAGAAGTTTAGTATCAATTCGAACATTCCATAATTTAATTTAATTTTTGACCAAAATTACTATTAACTATTGTATAATATATTATGATTTTTTGACCGAAACATGCATTTCGAAAAGTTTCATAGAATCTGGTTTACATATGATTTTTTGCATGGACTTCCATCATAAGCTTCCCTCTTAAAATTTATAAATGATCTGAAAAGTCTCGTATCATTTCAAATTGTCCTCAATTAAATTTGATATTTTTGACCGAAACTAGTGTATAAAATACTGCGATTTTTGACCCAAACTTGCATTTCAAATAGTTTCATAGAATCTAGTTTTCATATGATTTTTGCATGGACTTCTATCATAACCTTCCCTCTTAAAATATATAAATGATCTGAAAAGTATCGTATCATTTCAAATAGTCCCTAATTAAATTTGATTTTTTTGACCGAAACTTGTGTATAATATTCAGTAAATTTTGACCGAAACTTGCATTTCGAAAAGTTTCATAGAATCTAATTTTCAGATTATTTTTTGCATGGACTTCCATCATAACCATACCTCTTAACATATATAAATGATCTGAAAACTCTCGTATCATTTCAAATAGACACCAATTAAATTTGAGTTTTTTAACCGAAACTAGTGTATAATATCCTACGATTTTTTTACCAAAACTTGCATTTCGAAAAGTTTCATAGAATCTAATTTTCAGATGATTTTTTGAAATGACTTCCATCATAACCTTCCCTTTTAACATATATAAATGATCTGAAATGTCTCGTATCATTTCAAATAGTCCCCAGTTAAATTTGATTTTTTTGACCGAAACTAGTGTATAACATACTACGATTTTTGACCGAAACTTGCATTTCGAAAAGTTTCATTGAATCTAAATTTCATACTATTTTTTGCATGGACTTCCATCATAACCTTCCCTCATAAAATATATAAATGATATTATAAGTTTCGTATCAATTCGAAAAGTCCCCGATTTAATTTGATTTTTGACCAAAACTAGTATTAACTAGTGTATAATATCTTATGATTTTATGACCGAAACATGCATTTCGAAAAGTTTCATAGAATCTAGTTTTCATATGATTTTTTTACAAGGACTTCCATCATAACCTTTCCTCTTAACATATATAAATTATCTGAAAAGTCTCGTATCATTTCAAATAGTCCCCATTTAAATTTTATTTTTTAGACCGAAACTAGTGTATAATATACTACGATTTTTGACCGAAACTTGCATTTCGAAAAGTTTCATAGAATCTAGTTTTCATATGTTTTTTTTTGCATGGAATTCCATCATAACCTTCCCTCATAAAATATATAAATGATCTGAAAAGTATCGTATCATTTTAAATAGTCCCCAATTAAATTTTATTTTTTTGACTAAAACTAGTTTATAATATACTGCGATTTTTGACCGAAACTTGCATTTCTAAAAAAGTTTCATAGAATCTAGTTTTCATATGATTTTTGGCATGGACTTCCATCATAACCTTCCATCTTAACATATATAAATGATCTGAAAAGTCTCGTATCATTTCAAATAATCCTCAATTAAATTTGATTTTGTTGACCGAAACTTGTGTATAATATACTACGATTTTTGACCGAAACTTGCATTTCGAAAAGTTTCATAGAATTTAATTTTCAGATGATTCTTTGCATGGAATTCCATCATAACCTTCCATCTTAACATATATAAATGATCTGAAAAGTCTCGTATCATTTCAAATAATCCTCAATTAAATTTGATTTTGTTGACCGAAACTTGTGTATAATATACTACGATTTTTGACCAAAACTTGCATTTCGAAAAGTTTCATAGAATTTAATTTTCAGATGATTTTTTGCATGGAATTCCATCATAACCTTCCCTCGTAAAATATATAAATGATATTAGAAGTTTAGTATCAATTCGAACATTCCATAATTTAATTTAATTTTTGACCAAAATTACTATTAACTATTGTATAATATATTATGATTTTTTGACCGAAACATGCATTTCGAAAAGTTTCATAGAATCTGGTTTTCATATGATTTTTTGCATGGACTTCCATCATAAGCTTCCCTCTTAAAATTTATAAATGATCTGAAAAGTCTCGTATCATTTCAAATTGTCCTCAATTAAATTTGATATTTTTGACCGAAACTAGTGTATAAAATACTGCGATTTTTGACCCAAACTTGCATTTCAAATAGTTTCATAGAATCTAGTTTTCATATGATTTTTGCATGGACTTCTATCATAACCTTCCCTCTTAAAATATATAAATGATCTGAAAAGTATCGTATCATTTCAAATAGTCCCTAATTAAATTTGATTTTTTTGACCGAAACTTGTGTATAATATTCAGTAAATTTTGACCGAAACTTGCATTTCGAAAAGTTTCATAGAATCTAATTTTCAGATGATTTTTTGCATGGACTTCCATCATAACCATACCTCTTAACATATATAAATGATCTGAAAACTCTGGTATCATTTCAAATAGACCCCAATTAAATTTGAGTTTTTTAACCGAAACTAGTGTATAATATCATACGATTTTTTTACCAAAACTTGCATTTCGAAAAGTTTCATAGAATCTAATTTTCAGATGATTTTTTGAAATGACTTCCATCATAACCTTCCCTTTTAACATATATAAATGATCTGAAATGTCTCGTATCATTTCAAATAGTCCCCAGTTAAATTTGATTTTTTTGACCGAAACTAGTGTATAACATACTACGATTTTTGACCGAAACTTGCATTTCGAAAAGTTTCATTGAATCTAAATTTCAGACTATTTTTTGCATGGACTTCCATCATAACCTTCCCTCATAAAATATATAAATGATATTATAAGTTTCGTATCAATTCGAAAAGTCCCCGATTTAATTTGATTTTTGACCAAAACTAGTATTAACTAGTGTATAATATATTATGATTTTATGACCGAAACATGCATTTCGAAAAGTTTCATAGAATCTAGTTTTCATATGATTTTTTTACAAGGACTTCCATCATAACCTTTCCTCTTAACATATATAAATTATCTGAAAAGTCTCGTATCATTTCAAATAGTCCCCATTTAAATTTTATTTTTTAGACCGAAACTAGTGTATAATATACTACGATTTTTGACCGAAACTTGCATTTCGAAAAGTTTCATAGAATCTAGTTTTCATATGTTTTTTTGCATGGAATTCCATCATAACCTTCCATCTTAACATATATAAATGATCTGAAAAGTCTCGTATCATTTCAAATAATCCTCAATTAAATTTGATTTTGTTGACCGAAACTTGTGTATAATATACTACGATTTTTGACCGAAACTTGCATTTCGAAAAGTTTCATAGAATTTAATTTTCAGATGATTTTTTGCATGGAATTCCATCATAACCTTCCATCTTAACATATATAAATGATCTGAAACGTCTCGTATCATTTCAAATAATCCTCAATTAAATTTGATTTTGTTGACCGAAACTTGTGTATAATATACTACGATTTTTGACCAAAACATGCATTTCGAAAAGTTTCATAGAATTTAATTTTCAGATGATTTTTTGCATGGAATTCCATCATAACCTTCCCTCGTAAAATATATAAATGATATTAGAAGTTTAGTATCAATTCGAACATTCCATAATTTAATTTAATTTTTGACCAAAATTACTATTAACTATTGTATAATATATTATGATTTTTTGACCGAAACATGCATTTCGAAAAGTTTCATAGAATCTGGTTTTCATATGATTTTTTGCATGGACTTCCATCATAAGCTTCCCTCTTAAAATTTATAAATGATCTGAAAAGTCTCGTATCATTTCAAATTGTCCTCAATTAAATTTGATATTTTTGACCGAAACTAGTGTATAAAATACTGCGATTTTTGACCCAAACTTGCATTTCAAATAGTTTCATAGAATCTAGTTTTCATATGATTTTTGCATGGACTTCTATCATAACCTTCCCTCTTAAAATATATAAATGATCTGAAAAGTATCGTATCATTTCAAATAGTCCCTAATTAAATTTGATTTTTTTGACCGAAACTTGTGTTTAATATTCAGTAAATTTTGACCGAAACTTGCATTTCGAAAAGTTTCATAGAATCTAATTTTCAGATGATTTTTTGCATGGACTTCCATCATAACCATACCTCTTAACATATATAAATGATCTGAAAACTCTCGTATCATTTCAAATAGACCCCAATTAAATTTGAGTTTTTTAACCGAAACTAGTGTATAATATCCTACGATTTTTTTACCAAAACTTGCATTTCGAAAAGTTTCATAGAATCTAATTTTCAGATGATTTTTTGAAATGACTTCCATCATAACCTTCCCTTTTAACATATATAAATGATCTGAAATGTCTCGTATCATTTCAAATAGTCCCCAGTTAAATTTGATTTTTTTGACCGAAACTAGTGTATAACATACTACGATTTTTGACCGAAACTTGCATTTCGAAAAGTTTCATTGAATCTAAATTTCAGACTATTTTTTGCATGGACTTCCATCATAACCTTCCCTCATAAAATATATAAATGATATTATAAGTTTCGTATCAATTCGAAAAGTCCCCGATTTAATTTGATTTTTGACCAAAACTAGTATTAACTAGTGTATAATATATTATGATTTTATGACCGAAACATGCATTTCGAAAAGTTTCATAGAATCTAGTTTTCATATGATTTTTTTACAAGGACTTCCATCATAACCTTTCCTCTTAACATATATAAATTATCTGAAAAGTCTCGTATCATTTCAAATAGTCCCCATTTAAATTTTATTTTTTAGACCGAAACTAGTGTATAATATACTACGATTTTTGACCGAAACTTGCATTTCGAAAAGTTTCATAGAATCTAGTTTTCATATGTTTTTTTGCATGGAATTCCATCATAACCTTCCCTCATAAAATATATAAATGATCTGAAAAGTATCGTATCATTTTAAATAGTCCCCAATTAGATTTTATTTTTTTGACTAAAACTAGTTTATAATATACTGCAATTTTTGACCGAAACTTGCATTTCTAAAAAAGTTTCATAGAATCTAGTTTTCATATGATTTTTGGCATGGACTTCCATCATAACCTTCCATCTTAACATATATAAATGATCTGAAAAGTCTCGTATCATTTCAAATAATCCTCAATTAAATTTGATTTTGTTGACCGAAACTTGTGTATAATATACTACGATTTTTGACCGAAACTTGCATTTCGAAAAGTTTCATAGAATTTAATTTTCAGATGATTTTTTGCATGGAATTCCATCATAACCTTCCATCTTAACATATATAAATGATCTGAAAAGTCTCGTATCATTTCAAATAATCCTCAATTAAATTTGATTTTGTTGACCGAAACTTGTGTATAATATACTACGATTTTTGACCGAAACTTGCATTTCGAAAAGTTTCATAGAATTTAATTTTCAGATGATTTTTTGCATGGAATTCCATCATAACCTTCCCTCGTAAAATATATAAATGATATTAGAAGTTTAGTATCAATTCGAACATTCCATAATTTAATTTAATTTTTGACCAAAATTACTATTAACTATTGTATAATATATTATGATTTTTTGACCGAAACATGCATTTCGAAAAGTTTCATAGAATCTTGTTTTCATATGATTTTTTGCATGGACTTCCATCATAAGCTTCCCTCTTAAAATTTATAAATGATCTGAAAAGTCTCGTATCATTTCAAATTGTCCTCAATTAAATTTGATATTTTTGACCGAAACTAGTGTATAAAATACTGCGATTTTTGACCCAAACTTGCATTTCAAATAGTTTCACAGAATCTAGTTTTCATATGATTTTTGCATGGACTTCTATCATAACCTTCCCTCTTAAAATATATAAATGATCTGAAAAGTATCGTATCATTTCAAATAGTCCCTAATTAAATTTGATTTTTTTGACCGAAACTTGTGTATAATATTCAGTAAATTTTGACCGAAACTTGCATTTCGAAAAGTTTCATAGAATCTAATTTTCAGATGATTTTTTGCATGGACTTCCATCATAACCATACCTCTTAACATATATAAATGATCTGAAAACTCTCGTATCATTTCAAATAGACCCCAATTAAATTTGAGTTTTTTAACCGAAACTAGTGTATAATATCCTACGATTTTTTTACCAAAACTTGCATTTCGAAAAGTTTCATAGAATCTAATTTTCAGATGATTTTTTGAAATGACTTCCATCATAACCTTCCCTTTTAACATATATAAATGATCTGAAATGTCTCGTATCATTTCAAATAGTCCCCAGTTAAATTTGATTTTTTTGACCGAAACTAGTGTATAACATACTACGATTTTTGACCGAAACTTGCATTTCGAAAAGTTTCATTGAATCTAAATTTCAGACTATTTTTTGCATGGACATCCATCATAACCTTCCCTCATAAAATATATAAATGATATTATAAGTTTCGTATCAATTCGAAAAGTCCCCGATTTAATTTGATTTTTGACCAAAACTAGTATTAACTAGTGTATAATATATTATGATTTTATGACCGAAACATGCATTTCGAAAAGTTTCATAGAATCTAGTTTTCATATGATTTTTTTACAAGGACTTCCATCATAACCTTTCCTCTTAACATATATAAATTATCTGAAAAGTCTCGTATCATTTCAAATAGTCCCCATTTAAATTTTATTTTTTAGACCGAAACTAGTGTATAATATACTACGATTTTTGACCGAAACTTGCATTTCGAAAAGTTTCATAGAATCTAGTTTTCATATGTTTTTTTGCATGGAATTCCATCATAACCTTCCCTCATAAAATATATAAATGATCTGAAAAGTATCGTATCATTTTAAATAGTCCCCAATTAGATTTTATTTTTTTGACTAAAACTAGTTTATAATATACTGCAATTTTTGACCGAAACTTGCATTTCTAAAAAAGTTTCATAGAATCTAGTTTTCATATGATTTTTGGCATGGACTTCCATCATAACCTTCCATCTTAACATATATAAATGATCTGAAAAGTCTCGTATCATTTCAAATAATCCTCAATTAAATTTGATTTTGTTGACCGAAACTTGTGTATAATATACTACGATTTTTGACCGAAACTTGCATTTCGAAAAGTTTCATAGAATTTAATTTTCAGAAGATTCTTTGCATGGAATTCCATCATAACCTTCCATCTTAACATATATAAATGATCTGAAAAGTCTCGTATCATTTCAAATAATCCTCAATTAAATTTGATTTTGTTGACCGAAACTTGTGTATAATATACTACGATTTTTGACCGAAACTTGCATTTCGAAAAGTTTCATAGAATTTAATTTTCAGATGATTTTTTGCATGGAATTCCATCATAACCTTCCCTCGTAAAATATATAAATGATATTAGAAGTTTAGTATCAATTCGAACATTCCATAATTTAATTTAATTTTTGACCAAAATTACTATTAACTATTGTATAATATATTATGATTTTTTGACCGAAACATGCATTTCGAAAAGTTTCATAGAATCTGGTTTTCATATGATTTTTTGCATGGACTTCCATCATAAGCTTCCCTCTTAAAATTTATAAATGATCTGAAAAGTCTCGTATCATTTCAAATTGTCCTCAATTAAATTTGATATTTTTGACCGAAACTAGTGTATAAAATACTGCGATTTTTGACCCAAACTTGCATTTCAAATAGTTTCATAGAATCTAGTTTTCATATGATTTTTGCATGGACTTCTATCATAACCTTCCCTCTTAAAATATATAAATGATCTGAAAAGTATCGTATCATTTCAAATAGTCCCTAATTAAATTTGATTTTTTTGACCGAAACTTGTGTATAATATTCAGTAAATTTTGACCGAAACTTGCATTTCGAAAAGTTTCATAGAATCTAATTTTCAGATGATTTTTTGCATGGACTTCCATCATAACCATACCTCTTAACATATATAAATGATCTGAAAACTCTCGTATCATTTCAAATAGACCCCAATTAAATTTGAGTTTTTTAACCGAAACTAGTGTATAATATCCTACGATTTTTTTACCAAAACTTGCCTTTCGAAAAGTTTCATAGAATCTAATTTTCAGATGATTTTTTGAAATGACTTCCATCATAACCTTCCCTTTTAACATATATAAATGATCTGAAATGTCTCGTATCATTTCAAATAGTCCCCAGTTAAATTTGATTTTTTTGACCGAAACTAGTGTATAACATACTACGATTTTTGACCGAAACTTGCATTTCGAAAAGTTTCATTGAATCTAAATTTCAGACTATTTTTTGCATGGACTTCCATCATAACCTTCCCTCATAAAATATATAAATGATATTATAAGTTTCGTATCAATTCGAAAAGTCCCCGATTTAATTTGATTTTTGACCAAAACTAGTATTAACTAGTGTATAATATATTATGATTTTATGACCGAAACATGCATTTCGAAAAGTTTCATAGAATCTAGTTTTCATATGATTTTTTTACAAGGACTTCCATCATAACCTTTCCTCTTAACATATATAAATTATCTGAAAAGTCTCGTATCATTTCAAATAGTCCCCATTTAAATTTTATTTTTTAGACCGAAACTAGTGTATAATATACTACGATTTTTGACCGAAACTTGCATTTCGAAAAGTTTCATAGAATCTAGTTTTCATATGTTTTTTTGCATGGAATTCCATCATAACCTTCCCTCATAAAATATATAAATGATCTGAAAAGTATCGTATCATTTTAAATAGTCCCCAATTAGATTTTATTTTTTTGACTAAAACTAGTTTATAATATACTGCAATTTTTGACCGAAACTTGCATTTCTCGAAAAGTTTCATAGAATCTAGTTTTCATATGATTTTTGGCATGGACTTCCATCATAACCTTCCATCTTAACATATATAAATGATCTGAAAAGTCTCGTATCATTTCAAATAATCCTTAATTAAATTTGATTTTGTTGACCGAAACTTGTGTATAATATACTACGATTTTTGACCGAAACTTGCATTTCGAAAAGTTTCATAGAATTTAATTTTCAGATGATTTTTTGCATGGAATTCCATCATAACCTTCCATCTTAACATATATAAATGATCTGAAAAGTCTCGTATCATTTCAAATAATCCTCAATTAAATTTTATTTTGTTGACCGAAACTTGTGTATAATATACTACGATTTTTGACCGAAACTTGCATTTCGAAAAGTTTCATAGAATTTAATTTTCAGATGATTTTTTGCATGGAATTCCATCATAACCTTCCCTCGTAAAATATATAAATGATATTAGAAGTTTAGTATCAATTCGAACATTCCATAATTTAATTTAATTTTTGACCAAAATTACTATTAACTATTGTATAATATATTATGATTTTTTGACCGAAACATGCATTTCGAAAAGTTTCATAGAATCTGGTTTTCATATGATTTTTTGCATGGACTTCCATCATAAGCTTCCCTCTTAAAATTTATAAATGATCTGAAAAGTCTCGTATCATTTCAAATTGTCCTCAATTAAATTTGATATTTTTGACCGAAACTAGTGTATAAAATACTGCGATTTTTGACCCAAACATGCATTTCAAATAGTTTCATAGAATCTAGTTTTCATATGATTTTTGCATGGACTTCTATCATAACCTTCCCTCTTAAAATATATAAATGATCTGAAAAGTATCGTATCATTTCAAATAGTCCCTAATTAAATTTGATTTTTTTGACCGAAACTTGTGTATAATATTCAGTAAATTTTGACCGAAACTTGCATTTCGAAAAGTTTCATAGAATCTAATTTTCAGATGATTTTTTGAATGGACTTCCATCATAACCATACCTCTTAACATATATAAATGATCTGAAAACTCTCGTATCATTTCAAATAGACCCCAATTAAATGTGAGTTTTTTAACCGAAACTAGTGTATAATATCCTATGATTTTTTTACCAAAACTTGCATTTCGAAAAGTTTCATAGAATCTAATTTTCAGATGATTTTTTGAAATGACTTCCATCATAACCTTCCCTTTTAACATATATAAATGATCTGAAATGTCTCGTATCATTTCAAATAGTCCCCAGTTAAATTTGATTTTTTTGACCGAAACTAGTGTATAACATACTACGATTTTTGACCGAAACTTGCATTTCGAAAAGTTTCATTGAATCTAAATTTCAGACTATTTTTTGCATGGACTTCCATCATAACCTTCCCTCATAAAATATATAAATGATATTATAAGTTCCGTATCAATTCGAAAAGTCCCCGATTTAATTTGATTTTTGACCAAAACTAGTATTAACTAGTGTATAATATATTATGATTTTATGACCGAAACATGCATTTCGAAAATTTTCATAGAATCTAGTTTTCATATGATTTTTTTACAAGGACTTCCATCATAACCTTTCCTCTTAACATATATAAATTATCTGAAAAGTCTCGTATCATTTCAAATAGTCCCCATTTAAATTTTATTTTTTAGACCGAAACTAGTATATAATATACTACGATTTTTGACCGAAACTTGCATTTCGAAAAGTTTCATAGAATCTAGTTTTCATATGTTTTTTTGCATGGAATTCCATCATAACCTTCCCTCATAAAATATATAAATGATCTGAAAAGTATCGTATCATTTTAAATAGTCCCCAATTAGATTTTATTTTTTTGACTAAAACTAGTTTATAATATACTGCAATTTTTGACCGAAACTTGCATTTCTAAAAAAGTTTCATAGAATCTAGTTTTCATATGATTTTTGGCATGGACTTCCATCATAACCTTCCATCTTAACATATATAAATGATCTGAAAAGTCTCGTATCACTTCAAATAATCCTCAATTAAATTTGATTTTGTTGACCGAAACTTGTGTATAATATACTACGATTTTTGACCGAAACTTGCATTTCGAAAAGTTTCATAGAATTTAATTTTCAGATGATTTTTTGCATGGAATTCCATCATAACCTTCCATCTTAACATATATAAATGATCTGAAAAGTCTCGTATCATTTCAAATAATCCTCAATTAAATTTGATTTTGTTGACCGAAACTTGTGTATAATATACTACGATTTTTGACCGAAACTTGCATTTCGAAAAGTTTCATAGAATTTAATTTTCAGATGATTTTTTGCATGGAATTCCATCATAACCTTCCATCTTAACATATATAAATGATCTGAAAAGTCTCGTATCATTTCAAATAATCTCAATTAAATTTGATTTTGTTGACCGAAACTTGTGTATAATATACTACGATTTTTGACCGAAACTTGCATTTCGAAAAGTTTCATAGAATTTAATTTCCAGATGATTTTTTGCATGGAATTCCATCATAACCTTCCCTCGTAAAATATATAAATGATATTAGAAGTTTAGTATCAATTCGAACATTCCATAATTTAATTTAATTTTTGACAAAAAATTACTATTAACTATTGTATAATATATTATGATTTTTTGACCGAAACATGCATTTCGAAAAGTTTCATAGAATCTGGTTTTCATATGATTTTTTGCATGGACTTCCATCATAAGCTTCCCTCTTAAAATTTATAAATGATCTGAAAAGTCTCGTATCATTTCAAATTGTCCTCAATTAAATTTGATATTTTTGACCGAAACTAGTGTATAAAATACTGCGATTTTTGACCCAAACTTGCATTTCAAATAGTTTCATAGAATCTAGTTTTCATATGATTTTTGCATGGACTTCTATCATAACCTTCCCTCTTAAAATATATAAATGATCTGAAAAGTATCGTATCATTTCAAATAGTCCCTAATTAAATTTGATTTTTTTGACCGAAACTTGTGTATAATATTCAGTAAATTTTGACCGAAACTTGCATTTCGAAAAGTTTCATAGAATCTAATTTTCAGATGATTTTTTGCATGGACTTCCATCATAACCATACCTCTTAACATATATAAATGATCTGAAAACTCTCGTATCATTTCAAATAGACCCCAATTAAATTTGAGTTTTTTAACCGAAACTAGTGTATAATATCCTACGATTTTTTTACCAAAACTTGCATTTCGAAAAGTTTCATAGAATCTAATTTTCAGATGATTTTTTGAAATGACTTCCATCATAACCTTCCCTTTTAACATATATAAATGATCTGAAATGTCTCGTATCATTTCAAATAGTCCCCAGTTAAATTTGATTTTTTTGACCGAAACTAGCGTATAATATACTACGATTTTTGACCGAAACTTGCATTTCGAAAAGTTTCATTGAATCTAAATTTCAGACTATATTTTGCATGGACTTCCATCATAACCTTCCCTCATAAAATATATAAATGATATTATAAGTTTCGTATCAATTCGAAAAGTCCCCGATTTAATTTGATTTTTGACCAAAACTAGTATTAACTAGTGTATAATATATTATGATTTTATGACCGAAACATGCATTTCGAAAAGTTTCATAGAATCTAGTTTTCATATGATTCTTTTACAAGGACTTCCATCATAACCTTTCCTCTTAACATATATAAATTATCTGAAAAGTCTCGTATCATTTCAAATAGTCCCCATTTAAATTTTATTTTTTAGACCGAAACTAGTGTATAATATACTACGATTTTTGACCGAAACTTGCATTTCGAAAAGTTTCATAGAATCTAGTTTTCATATGTTTTTTTGCATGGAATTCCATCATAACCTTCCCTCATAAAATATATAAATGATCTGAAAAGTATCGTATCATTTTAAATAGTCCCCAATTAAATTTTATTTTTTTGACTAAAACTAGTTTATAATATACTGCAATTTTTGACCGAAACTTGCATTTCTAAAAAAGTTTCATAGAATCTAGTTTTCATATGATTTTTGGCATGGACTTCCATCATAACCTTCCATCTTAACATATATAAATGATCTGAAAAGTCTCGTATCACTTCAAATAATCCTCAATTAAATTTGATTTTGTTGACCGAAACTTGTGTATAATATACTACGATTTTTGACCGAAACTTGCATTTCGAAAAGTTTCATAGAATTTAATTTTCAGATGATTTTTTGCATGGAATTCCATCATAACCTTCCATCTTAACATATATAAATGATCTGAAAAGTCTCGTATCATTTCAAATAATCCTCAATTAAATTTGATTTTGTTGACCGAAACTTGTGTATAATATACTACGATTTTTGACCGAAACTTGCATTTCGAAAAGTTTCATAGAATTTAATTTTCAGATGATTTTTTGCATGGAATTCCATCATAACCTTCCATCTTAACATATATAAATGATCTGAAAAGTCTCGTATCATTTCAAATAATCTCAATTAAATTTGATTTTGTTGACCGAAACTTGTGTATAATATACTACGATTTTTGACCGAAACTTGCATTTCGAAAAGTTTCATAGAATTTAATTTCCAGATGATTTTTTGCATGGAATTCCATCATAACCTTCCCTCGTAAAATATATAAATGATATTAGAAGTTTAGTATCAATTCGAACATTCCATAATTTAATTTAATTTTTGACAAAAAATTACTATTAACTATTGTATAATATATTATGATTTTTTGACCGAAACATGCATTTCGAAAAGTTTCATAGAATCTGGTTTTCATATGATTTTTTGCATGGACTTCCATCATAAGCTTCCCTCTTAAAATTTATAAATGATCTGAAAAGTCTCGTATCATTTCAAATTGTCCTCAATTAAATTTGATATTTTTGACCGAAACTAGTGTATAAAATACTGCGATTTTTGACCCAAACTTGCATTTCAAATAGTTTCATAGAATCTAGTTTTCATATGATTTTTGCATGGACTTCTATCATAACCTTCCCTCTTAAAATATATAAATGATCTGAAAAGTATCGTATCATTTCAAATAGTCCCTAATTAAATTTGATTTTTTTGACCGAAACTTGTGTATAATATTCAGTAAATTTTGACCGAAACTTGCATTTCGAAAAGTTTCATAGAATCTAATTTTCAGATGATTTTTTGCATGGACTTCCATCATAACCATACCTCTTAACATATATAAATGATCTGAAAACTCTCGTATCATTTCAAATAGACCCCAATTAAATTTGAGTTTTTTAACCGAAACTAGTGTATAATATCCTACGATTTTTTTACCAAAACTTGCATTTCGAAAAGTTTCATAGAATCTAATTTTCAGATGATTTTTTGAAATGACTTCCATCATAACCTTCCCTTTTAACATATATAAATGATCTGAAATGTCTCGTATCATTTCAAATAGTCCCCAGTTAAATTTGATTTTTTTGACCGAAACTAGCGTATAATATACTACGATTTTTGACCGAAACTTGCATTTCGAAAAGTTTCATTGAATCTAAATTTCAGACTATATTTTGCATGGACTTCCATCATAACCTTCCCTCATAAAATATATAAATGATATTATAAGTTTCGTATCAATTCGAAAAGTCCCCGATTTAATTTGATTTTTGACCAAAACTAGTATTAACTAGTGTATAATATATTATGATTTTATGACCGAAACATGCATTTCGAAAAGTTTCATAGAATCTAGTTTTCATATGATTCTTTTACAAGGACTTCCATCATAACCTTTCCTCTTAACATATATAAATTATCTGAAAAGTCTCGTATCATTTCAAATAGTCCCCATTTAAATTTTATTTTTTAGACCGAAACTAGTGTATAATATACTACGATTTTTGACCGAAACTTGCATTTCGAAAAGTTTCATAGAATCTAGTTTTCATATGTTTTTTTGCATGGAATTCCATCATAACCTTCCCTCATAAAATATATAAATGATCTGAAAAGTATCGTATCATTTTAAATAGTCCCCAATTAAATTTTATTTTTTTGACTAAAACTAGTTTATAATATACTGCAATTTTTGACCGAAACTTGCATTTCTAAAAAAGTTTCATAGAATCTAGTTTTCATATGATTTTTGGCATGGACTTCCATCATAACCTTCCATCTTAACATATATAAATGATCTGAAAAGTCTCGTATCATTTCAAATAATCGTCAATTAAATTTGATTTTGTTGACCGAAACTTGTGTATAATATACTACGATTTTTGACCGAAACTTGCATTTCGAAAAGTTTCATAGAATTTAATATTCAGATGATTTTTTGCATGGAATTCCATCATAACCTTCCATCTTAACATATATAAATGATCTGAAAAGTCTCGTATCATTTCAAAATTATCCTCAATTAAATTTGATTTTGTTGACCGAAACTTGTGTATAATATACTACGATTTTTGACCGAAACTTGCATTTCGAAAAGTTTCATAGAATTTAATTTTCAGATGATTTTTTGCATGGAATTCCATCATAACCTTCCCTCGTAAAATATATAAATGATATTAGAAGTTTAGTATCAATTCGAACATTCCATAATTTAATTTAATTTTTGACCAAAATTACTATTAACTATTGTATAATATATTATGATTTTTTGACCGAAACATGCATTTCGAAAAGTTTCATAGAATCTGGTTTTCATATGATTTTTTGCATGGACTTCCATCATAAGCTTCCCTCTTAAAATTTATAAATGATCTGAAAAGTCTCGTATCATTTCAAATTGTCCTCAATTAAATTTGATATTTTTGACCGAAACTAGTGTATAAAATACTGCGATTTTTGACCCAAACTTGCATTTCAAATAGTTTCATAGAATCTAGTTTTCATATGAATTTTGCATGGACTTCTATCATAACCTTCCCTCTTAAAATATATAAATGATCTGAAAAGTATCGTATCATTTCAAATAGTCCCTAATTAAATTTGATTTTTTTGACCGAAACTTGTGTATAATATTTAGTAAATTTTGACCGAAACTTGCATTTCGAAAAGTTTCATAGAATCTAATTTTCAGATGATTTTTTGCATGGACTTCCATCATAACCATACCTCTTAACATATATAAATGATCTGAAAACTCTCGTATCATTTCAAATAGACCCCAATTAAATTTGAGTTTTTTAACCGAAACTAGTGTATAATATCCTACGATTTTTTTACCAAAACTTGCATTTCGAAAAGTTTCATAGAATCTAATTTTCAGATGATTTTTTGAAATGACTTCCATCATAACCTTCCCTTTTAACATATATAAATGATCTGAAATGTCTCGTATCATTTCAAATAGTCCCCAGTTAAATTTGATTTTTTTGACCGAAACTAGTGTATAACATACTACGATTTTTGACCGAAACTTGCATTTCGAAAAGTTTCATTGAATCTAAATTTCAGACTATTTTTTGCATGGACTTCCATCATAACCTTCCCTCATAAAATATATAAATGATATTATAAGTTCCGTATAAATTCGAAAAGTCCCCGATTTAATTTGATTTTTGACCAAAACTAGTATTAACTAGTGTATAATATATTATGATTTTATGACCGAAACATGCATTTCGAAAAGTTTCATAGAATCTAGTTTTCATATGATTTTTTTACAAGGACTTCCATCATAACCTTTCCTCTTAACATATATAAATTATCTGAAAAGTCTCGTATCATTTCAAATAGTCCCCATTTAAATTTTATTTTTTAGACCGAAACTAGTGTATAATATACTACGATTTTTGACCGAAACTTGCATTTCGAAAAGTTTCATAGAATCTAGTTTTCATATGTTTTTTTGCATGGAATTCCATCATAACCTTCCCTCATAAAATATATAAATGATCTGAAAAGTATCGTATCATTTTAAATAGTCCCCAATTAGATTTTATTTTTTTGACTAAAACTAGTTTATAATATACTGCAATTTTTGACCGAAACATGCATTTCTAAAAAAGTTTCATAGAATCTAGTTTTCATATGATTTTTGGCATGGACTTCCATCATAACCTTCCATCTTAACATATATAAATGATCTGAAAAGTCTCGTATCATTTCAAATAATCCTCAATTAAATTTGATTTTGTTGACCGAAACTTGTGTATAATATACTACGATTTTTGACCGAAACTTGCATTTCGAAAAGTTTCATAGAATTTAATTTTCAGATGATTTTTTGCATGGAATTCCATCATAACCTTCCATCTTAACATATATAAATGATCTGAAAAGTCTCGTATCATTTCAAATAATCCTCAATTAAATTTGATTTTGTTGACCGAAACTTGTGTATAATATACTACGATTTTTGACCGAAACTTGCAATTCGAAAAGTTTCATAGAATTTAATTTTCAGATGATTTTTTGCATGGAATTCCATCATAACCTTCCCTCGTAAAATATATAAATGATATTAGAAGTTTAGTATCAATTCGAACATTCCATAATTTAATTTAATTTTTGACCAAAATTACTATTAACTATTGTATAATATATTATGATTTTTTGACCGGAACATGCATTTCGAAAAGTTTCATAGAATCTGGTTTTCATATGATTTTTTGCATGGACTTCCATCATAAGCTTCCCTCTTAAAATTTATAAATGGTCTGAAAAGTCTCGTATCATTTCAAATTGTCCTCAATTAAATTTGATATTTTTGACCGAAACTAGTGTATAAAATACTGCGATTTTTGACCCAAACTTGCATTTCAAATAGTTTCATAGAATCTAGTTTTCATATGATTTTTGCATGGACTTCTATCATAACCATCCCTCTTAAAATATATAAATGATCTGAAAAGTATCGTATCATTTCAAATAGTCCCTAATTAAATTTGATTTTTTTGACCGAAACTTGTGTATAATATTCAGTAAATTTTGACCGAAACTTGCATTTCGAAAAGTTTCATAGAATCTAATTTTCAGATGATTTTTTGCATGGACTTCCATCATAACCATACCTCTTAACATATATAAATGATCTGAAAACTCTCGTATCATTTCAAAAAAACCCCAATTAAATGTGAGTTTTTTAACCGAAACTAGTGTATAATATCCTACGATTTTTTTACCAAAACTTGCATTTCGAAAAGTTTCATAGAATCTAATTTTCAGATGATTTTTTGAAATGACTTCCATCATAACCTTCCCTTTTAACATATATAAATGATCTGAAATGTCTCGTATCATTTCAAATAGTCCCCAGTTAAATTTGATTTTTTTGACCGAAACTAGTGTATAACATACTACGATTTTTGACCGAAACTTGCATTTCGAAAAGTTTCATTGAATCTAAATTTCAGACTATTTTTTGCATGGACTTCCATCATAACCTTCCCTCATAAAATATATAAATGATATTATAAGTTCCGTATCAATTCGAAAAGTCCCCGATTTAATTTGATTTTTGACCAAAACTAGTATTAACTAGTGTATAATATATTATGATTTTATGACCGAAACATGCATTTCGAAAAGTTTCATAGAATCTAGTTTTCATATGATTTTTTTACAAGGACTTCCATCATAACCTTTCCTCTTAACATATATAAATTATCTGAAAAGTCTCGTATCATTTCAAATAGTCCCCATTTAAATTTTATTTTTTAGACCGAAACTAGTGTATAATATACTACGATTTTTGACTGAAACTTGCATTTCGAAAAGTTTCATAGAATCTAGTTTTCATATGTTTTTTTGCATGGAATTCCATCATAACCTTCCCTCATTAAATATATAAATGATCTGAAAAGTATCGTATCATTTTAAATAGTCCCCAATTAGATTTTATTTTTTTGACTAAAACTAGTTTATAATATACTGCAATTTTTGACCGAAACTTGCATTTCTAAAAAAGTTTCATAGAATCTAGTTTTCATATGATTTTTGGCATGGACTTCCATCATAACCTTCCATCTTAACATATATAAATGATCTGAAAAGTATCATATCATTTTAAATAGTCCCCAATTAAATTTTATTTTTTTGACTAAAACTAGTTTATAATATACTGCAATTTTTGACCGAAACTTGCATTTCTAAAAAAGTTTCATAGAATCTAGTTTTCATATGATTTTTGGCATGGACTTCCAACATAACCTTCCATCTTAACATATATAAATGATCTGAAAAGTCTCGTATCATTTCAAATAATCCTCAATTAAATTTGATTTTGTTTACCGAAACTTGTGTATAATATACTACGATTTTTGACCGAAACTTGCATTTCGAAAAGTTTCATAGAATTTAATTTTCAGATGATTTTTTGCATGGAATTCCATCATAACCTTCCCTCGTAAAATATATAAATGATATAAGAAGTTTAGTATCAATTCGAACATTCCATGATTTAATTTAATTTTTGACCAAAATTACTATTAACTATTGTATAATATATTATGATTTTTTGACCGAAACATGCATTTCGAAAAGTTTCATAGAATCTGGTTTTCATATGATTTTTTGCATGGACTTCCATCATAAGCTTCCCTCTTAAAATTTATAAATGATCTGAAAAGTCTCGTATCATTTCAAATTGTCCTCAATTAAATTTGATATTTTTGACCGAAACTAGTGTATAAAATACTGCGATTTTTGACCCAAACTTGCATTTCAAATAGTTTCATAGAATCTAGTTTTCATATGATTTTTGCATGGACTTCTATCATAACCATCCCTCTTAAAATATATAAATGATCTGAAAAGTATCGTATCATTTCAAATAGTCCCTAATTAAATTTGATTTTTTTGACCGAAACTTGTGTATAATATTCAGTAAATTTTGACCGAAACTTGCATTTCGAAAAGTTTCATAGAATCTAATTTTCAGATGATTTTTTGCATGGACTTCCATCATAACCATACCTCTTAACATATATAAATGATCTGAAAACTCTCGTATCATTTCAAATAGACCCCAATTAAATTTGAGTTTTTTAACCGAAACTAGTGTATAATATCCTACGATTTTTTTACCAAAACTTGCATTTCGAAAAGTTTCATAGAATCTAATTTTCAGATGATTTTTTGAAATGACTTCCATCATAACCTTCCCTTTTAACATATATAAATGATCTGAAATGTCTCGTATCATTTCAAATAGTCCCCAGTTAAATTTGATTTTTTTGACCGAAACTAGTGTATAACATACTACGATTTTTGACCGAAACTTGCATTTCGAAAAGTTTCATTGAATCTAAATTTCAGACTATTTTTTGCATGGACTTCCATCATAACCTTCCCTCATAAAATATATAAATGATATTATAAGTTCCGTATCAATTCGAAAAGTCCCCGATTTAATTTGATTTTTGACCAAAACTAGTATTAACTAGTGTATAATATATTATGATTTTATGACCGAAACATGCATTTCGAAAAGTTTCATAGAATCTAGTTTTCATATGATTTTTTTACAAGGACTTCCATCATAACCTTTCCTCTTAACATATATAAATTATCTGAAAAGTCTCGTATCATTTCAAATAGTCCCCATTTAAATTTTATTTTTTAGACCGAAACTAGTGTATAATATACTACGATTTTTGACTGAAACTTGCATTTCGAAAAGTTTCATAGAATCTAGTTTTCATATGTTTTTTTGCATGGAATTCCATCATAACCTTCCCTCATTAAATATATAAATGATCTGAAAAGTATCGTATCATTTTAAATAGTCCCCAATTAGATTTTATTTTTTTGACTAAAACTAGTTTATAATATACTGCAATTTTTGACCGAAACTTGCATTTCTAAAAAAGTTTCATAGAATCTAGTTTTCATATGATTTTTGGCATGGACTTCCATCATAACCTTCCATCTTAACATATATAAATGATCTGAAAAGTATCATATCATTTTAAATAGTCCCCAATTAAATTTTATTTTTTTGACTAAAACTAGTTTATAATATACTGCAATTTTTGACCGAAACTTGCATTTCTAAAAAAGTTTCATAGAATCTAGTTTTCATATGATTTTTGGCATGGACTTCCATCATAACCTTCCATCTTAACATATATAAATGATCTGAAAAGTCTCGTATCATTTCAAATAATCCTCAATTAAATTTGATTTTGTTGACCGAAACTTGTGTATAATATACTACGATTTTTGACCGAAACTTGCATTTCGAAAAGTTTCATAGAATTTAATTTTCAGATGATTTTTTGCATGGAATTCCATCATAACCTTCCCTCGTAAAATATATAAATGATATAAGAAGTTTAGTATCAATTCGAACATTCCATAATTTAATTTAATTTTTGACCAAAATTACTATTAACTATTGTATAATATATTATGATTTTTTGACCGAAACATGCATTTCGAAAAGTTTCATAGAATCTGGTTTTCATATGATTTTTTGCATGGACTTCCATCATAAGCTTCCCTCTTAAAATTTATAAATGATCTGAAAAGTCTCGTATCATTTCAAATTGTCCTCAATTAAATTTGATATTTTTGACCGAAACTAGTGTATAAAATACTGCGATTTTTGACCCAAACTTGCATTTCAAATAGTTTCATAGAATCTAGTTTTCATATGATTTTTGCATGGACTTCTATCATAACCTTCCCTCTTAAAATATATAAATGATCTGAAAAGTATCGTATCATTTCAAATAGTCCCTAATTAAATTTGATTTTTTTGACCGAAACTTGTGTATAATATTCAGTAAATTTTGACCGAAACTTGCATTTCAAAAAGTTTCATAGAATCTAATTTTCAGATGATTTTTTGAATGGACTTCCATCATAACCATAACTCTTAACATATATAAATGATCTGAAAACTCTCGTATCATTTCAAATAGACCCCAATTAAATGTGAGTTTTTTAACCGAAACTAGTGTATAATATCCTATGATTTTTTTACCAAAACTTGCATTTCGAAAAGTTTCATAGAATCTAATTTTCAGATGATTTTTTGAAATGACTTCCATCATAACCTTCCCTTTTAACATATATAAATGATCTGAAATGTCTCGTATCATTTCAAATAGTCCCCAGTTAAATTTGATTTTTTTGACCGAAACTAGTGTATAACATACTACGATTTTTGACCGAAACTTGCATTTCGAAAAGTTTCATTGAATCTAAATTTCAGACTATTTTTTGCATGGACTTCCATCATAACCTTCCCTCATAAAATATATAAATGATATTATAAGTTCCGTATCAATTCGAAAAGTCCCCGATTTAATTTGATTTTTGACCAAAACTAGTATTAACTAGTGTATAATATATTATGATTTTATGACCGAAACATGCATTTCGAAAATTTTCATAGAATCTAGTTTTCATATGATTTTTTTACAAGGACTTCCATCATAACCTTTCCTCTTAACATATATAAATTATCTGAAAAGTCTCGTATCATTTCAAATAGTCCCCATTTAAATTTTATTTTTTAGACCGAAACTAGTGTATAATATACTACGATTTTTGACCGAAACTTGCATTTCGAAAAGTTTCATAGAATCTAGTTTTCATATGTTTTTTTGCATGGAATTCCATCATAACCTTCCCTCATAAAATATATAAATGATCTGAAAAGTATCGTATCATTTTAAATAGTCCCCAATTAAATTTTATTTTTTTGACTAAAACTAGTTTATAATATACTGCAATTTTTGACCGAAACTTGCATTTCTAAAAAAGTTTCATAGAATCTAGTTTTCATATGATTTTTGGCATGGACTTCCATCATAACCTTCCATCTTAACATATATAAATGATCTGAAAAGTCTCGTATCATTTCAAATAATCCTCAATTAAATTTGATTTTGTTGACCGAAACTTGTGTATAATATACTACGATTTTTGACCGAAACTTGCATTTCGAAAAGTTTCATAGAATTTAATATTCAGATGATTTTTTGCATGGAATTCCATCATAACCTTCCATCTTAACATATATAAATGATCTGAAAAGTCTCGTATCATTTCAAATAATCCTCAATTAAATTTGATTTTGTTGACCGAAACTTGTGTATAATATACTACGATTTTTGACCGAAACTTGCATTTCGAAAAGTTTCATAGAATTTAATTTTCAGATGATTTTTTGCATGGAATTCCATCATAACCTTCCCTCGTAAAATATATAAATGATATAAGAAGTTTAGTATCAATTCGAACATTCCATAATTTAATTTAATTTTTGACCAAAATTACTATTAACTATTGTATAATATATTATGATTTTTTGACCGAAACATGCATTTCGAAAAGTTTCATAGAATCTGGTTTTCATATGATTTTTTGCATGGACTTCCATCATAAGCTTCCCTCTTAAAATTTATAAATGATCTGAAAAGTCTCGTATCATTTCAAATTGTCCTCAATTAAATTTGATATTTTTGACCGAAACTAGTGTATAAAATACTGCGATTTTTGACCCAAACTTGCATTTCAAATAGTTTCATAGAATCTAGTTTTCATATGAATTTTGCATGGACTTCTATCATAACCTTCCCTCTTAAAATATATAAATGATCTGAAAAGTATCGTATCATTTCAAATAGTCCCTAATTAAATTTGATTTTTTTGACCGAAACTTGTGTATAATATTCAGTAAATTTTGACCGAAACTTGCATTTCGAAAAGTTTCATAGAATCTAATTTTCAGATGATTTTTTGCATGGACTTCCATCATAACCATACCTCTTAACATATATAAATGATCTGAAAACTCTCGTATCATTTCAAAAAAACCCCAATTAAATGTGAGTTTTTTAACCGAAACTAGTGTATAATATCCTACGATTTTTTTACCAAAACTTGCATTTCGAAAAGTTTCATAGAATCTAATTTTCAGATGATTTTTTGAAATGACTTCCATCATAACCTTCCCTTTTAACATATATAAATGATCTGAAATGTCTCGTATCATTTCAAATAGTCCCCAGTTAAATTTGATTTTTTTGACCGAAACTAGTGTATAACATACTACGATTTTTGACCGAAACTTGCATTTCGAAAAGTTTCATTGAATCTAAATTTCAGACTATTTTTTGCATGGACTTCCATCATAACCTTCCCTCATAAAATATATAAATGATATTATAAGTTCCGTATCAATTCGAAAAGTCCCCGATTTAATTTGATTTTTGACCAAAACTAGTATTAACTAGTTTATAATATATTATGATTTTATGACCGAAACATGCATTTCGAAAAGTTTCATAGAATCTAGTTTTCATATGATTTTTTTACAAGGACTTCCATCATAACCTTTCCTCTTAACATATATAAATTATCTGAAAAGTCTCGTATCATTTCAAATAGTCCCCATTTAAATTTTATTTTTTAGACCGAAACTAGTGTATAATATACTACGATTTTTGACCGAAACTTGCATTTCGAAAAGTTTCATAGAATCTAGTTTTCATATGTTTTTTTGCATGGAATTCCATCATAACCTTCCCTCATAAAATATATAAATGATCTAAAAAGTATCGTATCATTTTAAATAGTCCCCAATTAGATTTTATTTTTTTGACTAAAACTAGTTTATAATATACTGCAATTTTTGACCGAAACTTGCATTTCTAAAAAAGTTTCATAGAATCTAGTTTTCATATGATTTTTGGCATGGACTTCCATCATAACATTCCATCTTAACATATATAAATGATCTGAAAAGTATCATATCATTTTAAATAGTCCCCAATTAAATTTTATTTTTTTGACTAAAACTAGTTTATAATATACTGCAATTTTTGACCGAAACTTGCATTTCTAAAAAAGTTTCATAGAATCTAGTTTTCATATGATTTTTGGCATGGACTTCCATCATAACCTTCCATCTTAACATATATAAATGATCTGAAAAGTCTCGTATCATTTCAAATAATCCTCAATTAAATTTGATTTTGTTGACCGAAACTTGTGTATAATATACTACGATTTTTGACCGAAACTTGCATTTCGAAAAGTTTCATAGAATTTAATTTTCAGATGATTTTTTGCATGGAATTCCTTCATAACCTTCCCTCGTAAAATATATAAATGATATAAGAAGTTTAGTATCAATTCGAACATTCCATAATTTAATTTAATTTTTGACCAAAATTACTATTAACTATTGTATAATATATTATGATTTTTTGACCGAAACATGCATTTCGAAAAGTTTCATAGAATCTGGTTTTCATATGATTTTTTGCATGGACTTCCATCATAAGCTTCCCTCTTAAAATTTATAAATGATCTGAAAAGTCTCGTATCATTTCAAATTGTCCTCAATTAAATTTGATATTTTTGACCGAAACTAGTGTATAAAATACTGCGATTTTTGACCCAAACTTGCATTTCAAATAGTTTCATAGAATCTAGTTTTCATATGATTTTTGCATGGACTTCTATCATAACCTTCCCTCTTAAAATATATAAATGATCTGAAAAGTATCGTATCATTTCAAATAGTCCCTAATTAAATTTGATTTTTTTGACCGAAACTTGTGTATAATATTCAGTAAATTTTGACCGAAACTTGCATTTCAAAAAGTTTCATAGAATCTAATTTTCAGATGATTTTTTGAATGGACTTCCATCATAACCATACCTCTTAACATATATAAATGATCTGAAAACTCTCGTATCATTTCAAATAGACCCCAATTAAATGTGAGTTTTTTAACCGAAACTAGTGTATAATATCCTATGATTTTTTTACCAAAACTTGCATTTCGAAAAGTTTCATAGATTCTAATTTTCAGATGATTTTTTGAAATGACTTCCATCATAACCTTCCCTTTTAACATATATAAATGATCTGAAATGTCTCGTATCATTTCAAATAGTCCCCAGTTAAATTTGATTTTTTTGACCGAAACTAGTGTATAACATACTACGATTTTTGACCGAAACTTGCATTTCGAAAAGTTTCATTGAATCTAAATTTCAGACTATTTTTTGCATGGACTTCCATCATAACCTTCCCTCATAAAATATATAAATGATATTATAAGTTTCGTATCAATTCGAAAAGTCCCCGATTTAATTTGATTTTTGACCAAAACTAGTATTAACTAGTGTATAATATATTATGATTTTATGACCGAAACATGCATTTCGAAAAGTTTCATAGAATCTAGTTTTCATATGATTTTTTTACAAGGACTTCCATCATAACCTTTCCTCTTAACATATATAAATTATCTGAAAAGTCTCGTATCATTTCAAATAGTCCCCATTTAAATTTTATTTTTTAGACCGAAACTAGTGTATAATATACTACGATTTTTGACCGAAACTTGCATTTCGAAAAGTTTCATAGAATCTTATTTTCAGATGATTTTTTGCATGGACAACCATCATAACATCCCTCATAAAAAATATAAATCATATTAGAAGTTTTGTATCATTTTTAACAGTCCCCAATTTAATTTGATTTATGACCGAGACCTAGTATAAACTAGTGTATAATATATTAAGATTTTTTGACCGAAACTTGCATCTCGAAAAGTTTCATAGAATCTAGTTTTCATATGATTTTTTGCATGGAATTCCATCATAACCTTCCCTCATAAAATATATAAATGATCTGAAAAGTATCATATCATTTTAAATAGTCCCCAATTAAATTTTATTTTTTTGACTAAAACTAGTTTATAATATACTGCAATTTTTGACCGAAACATGCATTTCTAAAAAAGTTTCATAGAATCTAGTTTTCATATGATTTTTGGCATGGACTTCCATCATAACCTTCCATCTTAACATATATAAAAGATCTGAAAAGTCTCGTATCATTTCAAATAATCCTCAATTAAATTTGATTTTGTTGACCGAAACTTGTGTATAATATACTACGATTTTTGACCGAAACTTGCATTTCGAAAAGTTTCATAGAATTTAATTTTCAGATGATTTTTTGCATGGAATTCCATCATAACCTTCCCTCGTAAAATATATAAATGATATTAGAAGTTTAGTATCAATTCGAACATTCCATAATTTAATTTAATTTTTGACCAAAATTACTATTAACTATTGTATAATATATTATGATTTTTTGACCGAAACATGCATTTCGAAAAGTTTCATAGAATCTGGTTTTCATATGATTTTTTGCATGGACTTCCATCATAAGCTTCCCTCTTAAAATTTATAAATGATCTGAAAAGTCTCGTATCATTTCAAATTGTCCTCAATTAAATTTGATATTTTTGACCGAAACTAGTGTATAAAATACTGCGATTTTTGACCCAAACTTGCATTTCAAATAGTTTCATAGAATCTAGTTTTCATATGATTTTTGCATGGACTTCTATCATAACCTTCCCTCTTAAAATATATAAATGATCTGAAAAGTATCGTATCATTTCAAATAGTCCCTAATTAAATTTGATTTTTTTGACCGAAACTTGTGTATAATATTCAGTAAATTTTGACCGAAACTTGCATTTCGAAAAGTTTCATAGAATCTAATTTTCAGATGATTTTTTGAATGGACTTCCATCATAACCTTGCCTCTTAACATATATAAATGATCTGAAAAAGTCTCGTATCATTTCAAATAATCCTCAATTAAATTTGATTTTGTTGACTGAAACTAGTGTATAATATCCTACGATTTTTTTACCAAAACTTGCATTTCGAAAAGTTTCATAGAATCTAATTTTCAGATGATTTTTTGAAATGACTTCCATCATAACCTTCCCTTTTAACATATATAAATGATCTGAAATGTCTCGTATCATTTCAAATAGTCCCCAGTTAAATTTGATTTTTTTGACCGAAACTAGTGTATAACATACTACGATTTTTGACCGAAACTTGCATTTCGAAAAGTTTCATTGAATCAAAATTTCAGACTATTTTTTGCATGGACTTCCATCATAACCTTCCCTCATAAAATATATAAATGATATTATAAGTTTCGTATCAATTCGAAAAGTCCCCGATTTAATTTGATTTTTGACCAAAACTAGTATTAACTAGTGTATAATATATTATGATTTTATGACCGAAACATGCATTTCGAAAAGTTTCATAGAATCTAGTTTTCATATGATTTTTTTACAAGGACTTCCATCATAACCTTTCCTCTTAACATATATAAATTATCTGAAAAGTCTCGTATCATTTCACATAGTCCCCATTTAAATTTTATTTTTTAGACCGAAACTAGTGTATAATATACTACGATTTTTGACCGAAACTTGCATTTCGAAAAGTTTCATAGAATCTTATTTTCAGATGATTTTTTGCATGGACAACCATCATAACATCCCTCATAAAAAATATAAATCATATTAGAAGTTTTTTATCATTTCTAATAGTCCCCAATTTAATTTGATTTATGACCGAGACCTAGTATAAACTAGTGTATAATATATTAAGATTTTTTGACCGAAACTTGCATCTCGAAAAGTTTCATAAAATCTAGTTTTCATATGATTTTTAGCATGGAATTCCATCATAACCTTCCCTCATAAAATATATAAATGATCTGAAAAGTATCGTATCATTTCAAATAGTCCCCAATTAAATTTTATTTTTTTGACTGAAACTAGTGTATAATATACTGCGATTTTTGACCGAAACTTGCATTTCTAAAAATGTTTCATATAATCTAGTTTTCATATGATTTTTTGCATGGACTTCCATCATAACCTTGCCTCTTAACATATATAAATGATCTGAAAAAGTCTCGTATCATTTCAAATAATCCTCAATTAAATTTGATTTTGTTGACTGAAACTAGTGTATAATATCCTACGATTTTTTTACCAAAACTTGCATTTCGAAAAGTTTCATAGAATCTAATTTTCAGATGATTTTTTGAAATGACTTCCATCATAACCTTCCCTTTTAACATATATAAATGATCTGAAATGTCTCGTATCATTTCAAATAGTCCCCAGTTAAATTTGATTTTTTTGACCGAAACTAGTGTATAACATACTACGATTTTTGACCGAAACTTGCATTTCGAAAAGTTTCATTGAATCAAAATTTCAGACTATTTTTTGCATGGACTTCCATCATAACCTTCCCTCATAAAATATATAAATGATATTATAAGTTTCGTATCAATTCGAAAAGTCCCCGATTTAATTTGATTTTTGACCAAAACTAGTATTAACTAGTGTATAATATATTATGATTTTATGACCGAAACATGCATTTCGAAAAGTTTCATAGAATCTAGTTTTCATATGATTTTTTTACAAGGACTTCCATCATAACCTTTCCTCTTAACATATATAAATTATCTGAAAAGTCTCGTATCATTTCACATAGTCCCCATTTGAATTTTATTTTTTAGACCGAAACTAGTGTATAATATACTACGATTTTTGACCGAAACTTGCATTTCGAAAAGTTTCATAGAATCTTATTTTCAGATGATTTTTTGCATGGACAACCATCATAACATCCCTCATAAAAAATATAAATCATATTAGAAGTTTTTTATCATTTCTAATAGTCCCCAATTTAATTTGATTTATGACCGAGACCTAGTATAAACTAGTGTATAATATATTAAGATTTTTTGACCGAAACTTGCATCTCGAAAAGTTTCATAAAATCTAGTTTTCATATGATTTTTAGCATGGAATTCCATCATAACCTTCCCTCATAAAATATATAAATGATCTGAAAAGTATCGTATCATTTCAAATAGTCCCCAATTAAATTTTATTTTTTTGACTGAAACTAGTGTATAATATACTGCGATTTTTGACCGAAACTTGCATTTCTAAAAATGTTTCATAGAATCTAGTTTTCATATGATTTTTTGCATGGACTTCCATCATAACCTTGCCTCTTAACATATATAAATGATCTGAAAAGTCTCGTATCATTTCAAATAATCCTCAATTAAATTTGATTTTGTTGACCGAAACTAGTGTATAATATCCTACGATTTTTTTACCAAAACTTGCATTTCGAAAAGTTTCATAGAATCTAATTTTCAGATGATTTTTTGAAATGACTTCCATCATAACCTTCCCTTTTAACATATATAAATGATCTGAAATGTCTCGTATCATTTCAAATAGTCCCCAGTTAAATTTGATTTTTTTGACCGAAACTAGTGTATAACATACTACGATTTTTGACCGAAACTTGCATTTCGAAAAGTTTCATTGAATCAAAATTTCAGACTATTTTTTGCATGGACTTCCATCATAACCTTCCCTCATAAAATATATAAATGATATTATAAGTTTCGTATCAATTCGAAAAGTCCCCGATTTAATTTGATTTTTGACCAAAACTAGTATTAACTAGTGTATAATATATTATGATTTTATGACCGAAACATGCATTTCGAAAAGTTTCATAGAATCTAGTTTTCATATGATTTTTTTACAAGGACTTCCATCATAACCTTTCCTCTTAACATATATAAATTATCTGAAAAGTCTCGTATCATTTCACATAGTCCCCATTTAAATTTTATTTTTTAGACCGAAACTAGTGTATAATATACTACGATTTTTGACCGAAACTTGCATTTCGAAAAGTTTCATAGAATCTTATTTTCAGATGATTTTTTGCATGGACAACCATCATAACATCCCTCATAAAAAATATAAATCATATTAGAAGTTTTTTATCATTTCTAATAGTCCCCAATTTAATTTGATTTATGACCGAGACCTAGTATAAACTAGTGTATAATATATTAAGATTTTTTGACCGAAACTTGCATCTCGAAAAGTTTCATAAAATCTAGTTTTCATATGATTTTTAGCATGGAATTCCATCATAACCTTCCCTCATAAAATATATAAATGATCTGAAAAGTATCGTATCATTTCAAATAGTCCCCAATTAAATTTTATTTTTTTGACTGAAACTAGTGTATAATATACTGCGATTTTTGACCGAAACTTGCATTTCTAAAAATGTTTCATAGAATCTAGTTTTCATATGATTTTTTGCATGGACTTCCATCATAACCTTGCCTCTTAATATATATAAATGATCAGAAAAGTCTCGTATCATTTCAAATAATCCTCAATTAAATTTGATTTTGTTGACCGAAACTAGTGTATAATATCCTACGATTTTTTTACCAAAACTTGCATTTCGAAAAGTTTCATAGAATCTAATTTTCAGATGATTTTTTGAAATGACTTCCATCATAACCTTCCCTTTTAACATATATAAATGATCTGAAATGTCTCGTATCATTTCAAATAGTCCCCAGTTAAATTTGATTTTTTTGACCGAAACTAGTGTATAACATACTACGATTTTTGACCGAAACTTGCATTTCGAAAAGTTTCATTAAATCAAAATTTCAGACTATTTTTTGCATGGACTTCCATCATAACCTTCCCTCGTAAAATATATAAATGATATTATAAGTTTCGTATCAATTCGAAAAGTCCCCGATTTAATTTGATTTTTGACCAAAACTAGTATTAACTAGTGTATAATATATTATGATTTTATGACCGAAACATGCATTTCGAAAAGTTTCATAGAATCTAGTTTTCATATGATTTTTTTACAAGGACTTCCATCATAACCTTTCCTCTTAACATATATAAATTATCTGAAAAGTCTCGTATCATTTCAAATAGTCCCCATTTAAATTTTATTTTTTAGACCGAAACTAGTGTATAATATACTACGATTTTTGACCGAAACTTGCATTTCGAAAAGTTTCATAGAATCTTATTTTCAGATGATTTTTTGCATGGACAACCATCATAACATCCCTCATAAAAAATATAAATCATATTAGAAGTTTTGTATCATTTCTAATAGTCCCCAATTTAATTTGATTTATGACCGAGACCTAGTATAAACTAGTGTATAATATATTAAGATTTTTTGACCGAAACTTGCATCTCGAAAAGTTTCATAAAATCTAGTTTTCATATGATTTTTAGCATGGAATTCCATCATAACCTTCCCTCATAAAATATATAAATGATCTGAAAAGTATCGTATCATTTCAAATAGTCCCCAATTAAATTTTATTTTTTTGACTGAAACTAGTGTATAATATACTGCGATTTTTGACCGAAACTTGCATTTCTAAAAATGTTTCATAGAATCTAGTTTTCATATGATTTTTTGCATGGACTTCCATCATAACCTTCCCTCGTAATATATATAAATGATCAGAGAAGTTTCGTATCATTTCAAATAGTCCCCAATTAAATTTGATTTTTTTGACCGAAACTAGTGTATAATATACTATGATTTTTTACCGAAACTTGCATTTTGAAAAGTTTCATAGAATCTAATTTTTAGAGTATTTTTTGAATGGACTTCAATCATAACCTTCCCTCGTAAAATATATAAATTATATATGAAGTTTCGTATCATTTCGAACAGTCCTCGATATAATTTAGTTTTTGACCGAAACTAGTATATAGTAGTGTATAATATATTATGATTTTTTGACCGAAACTTGCATTTCGAAATGTTTCATAGAATCTAGTTTTCAGATGATTTTTTTGCATGGACTTCCATCATAACCTTCCCTCTTAACATATATAAATGATCTGAAAAGTCTCGTATCATTTCAAATATTCCCAATTAAATTTGATTTTTTTGACCGAAACTAGTGTATAATATACTAGTATTTTTTTTACCGAAACTTGCATTTCGAAAAGTTTAATAGAATCTAATTTTTAGATGATTTTTTGAATGGACTTCAATCATAACCTTCACTCGTAAAGTATATAAATGATATATGAATTTTCGTATCATTTTGAAAAGTCCTCGATTTAATTTGAATTTTGACCGAAACTAGTATAAAGTAGAGTATAATATATTATGATTTTTTGACCGAAACTTGCATTTCAAAATGGTTCATAGAATCTAGTTTTCAGATTATATTTTTGCATGGACTTCCATCATAACCTTCCCTCTTAACATATATAAATGATCTGAAAAGTCTCATATCATTTCAAATAGTTCGCATTTAAATTTGATTTTTTTGACCGTAACAATTGTATAATATACTATGATTTTTTTACCAAAACTTGCTTTTCGAAAAGTTTCATAGAATCTAATTTGTATATGATTTTTTGAATGGACTTCAATCATAACCATCCCTAGTAAAATATATAAATGATATATGATGTTTCGTATCTTTTCGAGCAGTCTTCAATTTAATTTAATTTTTGACCGAATCTAGTATAAACTAGTGTATAATATATTATGATTTTTTGACCGAAACTTGCATTTTGAAATGTTTTATAGAATCTAGTTTTCAGATGATTTTTTTGCTTGGACTTCCTTCATAACCTTCCCTCTTAACACATATAAAAGATCTTAAAAGGCTCGTATCATTTAAAATAGTCCCCAATTAAATTTTACTTTTTTGACCGAAACTAGTGTATAATATACTATGATTTTTGACCGAAACATACATTTCAAAAAGTTTCATAGAATCTAAGTTTTAGATATTTTTTTGCATGGACTTTCATCATATCGTTCCCACTTAACATATATAAATGATATGTTATGTCTCGTATCATTTCAAATAGTCCCCAATTAAATTTGATTTTTTTGACCGAAACTAGTGTATAATATACTATGATTTTTGAACGAAACTTGCATTTCGAAAATTTTCATAGAATCTAATTTTCAGATGATTTTTTGATTGCACTTCCATCATAACATTCCCTCGTAAAATATATAAATGATATGTGAAGTTTTGAATCATTTCGAACAGTCCCCGATTTAATTTGATTTTTTACCGAAACTAGTATAAACTAGTGGATAATATATTATGGTTTTTTGACCAAAACTTGCATTTCGAAAAGTTTCATAGAATCTAGTTTTCAGATGATTTTTTTAATTGGACTTCCATTATAACATTCCCTCTTAACATATATAAATGATCTGAGAAATCTCGTATCATTTCAAATAATCCCCAATTAAATTTGATTTTATTGACCGAAACTAGTGTATAATATACTATGATTTTTGACCGAGACTTGCATTTCGAAAAGTTTCAAAGAATCTAATTTTCATATGATTTTTTGAATGGACTTCAATCGTAACCTTCCCTCGTAAAATATATAAATGATATGTGAAGTTTCGTATCTTTTCGAACAGTCACCGATTTAATTTGATTTATGACCGAAACTAGTATAAACTAGTGGATAATATATTATGGTTTTTTTTACCGAAACTTGCATTTCGAAAAGTTTAATAGAATCTAGTTTTCAGATGATTTTTCTGCATGGACTTCCATCATAACCTTCCCTCGTAATATATATAAATGATCTGAGAAGTTTCGTATCATTTCAAATAGTCCCCAATTAAATTTGATTTTTTTGACCGAAACTAGTGTATAATATACTATGATTTTTTACCGAAACTTGCATTTTGAAAAGTTTCATAGAATCTAATTTTTAGAGTATTTTTTGAATGGACTTCAATCATAACCTTCCCTCGTAAAATATATAAATTATATATGAAGTTTCGTATCATTTCGAACAGTCCTCGATATAATTTGGTTTTTGACCGAAACTAGTATATAGTTGTGTATAATATATTATGATTTTTTGACCGAAACTTGCATTTCGAAATGTCTCATAGAATCTAGTTTTCATATGATTTTTTTGCTTGGACTTCCATCATAACCTTCCCTCTTAACATATATAAATGATCTGAAAAGTCTCGTATCATTTGAAATATTCCCAATTAAATTTGATTTTTTTGACCGAAACTAGTGTATAATATACTAGTATTTTTTTTACCGAAACTTGCATTTCGAAAAGTTTAATAGAATCTAATTTTTAGATGATTTTTTGAATGGACTTCAATCATAACCTTCCCTCGTAAAGTATATAAATGATATATGAATTTTCGTATCTTTTCGAAAAGTCCTCGATTTAATTTGATTTTTGACCGAAACTAGTATAATGTAGAGTATAATATATTATGATTTTTTGACCGAAACTTGCATTTCAAAATGGTTCATAGAATCTAGTTTTCAGATTATATTTTTGCATGGACTTCCATCATAACCTTCCCTCTTAACATATATAAACGATCTGAAAAGTCACATATCATTTCAAATAGTTCGCATTTAAATTTGATTTTTTTGACCGTAACAATTGTATAATATACTATGATTTTTTTTACCAAAACTTGCATTTCGAAAAGTTACATAGAATCTAATTTGTAGATGATTTTTTGAATGGACTTCAATCATAACCTTCCCTAGTAAAATATATAAATGATATATGATGTTTCGTATCTTTTCGAACAGTCTTCAATTTAATTTTATTTTTGACCGAAACTAGTATAAACTAGTGTATAATATATTATGATTTTTTGACCGAAACTTGCATTTTGAAATGTTTTATAGAATCTAGTTTTCAGATGATTTTTTTGCATGGACTTCCTTCATAACCTTCCCTCTTAACACATATAAATGATCTTAAAAGTCTCGTATCATTTAAAATAGTCCCCAATTAAATTTTACTTTTTTGACCGAAACTAGTGTATAATATACTATGATTTTTGACCGAAACTTACATTTCAAAAAGTTTCATAGAATATAATTTTTAGATATTTTTTTGCATGGACTTTCATCATATCGTTCCCACTTAACATATATAAATGATATGTTATGTCTCGTATTATTTCAAATAGTCCCCAATTAAATTTGATTTTTTTGACCGAAACTAGTGTATAATATACTATGATATTTGACCGAAACTTGCATTTCGAAAATTTTCATAGAATCTAATTTTCAGATGATTTTTTGATTGCACATCCATCATAACATTCCCTCGTAAAATATATAAATGATATGTGAAGTTTTGAATCATTTCGAACAGTCCCCGATTTTATTTGATTTTTTACCGAAACTAGTATAAACTAGTGGATAATATATTATGGTTTTTTGACCAAAACTTGCATTTCGAAAAGTTTCATAGAATCTAGTTTTCAGAAGATTTTTTTAATTGGACTTCCGTTATAACATTCCCTCTTAACATATATAAATGATCTGAGAAATCTCGTATCATTTCAAATAATTCCCAATTAAATTTGATTTTATTAACTGAAACTAGTGTATAATATACTATGATTTTTGACCGAGACTTGCATTTCGAAAAGTTTCAAAGAATCTAATTTTCATATGATTTTTTGAATGGACTTCAACCATAACCTTCCCTCTTAAAATATATAAATGATATGTGAAGTTTCGTATCATTTCGAACAGTCGTCGATTTAATTTGATTTATGACCGAAACTAGTATAAACTAGTGGATAATATATTATGGGTTTTTTTACCGAAACTTGCATTTCGAAAAGTTTATTAGAATCTAGTTTTCAGATGATTTTTCTGCATGGACTTCCATCATAACCTTCCAATGTAATATATATAAATGATCTGAGAAGTTTCGTATCATTTCAAATAGTCCCCAATTAAATTTGATTTTTTTGACCGAAACTACTGTATAATATACTATGATTTTTTACCGAAACTTGCATTTTGAAAAGTTTCATAGAATCTAATTTTTAGAGTATTTTTTGAATGGACTTCAATCTTAACCTTCCCTCGTAAAATATATAAATTATATATGAAGTTTCGTATCATTTCGAACTGTCCTCGATATAATTTGGTTTTTGACCGAAACTAGTATATATTAGTGTATAATATATTATGATTTTTTGACCGAAACTTGCATTTCGAAATGTTTCATAGAATCTAGTTTTCAGATGATTTTTTTGCATGGACTTCCATCATAACCTTCCCTCTTAACATATATAAATGATCTGAAAAGTCTCGTATCATTTCAAATATTCCCAATTAAATTTGATTTTTTTGACCGAAACTAGTGTATAATATACTAGTATTTTATTTACCGAAACTTGCATTTCGAAAAGTTTAATAGAATCTAATTTTTAGATGATTTTTTGAATGGACTTCAATCATAACCTTCCCTTGTAAAGTATATAAATGATATATGAATTTTCGTATCATTTCGAAAAGTCCTCGATTTAATTTGATTTTTGACCGAAACTAGTATAAATTAGAGTATAATATATTATGATTTTTTGACCGAAACTTGCATTTCAAAATGGTTCATAGAATCTAGTTTTCAGATTATATTTTTGCATGGACTTCCATCATAACGTTCCCTCTTAACATATATAAATGATCTGAAAAGTCTCATATAATTTCAAATAGTTCGCATTTAAATTTGATTTTTTTGACCGTAACAATTGTATAATATTTTATGATTTTTTTACCAAAACTTGCATTTCGAAAAGTTTCATAGAATCTTATTTGTAGATGATTTTTTGAATGGACTTCAATCATAACCTTCCCTAGTAAAATATATAAATGATATATGATGTTTCGTATCTTTTCGAACAGTCTTCAATTTAATTTTATTTTTGACCGAAACTAGTATAAACTAGTGTATAATATATTATGATTTTTTGACCGAAACTTGCATTTTGAAATGTTTTATAGAATCTAGTTTTCAGATAATTTTTTTGCATGGACTTCCTTCATAACCTTCCCTCTTAACACATATAAATGATCTTAAAAGTCTCGTATCATTTAAAATAGTCCCCAATTAAATTTTACTTTTTTGACCGAAACTAGTGTATAATATACTATGATTTTTGACCGAAACATACATTTCAAAAAGTTTCATAGAATCTAATTTTTAGATATTTTTTTGCATGGACTTTCATCATATCGTTCCCACTTAACATATATAAATGATATGTTATGTCTCGTATCATTTCAAACAGTCCCCAATTAAATTTGATTTTTTTGACCGAAACTAGTGTATAATATACTATGATTTTTGACCGAAACTTGCATTTGGAAAATTTTTATAGAATCTAATTTTCAAATTATTTTTTGATTGCACTTCCATCATAACATTCCCTCGTAAAATATATAAGTGATATGTGATGTTTTGAATCATTTCGAACAGTCCCCGATTTTATTTGATTTTTTTACCGAAACTAGTGGATAATATATTATGGTTTTTTGACCAAAACTTGCATTTCGAAAAGTTTCATAGAATCTAGTTTTCAGATGATTTTTTAATTGGACTTCCATTATAACATTCCCTCTTAACATATATAAATGATCTGAGAAATCTCGTATCATTTCAAATAATCCCCAATTAAATTTTATTTTATTGACCGAAACTAGTGTATAATATACTATGATTTTTGACCGAGACTTGCATTTCGAAAAGTTTTAAAGAATCTAATTTTCATATGATTTTTTGAATGGATTTCAATCATAACCTTCCCTCGTAAAATATATAAATGATATGTGAAGTTTCGTATCATTTCGAACAGTCACCGATTTAATTTGATTTATGACCGAAACTAGTATAAATTAGTGGATAATATATTATGGTTTTTTTTACCGAAACTTGCATTTCGAAAAGTTTATTAGAATCTAGTTTTCAGATGATTTTTCTGCATGGACTTCCATCATAACCTTCCCTCGTAATATATATAAATGATCTGAGAAGTTTCGTATCATTTCAAATAGTCCCCAATTAAATTTGATTTTGTTGACCGAAACTAGTGTATAATATACTACAATTTTTGTCCGAAACTTGCATTTCGAAAAGTTTCATAGAATTTAATATTCAGATGATTTTTTGCATGAACTTCCATCATAACCTTCCCTCGTAAAATACATAAATGATATTAGAAGTTTAGTATCAATTCGAACATTCCATAATTTAATTTAATTTTTGACCAAAATTACTATTAACTATTGTATAATATATTATGATTTTTTGACCGAAACATGCATTTCGAAAAGTTTCATAGAATCTGTTTTTCATATGATTTTTTGCATGGACTTCCAACATAAGCTTCCCTCTTAAAATTTATAAATGATCTGAAAAGTCTCGTATCATTTCAAATTGTCCTCAATTAAATTTGATATTTTTGACCGAAACTAGTGTATAAAATACTGCGATTTTTGACCCAAACTTGCATTTCAAATAGTTTCATAGAATCTAGTTTTCATATGATTTTTGCATGGACTTCTATCATAACCTTCCCTCTTAAAATATATAAATGATCTGAAAAGTATCGTATCATTTCAAATAGTCCCTAATTAAATTTGATTTTTTTGACCGAAACTTGTGTATAATATTCAGTAAATTTTGACCGAAACTTGCATTTCGAAAAGTTTCATAGAATCTAATTTTCAGATTATTTTTTGCATGGACTTCCATCATAACCATACCTCTTAACATATATAAATGATCTGAAAACTCTCGTATCATTTCAAATAGACCCCAATTAAATTTGAGTTTTTTAACCGAAACTAGTGTATAATAACGATTTTTTTACCAAAACTGGCATTTCGAAAAGTTTCATAGAATCTAATTTTCAGATGATTTTTTGAAATGACTTCCATCATAACCTTCCCTTTTAACATATATAAATGATCTGAAATGTCTCGTATCATTTCAAATTGTCCCCAGTTAAATTTGATTTTTTTGACCGAAACTAGTGTATAACATACTACGATTTTTGACCGAAACTTGCATTTCGAAAAGTTTCATTGAATCTAAATTTCAGACTATTTTTTGCATGGACTTCCATCATAACCATCCCTCGTAAAATATATAAATGATATTATAAGTTTCGTATCAATTCGAAAAGTCCCCGATTTAATTTGATTTTTGACCAAAACTAGTATTAACTAGTGTATAATATATTATGATTTTATGACCGAAACATGCATTTCGAAAAGTTTCATAGAATCTAGTTTTCATATGATTTTTTTACAAGGACTTCCATCATAACCTTTCCTCTTAACATATATAAATTATCTGAAAAGTCTCGTATCATTTCAAATAGTCCCCATTTAAATTTTATTTTTTAGACCGAAACTAGTGTATAATATACTACGATTTTTGACCGAAACTTGCATTTCGAAAAGTTTCATAGAATCTTATTTTCAGATGATTTTTTGCATGGACAACCATCATAACATCCCTCATAAAAAAATATAAATCATATTAGAAGTTTTGTATCATTTCTAACAGTCCCCAATTTAATTTGATTTATGACCGAGACCTAGTATAAACTAGTGTATAATATATTAAGATTTTTTGTCCGAAACTTGCATCTCGAAAAGTTTCATAAAATCTAGTTTTCATATGATTTTTAGCATGGAATTCCATCATAACCTTCCCTCATAAAATATATAAATGATCTGAAAAGTATCGTATCATTTCAAATAGTCCCCAATTAAATTTTATTTTTTTGACTGAAACTAGTGTATAATATACTGCGATTTTTGACCGAAACTTGCATTTCTAAAAATGTTTCATAGAATCTAGTTTTCATATGATTTTTTGCATGGACTTCCATCATAACCTTGCCTCTTAACATATATAAATGATCTGAAAAGTATCGTATCATTTCAAATAATCCTCAATTAAATTTGATTTTGTTGACCGAAACAAGTGTATAATATACTACAATTTTTGTCCGAAACTTGCATTTCGAAAAGTTTCATAGAATCTAATTTTCAGAAGTTTTTTTGCATGGACTTCCATCATAACCTTCCCTCGTAAAATATTTAAATGATATTAGATGTTTCGTATCAATTCGAACAGTCCATAATTTAATTTAATTTTTGACCAAAATTACTATTAACTATTGTATAATATATTATGGTTTTTTGACCGAAACATGCATTTCGAAAAGTTTCATAGAATATGGTTTTCATATGATTTTTTGCATGGACTTCCATCATAATCTTCCCTCTTAAAATTTATAAATGATCTGAAAAGTCTCGTATCATTTCAAATAGTCCTCAATTAAATTTGATATTTTTGACCAAAACTAGTGTATAAAATACTACGATTTTTGACCCAAACATGCATTTCAAATAGTTTCATAGAATCTAGTTTTCATATGATTTTTGCATGGACTTCTATCATAACATTCCCTCTTTTAATATATAAATGATCTGAAAAGTATCGTATCATTTCAAATAGTCCCCAATTAAATTTGATTTTTTTGACCGAAACTTGTGTATAATATACAATAAATTTTGACCGAAACTTGCATTTCGAAATTTTTCATAGAATCTAATTTTCAGATGATTTTTTGCATGGACTTCCATCATAACCTTCCCTCTTAACATATATAAATGATCTGAAAACTCTCGTATCATTTCAAATAGTCCCCAATTAAATTTGATTTTTTTAACCGAAACTAGTGTATAATATACTACGATTTTTAACCAACACTTGCATTTCGAAAAGTTTCATAGAATCTAATTTTCAGATGATTTTTTGAATTGACTTCCATCATAACCTTCCCTCTTAACATATATAAATGATCTGAAATGTCTCGTACCATTTCAAATAGTCCACAGTTAAATTTGTTTTTTTTGACCGAAACTAGTGTATAACATACTACGATATTTTACCGATACTTGCATTTAGAAAAGTTTCATTGAATCTAATTTTCAGACTATTTTTTGCATGGACTTCCATCATAACCTTCCCTCGTAAGATATATAAATGATATTATAAGTTTCGTATCAATTCGAAAAGTCTCCGATTTAATTTGATTTTTGACCGAAACTAGTATTAACTAGTGTATAATATATTATGATTTTATGACCGAAACATGCATTTCGAAAAGTTTCAAAGAATCTAGTTTTCTTATGAATTTTTTTACATGGATTTCCATCATAACCTTTCCTCTTAACATATATAAATTATCTGAAAAGTCTCGTATCATTTCAAATAGTCCCCATTTAAATTTTATTTTTTAGACCGAAACTAGTGTATAATATACTACGATTTCTGACCGAAACTTGCATTTCGAAAAGTTTCATAGAATCTTATTTTCAGATGATTTTTTGCATGGACAACCATCTAACTTCCCTCGTAAAAAATATAAATGATATTAGAAATTTCGTATCATTTCGAACAGTCCCCGATTTAATTTGATTTATGACCGAGACTAGTAAAAACTAGTGTATAATATATTAAGATTTTTTGACCGAAACTTGCATTTCGAAAAGTTTCATAGAATCTAGTTTTCATATGATTTTTTGCATGGAATTCCATCATAACCTTCCCTCATAAAATATATAAATGATCTGAAAAGTATCGTTTCATTTCAAATAGTCCCCAATTAAATTTTATTTTTTCGACCGAAACTAGTGAATTATATACTGCGATTTTTTACCGAAACTTGCATTTCGAAAAGTTTCATAAAATCTAGTTTTCATATGATTTTTTGCATGGACTTCCATCATATCTTCCCTCTTAACAAATATAAATGATCAGAAAAGTCTCGTATCATTTCAAATAATCCCCAGTTAAATTTGATTTTTATTACCGAAACTAGTGTATAATATACTACGATTTTTGACCGAAACTTGCATTTCGAAAAGTTTCATAGAATCTAATTTTCAGATGATTTTTTGCATGGACTTCCATCATAACCTTCCCTCGTAAAATATATAAAGGATATTAGAAGTTTCGTATCAATTCGAACAGTCCACAATTTAATTTGATTTTTGACCAAAATTACTATTAACTAGTGTATAATATATTATGATTTTTTGAACGAAACATGCATTTCGAAAAGATTCATAGAATCTGGTTTTCATATGATTTTTTGCATGGACTTCCATCATAAGCTTCCCTCTTAAAATTTATAAATGATCTGAAAAGTCTGGTATCATTTCAAATAGTCCTCAATTAAATTTGATATTTTTCACCAAAACTAGTGTATAAAATACCGCGATTTTTAACCCAAACATGCATTTCAAATAGTTTCATAGAATCTAGTTTTCATATGATTTTTGCATGGACTTCTATCATAACCTTCCCTCTTAAAATATATAAATGATCTGAAAAGTATCGTATCATTTCATATAGTCCCCAAATAAATTTGATTTTTTTGACCGAAACTTGTGTATAATATACAGTGAATTTTGACCGAAACTTGCATATCAAAAAGTTTCATAGAATCTAATTATCAGATTATTTCTTGCATGGACTTCCATCATAACCTCCCCTCTTAACATATATAAATGATCTAAAAACTCTCGTATCATTTCAAATAGTCCCCAATTAAATTTGATTTTTTTTAACCGAAACTAGTGTATAATATACTACGAGTTTTAACCAATACTTGCATTTCGAAAAGTTTCATAGAATCTAATTTTCAGATGATTTTTTGAATTGACTTCCATCATAACCTTCCCTCTTAACATATATAAATGATCTGAAATGTCTCGTACCATTTCAAATAGTCCCCAATTAAATTGGATTTTTTTGACCGAAACTAGTGTATAACATACTACGATTTTTGATCGAAACTTGCATTTCGAAAAGTTTCATTGAATCTAATTTTCAGACTAATTTTTGCATGGACTTCCATCATAACCTTCCCTCGTAAAATATATAAATGATATTATAAGTTTCGTATCAATTCGAAAAGTCCCCAATTTAATTTGATTTTTGACCGAAACTAGTATTAACTAGTGTATAATATACTACGATTTCTGACCGAAACTTGCATTTCGAAAAGTTTCATAGAATCTTATTTACAGATGATTTTTTGCATGGACAACCATCATAACTTCCCTCGTAAAAAATATAAATGATATTAGAAGTTTCGTATCATTTCGAACAGTCCCCGATTTAATTTGATTTATGACCAAGACTAGTAAAAACTAGTGTAAATATATTAAGATTTTTTGACCGAAACTTGCATCTCGAAAAGTTTCATAGAATCTAGTTTTCATATGATATTTTGCATGGAATTCCATCATAACCTTCCCTCATAAAATATATAAATGATCTGAAAAGTATCGTATCATTTCAAATAGTCCCCAATTAAATTTTATTTTTTCGACCGAAACTAGTGAATAATATACTGCAATTTTTTACCGAAACTTGCATTTCGAAAAGTTTCATAAAATCTAGTTTTCATATGATTTTTTGCATGGACTTCCATCATATCTTCCCTCTTAACAAATATAAATGATCAGAAAAGTCTCGTATCATTTCAAATAATCCCCAGTTAAATTTGATTTTTATGACCGAAACTAGTGTATAATATACTACGATTTTTGACCGAAACTTGCATTTCGAAAAGTTTCATAGAATCTAATTTTCAGATGATTTTTTGCATGGACTTCCATCATAACCTTCCCTCGTAAAATATATAAAGGATATTAGAAGTTTCGTATCAATTCGAACAGTCCACAATTTAATTTGATTTTTGACCAAAATTACTATTAACTAGTGTATAATATATTATGATTTTTTGAACGAAACATGCATTTCGAAAAGATTCATAGAATCTGGTTTTCATATGATTTTTTGCATGGACTTCCATCATAAGCTTCCCTCTTAAAATTTATAAATGATCTGAAAAGTCCGGTATCATTTCAAATAGTCCTCAATTAAATTTGATATTTTTCACCAAAATTAGTGTATAAAATACCGCGATTTTTGACCCAAACATGCATTTCAAATAGTTTCATAGAATCTAGTTTTCATATGATTTTTGCATGGACTTCTATCATAACCTTCCCTCTTAAAATATATAAATGATCTGAAAAGTATCGTATCATTTCATATAGTCCCCAAATAAATTTGATTTTTTTGACCGAATCTTGTGTATAATATACAGTGAATTTTGACCGAAACTTGCATATCAAAAAGTTTCATAGAATCTAATTTTCAGATTATTTCTTGCATGGACTTCCATCATAACCTTCCCTCTTAACATATATAAATGATCTAAAAACTCTCGTATCATTTCAAATAGTCCCCAATTAAATTTGATTTTTTTTAACCGAAACTAGTGTATAATATACTACGAGTTTTAACCAATACTTGCATTTCGAAAAGTTTCATAGAATCTAATTTTCAGATGATTTTTTGAATTGACTTCCATCATAACCTTCCCTCTTAACATATATCAATGATCTGAAATGTCTCGTACCATTTCAAATAGTCCCCAGTTAAATTTGATTTTTTTGACCGAAACTAGTGTATAACATACTACGATTTTTGATCGAAACTTGCATTTCGAAAAGTTTCATTGAATCTAATTTTCAGACTAATTTTTGCATGGACTTCCATCATAACCTTCCCTCGTAAAATATATAAATGATATTATAAGTTTCGTATCAATTCGAAAAGTCCCCAATTTAATTTGATTTTTGACCGAAACTAGTATTAACTAGTGTATAATATACTACGATTTCTGACCGAAACTTGCATTTCGAAAAGTTTCATAGAATCTGATTTTCAGATGATTTTTTGCATGGACAACCATCATAACTTCCCTCGTAAAAAATATAAATGATATTAGAAGTTTGGTATCATTTCGAACAGTCCCCGATTTAATTTGATTTATGACCGAGACTAGTAAAAACTAGTGTATAATATATTAAGATTTTTTGACCGAAACTTGCATCTCGAAAAGTTTCATAGAATCTAGTTTTCATATGATATTTTGCATGGAATTCCATCATAACCTTCCCTCATAAAATATATAAATGATCTGAAAAGTATCGTATCATTTCAAATAGTCCCCAATTAAATTTTATTTTTTCGACCGAAACTAGTGAATAATATACTGCGATTTTTTACCGAAACTTGCATTTCGAAAAGTTTCATAAAATCTAGTTTTCATATGATTTTTTGCATGGACTTCCATCATATCTTCCCTCTTAACAAATATAAATGATCAGAAAAGTCTCGTATCATTTCAAATAATCCCCAGTTAAATTTGATTTTTATGACCGAAACTAGTGTATAATATACTACGATTTTTGACCGAAACTTGCATTTCGAAAAGTTTCATAGAATCTAATTTTCAGATGATTTTTTGCATGGACTTCCATCATAACCTTCCCTCGTAAAATATATAAAGGATATTAGAAGTTTCGTATCAATTCGAACAGTCCACAATTTAATTTGATTTTTGACCAAAATTACTATTAACTAGTGTATAATATATTATGATTTTTTGAACGAAACATGCATTTCGAAAAGATTCATAGAATCTGGTTTTCATATGATTTTTTGCATGGACTTCCATCATAAGCTTCCCTCTTAAAATTTATAAATGATCTGAAAAGTCCGGTATCATTTCAAATAGTCCTCAATTAAATTTGATATTTTTCACCAAAATTAGTGTATAAAATACCGCGATTTTTGACCCAAACATGCATTTCAAATAGTTTCATAGAATCTAGTTTTCATATGATTTTTGCATGGACTTCTATCATAACCTTCCCTCTTAAAATATATAAATGATCTGAAAAGTATCGTATCATTTCATATAGTCCCCAAATAAATTTGATTTTTTTGACCGAAACTTGTGTATAATATACAGTGAATTTTGACCGAAACTTGCATATCAAAAAGTTTCATAGAATCTAATTTTCAGATTATTTCTTGCATGGACTTCCATCATAACCTTCCCTCTTAACATATATAAATGATCTAAAAACTCTCGTATCATTTCAAATAGTCCCCAATTAAATTTGATTTTTTTTAATCGAAACTAGTGTATAATATACTACGAGTTTTAACCAATACTTGCATTTCGAAAAGTTTCATAGAATCTAATTTTCAGATGATTTTTTGAATTGACTTCCATCATAACCTTCCCTCTTAACATATATCAATGATCTGAAATGTCTCGTACCATTTCAAATAGTCCCCAGTTAAATTTGATTTTTTTGACCGAAACTAGTGTATAACATACTACGATTTTTGATCGAAACTTGCATTTCGAAAAGTTTCATTGAATCTAATTTTCAGACTAATTTTTGCATGGACTTCCATCATAACCTTCCCTCGTAAAATATATAAATGATATTATAAGTTTCGTATCAATTCGAAAAGTCCCCAATTTAATTTGATTTTTGACCGAAACTAGTATTAACTAGTGTATAATATACTACGATTTCTGACCGAAACTTGCATTTCGAAAAGTTTCATAGAATCTTATTTTCAGATGATTTTTTGCATGGACAACCATCATAACTTCCCTCGTAAAAAATATAAATGATATTAGAAGTTTGGTATCATTTCGAACAGTCCCCGATTTAATTTGATTTATGACCGAGACTAGTAAAAACTAGTGTATAATATATTAAGATTTTTTGACCGAAACTTGCATCTCGAAAAGTTTCATAGAATCTAGTTTTCATATGATATTTTGCATGGAATTCCATCATAACCTTCCCTCATAAAATATATAAATGATCTGAAAAGTATCGTATCATTTCAAATAGTCCCCAATTAAATTTTATTTTTTCGACCGAAACTAGTGAATAATATACTGCGATTTTTTACCGAAACTTGCATTTCGAAAAGTTTCATAAAATCTAGTTTTCATATGATTTTTTGCATGGACTTCCATCATATCTTCCCTCTTAACAAATATAAATGATCAGAAAAGTCTCGTATCATTTCAAATAATCCCCAGTTAAATTTGATTTTTATGACCGAAACTAGTGTATAATATACTACGATTTTTGACCGAAACTTGCATTTCGAAAAGTTTCATAGAATCTAATTTTCAGATGATTTTTTGCATGGACTTCCATCATAACCTTCCCTCGTAAAATATATAAAGGATATTAGAAGTTTCGTATCAATTCGAACAGTCCACAATTTAATTTGATTTTTGACCAAAATTACTATTAACTAGTGTATAATATATTATGATTTTTTGAACGAAACATGCATTTCGAAAAGATTCATAGAATCTGGTTTTCATATGATTTTTTGCATGGACTTCCATCATAAGCTTCCCTCTTAAAATTTATAAATGATCTGAAAAGTCCGGTATCATTTCAAATAGTCCTCAATTAAATTTGATATTTTTCACCAAAATTAGTGTATAAAATACCGCGATTTTTGACCCAAACATGCATTTCAAATAGTTTCATAGAATCTAGTTTTCATATGATTTTTGCATGGACTTCTATCATAACCTTCCCTCTTAAAATATATAAATGATCTGAAAAGTATCGTATCATTTCATATAGTCCCCAAATAAATTTGATTTTTTTGACCGAAACTTGTGTATAATATACAGTGAATTTTGACCGAAACTTGCATATCAAAAAGTTTCATAGAATCTAATTTTCAGATTATTTCTTGCATGGACTTCCATCATAACCTTCCCTCTTAACATATATAAATGATCTAAAAACTCTCGTATCATTTCAAATAGTCCCCAATTAAATTTGATTTTTTTTAATCGAAACTAGTGTATAATATACTACGAGTTTTAACCAATACTTGCATTTCGAAAAGTTTCATAGAATCTAATTTTCAGATGATTTTTTGAATTGACTTCCATCATAACCTTCCCTCTTAACATATATCAATGATCTGAAATGTCTCGTACCATTTCAAATAGTCCCCAGTTAAATTTGATTTTTTTGACCGAAACTAGTGTATAACATACTACGATTTTTGATCGAAACTTGCATTTCGAAAAGTTTCATTGAATCTAATTTTCAGACTAATTTTTGCATGGACTTCCATCATAACCTTCCCTCGTAAAATATATAAATGATATTATAAGTTTCGTATCAATTCGAAAAGTCCCCAATTTAATTTGATTTTTGACCGAAACTAGTATTAACTAGTGTATAATATACTACGATTTCTGACCGAAACTTGCATTTCGAAAAGTTTCATAGAATCTTATTTTCAGATGATTTTTTGCATGGACAACCATCATAACTTCCCTCGTAAAAAATATAAATGATATTAGAAGTTTGGTATCATTTCGAACAGTCCCCGATTTAATTTGATTTATGACCGAGACTAGTAAAAACTAGTGTATAATATATTAAGATTTTTTGACCGAAACTTGCATCTCGAAAAGTTTCATAGAATCTAGTTTTCATATGATATTTTGCATGGAATTCCATCATAACCTTCCCTCATAAAATATATAAATGATCTGAAAAGTATCGTATCATTTCAAATAGTCCCCAATTAAATTTTATTTTTTCGACCGAAACTAGTGAATAATATACTGCGATTTTTTACCGAAACTTGCATTTCGAAAAGTTTCATAAAATCTAGTTTTCATATGATTTTTTGCATGGACTTCCATCATATCTTCCCTCTTAACAAATATAAATGATCAGAAAAGTCTCGTATCATTTCAAATAATCCCCAGTTAAATTTGATTTTTATGACCGAAACTAGTGTATAATATACTACGATTTTTGACCGAAACTTGCATTTCGAAAAGTTTCATAGAATCTAATTTTCAGATGATTTTTTGCATGGACTTCCATCATAACCTTCCCTCGTAAAATATATAAAGGATATTAGAAGTTTCGTATCAATTCGAACAGTCCACAATTTAATTTGATTTTTGACCAAAATTACTATTAACTAGTGTATAATATATAATGATTTTTTGAACGAAACATGCATTTCGAAAAGATTCATAGAATCTGGTTTTCATATGATTTTTTGCATGGACTTCCATCATAAGCTTCCCTCTTAAAATTTATAAATGATCTGAAAAGTCCGGTATCATTTCAAATAGTCCTCAATTAAATTTGATATTTTTCACCAAAACTAGTGTATAAAATACCGCGATTTTTGACCCAAACATGCATTTCAAATAGTTTCATAGAATCTAGTTTTCATATGATTTTTGCATGGACTTCTATCATAACCTTCCCTCTTAAAATATATAACTGATCTGAAAAGTATCGTATCATTTCATATAGTCCCCAAATAAATTTGATTTTTTTGACCGAAACTTGTGTATAATATACAGTGAATTTTGACCGAAACTTGCATATCAAAAAGTTTCATAGAATCTAATTTTCAGATTATTTCTTGCATGGACTTCCATCATAACCTTCCCTCTTAACATATATAAATGATCTAAAAACTCTCGTATCATTTCAAATAGTCCCCAATTAAATTTGATTTTTTTTAACCGAAACTAGTGTATAATATACTACGAGTTTTAACCAATACTTGCATTTCGAAAAGTTTCATAGAATCTAATTTTCAGATGATTTTTTGAATTGACTTCCATCATAACCTTCCCTCTTAACATATATAAATGATCTGAAATGTCTCGTACCATTTCAAATAGTCCCCAGTTAAATTTGATTTTTTTGACCGAAACTAGTGTATAACATACTACGATTTTTGATCGAAACTTGCATTTCGAAAAGTTTCATTGAATCTAATTTTCAGACTAATTTTTGCATGGACTTCCATCATAACCTTCCCTCGTAAAATATATAAATGATATTATAAGTTTAATATCAATTCGAAAAGTCCCCAATTTAATTTGATTTTTGACCGAAACTAGTATTAACTAGTGTATAATATACTACGATTTCTGACCGAAACTTGCATTTCGAAAAGTTTCATAGAATCTTATTTTCAGATGATTTTTTGCATGGACAACCATCATAACTTCCCTCGTAAAAAATATAAATGATATTAGAAGTTTGGTATCATTTCGAACAGTCCCCGATTTAATTTGATTTATGACCGAGACTAGTAAAAACTAGTGTATAATATATTAAGATTTTTTGACCGAAACTTGCATCTCGAAAAGTTTCATAGAATCTAGTTTTCATATGATATTTTGCATGGAATTCCATCATAACCTTCCCTCATAAAATATATAAATGATCTGAAAAGTATCGTATCATTTCAAATAGTCCCCAATTAAATTTTATTTTTTCGACCGAAACTAGTGAATAATATACTGCGATTTTTTACCGAAACTTGCATTTCGAAAAGTTTCATAAAATCTAGTTTTCATATGATTTTTTGCATGGACTTCCATCATATCTTCCCTCTTAACAAATATAAATGATCAGAAAAGTCTCGTATCATTTCAAATAATCCCCAGTTAAATTTGATTTTTATGACCGAAACTAGTGTATAATATACTACGATTTTTGACCGAAACTTGCATTTCGAAAAGTTTCATAGAATCTAATTTTCAGATGATTTTTTGCATGGACTTCCATCATAACCTTCCCTCGTAAAATATATAAAGGATATTAGAAGTTTCGTATCAATTCGAACAGTCCACAATTTAATTTGATTTTTGACCAAAATTACTATTAACTAGTGTATAATATATTATGATTTTTTGAACGAAACATGCATTTCGAAAAGATTCATAGAATCTGGTTTTCATATGATTTTTTGCATGGACTTCAATCATAAGCTTCCCTCTTAAAATTTATAAATGATCTGAAAAGTCCGGTATCATTTCAAATAGTCCTCAATTAAATTTGATATTTTTCACCAAAATTAGTGTATAAAATACCGCGATTTTTGACCCAAACATGCATTTCAAATAGTTTCATAGAATCTAGTTTTCATATGATTTTTGCATGGACTTCTATCATAACCTTCCCTCTTAAAATATATAAATGATCTGAAAAGTATCGTATCATTTCATATAGTCCCCAAATAAATTTGATTTTTTTGACCGAAACTTGTGTATAATATACAGTGAATTTTGACCGAAACTTGCATATCAAAAAGTTTCATAGAATCTAATTTTCAGATTATTTCTTGCATGGACTTCCATCATAACCTTCCCTCTTAACATATATAAATGATCTAAAAACTCTCGTATCATTTCAAATAGTCCCCAATTAAATTTGATTTTTTTTAATCGAAACTAGTGTATAATATACTACGAGTTTTAACCAATACTTGCATTTCGAAAAGTTTCATAGAATCTAATTTTCAGATGATTTTTTGAATTGACTTCCATCATAACCTTCCCTCTTAACATATATCAATGATCTGAAATGTCTCGTACCATTTCAAATAGTCCCCAGTTAAATTTGATTTTTTTGACCGAAACTAGTGTATAACATACTACGATTTTTGATCGAAACTTGCATTTCGAAAAGTTTCATTGAATCTAATTTTCAGACTAATTTTTGCATGGACTTCCATCATAACCTTCCCTCGTAAAATATATAAATGATATTATAAGTTTCGTATCAATTCGAAAAGTCCCCAATTTAATTTGATTTTTGACCGAAACTAGTATTAACTAGTGTATAATATACTACGATTTCTGACCGAAACTTGCATTTCGAAAAGTTTCATAGAATCTTATTTTCAGATGATTTTTTGCATGGACAACCATCATAACTTCCCTCGTAAAAAATATAAATGATATTAGAAGTTTGGTATCATTTCGAACAGTCCCCGATTTAATTTGATTTATGACCGAGACTAGTAAAAACTAGTGTATAATATATTAAGATTTTTTGACCGAAACTTGCATCTCGAAAAGTTTCATAGAATCTAGTTTTCATATGATATTTTGCATGGAATTCCATCATAACCTTCCCTCATAAAATATATAAATGATCTGAAAAGTATCGTATCATTTCAAATAGTCCCCAATTAAATTTTATTTTTTCGACCGAAACTAGTGAATAATATACTGCGATTTTTTACCGAAACTTGCATTTCGAAAAGTTTCATAAAATCTAGTTTTCATATGATTTTTTGCATGGACTTCCATCATATCTTCCCTCTTAACAAATATAAATGATCAGAAAAGTCTCGTATCATTTCAAATAATCCCCAGTTAAATTTGATTTTTATGACCGAAACTAGTGTATAATATACTACGATTTTTGACCGAAACTTGCATTTCGAAAAGTTTCATAGAATCTAATTTTCAGATGATTTTTTGCATGGACTTCCATCATAACCTTCCCTCGTAAAATATATAAAGGATATTAGAAGTTTCGTATCAATTCGAACAGTCCACAATTTAATTTGATTTTTGACCAAAATTACTATTAACTAGTGTATAATATATAATGATTTTTTGAACGAAACATGCATTTCGAAAAGATTCATAGAATCTGGTTTTCATATGATTTTTTGCATGGACTTCAATCATAAGCTTCCCTCTTAAAATTTATAAATGATCTGAAAAGTCCGGTATCATTTCAAATAGTCCTCAATTAAATTTGATATTTTTCACCAAAACTAGTGTATAAAATACCGCGATTTTTGACCCAAACATGCATTTCAAATAGTTTCATAGAATCTAGTTTTCATATGATTTTTGCATGGACATCTATCATAACCTTCCCTCTTAAAATATATAAATGATCTGAAAAGTATCGTATCATTTCATATAGTCCCCAAATAAATTTGATTTTTTTGACCGAAACTTGTGTATAATATACAGTGAATTTTGACCGAAACTTGCATATCAAAAAGTTTCATAGAATCTAATTTTCAGATTATTTCTTGCATGGACTTCCATCATAACCTTCCCTCTTAACATATATAAATGATCTAAAAACTCTCGTATCATTTCAAATAGTCCCCAATTAAATTTGATTTTTTTTAATCGAAACTAGTGTATAATATACTACGAGTTTTAACCAATACTTGCATTTCGAAAAGTTTCATAGAATCTAATTTTCAGATGATTTTTTGAATTGACTTCCATCATAACCTTCCCTCTTAACATATATAAATGATCTGAAATGTCTCGTACCATTTCAAATAGTCCCCAGTTAAATTTGATTTTTTTGACCGAAACTAGTGTATAACATACTACGATTTTTGATCGAAACTTGCATTTCGAAAAGTTTCATTGAATCTAATTTTCAGACTAATTTTTGCATGGACTTCCATCATAACCTTCCCTCGTAAAATATATAAATGATATTATAAGTTTCGTATCAATTCGAAAAGTCCCCAATTTAATTTGATTTTTGACCGAAACTAGTATTAACTAGTGTATAATATACTACGATTTCTGACCGAAACTTGCATTTCGAAAAGTTTCATAGAATCTTATTTTCAGATGATTTTTTGCATGGACAACCATCATAACTTCCCTCGTAAAAAATATAAATGATATTAGAAGTTTGGTATCATTTCGAACAGTCCCCGATTTAATTTGATTTATGACCGAGACTAGTAAAAACTAGTGTATAATATATTAAGATTTTTTGACCGAAACTTGCATCTCGAAAAGTTTCATAGAATCTAGTTTTCATATGATATTTTGCATGGAATTCCATCATAACCTTCCCTCATAAAATATATAAATGATCTGAAAAGTATCGTATCATTTCAAATAGTCCCCAATTAAATTTTATTTTTTCGACCGAAACTAGTGAATAATATACTGCGATTTTTTACCGAAACTTGCATTTCGAAAAGTTTCATAAAATCTAGTTTTCATATGATTTTTTGCATGGACTTCCATCATATCTTCCCTCTTAACAAATATAAATGATCAGAAAAGTCTCGTATCATTTCAAATAATCCCCAGTTAAATTTGATTTTTATGACCGAAACTAGTGTATAATATACTACGATTTTTGACCGAAACTTGCATTTCGAAAAGTTTCATAGAATCTAATTTTCAGATGATTTTTTGCATGGACTTCCATCATAACCTTCCCTCGTAAAATATATAAAGGATATTAGAAGTTTCGTATCAATTCGAACAGTCCACAATTTAATTTGATTTTTGACCAAAATTACTATTAACTAGTGTATAATATATTATGATTTTTTGAACGAAACATGCATTTCGAAAAGATTCATAGAATCTGGTTTTCATATGATTTTTTGCATGGACTTCAATCATAAGCTTCCCTCTTAAAATTTATAAATGATCTGAAAAGTCCGGTATCATTTCAAATAGTCCTCAATTAAATTTGATATTTTTCACCAAAATTAGTGTATAAAATACCGCGATTTTTGACCCAAACATGCATTTCAAATAGTTTCATAGAATCTAGTTTTCATATGATTTTTGCATGGACTTCTATCATAACCTTCCCTCTTAAAATATATAAATGATCTGAAAAGTATCGTATCATTTCATATAGTCCCCAAATAAATTTGATTTTTTTGACCGAAACTTGTGTATAATATACAGTGAATTTTGACCGAAACTTGCATATCAAAAAGTTTCATAGAATCTAATTTTCAGATTATTTCTTGCATGGACTTCCATCATAACCTTCCCTCTTAACATATATAAATGATCTAAAAACTCTCGTATCATTTCAAATAGTCCCCAATTAAATTTGATTTTTTTTAATCGAAACTAGTGTATAATATACTACGAGTTTTAACCAATACTTGCATTTCGAAAAGTTTCATAGAATCTAATTTTCAGATGATTTTTTGAATTGACTTCCATCATAACCTTCCCTCTTAACATATATAAATGATCTGAAATGTCTCGTACCATTTCAAATAGTCCCCAGTTAAATTTGATTTTTTTGACCGAAACTAGTGTATAACATACTACGATTTTTGATCGAAACTTGCATTTCGAAAAGTTTCATTGAATCTAATTTTCAGACTAATTTTTGCATGGACTTCCATCATAACCTTCCCTCGTAAAATATATAAATGATATTATAAGTTTCGTATCAATTCGAAAAGTCCCCAATTTAATTTGATTTTTGACCGAAACTAGTATTAACTAGTGTATAATATACTACGATTTCTGACCGAAACTTGCATTTCGAAAAGTTTCATAGAATCTTATTTTCAGATGATTTTTTGTATGGACAACCATCATAACTTCCCTCGTAAAAAATATAAATGATATTAGAAGTTTGGTATCATTTCGAACAGTCCCCGATTTAATTTGATTTATGACCGAGACTAGTAAAAACTAGTGTATAATATATTAAGATTTTTTGACCGAAACTTGCATCTCGAAAAGTTTCATAGAATCTAGTTTTCATATGATATTTTGCATGGAATTCCATCATAACCTTCCCTCATAAAATATATAAATGATCTGAAAAGTATCGTATCATTTCAAATAGTCCCCAATTAAATTTTATTTTTTCGACCGAAACTAGTGAATAATATACTGCGATTTTTTACCGAAACTTGCATTTCGAAAAGTTTCATAAAATCTAGTTTTCATATGATTTTTTGCATGGACTTCCATCATATCTTCCCTCTTAACAAATATAAATGATCAGAAAAGTCTCGTATCATTTCAAATAATCCCCAGTTAAATTTGATTTTTATGACCGAAACTAGTGTATAATATACTACGATTTTTGACCGAAACTTGCATTTCGAAAAGTTTCATAGAATCTAATTTTCAGATGATTTTTTGCATGGACTTCCATCATAACCTTCCCTCGTAAAATATATAAAGGATATTAGAAGTTTCGTATCAATTCGAACAGTCCACAATTTAATTTGATTTTTGACCAAAATTACTATTAACTAGTGTATAATATATTATGATTTTTTGAACGAAACATGCATTTCGAAAAGATTCATAGAATCTGGTTTTCATATGATTTTTTGCATGGACTTCAATCATAAGCTTCCCTCTTAAAATTTATAAATGATCTGAAAAGTCCGGTATCATTTCAAATAGTCCTCAATTAAATTTGATATTTTTCACCAAAACTAGTGTATAAAATACCGCGATTTTTGACCCAAACATGCATTTCAAATAGTTTCATAGAATCTAGTTTTCATATGATTTTTGCATGGACATCTATCATAACCTTCCCTCTTAAAATATATAAATGATCTGAAAAGTATCGTATCATTTCATATAGTCCCCAAATAAATTTGATTTTTTTGACCGAAACTTGTGTATAATATACAGTGAATTTTGACCGAAACTTGCATATCAAAAAGTTTCATAGAATCTAATTTTCAGATTATTTCTTGCATGGACTTCCATCATAACCTTCCCTCTTAACATATATAAATGATCTAAAAACTCTCGTATCATTTCAAATAGTCCCCAATTAAATTTGATTTTTTTTAATCGAAACTAGTGTATAATATACTACGAGTTTTAACCAATACTTGCATTTCGAAAAGTTTCATAGAATCTAATTTTCAGATGATTTTTTGAATTGACTTCCATCATAACCTTCCCTCTTAACATATATCAATGATCTGAAATGTCTCGTACCATTTCAAATAGTCCCCAGTTAAATTTGATTTTTTTGACCGAAACTAGTGTATAACATACTACGATTTTTGATCGAAACTTGCATTTCGAAAAGTTTCATTGAATCTAATTTTCAGACTAATTTTTGCATGGACTTCCATCATAACCTTCCCTCGTAAAATATATAAATGATATTATAAGTTTCGTATCAATTCGAAAAGTCCCCAATTTAATTTGATTTTTGACCGAAACTAGTATTAACTAGTGTATAATATACTACGATTTCTGACCGAAACTTGCATTTCGAAAAGTTTCATAGAATCTTATTTTCAGATGATTTTTTGCATGGACAACCATCATAACTTCCCTCGTAAAAAATATAAATGATATTAGAAGTTTGGTATCATTTCGAACAGTCCCCGATTTAATTTGATTTATGACCGAGACTAGTAAAAACTAGTGTATAATATATTAAGATTTTTTGACCGAAACTTGCATCTCGAAAAGTTTCATAGAATCTAGTTTTCATATGATATTTTGCATGGAATTCCATCATAACCTTCCCTCATAAAATATATAAATGATCTGAAAAGTATCGTATCATTTCAAATAGTCCCCAATTAAATTTTATTTTTTCGACCGAAACTAGTGAATAATATACTGCGATTTTTTACCGAAACTTGCATTTCGAAAAGTTTCATAAAATCTAGTTTTCATATGATTTTTTGCATGGACTTCCATCATATCTTCCCTCTTAACAAATATAAATGATCAGAAAAGTCTCGTATCATTTCAAATAATCCCCAGTTAAATTTGATTTTTATGACCGAAACTAGTGTATAATATACTACGATTTTTGACCGAAACTTGCATTTCGAAAAGTTTCATAGAATCTAATTTTCAGATGATTTTTTGCATGGACTTCCATCATAACCTTCCCTCGTAAAATATATAAAGGATATTAGAAGTTTCGTATCAATTCGAACAGTCCACAATTTAATTTGATTTTTGACCAAAATTACTATTAACTAGTGTATAATATATTATGATTTTTTGAACGAAACATGCATTTCGAAAAGATTCATAGAATCTGGTTTTCATATGATTTTTTGCATGGACTTCAATCATAAGCTTCCCTCTTAAAATTTATAAATGATCTGAAAAGTCCGGTATCATTTCAAATAGTCCTCAATTAAATTTGATATTTTTCACCAAAATTAGTGTATAAAATACCGCGATTTTTGACCCAAACATGCATTTCAAATAGTTTCATAGAATCTAGTTTTCATATGATTTTTGCATGGACTTCTATCATAACCTTCCCTCTTAAAATATATAAATGATCTGAAAAGTATCGTATCATTTCATATAGTCCCCAAATAAATTTGATTTTTTTGACCGAAACTTGTGTATAATATACAGTGAATTTTGACCGAAACTTGCATATCAAAAAGTTTCATAGAATCTAATTTTCAGATTATTTCTTGCATGGACTTCCATCATAACCTTCCCTCTTAACATATATAAATGATCTAAAAACTCTCGTATCATTTCAAATAGTCCCCAATTAAATTTGATTTTTTTTAATCGAAACTAGTGTATAATATACTACGAGTTTTAACCAATACTTGCATTTCGAAAAGTTTCATAGAATCTAATTTTCAGATGATTTTTTGAATTGACTTCCATCATAACCTTCCCTCTTAACATATATAAATGATCTGAAATGTCTCGTACCATTTCAAATAGTCCCCAGTTAAATTTGATTTTTTTGACCGAAACTAGTGTATAACATACTACGATTTTTGATCGAAACTTGCATTTCGAAAAGTTTCATTGAATCTAATTTTCAGACTAATTTTTGCATGGACTTCCATCATAACCTTCCCTCGTAAAATATATAAATGATATTATAAGTTTCGTATCAATTCGAAAAGTCCCCAATTTAATTTGATTTTTGACCGAAACTAGTATTAACTAGTGTATAATATACTACGATTTCTGACCGAAACTTGCATTTCGAAAAGTTTCATAGAATCTTATTTTCAGATGATTTTTTGCATGGACAACCATCATAACTTCCCTCGTAAAAAATATAAATGATATTAGAAGTTTGGTATCATTTCGAACAGTCCCCGATTTAATTTGATTTATGACCGAGACTAGTAAAAACTAGTGTATAATATATTAAGATTTTTTGACCGAAACTTGCATCTCGAAAAGTTTCATAGAATCTAGTTTTCATATGATATTTTGCATGGAATTCCATCATAACCTTCCCTCATAAAATATATAAATGATCTGAAAAGTATCGTATCATTTCAAATAGTCCCCAATTAAATTTTATTTTTTCGACCGAAACTAGTGAATAATATACTGCGATTTTTTACCGAAACTTGCATTTCGAAAAGTTTCATAAAATCTAGTTTTCATATGATTTTTTGCATGGACTTCCATCATATCTTCCCTCTTAACAAATATAAATGATCAGAAAAGTCTCGTATCATTTCAAATAATCCCCAGTTAAATTTGATTTTTATGACCGAAACTAGTGTATAATATACTACGATTTTTGACCGAAACTTGCATTTCGAAAAGTTTCATAGAATCTAATTTTCAGATGATTTTTTGCATGGACTTCCATCATAACCTTCCCTCGTAAAATATATAAAGGATATTAGAAGTTTCGTATCAATTCGAACAGTCCACAATTTAATTTGATTTTTGACCAAAATTACTATTAACTAGTGTATAATATATAATGATTTTTTGAACGAAACATGCATTTCGAAAAGATTCATAGAATCTGGTTTTCATATGATTTTTTGCATGGACTTCAATCATAAGCTTCCCTCTTAAAATTTATAAATGATCTGAAAAGTCCGGTATCATTTCAAATAGTCCTCAATTAAATTTGATATTTTTCACCAAAACTAGTGTATAAAATACCGCGATTTTTGACCCAAACATGCATTTCAAATAGTTTCATAGAATCTAGTTTTCATATGATTTTTGCATGGACATCTATCATAACCTTCCCTCTTAAAATATATAAATGATCTGAAAAGTATCGTATCATTTCATATAGTCCCCAAATAAATTTGATTTTTTTGACCGAAACTTGTGTATAATATACAGTGAATTTTGACCGAAACTTGCATATCAAAAAGTTTCATAGAATCTAATTTTCAGATTATTTCTTGCATGGACTTCCATCATAACCTTCCCTCTTAACATATATAAATGATCTAAAAACTCTCGTATCATTTCAAATAGTCCCCAATTAAATTTGATTTTTTTTAATCGAAACTAGTGTATAATATACTACGAGTTTTAACCAATACTTGCATTTCGAAAAGTTTCATAGAATCTAATTTTCAGATGATTTTTTGAATTGACTTCCATCATAACCTTCCCTCTTAACATATATAAATGATCTGAAATGTCTCGTACCATTTCAAATAGTCCCCAGTTAAATTTGATTTTTTTGACCGAAACTAGTGTATAACATACTACGATTTTTGATCGAAACTTGCATTTCGAAAAGTTTCATTGAATCTAATTTTCAGACTAATTTTTGCATGGACTTCCATCATAACCTTCCCTCGTAAAATATATAAATGATATTATAAGTTTCGTATCAATTCGAAAAGTCCCCAATTTAATTTGATTTTTGACCGAAACTAGTATTAACTAGTGTATAATATACTACGATTTCTGACCGAAACTTGCATTTCGAAAAGTTTCATAGAATCTTATTTTCAGATGATTTTTTGCATGGACAACCATCATAACTTCCCTCGTAAAAAATATAAATGATATTAGAAGTTTGGTATCATTTCGAACAGTCCCCGATTTAATTTGATTTATGACCGAGACTAGTAAAAACTAGTGTATAATATATTAAGATTTTTTGACCGAAACTTGCATCTCGAAAAGTTTCATAGAATCTAGTTTTCATATGATATTTTGCATGGAATTCCATCATAACCTTCCCTCATAAAATATATAAATGATCTGAAAAGTATCGTATCATTTCAAATAGTCCCCAATTAAATTTTATTTTTTCGACCGAAACTAGTGAATAATATACTGCGATTTTTTACCGAAACTTGCATTTCGAAAAGTTTCATAAAATCTAGTTTTCATATGATTTTTTGCATGGACTTCCATCATATCTTCCCTCTTAACAAATATAAATGATCAGAAAAGTCTCGTATCATTTCAAATAATCCCCAGTTAAATTTGATTTTTATGACCGAAACTAGTGTATAATATACTACGATTTTTGACCGAAACTTGCATTTCGAAAAGTTTCATAGAATCTAATTTTCAGATGATTTTTTGCATGGACTTCCATCATAACCTTCCCTCGTAAAATATATAAAGGATATTAGAAGTTTCGTATCAATTCGAACAGTCCACAATTTAATTTGATTTTTGACCAAAATTACTATTAACTAGTGTATAATATATAATGATTTTTTGAACGAAACATGCATTTCGAAAAGATTCATAGAATCTGGTTTTCATATGATTTTTTGCATGGACTTCAATCATAAGCTTCCCTCTTAAAATTTATAAATGATCTGAAAAGTCCGGTATCATTTCAAATAGTCCTCAATTAAATTTGATATTTTTCACCAAAACTAGTGTATAAAATACCGCGATTTTTGATCCAAACATGCATTTCAAATAGTTTCATAGAATCTAGTTTTCATATGATTTTTGCATGGACATCTATCATAACCTTCCCTCTTAAAATATATAAATGATCTGAAAAGTATCGTATCATTTCATATAGTCCCCAAATAAATTTGATTTTTTTGACCGAAACTTGTGTATAATATACAGTGAATTTTGACCGAAACTTGCATATCAAAAAGTTTCATAGAATCTAATTTTCAGATTATTTCTTGCATGGACTTCCATCATAACCTTCCCTCTTAACATATATAAATGATCTAAAAACTCTCGTATCATTTCAAATAGTCCCCAATTAAATTTGATTTTATTTAATCGAAACTAGTGTATAATATACTACGAGTTTTAACCAATACTTGCATTTCGAAAAGTTTCATAGAATCTAATTTTCAGATGATTTTTTGAATTGACTTCCATCATAACCTTCCCTCTTAACATATATAAATGATCTGAAATGTCTCGTACCATTTCAAATAGTCCCCAGTTAAATTTGATTTTTTTGACCGAAACTAGTGTATAACATACTACGATTTTTGATCGAAACTTGCATTTCGAAAAGTTTCATTGAATCTAATTTTCAGACTAATTTTTGCATGGACTTCCATCATAACCTTCCCTCGTAAAATATATAAATGATATTATAAGTTTCGTATCAATTCGAAAAGTCCCCAATTTAATTTGATTTTTGACCGAAACTAGTATTAACTAGTGTATAATATACTACGATTTCTGACCGAAACTTGCATTTCGAAAAGTTTCATAGAATCTTATTTTCAGATGATTTTTTGCATGGACAACCATCATAACTTCCCTCGTAAAAAATATAAATGATATTAGAAGTTTGGTATCATTTCGAACAGTCCCCGATTTAATTTGATTTATGACCGAGACTAGTAAAAACTAGTGTATAATATATTAAGATTTTTTGACCGAAACTTGCATCTCGAAAAGTTTCATAGAATCTAGTTTTCATATGATATTTTGCATGGAATTCCATCATAACCTTCCCTCATAAAATATATAAATGATCTGAAAAGTATCGTATCATTTCAAATAGTCCCCAATTAAATTTTATTTTTTCGACCGAAACTAGTGAATAATATACTGCGATTTTTTACCGAAACTTGCATTTCGAAAAGTTTCATAAAATCTAGTTTTCATATGATTTTTTGCATGGACTTCCATCATATCTTCCCTCTTAACAAATATAAATGATCAGAAAAGTCTCGTATCATTTCAAATAATCCCCAGTTAAATTTGATTTTTATGACCGAAACTAGTGTATAATATACTACGATTTTTGACCGAAACTTGCATTTCGAAAAGTTTCATAGAATCTAATTTTCAGATGATTTTTTGCATGGACTTCCATCATAACCTTCCCTCGTAAAATATATAAAGGATATTAGAAGTTTCGTATCAATTCGAACAGTCCACAATTTAATTTGATTTTTGACCAAAATTACTATTAACTAGTGTATAATATATAATGATTTTTTGAACGAAACATGCATTTCGAAAAGATTCATAGAATCTGGTTTTCATATGATTTTTTGCATGGACTTCAATCATAAGCTTCCCTCTTAAAATTTATAAATGATCTGAAAAGTCCGGTATCATTTCAAATAGTCCTCAATTAAATTTGATATTTTTCACCAAAACTAGTGTATAAAATACCGCGATTTTTGACCCAAACATGCATTTCAAATAGTTTCATAGAATCTAGTTTTCATATGATTTTTGCATGGACTTCTATCATAACCTTCCCTCTTAAAATATATAAATGATCTGAAAAGTATCGTATCATTTCATATAGTCCCCAAATAAATTTGATTTTTTTGACCGAAACTTGTGTATAATATACAGTGAATTTTGACCGAAACTTGCATATCAAAAAGTTTCATAGAATCTAATTTTCAGATTATTTCTTGCATGGACTTCCATCATAACCTTCCCTCTTAACATATATAAATGATCTAAAAACTCTCGTATCATTTCAAATAGTCCCCAATTAAATTTGATTTTTTTTAACCGAAACTAGTGTATAATATACTACGAGTTTTAACCAATACTTGCATTTCGAAAAGTTTCATAGAATCTAATTTTCAGATGATTTTTTGAATTGACTTCCATCATAACCTTCCCTCTTAACATATATAAATGATCTGAAATGTCTCGTACCATTTCAAATAGTCCCCAGTTAAATTTGATTTTTTTGACCGAAACTAGTGTATAACATACTACGATTTTTGATCGAAACTTGCATTTCGAAAAGTTTCATTGAATCTAATTTTCAGACTAATTTTTGCATGGACTTCCATCATAACCTTCCCTCGTAAAATATATAAATGATATTATAAGTTTCGTATCAATTCGAAAAGTCCCCAATTTAATTTGATTTTTGACCGAAACTAGTATTAACTAGTGTATAATATACTACGATTTCTGACCGAAACTTGCATTTCGAAAAGTTTCATAGAATCTTATTTTCAGATGATTTTTTGCATGGACAACCATCATAACTTCCCTCGTAAAAAATATAAATGATATTAGAAGTTTCGTATCATTTCGAACAGTCCCCGATTTAATTTGATTTATGACCGAGACTAGTAAAAACTAGTGTATAATATATTAAGATTTTTTGACCGAAACTTGCATCTCGAAAAGTTTCATAGAATCTAGTTTTCATATGATTTTTTGCATGGAATTCCATCATAACCTTCCCTCATAAAATATATAAATGATCTGAAAAGTATCGTATCATTTCAAATAGTCCCCAATTAAATTTTATTTTTTCGACCGAAACTAGTGAATAATATACTGCGATTTTTTACCGAAACTTGCATTTCGAAAAGTTTCATAAAATCTAGTTTTCATATGATTTTTTGCATGGACTTCCATCATATCTTCCCTCTTAACAAATATAAATGATCAGAAAAGTCTCGTATCATTTCAAATAATCCCCAGTTAAATTTGATTTTTATGACCGAAACTAGTGTATAATATACTACGATTTTTGACCGAAACTTGCATTTCGAAAAGTTTCATAGAATCTAATTTTCAGATGATTTTTTGCATGGACTTCCATCATAACCTTCCCTCGTAAAATATATAAAGGATATTAGAAGTTTCGTATCAATTCGAACAGTCCACAATTTAATTTGATTTTTGACCAAAATTACTATTAACTAGTGTATAATATATTATGATTTTTTGAACGAAACATGCATTTCGAAAAGATTCATAGAATCTGGTTTTCATATGATTTTTTGCATGGACTTCCATCATAAGCTTCCCTCTTAAAATTTATAAATGATCTGAAAGGTCTGGTATCATTTCAAATAGTCCTCAATTAAATTTGATATTTTTCACCAAAACTAGTGTATAAAATACCGCGATTTTTGACCCAAACATGCATTTCAAATAGTTTCATAGAATCTAGTTTTCATATGATTTTTGCATGGACTTCTATCATAACCTTCCCTCTTAAAATATATAAATGATCTGAAAAGTATCGTATCATTTCATATAGTCCCCAAATAAATTTGATTTTTTTGACCGAAACTTGTGTATAATATACAGTGAATTTTGACCGAAACTTGCATATCAAAAAGTTTCATAGAATCTAATTTTTCAGATTATTTCTTGCATGGACTTCCATCATAACCTTCCCTCTTAACATATATAAATGATCTAAAAACTCTCGTATCATTTCAAATAGTCCCCAATTAAATTTGATTTTTTTTAACCGAAACTAGTGTATAATATACTACGAGTTTTAACCAATACTTGCATTTCGAAAAGTTTCATAGAATCTAATTTTCAGATGATTTTTTGAATTGACTTCCATCATAACCTTCCCTCTTAACATATATAAATGATCTGAAATGTCTCGTACCATTTCAAATAGTCCCCAGTTAAATTTGATTTTTTTGACCGAAACTAGTGTATAACATACTACGATTTTTGATCGAAACTTGCATTTCGAAAAGTTTCATTGAATCTAATTTTCAGACTAATTTTTGCATGGACTTCCATCATAACCTTCCCTCGTAAAATATATAAATGATATTATAAGTTTCGTATCAATTCGAAAAGTCCCCAATTTAATTTGATTTTTGACCGAAACTAGTATTAACTAGTGTATAATATACTACGATTTCTGACCGAAACTTGCATTTCGAAAAGTTTCATAGAATCTTATTTTCAGATGATTTTTTGCATGGACAACCATCATAACTTCCCTCGTAAAAAATATAAATGATATTAGAAGTTTCGTATCATTTCGAACAGTCCCCGATTTAATTTGATTTATGACCGAGACTAGTAAAAACTAGTGTATAATATATTAAGATTTTTTGACCGAAACTTGCATCTCGAAAAGTTTCATAGAATCTAGTTTTCATATGATTTTTTGCATGGAATTCCATCATAACCTTCCCTCATAAAATATATAAATGATCTGAAAAGTATCGTATCATTTCAAATAGTCCCCAATTAAATTTTATTTTTTCGACCGAAACTAGTGAATAATATACTGCGATTTTTTACCGAAACTTGCATTTCGAAAAGTTTCATAAAATCTAGTTTTCATATGATTTTTTGCATGGACTTCCATCATATCTTCCCTCTTAACAAATATAAATGATCAGAAAAGTCTCGTATCATTTCAAATAATCCCCAGTTAAATTTGATTTTTATGACCGAAACTAGTGTATAATATACTACGATTTTTGACCGAAACTTGCATTTCGAAAAGTTTCATAGAATCTAATTTTCAGATGATTTTTTGCATGGACTTCCATCATAACCTTCCCTCGTAAAATATATAAAGGATATTAGAAGTTTCGTATCAATTCGAACAGTCCACAATTTAATTTGATTTTTGACCAAAATTACTATTAACTAGTGTATAATATATTATGATTTTTTGAACGAAACATGCATTTCGAAAAGATTCATAGAATCTGGTTTTCATATGATTTTTTGCATGGACTTCCATCATAAGCTTCCCTCTTAAAATTTATAAATGATCTGAAAAGTCCGGTATCATTTCAAATAGTCCTCAATTAAATTTGATATTTTTCACCAAAACTAGTGTATAAAATACCGCGATTTTTGACCCAAACATGCATTTCAAATAGTTTCATAGAATCTAGTTTTCATATGATTTTTGCATGGACTTCTATCATAACCTTCCCTCTTAAAATATATAAATGATCTGAAAAGTATCGTATCATTTCATATAGTCCCCAAATAAATTTGATTTTTTTGACCGAAACTTGTGTATAATATACAGTGAATTTTGACCGAAACTTGCATATCAAAAAGTTTCATAGAATCTAATTTTCAGATTATTTCTTGCATGGACTTCCATCATAACCTTCCCTCTTAACATATAAATGATCTAAAAACTCTCGTATCATTTCAAATAGTCCCCAATTAAATTTGATTTTTTTTAACCGAAACTAGTGTATAATATACTACGAGTTTTAACCAATACTTGCATTTCGAAAAGTTTCATAGAATCTAATTTTCAGATGATTTTTTGAATTGACTTCCATCATAACCTTCCCTCTTAACATATATAAATGATCTGAAATGTCTCGTACCATTTCAAATAGTCCCCAGTTAAATTTGATTTTTTTGACCGAAACTAGTGTATAACATACTACGATTTTTGATCGAAACTTGCATTTCGAAAAGTTTCATTGAATCTAATTTTCAGACTAATTTTTGCATGGACTTCCATCATAACCTTCCCTCGTAAAATATATAAATGATATTATAAGTTTCGTATCAATTCGAAAAGTCCCCAATTTAATTTGATTTTTGACCGAAACTAGTATTAACTAGTGTATAATATACTACGATTTCTGACCGAAACTTGCATTTCGAAAAGTTTCATAGAATCTTATTTTCAGATGATTTTTTGCATGGACAACCATCATAACTTCCCTCGTAAAAAATATAAATGATATTAGAAGTTTCGTATCATTTCGAACAGTCCCCGATTTAATTTGATTTATGACCGAGACTAGTAAAAACTAGTGTATAATATATTAAGATTTTTTGACCGAAACTTGCATCTCGAAAAGTTTCATAGAATCTAGTTTTCATATGATTTTTTGCATGGAATTCCATCATAACCTTCCCTCATAAAATATATAAATGATCTGAAAAGTATCGTATCATTTCAAATAGTCCCCAATTAAATTTTATTTTTTCGACCGAAACTAGTGAATAATATACTGCGATTTTTTACCGAAACTTGCATTTCGAAAAGTTTCATAAAATCTAGTTTTCATATGATTTTTTGCATGGACTTCCATCATATCTTCCCTCTTAACAAATATAAATGATCAGAAAAGTCTCGTATCATTTCAAATAATCCCCAGTTAAATTTGATTTTTATGACCGAAACTAGTGTATAATATACTACGATTTTTGACCGAAACTTGCATTTCGAAAAGTTTCATAGAATCTAATTTTCAGATGATTTTTTGCATGGACTTCCATCATAACCTTCCCTCGTAAAATATATAAAGGATATTAGAAGTTTCGTATCAATTCGAACAGTCCACAATTTAATTTGATTTTTGACCAAAATTACTATTAACTAGTGTATAATATATTATGATTTTTTGAACGAAACATGCATTTCGAAAAGATTCATAGAATCTGGTTTTCATATGATTTTTTGCATGGACTTCCATCATAAGCTTCCCTCTTAAAATTTATAAATGATCTGAAAAGTCCGGTATCATTTCAAATAGTCCTCAATTAAATTTGATATTTTTCACCAAAACTAGTGTATAAAATACCGCGATTTTTGACCCAAACATGCATTTCAAATAGTTTCATAGAATCTAGTTTTCATATGATTTTTGCATGGACTTCTATCATAACCTTCCCTCTTAAAATATATAAATGATCTGAAAAGTATCGTATCATTTCATATAGTCCCCAAATAAATTTGATTTTTTTGACCGAAACTTGTGTATAATATACAGTGAATTTTGACCGAAACTTGCATATCAAAAAGTTTCATAGAATCTAATTTTCAGATTATTTCTTGCATGGACTTCCATCATAACCTTCCCTCTTAACATATATAAATGATCTAAAAACTCTCGTATCTTTTCAAATAGTCCCCAATTAAATTTGATTTTTTTTAACCGAAACTAGTGTATAATATACTACGAGTTTTAACCAATACTTGCATTTCGAAAAGTTTCATAGAATCTAATTTTCAGATGATTTTTTGAATTGACTTCCATCATAACCTTCCCTCTTAACATATATAAATGATCTGAAATGTCTCGTACCATTTCAAATAGTCCCCAGTTAAATTTGATTTTTTTGACCGAAACTAGTGTATAACATACTACGATTTTTGATCGAAACTTGCATTTCGAAAAGTTTCATTGAATCTAATTTTCAGACTAATTTTTGCATGGACTTCCATCATAACCTTCCCTCGTAAAATATATAAATGATATTATAAGTTTCGTATCAATTCGAAAAGTCCCCAATTTAATTTGATTTTTGACCGAAACTAGTATTAACTAGTGTATAATATACTACGATTTCTGACCGAAACTTGCATTTCGAAAAGTTTCATAGAATCTTATTTTCAGATGATTTTTTGCATGGACAACCATCATAACTTCCCTCGTAAAAAATATAAATGATATTAGAAGTTTCGTATCATTTCGAACAGTCCCCGATTTAATTTGATTTATGACCGAGACTAGTAAAAACTAGTGTATAATATATTAAGATTTTTTGACCGAAACTTGCATCTCGAAAAGTTTCATAGAATCTAGTTTTCATATGATTTTTTGCATGGAATTCCATCATAACCTTCCCTCATAAAATATATAAATGATCTGAAAAGTATCGTATCATTTCAAATAGTCCCCAATTAAATTTTATTTTTTCGACCGAAACTAGTGAATAATATACTGCGATTTTTTACCGAAACTTGCATTTCGAAAAGTTTCATAAAATCTAGTTTTCATATGATTTTTTGCATGGACTTCCATCATATCTTCCCTCTTAACAAATATAAATGATCAGAAAAGTCTCGTATCATTTCAAATAATCCCCAGTTAAATTTGATTTTTATGACCGAAACTAGTGTATAATATACTACGATTTTTGACCGAAACTTGCATTTCGAAAAGTTTCATAGAATCTAATTTTCAGATGATTTTTTGCATGGACTTCCATCATAACCTTCCCTCGTAAAATATATAAAGGATATTAGAAGTTTCGTATCAATTCGAACAGTCCACAATTTAATTTGATTTTTGACCAAAATTACTATTAACTAGTGTATAATATATTATGATTTTTTGAACGAAACATGCATTTCGAAAAGATTCATAGAATCTGGTTTTCATATGATTTTTTGCATGGACTTCCATCATAAGCTTCCCTCTTAAAATTTATAAATGATCTGAAAAGTCCGGTATCATTTCAAATAGTCCTCAATTAAATTTGATATTTTTCACCAAAACTAGTGTATAAAATACCGCGATTTTTGACCCAAACATGCATTTCAAATAGTTTCATAGAATCTAGTTTTCATATGATTTTTGCATGGACTTCTATCATAACCTTCCCTCTTAAAATATATAAATGATCTGAAAAGTATCGTATCATTTCATATAGTCCCCAAATAAATTTGATTTTTTTGACAGAAACTTGTGTATAATATACAGTGAATTTTGACCGAAACTTGCATATCAAAAAGTTTCATAGAATCTAATTTTTCAGATTATTTCTTGCATGGACTTCCATCATAACCTTCCCTCTTAACATATATAAATGATCTAAAAACTCTCGTATCATTTCAAATAGTCCCCAATTAAATTTGATTTTTTTTAACCGAAACTAGTGTATAATATACTACGAGTTTTAACCAATACTTGCATTTCGAAAAGTTTCATAGAATCTAATTTTCAGATGATTTTTTGAATTGACTTCCATCATAACCTTCCCTCTTAACATATATAAATGATCTGAAATGTCTCGTACCATTTCAAATAGTCCCCAGTTAAATTTGATTTTTTTGACCGAAACTAGTGTATAACATACTACGATTTTTGATCGAAACTTGCATTTCGAAAAGTTTCATTGAATCTAATTTTCAGACTAATTTTTGCATGGACTTCCATCATAACCTTCCCTCGTAAAATATATAAATGATATTATAAGTTTCGTATCAATTCGAAAAGTCCCCAATTTAATTTGATTTTTGACCGAAACTAGTATTAACTAGTGTATAATATACTACGATTTCTGACCGAAACTTGCATTTCGAAAAGTTTCATAGAATCTTATTTTCAGATGATTTTTTGCATGGACAACCATCATAACTTCCCTCGTAAAAAATATAAATGATATTAGAAGTTTCGTATCATTTCGAACAGTCCCCGATTTAATTTGATTTATGACCGAGACTAGTAAAAACTAGTGTATAATATATTAAGATTTTTTGACCGAAACTTGCATCTCGAAAAGTTTCATAGAATCTAGTTTTCATATGATTTTTTGCATGGAATTCCATCATAACCTTCCCTCATAAAATATATAAATGATCTGAAAAGTATCGTATCATTTCAAATAGTCCCCAATTAAATTTTATTTTTTCGACCGAAACTAGTGAATAATATACTGCGATTTTTTACCGAAACTTGCATTTCGAAAAGTTTCATAAAATCTAGTTTTCATATGATTTTTTGCATGGACTTCCATCATATCTTCCCTCTTAACAAATATAAATGATCAGAAAAGTCTCGTATCATTTCAAATAATCCCCAGTTAAATTTGATTTTTATGACCGAAACTAGTGTATAATATACTACGATTTTTGACCGAAACTTGCATTTCGAAAAGTTTCATAGAATCTAATTTTCAGATGATTTTTTGCATGGACTTCCATCATAACCTTCCCTCGTAAAATATATAAAGGATATTAGAAGTTTCGTATCAATTCGAACAGTCCACAATTTAATTTGATTTTTGACCAAAATTACTATTAACTAGTGTATAATATATTATGATTTTTTGAACGAAACATGCATTTCGAAAAGATTCATAGAATCTGGTTTTCATATGATTTTTTGCATGGACTTCCATCATAAGCTTCCCTCTTAAAATTTATAAATGATCTGAAAAGTCCGGTATCATTTCAAATAGTCCTCAATTAAATTTGATATTTTTCACCAAAACTAGTGTATAAAATACCGCGATTTTTGACCCAAACATGCATTTCAAATAGTTTCATAGAATCTAGTTTTCATATGATTTTTGCATGGACTTCTATCATAACCTTCCCTCTTAAAATATATAAATGATCTGAAAAGTATCGTATCATTTCATATAGTCCCCAAATAAATTTGATTTTTTTGACCGAAACTTGTGTATAATATACAGTGAATTTTGACCGAAACTTGCATATCAAAAAGTTTCATAGAATCTAATTTTCAGATTATTTCTTGCATGGACTTCCATCATAACCTTCCCTCTTAACATATATAAATGATCTAAAAACTCTCGTATCTTTTCAAATAGTCCCCAATTAAATTTGATTTTTTTTAACCGAAACTAGTGTATAATATACTACGAGTTTTAACCAATACTTGCATTTCGAAAAGTTTCATAGAATCTAATTTTCAGATGATTTTTTGAATTGACTTCCATCATAACCTTCCCTCTTAACATATATAAATGATCTGAAATGTCTCGTACCATTTCAAATAGTCCCCAGTTAAATTTGATTTTTTTGACCGAAACTAGTGTATAACATACTACGATTTTTGATCGAAACTTGCATTTCGAAAAGTTTCATTGAATCTAATTTTCAGACTAATTTTTGCATGGACTTCCATCATAACCTTCCCTCGTAAAATATATAAATGATATTATAAGTTTCGTATCAATTCGAAAAGTCCCCAATTTAATTTGATTTTTGACCGAAACTAGTATTAACTAGTGTATAATATACTACGATTTCTGACCGAAACTTGCATTTCGAAAAGTTTCATAGAATCTTATTTTCAGATGATTTTTTGCATGGACAACCATCATAACTTCCCTCGTAAAAAATATAAATGATATTAGAAGTTTCGTATCATTTCGAACAGTCCCCGATTTAATTTGATTTATGACCGAGACTAGTAAAAACTAGTGTATAATATATTAAGATTTTTTGACCGAAACTTGCATCTCGAAAAGTTTCATAGAATCTAGTTTTCATATGATTTTTTGCATGGAATTCCATCATAACCTTCCCTCATAAAATATATAAATGATCTGAAAAGTATCGTATCATTTCAAATAGTCCCCAATTAAATTTTATTTTTTCGACCGAAACTAGTGAATAATATACTGCGATTTTTTACCGAAACTTGCATTTCGAAAAGTTTCATAAAATCTAGTTTTCATATGATTTTTTGCATGGACTTCCATCATATCTTCCCTCTTAACAAATATAAATGATCAGAAAAGTCTCGTATCATTTCAAATAATCCCCAGTTAAATTTGATTTTTATGACCGAAACTAGTGTATAATATACTACGATTTTTGACCGAAACTTGCATTTCGAAAAGTTTCATAGAATCTAATTTTCAGATGATTTTTTGCATGGACTTCCATCATAACCTTCCCTCGTAAAATATATAAAGGATATTAGAAGTTTCGTATCAATTCGAACAGTCCACAATTTAATTTGATTTTTGACCAAAATTACTATTAACTAGTGTATAATATATTATGATTTTTTGAACGAAACATGCATTTCGAAAAGATTCATAGAATCTGGTTTTCATATGATTTTTTGCATGGACTTCCATCATAAGCTTCCCTCTTAAAATTTATAAATGATCTGAAAAGTCCGGTATCATTTCAAATAGTCCTCAATTAAATTTGATATTTTTCACCAAAACTAGTGTATAAAATACCGCGATTTTTGACCCAAACATGCATTTCAAATAGTTTCATAGAATCTAGTTTTCATATGATTTTTGCATGGACTTCTATCATAACCTTCCCTCTTAAAATATATAAATGATCTGAAAAGTATCGTATCATTTCATATAGTCCCCAAATAAATTTGATTTTTTTGACAGAAACTTGTGTATAATATACAGTGAATTTTGACCGAAACTTGCATATCAAAAAGTTTCATAGAATCTAATTTTTCAGATTATTTCTTGCATGGACTTCCATCATAACCTTCCCTCTTAACATATATAAATGATCTAAAAACTCTCGTATCATTTCAAATAGTCCCCAATTAAATTTGATTTTTTTTAACCGAAACTAGTGTATAATATACTACGAGTTTTAACCAATACTTGCATTTCGAAAAGTTTCATAGAATCTAATTTTCAGATGATTTTTTGAATTGACTTCCATCATAACCTTCCCTCTTAACATATATAAATGATCTGAAATGTCTCGTACCATTTCAAATAGTCCCCAGTTAAATTTGATTTTTTTGACCGAAACTAGTGTATAACATACTACGATTTTTGATCGAAACTTGCATTTCGAAAAGTTTCATTGAATCTAATTTTCAGACTAATTTTTGCATGGACTTCCATCATAACCTTCCCTCGTAAAATATATAAATGATATTATAAGTTTCGTATCAATTCGAAAAGTCCCCAATTTAATTTGATTTTTGACCGAAACTAGTATTAACTAGTGTATAATATACTACGATTTCTGACCGAAACTTGCATTTCGAAAAGTTTCATAGAATCTTATTTTCAGATGATTTTTTGCATGGACAACCATCATAACTTCCCTCGTAAAAAATATAAATGATATTAGAAGTTTCGTATCATTTCGAACAGTCCCCGATTTAATTTGATTTATGACCGAGACTAGTAAAAACTAGTGTATAATATATTAAGATTTTTTGACCGAAACTTGCATCTCGAAAAGTTTCATAGAATCTAGTTTTCATATGATTTTTTGCATGGAATTCCATCATAACCTTCCCTCATAAAATATATAAATGATCTGAAAAGTATCGTATCATTTCAAATAGTCCCCAATTAAATTTTATTTTTTCGACCGAAACTAGTGAATAATATACTGCGATTTTTTACCGAAACTTGCATTTCGAAAAGTTTCATAAAATCTAGTTTTCATATGATTTTTTGCATGGACTTCCATCATATCTTCCCTCTTAACAAATATAAATGATCAGAAAAGTCTCGTATCATTTCAAATAATCCCCAGTTAAATTTGATTTTTATGACCGAAACTAGTGTATAATATACTACGATTTTTGACCGAAACTTGCATTTCGAAAAGTTTCATAGAATCTAATTTTCAGATGATTTTTTGCATGGACTTCCATCATAACCTTCCCTCGTAAAATATATAAAGGATATTAGAAGTTTCGTATCAATTCGAACAGTCCACAATTTAATTTGATTTTTGACCAAAATTACTATTAACTAGTGTATAATATATTATGATTTTTTGAACGAAACATGCATTTCGAAAAGATTCATAGAATCTGGTTTTCATATGATTTTTTGCATGGACTTCCATCATAAGCTTCCCTCTTAAAATTTATAAATGATCTGAAAAGTCCGGTATCATTTCAAATAGTCCTCAATTAAATTTGATATTTTTCACCAAAACTAGTGTATAAAATACCGCGATTTTTGACCCAAACATGCATTTCAAATAGTTTCATAGAATCTAGTTTTCATATGATTTTTGCATGGACTTCTATCATAACCTTCCCTCTTAAAATATATAAATGATCTGAAAAGTATCGTATCATTTCATATAGTCCCCAAATAAATTTGATTTTTTTGACCGAAACTTGTGTATAATATACAGTGAATTTTGACCGAAACTTGCATATCAAAAAGTTTCATAGAATCTAATTTTCAGATTATTTCTTGCATGGACTTCCATCATAACCTTCCCTCTTAACATATATAAATGATCTAAAAACTCTCGTATCTTTTCAAATAGTCCCCAATTAAATTTGATTTTTTTTAACCGAAACTAGTGTATAATATACTACGAGTTTTAACCAATACTTGCATTTCGAAAAGTTTCATAGAATCTAATTTTCAGATGATTTTTTGAATTGACTTCCATCATAACCTTCCCTCTTAACATATATAAATGATCTGAAATGTCTCGTACCATTTCAAATAGTCCCCAGTTAAATTTGATTTTTTTGACCGAAACTAGTGTATAACATACTACGATTTTTGATCGAAACTTGCATTTCGAAAAGTTTCATTGAATCTAATTTTCAGACTAATTTTTGCATGGACTTCCATCATAACCTTCCCTCGTAAAATATATAAATGATATTATAAGTTTCGTATCAATTCGAAAAGTCCCCAATTTAATTTGATTTTTGACCGAAACTAGTATTAACTAGTGTATAATATACTACGATTTCTGACCGAAACTTGCATTTCGAAAAGTTTCATAGAATCTTATTTTCAGATGATTTTTTGCATGGACAACCATCATAACTTCCCTCGTAAAAAATATAAATGATATTAGAAGTTTCGTATCATTTCGAACAGTCCCCGATTTAATTTGATTTATGACCGAGACTAGTAAAAACTAGTGTATAATATATTAAGATTTTTTGACCGAAACTTGCATCTCGAAAAGTTTCATAGAATCTAGTTTTCATATGATTTTTTGCATGGAATTCCATCATAACCTTCCCTCATAAAATATATAAATGATCTGAAAAGTATCGTATCATTTCAAATAGTCCCCAATTAAATTTTATTTTTTCGACCGAAACTAGTGAATAATATACTGCGATTTTTTACCGAAACTTGCATTTCGAAAAGTTTCATAAAATCTAGTTTTCATATGATTTTTTGCATGGACTTCCATCATATCTTCCCTCTTAACAAATATAAATGATCAGAAAAGTCTCGTATCATTTCAAATAATCCCCAGTTAAATTTGATTTTTATGACCGAAACTAGTGTATAATATACTACGATTTTTGACCGAAACTTGCATTTCGAAAAGTTTCATAGAATCTAATTTTCAGATGATTTTTTGCATGGACTTCCATCATAACCTTCCCTCGTAAAATATATAAAGGATATTAGAAGTTTCGTATCAATTCGAACAGTCCACAATTTAATTTGATTTTTGACCAAAATTACTATTAACTAGTGTATAATATATTATGATTTTTTGAACGAAACATGCATTTCGAAAAGATTCATAGAATCTGGTTTTCATATGATTTTTTGCATGGACTTCCATCATAAGCTTCCCTCTTAAAATTTATAAATGATCTGAAAAGTCTGGTATCATTTCAAATAGTCCTCAATTAAATTTGATATTTTTTACCAAAACTAGTGTATAAAATACCGCGATTTTTGACCCAAACATGCATTTCAAATAGTTTCATAGAATCTAGTTTTCATATGATTTTTGCATGGACTTCTATCATAACCTTCCCTCTTAAAATATATAAATGATCTGAAAAGTATCGTATCATTTCATATAGTCCCCAAATAAATTTGATTTTTTTGACCGAAACTTGTGTATAATATACAGTGAATTTTGACCGAAACTTGCATATCAAAAAGTTTCATAGAATCTAATTTTTCAGATTATTTCTTGCATGGACTTCCATCATAACCTTCCCTCTTAACATATATAAATGATCTAAAAACTCTCGTATCATTTCAAATAGTCCCCAATTAAATTTGATTTTTTTTAACCGAAACTAGTGTATAATATACTACGAGTTTTAACCAATACTTGCATTTCGAAAAGTTTCATAGAATCTAATTTTCAGATGATTTTTTGAATTGACTTCCATCATAACCTTCCCTCTTAACATATATAAATGATCTGAAATGTCTCGTACCATTTCAAATAGTCCCCAGTTAAATTTGATTTTTTTGACCGAAACTAGTGTATAACATACTACGATTTTTGATCGAAACTTGCATTTCGAAAAGTTTCATTGAATCTAATTTTCAGACTAATTTTTGCATGGACTTCCATCATAACCTTCCCTCGTAAAATATATAAATGATATTATAAGTTTCGTATCAATTCGAAAAGTCCCCAATTTAATTTGATTTTTGACCGAAACTAGTATTAACTAGTGTATAATATACTACGATTTCTGACCGAAACTTGCATTTCGAAAAGTTTCATAGAATCTTATTTTCAGATGATTTTTTGCATGGACAACCATCATAACTTCCCTCGTAAAAAATATAAATGATATTAGAAGTTTCGTATCATTTCGAACAGTCCCCGATTTAATTTGATTTATGACCGAGACTAGTAAAAACTAGTGTATAATATATTAAGATTTTTTGACCGAAACTTGCATCTCGAAAAGTTTCATAGAATCTAGTTTTCATATGATTTTTTGCATGGAATTCCATCATAACCTTCCCTCATAAAATATATAAATGATCTGAAAAGTATCGTATCATTTCAAATAGTCCCCAATTAAATTTTATTTTTTCGACCGAAACTAGTGAATAATATACTGCGATTTTTTACCGAAACTTGCATTTCGAAAAGTTTCATAAAATCTAGTTTTCATATGATTTTTTGCATGGACTTCCATCATATCTTCCCTCTTAACAAATATAAATGATCAGAAAAGTCTCGTATCATTTCAAATAATCCCCAGTTAAATTTGATTTTTATGACCGAAACTAGTGTATAATATACTACGATTTTTGACCGAAACTTGCATTTCGAAAAGTTTCATAGAATCTAATTTTCAGATGATTTTTTGCATGGACTTCCATCATAACCTTCCCTCGTAAAATATATAAAGGATATTAGAAGTTTCGTATCAATTCGAACAGTCCACAATTTAATTTGATTTTTGACCAAAATTACTATTAACTAGTGTATAATATATTATGATTTTTTGAACGAAACATGCATTTCGAAAAGATTCATAGAATCTGGTTTTCATATGATTTTTTGCATGGACTTCCATCATAAGCTTCCCTCTTAAAATTTATAAATGATCTGAAAAGTCCGGTATCATTTCAAATAGTCCTCAATTAAATTTGATATTTTTCACCAAAACTAGTGTATAAAATACCGCGATTTTTGACCCAAACATGCATTTCAAATAGTTTCATAGAATCTAGTTTTCATATGATTTTTGCATGGACTTCTATCATAACCTTCCCTCTTAAAATATATAAATGATCTGAAAAGTATCGTATCATTTCATATAGTCCCCAAATAAATTTGATTTTTTTGACCGAAACTTGTGTATAATATACAGTGAATTTTGACCGAAACTTGCATATCAAAAAGTTTCATAGAATCTAATTTTTCAGATTATTTCTTGCATGGACTTCCATCATAACCTTCCCTCTTAACATATATAAATGATCTAAAAACTCTCGTATCATTTCAAATAGTCCCCAATTAAATTTGATTTTTTTTAACCGAAACTAGTGTATAATATACTACGAGTTTTAACCAATACTTGCATTTCGAAAAGTTTCATAGAATCTAATTTTCAGATGATTTTTTGAATTGACTTCCATCATAACCTTCCCTCTTAACATATATAAATGATCTGAAATGTCTCGTACCATTTCAAATAGTCCCCAGTTAAATTTGATTTTTTTGACCGAAACTAGTGTATAACATACTACGATTTTTGATCGAAACTTGCATTTCGAAAAGTTTCATTGAATCTAATTTTCAGACTAATTTTTGCATGGACTTCCATCATAACCTTCCCTCGTAAAATATATAAATGATATTATAAGTTTCGTATCAATTCGAAAAGTCCCCAATTTAATTTGATTTTTGACCGAAACTAGTATTAACTAGTGTATAATATACTACGATTTCTGACCGAAACTTGCATTTCGAAAAGTTTCATAGAATCTTATTTTCAGATGATTTTTTGCATGGACAACCATCATAACTTCCCTCGTAAAAAATATAAATGATATTAGAAGTTTCGTATCATTTCGAACAGTCCCCGATTTAATTTGATTTATGACCGAGACTAGTAAAAACTAGTGTATAATATATTAAGATTTTTTGACCGAAACTTGCATCTCGAAAAGTTTCATAGAATCTAGTTTTCATATGATTTTTTGCATGGAATTCCATCATAACCTTCCCTCATAAAATATATAAATGATCTGAAAAGTATCGTATCATTTCAAATAGTCCCCAATTAAATTTTATTTTTTCGACCGAAACTAGTGAATAATATACTGCGATTTTTTACCGAAACTTGCATTTCGAAAAGTTTCATAAAATCTAGTTTTCATATGATTTTTTGCATGGACTTCCATCATATCTTCCCTCTTAACAAATATAAATGATCAGAAAAGTCTCGTATCATTTCAAATAATCCCCAGTTAAATTTGATTTTTATGACCGAAACTAGTGTATAATATACTACGATTTTTGACCGAAACTTGCATTTCGAAAAGTTTCATAGAATCTAATTTTCAGATGATTTTTTGCATGGACTTCCATCATAACCTTCCCTCGTAAAATATATAAAGGATATTAGAAGTTTCGTATCAATTCGAACAGTCCACAATTTAATTTGATTTTTGACCAAAATTACTATTAACTAGTGTATAATATATTATGATTTTTTGAACGAAACATGCATTTCGAAAAGATTCATAGAATCTGGTTTTCATATGATTTTTTGCATGGACTTCCATCATAAGCTTCCCTCTTAAAATTTATAAATGATCTGAAAAGTCCGGTATCATTTCAAATAGTCCTCAATTAAATTTGATATTTTTCACCAAAACTAGTGTATAAAATACCGCGATTTTTGACCCAAACATGCATTTCAAATAGTTTCATAGAATCTAGTTTTCATATGATTTTTGCATGGACTTCTATCATAACCTTCCCTCTTAAAATATATAAATGATCTGAAAAGTATCGTATCATTTCATATAGTCCCCAAATAAATTTGATTTTTTTGACCGAAACTTGTGTATAATATACAGTGAATTTTGACCGAAACTTGCATATCAAAAAGTTTCATAGAATCTAATTTTCAGATTATTTCTTGCATGGACTTCCATCATAACCTTCCCTCTTAACATATATAAATGATCTAAAAACTCTCGTATCATTTCAAATATTCCCCAATTAAATTTGATTTTTTTTAACCGAAACATGTGTATAATATACTACGAGTTTTAACCAATACTTGCATTTCGAAAAGTTTCATAGAATCTAATTTTCAGATGATTTTTTGAATTGACTTCCATCATAACCTTCCCTCTTAACATATATAAATGATCTGAAATGTCTCGTACCATTTCAAATAGTCCCCAGTTAAATTTGATTTTTTTGACCGAAACTAGTGTATAACATACTACGATTTTTGATCGAAACTTGCATTTCGAAAAGTTTCATTGAATCTAATTTTCAGACTAATTTTTGCATGGACTTCCATCATAACCTTCCCTCGTAAAATATATAAATGATATTATAAGTTTCGTATCAATTCGAAAAGTCCCCAATTTAATTTGATTTTTGACCGAAACTAGTATTAACTAGTGTATAATATACTACGATTTCTGACCGAAACTTGCATTTCGAAAAGTTTCATAGAATCTTATTTTCAGATGATTTTTTGCATGGACAACCATCATAACTTCCCTCGTAAAAAATATAAATGATATTAGAAGTTTCGTATCATTTCGAACAGTCCCCGATTTAATTTGATTTATGACCGAGACTAGTAAAAACTAGTGTATAATATATTAAGATTTTTTGACCGAAACTTGCATCTCGAAAAGTTTCATAGAATCTAGTTTTCATATGATTTTTTGCATGGAATTCCATCATAACCTTCCCTCATAAAATATATAAATGATCTGAAAAGTATCGTATCATTTCAAATAGTCCCCAATTAAATTTTATTTTTTCGACCGAAACTAGTGAATAATATACTGCGATTTTTTACCGAAACTTGCATTTCGAAAAGTTTCATAAAATCTAGTTTTCATATGATTTTTTGCATGGACTTCCATCATATCTTCCCTCTTAACAAATATAAATGATCAGAAAAGTCTCGTATCATTTCAAATAATCCCCAGTTAAATTTGATTTTTATGACCGAAACTAGTGTATAATATACTACGATTTTTGACCGAAACTTGCATTTCGAAAAGTTTCATAGAATCTAATTTTCAGATGATTTTTTGCATGGACTTCCATCATAACCTTCCCTCGTAAAATATATAAAGGATATTAGAAGTTTCGTATCAATTCGAACAGTCCACAATTTAATTTGATTTTTGACCAAAATTACTATTAACTAGTGTATAATATATTATGATTTTTTGAACGAAACATGCATTTCGAAAAGATTCATAGAATCTGGTTTTCATATGATTTTTTGCATGGACTTCCATCATAAGCTTCCCTCTTAAAATTTATAAATGATCTGAAAAGTCCGGTATCATTTCAAATAGTCCTCAATTAAATTTGATATTTTTCACCAAAACTAGTGTATAAAATACCGCGATTTTTGACCCAAACATGCATTTCAAATAGTTTCATAGAATCTAGTTTTCATATGATTTTTGCATAGACTTCTATCATAACCTTCCCTCTTAAAATATATAAATGATCTGAAAAGTATCGTATCATTTCATATAGTCCCCAAATAAATTTGATTTTTTTGACCGAAACTTGTGTATAATATACAGTGAATTTTGACCGAAACTTGCATATCAAAAAGTTTCATAGAATCTAATTTTCAGATTATTTCTTGCATGGACTTCCATCATAACCTTCCCTCTTAACATATATAAATGATCTAAAAACTCTCGTATCTTTTCAAATAGTCCCCAATTAAATTTGATTTTTTTTAACCGAAACTAGTGTATAATATACTACGAGTTTTAACCAATACTTGCATTTCGAAAAGTTTCATAGAATCTAATTTTCAGATGATTTTTTGAATTGACTTCCATCATAACCTTCCCTCTTAACATATATAAATGATCTGAAATGTCTCGTACCATTTCAAATAGTCCCCAGTTAAATTTGATTTTTTTGACCGAAACTAGTGTATAACATACTACGATTTTTGATCGAAACTTGCATTTCGAAAAGTTTCATTGAATCTAATTTTCAGACTAATTTTTGCATGGACTTCCATCATAACCTTCCCTCGTAAAATATATAAATGATATTATAAGTTTCGTATCAATTCGAAAAGTCCCCAATTTAATTTGATTTTTGACCGAAACTAGTATTAACTAGTGTATAATATACTACGATTTCTGACCGAAACTTGCATTTCGAAAAGTTTCATAGAATCTTATTTTCAGATGATTTTTTGCATGGACAACCATCATAACTTCCCTCGTAAAAAATATAAATGATATTAGAAGTTTCGTATCATTTCGAACAGTCCCCGATTTAATTTTATTTATGACCGAGACTAGTAAAAACTAGTGTATAATATATTAAGATTTTTTGACCGAAACTTGCATCTCGAAAAGTTTCATAGAATCTAGTTTTCATATGATTTTTTGCATGGAATTCCATCATAACCTTCCCTCATAAAATATATAAATGATCTGAAAAGTATCGTATCATTTCAAATAGTCCCCAATTAAATTTTATTTTTTCGACCGAAACTAGTGAATAATATACTGCGATTTTTTACCGAAACTTGCATTTCGAAAAGTTTCATAAAATCTAGTTTTCATATGATTTTTTGCATGGACTTCCATCATATCTTCCCTCTTAACAAATATAAATGATCAGAAAAGTCTCGTATCATTTCAAATAATCCCCAGTTAAATTTGATTTTTATGACCGAAACTAGTGTATAATATACTACGATTTTTGACCGAAACTTGCATTTCGAAAAGTTTCATAGAATCTAATTTTCAGATGATTTTTTGCATGGACTTCCATCATAACCTTCCCTCGTAAAATATATAAAGGATATTAGAAGTTTCGTATCAATTCGAACAGTCCACAATTTAATTTGATTTTTGACCAAAATTACTATTAACTAGTGTATAATATATTATGATTTTTTGAACGAAACATGCATTTCGAAAAGATTCATAGAATCTGGTTTTCATATGATTTTTTGCATGGACTTCCATCATAAGCTTCCCTCTTAAAATTTATAAATGATCTGAAAAGTCCGGTATCATTTCAAATAGTCCTCAATTAAATTTGATATTTTTCACCAAAACTAGTGTATAAAATACCGCGATTTTTGACCCAAACATGCATTTCAAATAGTTTCATAGAATCTAGTTTTCATATGATTTTTGCATGGACTTCTATCATAACCTTCCCTCTTAAAATATATAAATGATCTGAAAAGTATCGTATCATTTCATATAGTCCCCAAATAAATTTGATTTTTTTGACCGAAACTTGTGTATAATATACAGTGAATTTTGACCGAAACTTGCATATCAAAAAGTTTCATAGAATCTAATTTTCAGATTATTTCTTGCATGGACTTCCATCATAACCTTCCCTCTTAACATATATAAATGATCTAAAAACTCTCGTATCATTTCAAATATTCCCCAATTAAATTTGATTTTTTTTAACCGAAACATGTGTATAATATACTACGAGTTTTAACCAATACTTGCATTTCGAAAAGTTTCATAGAATCTAATTTTCAGATGATTTTTTGAATTGACTTCCATCATAACCTTCCCTCTTAACATATATAAATGATCTGAAATGTCTCGTACCATTTCAAATAGTCCCCAGTTAAATTTGATTTTTTTGACCGAAACTAGTGTATAACATACTACGATTTTTGATCGAAACTTGCATTTCGAAAAGTTTCATTGAATCTAATTTTCAGACTAATTTTTGCATGGACTTCCATCATAACCTTCCCTCGTAAAATATATAAATGATATTATAAGTTTCGTATCAATTCGAAAAGTCCCCAATTTAATTTGATTTTTGACCGAAACTAGTATTAACTAGTGTATAATATACTACGATTTCTGACCGAAACTTGCATTTCGAAAAGTTTCATAGAATCTTATTTTCAGATGATTTTTTGCATGGACAACCATCATAACTTCCCTCGTAAAAAATATAAATGATATTAGAAGTTTCGTATCATTTCGAACAGTCCCCGATTTAATTTGATTTATGACCGAGACTAGTAAAAACTAGTGTATAATATATTAAGATTTTTTGACCGAAACTTGCATCTCGAAAAGTTTCATAGAATCTAGTTTTCATATGATTTTTTGCATGGAATTCCATCATAACCTTCCCTCATAAAATATATAAATGATCTGAAAAGTATCGTATCATTTCAAATAGTCCCCAATTAAATTTTATTTTTTCGACCGAAACTAGTGAATAATATACTGCGATTTTTTACCGAAACTTGCATTTCGAAAAGTTTCATAAAATCTAGTTTTCATATGATTTTTTGCATGGACTTCCATCATATCTTCCCTCTTAACAAATATAAATGATCAGAAAAGTCTCGTATCATTTCAAATAATCCCCAGTTAAATTTGATTTTTATGACCGAAACTAGTGTATAATATACTACGATTTTTGACCGAAACTTGCATTTCGAAAAGTTTCATAGAATCTAATTTTCAGATGATTTTTTGCATGGACTTCCATCATAACCTTCCCTCGTAAAATATATAAAGGATATTAGAAGTTTCGTATCAATTCGAACAGTCCACAATTTAATTTGATTTTTGACCAAAATTACTATTAACTAGTGTATAATATATTATGATTTTTTGAACGAAACATGCATTTCGAAAAGATTCATAGAATCTGGTTTTCATATGATTTTTTGCATGGACTTCCATCATAAGCTTCCCTCTTAAAATTTATAAATGATCTGAAAAGTCCGGTATCATTTCAAATAGTCCTCAATTAAATTTGATATTTTTCACCAAAACTAGTGTATAAAATACCGCGATTTTTGACCCAAACATGCATTTCAAATAGTTTCATAGAATCTAGTTTTCATATGATTTTTGCATGGACTTCTATCATAACCTTCCCTCTTAAAATATATAAATGATCTGAAAAGTATCGTATCATTTCATATAGTCCCCAAATAAATTTGATTTTTTTGACCGAAACTTGTGTATAATATACAGTGAATTTTGACCGAAACTTGCATATCAAAAAGTTTCATAGAATCTAATTTTCAGATTATTTCTTGCATGGACTTCCATCATAACCTTCCCTCTTAACATATATAAATGATCTAAAAACTCTCGTATCATTTCAAATAGTCCCCAATTAAATTTGATTTTTTTAAACCGAAACTAGTGTATAATATACTACGAGTTTTAACCAATACTTGCATTTCGAAAAGTTTCATAGAATCTAATTTTCAGATGATTTTTTGAATTGACTTCCATCATAACCTTCCCTCTTAACATATATAAATGATCTGAAATGTCTCGTACCATTTCAAATAGTCCCCAGTTAAATTTGATTTTTTTGACCGAAACTAGTGTATAACATACTACGATTTTTGATCGAAACTTGCATTTCGAAAAGTTTCATTGAATCTAATTTTCAGACTAATTTTTGCATGGACTTCCATCATAACCTTCCCTCGTAAAATATATAAATGATATTATAAGTTTCGTATCAATTCGAAAAGTCCCCAATTTAATTTGATTTTTGACCGAAACTAGTATTAACTAGTGTATAATATACTACGATTTCTGACCGAAACTTGCATTTCGAAAAGTTTCATAGAATCTTATTTTCAGATGATTTTTTGCATGGACAACCATCATAACTTCCCTCGTAAAAAATATAAATGATATTAGAAGTTTCGTATCATTTCGAACAGTCCCCGATTTAATTTGATTTATGACCGAGACTAGTAAAAACTAGTGTATAATATATTAAGATTTTTTGACCGAAACTTGCATCTCGAAAAGTTTCATAGAATCTAGTTTTCATATGATTTTTTGCATGGAATTCCATCATAACCTTCCCTCATAAAATATATAAATGATCTGAAAAGTATCGTATCATTTCAAATAGTCCCCAATTAAATTTTATTTTTTCGACCGAAACTAGTGAATAATATACTGCGATTTTTTACCGAAACTTGCATTTCGAAAAGTTTCATAAAATCTAGTTTTCATATGATTTTTTGCATGGACTTCCATCATATCTTCCCTCTTAACAAATATAAATGATCAGAAAAGTCTCGTATCATTTCAAATAATCCCCAGTTAAATTTGATTTTTATGACCGAAACTAGTGTATAATATACTACGATTTTTGACCGAAACTTGCATTTCGAAAAGTTTCATAGAATCTAATTTTCAGATGATTTTTTGCATGGACTTCCATCATAACCTTCCCTCGTAAAATATATAAAGGATATTAGAAGTTTCGTATCAATTCGAACAGTCCACAATTTAATTTGATTTTTGACCAAAATTACTATTAACTAGTGTATAATATATTATGATTTTTTGAACGAAACATGCATTTCGAAAAGATTCATAGAATCTGGTTTTCATATGATTTTTTGCATGGACTTCCATCATAAGCTTCCCTCTTAAAATTTATAAATGATCTGAAAAGTCCGGTATCATTTCAAATAGTCCTCAATTAAATTTGATATTTTTCACCAAAACTAGTGTATAAAATACCGCGATTTTTGACCCAAACATGCATTTCAAATAGTTTCATAGAATCTAGTTTTCATATGATTTTTGCATGGACTTCTATCATAACCTTCCCTCTTAAAATATATAAATGATCTGAAAAGTATCGTATCATTTCATATAGTCCCCAAATAAATTTGATTTTTTTGACCGAAACTTGTGTATAATATACAGTGAATTTTGACCGAAACTTGCATATCAAAAAGTTTCATAGAATCTAATTTTCAGATTATTTCTTGCATGGACTTCCATCATAACCTTCCCTCTTAACATATATAAATGATCTAAAAACTCTCGTATCATTTCAAATATTCCCCAATTAAATTTGATTTTTTTTAACCGAAACATGTGTATAATATACTACGAGTTTTAACCAATACTTGCATTTCGAAAAGTTTCATAGAATCTAATTTTCAGATGATTTTTTGAATTGACTTCCATCATAACCTTCCCTCTTAACATATATAAATGATCTGAAATGTCTCGTACCATTTCAAATAGTCCCCAGTTAAATTTGATTTTTTTGACCGAAACTAGTGTATAACATACTACGATTTTTGATCGAAACTTGCATTTCGAAAAGTTTCATTGAATCTAATTTTCAGACTAATTTTTGCATGGACTTCCATCATAACCTTCCCTCGTAAAATATATAAATGATATTATAAGTTTCGTATCAATTCGAAAAGTCCCCAATTTAATTTGATTTTTGACCGAAACTAGTATTAACTAGTGTATAATATACTACGATTTCTGACCGAAACTTGCATTTCGAAAAGTTTCATAGAATCTTATTTTCAGATGATTTTTTGCATGGACAACCATCATAACTTCCCTCGTAAAAAATATAAATGATATTAGAAGTTTCGTATCATTTCGAACAGTCCCCGATTTAATTTGATTTATGACCGAGACTAGTAAAAACTAGTGTATAATATATTAAGATTTTTTGACCGAAACTTGCATCTCGAAAAGTTTCATAGAATCTAGTTTTCATATGATTTTTTGCATGGAATTCCATCATAACCTTCCCTCATAAAATATATAAATGATCTGAAAAGTATCGTATCATTTCAAATAGTCCCCAATTAAATTTTATTTTTTCGACCGAAACTAGTGAATAATATACTGCGATTTTTTACCGAAACTTGCATTTCGAAAAGTTTCATAAAATCTAGTTTTCATATGATTTTTTGCATGGACTTCCATCATATCTTCCCTCTTAACAAATATAAATGATCAGAAAAGTCTCGTATCATTTCAAATAATCCCCAGTTAAATTTGATTTTTATGACCGAAACTAGTGTATAATATACTACGATTTTTGACCGAAACTTGCATTTCGAAAAGTTTCATAGAATCTAATTTTCAGATGATTTTTTGCATGGACTTCCATCATAACCTTCCCTCGTAAAATATATAAAGGATATTAGAAGTTTCGTATCAATTCGAACAGTCCACAATTTAATTTGATTTTTGACCAAAATTACTATTAACTAGTGTATAATATATTATGATTTTTTGAACGAAACATGCATTTCGAAAAGATTCATAGAATCTGGTTTTCATATGATTTTTTGCATGGACTTCCATCATAAGCTTCCCTCTTAAAATTTATAAATGATCTGAAAAGTCCGGTATCATTTCAAATAGTCCTCAATTAAATTTGATATTTTTCACCAAAACTAGTGTATAAAATACCGCGATTTTTGACCCAAACATGCATTTCAAATAGTTTCATAGAATCTAGTTTTCATATGATTTTTGCATGGACTTCTATCATAACCTTCCCTCTTAAAATATATAAATGATCTGAAAAGTATCGTATCATTTCATATAGTCCCCAAATAAATTTGATTTTTTTGACCGAAACTTGTGTATAATATACAGTGAATTTTGACCGAAACTTGCATATCAAAAAGTTTCATAGAATCTAATTTTTCAGATTATTTCTTGCATGGACTTCCATCATAACCTTCCCTCTTAACATATATAAATGATCTAAAAACTCTCGTATCATTTCAAATAGTCCCCAATTAAATTTGATTTTTTTTAACCGAAACTAGTGTATAATATACTACGAGTTTTAACCAATACTTGCATTTCGAAAAGTTTCATAGAATCTAATTTTCAGATGATTTTTTGAATTGACTTCCATCATAACCTTCCCTCTTAACATATATAAATGATCTGAAATGTCTCGTACATTTCAAATAGTCCCCAGTTAAATTTGATTTTTTTGACCGAAACTAGTGTATAACATACTACGATTTTTGATCGAAACTTGCATTTCGAAAAGTTTCATTGAATCTAATTTTCAGACTAATTTTTGCATGGACTTCCATCATAACCTTCCCTCGTAAAATATATAAATGATATTATAAGTTTCGTATCAATTCGAAAAGTCCCCAATTTAATTTGATTTTTGACCGAAACTAGTATTAACTAGTGTATAATATACTACGATTTCTGACCGAAACTTGCATTTCGAAAAGTTTCATAGAATCTTATTTTCAGATGATTTTTTGCATGGACAACCATCATAACTTCCCTCGTAAAAAATATAAATGATATTAGAAGTTTCGTATCATTTCGAACAGTCCCCGATTTAATTTGATTTATGACCGAGACTAGTAAAAACTAGTGTATAATATATTAAGATTTTTTGACCGAAACTTGCATCTCGAAAAGTTTCATAGAATCTAGTTTTCATATGATTTTTTGCATGGAATTCCATCATAACCTTCCCTCATAAAATATATAAATGATCTGAAAAGTATCGTATCATTTCAAATAGTCCCCAATTAAATTTTATTTTTTCGACCGAAACTAGTGAATAATATACTGCGATTTTTTACCGAAACTTGCATTTCGAAAAGTTTCATAAAATCTAGTTTTCATATGATTTTTTGCATGGACTTCCATCATATCTTCCCTCTTAACAAATATAAATGATCAGAAAAGTCTCGTATCATTTCAAATAATCTCCAGTTAAATTTGATTTTTATGACCGAAACTAGTGTATAATATACTACGATTTTTGACCGAAACTTGCATTTCGAAAAGTTTCATAGAATCTAATTTTCAGATGATTTTTTGCATGGACTTCCATCATAACCTTCCCTCGTAAAATATATAAAGGATATTAGAAGTTTCGTATCAATTCGAACAGTCCACAATTTAATTTGATTTTTGACCAAAATTACTATTAACTAGTGTATAATATATTATGATTTTTTGAACGAAACATGCATTTCGAAAAGATTCATAGAATCTGGTTTTCATATGATTTTTTGCATGGACTTCCATCATAAGCTTCCCTCTTAAAATTTATAAATGATCTGAAAAGTCCGGTATCATTTCAAATAGTCCTCAATTAAATTTGATATTTTTCACCAAAACTAGTGTATAAAATACCGCGATTTTTGACCCAAACATGCATTTCAAATAGTTTCATAGAATCTAGTTTTCATATGATTTTTGCATGGACTTCTATCATAACCTTCCCTCTTAAAATATATAAATGATCTGAAAAGTATCGTATCATTTCATATAGTCCCCAAATAAATTTGATTTTTTTGACCGAAACTTGTGTATAATATACAGTGAATTTTGACCGAAACTTGCATATCAAAAAGTTTCATAGAATCTAATTTTTCAGATTATTTCTTGCATGGACTTCCATCATAACCTTCCCTCTTAACATATATAAATGATCTAAAAACTCTCGTATCATTTCAAATAGTCCCCAATTAAATTTGATTTTTTTTAACCGAAACTAGTGTATAATATACTACGAGTTTTAACCAATACTTGCATTTCGAAAAGTTTCATAGAATCTAATTTTCAGATGATTTTTTGAATTGACTTCCATCATAACCTTCCCTCTTAACATATATAAATGATCTGAAATGTCTCGTACATTTCAAATAGTCCCCAGTTAAATTTGATTTTTTTGACCGAAACTAGTGTATAACATACTACGATTTTTGATCGAAACTTGCATTTCGAAAAGTTTCATTGAATCTAATTTTCAGACTAATTTTTGCATGGACTTCCATCATAACCTTCCCTCGTAAAATATATAAATGATATTATAAGTTTCGTATCAATTCGAAAAGTCCCCAATTTAATTTGATTTTTGACCGAAACTAGTATTAACTAGTGTATAATATACTACGATTTCTGACCGAAACTTGCATTTCGAAAAGTTTCATAGAATCTTATTTTCAGATGATTTTTTGCATGGACAACCATCATAACTTCCCTCGTAAAAAATATAAATGATATTAGAAGTTTCGTATCATTTCGAACAGTCCCCGATTTAATTTGATTTATGACCGAGACTAGTAAAAACTAGTGTATAATATATTAAGATTTTTTGACCGAAACTTGCATCTCGAAAAGTTTCATAGAATCTAGTTTTCATATGATTTTTTGCATGGAATTCCATCATAACCTTCCCTCATAAAATATATAAATGATCTGAAAAGTATCGTATCATTTCAAATAGTCCCCAATTAAATTTTATTTTTTCGACCGAAACTAGTGAATAATATACTGCGATTTTTTACCGAAACTTGCATTTCGAAAAGTTTCATAAAATCTAGTTTTCATATGATTTTTTGCATGGACTTCCATCATATCTTCCCTCTTAACAAATATAAATGATCAGAAAAGTCTCGTATCATTTCAAATAATCCCCAGTTAAATTTGATTTTTATGACCGAAACTAGTGTATAATATACTACGATTTTTGACCGAAACTTGCATTTCGAAAAGTTTCATAGAATCTAATTTTCAGATGATTTTTTGCATGGACTTCCATCATAACCTTCCCTCGTAAAATATATAAAGGATATTAGAAGTTTCGTATCAATTCGAACAGTCCACAATTTAATTTGATTTTTGACCAAAATTACTATTAACTAGTGTATAATATATTATGATTTTTTGAACGAAACATGCATTTCGAAAAGATTCATAGAATCTGGTTTTCATATGATTTTTTGCATGGACTTCCATCATAAGCTTCCCTCTTAAAATTTATAAATGATCTGAAAAGTCCGGTATCATTTCAAATAGTCCTCAATTAAATTTGATATTTTTCACCAAAACTAGTGTATAAAATACCGCGATTTTTGACCCAAACATGCATTTCAAATAGTTTCATAGAATCTAGTTTTCATATGATTTTTGCATGGACTTCTATCATAACCTTCCCTCTTAAAATATATAAATGATCTGAAAAGTATCGTATCATTTCATATAGTCCCCAAATAAATTTGATTTTTTTGACCGAAACTTGTGTATAATATACAGTGAATTTTGACCGAAACTTGCATATCAAAAAGTTTCATAGAATCTAATTTTCAGATTATTTCTTGCATGGACTTCCATCATAACCTTCCCTCTTAACATATATAAATGATCTAAAAACTCTCGTATCATTTCAAATAGTCCCCAATTAAATTTGATTTTTTTAAACCGAAACTAGTGTATAATATACTACGAGTTTTAACCAATACTTGCATTTCGAAAAGTTTCATAGAATCTAATTTTCAGATGATTTTTTGAATTGACTTCCATCATAACCTTCCCTCTTAACATATATAAATGATCTGAAATGTCTCGTACCATTTCAAATAGTCCCCAGTTAAATTTGATTTTTTTGACCGAAACTAGTGTATAACATACTACGATTTTTGATCGAAACTTGCATTTCGAAAAGTTTCATTGAATCTAATTTTCAGACTAATTTTTGCATGGACTTCCATCATAACCTTCCCTCGTAAAATATATAAATGATATTATAAGTTTCGTATCAATTCGAAAAGTCCCCAATTTAATTTGATTTTTGACCGAAACTAGTATTAACTAGTGTATAATATACTACGATTTCTGACCGAAACTTGCATTTCGAAAAGTTTCATAGAATCTTATTTTCAGATGATTTTTTGCATGGACAACCATCATAACTTCCCTCGTAAAAAATATAAATGATATTAGAAGTTTCGTATCATTTCGAACAGTCCCCGATTTAATTTGATTTATGACCGAGACTAGTAAAAACTAGTGTATAATATATTAAGATTTTTTGACCGAAACTTGCATCTCGAAAAGTTTCATAGAATCTAGTTTTCATATGATTTTTTGCATGGAATTCCATCATAACCTTCCCTCATAAAATATATAAATGATCTGAAAAGTATCGTATCATTTCAAATAGTCCCCAATTAAATTTTATTTTTTCGACCGAAACTAGTGAATAATATACTGCGATTTTTTACCGAAACTTGCATTTCGAAAAGTTTCATAAAATCTAGTTTTCATATGATTTTTTGCATGGACTTCCATCATATCTTCCCTCTTAACAAATATAAATGATCAGAAAAGTCTCGTATCATTTCAAATAATCCCCAGTTAAATTTGATTTTTATGACCGAAACTAGTGTATAATATACTACGATTTTTGACCGAAACTTGCATTTCGAAAAGTTTCATAGAATCTAATTTTCAGATGATTTTTTGCATGGACTTCCATCATAACCTTCCCTCGTAAAATATATAAAGGATATTAGAAGTTTCGTATCAATTCGAACAGTCCACAATTTAATTTGATTTTTGACCAATATTACTATTAACTAGTGTATAATATATTATGATTTTTTGAACGAAACATGCATTTCGAAAAGATTCATAGAATCTGGTTTTCATATGATTTTTTGCATGGACTTCCATCATAAGCTTCCCTCTTAAAATTTATAAATGATCTGAAAAGTCCGGTATCATTTCAAATAGTCCTCAATTAAATTTGATATTTTTCACCAAAACTAGTGTATAAAATACCGCGATTTTTGACCCAAACATGCATTTCAAATAGTTTCATAGAATCTAGTTTTCATATGATTTTTGCATGGACTTCTATCATAACCTTCCCTCTTAAAATATATAAATGATCTGAAAAGTATCGTATCATTTCATATAGTCCCCAAATAAATTTGATTTTTTTGACCGAAACTTGTGTATAATATACAGTGAATTTTGACCGAAACTTGCATATCAAAAAGTTTCATAGAATCTAATTTTCAGATTATTTCTTGCATGGACTTCCATCATAACCTTCCCTCTTAACATATATAAATGATCTAAAAACTCTCGTATCATTTCAAATATTCCCCAATTAAATTTGATTTTTTTTAACCGAAACATGTGTATAATATACTACGAGTTTTAACCAATACTTGCATTTCGAAAAGTTTCATAGAATCTAATTTTCAGATGATTTTTTGAATTGACTTCCATCATAACCTTCCCTCTTAACATATATAAATGATCTGAAATGTCTCGTACCATTTCAAATAGTCCCCAGTTAAATTTGATTTTTTTGACCGAAACTAGTGTATAACATACTACGATTTTTGATCGAAACTTGCATTTCGAAAAGTTTCATTGAATCTAATTTTCAGACTAATTTTTGCATGGACTTCCATCATAACCTTCCCTCGTAAAATATATAAATGATATTATAAGTTTCGTATCAATTCGAAAAGTCCCCAATTTAATTTGATTTTTGACCGAAACTAGTATTAACTAGTGTATAATATACTACGATTTCTGACCGAAACTTGCATTTCGAAAAGTTTCATAGAATCTTATTTTCAGATGATTTTTTGCATGGACAACCATCATAACTTCCCTCGTAAAAAATATAAATGATATTAGAAGTTTCGTATCATTTCGAACAGTCCCCGATTTAATTTGATTTATGACCGAGACTAGTAAAAACTAGTGTATAATATATTAAGATTTTTTGACCGAAACTTGCATCTCGAAAAGTTTCATAGAATCTAGTTTTCATATGATTTTTTGCATGGAATTCCATCATAACCTTCCCTCATAAAATATATAAATGATCTGAAAAGTATCGTATCATTTCAAATAGTCCCCAATTAAATTTTATTTTTTCGACCGAAACTAGTGAATAATATACTGCGATTTTTTACCGAAACTTGCATTTCGAAAAGTTTCATAAAATCTAGTTTTCATATGATTTTTTGCATGGACTTCCATCATATCTTCCCTCTTAACAAATATAAATGATCAGAAAAGTCTCGTATCATTTCAAATAATCCCCAGTTAAATTTGATTTTTATGACCGAAACTAGTGTATAATATACTACGATTTTTGACCGAAACTTGCATTTCGAAAAGTTTCATAGAATCTAATTTTCAGATGATTTTTTGCATGGACTTCCATCATAACCTTCCCTCGTAAAATATATAAAGGATATTAGAAGTTTCGTATCAATTCGAACAGTCCACAATTTAATTTGATTTTTGACCAAAATTACTATTAACTAGTGTATAATATATTATGATTTTTTGAACGAAACATGCATTTCGAAAAGATTCATAGAATCTGGTTTTCATATGATTTTTTGCATGGACTTCCATCATAAGCTTCCCTCTTAAAATTTATAAATGATCTGAAAAGTCCGGTATCATTTCAAATAGTCCTCAATTAAATTTGATATTTTTCACCAAAACTAGTGTATAAAATACCGCGATTTTTGACCCAAACATGCATTTCAAATAGTTTCATAGAATCTAGTTTTCATATGATTTTTGCATGGACTTCTATCATAACCTTCCCTCTTAAAATATATAAATGATCTGAAAAGTATCGTATCATTTCATATAGTCCCCAAATAAATTTGATTTTTTTGACCGAAACTCGTGTATAATATACAGTGAATTTTGACCGAAACTTGCATATCAAAAAGTTTCATAGAATCTAATTTTCAGATTATTTCTTGCATGGACTTCCATCATAACCTTCCCTCTTAACATATATAAATGATCTAAAAACTCTCGTATCATTTCAAATAGTCCCCAATTAAATTTGATTTTTTAAAACCGAAACTAGTGTATAATATACTACGAGTTTTAACCAATACTTGCATTTCGAAAAGTTTCATAGAATCTAATTTTCAGATGATTTTTTGAATTGACTTCCATCATAACCTTCCCTCTTAACATATATAAATGATCTGAAATGTCTCGTACCATTTCAAATAGTCCCCAGTTAAATTTGATTTTTTTGACCGAAACTAGTGTATAACATACTACGATTTTTGATCGAAACTTGCATTTCGAAAAGTTTCATTGAATCTAATTTTCAGACTAATTTTTGCATGGACTTCCATCATAACCTTCCCTCGTAAAATATATAAATGATATTATAAGTTTCGTATCAATTCGAAAAGTCCCCAATTTAATTTGATTTTTGACCGAAACTAGTATTAACTAGTGTATAATATACTACGATTTCTGACCGAAACTTGCATTTCGAAAAGTTTCATAGAATCTTATTTTCAGATGATTTTTTGCATGGACAACCATCATAACTTCCCTCGTAAAAAATATAAATGATATTAGAAGTTTCGTATCATTTCGAACAGTCCCCGATTTAATTTGATTTATGACCGAGACTAGTAAAAACTAGTGTATAATATATTAAGATTTTTTGACCGAAACTTGCATCTCGAAAAGTTTCATAGAATCTAGTTTTCATATGATTTTTTGCATGGAATTCCATCATAACCTTCCCTCATAAAATATATAAATGATCTGAAAAGTATCGTATCATTTCAAATAGTCCCCAATTAAATTTTATTTTTTCGACCGAAACTAGTGAATAATATACTGCGATTTTTTACCGAAACTTGCATTTCGAAAAGTTTCATAAAATCTAGTTTTCATATGATTTTTTGCATGGACTTCCATCATATCTTCCCTCTTAACAAATATAAATGATCAGAAAAGTCTCGTATCATTTCAAATAATCCCCAGTTAAATTTGATTTTTATGACCGAAACTAGTGTATAATATACTACGATTTTTGACCGAAACTTGCATTTCGAAAAGTTTCATAGAATCTAATTTTCAGATGATTTTTTGCATGGACTTCCATCATAACCTTCCCTCGTAAAATATATAAAGGATATTAGAAGTTTCGTATCAATTCGAACAGTCCACAATTTAATTTGATTTTTGACCAAAATTACTATTAACTAGTGTATAATATATTATGATTTTTTGAACGAAACATGCATTTCGAAAAGATTCATAGAATCTGGTTTTCATATGATTTTTTGCATGGACTTCCATCATAAGCTTCCCTCTTAAAATTTATAAATGATCTGAAAAGTCCGGTATCATTTCAAATAGTCCTCAATTAAATTTGATATTTTTCACCAAAACTAGTGTATAAAATACCGCGATTTTTGACCCAAACATGCATTTCAAATAGTTTCATAGAATCTAGTTTTCATATGATTTTTGCATGGACTTCTATCATAACCTTCCCTCTTAAAATATATAAATGATCTGAAAAGTATCGTATCATTTCATATAGTCCCCAAATAAATTTGATTTTTTTGACCGAAACTCGTGTATAATATACAGTGAATTTTGACCGAAACTTGCATATCAAAAAGTTTCATAGAATCTAATTTTCAGATTATTTCTTGCATGGACTTCCATCATAACCTTCCCTCTTAACATATATAAATGATCTAAAAACTCTCGTATCATTTCAAATAGTCCCCAATTAAATTTGATTTTTTTTAACCGAAACTAGTGTATAATATACTACGAGTTTTAACCAATACTTGCATTTCGAAAAGTTTCATAGAATCTAATTTTCAGATGATTTTTTGAATTGACTTCCATCATAACCTTCCCTCTTAACATATATAAATGATCTGAAATGTCTCGTACCATTTCAAATAGTCCCCAGTTAAATTTGATTTTTTTGACCGAAACTAGTGTATAACATACTACGATTTTTGATCGAAACTTGCATTTCGAAAAGTTTCATTGAATCTAATTTTCAGACTAATTTTTGCATGGACTTCCATCATAACCTTCCCTCGTAAAATATATAAATGATATTATAAGTTTCGTATCAATTCGAAAAGTCCCCAATTTAATTTGATTTTTGACCGAAACTAGTATTAACTAGTGTATAATATACTACGATTTCTGACCGAAACTTGCATTTCGAAAAGTTTCATAGAATCTTATTTTCAGATGATTTTTTGCATGGACAACCATCATAACTTCCCTCGTAAAAAATATAAATGATATTAGAAGTTTCGTATCATTTCGAACAGTCCCCGATTTAATTTGATTTATGACCGAGACTAGTAAAAACTAGTGTATAATATATTAAGATTTTTTGACCGAAACTTGCATCTCGAAAAGTTTCATAGAATCTAGTTTTCATATGATTTTTTGCATGGAATTCCATCATAACCTTCCCTCATAAAATATATAAATGATCTGAAAAGTATCGTATCATTTCAAATAGTCCCCAATTAAATTTTATTTTTTCGACCGAAACTAGTGAATAATATACTGCGATTTTTTACCGAAACTTGCATTTCGAAAAGTTTCATAAAATCTAGTTTTCATATGATTTTTTGCATGGACTTCCATCATATCTTCCCTCTTAACAAATATAAATGATCAGAAAAGTCTCGTATCATTTCAAATAATCCCCAGTTAAATTTGATTTTTATGACCGAAACTAGTGTATAATATACTACGATTTTTGACCGAAACTTGCATTTCGAAAAGTTTCATAGAATCTAATTTTCAGATGATTTTTTGCATGGACTTCCATCATAACCTTCCCTCGTAAAATATATAAAGGATATTAGAAGTTTCGTATCAATTCGAACAGTCCACAATTTAATTTGATTTTTGACCAAAATTACTATTAACTAGTGTATAATATATTATGATTTTTTGAACGAAACATGCATTTCGAAAAGATTCATAGAATCTGGTTTTCATATGATTTTTTGCATGGACTTCCATCATAAGCTTCCCTCTTAAAATTTATAAATGATCTGAAAAGTCCGGTATCATTTCAAATAGTCCTCAATTAAATTTGATATTTTTCACCAAAACTAGTGTATAAAATACCGCGATTTTTGACCCAAACATGCATTTCAAATAGTTTCATAGAATCTAGTTTTCATATGATTTTTGCATGGACTTCTATCATAACCTTCCCTCTTAAAATATATAAATGATCTGAAAAGTATCGTATCATTTCATATAGTCCCCAAATAAATTTGATTTTTTTGACCGAAACTCGTGTATAATATACAGTGAATTTTGACCGAAACTTGCATATCAAAAAGTTTCATAGAATCTAATTTTCAGATTATTTCTTGCATGGACTTCCATCATAACCTTCCCTCTTAACATATATAAATGATCTAAAAACTCTCGTATCATTTCAAATAGTCCCCAATTAAATTTGATTTTTTTTAACCGAAACTAGTGTATAATATACTACGAGTTTTAACCAATACTTGCATTTCGAAAAGTTTCATAGAATCTAATTTTCAGATGATTTTTTGAATTGACTTCCATCATAACCTTCCCTCTTAACATATATAAATGATCTGAAATGTCTCGTACCATTTCAAATAGTCCCCAGTTAAATTTGATTTTTTTGACCGAAACTAGTGTATAACATACTACGATTTTTGATCGAAACTTGCATTTCGAAAAGTTTCATTGAATCTAATTTTCAGACTAATTTTTGCATGGACTTCCATCATAACCTTCCCTCGTAAAATATATAAATGATATTATAAGTTTCGTATCAATTCGAAAAGTCCCCAATTTAATTTGATTTTTGACCGAAACTAGTATTAACTAGTGTATAATATACTACGATTTCTGACCGAAACTTGCATTTCGAAAAGTTTCATAGAATCTTATTTTCAGATGATTTTTTGCATGGACAACCATCATAACTTCCCTCGTAAAAAATATAAATGATATTAGAAGTTTCGTATCATTTCGAACAGTCCCCGATTTAATTTGATTTATGACCGAGACTAGTAAAAACTAGTGTATAATATATTAAGATTTTTTGACCGAAACTTGCATCTCGAAAAGTTTCATAGAATCTAGTTTTCATATGATTTTTTGCATGGAATTCCATCATAACCTTCCCTCATAAAATATATAAATGATCTGAAAAGTATCGTATCATTTCAAATAGTCCCCAATTAAATTTTATTTTTTCGACCGAAACTAGTGAATAATATACTGCGATTTTTTACCGAAACTTGCATTTCGAAAAGTTTCATAAAATCTAGTTTTCATATGATTTTTTGCATGGACTTCCATCATATCTTCCCTCTTAACAAATATAAATGATCAGAAAAGTCTCGTATCATTTCAAATAATCCCCAGTTAAATTTGATTTTTATGACCGAAACTAGTGTATAATATACTACGATTTTTGACCGAAACTTGCATTTCGAAAAGTTTCATAGAATCTAATTTTCAGATGATTTTTTGCATGGACTTCCATCATAACCTTCCCTCGTAAAATATATAAAGGATATTAGAAGTTTCGTATCAATTCGAACAGTCCACAATTTAATTTGATTTTTGACCAAAATTACTATTAACTAGTGTATAATATATTATGATTTTTTGAACGAAACATGCATTTCGAAAAGATTCATAGAATCTGGTTTTCATATGATTTTTTGCATGGACTTCCATCATAAGCTTCCCTCTTAAAATTTATAAATGATCTGAAAAGTCCGGTATCATTTCAAATAGTCCTCAATTAAATTTGATATTTTTCACCAAAACTAGTGTATAAAATACCGCGATTTTTGACCCAAACATGCATTTCAAATAGTTTCATAGAATCTAGTTTTCATATGATTTTTGCATGGACTTCTATCATAACCTTCCCTCTTAAAATATATAAATGATCTGAAAAGTATCGTATCATTTCATATAGTCCCCAAATAAATTTGATTTTTTTGACCGAAACTTGTGTATAATATACAGTGAATTTTGACCGAAACTTGCATATCAAAAAGTTTCATAGAATCTAATTTTCAGATTATTTCTTGCATGGACTTCCATCATAACCTTCCCTCTTAACATATATAAATGATCTAAAAACTCTCGTATCATTTCAAATAGTCCCCAATTAAATTTGATTTTTTTTAACCGAAACTAGTGTATAATATACTACGAGTTTTAACCAATACTTGCATTTCGAAAAGTTTCATAGAATCTAATTTTCAGATGATTTTTTGAATTGACTTCCATCATAACCTTCCCTCTTAACATATATAAATGATCTGAAATGTCTCGTACCATTTCAAATAGTCCCCAGTTAAATTTGATTTTTTTGACCGAAACTAGTGTATAACATACTACGATTTTTGATCGAAACTTGCATTTCGAAAAGTTTCATTGAATCTAATTTTCAGACTAATTTTTGCATGGACTTCCATCATAACCTTCCCTCGTAAAATATATAAATGATATTATAAGTTTCGTATCAATTCGAAAAGTCCCCAATTTAATTTGATTTTTGACCGAAACTAGTATTAACTAGTGTATAATATACTACGATTTCTGACCGAAACTTGCATTTCGAAAAGTTTCATAGAATCTTATTTTCAGATGATTTTTTGCATGGACAACCATCATAACTTCCCTCGTAAAAAATATAAATGATATTAGAAGTTTCGTATCATTTCGAACAGTCCCCGATTTAATTTGATTTATGACCGAGACTAGTAAAAACTAGTGTATAATATATTAAGATTTTTTGACCGAAACTTGCATCTCGAAAAGTTTCATAGAATCTAGTTTTCATATGATTTTTTGCATGGAATTCCATCATAACCTTCCCTCATAAAATATATAAATGATCTGAAAAGTATCGTATCATTTCAAATAGTCCCCAATTAAATTTTATTTTTTCGACCGAAACTAGTGAATAATATACTGCGATTTTTTACCGAAACTTGCATTTCGAAAAGTTTCATAAAATCTAGTTTTCATATGATTTTTTGCATGGACTTCCATCATATCTTCCCTCTTAACAAATATAAATGATCAGAAAAGTCTCGTATCATTTCAAATAATCCCCAGTTAAATTTGATTTTTATGACCGAAACTAGTGTATAATATACTACGATTTTTGACCGAAACTTGCATTTCGAAAAGTTTCATAGAATCTAATTTTCAGATGATTTTTTGCATGGACTTCCATCATAACCTTCCCTCGTAAAATATATAAAGGATATTAGAAGTTTCGTATCAATTCGAACAGTCCACAATTTAATTTGATTTTTGACCAAAATTACTATTAACTAGTGTATAATATATTATGATTTTTTGAACGAAACATGCATTTCGAAAAGATTCATAGAATCTGGTTTTCATATGATTTTTTGCATGGACTTCCATCATAAGCTTCCCTCTTAAAATTTATAAATGATCTGAAAAGTCCGGTATCATTTCAAATAGTCCTCAATTAAATTTGATATTTTTCACCAAAACTAGTGTATAAAATACCGCGATTTTTGACCCAAACATGCATTTCAAATAGTTTCATAGAATCTAGTTTTCATATGATTTTTGCATGGACTTCTATCATAACCTTCCCTCTTAAAATATATAAATGATCTGAAAAGTATCGTATCATTTCATATAGTCCCCAAATAAATTTGATTTTTTTGACCGAAACTCGTGTATAATATACAGTGAATTTTGACCGAAACTTGCATATCAAAAAGTTTCATAGAATCTAATTTTCAGATTATTTCTTGCATGGACTTCCATCATAACCTTCCCTCTTAACATATATAAATGATCTAAAAACTCTCGTATCATTTCAAATAGTCCCCAATTAAATTTGATTTTTTTTAACCGAAACTAGTGTATAATATACTACGAGTTTTAACCAATACTTGCATTTCGAAAAGTTTCATAGAATCTAATTTTCAGATGATTTTTTGAATTGACTTCCATCATAACCTTCCCTCTTAACATATATAAATGATCTGAAATGTCTCGTACCATTTCAAATAGTCCCCAGTTAAATTTGATTTTTTTGACCGAAACTAGTGTATAACATACTACGATTTTTGATCGAAACTTGCATTTCGAAAAGTTTCATTGAATCTAATTTTCAGACTAATTTTTGCATGGACTTCCATCATAACCTTCCCTCGTAAAATATATAAATGATATTATAAGTTTCGTATCAATTCGAAAAGTCCCCAATTTAATTTGATTTTTGACCGAAACTAGTATTAACTAGTGTATAATATACTACGATTTCTGACCGAAACTTGCATTTCGAAAAGTTTCATAGAATCTTATTTTCAGATGATTTTTTGCATGGACAACCATCATAACTTCCCTCGTAAAAAATATAAATGATATTAGAAGTTTCGTATCATTTCGAACAGTCCCCGATTTAATTTGATTTATGACCGAGACTAGTAAAAACTAGTGTATAATATATTAAGATTTTTTGACCGAAACTTGCATCTCGAAAAGTTTCATAGAATCTAGTTTTCATATGATTTTTTGCATGGAATTCCATCATAACCTTCCCTCATAAAATATATAAATGATCTGAAAAGTATCGTATCATTTCAAATAGTCCCCAATTAAATTTTATTTTTTCGACCGAAACTAGTGAATAATATACTGCGATTTTTTACCGAAACTTGCATTTCGAAAAGTTTCATAAAATCTAGTTTTCATATGATTTTTTGCATGGACTTCCATCATATCTTCCCTCTTAACAAATATAAATGATCAGAAAAGTCTCGTATCATTTCAAATAATCCCCAGTTAAATTTGATTTTTATGACCGAAACTAGTGTATAATATACTACGATTTTTGACCGAAACTTGCATTTCGAAAAGTTTCATAGAATCTAATTTTCAGATGATTTTTTGCATGGACTTCCATCATAACCTTCCCTCGTAAAATATATAAAGGATATTAGAAGTTTCGTATCAATTCGAACAGTCCACAATTTAATTTGATTTTTGACCAAAATTACTATTAACTAGTGTATAATATATTATGATTTTTTGAACGAAACATGCATTTCGAAAAGATTCATAGAATCTGGTTTTCATATGATTTTTTGCATGGACTTCCATCATAAGCTTCCCTCTTAAAATTTATAAATGATCTGAAAAGTCCGGTATCATTTCAAATAGTCCTCAATTAAATTTGATATTTTTCACCAAAACTAGTGTATAAAATACCGCGATTTTTGACCCAAACATGCATTTCAAATAGTTTCATAGAATCTAGTTTTCATATGATTTTTGCATGGACTTCTATCATAACCTTCCCTCTTAAAATATATAAATGATCTGAAAAGTATCGTATCATTTCATATAGTCCCCAAATAAATTTGATTTTTTTGACCGAAACTCGTGTATAATATACAGTGAATTTTGACCGAAACTTGCATATCAAAAAGTTTCATAGAATCTAATTTTCAGATTATTTCTTGCATGGACTTCCATCATAACCTTCCCTCTTAACATATATAAATGATCTAAAAACTCTCGTATCATTTCAAATAGTCCCCAATTAAATTTGATTTTTTTTAACCGAAACTAGTGTATAATATACTACGAGTTTTAACCAATACTTGCATTTCGAAAAGTTTCATAGAATCTAATTTTCAGATGATTTTTTGAATTGACTTCCATCATAACCTTCCCTCTTAACATATATAAATGATCTGAAATGTCTCGTACCATTTCAAATAGTCCCCAGTTAAATTTGATTTTTTTGACCGAAACTAGTGTATAACATACTACGATTTTTGATCGAAACTTGCATTTCGAAAAGTTTCATTGAATCTAATTTTCAGACTAATTTTTGCATGGACTTCCATCATAACCTTCCCTCGTAAAATATATAAATGATATTATAAGTTTCGTATCAATTCGAAAAGTCCCCAATTTAATTTGATTTTTGACCGAAACTAGTATTAACTAGTGTATAATATACTACGATTTCTGACCGAAACTTGCATTTCGAAAAGTTTCATAGAATCTTATTTTCAGATGATTTTTTGCATGGACAACCATCATAACTTCCCTCGTAAAAAATATAAATGATATTAGAAGTTTCGTATCATTTCGAACAGTCCCCGATTTAATTTGATTTATGACCGAGACTAGTAAAAACTAGTGTATAATATATTAAGATTTTTTGACCGAAACTTGCATCTCGAAAAGTTTCATAGAATCTAGTTTTCATATGATTTTTTGCATGGAATTCCATCATAACCTTCCCTCATAAAATATATAAATGATCTGAAAAGTATCGTATCATTTCAAATAGTCCCCAATTAAATTTTATTTTTTCGACCGAATCTAGTGAATAATATACTGCGATTTTTTACCGAAACTTGCATTTCGAAAAGTTTCATAAAATCCAATTTTCATATGATTTTTTGCATGGACTTCCATCATATCTTCCCTCTTAACAAATATAAATGATCAGAAAAGTCTCGTATCATTTCAAATAATCCCCAGTTAAATTTGATATTTATGACCGAAACTAGTGTATAATATACTACGATTTTTGACCGAAACTTGCATTTCGAAAAGTTTCATAGAATCTAATTTTCAGATGATTTTTTGCATGGACTTCCATCATAACCTTCCCTCGTAAAATATATAAAGGATATTAGAAGTTTCGTATCAAATCGAACAGTCCACAATTTAATTTGATTTTTGACCAAAATTACTATTAACTAGTGTATAATATATTATGATTTTTTGAACGAAACATGCATTTCGAAAAGATTCATAGAATCTGGTTTTCATATGATTTTTTGCATGGACTTCCATCATAAGCTTCCCTCTTAAAATTTATAAATGATCTGAAAAGTCCGGTATCATTTCAAATAGTCCTCAATTAAATTTGATATTTTTCACCAAAACTAGTGTATAAAATACCGCGATTTTTGACCCAAACATGCATTTCAAATAGTTTCATAGAATCTAGTTTTCATATGATTTTTGCATGGACTTCTATCATAACCTTCCCTCTTAAAATATATAAATGATCTGAAAAGTATCGTATCATTTCATATAGTCCCCAAATAAATTTGATTTTTTTGACCGAAACTTGTGTATAATATACAGTGAATTTTGACCGAAACTTGCATATCAAAAAGTTTCATAGAATCTAATTTTCAGATTATTTCTTGCATGGACTTCCATCATAACCTTCCCTCTTAACATATATAAATGATCTAAAAACTCTCGTATCATTTCAAATAGTCCCCAATTAAATTTGATTTTTTTTAACCGAAACTAGTGTATAATATACTACGAGTTTTAACCAATACTTGCATTTCGAAAAGTTTCATAGAATCTAATTTTCAGATGATTTTTTGAATTGACTTCCATCATAACCTTCCCTCTTAACATATATAAATGATCTGAAATGTCTCGTACCATTTCAAATAGTCCCCAGTTAAATTTGATTTTTTTGACCGAAACTAGTGTATAACATACTACGATTTTTGATCGAAACTTGCATTTCGAAAAGTTTCATTGAATCTAATTTTCAGACTAATTTTTGCATGGACTTCCATCATAACCTTCCCTCGTAAAATATATAAATGATATTATAAGTTTCGTATCAATTCGAAAAGTCCCCAATTTAATTTGATTTTTGACCGAAACTAGTATTAACTAGTGTATAATATACTACGATTTCTGACCGAAACTTGCATTTCGAAAAGTTTCATAGAATCTTATTTTCAGATGATTTTTTGCATGGACAACCATCATAACTTCCCTCGTAAAAAATATAAATGATATTAGAAGTTTCGTATCATTTCGAACAGTCCCCGATTTAATTTGATTTATGACCGAGACTAGTAAAAACTAGTGTATAATATATTAAGATTTTTTGACCGAAACTTGCATCTCGAAAAGTTTCATAGAATCTAGTTTTCATATGATTTTTTGCATGGAATTCCATCATAACCTTCCCTCATAAAATATATAAATGATCTGAAAAGTATCGTATCATTTCAAATAGTCCCCAATTAAATTTTATTTTTTCGACCGAATCTAGTGAATAATATACTGCGATTTTTTACCGAAACTTGCATTTCGAAAAGTTTCATAAAATCCAATTTTCATATGATTTTTTGCATGGACTTCCATCATATCTTCCCTCTTAACAAATATAAATGATCAGAAAAGTCTCGTATCATTTCAAATAATCCCCAGTTAAATTTGATATTTATGACCGAAACTAGTGTATAATATACTACGATTTTTGACCGAAACTTGCATTTCGAAAAGTTTCATAGAATCTAATTTTCAGATGATTTTTTGCATGGACTTCCATCATAACCTTCCCTCGTAAAATATATAAAGGATATTAGAAGTTTCGTATCAAATCGAACAGTCCACAATTTAATTTGATTTTTGACCAAAATTACTATTAACTAGTGTATAATATATTATGATTTTTTGAACGAAACATGCATTTCGAAAAGATTCATAGAATCTGGTTTTCATATGATTTTTTGCATGGACTTCCATCATAAGCTTCCCTCTTAAAATTTATAAATGATCTGAAAAGTCCGGTATCATTTCAAATAGTCCTCATTTAAATTTGATATTTTTCACCAAAACTAGTGTATAAAATACCGCGATTTTTGACCCAAACATGCATTTCAAATAGTTTCATAGAATCTAGTTTTCATATGATTTTTGCATGGACTTCTATCATAACCTTCCCTCTTAAAATATATAAATGATCTGAAAAGTATCGTATCATTTCATATAGTCCCCAAATAAATTTGATTTTTTTGACCGAAACTTGTGTATAATATACAGTGAATTTTGACCGAAACTTGCATATCAAAAAGTTTCATAGAATCTAATTTTCAGATTATTTCTTGCATGGACTTCCATCATAACCTTCCCTCTTAACATATATAAATGATCTAAAAACTCTCGTATCATTTCAAATAGTCCCCAATTAAATTTGATTTTTTTTAACCGAAACTAGTGTATAATATACTACGAGTTTTAACCAATACTTGCATTTCGAAAAGTTTCATAGAATCTAATTTTCAGATGATTTTTTGAATTGACTTCCATCATAACCTTCCCTCTTAACATATATAAATGATCTGAAATGTCTCGTACCATTTCAAATAGTCCCCAGTTAAATTTGATTTTTTTGACCGAAACTAGTGTATAACATACTACGATTTTTGATCGAAACTTGCATTTCGAAAAGTTTCATTGAATCTAATTTTCAGACTAATTTTTGCATGGACTTCCATCATAACCTTCCCTCGTAAAATATATAAATGATATTATAAGTTTCGTATCAATTCGAAAAGTCCCCAATTTAATTTGATTTTTGACCGAAACTAGTATTAACTAGTGTATAATATACTACGATTTCTGACCGAAACTTGCATTTCGAAAAGTTTCATAGAATCTTATTTTCAGATGATTTTTTGCATGGACAACCATCATAACTTCCCTCGTAAAAAATATAAATGATATTAGAAGTTTCGTATCATTTCGAACAGTCCCCGATTTAATTTGATTTATGACCGAGACTAGTAAAAACTAGTGTATAATATATTAAGATTTTTTGACCGAAACTTGCATCTCGAAAAGTTTCATAGAATCTAGTTTTCATATGATTTTTTGCATGGAATTCCATCATAACCTTCCCTCATAAAATATATAAATGATCTGAAAAGTATCGTATCATTTCAAATAGTCCCCAATTAAATTTTATTTTTTCGACCGAATCTAGTGAATAATATACTGCGATTTTTTACCGAAACTTGCATTTCGAAAAGTTTCATAAAATCCAATTTTCATATGATTTTTTGCATGGACTTCCATCATATCTTCCCTCTTAACAAATATAAATGATCAGAAAAGTCTCGTATCATTTCAAATAATCCCCAGTTAAATTTGATATTTATGACCGAAACTAGTGTATAATATACTACGATTTTTGACCGAAACTTGCATTTCGAAAAGTTTCATAGAATCTAATTTTCAGATGATTTTTTGCATGGACTTCCATCATAACCTTCCCTCGTAAAATATATAAAGGATATTAGAAGTTTCGTATCAAATCGAACAGTCCACAATTTAATTTGATTTTTGACCAAAATTACTATTAACTAGTGTATAATATATTATGATTTTTTGAACGAAACATGCATTTCGAAAAGATTCATAGAATCTGGTTTTCATATGATTTTTTGCATGGACTTCCATCATAAGCTTCCCTCTTAAAATTTATAAATGATCTGAAAAGTCCGGTATCATTTCAAATAGTCCTCAATTAAATTTGATATTTTTCACCAAAACTAGTGTATAAAATACCGCGATTTTTGACCCAAACATGCATTTCAAATAGTTTCATAGAATCTAGTTTTCATATGATTTTTGCATGGACTTCTATCATAACCTTCCCTCTTAAAATATATAAATGATCTGAAAAGTATCGTATCATTTCATATAGTCCCCAAATAAATTTGATTTTTTTTACCGAAACTTGTGTATAATATACAGTGAATTTTGACCGAAACTTGCATATCAAAAAGTTTCATAGAATCTAATTTTCAGATTATTTCTTGCATGGACTTCCATCATAACCTTCCCTCTTAACATATATAAATGATCTAAAAACTCTCGTATCATTTCAAATAGTCCCCAATTAAATTTGATTTTTTTTAACCGAAACTAGTGTATAATATACTACGAGTTTTAACCAATACTTGCATTTCGAAAAGTTTCATAGAATCTAATTTTCAGATGATTTTTTGAATTGACTTCCATCATAACCTTCCCTCTTAACATATATAAATGATCTGAAATGTCTCGTACCATTTCAAATTGTCCCCAGTTAAATTTGATTTTTTTGACCGAAACTAGTGTATAACATACTACGATTTTTGATCGAAACTTGCATTTCGAAAAGTTTCATTGAATCTAATTTTCAGACTAATTTTTGCATGGACTTCCATCATAACCTTCCCTCGTAAAATATATAAATGATATTATAAGTTTCGTATCAATTCGAAAAGTCCCCAATTTAATTTGATTTTTGACCGAAACTAGTATTAACTAGTGTATAATATACTACGATTTCTGACCGAAACTTGCATTTCGAAAAGTTTCATAGAATCTTATTTTCAGATGATTTTTTGCATGGACAACCATCATAACTTCCCTCGTAAAAAATATAAATGATATTAGAAGTTTCGTATCATTTCGAACAGTCCCCGATTTAATTTGATTTATGACCGAGACTAGTAAAAACTAGTGTATAATATATTAAGATTTTTTGACCGAAACTTGCATCTCGAAAAGTTTCATAGAATCTAGTTTTCATATGATTTTTTGCATGGAATTCCATCATAACCTTCCCTCATAAAATATATAAATGATCTGAAAAGTATCGTATCATTTCAAATAGTCCCCAATTAAATTTTATTTTTTCGACCGAATCTAGTGAATAATATACTGCGATTTTTTACCGAAACTTGCATTTCGAAAAGTTTCATAAAATCCAATTTTCATATGATTTTTTGCATGGACTTCCATCATATCTTCCCTCTTAACAAATATAAATGATCAGAAAAGTCTCGTATCATTTCAAATAATCCCCAGTTAAATTTGATATTTATGACCGAAACTAGTGTATAATATACTACGATTTTTGACCGAAACTTGCATTTCGAAAAGTTTCATAGAATCTAATTTTCAGATGATTTTTTGCATGGACTTCCATCATAACCTTCCCTCGTAAAATATATAAAGGATATTAGAAGTTTCGTATCAAATCGAACAGTCCACAATTTAATTTGATTTTTGACCAAAATTACTATGAACTAGTGTATAATATTTTATGATTTTTTGAACGAAACATGCATTTCGCTCAGACTAATTTTTGCATGGACTTCCATCATAACCTTCCCTCGTAAAATATATAAATGATATTATAAGTTTCGTATCAATTCGAAAAGTCCCCAATTTAATTTGATTTTTGACCGAAACTAGTATTAACTAGTGTATAATATACTACGATTTCTGACCGAAACTTGCATTTCGAAAAGTTTCATAGAATCTTATTTTCAGATGATTTTTTGCATGGACAACCATCATAACTTCCCTCGTAAAAAATATAAATGATATTAGAAGTTTCGTATCATTTCGAGCAGTCCCCGATTTAATTTGATTTATGACCGAGACTAGTAAAAACTAGTGTATAATATATTAAGATTTTTTGACCGAAACTTGCATCTCGAAAAGTTTCATAGAATCTAGTTTTCATATGATTTTTTGCATGGAATTCCATCATAACCTTCCCTCATAAAATATATAAATGATCTGAAAAGTATCGTATCATTTCAAATAGTCCCCAATTAAATTTTATTTTTTCGACCGAAACTAGTGAATAATATACTGCGATTTTTTACCGAAACTTGCATTTCGAAAAGTTTCATAAAATCTAGTTTTCATATGATTTTTTGCATGGACTTCCATCATATCTTCCCTCTTAACAAATATAAATGATCAGAAAAGTCTCGTATCATTTCAAATAATCCCCAGTTAAATTTGATTTTTATGACCGAAACTAGTGTATAATATACTACGATTTTTGACCGAAACTTGCATTTCGAAAAGTTTCATAGAATCTAATTTTCAGATGATTTTTTGCATGGACTTCCATCATAACCTTCCCTCTTAAAATATATAAAGGATATTAGAAGTTTCGTATCAATTCGAACAGTCCACAATTTAATTTGATTTTTGACCGAAACTAGTATTAACTAGTGTATAATATATTATGATTTTTTGAACGAAACATGCATTTCGAAAAGTTTCATAGAATCTTATTTTCAGATGATTTTTTGCATGGACAACCATCATAACTTCCCTCGTAAATAATATAAATGATATTAGAAGTTTCGTATCATTTCGAACAGTCCCCGATTTAATTTGATTTATGACCGAGACTAGTAAAAACTAGTGTATAATATATTAAGATTTTTTGACCGAAACTTGCATCTCGAAAAGTTTCATAGAATCTAGTTTTCATATGATTTTTTGCACGGAATTTCATCATAACCTTCCCTCATAAAATATATAAATGATCTGAAAAGTATCGTATCATTTCAAATAGTCCCCAATTAAATTTTATTTTTTCGACCGAAACTAGTGAATAATATACTGCGATTTTTTACCGAAACTTGCATTTCGAAAAGTTTCATAAAATCTAGTTTTCATATGATTTTTTGCATGGACTTCCATCATATCTTCCCTCTTAACAAATATAAATGATCAGAAAAGTCTCGTATCATTTCAAATAATCCCCAGTTAAATTTGATATTTATGACCGAAACTAGTGTATAATATACTACGATTTTTGACCGAAACTTGCATTTCGAAAAGTTTCATAGAATCTAATTTTCAGATGATTTTTTGCATGGACTTCCATCATAACCTTCCCTCGTAAAATATATAAAGGATATTAGAAGTTTCGTATCAATTCGAACAGTCCACAATTTAATTTGATTTTTGACCAAAATTACTATTAACTAGTGTATAATATATTATGATTTTTTGAACGAAACATGCATTTCGAAAAGATTCATAGAATCTGGTTTTCATATGATTTTTTGCATGGACTTCCATCATAAGCTTCCCTCTTAAAATTTATAAATGATCTGAAAAGTCTGGTATCATTTCAAATAGTCCTCAATTAAATTTGATATTTTTCACCAAAACTAGTGTATAAAATACCGCGATTTTTGACCCAAACATGCATTTCAAATAGTTTCATAGAATCTAGTTTTCATATGATTTTTGCATGGACTTCTATCATAACCTTCCCTCTTAAAATATATAAATGATCTGAAAAGTATCGTATCATTTCATATAGTCCCCAAATAAATTTGATTTTTTTGACCGAAACTTGTGTATAATATACAGTGAATTTTGACCGAAACTTGCATATCAAAAAGTTTCATAGAATCTAATTTTCAGATTATTTCTTGCATGGACTTCCATCATAACCTTCCCTCTTAACATATATAAATGATCTAAAAACTCTCGTATCATTTCAAATAGTCCCCAATTAAATTTGATTTTTTTTAACCGAAACTAGTGTATAATATACTACGAGTTTTAACCAATACTTGCATTTCGAAAAGTTTCATAGAATCTAATTTTCAGATGATTTTTTGAATTGACTTCCATCATAACCTTCCCTCTTAACATATATAAATGATCTGAAATGTCTCGTACCATTTCAAATAGTCCCCAGTTAAATTTGATTTTTTTGACCGAAACTAGTGTATAACATACTACGATTTTTGATCGAAACTTGCATTTCGAAAAGTTTCATTGAATCTAATTTTCAGACTAATTTTTGCATGGACTTCCATCATAACCTTCCCTCGTAAAATATATAAATGATATTATAAGTTTCGTATCAATTCGAAAAGTCCCCAATTTAATTTGATTTTTGACCGAAACTAGTATTAACTAGTGTATAATATACTACGATTTCTGACCGAAACTTGCATTTCGAAAAGTTTCATAGAATCTTATTTTCAGATGATTTTTTGCATGGACAACCATCATAACTTCCCTCGTAAAAAATATGAATGATATTAGAAGTTTCGTATCATTTCGAACAGTCCCCGATTTAATTTGATTTATGACCAAGACTAGTAAAAACTAGTGTATAATATATTAAGATTTTTTGACCGAAACTTGCATCTCGAAAAGTTTCATAGAATCTAGTTTTCATATGATTTTTTGCATGGAATTCCATCATAACCTTCCCTCATAAAATATATAAATGATCTGAAAAGTATCGTATCATTTCAAATAGTCCCCAATTAAATTTTATTTTTTCGACCGAAACTAGTGAATAATATACTGCGATTTTTTACCGAAACTTGCATTTCGAAAAGTTTCATAAAATCTAGTTTTCATATGATTTTTTGCATGGACTTCCATCATATCTTCCCTCTTAACAAATATAAATGATCAGAAAAGTCTCGTATCATTTCAAATAATCCCCAATTAAATTTGATTTTTATGACCGAAACTAGTGTATAATATACTACGATTTTTGACCGAAACTTGCATTTCGAAAAGTTTCATAGAATCTAATTTTCAGATGATTTTTTGCATGGACTTCCATCATAACCTTCCCTCGTAAAATATATAAAGGATATTAGAAGTTTCGTATCAATTCGAACAGTCCACAATTTAATTTGATTTTTGACCAAAATTACTATTAACTAGTGTATAATATATTATGATTTTTTGAACGAAACATGCATTTCGAAAAGATTCATAGAATCTGGTTTTCATATGATTTTTTGCATGGACTTCCATCATAAGCTTCCCTCTTAAAATTTATAAATGATCTGAAAAGTCTGGTATCATTTCAAATAGTCCTCAATTAAATTTGATATTTTTCACCAAAACTAGTGTATAAAATACCGCGATTTTTGACCCAAACATGCATTTCAAATAGTTTCATAGAATCTAGTTTTCATATGATTTTTGCATGGACTTCTATCATAACCTTCCCTCTTAAAATATATAAATGATCTGAAAAGTATCGTATCATTTCATATAGTCCCCAAATAAATTTGATTTTTTTGACCGATACTTGTGTATAATATACAGTGAATTTTGACCGAAACTTGCATATCAAAAAGTTTCATAGAATCTAATTTTCAGATTATTTCTTGCATGGACTTCCATCATAACCTTCCCTCTTAACATATATAAATGATCTAAAAACTCTCGTATCATTTCAAATAGTCCCCAATTAAATTTGATTTTTTTTAACCGAAACTAGTGTATAATATACTACGAGTTTTAACCAATACTTGCATTTCGAAAAGTTTCATAGAATCTAATTTTCAGATGATTTTTTGAATTGACTTCCATCATAACCTTCCCTCTTAACATATATAAATGATCTGAAATGTCTCGTACCATTTCAAATAGTCCCCAGTTAAATTTGATTTTTTTGACCGAAACTAGTGTATAACATACTACGATTTTTGATCGAAACTTGCATTTCGAAAAGTTTCATTGAATCTAATTTTCAGACTAATTTTTGCATGGACTTCCATCATAACCTTCCCTCGTAAAATATATAAATGATATTATAAGTTTCGTATCAATTCGAAAAGTCCCCAATTTAATTTGATTTTTGACCGAAACTAGTATTAACTAGTGTATAATATACTACGATTTCTGACCGAAACTTGCATTTCGAAAAGTTTCATAGAATCTTATTTTCAGATGATTTTTTGCATGGACAACCATCATAACTTCCCTCGTAAAAAATATAAATGATATTAGAAGTTTCGTATCATTTCGAACAGTCCCCGATTTAATTTGATTTATGACCGAGACTAGTAAAAACTAGTGTATAATATATTAAGATTTTTTGACCGAAACTTGCATCTCGAAAAGTTTCATAAAATCTAGTTTTCATATGATTTTTTGCATGGAATTCCATCATAACCTTCCCTCATAAAATATATAAATGATCTGAAAAGTATCGTATCATTTCAAATAGTCCCCAATTAAATTTTATTTTTTCGACCGAATCTAGTGAATAATATACTGCGATTTTTTACCGAAACTTGCATTTCGAAAAGTTTCATAAAATCCAATTTTCATATGATTTTTTGCATGGACTTCCATCATATCTTCCCTCTTAACAAATATAAATGATCAGAAAAGTCTCGTATCATTTCAAATAATCCCCAGTTAAATTTGATTTTTATGACCGAAACTAGTGTATAATATACTACGATTTTTGGCCGAAACTTGCATTTCGAAAAGTTTCATAGAATCTAATTTTCAGATGATTTTTTGCATGGACTTCCATCATAACCTTCCCTCTTAAAATATATAAAGGATATTAGAAGTTTCGTATCAATTCGAACAGTCCACAATTTAATTTGATTTTTGACCAAAATTACTATTAACTAGTGTATAATATATTATGATTTTTTGAACGAAACATGCATTTCGAAAAGATTCATAGAATCTGGTTTTCATATGATTTTTTGCATGGACTTCCATCACAAGCTTCCCTCTTAAAATTTATAAATGATCTGAAAAGTCTGGTATCATTTCAAATAGTCCTCAATTAAATTTGATATTTTTCACCAAAACTAGTGTATAAAATACCGCGATTTTTGACCCAAACATGCATTTCAAATAGTTTCATAGAATCTAGTTTTCATATGATTTTTGCATGGACTTCTATCATAACCTTCCCTCTTAAAATATATAAATGATCTGAAAAGTATCGTATCATTTCATATAGTCCCCAAATAAATTTGATTTTTTTTTACCGAAACTTGTGTATAATATACAGTGAATTTTGACCGAAACTTGCATATCAAAAAGTTTCATAGAATCTAATTTTCAGATTATTTCTTGCATGGACTTCCATCATAACCTTCCCTCTTAACATATATAAATGATCTAAAAACTCTCGTATCATTTCAAATAGTCCCCAATTAAATTTGATTTTTTTTAACCGAAACTAGTGTATAATATACTACGAGTTTTAACCAATACTTGCATTTCGAAAAGTTTCATAGAATCTAATTTTCAGATGATTTTTTGAATTGACTTCCATCATAACCTTCCCTCTTAACATATATAAATGATCTGAAATGTCTCGTACCATTTCAAATAGTCCCCAGTTAAATTTGATTTTTTTGACCGAAACTAGTGTATAACATACTACGATTTTTGATCGAAACTTGCATTTCGAAAAGTTTCATTGAATCTAATTTTCAGACTAATTTTTGCATGGACTTCCATCATAACCTTCCCTCGTAAAATATATAAATGATATTATAAGTTTCGTATCAATTCGAAAAGTCCCCAATTTAATTTGATTTTTGACCGAAACTAGTATTAACTAGTGTATAATATACTACGATTTCTGACCGAAACTTGCATTTCGAAAAGTTTCATAGAATCTTATTTTCAGATGATTTTTTGCATGGACAACCATCATAACTTCCCTCGTAAAAAATATAAATGATATTAGAAGTTTCGTATCATTTCGAACAGTCCCCGATTTAATTTGATTTATGACCAAGACTAGTAAAAACTAGTGTATAATATATTAAGATTTTTTGACCGAAACTTGCATCTCGAAAAGTTTCATAGAATCTAGTTTTCATATGATTTTTTGCATGGAATTCCATCATAACCTTCCCTCATAAAATATATAAATGATCTGAAGAGTATCGTATCATTTCAAATAGTCCCCAATTAAATTTTATTTTTTCGACCGAAACTAGTGAATAATATACTGCGATTTTTTACCGAAACTTGCATTTCGAAAAGTTTCATAAAATCTAGTTTTCATATGATTTTTTGCATGGACTTCCATCATATCTTCCCTCTTAACAAATATAAATGATCAGAAAAGTCTCGTATCATTTCAAATAATCCCCAGTTAAATTTGATTTTTATGACCGAAACTAGTGTATAATATACTACGATTTTTGACCGAAACTTGCATTTCGAAAAGTTTCATAGAATCTAATTTTCAGATGATTTTTTGCATGGACTTCCATCATAACCTTCCCTCTTAAAATATATAAAGGATATTAGAAGTTTCGTATCAATTCGAACAGTCCACAATTTAATTTGATTTTTGACCAAAATTACTATTAACTAGTGTATAATATATTATGATTTTTTGAACGAAACATGCATTTCGAAAAGATTCATAGAATCTGGTTTTCATATGATTTTTTGCATGGACTTCCATCACAAGCTTCCCTCTTAAAATTTATAAATGATCTGAAAAGTCTGGTATCATTTCAAATAGTCCTCAATTAAATTTGATATTTTTCACCAAAACTAGTGTATAAAATACCGCGATTTTTGACCCAAACATGCATTTCAAATAGTTTCATAGAATCTAGTTTTCATATGATTTTTGCATGGACTTCTATCATAACCTTCCCTCTTAAAATATATAAATGATCTGAAAAGTATCGTATCATTTCATATAGTCCCCAAATAAATTTGATTTTTTTTTACCGAAACTTGTGTATAATATACAGTGAATTTTGACCGAAACTTGCATATCAAAAAGTTTCATAGAATCTAATTTTCAGATTATTTCTTGCATGGACTTCCATCATAACCTTCCCTCTTAACATATATAAATGATCTAAAAACTCTCGTATCATTTCAAATAGTCCCCAATTAAATTTGATTTTTTTTAACCGAAACTAGTGTATAATATACTACGAGTTTTAACCAATACTTGCATTTCGAAAAGTTTCATAGAATCTAATTTTCAGATGATTTTTTGAATTGACTTCCATCATAACCTTCCCTCTTAACATATATAAATGATCTGAAATGTCTCGTACCATTTCAAATAGTCCCCAGTTAAATTTGATTTTTTTGACCGAAACTAGTGTATAACATACTACGATTTTTGATCGAAACTTGCATTTCGAAAAGTTTCATTGAATCTAATTTTCAGACTAATTTTTGCATGGACTTCCATCATAACCTTCCCTCGTAAAATATATAAATGATATTATAAGTTTCGTATCAATTCGAAAAGTCCCCAATTTAATTTGATTTTTGACCGAAACTAGTATTAACTAGTGTATAATATACTACGATTTCTGACCGAAACTTGCATTTCGAAAAGTTTCATAGAATCTTATTTTCAGATGATTTTTTGCATGGACAACCATCATAACTTCCCTCGTAAAAAATATAAATGATATTAGAAGTTTCGTATCATTTCGAACAGTCCCCGATTTAATTTGATTTATGACCAAGACTAGTAAAAACTAGTGTATAATATATTAAGATTTTTTGACCGAAACTTGCATCTCGAAAAGTTTCATAGAATCTAGTTTTCATATGATTTTTTGCATGGAATTCCATCATAACCTTCCCTCATAAAATATATAAATGATCTGAAGAGTATCGTATCATTTCAAATAGTCCCCAATTAAATTTTATTTTTTCGACCGAAACTAGTGAATAATATACTGCGATTTTTTACCGAAACTTGCATTTCGAAAAGTTTCATAAAATCTAGTTTTCATATGATTTTTTGCATGGACTTCCATCATATCTTCCCTCTTAACAAATATAAATGATCAGAAAAGTCTCGTATCATTTCAAATAATCCCCAGTTAAATTTGATTTTTATGACCGAAACTAGTGTATAATATACTACGATTTTTGACCGAAACTTGCATTTCGAAAAGTTTCATAGAATCTAATTTTCAGATGATTTTTTGCATGGACTTCCATCATAACCTTCCCTCTTAAAATATATAAAGGATATTAGAAGTTTCGTATCAATTCGAACAGTCCACAATTTAATTTGATTTTTGACCAAAATTACTATTAACTAGTGTATAATATATTATGATTTTTTGAACGAAACATGCATTTCGAAAAGATTCATAGAATCTGGTTTTCATATGATTTTTTGCATGGACTTCCATCACAAGCTTCCCTCTTAAAATTTATAAATGATCTGAAAAGTCTGGTATCATTTCAAATAGTCCTCAATTAAATTTGATATTTTTCACCAAAACTAGTGTATAAAATACCGCGATTTTTGACCCAAACATGCATTTCAAATAGTTTCATAGAATCTAGTTTTCATATGATTTTTGCATGGACTTCTATCATAACCTTCCCTCTTAAAATATATAAATGATCTGAAAAGTATCGTATCATTTCATATAGTCCCCAAATAAATTTGATTTTTTTTTACCGAAACTTGTGTATAATATACAGTGAATTTTGACCGAAACTTGCATATCAAAAAGTTTCATAGAATCTAATTTTCAGATTATTTCTTGCATGGACTTCCATCATAACCTTCCCTCTTAACATATATAAATGATCTAAAAACTCTCGTATCATTTCAAATAGTCCCCAATTAAATTTGATTTTTTTTAACCGAAACTAGTGTATAATATACTACGAGTTTTAACCAATACTTGCATTTCGAAAAGTTTCATAGAATCTAATTTTCAGATGATTTTTTGAATTGACTTCCATCATAACCTTCCCTCTTAACATATATAAATGATCTGAAATGTCTCGTACCATTTCAAATAGTCCCCAGTTAAATTTGATTTTTTTGACCGAAACTAGTGTATAACATACTACGATTTTTGATCGAAACTTGCATTTCGAAAAGTTTCATTGAATCTAATTTTCAGACTAATTTTTGCATGGACTTCCATCATAACCTTCCCTCGTAAAATATATAAATGATATTATAAGTTTCGTATCAATTCGAAAAGTCCCCAATTTAATTTGATTTTTGACCGAAACTAGTATTAACTAGTGTATAATATACTACGATTTCTGACCGAAACTTGCATTTCGAAAAGTTTCATAGAATCTTATTTTCAGATGATTTTTTGCATGGACAACCATCATAACTTCCCTCGTAAAAAATATAAATGATATTAGAAGTTTCGTATCATTTCGAACAGTCCCCGATTTAATTTGATTTATGACCAAGACTAGTAAAAACTAGTGTATAATATATTAAGATTTTTTGACCGAAACTTGCATCTCGAAAAGTTTCATAGAATCTAGTTTTCATATGATTTTTTGCATGGAATTCCATCATAACCTTCCCTCATAAAATATATAAATGATCAGAAAAGTATCGTATCCTTTCAAATAGTCCCCAATTAAATTTTATTTTTTCGACCGAAACTAGTGAATAATATACTGCGATTTTTTACCGAAACTTGCATTTCGAAAAGTTTCATAAAATCTAGTTTTCATATGATTTTTTGCATGGACTTCCATCATATCTTCCCTCTTAACAAATATAAATGATCAGAAAAGTCTCGTATCATTTCAAATAATCCCCAGTTAAATTTGATTTTTATGACCGAAACTAGTGTATAATATACTACGATTTTTGACCGAAACTTGCATTTCGAAAAGTTTCATAGAATCTAATTTTCAGATGATTTTTTGCATGGACTTCCATCATAACCTTCCCTCTTAAAATATATAAAGGATATTAGAAGTTTCGTATCAATTCGAACAGTCCACAATTTAATTTGATTTTTGACCAAAATTACTATTAACTAGTGTATAATATATTATGATTTTTTGAACGAAACATGCATTTCGAAAAGATTCATAGAATCTGGTTTTCATATGATTTTTTGCATGGACTTCCATCACAAGCTTCCCTCTTAAAATTTATAAATGATCTGAAAAGTCTGGTATCATTTCAAATAGTCCTCAATTAAATTTGATATTTTTCACCAAAACTAGTGTATAAAATACCGCGATTTTTGACCCAAACATGCATTTCAAATAGTTTCATAGAATCTAGTTTTCATATGATTTTTGCATGGACTTCTATCATAACCTTCCCTCTTAAAATATATAAATGATCTGAAAAGTATCGTATCATTTCATATAGTCCCCAAATAAATTTGATTTTTTTTTACCGAAACTTGTGTATAATATACAGTGAATTTTGACCGAAACTTGCATATCAAAAAGTTTCATAGAATCTAATTTTCAGATTATTTCTTGCATGGACTTCCATCATAACCTTCCCTCTTAACATATATAAATGATCTAAAAACTCTCGTATCATTTCAAATAGTCCCCAATTAAATTTGATTTTTTTTAACCGAAACTAGTGTATAATATACTACGAGTTTTAACCAATACTTGCATTTCGAAAAGTTTCATAGAATCTAATTTTCAGATGATTTTTTGAATTGACTTCCATCATAACCTTCCCTCTTAACATATATAAATGATCTGAAATGTCTCGTACCATTTCAAATAGTCCCCAGTTAAATTTGATTTTTTTGACCGAAACTAGTGTATAACATACTACGATTTTTGATCGAAACTTGCATTTCGAAAAGTTTCATTGAATCTAATTTTCAGACTAATTTTTGCATGGACTTCCATCATAACCTTCCCTCGTAAAATATATAAATGATATTATAAGTTTCGTATCAATTCGAAAAGTCCCCAATTTAATTTGATTTTTGACCGAAACTAGTATTAACTAGTGTATAATATACTACGATTTCTGACCGAAACTTGCATTTCGAAAAGTTTCATAGAATCTTATTTTCAGATGATTTTTTGCATGGACAACCATCATAACTTCCCTCGTAAAAAATATAAATGATATTAGAAGTTTCGTATCATTTCGAACAGTCCCCGATTTAATTTGATTTATGACCAAGACTAGTAAAAACTAGTGTATAATATATTAAGATTTTTTGACCGAAACTTGCATCTCGAAAAGTTTCATAGAATCTAGTTTTCATATGATTTTTTGCATGGAATTCCATCATAACCTTCCCTCATAAAATATATAAATGATCTGAAGAGTATCGTATCATTTCAAATAGTCCCCAATTAAATTTTATTTTTTCGACCGAAACTAGTGAATAATATACTGCGATTTTTTACCGAAACTTGCATTTCGAAAAGTTTCATAAAATCTAGTTTTCATATGATTTTTTGCATGGACTTCCATCATATCTTCCCTCTTAACAAATATAAATGATCAGAAAAGTCTCGTATCATTTCAAATAATCCCCAGTTAAATTTGATTTTTATGACCGAAACTAGTGTATAATATACTACGATTTTTGACCGAAACTTGCATTTCGAAAAGTTTCATAGAATCTAATTTTCAGATGATTTTTTGCATGGACTTCCATCATAACCTTCCCTCTTAAAATATATAAAGGATATTAGAAGTTTCGTATCAATTCGAACAGTCCACAATTTAATTTGATTTTTGACCAAAATTACTATTAACTAGTGTATAATATATTATGATTTTTTGAACGAAACATGCATTTCGAAAAGATTCATAGAATCTGGTTTTCATATGATTTTTTGCATGGACTTCCATCACAAGCTTCCCTCTTAAAATTTATAAATGATCTGAAAAGTCTGGTATCATTTCAAATAGTCCTCAATTAAATTTGATATTTTTCACCAAAACTAGTGTATAAAATACCGCGATTTTTGACCCAAACATGCATTTCAAATAGTTTCATAGAATCTAGTTTTCATATGATTTTTGCATGGACTTCTATCATAACCTTCCCTCTTAAAATATATAAATGATCTGAAAAGTATCGTATCATTTCATATAGTCCCCAAATAAATTTGATTTTTTTTTACCGAAACTTGTGTATAATATACAGTGAATTTTGACCGAAACTTGCATATCAAAAAGTTTCATAGAATCTAATTTTCAGATTATTTCTTGCATGGACTTCCATCATAACCTTCCCTCTTAACATATATAAATGATCTAAAAACTCTCGTATCATTTCAAATAGTCCCCAATTAAATTTGATTTTTTTTAACCGAAACTAGTGTATAATATACTACGAGTTTTAACCAATACTTGCATTTCGAAAAGTTTCATAGAATCTAATTTTCAGATGATTTTTTGAATTGACTTCCATCATAACCTTCCCTCTTAACATATATAAATGATCTGAAATGTCTCGTACCATTTCAAATAGTCCCCAGTTAAATTTGATTTTTTTGACCGAAACTAGTGTATAACATACTACGATTTTTGATCGAAACTTGCATTTCGAAAAGTTTCATTGAATCTAATTTTCAGACTAATTTTTGCATGGACTTCCATCATAACCTTCCCTCGTAAAATATATAAATGATATTATAAGTTTCGTATCAATTCGAAAAGTCCCCAATTTAATTTGATTTTTGACCGAAACTAGTATTAACTAGTGTATAATATACTACGATTTCTGACCGAAACTTGCATTTCGAAAAGTTTCATAGAATCTTATTTTCAGATGATTTTTTGCATGGACAACCATCATAACTTCCCTCGTAAAAAATATAAATGATATTAGAAGTTTCGTATCATTTCGAACAGTCCCCGATTTAATTTGATTTATGACCAAGACTAGTAAAAACTAGTGTATAATATATTAAGATTTTTTGACCGAAACTTGCATCTCGAAAAGTTTCATAGAATCTAGTTTTCATATGATTTTTTGCATGGAATTCCATCATAACCTTCCCTCATAAAATATATAAATGATCTGAAGAGTATCGTATCATTTCAAATAGTCCCCAATTAAATTTTATTTTTTCGACCGAAACTAGTGAATAATATACTGCGATTTTTTACCGAAACTTGCATTTCGAAAAGTTTCATAAAATCTAGTTTTCATATGATTTTTTGCATGGACTTCCATCATATCTTCCCTCTTAACAAATATAAATGATCAGAAAAGTCTCGTATCATTTCAAATAATCCCCAGTTAAATTTGATTTTTATGACCGAAACTAGTGTATAATATACTACGATTTTTGACCGAAACTTGCATTTCGAAAAGTTTCATAGAATCTAATTTTCAGATGATTTTTTGCATGGACTTCCATCATAACCTTCCCTCTTAAAATATATAAAGGATATTAGAAGTTTCGTATCAATTCGAACAGTCCACAATTTAATTTGATTTTTGACCAAAATTACTATTAACTAGTGTATAATATATTATGATTTTTTGAACGAAACATGCATTTCGAAAAGATTCATAGAATCTGGTTTTCATATGATTTTTTGCATGGACTTCCATCACAAGCTTCCCTCTTAAAATTTATAAATGATCTGAAAAGTCTGGTATCATTTCAAATAGTCCTCAATTAAATTTGATATTTTTCACCAAAACTAGTGTATAAAATACCGCGATTTTTGACCCAAACATGCATTTCAAATAGTTTCATAGAATCTAGTTTTCATATGATTTTTGCATGGACTTCTATCATAACCTTCCCTCTTAAAATATATAAATGATCTGAAAAGTATCGTATCATTTCATATAGTCCCCAAATAAATTTGATTTTTTTTTACCGAAACTTGTGTATAATATACAGTGAATTTTGACCGAAACTTGCATATCAAAAAGTTTCATAGAATCTAATTTTCAGATTATTTCTTGCATGGACTTCCATCATAACCTTCCCTCTTAACATATATAAATGATCTAAAAACTCTCGTATCATTTCAAATAGTCCCCAATTAAATTTGATTTTTTTTAACCGAAACTAGTGTATAATATACTACGAGTTTTAACCAATACTTGCATTTCGAAAAGTTTCATAGAATCTAATTTTCAGATGATTTTTTGAATTGACTTCCATCATAACCTTCCCTCTTAACATATATAAATGATCTGAAATGTCTCGTACCATTTCAAATAGTCCCCAGTTAAATTTGATTTTTTTGACCGAAACTAGTGTATAACATACTACGATTTTTGATCGAAACTTGCATTTCGAAAAGTTTCATTGAATCTAATTTTCAGACTAATTTTTGCATGGACTTCCATCATAACCTTCCCTCGTAAAATATATAAATGATATTATAAGTTTCGTATCAATTCGAAAAGTCCCCAATTTAATTTGATTTTTGACCGAAACTAGTATTAACTAGTGTATAATATACTACGATTTCTGACCGAAACTTGCATTTCGAAAAGTTTCATAGAATCTTATTTTCAGATGATTTTTTGCATGGACAACCATCATAACTTCCCTCGTAAAAAATATAAATGATATTAGAAGTTTCGTATCATTTCGAACAGTCCCCGATTTAATTTGATTTATGACCAAGACTAGTAAAAACTAGTGTATAATATATTAAGATTTTTTGACCGAAACTTGCATCTCGAAAAGTTTCATAGAATCTAGTTTTCATATGATTTTTTGCATGGAATTCCATCATAACCTTCCCTCATAAAATATATAAATGATCTGAAGAGTATCGTATCATTTCAAATAGTCCCCAATTAAATTTTATTTTTTCGACCGAAACTAGTGAATAATATACTGCGATTTTTTACCGAAACTTGCATTTCGAAAAGTTTCATAAAATCTAGTTTTCATATGATTTTTTGCATGGACTTCCATCATATCTTCCCTCTTAACAAATATAAATGATCAGAAAAGTCTCGTATCATTTCAAATAATCCCCAGTTAAATTTGATTTTTATGACCGAAACTAGTGTATAATATACTACGATTTTTGACCGAAACTTGCATTTCGAAAAGTTTCATAGAATCTAATTTTCAGATGATTTTTTGCATGGACTTCCATCATAACCTTTCCTCTTAAAATATATAAAGGATATTAGAAGTTTCGTATCAATTCGAACAGTCCACAATTTAATTTGATTTTTGACCAAAATTACTATTAACTAGTGTATAATATATTATGATTTTTTGAACGAAACATGCATTTCGAAAAGATTCATAGAATCTGGTTTTCATATGATTTTTTGCATGGACTTCCATCACAAGCTTCCCTCTTAAAATTTATAAATGATCTGAAAAGTCTGGTATCATTTCAAATAGTCCTCAATTAAATTTGATATTTTTCACCAAAACTAGTGTATAAAATACCGCGATTTTTGACCCAAACATGCATTTCAAATAGTTTCATAGAATCTAGTTTTCATATGATTTTTGCATGGACTTCTATCATAACCTTCCCTCTTAAAATATATAAATGATCTGAAAAGTATCGTATCATTTCATATAGTCCCCAAATAAATTTGATTTTTTTTTACCGAAACTTGTGTATAATATACAGTGAATTTTGACCGAAACTTGCATATCAAAAAGTTTCATAGAATCTAATTTTCAGATTATTTCTTGCATGGACTTCCATCATAACCTTCCCTCTTAACATATATAAATGATCTAAAAACTCTCGTATCATTTCAAATAGTCCCCAATTAAATTTGATTTTTTTAACCGAAACTAGTGTATAATATACTACGAGTTTTAACCAATACTTGCATTTCGAAAAGTTTCATAGAATCTAATTTTCATATGATTTTTTGAATTGACTTCCATCATAACCTTCCCTCTTAACATATATAAATGATCTGAAATGTCTCGTACCATTTCAAATAGTCTCCAGTTAAATTTGATTTTTTTGACCGAAACTAGTGTATAACATACTACGATTTTTGATCGAAACTTGCATTTCGAAAAGTTTCATTGAATCTAATTTTCAGACTAATTTTTGCATGGACTTCCATCATAACCTTCCCTCGTAAAATATATAAATGATATTATAAGTTTCGTATCAATTCGAAAAGTCCCCAATTTAATTTGATTTTTGACCGAAACTAGTATTAACTAGTGTATAATATACTACGATTTCTGTCCGAAACTTGCATTTCGAAAAGTTTCATAGAATCTTATTTTCAGATGATTTTTTGCATGGACAACCATCATAACTTCCCTCGTAAAAAATATAAATGATATTAGAAGTTTCGTATCATTTCGAACAGTCCCCGATTTAATTTGATTTATGACCGAGACTAGTAAAAACTAGTGTATAATATATTAAGATTTTTTGACCGAAACTTGCATCTCGAAAAGTTTCATAGAATCTAGTTTTCATATGATTTTTTGCATGGAATTCCATCATAACCTTCCCTCATAAAATATATAAATGATCAGAAAAGTATCGTATCCTTTCAAATAGTCCCCAATTAAATTTTATTTTTTCGACCGAAACTAGTGAATAATATACTGCGATTTTTTACCGAAACTTGCATTTCGAAAAGTTTCATAAAATCTAGTTTTCATATGATTTTTTGCATGGACTTCCATCATATCTTCCCTCTTAACAAATATAAATGATCAGAAAAGTCTCGTATCATTTCAAATAATCCCCAGTTAAATTTGATTTTTATGACCGAAACTAGTGTATAATATACTACGATTTTTGACCGAAACTTGCATTTCGAAAAGTTTCATAGAATCTAATTTTCAGATGATTTTTTGCATGGACTTCCATCATAACCTTCCCTCTTAAAATATATAAAGGATATTAGAAGTTTCGTATCAATTCGAACAGTCCACAATTTAATTTGATTTTTGACCAAAATTACTATTAACTAGTGTATAATATATTATGATTTTTTGAACGAAACATGCATTTCGAAAAGATTCATAGAATCTGGTTTTCATATGATTTTTTGCATGGACTTCCATCACAAGCTTCCCTCTTAAAATTTATAAATGATCTGAAAAGTCTGGTATCATTTCAAATAGTCCTCAATTAAATTTGATATTTTTCACCAAAACTAGTGTATAAAATACCGCGATTTTTGACCCAAACATGCATTTCAAATAGTTTCATAGAATCTAGTTTTCATATGATTTTTGCATGGACTTCTATCATAACCTTCCCTCTTAAAATATATAAATGATCTGAAAAGTATCGTATCATTTCATATAGTCCCCAAATAAATTTGATTTTTTTTTACCGAAACTTGTGTATAATATACAGTGAATTTTGACCGAAACTTGCATATCAAAAAGTTTCATAGAATCTAATTTTCAGATTATTTCTTGCATGGACTTCCATCATAACCTTCCCTCTTAACATATATAAATGATCTAAAAACTCTCGTATCATTTCAAATAGTCCCCAATTAAATTTGATTTTTTTTAACCGAAACTAGTGTATAATATACTACGAGTTTTAACCAATACTTGCATTTCGAAAAGTTTCATAGAATCTAATTTTCAGATGATTTTTTGAATTGACTTCCATCATAACCTTCCCTCTTAACATATATAAATGATCTGAAATGTCTCGTACCATTTCAAATAGTCTCCAGTTAAATTTGATTTTTTTGACCGAAACTAGTGTATAACATACTACGATTTTTGATCGAAACTTGCATTTCGAAAAGTTTCATTGAATCTAATTTTCAGACTAATTTTTGCATGGACTTCCATCATAACCTTCCCTCGTAAAATATATAAATGATATTATAAGTTTCGTATCAATTCGAAAAGTCCCCAATTTAATTTGATTTTTGACCGAAACTAGTATTAACTAGTGTATAATATACTACGATTTCTGTCCGAAACTTGCATTTCGAAAAGTTTCATAGAATCTTATTTTCAGATGATTTTTTGCATGGACAACCATCATAACTTCCCTCGTAAAAAATATAAATGATATTAGAAGTTTCGTATCATTTCGAACAGTCCCCGATTTAATTTGATTTATGACCGAGACTAGTAAAAACTAGTGTATAATATATTAAGATTTTTTGACCGAAACTTGCATCTCGAAAAGTTTCATAGAATCTAGTTTTCATATGATTTTTTGCATGGAATTCCATCATAACCTTCCCTCATAAAATATATAAATGATCAGAAAAGTATCGTATCATTTCAAATAGTCCCCAATTAAATTTTATTTTTTCGACCGAAACTAGTGAATAATATACTGCGATTTTTTACCGAAACTTGCATTTCGAAAAGTTTCATAAAATCTAGTTTTCATATGATTTTTTGCATGGACTTCCATCATATCTTCCCTCTTAACAAATATAAATGATCAGAAAAGTCTCGTATCATTTCAAATAATCCCCAGTTAAATTTGATTTTTATGACCGAAACTAGTGTATAATATACTACGATTTTTGACCGAAACTTGCATTTCGAAAAGTTTCATAGAATCTAATTTTCAGATGATTTTTTGCATGGACTTCCATCATAACCTTCCCTCGTAAAATATATAAAGGATATTAGAAGTTTCGTATCAATTCGAACAGTCCACAATTTAATTTGATTTTTGACCAAAATTACTATTAACTAGTGTATATTATATTATGATTTTTTGAACGAAACATGCATTTCGAAAAGATTCATAGAATCTGGTTTTCATATGATTTTTTGCATGGACTTCCATCATAAGCTTCCCTCTTAAAATTTATAAATGATCTGAAAAGTCTGGTATCATTTCAATTAGTCCTCAATTAAATTTGATATTTTTCACCAAAACTAGTGTATAAAATACCGCGATTTTTGACCCAAACATGCATTTCAAATAGTTTCATAGAATCTAGTTTTCATATGATTTTTGCATGGACTTCTATCATAACCTTCCCTCTTAAAATATATAAATGATCTGAAAAGTATCGTATCATTTCATATAGTCCCCAAATAAATTTGATTTTTTTTTACCGAAACTTGTGTATAATATACAGTGAATTTTGACCGAAACTTGCATATCAAAAAGTTTCATAGAATCTAATTTTCAGATTATTTCTTGCATGGACTTCCATCATAACCTTCCCTCTTAACATATATAAATGATCTAAAAACTCTCGTATCATTTCAAATAGTCCCCAATTAAATTTGATTTTTTTTAACCGAAACTAGTGTATAATATACTACGAGTTTTAACCAATACTTGCATTTCGAAAAGTTTCATAGAATCTAATTTTCAGATGATTTTTTGAATTGACTTCCATCATAACCTTCCCTCTTAACATATATAAATGATCTGAAATGTCTCGTACCATTTCAAATAGTCCCCAGTTAAATTTGATTTTTTTGACCGAAACTAGTGTATAACATACTACGATTTTTGATCGAAACTTGCATTTCGAAAAGTTTCATTGAATCTAATTTTCAGACTAATTTTTGCATGGACTTCCATCATAACCTTCCCTCGTAAAATATATAAATGATATTATAAGTTTCGTATCAATTCGAAAAGTCCCCAATTTAATTTGATTTTTGACCGAAACTAGTATTAACTAGTGTATAATATACTACGATTTCTGTCCGAAACTTGCATTTCGAAAAGTTTCATAGAATCTTATTTTCAGATGATTTTTTGCATGGACAACCATCATAACTTCCCTCGTAAAAAATATAAATGATATTAGAAGTTTCGTATCATTTCGAACAGTCCCCGATTTAATTTGATTTATGACCGAGACTTGTAAAAACTAGTGTATAATATATTAAGATTTTTTGACCGAAACTTGCATCTCGAAAAGTTTCATAGAATCTAGTTTTCATATGATTTTTTGCATGGAATTCCATCATAACCTTCCCTCATAAAATATATAAATGATCAGAAAAGTATCGTATCATTTCAAATAGTCCCCAATTAAATTTTATTTTTTCGACCGAAACTAGTGAATAATATACTGCGATTTTTTACCGAAACTTGCATTTCGAAAAGTTTCATAAAATCTAGTTTTCATATGATTTTTTGCATGGACTTCCATCATATCTTCCCTCTTAACAAATATAAATGATCAGAAAAGTCTCGTATCATTTCAAATAATCCCCAGTTAAATTTGATTTTTATGACCGAAACTAGTGTATAATATACTACGATTTTTGACCGAAACTTGCATTTCGAAAAGTTTCATAGAATCTAATTTTCAGATGATTTTTTGCATGGACTTCCATCATAACCTTCCCTCGTAAAATATATAAAGGATATTAGAAGTTTCGTATCAATTCGAACAGTCCACAATTTAATTTGATTTTTGACCAAAATTACTATTAACTAGTGTATAATATATTATGATTTTTTGAACGAAACATGCATTTCGAAAAGATTCATAGAATCTGGTTTTCATATGATTTTTTGCATGGACTTCCATCATAAGCTTCCCTCTTAAAATTTATAAATGATCTGAAAAGTCTGGTATCATTTCAAATAGTCCTCAATTAAATTTGATATTTTTCACCAAAACTAGTGTATAAAATACCGCGATTTTTGACCCAAACATGCATTTCAAATAGTTTCATAGAATCTAGTTTTCATATGATTTTTGCATGGACTTCTATCATAACCTTCCCTCTTAAAATATATAAATGATCTGAAAAGTATCGTATCATTTCATATAGTCCCCAAATAAATTTGATTTTTTTGACAGAAACTTGTGTATAATATACAGTGAATTTTGACCGAAACTTGCATATCAAATAGTTTCATAGAATCTAATTTTCAGATTATTTCTTGCATGGACTTCCATCATAACCTTCCCTCTTAACATATATAAATGATCTAAAAACTCTCGTATCATTTCAAATAGTCCCCAATTAAATTTGATTTTTTTTAACCGAAACTAGTGTATAATATACTACGAGTTTTAACCAATACTTGCATTTCGAAAAGTTTCATAGAATCTAATTTTCAGATGATTTTTTGAATTGACTTCCATCATAACCTTCCCTCTTAACATATATAAATGATCTGAAATGTCTCGTACCATTTCAAATAGTCCCCAGTTAAATTTGATTTTTTTGACCGAAACTAGTGTATAACATACTACGATTTTTGATCGAAACTTGCATTTCGAAAAGTTTCATTGAATCTAATTTTCAGACTAATTTTTGCATGGACTTCCATCATAACCTTCCCTCGTAAAATATATAAATGATATTATAAGTTTCGTATCAATTCGAAAAGTCCCCAATTTAATTTGATTTTTGACCGAAACTAGTATTAACTAGTGTATAATATACTACGATTTCTGTCCGAAACTTGCATTTCGAAAAGTTTCATAGAATCTTATTTTCAGATGATTTTTTGCATGGACAACCATCATAACTTCCCTCGTAAAAAATATAAATGATATTAGAAGTTTCGTATCATTTCGAACAGTCCCCGATTTAATTTGATTTATGACCGAGACTTGTAAAAACTAGTGTATAATATATTAAGATTTTTTGACCGAAACTTGCATCTCGAAAAGTTTCATAGAATCTAGTTTTCATATGATTTTTTGCATGGAATTCCATCATAACCTTCCCTCATAAAATATATAAATGATCAGAAAAGTATCGTATCATTTCAAATAGTCCCCAATTAAATTTTATTTTTTCGACCGAAACTAGTGAATAATATACTGCGATTTTTTACCGAAACTTGCATTTCGAAAAGTTTCATAAAATCTAGTTTTCATATGATTTTTTGCATGGACTTCCATCATATCTTCCCTCTTAACAAATATAAATGATCAGAAAAGTCTCGTATCATTTCAAATAATCCCCAGTTAAATTTGATTTTTATGACCGAAACTAGTGTATAATATACTACGATTTTTGACCGAAACTTGCATTTCGAAAAGTTTCATAGAATCTAATTTTCAGATGATTTTTTGCATGGACTTCCATCATAACCTTCCCTCGTAAAATATATAAAGGATATTAGAAGTTTCGTATCAATTCGAACAGTCCACAATTTAATTTGATTTTTGACCAAAATTACTATTAACTAGTGTATAATATATTATGATTTTTTGAACGAAACATGCATTTCGAAAAGATTCATAGAATCTGGTTTTCATATGATTTTTTGCATGGACTTCCATCATAAGCTTCCCTCTTAAAATTTATAAATGATCTGAAAAGTCTGGTATCATTTCAAATAGTCCTCAATTAAATTTGATATTTTTCACCAAAACTAGTGTATAAAATACCGCGATTTTTGACCCAAACATGCATTTCAAATAGTTTCATAGAATCTAGTTTTCATATGATTTTTGCATGGACTTCTATCATAACCTTCCCTCTTAAAATATATAAATGATCTGAAAAGTATCGTATCATTTCATATAGTCCCCAAATAAATTTGATTTTTTTGACAGAAACTTGTGTATAATATACAGTGAATTTTGACCGAAACTTGCATATCAAATAGTTTCATAGAATCTAATTTTCAGATTATTTCTTGCATGGACTTCCATCATAACCTTCCCTCTTAACATATATAAATGATCTAAAAACTCTCGTATCATTTCAAATAGTCCCCAATTAAATTTGATTTTTTTTAACCGAAACTAGTGTATAATATACTACGAGTTTTAACCAATACTTGCATTTCGAAAAGTTTCATAGAATCTAATTTTCAGATGATTTTTTGAATTGACTTCCATCATAACCTTCCCTCTTAACATATATAAATGATCTGAAATGTCTCGTACCATTTCAAATAGTCCCCAGTTAAATTTGATTTTTTTGACCGAAACTAGTGTATAACATACTACGATTTTTGATCGAAACTTGCATTTCGAAAAGTTTCATTGAATCTAATTTTCAGACTAATTTTTGCATGGACTTCCATCATAACCTTCCCTCGTAAAATATATAAATGATATTATAAGTTTCGTATCAATTCGAAAAGTCCCCAATTTAATTTGATTTTTGACCGAAACTAGTATTAACTAGTGTATAATATACTACGATTTCTGACCGAAACTTGCATTTCGAAAAGTTTCATAGAATCTTATTTTCAGATGATTTTTTGCATGGACAACCATCATAACTTCCCTCGTAAAAAATATAAATGATATTAGAAGTTTCGTATCATTTCGAACAGTCCCCGATTTAATTTGATTTATGACCAAGACTAGTAAAAACTAGTGTATAATATATTGAGTTTTTGACCGAAACTTGCATCTCGAAAATTTCATAGAATCTAGTTTTCATATGATTTTTTGCATGGAATTCCATCATAACCTTCCCTCATAAAATATATAAATGATCTGAAAAGTATCGTATCATTTCAAATAGTCCCCAATTAAATTTTATTTTTTCGACCGAAACTAGTGAATAATATACTGCGATTTTTTACCGAAACTTGCATTTCGAAAAGTTTCATAAAATCTAGTTTTCATATGATTTTTTGCATGGACTTCCATCATATCTTCCCTCTTAACAAATATAAATGATCAGAAAAGTCTCGTATCATTTCAAATAATCCCCAGTTAAATTTGATATTTATGACCGAAACTAGTGTATAATATACTACGATTTTTGACCGAAACTTGCATTTCAAAAAGTTTCATAGAATCTAATTTTCAGATGATTTTTTGCATGGACTTCCATCATAACCTTCCCTCGTAAAATATATAAAGGATATTAGAAGTTTCGTATCAATTCGAACAGTCCACAATTTAATTTGATTTTTGACCAAAATTACTATTAACTAGTGTATAATATATTATGATTTTTTGAACGAAACATGCATTTCGAAAAGATTCATAGAATCTGGTTTTCATATGATTTTTTGCATGGACTTCCATCATAAGCTTCCCTCTTAAAATTTATAAATGATCTGAAAAGTCTGGTATCATTTCAAATAGTCCTCAATTAAATTTGATATTTTTCACCAAAACTAGTGTATAAAATACCGCGATTTTTGACCCAAACATGCATTTCAAATAGTTTCATAGAATCTAGTTTTCATATGATTTTTGCATGGACTTCTATCATAACCTTCCCTCTTAAAATATATAAATGATCTGAAAAGTATCGTATCATTTCATATAGTCCCCAAATAAATTTGATTTTTTTGACCGAAACTTGTGTATAATATACAGTGAATTTTGACCGAAACTTGCATATCAAATAGTTTCATAGAATCTAATTTTCAGATTATTTCTTGCATGGACTTCCATCATAACCTTCCCTCTTAACATATATAAATGATCTAAAAACTCTCGTATCATTTCAAATAGTCCCCAATTAAATTTGATTTTTTTTAACCGAAACTAGTGTATAATATACTACGAGTTTTAACCAATACTTGCATTTCGAAAAGTTTCATAGAAACTAATTTTCAGATGATTTTTTGAATTGACTTCCATCATAACCTTCCCTCTTAACATATATAAATGATCTGAAATGTCTCGTACCATTTCAAATAGTCCCCAGTTAAATTTGATTTTTTTGACCGAAACTAGTGTATAACATACTACGATTTTTGATCGAAACTTGCATTTCGAAAAGTTTCATTGAATCTAATTTTCAGACTAATTTTTGCATGGACTTCCATCATAACCTTCCCTCGTAAAATATATAAATGATATTATAAGTTTCGTATCAATTCGAAAAGTCCCCAATTTAATTTGATTTTTGACCGAAACTAGTATTAACTAGTGTATAATATACTACGATTTCTGACCGAAACTTGCATTTCGAAAAGTTTCATAGAATCTTATTTTCAGATGATTTTTTGCATGGACAACCATCATAACTTCCCTCGTAAAAAATATAAATGATATTAGAAGTTTCGTATCATTTCGAACAGTCCCCGATTTAATTTGATTTATGACCGAGACTAGTAAAAACTAGTTTATAATATATTAAGATTTTTTGACCGAAACTTGCATCTCGAAAAGTTTCATAGAATCTAGTTTTCATATGATTTTTTGCATGGAATTCCATCATAACCTTCCCTCATAAAATATATAAATGATCTGAAAAGTATCGTATCATTTCAAATAGTCCCCAATTAAATTTTATTTTTTCGACCGAAACTAGTGAATAATATACTGCGATTTTTTACCGAAACTTGCATTTCGAAAAGTTTCATAAAATCTAGTTTTCATATGATTTTTTGCATGGACTTCCATCATATCTTCCCTCATAACAAATATAAATGATCAGAAAAGTCTCGTATCATTTCAAATAATCCCCAGTTAAATTTGATATTTATGACCGAAACTAGTGTATAATATACTACGATTTTTGACCGAAACTTGCATTTCGAAAAGTTTCATAGAATCTAATTTTCAGATGATTTTTTGCATGGACTTCCATCATAACCTTCCCTCGTAAAATATATAAAGGATATTAGAAGTTTCGTATCAATTCGAACAGTCCACAATTTAATTTGATTTTTGACCAAAATTACTATTAACTAGTGTATAATATATTATGATTTTTTGAACGAAACATGCATTTCGAAAAGATTCATAGAATCTGGTTTTCATATGATTTTTTGCATGGACTTCCATCATAAGCTTCCCTCTTAAAATTTATAAATGATCTGAAAAGTCTGGTATCATTTCAAATAGTCCTCAATTAAATTTGATATTTTTCACCAAAACTAGTGTATAAAATACCGCGATTTTTGACCCAAACATGCATTTCAAATAGTTTCATAGAATCTAGTTTTCATATGATTTTTGCATGGACTTCTATCATAACCTTCCCTCTTAAAATATATAAATGATCTGAAAAGTATCGTATCATTTCATATAGTCCCCAAATAAATTTGATTTTTTTGACCGAAACTTGTGTATAATATACAGTGAATTTTGACCAAAACTTGCAAATCAAAAAGTTTCATAGAATCTAATTTTCAGATTATTTCTTGCATGGACTTCCATCATAACCTTCCCTCTTAACATATATAAATGATCTAAAAACTCTCGTATCATTTCAAATAGTGCCCAATTAAATTTGATTTTTTTAACTGAAACTAGTGTATAATATACTACGAGTTTAAACCAATACTTGCATTTCGAAAAGTTTCATAGAATCTAATTTTCAGATGATTTTTTGAATTGACTTCCATCATAACCTTCCCTCTTAACATATATAAATGATCTGAAATGTCTCGTACCATTTCAAATAGTCCCCAGTTAAATTTGATTTTTTTGACCGAAACTAGTGTATAACATACTACGATTTTTGATCGAAACTTGCATTTCGAAAAGTTTCATTGAATCTAATTTTCAGACTAATTTTTGCATGGACTTCCATCATAACCTTCCCTCGTAAAATATATAAATGATATTATAAGTTTTGTATCAATTCGAAGAGTCCCCAATTTAATTTGATTTTTGACCGAAACTAGTATTAACTAGTGTATAATATACTACGATTTCTGACCGAAACTTGCATTTCGAAAAGTTTCATAGAATCTTATTTTCAGATGATTTTTTGCATGGACAACCATCATAACTTCCCTCGTAAAAAATATAAATGATATTAGAAGTTTCGTATCATTTCGAACAGTCCCTGATTTAATTTGATTTATGACCAAGACTAGTAAAAACTAGTGTATAATATATTAAGATTTTTTGACCGAAACTTGCATCTCGAAAAGTTTCATAGAATCTAGTTTTCATATGATTTTTTGCATGGAATTCCATCATTACCTTCCCTCATAAAATATATAAATGATCTGAAAAGTATCGTATCATTTCAAATAGTCCCCAATTAAATTTTATTTTTTCGACCGAAACTAGTGAATAATATACTGCGATTTTTTACCGAAACTTGCATTTCGAAAAGTTTCATAAAATCTAGTTTTCATATGATTTTTTGCATGGACTTCCATCATATCTTCCCTCTTAAAAAATATAAATGATCAGAAAAGTATCGTATCATTTCAAATAATCCCCAGTTAAATTTGATTTTTATGACCGAAACTAGTGTATAATATACTACGATTTTTGACCGAAACTTGCATTTCGAAAAGTTTCATAGAATCTAATTTTCAGATGATTTTTTGCATGGACTTCCATCATAACCTTCCCTTGTAAAATATATAAAGAATATTAGAAGTTTCGTATCAATTCGAACAGTCCACAATTTAATTTGATTTTTGACCAAAATTACTATTAACTAGTGTATAATATATTATGATTTTTTGAACGAAACATGCATTTCGAAAAGATTCATAGAATCTGGTTTTCATATGATTTTTTGCATGGACTTCCATCATAAGCTTCCCTCTTAAAATTTATAAATGATCTGAAAAGTCTGGTATCATTTCAAATAGTCCTCAATTAAATTTGATATTTTTCACCAAAACTAGTGTATAAAATACCGCGATTTTTGACCCAAACATGCATTTCAAATAGTTTCATAGAATCTATTTTTCATATGATTTTTGCATGGACTTCTATCATAACCTTCCTACTTAAAATATATAAATGATCTGAAAAGTATCGTATCATTTCATATAGTCCCCAAATAAATTTGATTTTTTTGACCGAAACTTGTGTATAATATACAGTGAATTTTGACCGAAACTTGCATATCAAAAAGTTTCATAGAATCTAATTTTCAGATTATTTCTTGCATGGACTTCCATCATAACCTTCCCTCTTAACATATATAAATGATCTAAAAACTCTCGTATCATTTCAAATAGTCCCCAATTAAATTTGATTTTTTTAACCGATACTAGTGTATAATATACTACGAGTTTTAACCAATACTTGCATTTCGAAAAGTTTCATAGAATCTAATTTTCAGATGATTTTTTGAATTGACTTCCATCATAACCTTCCCTCTTAACATATATAAATGATCTGAAATGTCTCGTACCATTTCAAATAGTCCCCAGTTAAATTTGATTTTTTTGTCCGAAACTAGTGTATAACATACTACGATTTTTGATCGAAACTTGCATTTCGAAAAGTTTCATTGAATCTAATTTTCAGACTAATTTTTGCATGGACTTCCATCATAACCTTCCCTCGTAAAATATATAAATGATATTATAAGTTTCGTATCAATTCGAAAAGTCCCCAATTTAATTTGATTTTTGACCGAAACTAGTATTAACTAGTGTATAATATACTACGATTTCTGACCGAAACTTGCATTTCGAAAAGTTTCATAGAATCTTATTTTCAGATGATTTTTTGCATGGACAACCATCATAACTTCCCTCGTAAAAAATATAAATGATATTAGAAGTTTCGTATCATTTCGAACAGTCCCCGATTTAATTTGATTTATGACCGAGACTAGTAAAAACTAATGTATAATATATTAAGATTTTTTGACCGAAACTTGCATCTCGAAAAGTTTCATAGAATCTAGTTTTCATTAGATTTTTTGCATGGAATTCCATCATAACCTTCCCTCATAAAATATATAAATGATCTGAAAAGTATCGTATCATTTCAAATAGTCCCCAATTAAATTTTATTTTTTCGACCGAAACTAGTGTATAATATACTGCGATTTTTTACCGAAACTTGCATTTCGAAAAGTTTCATAGAATCTAGTTTTCATATGATTTTTTGCATGGACTTCCATCATATATTCCCTCTTAACAAATATAAATTATCAGAAAAGTCTCGTATCATTTCAAAAAATCCTCAATTAAATTTGATTTTTTTGACCGAAACTAGTGTATAATATACTACGATTTTTGACCGAAACTTGCATTTCGTAAAGTTTCATAGAATCTAATTTTCAGATGATTTTTTGCATGGACTTCCATAATATCCTTCCCTCGTAAAATATATAAAGGATATTAGAAGTTTCGTATCAATTCGAACAGTCCACAATTTAATTTGATTTTTGACCAAAATTACTATTAACTAGTGTATAATATATTATGATTTTTTGACAGAAACATGCATTTCGAAAAGATTCATAGAATCTGGTTTTCATATGATTTTTTGCATGGACTTCCATCATAAGCTTCCCTCTTAAAATTTATAAATGATCTGAAAAGTCTTGTATCATTTCAAATTGTCCTCAAATAAATTTGATATTTTTCACCAAAACTAGTGTATAAAATACCGCGATTTTTGACCCAATATTGCATTTCAAATAGTTTCAAAGAATCTAGTTTTCATATGATTTTTGCATGGACTTCTATCATAACCTTCCCTCTTAAAATATATAAATGATCTGAAAAGTATCGTATCATTTCATATAGTCCCCAATTAAATTTGATTTTTTTGATCGAAACTTATGTATAATATACAGTGAATTTTGACCGAAACTTGCATATCAAAAAGTTTCATAGAATCTAATTTTTAGATTATTTCTTGCATGGACTTCCATCATAACCTTCCCTCTTAACATATATAAATGATCTAAAAACTCTCGTATCATTTCAAATAGTCCCCAATTAAATTTGATTTTTTTAACCTAAACTAGTGTATAATATACTACGATTTTTAACCAATACTTGCATTTCGAAAAGTTTCATAGAATCTAATTTTCAGATGATTTTTTGAATTGAATTCCATCATAACCTTCCCTCTTAACATATATAAATGATCTGAAATGTCTCGTACCATTTCAAATAGTCCCCAGTTAAATTTGATTTTTTTGACCGAAACTAGTGTATAACATACTACGATTTTTGATCGAAACTTGCATTTCGAAAAGTTTCATTGAATCTAATTTTCAGACTATTTTTTGCATGTGTAAACACCCCAAATTTGCCCTCACCCATTCACACCATGGTTTGTGATCATTTCATATGCATAAACTCAAACATAGCATCTCATATTACATTTTTGATTCACTGCATAGATTCTAAGTCATCTGCATCTAGGGTTTGTGATCTGAGCAATCCAAGAGCTTCTTGAGCCACTCCAAAGGCCATAAATCACTTCAAAGGGGTCCATGTGTGTTCAAGTATCATATTACATCCTCTCAATGTCAAGAATGTCAAAGGATCACAAGAACTGGGATTGGTATGGAAGCAGAGCCAGGCTTGACTGCATAGTTGACCTAAAATTAGGGTTTTGGTTTCAAAGGCCATAACTCCAAATTTTTTGGTCATTCTTGTTTCTATTGGTCTCTATATGGTATAGGGAGTATGCATATCAATTTTCATGAATAAATTCCATGGGGAAGTCATCTGATCAAGAGTTGACTTTTCAAGCAAGTCAGTGAAAAATCAGGGCATCTGAGGCCCCCAATGACCCAACCAAAGGGTGTTCTTCATCTTTTTGATTGCATATGATCTTTATTTGATCATGGAAGATGTTGGAAGTTCACAAAATTGAATAATTTCAAGTCTTTTGCAAAGTTGACTTTTTGGGCAAGTTTGACTTTTAATGAAATTGTCATTTTAGGCAACTTTTTCAAACCTTACTTTTTGATTCAAAAAAGCTTCAAATGGAAAAACTTTGGTCATGAAAGTTGTAGAATGGATCATTCCCTTTTCAAAAAGTACAAGAACATGACCTAATTCATTTTGGATCAAAAGTTATGGCCTTGCAAAGTTGAGCAAAATCATTAAAAATTCACTTTTGCACCAAATGGAAAACTTGCAATTTCTCATGGCAAGCCTTTATGTGACTTCAACATGACCTCTAATCATCATACCAATGCTACACATGACATAAAATCAGAATTGGCCCAAGGAATTTCTCATTTGTGTGACTTGATTTTCAAGAATTCATAAGCCATTTTCACAAAGATGCAAAGAGGAATTTTTGGCAAAATCATTCTCCCATGAATTGTGTGATCACTAGCTGGTTCTAACACATTGCCATGACCAAATGAAGCATCATACACCAAAATTCAGCAAAGATTATCTCATGTACATAACCAAAAAACCATGAAATAACACAAGTGGGCAAGTTGCAAAATCTCTCACAACTCATGATCCAAATGCTGCAGACTTTCACAAGCAATCCAAGGGTCATCCTTGACTCAAGCTGAAGCAAGACAAGCCCTTAGACTGCTGCTGCCATAGCCCATGCTGCAAGTACAAATCAACTTGACTTTTTGGCCAAAACCCCCATACTCTTGGAACAGTGATCAGCCACCTCTACTGACCTGCTCCACAGGCTACTCACACATCATGGGAGTGTTATAGCAACTCATTGGCCATTGAAACAACACACAACACAGCCCTCACAAAAATCTATCAAAAACTCCTCTTCTTCGAATCTCTCTCTACAGCCATCAAACACTCATTTTCTCTTCACCATTACATCACACACCTTCCATAGAACCAGAATCCACCATTGAAACAACTTGAAACCTCATAAATCCTGACTGTGAAACCTGCCATATCAGAACCTAAGCTCTCAAATTAGCCACCAACAAAGGATTGTGAGCATTCCATTGGCTTCAGGGGGTTCAGAGGAGACATTCTGCATCAAAGCAAGGTCTGGAGAGCTCATATCCATAGTTCATCACTTCAGGTAGCTTCGAATCTCCAACTTTTCAGAGCTTGTATTTTATGTTACAAATTGATAGTGCATGTCTTGCTGATCATGATGGTACCTTTAGAATCAAAAATAGTGAAGAAATGAGTATTTTGTTGCTCTCTGAAATTTCACCCGTGAATCTTGTTGGCTTCGATTCTCTCTGTTTTTGAATGATAAATGTTGTTTGAAGGGTGATTTGAATGGGGTTTAGGTAGAGGATCATTTCCCTAGCTTCAATTTGGTGAATGGTGGCCTGTGGCATGTTCTAGGGTTTTCAACCCGCCGGAGAAGACGACCGGAACCACTGTTTCGGCCGTCTGAGATTAGTGTGCCCTAATTAGGGTTTAGCTGAGTCATTAGTGTGTTTTGAATCTGGACCCTAGGATGTTGTTTCCCGCGTGTGGACCAAAGGCTCAGATCATGTCATTAATTCATAATTTCCACTTAACTTAATTAATTAGGTTTAATTAGTTAATTAACCAAATTTGAATTGTGACCATTGGATTACGCGCCAAGTCAACAGGCCCTTTCCCAGAATCAATCCTGGCCTCCCATTGCGTTTACTTTTCATTTTCTTTAATTTTAATTCATTTGTTTTATATTTCTTTTGTCCATTTATTTTAAAATAGCAAAAATTATTCAAAAATTCTGAAATTTTTTATACACACTTTTATTAATTTTCAGAAACCAAAAACATTTTTATTTTTATTTTTTGCATTAAAAAATATTTTTAAATCATTTAAAAGTTTATTTTTAATTAATTAATGAGAATTAATTAATTAAAAATACTTTTAGGTATTTAAAAATCACCAAAAAATTCATGAAACCTTTAAAAACATTTAGAAACATTGTCCAACCTTCAAACCAAATTTCTTTTTTGATCTTGATGCATTTTGATAATTTTCCATGGAATTAATTCATTTTCAAAGCATTATTTTGATCTAAACTTCAAAAAATCATTTCTGCCTAACCATTGAGAGTTGGACTTTGATTCTTTTTGCATTGTGTTTTGCATATCATGTAGTTTGTGGGATTAAATTGGAATTATTTGATCTTTCATTTTCCATTTGTTTGACATTTTTCTTGTTAAGGTACCCTAAAACCCTAGAAATCTTAGGAAATTCATAACCCTAATTAGGTTAAGAGTTAGAACCCCTCCTTTGGGAAGTGAGTTTGTGTAGGGTTAGGGTTCCCTTGAATGCATTTTCAATTTTTTATCTTGATGTTTGCTTCTGATTTTGGTTTTTGTTTGAGGCATTGATCATAAACCCTAATTTGAGCTTCCATATGCATCCATCTTGCATTTGCTTGCATACCTTGACTTGCCATAGCATTTTGTGCTTTCATTTGATTCATTTGACATCTTAAGACATATTGTAAGCATGCTTGATCATCACATCTTGCATTTGCCATGTTGTATGCCATTTGCACTTCATAACTTTTCATCTATGATCATGGTTCTTAACTTGCTTCATTTGCATCCATAAGTTTGTATGATCATCCCCATGCTTTGTTTCATGTTTTCATCATCTCATAGCATCATTAACACCATGTATGTGCTTCTGGTTTTGATTTGCATCATGCCATTTCATCTCATCTTGCATTGTATTGCATTCCTTTCATTAACTTTTCAGGTGGTAAGTAATTTTGAGAAGTGAATTTGCCTTCACTTCTCACAACTTCTCTTCATCTCTCTTATACATCCTTGCTGCATTTTGTTATGTGTTTGAGATTGAGCTTGCTCATTCTTCTTCTTCTTACTTTCTTTCCTCAAGTGACTTGACTTCTTGAATAAAGCAAGTTACTTTGCTTTCTCTTTGCTCCATTCATCTGCTTCCTGGTGGTTCCTCTGAAGACTTCTTTCTTAAACCTCACAAACCTTAGGAACAACCAAGCATGACAATGATTAGGGTTTTGATTAGTCCCCCCACTTAGTTTTTTACCTTTGTGTCTCTTTGAGTCTTCTCTTCTCATCTCATAATCAGGGACTAAACCCTAAAGGCTTTAAGGCTTTGTGATTAAGCTTATGCCTGCATCCTTCTATTAGGATGGAGTGTATAACTTTAATCCTAAGTGTTAAACCCTTAATGTGTTTAAATCCTTTAATCAATTCACATAATAATCATCAAGACATCAAGCTTGTAACTTGGGCCTTGCATTAGGGTTCTAATTCTTCCTTAATTGGTTAAGAAGGACTAACCCTAGTGTTAATGGACAAGTCCTTCTCAAGTTGTCTTACAAACCCTAAAAATCACTTCATCATCTTATCATTAACTAAAATCCACTTAATAAAGGCTTTGTTTTGTCATGAGTTTAATCCCTAATCATGGATTAAGCTGAGGAGCTTTCCTCAGCTTAAACATTCTCATCTATTATCCTTCTATTAGGATGGTGTAATGAGTCTGTTTAATCCCTGATTATGGCTTAATCTCATTACTCAACACTAAACAAAAACACCAAAAACATCTAAATAATCACAAGTAGTTTAATGATCTTAATCCTGCATCAAAGGTGATTAAGTGTGAGAAGCTGACTTCACACTTAAGGTATTCTCATTACCCCTAATCAGAGGGAAGATGTGATGAGTTTACTAACCCATTGGTTTAGGCTTAAGCTCATTAATTTATGACACATTTCCAAAAGCAATAAAAGATTGAAAACACAAAAACAAACAATAATCGTCTCCTCCGGGATTCTTTTCTCATCTCATTCACTCACAAACGAGAACTTGCTTCTTCCGTCTAATGCAATACAGTTTGCACCTGAGCCAGACAGGTCATACACTTGAGCATAGACAAGTAAGCAGTTCACAAGTCAATTCATCTTTCAGGCTCTTTGGGTCGAACTACGGTGTTCTGACTTCCTCATTGCACGAGAGGATACGTAGGCATAACTTAACAGTTATCGAACAAAAGTCTCTGTATATTCCCCCTCTTTCCAGCATTATTTTCTTAGCCTCATGATCTTGAGCATTTCATTCTTGCCCTTACACTGACACTGTATATATCACACTTTGCACTCCTTTTACACTGACACCTGTACATCTTTTCCAGCTCTTTTATACACAAATTGCACTGACACTACCCCTTTTAAACACAAATCTGTTAAGCGTGGATCCCGTCGAGTACGACGGACAATCTGGGTGCTAATACTTTCCCAGGTTGTAACCAACCCCCTTTCTCAGTATCTCTGGTTCGCAACCGTCTTATCCATATCCTTCTAGGTCTATGCAGCATTGCCTTTCCTCCGGGATAAAAATGCCTAGCTGGCGACTCTTTTCATTCCATGTGAGTTCACTCCTGTGTGTTCTCACATTCTCCCTCTCGCCGACCGTTCGCGTCTGTACCTTTATCTGGGCCATTTCCCATTTATCGGGAGCGACAGCTTGGCGACTCTGCTGGGGACCCTTATACTGCAACCAGGGCTTCTGGTTCTTTTTGTGGGTTCCTCCTAGCACTTGTTTGATTTGTGTTTACTGGGGTGTTATGTGCTATTTGTGCTTGTATTTGTATTTATTTTTGCTTTATGTATAGTTGTTTTATTGCTTTCTTTATAGCTTTACATATATCATACTGTCATACTGTGCTGGCTGGATCTGTTTTGTTGCTTTGGTGGGTGGGTGTTCCATTGAGAGTTGAGGTCCTATACCGGGGACCTGAGTGACACCTAGGCTAGAGTGGTTCATGTTCTTTCCCATTCCATTTCGGTCTGGTGCGGGAATATGAAACACGGTTCAGATATGGGTTTCTTCTTGAGAACTCTGTGCTACAGATTTCCTGTAGTGCTAGGGCTATCTGGGAAGCCTGCTAAGTCTGGATGACCTTTACTATTGACCTTCAGAAACTGAGGTGAATTAGAGGAGGATCTTTTATGGTTATTGTAAACACTGTACCTCCGGGTTAGAAGTGTTTACACTTCTCATAACTGATCCAAGTCTGAGGATCCTTGTTTTAGAACATCACCTGTGAGGGGGTTGGGCTGTTTACAGGTTTGCAGGTACCCTTGGCCTCAACATACCCTGGTACATTGATAAGAGTACTCCATTTTGGAACAGTTCTTGTGATTTTAACCCTGGACATGTGACTCTTTATTTGAGTCCCCCACCTTGGTTACTGGACTTATGAACCTCCATCTGGATTTCTTGAACATACATGGACCTATATCAAGGCAGTAATCAGATCCAGCTTGATCACAAACCCTTGCATATCATTTGCATACATCATCATTGCATCATTTTAACATGTGTTTATTTGTTTTTCAGGGTATCCATCCTATATTTTGGCTTGGTTTTGACCCCTTCATCAGCATAGACCTATCTTCATCAGTACTTGCTTCAGCTATCAGCTACCTGCTTCAGTCACCTGCATCACCAGTCTCAGCCTGTCAGTGGCCCATCTTCAGTGTTATTCTCAGCATCTGTCTCAGCTCTTCTTCAGCAACATGGCACCCAAGAAGAGTAACATCTCCTATCATTTCTTTGAGCCTGAGTTGGCTAGCATCAGGAAGATTCAGACCCTGATTACTCCAGACCATATACCACTATTCAGAGAACATTATGGAGGAATCCTTGATGTGGTTATGGATTTGGACCCTTCACAGAGGAGCTTGATTCATACTTGCCTGCAGTTCTATGATCCCCCTCTGAGGTGCTTCACCTTCCAGAATTTTCAGTTGGGACCCTTGTTGGAAGAGTATTCATCACTGATTGGTGTACCTATCAGGGCTGGAGTCCCTTTCAACCCTGAGATGGCTTTCCCTAGTAATGAAGAGGTGGCAAAGGCATTGTATCTAGAACCAGCTCTGATTGGGCAGAACATGACAGCCAAGGCTGGAGTCTCTGGTCTTCACTTGGATTTCTTGACCTCTCAGGCTATTCTGAAGGCCTCCATGGGAGAGTGGAAGGAAGTCTGTGCACTATTAGCCCTTGGCATATATGGGGTTATATTATTTGCAGATGAGCCTAAGTTTATTAGCAAGAATGCAATCCATCTTTTCATCCTGAGGAACCCAGTGCCCACCTTACTGGGAGATCTCTACTACTCTGTTCACCAAAGGAATGAAAAGCAAAGGGGAAGATTAGTGAGATGCTGTGCTCCTTTGTTCCATACTTGGCTGCTCAAACATTTGCCAAAGACTGATGTATTCTTGAACCCTCACCAGCAGAAAAATTGGGCTAGGAGGCTTGTTGCTCTAACCTCAGATGACATCAGGTGGTGTACTCAGAGCACTAAGGGCAGAGACATCATTACTAGTTATGGGCAATTTCCCAATGTACCTCTGATAGGAGTGAAGGGTTGCATCAACTACAACCCTCTGCTATTCAAAAGACAACTGGGTTATGCATTAGTCCACCCTCCTAGAGTACAAGATCTAGCTGAGACCCTTTATTGTGAAATCAAGCCTAATCTGGCTATTGTCAGGCAAGCATCCTGGGCTTGGGACAATGTCCATACTAAAGGGGTAACCATTCTTGGGAGATGCAACAATGTGGCCTCAGCTCAGTACTATGAGTGGTCTCATGCCAGGGCTCAAATTTCTGGGATGCCCTTCACCCTTGAAGATGTGCCTGGACCCTCCACAGCACCACCTCCAGCAACTGTCAGCTTAGAGGAGTTTGAGAAATTGAAGGAGAGAAATGAGAATCTGACTCAGGCTCTACAGAAGACCCTCTGGGAGAGGAGTGATGGTCGGCTGGACATTGAAAGGTTAGAAAAGCTAAAGGTGGAGCATCTAGCCAGGATTGAAAAGTCAGAGGACTATATCAAGAAGTCAAGGGCTGGAGAGCAGATCTTGAAAAATGCCTGCAAAGAGGCCCAATTCCAGAGAGCTAGGACTGATTTGTATCTGAAGGAGAGTCAGGCTAGGTGGGTCAGGATCACCGAAGCCCGTACTCATGAGGATAAGAGGACTCAGGACAAGATTGAGCAGCTGGAGGCTAGTGCAAAGGAGCAGCAGGAGGCCCTGCTAGCAGCCCAGAGAGAGATCTCAGAGTTGAAGATTAAAGCTGGTGTGAAGAGGTCAAAGGACCAGAGTCGACACAAGAAGCTAACTGCAGCTGTTACCACCAGGAATCTTCTCATCAGGAATCTCACAGAGCGTCCAGCTGATCCTGTGACTGAAGCACTTCTCAAAGAAGTTCAGGAGGATGAATTTGGTCTTGGTGTCTGACTTTTGCTTGTTGTTGCTTTCATTTCATGTACTTTTCTTTATGTTGTATTTTTGACCCCTCAGAGGGCATGTATTGTAAAAAACAAACTATGTATCATTTACTTTTTGTAATATATGTGTTGGCTTGTTTTATCTGAATTCTTCAAGCAACATCACAAGCATCTTCCTCAAGGGTCTGGAAAGGTCAAAACCAAGTTCCAAGCCGGATACCTTGGAAACAAATAAGCATACTGCATTGCATACTAACCTTTGTTTGTTTTGTAGGTTTGTTTTGTTTTTTGTTACTAACTCTGTTGTGACTTCAGGAACTATTGCTCGACGTCGGGTGTTTCCACTCAACCGTCCACACAGATATCCAACCCGCAACAACCTTCCGGGTATACAAATGGACCAAGTACAGCAGGACCTTACAGAGGTCAGGACTCAAATGGCCAATGAGAGATTGGAAATGAGGAATCAGATGACACAATTTATGGAGGTGATGAATAATATGGCTCAAAGCCAAGAGAGATTAAGAGCACTGGTAGAGAGGCAGAATCAGGAAGACCCCCATCTAGGGACTGTTGGGACAAGCAATAATGAGAGAGTTCAACCTCATGTTAATCCTCCAGTCTATGGACCCCACCTTCATACAGAGATCAACATCTCTGCTAATGTGCAAGGGACTGCCACTGCAGGCAGAGTATTACAAGAAGACCCCCAGGAAGATCAATTTACAGTGATGGGAGCTGGGGAGGAAGCCTATGACAGAAGGCTAGATGAGATTGCTAAGAAACTAAGATCCCTGGAATCCCAGAATTATTTGGGCTTTGATGTTATGGACATGGGCCTAGTGGACGGGGTCAGGATTCCCCACAAATTTAAACCACCGTGCTTTGAGAAGTACAACGGAACTTCCTGTCCCCGGACCCACTTGCAATCCTTTTTGGGGAGGCTGAAGGCATATACCATGGACGAAAAGCTATGGATGTTTTATTTTGAGGATAGCTTAACAGGAGCTTCAAGGGAATGGTACTCTCACCTGACCAGAGCAACCATCAGGTGCTGGAAGGACTTGGCTGAGGCCTTTATCAGACAATATCAGTACAACTTGGATATGGCTCCCAACAGGACCCTCCTGATGGGGATGTCTCAATCATCCAGGGAAAGCTTCCGGGAGTACGCTCAGAGGTGGCGACAGCTTGCTGCTGCTGTCCAACCACCCATGTCAGAAAGGGAGATGGCTGATATGTTTATGAACACCCTCCAAGTGACATACATTGATAGGCTAACTGCCTTTTCTTCTACCAGCTTTGCAGATGTCGTTATAGCCGGGGAAAGAATTGAGAGCCTATTAAAGATGGGCAAAATTTCTGACAACGGTGCTAGCTCGTCCAGCAACCCAAGAAAGCCTTTTGTAGGCCCAAGAAGAACTGGTGAAACTAATGCTATCCATACCAGCAGGGGCAGACCCCAATATGTTCATAGGTCTGTGGCAGCAGTCACCATTCCCGCTCCAATTCATCCACAACCAGCTTATCAACCACAGCAACAAAATTACCAGCAACAAACTCAGTATCCACCTCAGAGAAATTATAACAACAATAACACCAACAACAGCAATCAGCAAAGACCATTTCAACAGAGACCTTCTCAGGCCAATAGGGTGATCGATCCGATCCCTATGCCCTATGCCACACTATTGCCACAACTCCTAAAACTCAACCTGGTTGAGCTAAGGACATTGGCACCTCCGGATCCTACTAGTCTGCCCAGAAATTATGACGCCAGCGCCAGATGTTCTTTTCACTCGAATGCACCTGGCCACAGCACAGAGAAGTGCAGAGCTTTGCACATGAAAGTACAGGACTTGGTAGATTCTAAAGCTCTAAACTTTGCACCACCACCAAATGTTAACAAGAACCCTATGCCACACCACGGAGGACCCAGAATCAATGCTATTGAAGAAGACAAGCCGTCTTACTTGATAACCAGTGTGGGTCAGATTCGGACACCCTTGGTAGAGATTAAAGCTCAACTCCTTGAATGTCAAATGTTCCCGGGATGTGAGCTAGGATGTGCTTATTGCAACATTTCAGTGAATGGGTGTGATAACTTGAGAGAAGGCATAGATGGTCTCATCCGGAGTGGCCTGCTTCAAATCACAACATCAATACCTACCAATCCAGCAATCTCCCTAACAACAGTTCCAGAATCTTCTACAACTGCAACAACCATTGTTCCAAACAACTCTTCAATCTCATCAACAAATGTTTCATCTGTTACTTCAACGGACCAGATATCAACAAACATCCCTTCTACAACTTCAGCACCCCTTCATTCAGAGTCTCCTACAACAACAACACCCATCCAGTCAACAATGTCTCCTACAACATCAACGGAAAACAATGAAAGCGTCTCAACAGTTACAATTTATTATGATCCTGCCAATGATTCTGCCTACAACTCACAAAATGCCACTCCTATCAGAGCACCTGTCACAATATACTATGATCCACAGACTATCATTGTCCCTTCTGCAGCTGCCATCAGTCCAGTCACTATCACAGTGCCTGGGCCAGTACCTTATGAAAGCAGTAATGCCATCCCTTGGCATTACGACTCCGACCTATACTGCGAAGGACAGAAAATCACTCTCGAATCATCAACTTCTTCACCACAAATAGACAATGTGGGGGGAGGCGGAGGCTTCACTCGAAGCGGACGTCTCTTTGCCCCGCAAATTCAAAGACCCGCTGCTGAAGCAGAAGCTGCTGCCAAGGCAAAAGGGAAGAGCATGGTGCAAGAAGAGCAAATTGTTAAAGAAGCTTTGAAAACACCTTTTGATCAAGAAGTTGATGAATTCATGAGAATCATCAAGAAAAGTGATTACAAGATAGTGGACCAGCTTCACCAGACGCCTTCCAAGATCTCCATTCTATCATTGCTTATGTGCTCCGAGGCTCATCGGAACGCACTACTAAAAGTCTTGCACGCAGCTTATGTGCCAGAAGAGATCACGGTCAATCAGTTGGAAGCTGTGGTTGGAAATGTTAATGCTAGTAATGGGCTAGGATTTACCAACACTGATTTGACTACGGAAGGCCGCAATCACAACAAGGCTTTGCACATTACCATGGAGTGTAAGGGTGCAGTTCTTTCACACGTGCTGGTAGACACAGGGTCATCCCTCAATGTCTTACCTAAAAAAGCCCTTGTGAAGCTGGAGTATGAAGGATTGGCATTACGCCCCAGTAACTTAGTAGTGAGAGCCTTTGACGGCTCTAAGAGATCAGTTCTGGGAGAAATTGAGTTGCCTGTAACGATTGGCCCACAAACTTTCAAAACGACCTTCTACGTGATGGACATTCAGCCGGCCTATAGCTGTTTGTTGGGTAGACCATGGATTCATGCCGCTGGCGTAGTTACGTCTACCCTTCACCAGAAGTTAAAATTCGAGTGGGAGGGCCAAGTCGTTACTATTTGTGGAGAGGAAGATATTTTTGTTAGCCATCTGGCTACATACAAATACATTGAGATGGATGGGGAGATCCACGAAACGATGAGTCAAGGGTTTGAGGCCCTAAATATTAATGAAACATCTGTTGTACTTGGGACTTCCATGACATCCTACCAGCAAGTCAGGAAGGTTGTTGAGGAAGGGAATGCTCAAGGCTGGGGCAAACTGTTGCCTGTGGAGAAGAAAGAGGATAGATTTGGGTTGGGTTACAAACCAACTCAACAAGATCAAGCAGAGGCTGCTGAGAAGCCCAACTTTGTTAGTGGGGGGATGCTCACCCCTGATGCTGTCAACAACTTGGAAGATGAGTCGGAAGATGAGCGCAACCTGGAGAGCTGGATACGTCCAAGGATCCCGGGGAGCCGTATCTCAAACTGGTCTTCCCAGGAAATTATAAGGGTTACTCCTGCAGAGTAATTATTATTTCCTGTATATTTTAAGCATGCATCAAGTCTTGCATCTTGCCCAAGATGACAAGACTCATTTTGTAATCGGGCCATCTGTAATTTTTGTGCAACAAGATTAATCAATGAAATATCAGACATCTTTTGCAAATGAGTCTTTTTCTTTTCCGCTCACTGTTTTTCCATTTTTCTTTTTGTACAAAAAATAAATGGCAATGTTTTCAAAATGACAAATTTATTTCACTTTTCTAAAACAAGATTAAAATCAATCACTAAAATGAACAAACTGAACCCTTGCAGAGAGTGCCTTCCAGACCGCACTGACAACAGCACGGCTATGGCTTCGTATGACTTTGACAATCCAATCAATCAAGCTGATGAAGGGGTTGAAGAAGATTATGAGCTTCCCGAAGAGCTAGCCAGGTTGTTAAGACAAGAGGAGAAGGTTATCACTCCTCATCAGGAGGAGGTAGAAACGATTAATCTTGGTTCAGATGAAGAGGTGAAAGAAGTTAAAATCGGGGCCTGCTTACAAGACTCGGTGAAGAAGCAACTGATTGACCTGCTTCAGGAATATGTGGATGTGTTTGCTTGGTCTTATCAAGATATGCCAGGGTTGGACACCAACATTGTTATGCACAAGCTGCCTTTGAGGGAAGAATGCCCACCGGTCAAACAGAAACTGCGCCGTACTCGCCCAGACATGGCAATGAAGATCAAAGAAGAGGTACAAAAGCAGTGGGACGCCGGATTCCTTGCTGTAACTAGCTATCCGCCGTGGGTTGCTAACATTGTGCCTGTTCCAAAGAAAGATGGCAAGGTAAGGATGTGTGTTGACTACCGGGATCTGAACAGAGCCAGCCCGAAAGATGATTTCCCATTACCTCACATTGATGTATTGGTTGATAATACGGCTCAGTTCTCGGTGTTCTCCTTCATGGACGGATTTTCAGGATACAATCAGATCAAAATGTCACCTGAAGACATGGAGAAGACAACCTTCATCACACCCTGGGGCACGTTCTGTTACAAGGTGATGCCATTCGGATTGAAGAATGCTGGTGCAACATATCAACGGGCTATGGTAACATTATTCCACGATATGATCCATAAAGAAATCGAGTGTTATGTGGATGACATGATTGCCAAGTCCCTCACAGAAGAAGATCACCTGGTAAATCTGCTGAAGCTATTCAAGCGTCTGAGGAAGTACCAACTGAAGCTGAACCCCAACAAGTGCACATTCGGGGTGCGATCTGGTAAGCTGCTGGGTTTTATCGTAAGCGAGAAAGGGATTGAAGTGGACCCTGATAAAGTCAAAGCCATTCAAGAAATGCCTGCACCGAAGTCTGAAAAAGAAGTTCGAGGGTTTCTAGGTAGATTGAACTACATCTCAAGGTTCATATCTCACCTTACGGCAACCTGTGAACCCTTGTTTAAGCTGTTAAGAAAAGAACAAACGGTCAGGTGGAATGAAGACTGCCAGAGGGCTTTTGACAAGATCAAAGAATACCTGCAAGAACCACCAATCTTTATGCCTCCAGTTGAAGGAAGACCTTTGATAATGTACTTGACAGTATTAGAAGAGTCAATGGGGTGTGTGTTGGGCCAGCATGACGAGTCTGGTCGAAAAGAGTATACAATATACTACCTGAGAAAAAAGTTTACCGACTGTGAACAACGTTATTCACTGCTCGAGAAAACTTGTTGTGCTTTAGCGTGGGCTGCTCGCCGACTAAGGCAGTATATGTTGACCCACACCACTTTATTGATATCAAAGATGGACCCAGTTAAGTACATTTTCGAGAAGCCAGCTCTTACCGGACGGGTTGCAAGATGGCAAATGATTCTCATAGAATATGACATTCAGTACACATCTCAGAAAGCCATCAAAGGCAGTGTATTGTCTGAATATCTTGCTGAGCAACCTATTGATGACTACCAGCCTATGAGATTTGACTTCCCTGATGAAGACATCATGTTCATAAAAGCAAAAGATCATGAAGAGCCTGTTCACACTGAAGGGCCTGACCCGGAAGAAGAATGGACTATGATGTTTGATGGGGCTGTTAATATGAATGGTCGTGGTGTTGGTGCAGTACTCATTACGCCTAAGGGAGTTCACATGCCTTTCTCGGCAAAACTCACCTTTAACTGCACCAACAACGAAGCTGAATACGATGCTTGCATTATGGGTCTTGAGGAAGCCATTGACCTCAGGATCAAGACATTGACTGTATTCGGAGATTCAGCTCTGGTAGTTAATCAAACCAACGGCAAATGGTACACTCACCAGGATCATCTGATACCTTACAGGGATTATACAAGAAGGTTATTGACTTTATTCACAAAGGTCAAGCTTGAGTATATCCCTCGGGACGAGAATCAGTTTGCAGATGCTCTGGCTACCATTTCATCTATGATCAAAGTTCAAGCAGCCAACTTTGTACCGCAGATTTCAGTGTCCAGACTTGACAGACCAGCATATGTATTTGCAGCAGATGTTGTCAAAGACGACAAGCCTTGGTTCCATGACATTAAGTGCTTCTTGGAAGATCAAACATACCCGCCTGGGGCATCTTCCAGTGATAAGAAGACATTGAGAAGGCTTGCTGGTAGTTTCTTTCTGAACACTGATGGTTCTTTGTACAAGAGAAACTTTGATATGGTACTCCTCAGATGCGTTGATAAAATAGAAGCAGACTTGTTGATGCACGAGGTGCACGAAGGATCTTTTGGTACCCATGCAGGAGGGCATGTCATGGCCAAGAAATTGCTAAGATCAGGTTATTACTGGATCACAATGGATGCGGACTGTTGTGCCTACGCCAGAAGGTGCCATAAATGCCAGATTTATGCGGATAAGGTGCATGTGCCTCCCAATCCTCTGAACGTAATGTCTTCACCCTGGCCCTTTGCTATGTGGGGCATTGATATGATTGGCAAGATTGAGCCGACTGCTTCGAACGGACACAGATTCATCCTAGTTGCCATTGACTACTTCACCAAGTGGGTCGAAGCAGCTTCCTATGCCAATGTCACAAGACAAGTGGTAGCCAGATTTCTGAAGAGGGATATCATCTGTCGATACGGAGTTCCCGAGCGAATCATTACTGACAATGGTTCCAACTTAAACAACAAAATGATGGCTGAGCTATGCCGGGACTTCAAGATCCAACACCACAATTCTTCTCCCTACAGGCCAAAGATGAATGGCGCTGTTGAGGCAGCTAATAAGAATATCAAGAAGATTGTGCAGAAGATGGTAGTCACCTACAAAGATTGGCATGAGATGCTACCATTTGCCTTGCATGGGTACCGCACGTCAATCAGAACATCCACTGGGGCAACACCGTATCAGCTTGTGTATGGTATGGAAGCAGTCCTACCTGTTGAAGTTGAACTACCCTCCCTACGGGTACTGATGGATGTTAAGCTGAACGAAGCAGAGTGGGTCCGATCCCGATACGAACAACTGAGTCTGATTGAAGAGAAAAGATTGGCTGCAATCTGTCATGGGCAGTTGTATCAGAAAAGAATGAAAAGAGCCTTCGATCAGAAAGTCAGGCACCGAGAGTACCAAGTAGGGGATCTTGTGCTGAAGAGAATCCTCCCTCCTCATACAGACCACAGGGGCAAGTGGACTCCAAATTATGAAGGACCATTTGTAGTAAAGAAAGTTTTCTCTGGTGGAGCACTGATGCTCAGCACCATGGATGGTGAAGATTTCCCGTCCCCTATGAATTCAGATGCAGTTAAAAAATACTTCGCATAAAAATGATCCGCTGGACATAAAAACAGAATGTGAGTCCAGGCAAAAACAGGGCATCCCGGCAAGTCAAAAACAGAATAAAGGACTTGGGCAAAAATAAGGGAAATAAACAAAAAAAATTGTACACCCGCTGAGTTGAAAAGCCGCATTGGACAACTCAGGCAAAAATGGGTATCCCGATGGATTGAAAACCCGAAAGGGCGATCCATGTAAAATAAGGGAATAAGCGAACAACTGCATTCTGAATTCGTCTGTATCACTTACAACCGGTTAAGATTCAAAAGGACCAAGCTTCTGTCAGAATCAGCCTTCTTCAGAAAGCAAGACGAGAAGAACGTCAAAAGTCATACGAGTCATAGCAAGAGGGGAAGCTCCTTGAAGCGTCATCAACATTGCCAGCATTTTGTTTCTCAATTTGTAACAATCTCCTCATTTCAGGAGATATGTTTCTTTGGCTGTATCTTGCCAATTCAGGGCATATGAATTAATAAAAACAGATTTTCAGTCAAGTTTCACCTCGTACACTTCATTTTATTTGCAAAGAATGTCTGATATCTTTAAAATACTGATTGCATGAATACAGATGCTTATCCTCAAAAAAATAAAAACTACGTGCTTGCGGGAAATATACTTACTCTCGGGAGTGTCTCACCCCTATGACGGAATCCGGTAAAGGATGCCTCGGGATTACTTGTACGTTTCTCTGTCTTTGCAGGATTGCAGGTATTCAAAAGCGCAACATGGGGCATGAAAGCTTCATCCCAGCAAGCTGGCAAATCAACACTCACTCAATCTTAGCACCCAAGTGCTTGCTCCCCAGCTGAGTTGCCACTTGCTGCTTCTCCCAGCCGAGTTGCCAATAATTCTTCCTCAGCTAAGCACAAAGGCCAGGGAACCGCTTCCCCACAGAGTCTCAGCCTCTCTCAAGAAGAGCAACACACTAAGGAATCACAACAGAGTGACGAAAGCTTCTACAAACCCCAACTGGGTCCCTCATTTACAGGAATAGGTCTATCATCGACCCATTTCCCCAAGCAGAATCATTTCATCAGATCTACCAACGATCTCATCCCCAGCTGGGATGTTCACTTCAACAGATCGACCAGAGATCTTCACAGTAACGGGATCCGAATCCCGGATCTGTTTTCCTTTGCATAATCATAGCATTCGCATCATATTCACCAAACAAAGCGTAGCATTCCGTCTTAATACGGAGCATTACGGCAAAAATCAAACATGTTGCATAATCATAAGTCATGGTCTGAATCAAACACTTGTGAATATTAGCAATCCATCAACAATATACGGAATACCCCCCAGATTCCCCAGCAAAAGCAGTTGCCTCACATTCACAAACATCAGTATATACTCCTTGTGGCACCCGTCCGTGTCATATCCCCAGCATAAAACCAAAAACATCCCATTTGCACTCACAGATATATATACATAACTTCCTTGACATCCGTCCATGTCATTTTCCCAGCACAGCAATGTAAACACTTTGTATACCAGATATTTGTTTATACTATACTTTTCTCCTTTTGACACTCGTCCGTGTCACTCTCCCAGCAAGTTGAACACTCATCTATACACCACTCATACTTATTATACAGATACTCGTCCGTATCTTGTATACACCATTTATATCCCCGCAGATTCGACACTCGTCCGTGTTCTTTGTTAACCAGTTGGTACTCGTCCGTACCATCATCTCAGAACATGCGTCAAGCGTTTGTTTCTACTTGATACTTGTCCGTATCATAGTCTTAAGGATGCTCGTCCGCATCTTTAATCCATACACTCATGTCTTCTTGAATATGGATACTCGTCTGTGTCTGCTATTCCCTAGAAGAGTCCCTTCAGATTCAACACTCGTCCGTGTTCCTTGTTAACCAGTTGATACTCGTCCGTATCATCATCTCTGAACACATGTCGGTATTTGTTTCTACCTGATACTCGTCCGTATCGTAGTCTTAAGGATGCTCGTCCGCATCTTTAATCTATACACAAACATCTAAACACTTATACCTTTTATTTCTTGGATGTAAACACTCGTCCGTGTTTACTATTCCCCAGTAAAACAAATTTCTTTTTATCTGACATTCGTCATGATAAACCCTGAGAGCAGCCGTACCCTGCTAGGTGGTCGTCCTCCACCTCTTGATGATCGTCCTTCATCATGCTCGTCCGATGGCCGTCCCCATCGTTGACCTTTTTATCCGGCATTCATCCTATGTCGTGATATATTTAGCAGCCGTCCCCTGCTAGGTGATCGTCCTTCACCTTTTGATGATCGTCCTTCATCATTTTATCCAATGGCCGTCCCCATTGTTGATTTTTGGTTATCTGACATTCGTCCTATGTCATGATAAACCTTGAGAGCAGCCGTCCCCTGCTAGGTGGCCTTCCTCCACCTCTTGATGATCGTCCTTCATCATGCTCGTCCGATGGCCGTCCCCATCGTTGACCTTTTATCCGGCATTCGTCCTATGTCGCGATATTTTCGGCAGCCGTACCCTGCCAGGTGGTCGTCCTCCACCTTAGATGACCGTCCCTCATCTTAACCCTTATAGAGCAGCCGTCCCCTGCTAGGTGATCGTCCTTCACCTTTGATGACCGTACCTCATCATCTGTTTATTTCATTTATTCTTTAACCCGATGGCCGTCCCCGTCGTGGTCCCTTTTCTTTTTAGCCCGATGGCCGTCCCCATCGTTGGTTACTTTGCTTTATGAACTTGATGGCCGTCCCCATCATTTTTCATTAATCCCCAGAGAATCTTACAGCTTTTCTTGATGGTCGTCCCCATCATAACCCCTTTTATCCCCAGCATGTCGGCCGTCCCCGTCATTGCTTTATTTCCCGCACTTTTCCCAGCATGTCGGCCGTCCCCGTCATTGCTCTTTACCCAGCAGTCGTCCTCTGCTCGACGGTCGTCCTCCGTCGCCCATACTTTACAATATACCTTACTTTCTTTTACAATCTATATCCCCTTTCTTCTTCATTCTGTGAGTGCAAATTTTGGACTGTCTTTGGTATTCAACCACAAGTTATCTTGTTGGCCTGATAAGCTGTCGCTTACATCCTGCACAGCTAACTCATGTTTGAATAGGGGCAGCTGTAAACACCCCAAATTTGCCCTCACCCATTCACACCATGGTTTGTGATCATTTCATATGCATAAACTCAAACATAGCATCTCATATTACATTTTTGATTCACTGCATAGATTCTAAGTCATCTGCATCTAGGGTTTGTGATCTGAGCAATCCAAGAGCTTCTTGAGCCACTCCAAAGGCCATAAATCACTTCAAAGGGGTCCATGTGTGTTCAAGTATCATATTACATCCTCTCAAAGTCAAGAATGTCAAAGGATCACAAGAACTGGGATTGGTATGGAAGCGGAGCCAGGCTTGACTGCACAGTTGACCTAAAATTAGGGTTTTGGTTTCAAAGGCCATAACTCCAAATTTTTTGGTCATTCTTGTTTCTATTGGTCTCTATATGGTATAGGGAGTATGCATATCAATTTTCATGAATAAATTCCATGGGGAAGTCATCTGATCAAGAGTTGACTTTTCAAGCAAGTCAGTGAAAAATCAGGGCATCTGAGGCCCCCAATGACCCAACCAAAGGGTGTTCTTCATCTTTTTGATTGCATATGATATTTATTTGATCATGGAAGATGTTGGAAGTTCACAAAATTGAAGAATTTCAAGTCTTTTGCAAAGTTGACTTTTTGGGCAAGTTTGACTTTTAATGAAATTGTCATTTTAGGCAACTTTTTCAAACCTTACTTTTTGATTCAAAAAAGCTTCAAATGGAAAAACTTTGGTCATGAAAGTTGTAGAATGGATCATTCCCTTTTCAAAAAGTACAAGAACATGACCTAATTCATTTTGGATCAAAAGTTATGGCCTTGCAAAGTTGAGCAAAATCATTAAAAATTCACTTTTGCACCAAATGGAAAACTTGCAATTTCTCATGGAAAGCCTTTATGTGACTTCAACATGACCTCTAATCATCATACCAATGCTACACATGACATAAAATCAGAATTGGCCCAAGGAATTTCTCATTTGTGTGACTTGATTTTCAAGAATTCATAAGCCATTTTCACAAAGATGCAAAGAGGAATTTTTGGCAAAATCATTCTCCCATGAATTGTGTGATCACTAGCTGGTTCTAACACATTTCCATGACCAAATGAAGCATCATACACCAAAATTCAGCAAAGATTATCTCATGTACATAACCAAAAAACCATGAAATAACACAAGTGGGCAAGTTGCAAAATCTCTCACAACTCATGATCCAAATGCTGCAGACTTTCACAAGCAATCCAAGGGTCATCCTTGACTCAAGCTGAAGCAAGACAAGCCCTTAGACTGCTGCTGCCATAGCCCATGCTGCAAGTACAAATCAACTTGACTTTTTGGCCAAAACCCCCATACTCTTGGAACAGTGATCAGCCACTTCTACTGACCTGCTCCACAGGCTACTCACACATCATGGGAGTGTTATAGCAACTCATTGGCCATTGAAACAACACACAACACATCCCTCACAAAAATCTGTCAAAAACTCCTCTTCTTCGAATCTCTCTCTACAGCCATCAAACACTCATTTTCTCTTCACCATTGCATCACACACCTTCCATAGAACCAGAATCCACCATTGAAACAGCTTGAAACCTCATAAATCCTGACTGTGAAACCTGCCATATCAGAACTCAAGCTCTCAAATTAGCCACCAACAAAGGATTGTGAGCATTCCATTGGCTTCAGGGGGTTCAGAGGAGACATTCTGCATCAAAGCAAGGTCTGGAGAGCTCATATCCATAGTTCATCACTTCAGGTAGCTTCGAATCTCCAACTTTTCAGAGCTTGTATTTTATGTTACAAATTGATAGTGCATGTCTTGCTGATCATGATGGTACCTTTAGAATAAAAAATAGTGAAGAAATGAGTATTTTGTTGCTCTCTGAAATTTCACCCGTGAATCTTGTTGGCTTCGATTCTCTCTGTTTTTGAATGATAAATGTTGTTTGAAGGGTGATTTGAATGGGGTTTAGGTAGAGGATCATTTCCCTAGCTTCAATTTGGTGAATGGTGGCCTGTGGCATGTTCTAGGGTTTTCAACCCGCCGGAGAAGACGACCGGAACCACTGTTTCGGCCGTCTGAGATTAGTGTGCCCTAATTAGGGTTTAGCTGAGTCATTAGTGTGTTTTGAATCTGGACCCTAGGATGTTGTTTCCCGCGTGTGGACCAAAGGCTCAGATCATGTCATTAATTCATAATTTCCACTTAACTTAATTAATTAGGTTTAATTAGTTAATTAACCAAATTTGAATTGTGACCATTGGATTACGCGCCAAGTCAACAGGCCCTTTCCCAGAATCAATCCTGGCCTCCCATTGTGTTTACTTTTCATTTTCTTTAATTTTAATTCATTTGTTTTATATTTCTTTTGTCCATTTATTTTAAAATAGCAAAAATTATTCAAAAATTCTGAAATTTTTTATACACACTTTTATTAATTTTCAGAAACCAAAAACATTTTTATTTTTATTTTTTGCATTAAAAAATATTTTTAAATCATTTAAAAGTTTATTTTTAATTAATTAATGAGAATTAATTAATTAAAAATACTTTTAGGTATTTAAAAATCACCAAAAAATTCATGAAACCTTTAAAAACATTTAGAAACATTGTCCAACCTTCAAACCAAATTTCTTTTTTGATCTTGATGCATTTTGATAATTTTCCATGGAATTAATTCATTTTCAAAGCATTATTTTGATCCAAACTTCAAAAAATCATTTCTGCCTAACCATTGAGAGTTGGACTTTGATTCTTTTTGCATTGTGTTTTGCATATCATGTAGTTTGTGGGATTAAATTGGCATGATTTGATCTTTCATTTTCCATTTGTTTGACATTTTTCTTGTTAAGGTACCCTAAAACCCTAGAAATCTTAGGAAATTCATAACCCTAATTAGGTTAAGAGTTAGAACCCCTCCTTTGGGCAGTGAGTTTATAGGGTTAAGGTTCCCTTGAATGCATTTTCAATTTTTTATCTTGATGTTTGCTTCTGATTTTGGTTTTTGTTTGAGGCATTGATCATAAACCCTAATTTGAGCTTCCATATGCATCCATCTTGCATTTGCTTGCATACCTTGACTTGCCATAGCATTTTGTGCTTTCATTTGATTCATTTGACATCTTAAGACATATTGTAAGCATGCTTGATCATCACATCTTGCATTTGCCATGTTGTATGCCATTTGCACTTCATAACTTTTCATCTATGATCATGGTTCTTAACTTGCTTCATTTGCATCCATAAGTTTGTATGATCATCCCCATGCTTTGTTTCATGTTTGCATCATCTCATAGCATCATTAACACCATGTATGTGCTTCTGGTTTTGATTTGCATCATGCCATTTCATCTCATCTTGCATTGTATTGCATTCCTTTCATTAACTTTTCAGGTGGTAAGTAATTTTGAGAAGTGAATTTGCCTTCACTTCTCACAACTTCTCTTCATCTCTCTTATACATCCTTGCTGCATTTTGTTATGTGTTTGAGATTGAGCTTGCTCATTCTTCTTCTTCTTACTTTCTTTCCTCAAGTGACTTGACTTCTTGAATAAAGCAAGTTACTTTGCTTTCTCTTTGCTCCATTCATCTGCTTCCTGGTGGTTCCTCTGAAGACTTCTTTCTTAAACCTCACAAACCTTAGGAACAACCAAGCATGACAATGATTAGGGTTTTGATTAGTCCCCCCACTTAGTTTTTTACCTTTGTGTCTCTTTGAGTCTTCTCTTCTCATCTCATAATCAGGGACTAAACCCTAAAGGCTTTAAGGCTTTGTGATTAAGCTTATGCCTGCATCCTTCTATTAGGATGGAGTGTATAACTTTAATCCTAAGTGTTAAACCCTTAATGTGTTTAAATCCTTTAATCAATTCACATAATAATCATCAAGACATCAAGCTTGTAACTTGGGCCTTGCATTAGGGTTCTAATTCTTCCTTAATTGGTTAAGAAGGACTAACCCTAGTGTTAATGGACAAGTCCTTCTCAAGTTGTCTTACAAACCCTAAAAATCACTTCATCATCTTATCATTAACTAAAATCCACTTAATAAAGGCTTTGTTTTGTCATGAGTTTAATCCCTAATCATGGATTAAGCTGAGGAGCTTTCCTCAGCTTAAACATTCTCATCTATTATCCTTCTATTAGGATGGTGTAATGAGTCTGTTTAATCCCTGATTATGGCTTAATCTCATTACTCAACACTAAACAAAAACACCAAAAACATCTAAATAATCACAAGTAGTTTAATGATCTTAATCCTGCATCAAAGGTGATTAAGTGTGAGAAGCTGACTTCACACTTAAGGTATTCTCATTACCCCTAATCAGAGGGAAGATGTGATGAGTTTACTAACCCATTGGTTTAGGCTTAAGCTCATTAATTTATGACACATTTCCAAAAGCAATAAAAGATTGAAAACACAAAAACAAACAATAATCGTCTCCTCCGGGATTCTTTTCTCATCTCATTCACTCACAAACGAGAACTTGCTTCTTCCGTCTAATGCAAGACAGTTTGCACCTGAGCCAGACAGGTCATACACTTGAGCATAGACAAGTAAGCAGTTCACAAGTCAATTCATCTTTCAGGCTCTTTGGGTCGAACTACGGTGTTCTGACTTCCTCATTGCACGAGAGGATACGTAGGCATAACTTAACAGTTATCGCACAAAAGTCTCTGTATATTCCCCCTCTTTCCAGCATTATTTTCTTAGCCTCATGATCTTGAGCATTTCATTCTTGCCCTTACACTGACACTGTATATATCACACTTTGCACTCCTTTTACACTGACACCTGTACATCTTTTCCAGCTCTTTTATACACAAATTGCACTGACACTACCCCTTTTAAACACAAATCTTTTAAGCGTGGATCCCGTCGAGTACGACGGACAATCTGGGTGTTAATACCTTCCCAGGTTGTAACCAACCCCCTTTCTTAGTATCTCTGGTTCGCAACCGTCTTATCCATATCCTTCTAGGTCTATGCAGCATTGCCTTTCCTCCGGGATAAAAATGCCTAGTTGGCGACTCTTTTCATTCCATGTGAGTTCACTCCTGTGTGTTCTCACATTCTCCCTCTCGCCGACCGTTCGCGTCTGTACCTTTATCTGGGCCATTTCCCATTTATCGGGAGCGACAACATGGACTTCCATCATAACCTTCCCTCATAAAATATATAAATGATATTATAAGTTTCGTATCAATTCGAAAAGTCCCCAATTTAATTTGATTTTTTACCGAAACTAGTACTAACTAGTGTATAATATACTACGATTTCTGACCAAAAGTTGCATTTTGAAAAGTTTCATAGAATCTTATTTTCAGATGATTTTTTGCATGGACAACCATCATAACTTCCCTCGTAAAAAATATAAATGATATTAGAAGTTTCGTATCATTTCGAACAGTCCCCGATTTAATTTGATTTATGACCGAGACTAGTAAAAACTAGTGTATAATATATTAAGATTTTTTGACCGAAACTTGCATCTCGAAAATTTTCATAGAATCTAGTTTTCATATGATTTCTTGCATGGAATTCCATCATAACCTTCCCTCATAAAATATATAAATGATCTGAAAAGTATCGTATCATTTCAAATAGTCCCCAATTAAATTTTATTTTTTCGACCGAAACTAGTGTATAATATACTGCGATTTTTTACCGAAACATGCATTTCGAAAAGTTTAATAGAATCTAGTTTTCATATGATTTTTTGCATGGACTTCCATCATATATTCCCTCTTAACAAATATAAATGATCAGAAAAGTCTCGTATCATTTCAAATAATCCCCAATTAAATTTGATTTTTTTAACCGAAACTAGTGTATAATAAACTACGAATTTTAACATATACAGTGAATTTTGACCGAAACTTGCATATCAAAAAGTTTCATAGAATCTAATTTTCAGATTATTTCTTGCATGGACTTCCATCATAACCTTCCCTCTTAACATATATAAATGATCTAAAAACTCTCGTATCATTTCAAATAGTCCCCAATTAAATTTTATTTTTTTAACCGAAACTAGTGTATAATATACTACGAATTTTAACCAATACTTGCATTTCGAAAAGTTTCATAGAATCTAATTTTCAGATGATTTTTTGAATTGACTTCCATCATAACCTTCCCTCTTAACATATATAAATGATCTGAAATGTCTCTTACCATTTCAAAAGTTTGATTTTTTTGACCGAAACTAGTGTATAACATACTACGATTTTTGATCGAAACTTGCATTTCGAAAAGTTTCATTGAATCTAATTTTCAGACTATTTTTTGCATGGACTTCCATCATAACCTTCCCTCATAAAATATATAAATGATATTATAAGTTTCGTATCAATTCTAAAAGTCCCCAATTTAATTTGATTTTTTACCGAAACTAGTATTAACTAGTGTATAATATACTACGATTTCTGACCGAAACTTGCATTTCGAAAAGTTTCATAGAATCTTATTTTCAGATGATTTTTTGCATGGACAACCATCATAACTTCCCTCGTAAAAAACTATAAATGATATTAGAAGTTTCGTATCATTTCGAACAGTCCCCGATTTAATTTGATTTATGACCGAGACTAGTAAAAACTAGTGTATAATATATTAAGATTTTTTGACCGAAACTTGCATCTCGAAAAGTTTCATAGAATCTAGTTTTCATATGATTTTTTGCATGGAATTCCATCATAACCTTCCCTCATAAAATATATAAATGATCTGAAAAGTATCGTATCATTTCAAATAGTCCCCAATTAAATTTTATTTTTTCGACCGAAACTAGTGTATAATATACTGCGATTTTTTACCGAAAATTGCATTTCGAAAAGTTTAATAGAATCTAGTTTTCATATGATTTTTTGCATGGACTTCCATCATATATTCCCTCTTAACAAATATAAATGATCAGAAAAGTCTCGTATCATTTCAAATAATCCCCAATTAAATTTGATTTTTTTGACCGAAACTAGTGTATAATATACTACGATTTTTGACCGAAACTTGCATTTCGAAAAGTTTCATAGAATCTAATTTTTAGATGATTTTTTGCATGGACTTCCATAATAACCTTCCCTCGTAAAATATATAAAGGATATTAGAAGTTTCGTATCAATTCGAACAGTCCACAATTTAATTTGATTTTTGACCAAAATTACTATTTACTAGTGTATAATATATTATGATTTTTTGACCGAAACATGCATTTCGAAAAGATTCATAGAATCTGGTTTTCATATGATTTTTTGCATGGACTTCCATCATAAGCTTCCCTCTTAAAATTTATAAATGATCTGAAAAAGTCTTGTATCATTTCAAATTGTCCTCAATTAAATTTGATATTTTTCACCAAAACTAGTGTATAAAATACCGCGATTTTTGACCCAAACTTGCATTTCAAATAGTTTCATAGAATCTAGTTTTCATATGATTTTTGCATGGACTTCTATCATAACCTTCCCTCTTAAAATATATAAATGATCTGCAAAGTATCGTATCATTTCATATAGTCCCCAATTAAATTTGATTTTTTTGACCAAAACTTGTGTATAATATACAGTGAATTTTGACCGAAACTTGCATATCAAAAAGTTTCATAGAATCTAATTTTCAGATTATTTCATGCATGGACTTCCATCATAACCTTCCCTCTTAACATATATAAATGATCTAAAAACTCTCGTATCATTTCAAATAGTCCCCAATTAAATTTGATTTTTTTAACCGAAACTAGTGTATAATATACTACGAGTTTTAACCAATACTTGCATTTCGAAAAGTTTCATTGAATCTAATTTTCAGACTATTTTTTGCATGGACTTCCATCATAACCTTCCCTCATAAAATATATAAATGATATTATAAGTTTCGTATCAATTTGAAAAGTCCCCAATTTAATTTGATTTTTTACAGAAACTAGTATTAACTAGTGTATAATATACTACGATTTCTGACCGAAACATGCATTTCGAAAAGTTTCATAGAATCTTATTTTCAGATGATTTTTTGCATGGACAACCATCATAACTTCCCTCGTAAAAAACTATAAATGATATTAGAAGTTTCGTATCATTTCGAACAGTCCCCGATTTAATTTGATTTATGACCGAGACTAGTAAAAACTAGTGTATAATATATTAAGATTTTTTGACCGAAACTTGCATCTCGAAAAGTTTCATAGAATCTAGTTTTCATATGATTTTTTGCATGGAATTCCATCATAACCTTCCCTCATAAAATATATAAATGATCTGAAAAGTATCGTATCATTTCAAATAGTCCCCAATTAAATTTTATTTTTTCGACCGAAACTAGTGTATAATATACTGCGATTTTTTACCGAAACTTGCATTTCGAAAAGTTTAATAGAATCTAGTTTTCATATGATTTTTTGCATGGACTTCCATCATATATTCCCTCTTAACAAATATAAATGATCAGAAAAGTCTCGTATCATTTCAAATAATCCCCAATTAAATTTGATTTTTTTGACCGAAACTAGTGTATAATATACTACGATTTTTGACCGAAACTTGCATTTCGAAAAGTTTCATAGAATCTAATTTTCAGATGATTTTTTGCATGGACTTCCATAATAACCTTCCCTCGTAAAATATATAAAGGATATTAGAAGTTTCGTATCAATTCGAACAGTCCACAATTTAATTTGATTTTTGACCAAAATTACTATTAACTAGTGTATAATATATTATGATTTTTTGACCGAAACATGCATTTCGAAAAGATTCATAGAATCTGGTTTTCATATGATTTTTTGCATGGACTTCCATCATAAGCTTCCCTCTTAAAATTTATAAATGAACTGAAAAGTCTTGTATCATTTCAAATTGTCCTCAATTAAATTTGATATTTTTCACCAAAACTAGTGTATAAAATACCGCGATTTTTGACCCAAACTTGCATTTCAAATAGTTTCATAGAATCTAGTTTTCATATGATTTTTGCATGGACTTCTATCATAACCTTCCCTCTTAAAATATATAAATGATCTGAAAAGTATCGTATCATTTCATATAGTCCCCAATTAAATTTGATTTTTTTGACCGAAACTTGTGTATAATATACAGTGAATTTTGACCGAAACTTGAATATCAAAAAGTTTCATAGAATCTAATTTTCAGATTATTTCTTGCATGGACTTCCATCATAACCTTCCCTCTTAACATATATAAATGATCTAAAAACTCTCGTATCATTTCAAATAGTCCCCAATTAAATTTGATTTTTTTAACCGAAACTAGTGTATAATAAACTACGAATTTTAACCAAAACTTGCATTTCGAAAAGTTTCATAGAATCTAATTTTCAGATGATTTTTTGAATTGACTTCCATCATAACCTTCCCTCTTAACATATATAAATGATCTGAAATGTCTCGTACCATTTCAAATAGTCCCCAGTTAAATTTGATTTTTTTGACCGAAACTAGTGTATAACATACTACGATTTTTGATCGAAACTTGCATTTCGAAAAGTTTCATTGAATCTAATTTTCAGACTATTTTTTGCACGGACTTCCATCATAACCTTCCCTCATAAAATATATAAATGATATTATAAGTTTCGTATCAATTCTAAAAGTCCCCAATTTAATTTGATTTTTTACCGAAACTAGTATTAACTAGTGTATAATATACTACGATTTCTGACCGAAACTTGCATTTCGAAAAGTTTCATAGAATCTTATTTTCAGATGAATTTTTGCATGGACAACCATCATAACTTCCCTCGTAAAAAACTATAAATGATATTAGAAGTTTCGTATCATTTCGAACAGTCCCCGATTTAATTTGATTTATGACCGAGACTAGTAAAAACTAGAGTATAATATATTAAGATTTTTTGACCGAAACTTGCATCTCGAAAAGTTTCATAGAATCTAGTTTTCATATGATTTTTTTGAATGGAATTCCATCATAACCTTCCCTCATAAAATATATAAATGATATGAAAAGTATCGTATCATTTCAAATAGTCCCCAATTAAATTTTATTTTTTCGACCGAAACTAGTGTATAATATACTGCGATTTTTTACCGAAACTTGCATTTCGAAAAGTTTAATAGAATCTAGTTTTCATATGATTTTTTGCATGGACTTCCATCATATATTCCCTATTAACAAATATAAATGATCTGAAAAGTCTCGTATCATTTCAAATAATCCCCAATTAAATTTGATTTTTTTGACCGAAACTAGTGTATAATATACTACGATTTTTGACCGAAACTTGCATTTCGAAACGTTTCATAGAATCTAATTTTCAGATGATTTTTTGCATGGACTTCCATAATAACCTTCCTTCGTAAAATATATAAAGGATATTAGAAGTTTCGTATCAATTCGAACAGTCCACAATTTAATTTGATTTTTGACCAAAATTACTATTAACTAGTGTATAATATATTATGATTTTTTGACCGAAACATGCATTTCGAAAAGATTCATAGAATCTGGTTTTCATATGATTTTTTGCATGGACTTCCATCATAAGCTTCCCTCTTAAAATTTATAAATGATCTGAAAAGTCTTGTATCATTTCAAATTGTCCTCAATTAAATTTGATATTTTTCACCAAAACTAGTGTATAAAATACCGCGATTTTTGACCCAAACTTGCTTTTCAAATAGTTTCATAGAATCTAGTTTTCATATGATTTTTGCATGGACTTCTATCATAACCTTCCCTCTTAAAATATATAAATGATCTGAAAAGTATCGTATCATTTCATATAGTCCCCAATTAAATTTGATTTTTTTAACCGAAACTTGTGTATAATATACAGTGAATTTTGACCAAAACTTGCATATCAAAAAGTTTCATAGAATCTAATTTTCAGATTATTTCTTGCATGAACTTCCATCATAACCTTCCCTCTTAACATATATAAATGATCTAAAAACTCTCGTATCATTTCAAATAGTCCCCAATTAAATTTGATTTTTTTAACCGAAACTAGTGTATAATATACTACGAATTTTAACCAATACTTGCATTTCGAAAAGTTTCATAGAATCTAATTTTCAGATGATTTTTTGAATTGACTTCCATAATAACCTTCCCTCGTAAAATATATAAAGGATATTAGAAGTTTCGTATCAATTCGAACAGTCCACAATTTAATTTGATTTTTGACCAAAATTACTATTAACTAGTGTATAATATATTATGATTTTTTGACCGAAACATGCATTTCGAAAAGATTCATAGAATCTGGTTTTCATATGATTTTTTGCATGGACTTCCATCATAAGCTTCCCTCTTAAAATTTATAAATGATCTGAAAAGTCTTGTATCATTTCAAATTGTCCTCAATTAAATTTGATATTTTTCACCAAAACTAGTGTATAAAATACCGCCATTTTTGACCCAAACTTGCATTTCAAATAGTTTCATAGAATCTAGTTTCCATATGATTTTTGCATGGACTTCTATCATAACCTTCCCTCTTAAAATATATAAATGATCTGAAAAGTATCGTATCATTTCATATAGTCCCCAATTAAATTTGATTTTTTTGACCGAAACTTGTGTATAATATACAGTGAATTTTGACCGAAACTTGCATATCAAAAAGTTTCATAGAATCTAATTTTCAGATTATTTCTTGCATGGACTTCCATCATAACCTTCCCTCTTAACATATATAAATGATCTAAAAACTCTCGTATCATTTCAAATAGTCCCCAATTAAATTTGATTTTTTTAACCGAAACTAGTGTATAATATACTACGATTTTTAACCAATACTTGCATTTCGAAAAGTTTCATAGAATCTAATTTTCAGATGATTTTTTGAATTGACTTCCATCATAACCTTCCCTCTTAACATATATAAATGATCTGAAATGTCTCGTACCATTTCAAATAGTCACCAGTTAAATTTGATTTTTTTGACCGAAACTAGTGTATAACATACTACGATTTTTGATCGAAACTTGCATTTCGAAAAGTTTCATTGAATCTAATTTTCAGACTATTTTTTGCATGGACTTCCATCATAACCTTCCCTCATAAAATATATAAATGATATTATAAGTTTCGTATCAATTCGAAAAGTCCCCAATTTAATTTGATTTTTTACCGAAACTAGTATTAACTAGTGTATAATATACTACGATTTCTGACCGAAACTTGCATTTTGAAAAGTTTCATAGAATCTTATTTTCAGATGATTTTTTGCATGGACAACCATCATAACTTCCCTCGTAAAAAACTATAAATGATATTAGAAGTTTCGTATCATTTCGAACAGTCCCCGATTTAATTTGATTTATGACCGAGACTAGTAAAAACTAGTGTATAATATATTAAGATTTTTTGACCGAAACTTGCATCTCGAAAAGTTTCATAGAATCTAGTTTTCATATGATTTTTTGCATGGAATTCCATCATAACCTTCCCTCATAAAATATATAAATGATCTGAAAAGTATCGTATCATTTCAAATAGTCCCCAATTAAATTTTATTTTTTCGACCGAAACTAGTGTATAATATACTGCGATTTTTTACCGAAACTTGCATTTCGAAAAGTTTAATAGAATCTAGTTTTCATATGATTTTTTGCATGGACTTCCATCATATATTCCCTATTAACAAATATAAATGATCAGAAAAGTCTCGTATCATTTCAAATAATCCCCAATTAAATTTGATTTTTTTGACCGAAACTAGTGTATAATATACTACGACTTTTGACCGAAACTTGCATTTCGAAAAGTTTCATAGAATCTAATTTTCAGATGATTTTTTGCATGGACTTCCATAATAACCTTCCCTCGTAAAATATATAAAGGATATTAGAAGTTTCGTATCAATTCGAACAGTCCACAATTTAATTTGATTTTTGACCAAAATTACTATTAACTAGTGTATAATATATTATGATTTTTTGACCGAAACATGCATTTCGAAAAGATTCATAGAATCTGGTTTTCATATGATTTTTTGCATGGACTTCCATCATAAACTTCCCTCTTAAAATTTATAAATGATCTGAAAAGTCTTGTATCATTTCAAATTGTCCTCAATTAAATTTGATATTTTTCACCAAAACTAGTGTATAAAATACCGCGATTTTTGACCCAAACTTGCATTTCAAATAGTTTCATAGAATCTAGTTTTCATATGATTTTTGCATGGACTTCTATCATAACCTTCCCTCTTAAAATATATAAATGATCTGAAAAGTATCGTATCATTTCATATAGTCCCCAATTAAATTTGATTTTTTTGACCGAAACTTGTGTATAATATACAGTGAATTTTGACCGAAACTTGCATATCAAAAAGTTTCATAGAATCTAATTTTCAGATTATTTCTTGCATGGACTTCCATCATAACCTTCCCTCTTAACATATATAAATGATCTAAAAACTCTCGTATCATTTCAAATAGTCCCCAATTAAATTTGATTTTTTTAACCGAAACTAGTGTATAATATACTACGATTTTTAACCAATACTTGCATTTCGAAAAGTTTCATAGAATCTAATTTTCAGATGATTTTTTGCATGGACTTCCATAATAATCTTCCCTCGTAAAATATATAAAGGATATTAGAAGTTTGTATCAATTCGAACAGTCCTGATGCGTGTTTTTCGCAAGTGTACGAACACGTCAGAGTAATATAAAAGATTGTCGAATCCACAGAGACCAAGTGTCAATATATCGTTCCTGTTGTTATGGTGTGTATCTAAGGCAACTAATTTTAAGGGTTTTGGTAAGGGTGCAATGGTAAATAAAATTATAATTTTAAATAATAAATAAAAGACAGGCTCGAATGTAATTCACGTAATCAATGATAATCCAGTACTTGTTAATGGAACTACTTATGGGCAGTGTTTTCTCCTTTGAAAAGAACTAATTTAACAGGAACTGTCACTTTCGCGTATTCAGAACCGAGTTGTACTCTCTAATCAACCCCTCCTATTGTCACGGATAAAAAGGTGCGTACTGCGTTAGAGTAGTTATTTTTAAGAAATATAGTATCTTAACTAAGTTGAAAAGTATTTTAACCTGGACTTCTTAACAAAAAGAGGTTCTTATGAACCAGACTCTAAACTTCATAACGCGTCCGAAAATCGTTTTAAAATCTCTTTTCTTTTTAATCTAAAAACTCCTAATAAACTAGACAAAGCGCTTTTGGCTGTTTTTGAAATAGTTAAAAACAATTAGATTGAATTGAAAGATAAAATAGCCCTTAGGTGTTTCCACGAACAATTATACTGATTACTGGTTTAATTACGATCCTTACATTCTAACCTTTATGGAATTAGTTAGACATGATAAAGTAAAGATTCTTTTTATAGTTTTTCATAAAAGTAATTTAGTGCGAGTGCGGAAAGTAAATGAATTTAGTGCGAGTGCGAGAAATAAAGGAATTTAAAGCGAGTGCGAGAAATAAAGTAATTAAAAGCGAGTGCGGGTAATAAACGAAAGTAAAGCGAGTGCAGGAAATAAATAAAGTAAAGCGAGTGCAGGAAATAAACGAAATAAAAGCGGTGCGAGAAATAAATAAAAGTAAAGCAATGCAGAAATAAATAAAAGTAAAATACGAACTTGAATTAAAATGGCGGCAGGATTAACTTCCTCCAGAGTGCTCCAAAACTTCGATCACACAGACAGATTACAGACTCGATCACTCGATTGCAGAGGCACCCCGATGTGGAATGGCAACTGCTTTGAAACTGATATATGCCTAAAGAAATCTAAGTTTGGATGAAGAAAAACGAAAATCTAAGGTCCTATTTATAGGAAAACTGAAAGCATGAAAAGACTGGGATGCCCCTCCACTAAAAAGTGGAGGTTACTGATTTTTGCCTTGTGGCGCCCGCCACAAGGTCATGGCGCCCGCCACAAGGTCATGGCGCCCGCCATGGTGTCTACAGGGGATTGGAGAGTGGGGATCGTGGGTCTTGGAGGTTGAGGAGTGGTCTTGAGTCGTGGCCACGTCATGGCTAACCCCATGGCGCCCGCCACAGTGGGTGCCGTAAGTGCAAAACGCTGAATTTCTAGGTTTTCGTCCGTTTCCACTCCTTTTTCGCTCCCTTTCTCGATTCAAGTCCCGATTATTATAAAAACCTGAAAACATAAGAAAACAAAGTAATAACATAACAAAATAACAATAAAAGCTAAGAATGCATGCGAAATCGGAGTCAGAAACACGGTGAAATTTAGTGTGATCAAATTCTCCCACACTTAAACCTTTGCTTGTCCTCAAGCAAACATTAAAGCTTAAGAAAATATGGTGTCAACACGTGTCTTTGGGCTAAAGGGCTTCTAAGTTCAAGTCAGGATGCAGTGACAGATACTAACTAAGTGAACCAAGGGTACCATAGTAACACAAACACAAACTTCAATCCTATATTAACCATTCCATATCATCCCACAATACCTAGGCCAATCTTCTCATCTTTTTGTGTCCTTTTCATTCAGGCGCAATCACATTAAGCCCGTTATCCGTACATGCTTCATAGTAGAGTGACCGGTTAGTGATTCTGATCCATAACATAAGGTTTCTGGCACATAAGCATGTGTAAACCTGTTTTTATTTCGCCTAAATGTAGCTGCGGGGGATCGGATCGTAATCCGCCCTACCAAGTTCAGTGCCAGATACCTCTGAACCAACTAACAATAGGTGACTTGCAATTTTTTTCTTTTTGTGGCAAAATTTTTTTTCTTCTCTTTTTTCGGTTTAAATGACTTTGTGAGGGTCACTTATACCAGAGTTTGCCTTTTTTCTTTTTTCTTTTTTATTAGCACTGGATCATTCACTTATGTTCATCGGCCCCCTACGTAGAGCATGCTTAGGCCGGAGCTGACTGCTAAAATAAACTACTTAGGAAAATTTTTAAAATGATAGTAAAGGCCATGGTGATGGGGTTTAGGAGTGATTCATATATTCAAGAGGTCTATGGTGCTAAAATGGTTCTGATGTTTCAAAAAGTTGACCTAAGTCACCACATCCTAATCTAAACCTGTCTCAAAGCCCAAGAAACATGTGAAACAACATTATTTTCTTTTAAAATTTTTCTGGTAAGGCTAAGGAAATGGGAAAAAATGAAGATGAACTAAAAATACACTATACTGGTGACTCGTCAGACTCATGCATTATCTAAGAAAAATAAATTACTGAAAAGGGAAATAACTGAAAGGAAATAATTAACTAAAAAAAAGGGAAATGACAGAAAGTAATAAAATCCCCTCCCACACTTAAATCGAACATTGTCCCCAATGTTTCGAAATAAGATAAGGGGGTAACCTGAAAAAGACTACTGAGGAGGAGCACTGGTGCCCTCGCCGTCCTGCTGTGATGGTCTGGAACGACGGGATCTAATACGTTGCTGGTCCCTCCGGTCGAGTCGTGCTGATAAAGCAGCCTGAGCACTCTGGACCTCTCGAAGGTTACCTAAGATGGAACCTTGAGTGGCCTCTACAAGCTGGTAGTGTCGGCTGTTGAACTCTCTCTGACGGTTCTGCTCTAATGAAATATCGTTCAAGGTACGGCAAACGTTGCTATAGGCACGATCCGAAACCAATCGCGATTGTTGCATGAAGCTCATGTTGTCCGTCAGCTGTTGTGAAATAGTAGAGAGAAGGCCATCACGCCTTTCTTCTCTAGCTGTCATATCACGCCACATCTCCTCGGTGACATAGAATCCAGGAGCAGTACCTGCAACAGGGTTAGAGGAAGATGGTGCGGTGTGTGACTGTGAAGGACGATGGGGGGACATGTGAGGGATGGGAGACTGCTCTCTCCGATCATACTCTTCATCAGTGTCATGTGCCTCCCCATCGGGAATATTAGGAGGAAGTGGACCCAAAACACGTGGAGCATTAAGATCATAGGTCCAGTTCCTTTCATCACGTACATCAGTACGTCTACTGCATGGTAAAGCAACAGATGGGATGGCTACCCCATGAACCATCAACTCATAACCACCTTCTCTCCTCGTTCGGCACAATTTCATGTCTTTCAGAAATTTTAAATTAATTGTGCGAGGAGGTAGTGGTTCAAGTGTAGCTATCTCATTGTTCAGGCCAAGAGCCCGAGCAATAGACGTAACAAGCCCTCCAAAAACAATCGGTCCTGATTTATTAGTAAATAAAGTCATGTGGGCAAGCATAAACGGGACCGGATTGATGTGGGTTCTAGTGAGGCATCCTTGCAAAAATAGGAGTTCACGAGCATTTACCTTGTTTGGACTTTCCCGGCCAAAACTAGTACATGCCAAAAGAAGTCTAAAAACTCTTATGGCCGGGTTGTGAATGGTCGACGCAAGTATCCCTTCAAAAGAATTAATTAAAGAACTTGAAAGCCTTTGCCAGAAGGTAAATACCTCGGCCGACCATTCCGCATCCAAAGGTGCCTCACAAATCGCACCTTCCCTATGAGGGATTCCTAACAAACCTGCTAGATCGCCGATACTGAATTCATACTCAATTCCAAACAGTCTAAAAATAACAGTACCGACAATGCTAGCAGTGTTAGGACTGACAGTGTATATCAAAGAACTCAAAAACTCAGTTGTCAGCCTCTCATAGGTAGGTTCCTGATTAATGAAAATATTATGCAAGCCTAGAAATTCTAATAAATTAAAAACACTATGATAAATACCCAAAGCATACAGACAGTTATCGTTGACGTACCTAGTCGAGAGAATTTCTCGACTCTGAAGCCTCTGAATAATTTTCCGTTGCCTATCGCCCGGTCTTCCATCACGAAGAAGAAATCCGTTGAACTCCATTGTTGATAGCTCCTTAGGTAGTGAAAATGGTAGAAAAGTGGTTTATGAGGGGAATGATAAAGTTTTAATTTTTTTTGGTTTTTGGTGGATGAAAATGGAAATGGATGTTGGATATGTTTTATGGATGGAGGGTATTTTGGAAATGGGGGAGCTTTAATGGGGTTCAAGGAGGTTTTGGAAGGTTGCAAAAATGGGTTTTTGGTGAAGAAAGGGATGAAAATGGTGGAAATGGGGATTCAGCCCCGTATTTGTTGAGGGTACGGTGTGGCGTCCGCCACAGGGCCTATGGCGCCCGCCACAAGGCCAATTCCTGGGCCTTGGGTTTTTGGATCCTCCTTTTGGGCCTTCCTTGCACCTTTGGTCTTCGGGGGGTCTGGATAGCGTTTTCTTCTTCTTTTCAAGGCATGAGGCTTGCATATTTTTTTTGTGAAGACAAAAATGAAAATATTTTTGTCTTATATTTTTTTTCTTTGCACGACAAAAATAAAATAATTAAAAATCAAAAAAGAAAAAAGAAAAATTAACATTAGTGTATAATACGTATATATATAAGGAATTCAAAGTACATGAAAATATAAAAGCTGCAATAAAGTAAAATATGTCTGGAAATGCGATAAATAAAATAAAGCGTATAAAAGGAAATTAAATACTAGGGGTAGTGCTGTCAGGGTAGAATGAGTCATGTGGTAGGCTTATTTTCCTGGCTTGATCCACGAATCTCAGCTATCTCCCTCCGAAGCTCTTCAATCGCCTGATATAGAGCATCGGCCTCTGAGGCATGAGTGAGATCAGAAACCTGCATCTGTAATTCTAAGTCTGCCACTTCCTGCTTGAGCAGGGCAGTCTCCTTACGGAGCTCATAAATCTGTGTTTGTAGGTCAGGTGGCTGCAGAGACAAATTGTTAGACATAACAGTGATTCGGGGAGAAAGAGGTGTAGGAGTGTACTCAGCGGCGGGAGGCGATTTCGGCTCTTCGACAGTCTCTCCATAACCCTCTAGAGCATAACTCCAATTTTCAGGATCATGGACACTGGTCATCAGCGGATCTGGTAATGTGAAATAGTGTATCGCTTCGCCGTCGATCAGTAATCTAAACATGTTGGGCTCAAAAGAAGCCCTCCTCATCAGTCCTCTATCAAGACAAAAATCAATATCCAGGGTGGTGTAGCAGCAGAAGGTCCTGAGGTGCAATAACTTGCGAGACAAACCCAATGCAGTAGCTATCTGTGTAACAATCCCACCGACATGGATGATGCCTACTGATGATCTGGCAACACTAGCCAGGCCCTTCAACAGAAAGTTGCCACAAGCAACTGAGCGAGACTGAGTCGCACAAAACAGTAGGAAAATCTCCTCTTCACTTAGCAGGGTCTCTGTATCTGGAAAACCTAGGAAAGAATGTGCTACAATCATCTGGAAGTACCTCAATGCAGGGTTGTGGATTACCTGAGAAAACTGGGTAGAAGGATCTTGGCTCCCTCCACCTGATATTTTAGTCCAAAACTTTTCCACTTCTCTGCTCATAAAATACCCCATCGGAGTCTCTGGAATAGCATCAGGAGTAGTCTGGAAACCTAGTAAATCACCAAACTCTTTGTGAGAGAATGAATAGTCAATCCCGAACAACCTGAAAACAGCGAGTCCATCGGGTCCAGCCCAAGGGTCATGATGAAACGAGCTGAGGAACTCAAGAGTCAAGTTCCTATAAGTGTTGTTCCTGTAGTCAAACTGGCCCCAATGGAGTTGATGGCATAAGAATCTGACGCTTGGCTCTATCCCCAAGGCATCCATGCAGTCATGGTCAGGGTACCTGGTAGGAGCCATAGGGCGTCTCATGTGGACATAGTAACGCTCTCTCTGTGCGTCGTCTCGAAAGGCCACGTGCATGTCATCAGGGTTCTGCATTCTGTACAAGGTTAGCAAACAAGTCCTGAAAGCACATAAAACATTCAATCGTTAGTCCTGACATAATAATAAAATAAACAAATTAAAATAAAGTAAAAGTAAATAAAAAGTACATAAATAAGAAAACCATGGGTTGCCTCCCATGCAGCGCTTGTTTAACGTCATTAGCTCGACGACCGATATTTAAACATCATTGGAAGGATATGGTGGATCACTCAGAGTATGGCAGGTGTATGTTGTTGGGATGTCACCTCCTTCGTAGGGCTTCAACCTCTGTCCATTGACGATGAACGATTTACATGTCTGGTTCTTGATTTCAATAGCACCGGATCTTAGGATCTTAGATACTTCGAAAGGGCCAGTCCATCTCGAACGAAGTTTACCTGGAAAAAGTCGTAACCTAGAATCGAACAGGAGAACAGGATCGCCTATTTTGAAGTCTCTTCTTATGATTCTTTTGTCATGCCAAGCTTTTGTTCTTTCTTTGTATATGATGGCATTTTCGTAGGCAGATTGTCTGAGCTCTTCTAATTTGTGGATATCAAGGATACGTTTCTCACCAGCAGTCAAGTAATCCAAATTCAAAGTTTTGATGGCCCAATAGGCCTTATGCTCCAATTCAAAAGGTAAGTGACATGATTTTCCATAGACCAGTTGATAAGGGGTTGTTCCTATAGGAGTTTTGAAAGCGGTTCTATAGGCCCATAATGCTTCTTGAAGTTTCTGTGACCAATCCTTTCTAGATATAGAGACAGTCTTCTCGAGGATTTGTTTGATCTCCCTATTAGATACTTCAACTTGTCCATTGGTCTGTGGGTGGTATGGTGTTGCTACTCTATGCTTAACTCCATACTTGCTTAAAAGTTTATCAAATATTCTCGATATGAAGTGTGATCCTCCATCACTTATGACTAAACGGGGTGTTCCAAACCTGGGAAATATATAATTTTTGAATAATTTGATGACTACTCTGGTGTCGTTTGTGGGTGCGGCGATAGCTTCAATCCATTTAGACACGTAGTCAACTGCTACTAAGATGTACTGATTTCCAAAAGATGGTGGGAACGGTCCCATAAAGTCTATACCCCATACGTCGAAGAGTTCTACTTCTTGGATATTTCTTAACGGCATTTCATTACGTCTTGAAATATTTCCTGTGCGTTGGCATCTATCACACTTGACAATGAAAGCATGGACATCACGCCACATAGTAGGCCAGAATAGGCCAGCTTGAAGAATCTTGGCGTAGGTCTTAGATGTGCTCGCATGTCCACCATAGGGTGCAGAGTGACAATGCTCAATTATATTATTTACCTCTTCTTCTGGAACACAACGGCGGAAAATGCCATCTTTACCTCTCTTGAAAAGAAATGGTTCGTCCCAATAGAAGTTTTTCACATCACTATAGAACTTCTTCTTCCGGTGGTAGTTTAGATCAGGGGGTATGATGTCAGCGGCTAGGTAATTAACAAAGTCTACATACCAAGGTACATTGCTTATAGCTAAGGATTTATGAAAATGCTCATGAGGGTCTGGGTTATCTTCTTCAATAGTTTCTAGTTGGGCTATCAGTCTATCATAGGCAAAATCGTCATTTATGGGAACTGGATCAGGTTTTAGGTATTCTAGCCTAGATAGGTGATCAGCTACCACATTATCAGTGCCTTTCTTATCACGGATATCCAAATCAAACTCTTGCAGTAATAGAATCCATCGAAGTAACCTAGGCTTGGCGTCCTTTTTGCTTAGTAAGTAACGAATGGCAGCATGGTCGGTGTAAACTATAATCTTGGCTCCTACTAGATAAGATCTAAATTTGTCTATTGCAAAAACTACAGCTAGGAGCTCTTTTTCGGTTGTTGCGTAGTTGAGCTGTGCAGCGTCTAGGGTTCTACTGGCATAATAAATCACATGTAACTTCTTATCTTTTCTTTGACCTAGAACGGCTCCAACAACATAATTACTGGCGTCACACATTATCTCAAACGGTTCTGACCAATCAGGGGGTTTCATTATAGGTGCTGAAATCAGAGCTTGCTTCAGAAGATTAAATGCTTCAGTACATTTTTCATCGAAGATGAATTCAACATCTTTCATCAAAAGACCAGTTAAGGGCTTTGTTATTTTGGAGAAATCCTTGATAAAACGTCGGTAAAATCCGGCATGTCCAAGAAAACTTCTTATCTCCCTGATAGTCTTCGGCGGTTTTAGATTCTCTATGACTTCTATTTTTGCTTTATCTACCTCTATACCTTTTTCGGAAACTATATGTCCTAAAACAATCCCTTCGGTGACCATGAAATGACATTTTTCCCAATTTAGCACAAGGTTTACCTCCACACATCTCTCTAGGATTTTCTCGAGGTTGACAAGACAATTTTTGAAATCTGATCCACAAACTGAGAAATCGTCCATAAATACTTCCATAATTCCATCTAAATAATCAGCAAAGATAGACATCATGCAGCGTTGGAAAGTTGCAGGAGCATTATAAAGTCCAAAAGGCATTCTTCTATAGGCAAAAGTTCCAACTGGGCATGTAAAGGTAGTTTTTTCTTGATCTTCGGGGTGAATAGGTATTTGGAAGAATCCGGAATATCCATCTAAGTAACAAAAGTAAGAGTGTCTGGCTAGGCGCTCCAACATTTGGTCTATGAATGGTAATGGGAAATGGTCCTTCCTAGTTGCTTTATTTAATTTTCTATAATCTATGCACATACGCCAACCTCCATCGGTTCTTTTTGCTACAGGTTCGCCCTTCTCGTTTTGCACGACTGTGATGCCTCCCTTTTAGGTACTACATGCACAAGACTCACCCATTTACTGTCCGAGATCTGATATATTATACCTGCCTCTAGTAACTTAAGAACTTCGGTCTTAACTACAGTACTCATTATAGGATTTATTCTTCGTTGGTGTTCTCTGGAAGGTTTTGAATCTTCTTCAAGCAAAATCCGATGCATGCATACGGATGGGCTTATTCCTTTTAGATCAGAGATCTTATATCCTAAGGCTGAGGGGTACCTACGTAAAACTTCTAATAATTGATCGGTTTCTTCTTGGTTTAAGGTAGCACTGACTATAACTGGACGGTTCATATCTTCATCGAGAAATTCATATCTCAGGTTTTTAGGCAGTTCCTTAAGTTTTACGGTCGGTTTTATAGGGCAAGGCATAGGATCTGGGGTAAGAGATAAACATTCGTGAAGGTTATCATCAATGTAGGGTATTTTATAATTGTCATCTTCCAAAATAAGGGTTGATGGCAATTTTATAGATTCAGTTTCTTCTTCTTGTTCTAATTCCCTAATGCATTCTTCGATGATATCTAAGGCATAACAAGCATCTCCTATCACAGGTGCCATAAGAAATTTTGAAAGTATAAATTCTATCTTCTCGTCACCTACCTCAAAATTTAGTTTCCCTTTTTTAACATCTATTACGGCTCCAGCAGTCGATAAGAACGGTCTACCTAGGAGTATTGGTATGTCGTCATCTTCTTTAATGTCCATGACAACAAAATCAGTATGTATAAACAGCTGACCTATCCTAATAGGGACGTCTTCAAGTATGCCTATAGGGTATTTAACGGATCTATCGGCTAATTGAAGTGACATCTTAGTAGGTTGTAATTCTCCTAAGTTTAATCTCTCACAAACTGCTAAAGGCATTAAGCTCACACTAGCTCCTAAGTCTAGAAAAGCTTTTTCGATGACATGATTCCCCAAAATACAAGGAATGGAAAAATTTCTGGGATCTTTATCTTTCTTTGCTAACCTATCTTCGGAAATAGAATTACATTCCACGGGTTTCGGATCTTCAAGTCTACGTTTATTCGTAAGTATGTCTTTGAGAAACTTAGCATAAGAAGGTATTTGGGTGATGGCTTCTGTAAAGGGGATTTCTACGTGAAGTTTTTCTATAACCTTAACGAATTTTTGATATTGATTATCGATTTGGGTTTTCTTTAATCTTTGAGGGTATGGTATTGGTGGTTTGTATGGCGGTGGTGGTACATAGGTTTTATTTTTAGGTTCTTCTCCTTTTTCTTGACTTTCCGGGGTTTCAGGCTTCTCTGGTTCCTTTTCCTCATTCCTCTCAGATGTTTCGGGCTCACTTAATCTAGGGTTCAAAGGTTCCTTATAAGCGGTTCCACTTCGTAGAGTAATGGCATTTGCTTGCCCTTTCGGGTTTTGTTGAGGTTGTCCAGGGAACTGTCCTCCAGGTGTAGTCTGTGGGGCTTGGTTTAACGCTACCTGAGAGATCTGGGTTTCAAGCATCTTATTATGAGTAATGATTTGATCAACCTTGGTTCCTAACTGGGTAATTAGTTCGTTAACATGGACGTTTTGGTTCATGAACTCTTTGTTTTGTTATTTTTGAGCAATGATAAAATCTTTTACAACTTCCTCAAAGCTCGGGCTTGGTGGTACAGGTTGCATAGGTTGATTTGTTCTTGGGGCTTGGTAACCTTGTTGTCTCGGAGGTGCGGTATTTTGAATAGGGTTATTATTTTTGTAGGAGAAGTTTGGGTGATTCCTCCATCCAGGGTTATATGTGTTTGAAAATGGGTTCCCTTGGGTATAGTTTACTTGCTCAGTGTTGGTCTCATACAACAGATTGCATTCGGCTGATTGGTGTCCTTGTGTTCCACATATCTCACAATTCGGCGAAACTGCGGCTACAGTATTCGGAGTTGTACACATATGTTCGACTCTAAGGGCCAACGCGTCCATTTTAGCCTGCATCATGTCTATAGAGCTTAGCTCATGTATTCCTCCTTGGGCTTCCTTCTTTTCCACTGTCGCTCGTTCTACTCCCCATGATTGATGGTTTTGGGCCATATCCTCGATAAGGGCACTAGCTTCAGGGTAAGGTTTGTTCATCAGTGCGCCACCAGCGGCAGCGTCGATGGTCATCTTAGTGTTATAATGAAGTCCATTATAGAAGGTTTGGATGATTAGCCAATTTTCTAAGCCATGATGTGGGCATGCTCTTAATAGTTCTTTATATCTCTCCCAGGCTTCGAACAACGACTCTCCTTGGTGTTGGGTAAATCTAGTTATTAGGTTTCGAAGAAGAGCGGTCTTACTCGGGGGAAAATATCTAGCAAGGAAAACTTTCCTAAGGTCATCCCAAGTTGTTATTGAATTGGGTGGAAGGGAATCTAACCATGATAGAGCTTTATCTCTGAGGGAAAAGGGAAATAATCTTAAGCGTATTGCCTCAGGAGAAGCTCCATTGGTTTTAAAGGTGTCTGCTAACTGAAGAAAGTTTTTTAAATGTTGGTTCGGGTTATCAGTAGCGAGACCTGCGAATTGTCTCTGTTGCACTAATTGCAGCAGGGATGGTTTAAGTTCAAAATTATTGGCTGGGATAGCGGGGTTTACTATACTGGAACTAGGTTCCTCGTTTGATGGTTGGGCGAAGTCCTTAAGAGGTCTTCGGTTTTGATCTTCGGCCATAGCTCTCCTATTCCTATGGAAAAACAAACGTGCGCGAGCGTAACGTTCAGGTTCAGCTAGAGGGTCTACTAAACTTCCGGCACTGCGAGTCTTTCGCATTGACCGGTGGGTAACAACCTTAGTCTAAACGGTATAACTACAGGGTAATGAAATTTGACGATATTGGTCCCCGGCAACGGCGCCAAAAACTTGATGCGTGTTTTTCGCAAGTGTACGAACACGTCAGAGTAATATAAAAGATTGTCGAATCCACAGAGACCAAGTGTCAATATATCGTACCTGTTGTTATGGTGTGTATCTAAGGCAACTAATTTTAAGGGTTTTGGTAAGGGTGCAATGGTAAATAAAATTATAATTTTAAATAATAAATAAAAGACAGGCTCGAATGTAATTCACGTAATCAATGATAATCCAGTACTTGTTAATGGAACTACTTATGGGCAGTGTTTTCTCCTTTGAAAAGAACTAATTTAACAGGAACTGTCGCTTTCGCGTATTCAGAACCGAGTTGTACTCTCTAATCAACCCCTCCTATTGTCACGGATAAAAAGGTGCGTACTGCGTTAGAGTAGTTATTTTTAAGAAATATAGTATCTTAACTAAGTTGAAAAGTATTTTAACCTGGACTTCTTAACAAAAAGAGGTTCTTATGAACCAGACTCTAAACTTCATAACGCGTCCGAAAATCGTTTTAAAATCTCTTTTCTTTTTAATCTAAAAACTCCTAATAAACTAGACAAAGCGCTTTTGGCTGTTTTTGAAATAGTTAAAAACAATTAGATTGAATTGAAAGATAAAATAGCCCTTAGGTGTTTCCACGAACAATTATACTGATTACTGGTTTAATTACGATCCTTACATTCTAACCTTTATGGAATTAGTTAGACATGATAAAGTAAAGATTCTTTTTATAGTTTTTCATAAAAGTAATTTAGTGCGAGTGCGGAAAGTAAATGAATTTAGTGCGAGTGCGAGAAATAAAGGAATTTAAAGCGAGTGCGAGAAATAAAGTAATTAAAAGCGAGTGCGGGTAATAAACGAAAGTAAAGCGAGTGCAGGAAATAAATAAAGTAAAGCGAGTGCAGGAAATAAACGAAATAAAAGAGGTGCGAGAAATAAATAAAAGTAAAGCAATGCAGAAATAAATAAAAGTAAAATACGAACTTGAATTAAAATGGCGGCAGGATTAACTTCCTCCAGAGTGCTCCAAAACTTCGATCACACAGACAGATTACAGACTCGATCACTCGATTGCAGAGGCACCCCGATGTGGAATGGCAACTGCTTTGAAACTGATATATGCCTAAAGAAATCTAAGTTTGGATGAAGAAAAACGAAAATCTAAGGTCCTATTTATAGGAAAACTGAAAGCATGAAAAGACTGGGATGCCCCTCCACTAAAAAGTGGAGGTTACTGATTTTTGCCTTGTGGCGCCCGCCACAAGGTCATGGCGCCCGCCATGGTGTCTACAGGGGATTGGAGAGTGGGGATCGTGGGTCTTAGAGGTTGAGGAGTGGTCTTGAGTCGTGGCCACGTCATGGCTAACCCCATGGCGCCCGCCACAGTGGGTGCCGTAAGTGTAAAACGCTGAATTTCTAGGTTTTCGTCCGTTTCCACTCCTTTTTCGCTCCCTTTCTCGATTCATGTCCCGATTATTATAAAAACCTGAAAACATAAGAAAACAAAGTAATAACATAACAAAATAACAATAAAAGCTAAGAATGCATGCGAAATCGGAGTCAGAAACACGGTGAAATTTAGTGTCATCAAGTCCACAATTTAATTTGATTTTTGACCAAAATTACTATTAACTAGTGTATAATATATTATGATTTTTTGACCGAAACATGCATTTCGAAAAGATTCATAGAATCTGGTTTTCATATGATTTTTTGCATGGACTTCCATCATAAGCTTCCCTCTTAAAATTTATAAATGATCTGAAAAGTCTTGTATCATTTCAAATTGTCCTCAATTAAATTTGATATTTTTCATCAAAACTAGTGTATAAAATACCGCGATTTTTGACCCAAACTTGCATTTCAAATAGTTTCATAGAATCTAGTTTTCATATGATTTTTGCATGGACTTCTATCATAACCTTCCCTCTTAAAATATATAAATGATCTGAAAAGTATCGTATCATTTCATATAGTCCCCAATTAAATTTGATTTTTTTGACCGAAACTTGTGTATAATATACAGTGAATTTTGACCGAAACTTGCATATCAAAAAGTTTCATAGAATCTAATTTTCAGATTATTTCCTGCATGGACTTCCATCATAACCTTCCCTCTTAACATATATAAATGATCTAAAAATTCTCGTATCATTTCAAATAGTCCCCAATTAAATTTGATTTTTTTAACCGAAACTAGTGTATAATATACTACGATTTTTAACCAATACTTGCATTTCGAAAAGTTTCATAGAATCTAATTTTCAGATGATTTTTTGAATTGACTTCCATCATAACCTTCCCTCTTAACATATATAAATGATCTGAAATGTATCGTACCATTTCAAATAGTCCCCAGTTAAATTTGATTTTTTTGACCGAAACTAGTGTATAACATACTACGATTTTTGATCGAAACTTGCATTTCGAAAAGTTTCATTGAATCTAATTTTCAGACTATTTTTTGCATGGACTTCCATCATAACCTTCCCTCATAAAATATATAAATGATATTATAAGTTTCGTATCAATTCGAAAAGTCCCCAATTTAATTTGATTTTTTACCGAAACTAGTATTAACTAGTGTATAATATACTACGATTTCTGACCGAAACTTGCATTTCGAAAAGTTTCATAGAATCTTATTTTCAGATGATTTTTTGCATGGACAACCATCATAACTTCCCTCGTAAAAAACTATAAATGATATTAGAAGTTTCGTATCATTTCGAACAGTCCCCGATTTAATTTGATTTATGACCGAGACTAGTAAAAACTAGTGTATAATATATTAAGATTTTTTGACCGAAACATGCATCTCGAAAAGTTTCATAGAATCTAGTTTTCATATGATTTTTTGCATGGAATTCCATCATAACCTTCCCTCATAAAATATATAAATGATCTGAAAAGTATCGTATCATTTCAAATAGTCCCCAATTAAATTTTATTTTTTCGACCGAAACTAATGTATAATATACTGCGATTTTTTACCGAAACTTGCATTTCGAAAAGTTTAATAGAATCTAGTTTTCATATGATTTTTTGCATGGACTTCCATCATATATTCCATCTTAACAAATATAAATGATCAGAAAAGTCTCGTATCATTTCAAATAATCCCCAATTAAATTTGATTTTTTTGACCGAAACTAGTGTATAATTTACTACGATTTTTGACCGAAACTTGCATTTCGAAAAGTTTCATAGAATCTAATTTTCAGATGATTTTTTGCATGGACTTCCATAATAACCTTCCCTCGTAAAATATATAAAGGATATTAGAAATTTCGTATCAATTCGAACAGTCCACAATTTAATTTGATTTTTGACCAAAATTACTATTAACTAGTGTATAATATATTATGATTTTTTGACCGAAACATGCATTTCGAAAAGATTCATAGAATCTGGTTTTCATATGATTTTTTGCATGGACTTCCATCATAAGCTTCCCTCTTAAAATTTATAAATGATCTGAAAAGTCTTGTATCATTTCAAATTGACCTCAATTAAATTTGATATTTTTCACCAAAACTAGTGTATAAAATACCGCGATTTTTGACCCAAACTTGCATTTCAAATAGTTTCATAGAATCTAGTTTTCATATGATTTTTGCATGGACTTCTATCATAACCTTCCCTCTTAAAATATATAAATGATCTGAAAAGTATCGTATCATTTCATATAGTCCCCAATTAAATTTGATTTTTTTGACCGAAACTTGTGTATAATATACAGTGAATTTTGACCGAAACTTGCATATCAAAAAGTTTCAGAGAATCTAATTTTCAGATTATTTCTTGCATGGACTTCCATCATAACCTTCCCTCTTAACATATATAAATGATCTAAAAACTCTCGTATCATTTCAAATAGTCCCCAATTAAATTTGATTTTTTTAACCGAAACTAGTGTATAATATACTACGATTTTTAACCAATACTTGCATTTCGAAAAGTTTCATATAATCTAATTTTCAGATGATTTTTTGCATGGACTTCCATAATAACCTTCCCTCGTAAAATATATAAAGGATATTAGAAGTTTCGTATCAATTCGAACAGTCCACAATTTAATTTGATTTTTGACCAAAATTACTATTAACTAGTGTATAATATATTATGATTTTTTGACCGAAACATGCATTTCGAAAAGATTCATAGAATCTGGTTTTCATATGATTTTTTGCATGGACTTCCATCATAAGTTTCCCTCTTAAAATTTATAAATGATCTGAAAAGTCTTGTATCATTTCAAATTGTCCTCAATTAAATTTGATATTTTTCATCAAAACTAGTGTATAAAATACCGCGATTTTTGACCCAAACTTGCATTTCAAATAGTTTCATAGAATCTAGTTTTCATATGATTTTTGCATGGACTTCTATCATAACCTTCCCTCTTAAAATATATAAATGATCTGAAAAGTATCGTATCATTTCATATAGTCCCCAATTAAATTTGATTTTTTTGACCGAAACTTGTGTATAATATACAGTGAATTTTGACCGAAACTTGCATATCAAAAGGTTTCATAGAATCTAATTTTCAGATTATTTCCTGCATGGACTTCCATCATAACCTTCCCTCTTAACATATATAAATGATCTAAAAACTCTCGTATCATTTCAAATAGTCCCCAATTAAATTTGATTTTTTTAACCGAAACTAGTGTATAATATACTACGATTTTTAACCAATACTTGCATTTCGAAAAGTTTCATAGAATCTAATTTTCAGATGATTTTTTGAATTGACTTCCATCATAACCTTCCCTCTTAACATATATAAATGATCTGAAATGTCTCGTACCATTTCAAATAGTCCCCAGTTAAATTTGATTTTTTTGACCGAAACTAGTGTATAACATACTACGATTTTTGATCGAAACTTGCATTTCGAAAAGTTTCATTGAATCTAATTTTCAGACTATTTTTTGCATGGACTTCCATCATAACCTTCCCTCATAAAATATATAAATGATATTATAAGTTTCGTATCAATTCGAAAAGTCCCCAATTTAATTTGATTTTTTACCGAAACTAGTATTAACTAGTGTATAATATACTACGATTTCTGACCGAAACTTGCATTTCGAAAAGTTTCATAGAATCTTATTTTCAGATGATTTTTTGCATGGACAACCATCATAACTTCCCTCGTAAAAAACTATAAATGATATTAGAAGTTTCGTATCATTTCGAACAGTCCCCGATTTAATTTGATTTATGACCGAGACTAGTAAAAACTAGTGTATAATATATTAAGATTTTTTGACCGAAACTTGCATCTCGAAAAGTTTCATAGAATCTAGTTTTCATATGATTTTTTGCATGGAATTCCATCATAACCTTCCCTCATAAAATATATAAATGATCTGAAAAGTATCGTATCATTTCAAATAGTCCCCAATTAAATTTTATTTTTTCGACCGAAACTAGTGTATAATATACTGCGATTTTTTACCGAAACTTGCATTTCGAAAAGTTTAATAGAATCTAGTTTTCATATGATTTTTTGCATGGACTTCCATCATATATTCCCGCTTAACAAATATAAATGATCAGAAAAGTCTCGTATCATTTCAAATAATCCCCAATTAAATTTGATTTTTTTGACCGAAACTAGTGTATAATTTACTACGATTTTTGACCGAAACTTGCATTTCGAAAAGTTTCATAGAATCTAATTTTCAGATGATTTTTTGCATGGACTTCCATAATAACCTTCCCTCGTAAAATATATAAAGGATATTAGAAGTTTCGTATCAATTCGAACAGTCCACAATTTAATTTGATTTTTGAACAAAATTACTATTAACTAGTGTATAATATATTATGATTTTTTGACCGAAACATGCATTTCGAAAAGATTCATAGAATCTGGTTTGCATATGATTTTTTGCATGGACTTCCATCATAAGCTTCCCTCTTAAAATTTATAAATGATCTGAAAAGTCTTGTATCATTTCAAATTGTCCTCAATTAAATTTGATATTTTTCATCAAAACTAGTGTATAAAATACCGCGATTTTTGACTCAAACTTGCATTTCAAATAGTTTCATAGAATCTAGTTTTCATATGATTTTTGCATGGACTTCTATCATAACCTTCCCTCTTAAAATATATAAATGATCTGAAAAGTATCGTATCATTTCATATAGTCCCCAATTAAATTTGATTTTTTTGACCGAAACTTGTGTATAATATACAGTGAATTTTGACCGAAACTTGCATATCAAAAAGTTTCATAGAATCTAATTTTCAGATTATTTCTTGCATGGACTTCCATCATAACCTTCCCTCTTAACATATATAAATGATCTAAAAACTCTCGTATTATTTCAAATAGTCCCCAATTAAATTTGATTTTTTTAACCGAAACTAGTGTATAATATACTACAATTTTTAACCAATACTTGCATTTCGAAAAGTTTCATAGAATCTAATTTTCAGATGATTTTTTGAATTGACTTCCATCATAACCTTCCCTCTTAACATATATAAATGATCTGAAATGTCTCGTACCATTTCAAATAGTCCCCAATTAAATTTGATTTTTTTGACCGAAACTAGTGTATAACATACTACGATTTTTGATCGAAACTTGCATTTCGAAAAGTTTCATTGAATCTAATTTTCAGACTATTTTTTGCATGGACTTCCATCATAACCTTCCCTCATAAAATATATAAATGATATTATAAGTTTCGTATCAATTCGAAAAGTCCCCAATTTAATTTGATTTTTTACTGAAACTAGTATTAACTAGTGTATAATATACTACGATTTCTGACCGAAACTTGCATTTCGAAAAGTTTCATAGAATCTTATTTTCAGATGATTTTTTGCATGGACAACCATCATAACTTCCCTCGTAAAAAACTATAAATGATATTAGAAGTTTCGTATCATTTCGAACAGTCCCCGATTTAATTTGATTTATGACCGAGACTAGTAAAAACTAGTGTATAATATATTAAGATTTTTTGACCGAAACATGCATCTCGAAAAGTTTCATAGAATCTAGTTTTCATATGATTTTTTGCATGGAATTCCATCATAACCTTCCCTCATAAAATATATAAATGATCTGAAAAGTATCGTATCATTTCAAATAGTCCCCAATTAAATTTTATTTTTTCGACCGAAACTAGTGTATAATATACTGCGATTTTTTACCGAAACTTGCATTTCGAAAAGTTTAATAGAATCTAGTTTTCATATGATTTTTTGCATGGACTTCCATCATATATTCCCTCTTAACAAATATAAATGATCAGAAAAGTCTCGTATCATTTCAAATAATCCCCAATTAAATTTGATTTTTTTGACCGAAACTAGTGTATAATTTACTACGATTTTTGACCGAAACTTGCATTTCGAAAAGTTTCATAGAATCTAATTTTCAGATGATTTTTTGCATGGACTTCCATAATAACCTTCCCTCGTAAAATATATAAAGGATATTAGAAGTTTCGTATCAATTCGAACAGTCCACAATTTAATTTGATTTTTGACCAAAATTACTATTAACTAGTGTATAATATATTATGATTTTTTGACCGAAACATGCATTTCGAAAAGATTCATAGAATCTAGTTTTCATATGATTTTTTGCATGGACTTCCATCATAAGCTTCCCTCTTAAAATTTATAAATGATCTGAAAAGTCTTGTATCATTTCAAATTGTCCTCAATTAAATTTGATATTTTTCATCAAAACTAGTGTATAAAATACCGCGATTTTTGACCCAAACTTGCATTTCAAATAGTTTCATAGAATCTAGTTTTCATATGATTTTTGCATGGACTTCTATCATAACCTTCCCTCTTAAAATATATAAATGATCTGAAAAGTATCGTATCATTTCATATAGTCCCCAATTAAATTTGATTTTTTTGACCGAAACTTGTGTATAATATACAGTGAATTTTGACCGAAACATGCATATCAAAAAGTTTCATAGAATCTAATTTTCAGATTATTTCTTGCATGGACTTCCATCATAACCTTCCCTCTTAACATATATAAATGATCTAAAAACTCTCGTATCATTTCAAATAGTCCCCAATTAAATTTGATTTTTTTAACCGAAACTAGTGTATAATATACTACAATTTTTAACCAATACTTGCATTTCGAAAAGTTTCATAGAATCTAATTTTCAGATGATTTTTTGAATTGACTTCCATCATAACCTTCCCTCTTAACATATATAAATGATCTGAAATGTCTCGTACCATTTCAAATAGTCCCCAATTAAATTTGATTTTTTTGACCGAAACTAGTGTATAACATACTACGATTTTTGATCGAAACTTGCATTTCGAAAAGTTTCATTGAATCTAATTTTCAGACTATTTTTTGCATGGACTTCCATCATAACCTTCCCTCATAAAATATATAAATGATATTATAAGTTTCGTATCAATTCGAAAAGTCCCCAATTTAATTTGATTTTTTACCGAAACTAGTATTAACTAGTGTATAATATACTACGATTTCTGACCGAAACTTGCATTTCGAAAAGTTTCATAGAATCTTATTTTCAGATGATTTTTTGCATGGACAACCATCATAACTTCCCTCGTAAAAAACTATAAATGATATTAGAAGTTTCGTATCATTTCGAACAGTCCCCGATTTAATTTGATTTATGACCGAGACTAGTAAAAACTAGTGTATAATATATTAAGATTTTTTGACCGAAACTTGCATCTCGAAAAGTTTCATAGAATCTAGTTTTCATATGATTTTTTGCATGGAATTCCATCATAACCTTCCCTCATAAAATATATAAATGATCTGAAAAGTATCGTATCATTTCAAATAGTCCCCAATTAAATTTTATTTTTTCGACCGAAACTAGTGTATAATATACTGCGATTTTTTACCGAAACTTGCATTTCGAAAAGTTTAATAGAATCTAGTTTTCATATGATTTTTTGCATGGACTTCCATCATATATTCCCGCTTAACAAATATAAATGATCAGAAAAGTCTCGTATCATTTCAAATAATCCCCAATTAAATTTGATTTTTTTGACCGAAACTAGTGTATAATTTACTACGATTTTTGACCGAAACTTGCATTTCGAAAAGTTTCATAGAATCTAATTTTCAGATGATTTTTTGCATGGACTTCCATAATAACCTTCCCTCGTAAAATATATAAAGGATATTAGAAGTTTCGTATCAATTCGAATAGTCCACAATTTAATTTGATTTTTGACCAAAATTACTATTAACTAGTGTATAATATATTATGATTTTTTGACCGAAACATGCATTTCGAAAAGATTCATAGAATCTGGTTTTCATATGATTTTTTGCATGGACTTCCATCATAAGCTTCCCTCTTAAAATTTATAAATGATCTGAAAAGTCTTGTATCATTTCAAATTGTCCTCAATTAAATTTGATATTTTTCATCAAAACTAGTGTATAAAATACCGCGATTTTTGACCCAAACATGCATTTCAAATAGTTTCATAGAATCTAGTTTTCATATGATTTTTGCATGGACTTCTATCATAACCTTCCCTCTTAAAATATATAAATGATCTGAAAAGTATCGTATCATTTCATATAGTCCCCAATTAAATTTGATTTTTTTGACCGAAACTTGTGTATAATATACAGTGCATTTTGACCGAAACTTGCATATCAAAAAGTTTCATAGAATCTAATTTTCAGATTATTTCTTGCATGGACTTCCATCATAACCTTCCCTCTTAACATATATAAATGATCTAAAAACTCTCGTATCATTTCAAATAGTCCCCAATTAAATTTGATTTTTTTAACCGAAACTAGTGTATAATATACTACGATTTTTAACCAATACTTGCATTTCGAAAAGTTTCATAGAATCTAATTTTCAGATGATTTTTTGAATTGACTTCCATCATAACCTTCCCTCTTAACATATATAAATGATCTGAAATGTCTCGTACCATTTCAAATAGTCCCCAATTAAATTTGATTTTTTTGACCGAAACTAGTGTATAACATACTACGATTTTTGATCGAAACTTGCATTTCGAAAAGTTTCATTGAATCTAATTTTCAGACTATTTTTTGCATGGACTTCCATCATAACATTCCCTCATAATATATATAAATGATATTATAAGTTTCGTATCAATTCGAAAAGTCCCCAATTTAATTTGATTTTTTTACCGAAACTAGTATTAACTAGTGTATAATATACTACGATTTCTGACCGAAACTTGCATTTCGAAAAGTTTCATAGAATCTTATTTTCAGATGATTTTTTGCATGGACAACCATCATAACTTCCCTCGTAAAAAACTATAAATGATATTAGAAGTTTCGTATCATTTCGAACAGTCCCCGATTTAATTTGATTTATGACCGAGACTAGTAAAAACTAGTGTATAATATATTAAGATTTTTTGACCGAAACTTGCATCTCGAAAAGTTTCATAGAATCTAGTTTTCATATGATTTTTTGCATGGAATTCCATCATAACCTTCCCTCATAAAATATATAAATGATCTGAAAAGTATCGTATCATTTCAAATAGTCCCCAATTAAATTTTATTTTTTCGACCGAAACTAGTGTATAATATACTGCGATTTTTTACCGAAACTTGCATTTCGAAAAGTTTAATAGAATCTAGTTTTCATATGATTTTTTGCATGGACTTCCATCATATATTCCCTCTTAACAAATATAAATGATCAGAAAAGTCTCGTATCATTTCAAATAATCCCCAATTAAATTTGATTTTTTTGACCGAAACTAGTGTATAATTTACTACGATTTTTGACCGAAACTTGCATTTCGAAAAGTTTCATAGAATCTAATTTTCAGATGATTTTTTGCATGGACTTCCATAATAACCTTCCCTCGTAAAATATATAAAGGATATTAGAAGTTTCGTATCAATTCGAACAGTCCACAATTTAATTTGATTTTTGACCAAAATTACTATTAACTAGTGTATAATATATTATGATTTTTTGACCGAAACATGCATTTCGAAAAGATTCATAGAATCTGGTTTGCATATGATTTTTTGCATGGACTTCCATCATAAGCTTCCCTCTTAAAATTTATAAATGATCTGAAAAGTCTTGTATCATTTCAAATTGTCCTCAATTAAATTTGATATTTTTCATCAAAACTAGTGTATAAAATACCGCGATTTTTGACTCAAACTTGCATTTCAAATAGTTTCATAGAATCTAGTTTTCATATGATTTTTGCATGGACTTCTATCATAACCTTCCCTCTTAAAATATATAAATGATCTGAAAAGTATCGTATCATTTCATATAGTCCCCAATTAAATTTGATTTTTTTGACCGAAACTTGTGTATAATATACAGTGAATTTTGACCGAAACTTGCATATCAAAAAGTTTCATAGAATCTAATTTTCAGATTATTTCTTGCATGGACTTCCATCATAACCTTCCCTCTTAACATATATAAATGATCTAAAAACTCTCGTATTATTTCAAATAGTCCCCAATTAAATTTGATTTTTTTAACCGAAACTAGTGTATAATATACTACAATTTTTAACCAATACTTGCATTTCGAAAAGTTTCATAGAATCTAATTTTCAGATGATTTTTTGAATTGACTTCCATCATAACCTTCCCTCTTAACATATATAAATGATCTGAAATGTCTCGTACCATTTCAAATAGTCCCCAATTAAATTTGATTTTTTTGACCGAAACTAGTGTATAACATACTACGATTTTTGATCGAAACTTGCATTTCGAAAAGTTTCATTGAATCTAATTTTCAGACTATTTTTTGCATGGACTTCCATCATAACCTTCCCTCATAAAATATATAAATGATATTATAAGTTTCGTATCAATTCGAAAAGTCCCCAATTTAATTTGATTTTTTACTGAAACTAGTATTAACTAGTGTATAATATACTACGATTTCTGACCGAAACTTGCATTTCGAAAAGTTTCATAGAATCTTATTTTCAGATGATTTTTTGCATGGACAACCATCATAACTTCCCTCGTAAAAAACTATAAATGATATTAGAAGTTTCGTATCATTTCGAACAGTCCCCGATTTAATTTGATTTATGACCGAGACTAGTAAAAACTAGTGTATAATATATTAAGATTTTTTGACCGAAACATGCATCTCGAAAAGTTTCATAGAATCTAGTTTTCATATGATTTTTTGCATGGAATTCCATCATAACCTTCCCTCATAAAATATATAAATGATCTGAAAAGTATCGTATCATTTCAAATAGTCCCCAATTAAATTTTATTTTTTCGACCGAAACTAGTGTATAATATACTGCGATTTTTTACCGAAACTTGCATTTCGAAAAGTTTAATAGAATCTAGTTTTCATATGATTTTTTGCATGGACTTCCATCATATATTCCCTCTTAACAAATATAAATGATCAGAAAAGTCTCGTATCATTTCAAATAATCCCCAATTAAATTTGATTTTTTTGACCGAAACTAGTGTATAATTTACTACGATTTTTGACCGAAACTTGCATTTCGAAAAGTTTCATAGAATCTAATTTTCAGATGATTTTTTGCATGGACTTCCATAATAACCTTCCCTCGTAAAATATATAAAGGATATTAGAAGTTTCGTATCAATTCGAACAGTCCACAATTTAATTTGATTTTTGACCAAAATTACTATTAACTAGTGTATAATATATTATGATTTTTTGACCGAAACATGCATTTCGAAAAGATTCATAGAATCTAGTTTTCATATGATTTTTTGCATGGACTTCCATCATAAGCTTCCCTCTTAAAATTTATAAATGATCTGAAAAGTCTTGTATCATTTCAAATTGTCCTCAATTAAATTTGATATTTTTCATCAAAACTAGTGTATAAAATACCGCGATTTTTGACCCAAACTTGCATTTCAAATAGTTTCATAGAATCTAGTTTTCATATGATTTTTGCATGGACTTCTATCATAACCTTCCCTCTTAAAATATATAAATGATCTGAAAAGTATCGTATCATTTCATATAGTCCCCAATTAAATTTGATTTTTTTGACCGAAACTTGTGTATAATATACAGTGAATTTTGACCGAAACATGCATATCAAAAAGTTTCATAGAATCTAATTTTCAGATTATTTCTTGCATGGACTTCCATCATAACCTTCCCTCTTAACATATATAAATGATCTAAAAACTCTCGTATCATTTCAAATAGTCCCCAATTAAATTTGATTTTTTTAACCGAAACTAGTGTATAATATACTACAATTTTTAACCAATACTTGCATTTCGAAAAGTTTCATAGAATCTAATTTTCAGATGATTTTTTGAATTGACTTCCATCATAACCTTCCCTCTTAACATATATAAATGATCTGAAATGTCTCGTACCATTTCAAATAGTCCCCAATTAAATTTGATTTTTTTGACCGAAACTAGTGTATAACATACTACGATTTTTGATCGAAACTTGCATTTCGAAAAGTTTCATTGAATCTAATTTTCAGACTATTTTTTGCATGGACTTCCATCATAACCTTCCCTCATAAAATATATAAATGATATTATAAGTTTCGTATCAATTCGAAAAGTCCCCAATTTAATTTGATTTTTTACCGAAACTAGTATTAACTAGTGTATAATATACTACGATTTCTGACCGAAACTTGCATTTCGAAAAGTTTCATAGAATCTTATTTTCAGATGATTTTTTGCATGGACAACCATCATAACTTCCCTCGTAAAAAACTATAAATGATATTAGAAGTTTCGTATCATTTCGAACAGTCCCCGATTTAATTTGATTTATGACCGAGACTAGTAAAAACTAGTGTATAATATATTAAGATTTTTTGACCGAAACTTGCATCTCGAAAAGTTTCATAGAATCTAGTTTTCATATGATTTTTTGCATGGAATTCCATCATAACCTTCCCTCATAAAATATATAAATGATCTGAAAAGTATCGTATCATTTCAAATAGTCCCCAATTAAATTTTATTTTTTCGACCGAAACTAGTGTATAATATACTGCGATTTTTTACCGAAACTTGCATTTCGAAAAGTTTAATAGAATCTAGTTTTCATATGATTTTTTGCATGGACTTCCATCATATATTCCCGCTTAACAAATATAAATGATCAGAAAAGTCTCGTATCATTTCAAATAATCCCCAATTAAATTTGATTTTTTTGACCGAAACTAGTGTATAATTTACTACGATTTTTGACCGAAACTTGCATTTCGAAAAGTTTCATAGAATCTAATTTTCAGATGATTTTTTGCATGGACTTCCATAATAACCTTCCCTCGTAAAATATATAAAGGATATTAGAAGTTTCGTATCAATTCGAATAGTCCACAATTTAATTTGATTTTTGACCAAAATTACTATTAACTAGTGTATAATATATTATGATTTTTTGACCGAAACATGCATTTCGAAAAGATTCATAGAATCTGGTTTTCATATGATTTTTTGCATGGACTTCCATCATAAGCTTCCCTCTTAAAATTTATAAATGATCTGAAAAGTCTTGTATCATTTCAAATTGTCCTCAATTAAATTTGATATTTTTCATCAAAACTAGTGTATAAAATACCGCGATTTTTGACCCAAACATGCATTTCAAATAGTTTCATAGAATCTAGTTTTCATATGATTTTTGCATGGACTTCTATCATAACCTTCCCTCTTAAAATATATAAATGATCTGAAAAGTATCGTATCATTTCATATAGTCCCCAATTAAATTTGATTTTTTTGACCGAAACTTGTGTATAATATACAGTGCATTTTGACCGAAACTTGCATATCAAAAAGTTTCATAGAATCTAATTTTCAGATTATTTCTTGCATGGACTTCCATCATAACCTTCCCTCTTAACATATATAAATGATCTAAAAACTCTCGTATCATTTCAAATAGTCCCCAATTAAATTTGATTTTTTTAACCGAAACTAGTGTATAATATACTACGATTTTTAACCAATACTTGCATTTCGAAAAGTTTCATAGAATCTAATTTTCAGATGATTTTTTGAATTGACTTCCATCATAACCTTCCCTCTTAACATATATAAATGATCTGAAATGTCTCGTACCATTTCAAATAGTCCCCAATTAAATTTGATTTTTTTGACCGAAACTAGTGTATAACATACTACGATTTTTGATCGAAACTTGCATTTCGAAAAGTTTCATTGAATCTAATTTTCAAACTATTTTTTGCATGGACTTCCATCATAACATTCCCTCATAAAATATATAAATGATATTATAAGTTTCGTATCAATTCGAAAAGTCCCCAATTTAATTTGATTTTTTTACCGAAACTAGTATTAACTAGTGTATAATATACTACGATTTCTGACCGAAACTTGCATTTCGAAAAGTTTCATAGAATCTTATTTTCAGATGATTTTTTGCATGGACAACCATCATAACTTCCCTCGTAAAAAACTATAAATGATATTAGAAGTTTCGTATCATTTCGAACAGTCCCCGATTTAATTTGATTTATGACCGAGACTAGTAAAAACTAGTGTATAATATATTAAGATTTTTTGACCGAAACTTGCATCTCGAAAAGTTTCATAGAATCTAGTTTTCATATGATTTTTTGCATGGAATTCCATCATAACCTTCCCTCATAAAATATATAAATGATCTGAAAAGTATCGTATCATTTCAAATAGTCCCCAATTAAATTTTATTTTTTCGACCGAAACTAGTGTATAATATACTGCGATTTTTTACCGAAACTTGCATTTCGAAAAGTTTAATAGAATCTAGTTTTCATATGATTTTTTGCATGGACTTCCATCATATATTCCCTCTTAACAAATATAAATGATCAGAAAAGTCTCGTATCATTTCAAATAATCCCCAATTAAATTTGATTTTTTTGACCGAAACTAGTGTATAATTTACTACGATTTTTGACCGAAACTTGCATTTCGAAAAGTTTCATAGAATCTAATTTTCAGATGATTTTTTGCATGGACTTCCATAATAACCTTCCCTCGTAAAATATATAAAGGATATTAGAAGTTTCGTATCAATTCGAACAGTCCACAATTTAATTTGATTTTTGACCAAAATTACTATTAACTAGTGTATAATATATTATGATTTTTTGACCGAAACATGCATTTCGAAAAGATTCATAGAATCTGGTTTTCATATGATTTTTTGCATGGACTTCCATCATAAGCTTCCCTCTTAAAATTTATAAATGATCTGAAAAGTCTTGTATCATTTCAAATTGTCCTCAATTAAATTTGATATTTTTCACCAAAACTAGTGTATAAAATACCGCGATTTTTGACCCAAACTTGCATTTCAAATAGTTTCATAGAATCTAGTTTTCATATGATTTTTGCATGGACTTCTATCATAACCTTCCCTCTTAAAATATATAAATGATCTGAAAAGTATCGTATCATTTCATATAGTCCCCAATTAAATTTGATTTTTTTGACCGAAACTTGTGTATAATATACAGTGAATTTTGACCGAAACTTGCATATCAAAAAGTTTCATAGAATCTAATTTTCAGATTATTTCTTGCATGGACTTCCATCATAACCTTCCCTCTTAACATATATAAATGATCTAAAAACTCTCGTATCATTTCAAATAGTCCCCAATTAAATTTGATTTTTTTAACCGAAACTAGTGTATAATATACTACGATTTTTAACCAATACTTGCATTTCGAAAAGTTTCATAGAATCTAATTTTCAGATGATTTTTTGAATTGACTTCCATCATAACCTTCCATCTTAACATATATAAATGATCTGAAATGTCTCGTACCATTTCAAATAGTCCCCAGTTAAATTTGATTTTTTTGACCGAAACTAGTGTATAACATACTACGATTTTTGATCGAAACTTGCATTTCGAAAAGTTTCATTGAATCTAATTTTCAGACTATTTTTTGCATGGACTTCCATCATAACCTTCCCTCATAAAATATATAAATGATATTATAAGTTTCGTATCAATTCGAAAAGTCCCCAATTTAATTTGATTTTTTACCGAAACTAGTATTAACTAGTGTATAATATACTACGATTTCTGACCGAAACTTGCATTTCGAGAAGTTTCATAGAATCTTATTTTCAGATGATTTTTTGCATGGACAACCATCATAACTTCCCTCGTAAAAAATATAAATGATATTAGAAGTTTCGTATCATTTCGAAAAGTCCCCGATTTAATTTGATTTATGACCGAGACTAGTAAAAACTAGTGTATAATATATTAAGATTTTTTGACCGAAACTTGCATCTCGAAAAGTTTCATAGAATCTAGTTTTCATATGATTTTTTGCATGGAATTCCATCATAACCTTCCCTCATAAAATATATAAATGATCTGAAAAGTATCGTATCATTTCAAATAGTCCCCAATTAAATTTTATTTTTTCGACCGAAACTAGTCTATAATATACTGCGATTTTTTACCGAAACTTGCATTTCGAAAAGTTTAATAGAATCTAGTTTTCATATGATTTTTTGCATGGACTTCCATCATAACCTTCCCTCTTAACAAATATAAATGATCAGAAAAGTCTCGTATCATTTCAAATAATCCCCAATTAAATTTGATTTTTTTGACCGAAACTAGTGTATAATATACTACGATTTTTGACCGAAACTTGCATTTCGAAAAGTTTCATAGAATCTAATTTTCAGATGATTTTTTGCATGGACTTCCATAATAACCTTCCCTCGTAAAATATATAAAGGATATTAGAAGTTTCGTATCAATTCGAACAGTCCACAATTTAATTTGATTTTTGACCAAAATTACTATTAACTAGTGTATAATATATTATGATTTTTTGACCGAAACATGCATTTCGAAAAGATTCATAGAATCTGGTTTTCATATGATTTTTTGCATGGACTTCCATCATAAGCTTCCCTCTTAAAATTTATAAATGATCTGAAAAGTCTCGTATCATTTCAAATTGTCCTCAATTAAATTTGATATTTTTCACCAAAACAAGTGTATAAAATACCGCGATTTTTGACCCAAACTTGCATTTCAAATAGTTTCATAGAATCTAGTTTTCATATGATTTTTGCATGGACTTCTATCATAACCTTCCCTCTTAAAATATATAAATGATCTGAAAAGTATCGTATCATTTCATATAGTCCCCAATTAAATTTGAATTTTTTGACCGAAACTTGTGTATAATATACAGTGAATTTTGACCGAAACTTGCATTTCAAAAAGTTTCATAGAATCTAATTTTAAGATTATTTCTTGCATGGACTTCCATCATAACCTTCCCTCTTAACATATATAAATGATCTAAAAACTCTCGTATCATTTCAAATAGTCCCCAATTAAATTTGATTTTTTTGACCGAAACTAGTGTATAATATACTACGATTTTTTTACCAAAACTTGCATTTCAAAAAGTTTCATAGAATCTAATTTTCAGATGATTTTTTGCATTGACTTCCATCATAACCTTCCCCCTTAACATATATAAAAGATCTGAAATGTCTCGTATCATTTCAAATAGTCCCCAGTTAAATTTTATTTTTTTGACCAAAACTAGTGTATAACATACTACGATTTTTGACCGAAACTTGCATTTCGAAAAGTTTCATTGAATTTAATTTTCAGACTATTTTTTGCATGGACTTCCATCATAACCTTCCCTCGTAAAATATATAAATGATAAGTTTCGTATCAATTCGAAATGTCCCCGATTTAATTTGATTTATGACCGAGACTAGTATAAACTAGTGTATAATATATTATGATTTTATGACCGAAACATGCATTTCGAAAAGTTTCATAGAATCTAGTTTTCATATGATTTTTTTACATCTACTTCCATCATAACCATTCCTCTTAACATATATAAATTATCAGAAAAGTCTCAAATAGTCCTCATTTAAATTTTATTTTTTAGTCTGAAACTAGTGTATAATATACTACGATTTTTAACCGAAACTTGCATTTCGAAAAGTTTCATAGAATCTAATTTTTAGATGATTTTTTGCATGGACAACCATCATAACCTTTCCTCGTAAAAAATATAAATGATATTAGAAGTTTCGTATCATTTCGAACGGTCCCCGATTTAATTTTATTTATGACCGAGACGAGTATAAACTAGTGTATAAAATATTATGATTTTTTGACCGAAACTTGCATCTCGAAAAGTTTCATAGAATCTAGTTTTCCTATGATTTTTTGAATGGAATTCCATCATAACCTTCCCTCATAAAATATATAAATGATCTTAAAAGTATCGTATCATTTCAAATAGTCCCCAATTAAGTTTTATTTTTTTAACTGAAACTAATGTATAATATACTGTGATTTTTGACCGAAACTTGCATTTCGAAAAGTTTCATAGAATCTAGTTTTCATATGATTTCTTGCATGGACTTCCATCATAACCTTACTTCTTAACATATATAAATGATCTGAAAAGTCTCGTATCATTTCAAATAATCACCAATTAAATTTGATTTTTTTGACCGAAACTAGTGTATAATATACTACGATTTTTGACCGAAACTTGCATTTCGAAGAGTTTCATAGAATCTAATTTTCAGATGATTTTTTGCATGGACTTCCATCATAACCTTCCCTCGTAATATATATAAATATATTAGATGTTTCGTATCAATTCGAACAGTCTACAATTTAATTTGATTTTTGACCAAAATTACTATTAACTAGTGTATAATATATTATGATTTTTTGACAGAAACATGCATTTCGAAAAGTTTCATAGAATCATGTTTTCATATGATTTTTTGCATGGACTTCCATCATAAGCTTCCCTCTTAAAATTTATAAATGATCTGAAAAGTCTCGTATCATTTCAAATAGTCCTCAATTAAATTTGATATTTTTGACCGAAACTAGTGTATAAAATACTGTGATTTTTGACCCAAACTTGCATTTCAAATAGTTTCACAGAATCTAGTTTTCATATGATTTTTGCATGGACTTCTATCATAACCTTCCCTTTTAAAATATATAAATGATTTGAAAAGTATCATATCATTTCATATAGTCCCCAATTAAATATGATTTTTTTTGACCGAAACTTTTGTATAATGTACAGTTAATTTTGACCGAAACTTGCATTTCAAAAAGTTTCATAGAATCTAATTTTCAGATTATTTTTTGCACGGACTTCCATCATAACCTTCCCTCTTAACATATATAAATGATCTGAAAAGTATCGTATCATTTCAAATAGTCCCCTATTAAATTTTATTTTTTAAACCAAAACTAGTGAATAATATACTACGATTTTTTACATAAACTTACATTTTGAAAATTTCAGCGAATCTAATTTTCAGATGATATTTTGCATTGACTTCCATCATAAGCTTCCCTCTTAACATATATAAATGATCTGATATGTCTCGTATCATTTCAAATAGTCCCTAGTTAAATTTGATTTTTTTGACTGAAACTAGTGTATAACATACTACGATTTTTTACCGAAACTTGCATTTCGAAAAGTTTCATTGAATCTAATTTTCAGACTATTTTTTGCATGGACTTCCATCATAACCTTCCCTCGTAAAATATATAAATGATATTATAAGTTTCGTATCAATTCGAAAAGTCTCCGATTTAATTTGATTTTTGACCGAAACTAGTATTAACTAGTGTATAATATATTATGATTTTATGACCGAAACATGCATTTCAAAACGTTTCATAGAATCTAGTTTTCATATGATTTTTTTACATCGACTTCCATCATAAACTTTCCTCTTAACATATATAAATTATCTGAAAAGTCTCGTAACATTTCAATTAGTCCCCATTTAAATTTTATTTTTTAGACCTAAACTAGTGTATAATATACTACGATTTCTGACCGAAACATGTATTTCGAAAAGTTTCATAGAATCTTATTTTCAGATGATTTTTTGCATGGACAACCATCATAACCTTCCCTCGTAAAAAAATATAAATGATATTAGAAGTTTCGAATCATTTCGAACAGTCCCCGATTTAATTTTATTTATGACCGAGACTAGTATAAACTAGTGTATAATATATAAAGATTTTTTGACCGAAACTTGCATCTCGAAAAGTTTCATAGAATCTAGTTTTCCTATGATTTTTTGCATGGAATTCCATCATAAACTTCCCTCATAAAATATATAAATGATCTGAAAAGTATCGTATCATTTCAAATAGTCCCCAATTTAATTTAATTTTTTTGACCGAAACTAGTGTATAATATACTGCGATTTTTGACCGAAACTTGCATTTCGAAAAGATTCATAGAATCTAGTTTTCATATGATTTTTTGCATGGACTTCCATCATAACCTTTCCTCTTAACATATATAAATTATCTGAAAAGTCTCGTATCATTTCAAATAGTCCCCATTTAAATTTTATTTTTTAAACCGAAACTAGTGTATAATATACTACGATTTCTAACCGAAACTTGCATTTTGAAAAGTTTCATAGAATCTAATTTTCAGATGATTTTTTGCATGGACAATCATCATAACCTTCCCTCGTAAAAAAATTAAATGATATTAGAAGTTTCGTATCATTTCGAACAGTCCACAATTTAATTTGATTTATGACCGAGACTAATATAAACTAGTGTATAATATATTAAGATTATTTGACCGAAACTTGCATCTCGAAAAGTTTCATAGAATCTAGTTTAAATATGATTTTTTGCATGGAATTCCATCGAACATTCCCTCATAAAATACATAAATGATCTGAAAATTATCGTATCATTTCAAATAGTCCCCAATTAAATTTTATTTTTTTTACCGATACTAGTGTATAAGATACTGCGATTTTTGACCGAAACTTACATTTCGAAAAGTTTCGTAGAATCTAGTTTTCATATGGTTTTTTGCATGGACTTCCATCATAACCTTCCCTCTTAACATATATAAATGATCTGAAAAGTCTCGTATCATTTCAAATAATCCCCAATTAAATTTGATTTTTTTAACGAAACTAGTGTATAATATACTACGATTTTTCACCGAAACTTGCATTTCGAAAAGTTTCATAGAATCTAATTTTCAGCTGATTTTTTGCATGGACTTCCATCATAACCTTCCCTCGTAAAATATATAAATGATATTATAAGTTTCGTATCAATTCGAACAGTCCACAATTTAATTTAATTTTTGACCGAAATTACTATTAACTAGTGTATAATATATAATAATTTTTTGACCGAAATATGCATTTTGAAAAGTTTCATAGAATCTGGTTTTCATATGATTTTTTGCATGGACTTCCATCATAAGCTTCCCTCTTAAAATTTATTAATGATCTGAAAAGTCTCGTATCATTTCAAATAGTCCTCAATTAAATTTGATATTTTTGACCGAAACTAGTGTATAAAATACTGCGATTTTTGACCCAAACTTGCATTTCAAATAGTTTCATAGAATCTAGTTTTCATATGATTTTTGCATGGACTTCTATTATAACCTTCCCTCTTAAAGTATATAAATGATCTGAAAAGTATCGTATCATTTCAAATATTTCCCAATTAAATTTTATTTTTTTGACCGAAATTTGTGTATAATATACAGTGAATTTTGACCCAAACTTGCATTTCGAAAAGTTTCATAGAATCTAATTTTCAGATGATTTTTTGCATGGTCTTCCATCATAACCTTCCCTCGTAAAAAATATAAATGATATTAGAAGTTTCGTATCATTTCAAATAGTCCCCATTTTAATTTTATTTTTTTGAACGAAACTAGTGTATAATATACTACGACTTTTGACCGAAAATTTCTTTTCGAAAAGTTTCATAGAATCTAATTTTCAGATGATTTTTTGCATGGACTTCCATCATTATCTTCCCTCGTTAAATAGATAAATGATATTAGAAGTTACTTATCAATTCGAACAGTCCACGATTTAATTTGATTTTTGACCGAAACTACTATTAACTAGTGTATAATATATTATTATTTTTTGACCGAAACATGCATTTCGAAAAGTTTCATAGAATCTAGTTTTCAGATGATTTTTTTGCATGGACTTCCATCATAACCTTTCCACTTAACATATATAAATGATCGCAAAAGTCTCGTATCATTTCAAATATTCCCCATTTAAATTTTATTTTCTTGACCGAAACTAGTGTATAATATACTACGATTTTTTACCGAAGATAGTTTATAATATACTACGATTTTTGACCGAAACTTGCATTTCGAAAAGTTTCATAGAATCTATTTTTCAGATGAGTTTTTGCATGGACTTCAATCATAACCTTCCCTCGTAAAATATATAAATGATATTAGAAGTTTCATATCAATTCGAGCAATCCACGATTTAATTTGATTTTTGACCGAAACTACTATTAACTAGTGTATAATATATTATGATTTTTGACCGAAACATGCATTTCGAAAAGTTTCATAGAATCTAGTTTTCATATGACTTTTTTGCATGGACTTCCATCATAACCTTTCCACTTAACATATATAAATGATCGCAAAAGTCTCGTATCATTTCAAATAGTACCCATTTTAATTTTATTTTTTGAACGAAACTAGTGTATAATATACTACGATTTTTGACCGAAAATTGCATTTCGAAAAGTTTCATAGAATCTAATTTTCAGATGATTTTTTGCATGGACTTCCATCATTATCTTCCCTCGTTAAATATATAAATGATATTAGAAGTTACATATCAATTCGAACAGTCCACGATTTAATTTGATTTTTGACCGAAACTACTATTAACTAGTCTATAATATATTATTATTTTTTGACCGAAACATGCATTTCGAAAAGTTTCATAGAATCTAGTTTTCAGATGATTTTTTTGCATGGACTTCCACCATAACCTTTCCATTTAACATATATAAATGATCGCAAAAGTCTCGTATCATTTCAAATAGTCCCCATTTAAATTTTATTTTCTTGACCGAAACTAGTGTATAATATACTACGATTTTTTACCGAAGATAGTGTATAATATACTACGATTTTTGACCGAAACTTGCATTTCGAAAAGTTTCGTAGAATCTAATTTTCAGATGCGTTTTTGCATGGACTTCCATCATAACCTTCCCTCGTAAAATATATAAATGATATTAGAAGTTTCATATCAATTCGAGCAGTCCACGATTTAATTTGATTTTTGACCAAAACTACTATTAACTAGTGTATAATATATTATGATTTTTTGACCGAAACATGCATTTCGAAAAGTTTCATAGAATCTAGTTTTCATATGATTTTTTTGCATGGACTTCCATCATAACCTTTCCACTTAACATATATAAATGATCGCAAAAGTCTCGTATCATTTCAAATAGTCACCATTTTAATTTTATTTTTTTGAACGAAACTAGTGTATAATATACTACGATTTTTGACCGAATATTGCATTTCGAAAAGTTTCATAGAATCTAATTTTCAGATGATTTTTTGCATGGACTTCAATCATTATCTTCCCTCGTAAAATATATAAATGATATTAGAAGTTACATATCAATTCGAACAGTCCACGATTTAATTTGATTTTTGACCGAAACTACTATTAACTAGTGTATAATATATTATGATTTTTTGACCGAAACATGCATTTCGAAAAGTTTCATAGAATCTAGTTTTCAGATGATTTTTTTGCATGGACTTCCATCATAACCTTTCCACTTAACATATATAAATGATCGCAAAAGTCTCGTATCATTTCAAATAGTCCCCATTTAAATTTTATTTTTTTGACCGAAACTAGTGTATAATATACTACGATTTTTTACCGAAGATAGTGTATAATATACTACGATTTTTGACCGAAACTTGCATTTCGAAAAGTTTCGTAGAATCTAATTTTCAGATGAGTTTTTGCATTGACTTCCATCATAACCTGCCCTCATAAAATATATAAATGATATTAGAAGTTTCATATCAATTCGAGCAGTCCACGATTTAATTTGATTTTTGACCAAAACTACTATTAACTAGTGTATACTATATTATGATTTTTTGACCGAAACATGCATTTCGAAAAGTTTCATAGAATCTAGTTTTCATATGACTTTTTTGCATGGACTTCCATCATAACCATTCCACTTAACATATATAAATGATCGCAAAAGTCTCGTATCATTTTAAATAGTCCCCATTTTAATTTTATTTTTTGAACGAAACTAGTGTATAATATACTACGATTTTTGACCGAAAATTGCATTTCGAAAAGTTTCATAGAATCTAATTTTCAGATGATTTTTTGCATGGACTTCAATCATTATCTTCCCTCGTAAAATATATAAATGATATTAGAAGTTACATATCAATTCGAACAGTCCACGATTTAATTTGATTTTTGAACGAAACTACTATTAACTAGTGTGTAATATATTATGATTTTTTGACCGAAACATGCATTTCGAAAAGTTTCATAGAATCTAGTTTTCAGATGATTTTTTTGCATGGACTTCCATCATAACCTTTCCACTTAACATATATAAATGATCGCAAAAGTCTCGTATCATTTCAAATAGTCCCCATTTAAATTTTATTTTTTTGACTGAAACTAGTGTATAATATACTACGATTTTTTACCGAAGATAGTGTATAATATACTACGATTTTTGACCGAAACTTGCATTTCGAAAAGTTTCGTAGAATCTAATTTTCAGATGAGTTTTTGCATTGACTTCCATCATAACCTTCCCTCGTAAAATATATAAATGATATTAGAAGTTTCATATCAATTCGAGCAGTCCACGATTTAATTTTATTTTTGACCAAAACTACTATTAACTAGTGTATAATATATTATGATTTTTTGACCGAAACATGCATTTCGAAAAGTTTCATAGAATCTAGTTTTCATATGACTTTTTTGCATGGACTTCCATCAAAACCATTCCACTTAACATATATAAATGATCGCAAAAGTCTCGTATCATTTCAAATAGTCCCCATTTTAATTTTATTTTTTGAACGAAACTAGTGTATAATATACTACGATTTTTGACCGAAAATTGCATTTCGAAAAGTTTCATAGAATCTAGTTTTCATATGATTTTTTTGCATGGACTTCCATCATAACCTTTCCACTTAACATATATAAATTATCGCAAAAGTCTCGTATCATTTCAAATAGTCCCCATTTTAATTTTATTTTTTTGACCGAAACTAGTGTATAATATACTATGATTTTTGACCGAAAATTGCATTTCGAAAAGTTTCATAGAATCTAATTTTCAGATGATTTTTTGCATGGACTTCCATCATTATTTTCCCTCGTAAAATATATAAATGATATTAGAAGTTTCATATCAATTCGAACAGTCCACGATTTAATTTGATTTTTGACCGAAACTACTATTAACTAGTGTATAATATATTATGATTTTTTGACAGAAACATGCATTTCGAAAAATTTCATAGAATCTAGTTTTCAGATGATTTTTTTGCATGGACTTCCATCATAACCTTTCCACTTATCATATATAAATGATCGCAAAAGTCTCGTATCATTTCAAATAGTCCCCATTTAAATTTTATTTTTTTGACCGAAACTAGTGTATAATATACTACATTTTGTTACCGAAGATAGTGTATAATATACTACGATTTTTGACCGAAACTTGCATTTCGAAAAGTTTCATAGAATCTAATTTTCAGATGAGTTTTTGCATGGACAACCATCATAACCTTCCCTCGTAAAGAATATAAATGATATTAGAAGTTTCGTATCGTTTCGAATAGTCCCCGATTTAATTTGATTTATGACCGAGACTAGTATAAACTAGTGTATAATATATTAAGATTTTTAGACCGAAACTTGCATTTCGAAAAGTTTCATAGAATCTAGTTTTCATGGACTTCCATCATAACCTTCCCTCTTAAAATATATAAATGATCTGAAAAGCTCGTATCATTTCAAATAGTCCCCATTTTAATTTTATTTTTTTCACCAAAACTAGTGTATAATATACTACGATTTTTTACCGAAACTTGCATTTCGAAAAATTTCATAGAATCTAATTTTCAGATGATTTTTTGCATGGACTTCCATCATAACCTTCCTTCATAAAATATATAAATGATATTAGAAGTTTCGTATCAATTTGAACAGTCCACGATTTAATTTGATTTTATACCGAAACTACTATTAAGTAGTGTATAATATATTATGATTTTTTGACCGAAAAATGCATTTCGAAAAGTTTCATATAATCTAATTTTCATATGATTTTTTGCATTAACTTCCATCATAACATTCCCTCTTAAAATATATAAATGATCTGAAAAGTCTCGTATCATTTCAAATAGTCCCCAATTAAATTTGATTTTTTTTACCGAAACGAGTGTATAATATACTGCAATTTTTGACCGAAACTTGCATTTCGAAAAGTTTCATAGAATCGAGTTTTCATATGATTTTTGCATGGACTTAAATCATAACCTTCACTCTTAAAATAAATATATGATCTAAAAAGTATCATATCATTTCAAATAGTCCCCATTTTAATTTTATTTTTTTTACCTGGAATAGTGTATAATATACTACGATTTTTGACCGAAACTTGCATTTCGAAAAGTTTCATAGAATCTAATTTTCAGATGATTTTTTGCATGGACTTCCATCATAACCTTCCCTCGTAAAATATATAAATGATATTAGAAGTTTCATATCAATTCGAACAGTCCACAATTTAATTTGATTTTTTACAGAAACTACTATTAACTAGTGTATAATATATTATGATTTTTTGCATGGACTTCCATCATTACCTTCCCTCGTAAAAAATAAATTATATTAGAAGTTTCGTAACATTTCGAACAGTCCTCGATTTAATTTGATTTTTGCCAGAAACTATTATAAACTAGTGTATAATATATTATGATTTTTTGACCGAAACTTTCATTTCTAAAAGTTTCATAAAACTAGTTTTCATATGATTTTTTCAAGGACTTCTATCATAACCTTCCCTCTTAAAATAAATAAATGATCTGAAAAGTATCGTATCATTTCAAATAGTCCGCAATTAAATTTGATTTTTTTTACCGATACTTGTGTATAATAATATAGTGAATTTTGACCGAAACTTGCACTTCGAAATGTTTCATAGAATCTAATTTTCAGATGATTTTTTGCATGGACTTCCATCATAACCTTCCCTCTTAACATATATAAATGATCTGAAAACTCTCGTATCATTTCAAATAGTCCACAATTAAATTTGATTTTTTTGACCGAAACTCGTGTATAATATACTTAGATTTTTTTACCAAAACCTGCATTTCGAAAAGTTTTATAGAATCTAATTTTCAGATGATTTTTTGCATTGACTTCCATCATAACCTTCCCTCTTAACATATATAAATGATCTAAAATGTCTCGTATCATTTCAAATAGTCCCAAGTTAAATTTGATTTTTTTGACCGAAACTAGTGTATAACATACTACGATTTTTGACCGAAACTTGCATTTCGAAAAGTTTCATTGAATCTAATTTTTCAGACTATATAAATGATATTATAAGTTTCGTATCAATTCGAAAAGTCCCCGATTTAATTTGATTTTGGACCGAAACTAGTATTAACTAGTGTATAATATATTATGATTTTATGACCGAAACATGCATTTATGAAAGTTTTATAGAATCTAGTTTTCATATGATTTTTTTACATGGACTTCCATCACAACCTTTCCTCTTAACATATATAAATTATCTGAAAAGTCTCGTATCATTTCAAATAGTCCCCATTTAAATTTTATTTTTTAGACCGAAACTAGTGTATAATATACTACGATTTTTGACCGAAACATGCATTTCGAAAAGTTTCATAGAATCTAATTTTTAGATGATTTTTTGCATGGACAACCATCATAATCTTCCCTCGTAAAAAATATAAATGATATTAGATGTTTTGTATCATTCGAACAGTCCCCGATTTAATTTGATTTATGACCGAGACTAGTATAAACTAGTGTTTAATATATTAAGATTTTTTGATCGAAACTTGCATCTCGAAAAATTTCATTGAATCTAGTTTCATATAATTTTTTGCATGGAATTCCATCATAACCTTCCCTCATAAAATATATAAATGATCGTATCATTTAAAATAGTACCCAATTAAATTTTATTTTTTTGACCGAAACTAGTGTATAAGATAATGCGATTTTTGACCGAAACTGGCATTTCGAAAAGTTTCATAGAAACTAGTTTTCATATGGTTTTTTGCATGGACTTCCATCATAACCTTCCCTCTTAACATATATAAATGATCTGAAAAGTATCGTATCATTTCAAATAATCCCCAATTAAATTTGATTTTTTTTACATAAACTAGTGTATATTATACTACGATTTTTTTACCGAAACTTGCATTTCGAAAAGTTTCATAGAATCTAATTTTCAGATGATTTTTTGCGTGGACTTCCATCATAACCTTCCCTCGTAAAATATATAAATGATATTAGAAGTTTCGTATCAATTTGAACAGTCCATAATTTAATTTGATTTTTGACCGAAATTACTATTAACTATAGTATAATATATTATGATTTTTTGACCGAAACATGCATTTCGAAAAGTTTAATATAATCTGGTTTTCATATAATTTTTTGCATGGACTTCCATCATAAGCTTCCCTCTTAAAATTTATTAATGATCTAAAAAGTCTAGTATCATTTCAAATAGTCCTCAATTAAATTTGATATTTTTTTACCGAAACTAGTGTATAAAATACTGCGATTTTTGACCCAAACTTGCATTTCAAATAGTTTCATAGAATCTAGTTTTCATATGATTTTTGCATAGACTTCCATCATAACCTTCCCTCTTAACATATATAAATGATCTGAAAACTCTCGTATCATTTCAAATAGTCCCCAATTAAATTTGATTTTATTGACCGAAACTAGTGTATAATATACTACGATTTTTTACAAAAACTTGCATTTTGAAAAGTTTCATAGAATCTAATTTTAGAATGATTTTTTGCATTGAATTCCATCATAACCTTCCCTCTTAACATATATAAATGATCTGAAAAGTCTCGTATCATTTCAATTAGTCCCCAATTAAATTTGATTTTTTTTACCGAAACTAGTGTATAATATACTATGATTTTTGACTGAAACTTGCATTTCGAAAAGTTTCATAGAATCTAATTTTCAGATGATTTTTTGCATGGACAACAATCATTACCTTCCCTTGTAAAATAATTAAATGATATTAGAAGTTTCATATAACTTCATACATAAACTAATTTAATTAGATTTACGACCTATACAAGTATAAACTAGTGTATAATATATTAAGATTTTTTGAACGAAACTTGCATTTCGAAAAGTTTCATAGAATCGAGTTTTCATATGATTTTCGAATGGACTTCAATCATAACCTTCCCTCTTAAAATATATAAATGATCTAAAAAGTCTCGTATCATTTCAAATAGTCCCCATTTTTATTTTATTTTTTTGACCGAAAGTAATGTATAATATACTAGGATTTTTGACCGAAACTTGCATTTCGAAAAGTTTCATAAAATCTATTTTTTAGATGATTTTTTGCATTGACTTCCATCATAACCTTCCCTTGTAAAATATATAAATGATATTAGAGGTTTCGTATCAATTCGAATAGTCCACAATTTAATTTGATTTTTGACCGAAACTACTATTAACTAGTGTATAATATATTATGATTTTTTGACCGAAACATGCATTTCGAAAAGTTTCATAGAATCTACTTTTCAGATGATTTTTTTGCATGGACTTCCATCATAACCTTTCCTCTTAACATATATAAATGATCGCAAAAGTCTTGTATCATTTCAAATAGTCCCCATTTAAATTTTATTTTTTTGATCTAAACTAGTGTATAATATACTACGATTTTTGAACGAAACTAGTGTATAATATACTACGATTTTTGACCGAAACTTGCATTTCGAAAAGTTTCATAGAATCTAATTTTCAGATGAGTTTTTGCATGGACAACCATCATAACCTTCCCTCGTAAAAAATATAAATGACATTAGAAGTTTCGTATCATTTCGAACTATCCCCGATTTAATTTGATTTATGACCGATACTAGTATAAACTAGTGTATAATATATTAAGATTTTTTGACCGAAACTTTCATTTCGAAAAGTTTCATAGAATCTAGTTTTCATGGACTTCCATCATAACCTTCCCTCTTAAAACATATAAATGATCTGAAAAGTCTCGTATCATTTCAAATAGTCCCCATTTTAATTTTATTTTTTTGACCGAAACTAGTGTATAATATACTACGATTGTTGCAGGAAACTTGCATTTCGAAAAATTTCATAGAATCTAATTTTCAGATGATTTTTTGCATGGACTTCCATCACAACCTTCCATCGTAAAATATATAAATGATATTAGAAGTTTCGTATCATTTTGAAGAGTCCCTGATTTTATTTGATTTTTTAACGAAACTAGTATAAACTAGTCTATAATATATTATGATTTTTTAACCGAAACTTGCATTTCGAAAAGTTTCATAGAATCTTGTTTTCAGATGATTTTTTTGCAGGGAATCTCGTATCATTTCAAATAGTCCCTATTTAAATTTTATTTTTTTGACCGAAACTAGTGTATAATATACTACGATTTTTGACCGAAGATAGTGTATATATACTACGATTTTTGACCGAAACTTGCATTTCGAAAAGTTTCATAGAATCTAATTTTCAGATGAGTTTTTTCGTGGACAACCATCATAACCTTCCCTCGTAAAAAATGTAAATGATATTAGAAGTTTCGTATCATTTCGAATAGTCCCCGATTTAATTTGATTTATGAACGAGACTAGTATTAACTAGTGTATAATATATTAATATTTTTTGACTGACACTTGCATTTCGAAAAGTTTCATAGAATCTAGTTTTCATGGACTTCCATCATAACATTCCCTCTTAAAATATATAAATGATCTGAAAAGTCTCGTATCATTTCAAATAGTCCCCATTTTAATTTTATTTTTTTGACCGAAACTATTTTATAATATACTACGAATTTTGACCGAAACTTGCATTTCGAAAATTTTCATAGAATCTAATTTTCAGATGATTTTTTGCATAGACTTCCATCATAACCTTCCTTCATAAAATATATAAATGATATTAGAAGTTTCGTATCAATTTGAACAGTCCAAGATTTAATTTGATTTTTGACCGAAACTAATATTTACTAATGTATAATATATTATGATTTTTTGACCGAAACATGTATTACGAAAAGTTTCATAGAATCTAGTTTTCATACGATTTTTTGCATTGAATTCCATTATAACCTTCCATCTTTAAATATATAAATGATCTGAAAAATCTCGTATCATTTGAAATAGTCCCCAATTAAATTTTACTTTTTTTGACCTAAACTAGTGTATAATAAACTACGATTTTTAAACGAAACTAGTGTATAATATACTACAATTTTTGACCGAAACATGCATTTCGAAAAGTTTCATAGAATCTAATTTTCAGATGAGTTTTTGCATGGACAACCATCATAACCTTCCCTTGTAAAAAATATAAATTATATTAGAAGTTTCGTATCATTTCGAACACACCCCGATTTAATTTGATTTATGACGAGACTAGTATAAACTAGTGTATAATATATTAAGCTTTTTTTACCGAACTTGCATTTCGAAAAGTTTCATAGAATCTAGTTTTCATGGACTTCCATCATAACCTTCCCTCTTAAAGAATATAAATGATCAGAAAAGTCTCGTATCATATCAAATTGTCCCCATTTTAATTTTATTTTTTTGACCGAAACTAGTTTATAATATACTACGATTTTTGACCGATACTTGCATTTTGAAAAGTTTAGTTTTCAGATGATTTTTTGCATGGACTTCGATCATAACCTTTCCTCTTAACTTACATAAATGATCGGAAAAGTCTCGTATCATTTCGAATAGTCCCCAATTAAATTTTATTTTTTTGACCGAAACTAGTGTATAATATACTGCGATTTTAGACCGAAACTCTCATTTCGAAACGTTTCATAGAATCTAATTTTCAGATGATATTTTGCATGGACAACCATCATAACCTTCCCTCGTAAAATACATAAATGATATTAGAAGTTTCGTATCATTTCGAACAGTCCACGATTTAATTTTATTTTTGACCGAAACTACTATTAACTAGTGTATAATATATTATGATTTTTTGACCGAAACATGCATTTCGAAAAGTTTCATAGAATCTCTTTTTCAGATGATTTTTTTGCATGGACTTCCATCATAACCTTTCCTCTTAACATATATAAATGATCGCAAAAGTTTTGTATCATTTCAAATAGTCCCCATTTAAATTTTATTTTTTGACCGAAACTAGTGTATAATATACTACGATTTTTGAACGAAACTAGTGTATAATATACTACGATTTTTTACCGAAACTTGCATTTCGAAAAGTTTCATAGAATCTAATTTTCAGATGAGTTTCTTTATGGACAACCATCATAACCTTCCCTCGTAAAAAATATAAATGATATTAGAAGTTTCGTATCATTTCGAACACTCCCCGATTTAATTTTATTTATGACCGATACTAGTATAAACTAGTGTATAATATATTAAGATTTTTTGACTGAAACTTGCATTTCAAAAAGTTTCATAGAATCTAGTTTTCATGGACTTCCATCATAACCTTCCCTCTTAAAATATATAAATGATATGAAAAGTCTCGTATGATTTCAAATAGTCCCCATTTTAATTTTATTTTTTTGACCGAAACTAGTGTATAATATACTACGATTTTCGACCGAAACTTGCATTTTGAAAAATTTCATAGAATCTAATTTTCAGATGATTTTTTTGCATGGACAACCATCATAACCTTCCCTCGTCAAATATATAAATGATATTAGAAGTTTCGTATCATTTCGAACAGACCCCGATTTAATTTGATTTATGACCGAGACTAGTATAAACTAGTGAATAGTATATTTAGATTTTTTGACCGAAACATGCATTTCAAAAAGTTTCAATGAATCTGGTTTTCATATGATTTTTTGCATGGACTTCCATCATAACCTTCCCTCGTAAAAATATATAAATGATCTGAAACATATCGTATCATTTCAAATAGTCCCCAATTAAATTTGATTTTTTTGACCGAAACTAGTATATAATATACTACGTTTTTTACCGAAACTTGCATTTCGAGAAGTTTCATAGAATCTATTTTTCAGATGATTTTTTGCAAGGACTTCGATCATAACCTTCCCCCGTAAAATATTTAAATGATATTAGAAGTTTCATATCAATTCGAACACTCCCCGATTTAATTTGATTTAAGACCGAGACTAGTATAAACTAGTGTATAATATATTAAGATTTTTTGACCGAAACTTGCATTTCGAAAAGTTTCATAGAATCTAGTTTTCATGGACTTCCATCATAACATTCCCTCTTAAAATATATAAATGATCTGAAAAGTCTTGTATCATATCAAATAGTCCCCATTTTAATTTTATTTTTTTGACCGAAACTAGTGTAAAATATACTACGATTTTTGACCGAAACTTGCATTTCGTAAAATTTCATAGAATCTAACTTTCAGATGATTTTTTGCATGGACTTCCATCATAACCTTCCTTCGTAAAATATATAAATGATATTAGATGTTTCGTATCAATTTGAACAGTCCACGATTTAATTTGGTTTTTGAACGAAACTTTTATTAACTAGTGTATAATATATTATTTATTTTTGACCGAAACATGCATTTCGAAAAGTTTTATAGAATCTGGTTTTCAGATGATTTTTTTGCATGGACTTCCATCATAACCTTTCCTCTTAACATATATAAATGATCGTAAAAGTCTCTTATCATTTCAAATAGTGCCCATTTAAATTTTATTTTTTTACCGAAACTAGTATATAACATACTACGATTTATTACCGAAACTTGCATTTCGAAATGTTTCATAGAATCTAATTTTCAGATGATTTTTTGCATGGACAACCATCATAACCTTCCCTCGTCAAATATATAAATGATATTAGAAGTTTCGTATCATTTCGAACAGACCCCGATTTAATTGGATTTATGACTGAGACTAGTATAAACTAGTTTATAATATATTTAGATTTTTTGACCGAAACTTGCATTTCGAAAAGTTTCATAGAATCTGGTTTTCATATGATTTTTTGCATGGACTTCCATCATAACCTTCCCTCTTAAAATATATAAATGATCTGAAAAGTCTCGTATCTTTTCAAATAGTCCCCAATTAAATTTGATTTATTTTACCGAAACTGGTGTATAATATACTGCGATTTTTGACTCAAACTTGCATTTCGAAAAGTTTCATAGAATCGAGTTTACATATGATTTTTGCATGGACTTCTATCATAACTTTCCCTCTTAAAATATATAAATGATCTGAAAAGTATCGTATCATTTCAAATAGTCCCCAATTAAATTTGATTTTTTTGACTGAAACTTGCATTTGGAAAAGTTTCATAGAATCTAATTTTCAGATGATTTTTTGCATGGACTTCCATCATAACCTTCCCTATTAACATATATAAATGATTTGAAAACTCTCGTATCATTTCAAATAGTCCCCAATTAAATTTGATTTTTTTGACCGAAACTAGTGTATAATATACTACGAATTTTGACCGAAACATGCATTTTGAAAAGTTTCATAGAATCTAATTTTCAGATGATTTTTGGTATGGACTTCCATCATAACCTTCCCTCGTAAAATATATAAATGATATTAGAAGTTTCTTATCATTTCGAACAGTCCCTGATTTTATTTGATTTTTTAACGAAACTAGTATAAACTAGTGTATAACATATTTCGATTTTTTAACGAAACTTGCATTTCGAAAAGTTTCATAGAATCTAGTTTTCAGATGATTTTTTTGCATGGACTTCGATCATAACCTTTCCTCTTAACATACATAAACGATTGGAAAAGTCTCGTATCATTTCAAATAGTCCCCAATTAAATTTGATTTTTTTGACCGAAACTAGTGTATAATATATTGCGATTTTTGACCGACACTTGCATTTCAAAAAGTTTCATACAATCTAATTTTAAGATGATTTTTTGCATACACAATCATCATAACCTTCCCTCGTCAAATATATAAATGATATTAGAAGTTTCGTATCATTTCGAACAGACCCCGATTTAATTTGATTTATGACCGAGACTAGTATAAACTAGTGAATAATATATTTAGATTTTTTGACTGAAACTTGCATTTCGAAAAGTTTCATTGAATCTGGTTTTCATATGATTTTTTGCATGGACTTCCATCATAACCTTCCCTCGTAAAAATATATAAATGATCGGAAACGTATCGTATCATTTAAAATAGTCCCCAATTAAATTTGATTTTTTTGACCGAAACTAGTATATAATATACTACGATTTTTGACCGAAACTTGCATTTCGAAAAGTTTCATAGAATCTATTTTTCAGATGATTTTTTGCATGGACTTCCATCATAAACTTCCCCCGTAAAATATTTAAATGATATTAGAAGTTTCGTATCAATTTGAACACTCCCCGATTTAATTTGATTTATGACCGAGACTAGTATAAACTAGTGTATAATATATTAAGATTTTTTGACCGAAACTTGCATTTCGAAAAGTTTCATAGAATCTAGTTTTCATGGACTTCCATCATAACATTCCCTCTTAAAATATATAAATGATCTGAAAAGTCTCATATCATTTCAAAGAGTCCCATTTTTAATTTTATTTTTTTGACGGAAACTAGTGTATAATATATTACGATTTTTGACCGAAACTCTCATTTCGAAAAATTTCATAGAATCTAATTTTCAGATGATTTTTTGCATGGACATCCATCATAACCTTCCTTCTTAAAATATATAAATGATATTAGATGCTTCGTATCATTTTGAACAGTCCACGATTTAATATATTATGATTTTTTGACCGAAATATGCATTTCGAAAAGTTTTATAGAATCTGGTTTTCAGATGATTTTTTTGCATGGACTTCCATCATAACCTTTCCTCTTAACATATATAAATGATCGTAAAAGTCTCGTATCATTTCAAATAGTGCCCATTTAAATTTTATTTTTTTACCGAAACTAGTATATAATATACTACGATTTTTTTACCGAAACTTGCATTTCAAAATGTTTCATAGAATCTAATTTTCAGATGATTTTTTGCATGGACAACCATCATAACCTTCCCTCATCAAATATATAAATGATATTAGAAGTTTCGTATCATTTCGAACAGACCCCGATTTAATTTGATTTATGACCGAGACTAGTATAAACTAGTTTATAATATATTTAGATTTTTTGACCGAAACTTGCATTTCGAAAGGTTTCATAGAATCTGGTTTTCATATGATTTTTTGCATGGACTTCCATCATAACCTTCCCTCTTAAAATATATAAATGATCTGAAAAGTCTCGTATCTTTTCAAATAGTCCCCAATAAAATTTGAATTTTTTGACCGAAACTAGTGTATAATATACTGCAATTTTTGACCCAAACTTGCATTTCGAAACGTTTCATAGAATCTAGTTTTCATACGATTTTTTGCATGGACTTCTATCATAACCTTCCCTCTTAAAATATATAAATGATCTGAAAAGTATCGTATCATTTCAAATAGTCCCCAATTAAATTTGATTTTTTTCACCGAAACTAGTGTATCATATACTACGATTTTTTACTGAAACTTGCATTTCGAAAAGTTTCATAGAATCTATTTTTCAGATGATTTTATGCATGGACTTCCATCATAACCTTCCCTCGTAAAATATATAATTGATATTAGAAGTTTCGTATCAATTCGAACAGTCCACGATTTAATTTGATTTTTGACCGAAACTACTATTAACTAGTGTATAATATATTATGATATTTTGACCGAAACATGCATTTCGAAAAGTTTCATAGAATCTACTTTTCAGATGATTTATTTGCATGGACTTCCATCAAAACCTTTCCTCTTAACATATTTAAATGATCGCAAAAGTCTTGTATCATTTCAAATAGTCCCCATTTAAATTTTATTTTTTTGACCGAAACTAGTGTATAATATACTACGATTTTTGAAGGAAACTAGTGTATAATATACTACGATTTTTGACCAAAACCTGTATTTCAAAAAGTTTCATAGAATCTAATTTTCAGATGATTTTTTGCATGGACAACCATCATTATCTTCCCTCGTAAAAAATATAAATTATATTAGAAGTTTCGTATCATTTCGAACACTCCCCGATTTAATTTGATTTATGACCGAGACTAGTATAAACTAGTGTATAATATATTAAGATTTTTTGACCAAAACTTGCATTTCGAAAAGTTTCATAGAATCTAGTTTTCATGGACTTCCATCATAACCTTCCCTCTTAAAATATATAAATGACCTAAAAAGTCTCGTATCATTTCAAATAGTCTCCATTTTAATTTTATTTTTTTGAACGAAACTAGTGTATAATATACTACGATTTTTTTACCAAAACTTGCATTTCGAAAAGTTTCACAGAATCTAGTTTTCAGATGTTTTTTTGCATGGACTTCGATCTTAACCTTTCCTCTTAACATATATAAATGATCGAAAAAGTTTTGTATCATTTCAAATAGTCCCCAATTAAATTTGATTTTTTTGACCGAATCTAGTGTATAATATACCGCGATTTTTGACCGAAACATGCATTTCGAAAAGTTTCATAGAATCTAATTTTCAGATGATTTTTTGCATGGACAACCAACATAACCTTCCCTCATAAAATATATAAATGATATTAGAAGTTTCGTATCATTTTGAACAATCCCCGATTTAATTTGATTTATGACTGAGACTAGTATAAACTAGTGTATAATATATTAAAAAATTTTGACCGAAACTTGCATTTCGAAAAGTTTCATAGAATCTAGTTTTCATGGACTTCCATCATAACATTCCCTCTTAAAATATATAAATGATCTGAAAAGTCTCGTATCATTTCAAATAGTCCCATTTTAATTTTATTTTTTGACCAAAACTAGTGTATAATATACTGCGGTTTTTGATCCAAACATGCATTTCGAAAAGTTTTATAGAATCTGGTTTTAAGATGATTTTTTTGCATGGACTTCCATCATAACCTTTCCTCTTAACATATGCAAATGATCTCAAAAGTCTCGTATCATTTCAAATAGTGCTCATTTTAATTTTATTTTTTTTACTGAAATAAGTGTATAATATACAACGATTTTTTACCGAAACTTGCATTTCAAAATGTTTCATAGAATCTAATTTTCAGATGATTTTTTGTATGGACAACCATCATAACCTTCCCTCGTCAAATATATAAATGATATTAGAAGTTATGTATCATTTCGAACAGACCCCGATTTAATTTGATTGATGACCGAGACTAGTATAAACTAGTGTATAATATATTTAGATTTTTTGACCGAAACTTGCATTTCGAAAAGTTTCATAGAATCTGGTTTACATATTATTTTTTGCATGGACTTCCATTATAAGCTTCCCTCTTAAAATATATAAATGATCTGAAAAGTCTCGTATCATTTCAAATAGTCCCCAATTCAATTTGATTTTTTGACCGAAACTAGTGTATAATATACTGTTATTTTTGACCCAAACTTGCATTTCGAAAAGTTTGATAGAATCTAGTTTTCATATGATTTTTGCATGGACTTCTATCATAACCTTCACTCTTAAAATATATAAATGATCTTAAAAGTATCGTATCATTTCAAATAGTCCCCAATTAAATTTGATTTTTTTGACCGAAACTAGTGTATAATATACAGTGATTTTTGACCGAAACTTGCATTTTAAAAAGTTTCATAGAATCTAATTTTTAGATGATATTTTGCATGGACTTCCATCATAACCTTCCCTCTTAACATTTATAAATGATCTGAAAACTCTCGTATCATTTCAAATAGACCCCAATTAATTTGATTTTTTTGACCTAAACTAGTGTATAATATACTACGGTTTTTGACCGAAAATTGCATTTCAAAAACTTTCATAGAATCTAGTTTTCAGATGATTTTCTGCATTGACTTCCATTATAACCTTCCCTCTTAACATATACAAATGATCTGAAAAGTCTCGTATCATTTCAAATAGTCCCCAATTAAATTTTATTTTTTGACCGAAACTAGTGTATAATATACTACGATTTTTTACCGACACATGCATTTCGAAGAGTTTCATAGAATCTAATTTTCAGATGATTTTTTGCATTGAATTCCATCATAACCTTCCCTCTTAACATATTTAAATGATCTGAAGAGTCTCGTATCATTAAAAATAGTCCCCAATTAAATTTGATTTTTTTGACCGAAACTAGTGTATAATATACTACTCTTTTTGACCGAAACTTGCATTTCGAAAAGTTTTATAGAATCTATTTTTCAGATGATTTTTTGCATGGACAACCATCATAACCTTCCCTCGTAAAAAATATAAATGATATTAGAAGTTTCGTATCATTTCGAACAATCTCCAATTTAATTTAATTTATGACCGAGACTAGTATAAACTAGTGTATAATATATTAAGATTTTTTGACCGAAACCTGCATTTCGAAAAGTTTCATAGAATCTAGTTTTCATAGACTTCCATCATAACCTTCCCGCTTAAAATATATAAATGATTTGAAAAGTCTCGTATCATTTCAAACAGTCCCCATTTTAATTTTATTTTTTTGACCGAAACTAGTGTATAATATACTACGGCTTTTGAACGAAACTTGCATTTCGAAAAGTTTCATAGAATCTAGTTTTCAGATGATTATTTGCATGGACTTCGATCATAACCTTTCCTCTTAACATACATAAATGATCGGAAAAGTCTCGTATCATTTCAAATAGTCCACAATTAAATTTGATTTTTTTGACTAAAACTAGTGTATAATATACTGCGATTTTTTACCGAAACTTGCATTTCGAAAAGTTTCATAGAATCTAATTTTCAAATGATTTTTTGCATGAACAGCCATCATAACCTTCCCTCGTAAAATATATAAATGATATTAGAAGTTTCGTATCATTTTGAACAGTCCCAGATTTAATTTGATTTATGACCGAGACTAGTATAAACTAGTGTATAATATATTAAGATTTTTTTACCGAAAGTTGCATTTCGAAAAGATTCATATAATCTAGTTTTCATACGATTTTTTGCATGGAATTCCATCATAAACTTCCCTCTTAAAATATATAAATGATCTGAAAAGTCTCGTATCATTTGAAATAGTCCCCAATTAAATTTGCTTTTTTTGACCGAAACTAGTGTATAATATACTGCGATTTTGGACCCAAACATGCATTTCGAAAAGTTTCATATAATCTAGTTTTCATACGATTTTTTACATGGACTTCAATCAAAACCTTCCCTTTTAAAATATATAAATGATCTGAAAAGTATCGTATCATTTCAAATAGTCTCCAATTTAATTTGATTTTTTTGAACGAAACTAGTGTATAATATACTATGATATTTTACCGAAACTTGCATTTCGAAAAGTTTCATAGAATCTATTTTTCAGATGATTTTTTGCATGGACTTCCATCATAACCTTCCCTCGTAAAATATATAAATGATATTAGAAGTTTCGTATTAATTCGAACAGTCCACGATTTAATTTGATTTTAAACAGAAACTAGTATAAACTAGTGTATAATATATTATGATTTTTTGACCGAAACATGCATTTCAAAAAGTTTCATAGATCTAGTTTTTATTATATTTTTTTTGCATGGACATCCATCATAACCTTTCCTCTTAACAAACATAAATGATCTGAAAAGTATCGTATCATTTCAAATAGTCCCCAATTAAATTTGATTTTTTTGACCGAAACTAGTGTATAATATACTACGATTTTTGAACGAAACTAGTGTATAATATACTACAATTTTTGACCGAAACTTGCATTTCGAAAAGTTTCATAGAATCTAATTTTCAGATGAGTTTTTGCATGGACAACCATCATAGCCTTCCCTCGTAAAAAATATAAATGATATTAGAAGTTTCGTAATATTTCGAACACTCCCCGATTTAATTTGTTTTATGACCGATACTAGTATAAACTAGTGTATAATATATTAAGATTTTTTGACCGAAACTTGCAATTCGAAAAGTTTCATAGAATATAGTTTTCATTGACTTCCATCATAATATTCCCTCTTAAAATATATAAATGATCTAAAAAGTCTCGTATCATTTCAAATAGTACCCATTTTAATATTATTTTTTTTGACCGAAACTAGTGTATAATATACTACGATTTTTGTCCGAAACTTGCATTTTGAAAAAATTTCATAGAATCTAATTTTCGGATGATTTTTTGCCTGGACTTCTATCATAACCTTCCTTCGTAAAATATATAAATGATATTAGAAGTTTCGTATCAATTTGAACAGTCCACGATTTAATTTGATTTTTGAACGAAACTACTATTAACTAGTGTATAATATATTATGATTTTTTGACCGAAACATGCATTTCAAAACGTTTTATAGAATCTGGTTTTCAGATGATTTTTTGCATGGACTTCCATCATAACCTTTCCTCTTAACATATATAAATGATCTCAAAAGTCTCGTATCATTTCAAATAGTGCTCATTTAAATTTAATTTTTTTTACTGAAACTAGTGTATAATATACTACGATTTTTTACCGAAACTTGCATTTCAAAATGTTTCATAGAATCTAATTTTCAGATGATTTTTTGCATGGACAACCATCATAACCTTCCCTCGTCAAATATATAAATGATATTTAGAAGTTACGTATCATTTCGAATAGACCCCGATTTAATTTGATTTATGACCGAGACTAGTATAAACTAGTGTATAATATATTTAGATTTTTTGACCGAAACTTGCATTTCGAAAAGTTTCATAGAATCTGGTTTTCATATGATTTTTTGCATGGACTTCCATTATAACCTTCCCTCTTGAAATATATAAATGATCTGAAAAGACTCGTATCATTTCAAATAGTCCCCAATTAAATTTGATTTTTTGACCGAAACTAGTGTATAATATACTGTTATTTTTGACCCAAACTTGCATTTCGAAAAGTTTCATAGAATCTAGTTTTCATATGATTTTTGCATGGACTTCTATCATAACATTCACTCTTAAAATATATAAATGATCTTAAAATTATCGTATCATTTCAAATAGTCCCCAATCAAATTTTATTTTTTGACCGAAACTAGTGTATAATATACTACGATTTTTGACCGAAACTTGCATTTCGAAAAGTTTCATAGAATCTAATTTTCAGATGATTTTTTGCATTGAATTCCATCATAACCTTCCCTCTTAACATATTTAAATGATCTGAAAAGTCTCGTATCATTAAAAATAGTCCCCAATTAAATTTGATTTTTTTGACCGAAACAAGTGTATAATATACTACGCTTTTTGACCGAAACTTGCATTTCGAAAAGTTTTATAGAATCAATTTTTCAGATGATTTTTTGCATGGACAGCCATCATAACCTTCCCTCATAAAAAAATATAAATGATATTAGAAGTTTCGTATCATTTCGAACAATCCCCGATTTAATTTGATTTATGATAGATACTAGTATAACTAGTGTATAATATAATAAGATTTTTTGACCGAAACTTGCATTTCGAAAAGTTTCACAGAATCTAGTTTTCATAGACTTCCATCATAACCTTCCCGCTTAAAATATATAAATGATCTGAAAAGTCTCGTATCATTTCAAATAGTCCCCATTTTAATTTTATATTTTTGACCGAAACTAGTGTATAATATACTACGGCTTTTAACTGAAACTTGCATTTCGAAAAGTTTCATAGAATCTAGTTTTCTGATGATTATTTGCATGGAATTCGATCATAACCTTTCCTCTTAACATACATAAATGATCGGAAAAGTCTCATATCATTACAAATAGTCCCCAATTAAATTTGATTTTTTTGACTAAAACTAGTGTATAATATACTGCGATTTTTGAACGAAACTTGCATTTTGAAAAGTTTCATAGAATCTAATTTTCAGATGATTTTTTGCATGGACAACCATCATAACCTTCCCTCGTCAAATATATAAATGATATTTAGAAGTTACGTATCATTTCGAATAGACCCCGATTTAATTTGATTTATGACCGAGACTAGTATAAACTAGTGTATAATATATTTAGATTTTTTGACCGAAACTTGCATTTCGAAAAGTTTCATAGAATCTGGTTTTCATATGATTTTTTGCATGGACTTCCATTATAACCTTCCCTCTTGAAATATATAAATGATCTGAAAAGACTCGTATCATTTCAAATAGTCCCCAATTAAATTTGATTTTTTGACCGAAACTAGTGTATAATATACTGTTATTTTTGACCCAAACTTGCATTTCGAAAAGTTTCATAGAATCTAGTTTTCATATGATTTTTGCATGGACTTCTATCATAACATTCACTCTTAAAATATATAAATGATCTTAAAATTATCGTATCATTTCAAATATTCCCCAATTAAATTTGATTTTTTTGACCGAAACTAATGTATAATATACAGTGATTTTTGACCGAAACTTGCATTTTAAAAAGTTTCATAGAATCTAATTTTTAGATGATATTTTATATGGACCTCCATCATAACCTTCCCTCTTAACATATATAAATGATCTGAAAACTCTCGTATCATTTCAAATAGTCCCCAATTAATTTTATTTTTTTGACCTAAACTAGTGTATAATATGCTACGATATTTGACCGAAAATTGCATTTCGAAAAGTTTCATAGAATCTAGTTTTCAGATGATTTTTTGCATTGACTTCCATTATAACCTTCCCTCTTAACATATAAAAATGATCTGAAATGTCTCGTATCATTTCAAATAGTCCCCAATTAAATTTTATTTTTTGACCGAAACTAGTGTATAATATACTACGATTTTTGACCAAAACTTGCATTTCGAAAAGTTTCATAGAATCTAATTTTCAGATGATTTTTTGCATTGAATTCCATCATAACCTTCCTTCTTAACATATTTAAATGATCTGAAAAGTCTCGTATCATTAAAAATAGTCCCCAATTAAATTTGATTTTTTTGACCGAAACAAGTGTATAATATACTACTCTTTTTGACCGAAACTTGCATTTCGAAAAGTTTCATAGAATCTAATTTTCAGATGATTTTTTGCATGGATAGCCATCATAACCTTCCCTCGTAAAATATATAAATGATATTAGAAGTTTCGTATCATTTTGAACAGTCCCAGATTAAATTTGATTTATGACCGAGACTAGTATAAACTAGTGTATAATATATTAAGATTTTTTTACCGAAACTTGCATTTCGAAAAGTTTCCTAGAATCTAGTTTTCATATGATTTTTTGCATGGAATTCCATCATAAACTTCCCTCTTAAAATATATAAATGATCTGAAAAGTCTCGTATCATTTGAAATAGTCCCCAATTAAATTTGCTTTTATTGATCGAAACTAGTGTATAATATACTTTGATTTTTGACCCAAACATGCATTTCGAAAAGTTTCATATAATCTAGTTTTCATACGATTTTTTACATGGACTTCCATCAAAACCTTCCCTTTTAAAATATATAACTGATCTGAAAAGTATCGTATCATTTCAAATAGTCCCCAATTAAATTTGATTTTTTTGACCGAAACTAGTGTATAATATACTACGATTTTTGACCGAAACTTGCATTTCGAAAAGTTTCATAGAATCTATTTTTCAGATGATTTTTTGCATGGACTTCCATCATAACCTTCCCTCGTAAAATATATAAATGATATTAGAAGTTTCGTATTAATTCGAACAGTCCACGATTTAATTTGATTTTAAACAGAAACTAGTATAAACTAGTGTATAATATATTATGATTTTTTGACCGAAACATGCATTTCAAAAAGTTTCATAGATCTAGTTTTTATTATATTTTTTTTGCATGGACATCCATCATAACCTTTCCTCTTAACAAACATAAATGATCTGAAAAGTATCGTATCATTTCAAATAGTCCCCAATTAAATTTGATTTTTTTGACCGAAACTAGTGTATAATATACTACGATTTTTGAACGAAACTAGTGTATAATATACTACAATTTTTGACCGAAACTTGCATTTCGAAAAGTTTCATAGAATCTAATTTTCAGATGAGTTTTTGCATGGACAACCATCATAGCCTTCCCTCGTAAAAAATATAAATGATATTAGAAGTTTCGTAATATTTCGAACACTCCCCGATTTAATTTTTTTTATGACCGATACTAGTATAAACTAGTGTATAATATATTAAGATTTTTTGACCGAAACTTGCATTTCGAAAAGTTTCATAGAATCTAGTTTTCATTGACTTCCATCATAATATTCCCTCTTAAAATATATAAATGATCTAAAAAGTCTCGTATCATTTCAAATAGTACCCATTTTAATATTATTTTTTTGACCGAAACTAGTGTATAATATACTACGATTTTTGTCCGAAACTTGCATTTCGAAAAAATTTCATAGAATTTAATTTTCGGTTGATTTTTTGCCTGGACTTCTATCATAACCTTCCTTCGTAAAATATATAAATGATATTAGAAGTTTCGTATCAATTTGAACAGTCCACGATTTAATTTGATTTTTGAACGAAACTACTATTAACTAGTGTATAATATATTATGATTTTTTGACCGAAACATGCATTTCAAAACGTTTTATAGAATCTGGTTTTCAGATGATTTTTTTGCATGGACTTCCATCATAACCTTTCCTCTTGACATATATAAATGATCTCAAAAGTCTCGTATCATTTCAAATAGTGCTCATTTAAATTTAATTTTTTTTACTGAAACTAGTGTATAATATACTACGATTTTTTACCGAAACTTGCATTTCAAAATGTTTCATAGAATCTAATTTTCAGATGATTTTTTGCATGGACAACCATCATAACCTTCCCTCGTCAAATATATAAATGATATTTAGAAGTTACGTATCATTTCGAATAGACCCCGATTTAATTTGATTTATGACCGAGACTAGTATAAACTAGTGTATAATATATTTAGATTTTTTGACCGAAACTTGCATTTCGAAAAGTTTCATAGAATCTGGTTTTCATATGATTTTTTGCATGGACTTCCATTATAACCTTCCCTCTTGAAATATATAAATGATCTGAAAAGACTCGTATCATTTCAAATAGTCCCCAATTAAATTTGATTTTTTGACCGAAACTAGTGTATAATATACTGCTATTTTTGACCCAAACTTGCATTTCGAAAAGTTTCATAGAATCTAGTTTTCATATGATTTTTGCATGGACTTCTATCATAACTTTCCCTCTTAAAATATATAAATGATCTTAAAATTATCGTATCATTTCAAATATTCCCCAATTAAATTTGATTTTTTTGACCGAAACTAGTGTATAATATACAGTGATTTTTGACCGAAACTTGCATTTTAAAAAGTTTCATAGAATCTAATTTTTAGATGATATTTTGCATGGACCTCCATCATAACCTTCCCTCTTAACATATATAAATGATCTGAAAACTCTCGTATCATTTCAAATAGACCCCAATAAATTTGATTTTTTTGACCTAAACTAGTGTATAATATGCTACGATTTTTGACCGAAAATTGCATTTCGAAAAGTTTCATAGAATCTAGTTTCCAGATGATTTTTTGCATGGACTTCCATTATAACCTTCCCTCTTAACATATAAAAATGATCTGAAATGTCTCGTATCATTTCAAATAGTCCCCAATTAAATTTTATTTTTTGACCGAATCTAGTGTATAATATACTACGATTTTTGACCGAAACTTGCATTTCGAAAAGTTTCATAGAATCTAATTTTCAGATGATTTTTTGCATTGAATTCCATCATAACCTTCCCTCTTAACATATTTAAATGATCTGAAAAGTCTCGTATCATTAAAAATAGTCCCCAATTAAATTTGATTTTTTTGACCGAAACAAGTGTATAATATACTACGCTTTTTGACCGAAACTTGCATTTCGAAAAGTTTTATAGAATCTATTTTTCAGATGATTTTTTGCATGGACAGCCATCATAACCTTCCCTCATAAAAAATATAAATGATATTAGAAGTTTCGTATTATTTCGAACAATCCCCGATTTAATTTGATTTATGATAGATACTAGTATAACTAGTGTATAATATATTAAGATTTTTTGACCGAAACTTGCATTTCGAAAAGTTTCACAGAATCTAGTTTTCATAGACTTCCATCATAACCTTCCCGCTTAAAATATATAAATGATCTGAAAAGTCTCGTATCGTTTCAAATAGTCCCCATTTTAATTTTATATTTTTGACCGAAACTAGTGTATAATATACTACGGCTTTTAACTGAAACTTGCATTTCGAAAAGTTTCATAGAATCTAGTTTTCTGATGATTATTTGCATGGACTTCGATCATAACCTTTCCTCTTAACATACATAAATGATCGGAAAAGTCTCATATCATTATAAATAGTCCCCAATTAAATTTGATTTTTTTGACTAAAACTAGTGTATAATATACTGCGATTTTTGACCGAAACTTGCATTTCGAAAAGTTTCATAGAATCTAATTTTCAGATGATTTTTTGCATGGATAGCCATCATAAACTTCCCTCGTAAAATATATAAATGATATTAGAAGTTTCGTATCATTTTGAACAGTCCCAGATTAAATTTGATTTATGACCGAGACTAGTATAAACTAGTGTATAATATATTAAGATTTTTTTACCGAAACTTGCATTTCGAAAAGTTTCCTAGAATCTAGTTTTCATATGATTTTTTGCATGGAATTCCATCATAAACTTCCCTCTTAAAATATATAAATGATCTGAAAAGTCTCGTATCATTTGAAATAGTCCCCAATTAAATTTGTTTTTTTTGATCGAAACTAGTGTATAATATACTGTGATTTTTGACCCAAACATGCATTTCGAAAAGTTTCATATAATCTAGTTTTCATACGATTTTTTACATGGACTTCCATCAAAACCTTCCCTTTTAAAATATATAACTGATCTGAAAAGTATCGTATCATTTCATATAGTCCCCAATTAAATTTGATTTTTTTGACCGAAACTAGTGTATAATATACTACGATTTTTGACCGAAACTTGCATTTCGAAAAGTTTCATAGAATCTAATTTTCAGACTGTTTTTTGCATGGACTTCCATCATAACCTTCCCTCGTAAAATATATAAATGATATTATAAGTTTTGTATCAAGTCGAGAAGTCCCCGATTTAATTTGATTTTTGACCGAAACTAGTATAAACTAATGTATAATATATTATGATTTTATGACCGAAACATGCATTTCGAAAAGTTTCATAGAATCTAGTTTTCATATGATTTTTTTGCATGGACTTCCATCATAACCTTTCCTCTTAACATATATAAATGATCTTAAAAGTTTCGTATCATTTCAAATAGTCCCTATTTAAATTTTATTTTTTTGACCGAAACTAGTGAGCCTGGTCATACCGGCCTTCAACTCATCAATCTCCATTCGGACTTCCATGTTATGATGTTCTTGGTGTTCCATTCTCAAACTGATAGCTCTCCGTCTGTTAGCAACTCTAGTACCGTATCTGTGGTGAGGAGTCAGCTTGACGGATCAACAGACAACTAAGGAAAGAAACAACCGGGATGAGTTCCCACACAACTCGGATGAACACAAGAATATGCGAGGATGCAATGATATGCAATGTTCACTTCCATTTTCAGAAAAACAACTCGATTATTGCAAACATGTTCAACATCGAGGATACTGTCATGAAGAATCTTGACAAAAAGAAAAATTTACTTTTTTCCAATATTTGCAATAATCGGAATTATTTTCCTTGAGAAATGGTTGTGAAGATGATCATGATGAATATGTAGATGCAACAAACACAAACAAGATCACGCAAAGCACACAGGTTCAAAGGTTCGAATCACGAGCATGGAGTCATGGTAACAGAACACCAACCCACACAGGCATGTACTAAGGTTTGTCTTCATTGTACCTGCAAAAAAACCAAAAGGGTGCTAACAGAGGTTCCCGGAGTTAACAGCCATCTTTAGAATATCATCGGTACGTTGGATTACTCCCCAACCGATAACATTCTTAAAATAGACCTCGTCCGAGTGTAGTATCGCGTGACAACCACCTTAGGTTTACACCCAGATAGTTTCCGCACTACGTTCCTAAATTGGCTTAGATTGGGTAAGGGTTCTACGGTCCTCAGTATGATCAGCTCAAGGTCGGAAAATAATGCCACGTACGATTACTCGTCATGACATTGATAGTCCAAGAGAGCCTAACCGAGTGGAGATTATCAAATTGATATCGCTTTGGACTACTCCATCGCATATCGCTTCGAATATCGTCGTCCTATCATAAGTTCCACTCAGATCCGGGTTAGAATCTATCTCACAGAGGATCACCAAAACCGGAACAGAACAACCAAGTAACAAGCAAATCAAACTAAAGCAGTAAACAAATCAAAGTAGGCCGAATCCACTTAGAGATTGACTCCCCAGCAGAGTCGCCACTTTTCTGTAGCGGTAAAATCATGAGTGTAAGCTATTGATTAACTTCACTCAAGGTACACAGAGTCGCCACCGCGCTTTTATTTATTTCCAAAAGGAAAAAGGCCAAAAGAACGAAGAAAGCCTAATGAATCTAAAAGCAAAAGCTAAAAGAAACAAACAGAGAATGGGTACGGGGATTGGTTACAAATCGGGAAGGTTTTACGCACCCGACTTGTCCGTGGTACTCCACGGGAACCCTTTGAAATATTTACTGCATTTTTGGTTTGAAATGGTTTGCTTGAAAAAATATTGAAGAGATGAGAAGAAGAATGTTTTTTAAGATTTTGGTGTTTGAAGAGACGAACGTCTCATGCCTACGTACCCACAAAGTGCAATGCGAGATCAAAACCCCGTAGTTCGTGGTACAAATTGTGAAAAGGCAAATGAGTTGAATTGATTTTAAAATGTAAAGATAAGTCGTCATTCTTTAGCGAATAATTCTGCTAGAAAGAATGAATCATATCTAAACATAAAAAAGGGTTAAAAGAAACATGCACAAGGGCACAAAATCAATTGAATGAGTTTTGAAAGTTTTTTTTTAAGTTTTTGAGAAGAAAGTTTCGATATGCTTATGTGGTTTAGCATTTATTTAAGGAAATGGAATGAAAAGGTAAAAGCACATGACCGAAGTCAAGGTTTGATTGAGAAAATGTTTGAAGTTTGAAGACAAAGAAAGTTTTGAAAATAGGAAGAAGATTTGAAAATTGAAGAAATGGGAAGAGATGAATGGACTATCCTAAGACTTGAAAATAAAAGCTAAAGGAAGAATGATCAAACCATATGGCAAGCATCTTTGAAACAATCGGATTTCCATCTTCATAATCAAGTAAACTCAACCGGATCCAAAGTCTTCAATCCATAACAACTTGAGCAAAGGGATGATCCTAGAATCTAAGTCCAACTCCAAGTCTCATGCTAAGGATAGTAACCATAGTCCGAAATTAAAGTCACCAATTTTTTAGATGTTTAATCCTTTATTAATGTTTTTGTGTCCAAATGGACAAAGGAAAAATCACAAGTAACAATATAAACAATAAGCAATATGATGAATGATATAGTATAATAAGCATAATAAGAGAGATAGGGAAACGAGAGATTGAAATAAAAGAGGATAAGGTGCTAGAGATTAAATTTAAACGGATTATATATTCACAATATTATAATATTTACAATAATAAGTGGTATGATGAACTTAATCAAGCACAACCACGAAACAAAAATAACAAAATCGAGGCAACCGGATCCAAGTGGATCTCATTCCGAATCGGGACAAGTTTAGGTCTATGTTAAGCAATCGCCGAGTAATTTACGGAGTAATTACCCTACAAATGAGGCCGGCCACCACTAATTAAAGTGGAAAATATTCGTGTTAATACATGTTAGAGAAACGATATTATGAATCATTCTCCGAAAACATGCCACACTAAAAGAAAAAGAACGGTCTAATCTTAATCGAGATTTTCGTTGAATTTATCAAAAAGCAACCTATCACGATCTCAAAGTATGGAGAATGATCCAAATGATCATTCATCCATAGATTTGAAATAATGAAGATTAAACCTATCGGAAATCAACAATCTACGAATCGGAGATTGTCATCGACCAAAAACAAAAGATGAAGAAAAATGGATCTAAAAATAAATCCATAAAAGAAATCAAAATACTTCTTAAATTCTTTTCTTAAAAATTCTTTTTCTAAAATCTTTTTCCTAAAATATTTTCTAAAACATATTCTAAAATATTTATCAAAAATAGAATATGAACAAAAACATTTAAAAATAAAGAAAATTAAAGAAAAGAGAAATGGCAAGGGAGAGACAGTGCATGATTTGGAGGGGTCTGTGGATAGAAATGAACCAGATGGCATCTAAGCCCAAACACTTCATATCTCAGTCTTTTTATTAAAATAAATTGAAAAAAAAAAGAAAAAAAATACATAAAAAATCAGAGTAAATAAGAATTAGGTCTTCTTCTTCCTTCCACGCAAAACACAGGGGCGGCAAGAACATCACCTTCAGCAGTGAAAAACGCCGGCAGCTTCTTCAAATTCGATCAACTTCGTCACTCTCCTCTCAATTTAGGTTTTCTTTTTCCTCTTAATTTCGAATCGGAGTTCGTTGGAGAACGGTTATTGATGGAGTTTATGGAGCAAAAGAATTGAATTAATGAAGGTATGAAGGATTGAGTGAGATGGTATTTTCCGAAAGCGAAATGATGAAATTGGAGGAAGATTGGTGAGGTTGACGCGGAAGAATCGCGGTTAGGTATTCTCCGGTTCCGGATTGTGATGAAATGGAGTTGAATTGAAACTTGGTGTTTTGATTTTTGCAGGGATTTCAGGTGGCTCTCCAAGCTTGGTGAAAATGGAAGAGGAAGGCCTCCTTTTATAGATGGAAAGAGAAGAAATGAGGGTTGCCGTTTTTGATGCAATTCGCGGGCGTTTTGAAGGTGTTAAGTTGCGTGACAGGCTCGTGCGTTTCATGTTCAACCCTGCTGTGTTTTGTGCTCGCGTTTTTCATCCTCAAATTCTTGCGTTTTGTTTATTTTTGCACTGCGTTTTGATTTTGATGCAGGTGTGATGAGCGTGCGTGCGGGTGTTTGAAGCTGTGGCTGGCAATTTGTTTTGTGTTGAGTTGAAGATGTTTTGCGTTTTGGTTGCTTTCAAATGCGTGTCGTTTTAATGTCACTGACTGCGTTTTGTTTACCTCTTGAAAGGCTGATATTTGAAGCTTATTTTAGTTTGGTTTTGCAGCCGGGAATTAAGCTTGTTGGAGGTGTTAGTTGTGGGAAGCTGTTGGAAAAAAACTTGGGCTTAGGATGTAGCTGTTGTCTTGTTGAAATGATGCGCGGGATGCGGCTTTGGCTTGCGTACGGATTGTGGGCGTGCAGCTTGCAAGTTGTTTGTGGCTAGCAAAAGGCTGATGGGAAGAAGCTGGGCTAGTGTACTGAGGCTTGGATTGCTTTAGCTTGCGGGAAGCGTGAAAGCTTGTTGGTACTGGCTTGTACTTGCAGCTTGGGGTTTGTGGATGGCGTGTTGTTTGCAGTACTTGCTGGGCGGCGTGACTTGATGGCTGCAGGTGTTGTTTTGTTGGGCATTGAATACGAGTTTGGCTTTTTGTGGGTTGAGCTTGTTGTGAGTTGGCGTAATGAAGAGTAGTGTTGGCTTGGACGTGTTGCTTAGTGTTTAATGTGACTTTTTCCAATTTTTTTTTTTTTTTTTGCAAAAGAAAACTTATATAATGGAGTGTGGGCTAAAATATAATGGGCTTAAATGTTCAAAAGAAATGGTGTGTTTAGAATAAAAAAATGGATATTGATATATTTAAAGAAAAAAATGGGATATTTGATTTAAAGTAAATAAATTTGGATATGAAATGGATTAAAATAATATTTGGTATGGTAATGAATAATGGATGGATATAAAAAATAACGAAAAATGGGATAATCGAATAAAAAAATGATAATTTGGTCAATGAAAAGGATAGAAAAAAAATTGATAATTGGAAATGGTGACTTGGAATGATTTAATCGGAAAAAAGGATACTGGATATTTGAGAAATGGAAAAGAATCGAGAATGAATTATAAGATGGTTATTGGATATTTTATTTATTTTTTTTGTAAAATGGATATGGAATTGGATATTTTGTGAAATGGATATGGAATTGATGGTCTTAAGCCCACAGAAAACTCTGATTTTTCAACAAGCCACTGATACGACCACTTTTGCACCAACTGGATAACTTGTAACTGAAGATTCAGCCCAAACTTCGCACAAAACACTGTCTGATAACCGATGACTTTCACACACAACCCAGCTTGAACTTTTTTAATACACATCATCTGAGAAATAAACCACTGGCACAAATGACTTGCAGTCGAACAATCTTCTGATAGTTTGACCAAGATTAGGTCAAACGTCCATCTGAATCGAATCGTGACTTAACAAATGCCTCTGAATTGGAATCACAGCCCTGTCTTTGAAATCCTGCAACACATAAGAAGAAGAAGCAACTGCAACATATTTTTTTGTATTTTGGTTAGAGGTTAACAAATAACAGGAATTAAACATGGTGATCCTCTGCAAGGCATAGACCTGCACCTGGAAAAGGATAAACAACCAGTGAGTGATCTTGTTTGTATGCAAATGCAGATGAGATGCGAAAAATCTTAGGGTCAAAAATTAGGGTCAGACAGAAACTTGCATTTCGAAAAGTTTCATAGAATCCAATTTTCAGATAACTTTTTCCATTGAATTCCATCATAACCTTCCCTCTTAACATATTTATATGATCTAAAAAGTCTCGTATCATTTAAAATAGTCCCAAATTAAATTTGATTTTTTTTACCGAAACTAGTGTATAATATACTACGATTTTTGACCGAAATTTGCATTTCGAAAAGTTTCATAGAATCTAATTTCAGGAGATTTTTTGCATGGACTTCGATCATAACCTTCCCTCGTAAAAAAATTGAATTATATTAGAAGTTTCGTATCATTTTGAACAGTCCCCGATTTAATTTGACTTTTAACAGAAACTAGTATAAACTAGTGTATAATATATTATGATTTTTTGACCGAAACATGCATTTCAAAAAGTTTCATAGATCTAGTTTTTATTATATTTTTTTTTTGCATGGACTTCCATCATAACCTTTCCTCTTAACATGCATAAATGATCTGAAAAGTATCGTATCATTTCAAATAGTCCCAAATTAAATTTGATTTTTTTTTACCGAAACTAGTGTATAATATATTATGCTTTTTTGACCGAAACATGCATTTCGAAAAGTTTAATAGAATCTAGTTTTCAGATGATTTTTTGCATGGACTTCCATCATAACCTTCCCTCTTAACATACATAAATGATCGGAAAAGTCTCGTATCATTTCAAATAGTCCCCAATTAAATTTGATTTTTTGGACAGAAACTAGTATATAATATACTGCGATTTTTGACCGAAACTTGTATTTCGAAAAGTTTCATAGAATCTAATTTTCAGATGATTTTTTGCATAGACAAGCATCATAACCTTCCCTCGTAAAAAAAAATGATATTAGAAGTTTCGTATCATTTCGAACAATCCCCGATTTAATTTGATTTATGATCGAGACTAGTATAAACTAGTGTATAATATATTAAGATTTTTTGACCGAAACTTGCATTTCGAAAAGTTTCATAGAATCTAGTTTTCATATGGTTTTTTGCATGGACTTCCATCATAACCTTGCCTCTTAAAATATATAAATGATTTGAAAAGTCTCGTATCATTTCAAATAGTCCCCAATTAAATTTGATTTTTTTACCGAAACTAGTGTATAATATACAGCAATTTTTGACCGAAACTAGCATTTCGAAAAGTTTCATAAAATCTAGTTTTCATATGATTTTTTGCATGAAATTCCATCATAACATTCCCTCTTAAAATATATAAATGATCTGAAACTATTCGTATCATTTCAAATAGTCCCCAATTAAATTAAATTTTTTTGACCGAAACTAGTGTATAATATACTGCGATTTTTGAACGAAACTTGCATTTCGAAAAGATTCATAGAATCTAGTTTTCATACAATTTTTTGCATTGACTTCAATCATAACCTTCCCTCTTAATATTTACAAATGATCTGAAAACTCTCGTATCATTTTAAATAATCCCCAATTAAATTTTATTTTTTGACCGAAACTAGTGTATAATATACTACGATTTTTTACCGAAACTTGCATTTCTAAAAGTTTCATAGAATCTAATTTTCAGATGATTTTTCCATTGAATTCCATCATAACCTTCCCTCTTAACATATTTAAATGATCTGAAAAGTCTCATATCATTTAAAATAATCCCCAATTATATTTGATTTTTTTTAACGAAATTAGTGTATAATATACTACGATTTTTGACCGAAACTTGCATTTCGAAAAGTTTCATAGAATATAATTTCAGAAGATTTTTTGCATGGACTTCCATCATAACCTTCCCTCGTAAAAAAACTAAATGATATTAGAAGTTTCGTATCTTTTCAAACAGTCCCCGATTTAATTTGAATTTTAACAGAAACTAGTATAAACTAGTGTATAATATATTATGATTTTTTGACCGAAACATGCATTTCGAAAAGTATTATGATTTTCTTTCATGGACTTCCATCATAACCTTTCCTCTTAACATACACAAATGATCTGAAAAGTATCGTATCATTTCAAATAGTCCCAATTTAAATTTGATTTTTTTGACTGAAACTAGTGTATAATATACTACGATTTATGACCGAAACTTGCATTTCGAAAAGTTTCATAGAATCTAATTTTCATATTATTTTTTGCATTGACTTCCATCATAACCTTCCCTCTTAACATATATAAATGATCTGAGAATTATTGTATCATTTCAAATAGTCCCCAATTAAATTTGATTTTTTTGACCGAAACTAGTGTATAATATACTACGATTTTTAACCGAAACTTGCATTTCGAAAAGTTTCATAGAATCTAATTTTCAGACTGTTTTTTGCATGGACTTCCATCATAACCTTCCCTCGTAAAATATATAAATGATATTATAAGTTTTGTATCAAGTCGAGAAGTCCCCGATTTAATTTGATTTTTGACCGAAACTAGTATTAACTAGTGTATAATATATTATGATTTTAAGACCGAAACATGCATTTCGAAAAGATTCATAGAATCTAGTTTTCATATGATTTTTTTTGCATGGACTTCCATCATAACCTTTCCTCTTAACATATATAAATGATCTGAAAAGTCTCGTATCATTTCAAATAGTCCCCATTTAAATTTTATTTTTTTGACCGAAACTAGTGTATAATACACTACGATTTTTGACCGAAATGTGCATTTCGAAAAGTTTCATAGAATCTAATTTTCAGATGATTATTTTATGGACTTCCATCATAACCTTCCCTCGTAAAATATATAAATGATATTAGAAGTTTCTTATCATTTCGAATAGTCCCCAATTACATTTGATTTTTTTGACCGAAACTAGTGTATAATATACTGCGATTTTTGACCGATACTTGTATTTCGAAAAGTTTCATAGAATCTAATTTTCAGATGATTTTTTGCATGGACAACCATCATAACCTTCCCTCGTAAAATATATAAATGATATTAGAAGTTTCGTATCATTTCGAACAGTCCTCGATTTAATTTGATTTATGACAGAGACTAGTATAAACTAGTGTATAATATATTAAGATTTTTTGACCGAAACTTGCATTTCAAAAAGTTTCATAGAATCTAGTTTTCATATGATTTTTTGCATGGAATTCCATCATAACCTTCCCTCTTAAAATATACAAATGATTTGTAAAGTCTCGTATCATTTCAAATAGTCCCCAATTAAATTTGATTTTTTTGACTGAAACTAGTGTATAATATACTGCGATTTTGGACCCAAACTTGCTTTTCGAAAAGTTTCATAGAATCTAGTTTTCATACGATTTTTTGCATGGACTTCCATCATAAACTTCCCTCTTTAAATATATAAATGATCTAAAAAGTATCGTATCATTTCCAATAGTCCCCAATTAAATTTGATTTTTTTTACCGAAACGAGTGTATAATATACTACGATTTTTGACCGAAACTTGCATTTCAAAACTTTTCATAGAATCTAATTTTCAGATGATTTTTTGCATAGACTTCCATCGTAACCTTCCCTCGTAAAATATATAAATGATATTAGAAGTCTCGTACAATTCGGACAGTCCACGATTTAATTTAATTTTATACCGAAACTAATATTAACTAGTGTATAATATATTATGATTTTTTGACCGAAACATGCATTTCGAAAAGTTTCATAGAATCTAGTTTTCAGATGATTTTTTTGCATAGACTTCCATCATAACCTTTCCTCTTAACATATATAAATGATCGCAAAAGTATCGTATCATTTCAAATAATCCACATTTAAATTTTATTTTTTTGACCGAAACTAGTGTATAATATACTACGATTTTTGAACGAAACTAGTTTATAATATACTACGATTTTTGACCGAAACTTGCATTTCAAAACGTTTCATAGAATCTAATTTATAGATGAGTTTTTGCATGGACAACCATCATAACCTTCCCTCGTAAAAAATATAAATGATATTAGAAGTTTCGTATCATTCCGAACAATCCCCGATTTAATTTGTATTTATGACCGAGACTAGTATAAACTAGTGTATAATATATTAAGATTTTTTTACTGAAACTTGCATTTCGAAAAGTTTCATAGAATCTTGTTTTCATGGATTTCCATCATAACATTCCCTCTTAAAATATATAAATGATCTGAAAAGTCTCGTATCATTTCAAATAGTCCCCAATTAAATTTTATTTTTTTGACCGAAACTAGTGTATAATATATTGCAATTATTTACCGAAACTTGTATTTCGAAAAGTTTCATAGAATCTAGTTTTAATATGATTTTTTGCATGGACTTCCATCATAACCTTTCCTCTTAACCTACATAAATGATCTGAAAAGTATCGTATCATTTCAAATAGTCCCCATTTAAATTTTATTTTTTTGGCCGAATATAGTGTATAATATACTACAATTTTTGACCGAAACATGCATTTCGAAAAGTTTCATATAATCAAATTTTCAGATGTTTTTTGCATGGACAACCATCATAACCTTCCCTCGTAGAAAATATAAATGATATTAGAAGTTTTGCATCATTTCGAACAGTCCCCGATTGATTTATGATCGAGACTAGTATAAACTAATGTATAATATATTAAGATTGTTTGACCGAAACTTGCATTTCAAAAAGTTTCATAGAATCTAGTTTTCATATGATTTTTTGCATTGAGTTCCATCATAACCTTCCCTCTTAAAATATGTAAATGATCTGAAAAGTCTCGTATCATTTCAAATAGTCCCTAATTAAATTAAATTTTTTTGATTGAAACTAGTGTATAATATACTGCAATTTTGGATCGAAACTTGCATTTCGAAAAGTTGCATAGAATCTAGTTTTCATATGATTTTTTGAATGGACTTCCGTCATAACTTTTCCTTTTAACCTATATAAATGATCTGAAAAGTCTCGTATCATTTCAAATAGTCCCCATTTAAATTTTATTTTTTTGACCGAAACTAGTGTATAATATACTACGATTTTTTACCGAAACTTGCATTTCGAAAGGTTTCATAGAATCTAATTTTCAGATGATTTTTTGCATGGACAACCATCATAACCTTCCCTCGTAAAATATATAAATGATATTAGAAGTTTTGTATCATTTCGAATAGTCCCCGATTTAATTTGATTTATGACCGAGACTAGTATAAACTAGTGTATAATATATTAATATTTTTTGACCGAAAATTGCATTTCGAAAAGTTTCATAGAATCTAGTTTTCATATGATTTTTCACATGGAATTCCATCATAACCTTTCCTCTTAACCTACAGAAATGATCTGAAAAGTCTCGTATCATTTCAAATAGTCCCCATTTAAATTTTATTTTTTTGACCGAATATAGTGTATAATATACTACGATTTTTGACCGAAACTTGCATTTCAAAAAGTTTCATATAATCAAATTTTCTGATGTTTTTTGCATGGACAACCATCATAACCTTCCCTCGTAAAAAATATAAATGATATTAGAAGTTTCGTATCATTTCGAACAGTCCCCGATTTAATTTTATTTATGATCGAGACTAGTATAAACTAGTGTATAATATATTAGGATTGTTTGACCGAAACTTGCATTTCAAAAAGTTTCATAGAATCTAGTTTTCATATGATTTTTTGCATGGACTTCCATCATAACCTTCCCTCTTAAAATATGTAAATGATCTGAAAAGTCTCGTATCATTTCAAATAGTCCCCAGTTAAATTTGATTTTTTTGAACGAAACAAGTGTATAATATACTGCAATTTTTGACCGAAAGTTGCATAGAATCTAGTTTTCATATGATTTTTTGAATGGACTTCCTTCATAACCTTTCCTCTTAACCTATATAAATGATCTGAAAAGTCTCGTATCATTTCAAATAGTCCCCAATTAAATTTGATTTTTTTACCGAAACTAGTGTATAATATACAGCAATTTTTGACCGAAACTAGCATTTCGAAAAGTTTCATAAAATCTAGTTTTCATATGATTTTTTGCATGAAATTCCATCATAACATTCCCTCTTAAAATATATAAATGATCTGAAACTATTCGTATCATTTCAAATAGTCCCCAATTAAATTAAATTTTTTTGACCGAAACTAGTGTATAATATACTGCGATTTTTGAACGAAACTTGCATTTCGAAAAGATTCATAGAATCTAGTTTTCATACAATTTTTTGCATTGACTTCAATCATAACCTTCCCTCTTAATATTTACAAATGATCTGAAAACTCTCGTATCATTTTAAATAATCCCCAATTAAATTTTATTTTTTGACCGAAACTAGTGTATAATATACTACGATTTTTTACCGAAACTTGCATTTCTAAAAGTTTCATAGAATCTAATTTTCAGATGATTTTTCCATTGAATTCCATCATAACCTTCCCTCTTAACATATTTAAATGATCTGAAAAGTCTCATATCATTTAAAATAATCCCCAATTATATTTGATTTTTTTTAACGAAATTAGTGTATAATATACTACGATTTTTGACCGAAACTTGCATTTCGAAAAGTTTCATAGAATATAATTTCAGAAGATTTTTTGCATGGACTTCCATCATAACCTTCCCTCGTAAAAAAACTAAATGATATTAGAAGTTTCGTATCTTTTCAAACAGTCCCCGATTTAATTTGATTTTTAACAGAAACTAGTATAAACTAGTGTATAATATATTATGATTTTTTGACCGAAACATGCATTTCGAAAAGTATTATGATTTTCTTTCATGGACTTCCATCATAACCTTTCCTCTTAACATACACAAATGATCTGAAAAGTATCGTATCATTTCAAATAGTCCCAATTTAAATTTGATTTTTTTGACTGAAACTAGTGTATAATATACTACGATTTATGACCGAAACTTGCATTTCGAAAAGTTTCATAGAATCTAATTTTCATATTATTTTTTGCATTGACTTCCATCATAACCTTCCCTCTTAACATATATAAATGATCTGAGAATTATTGTATCATTTCAAATAGTCCCCAATTAAATTTGATTTTTTTGACCGAAACTAGTGTATAATATACTACGATTTTTAACCGAAACTTGCATTTCGAAAAGTTTCATAGAATCTAATTTTCAGACTGTTTTTTGCATGGACTTCCATCATAACCTTCCCTCGTAAAATATATAAATGATATTATAAGTTTTGTATCAAGTCGAGAAGTCCCCGATTTAATTTGATTTTTGACCGAAACTAGTATTAACTAGTGTATAATATATTATGATTTTAAGACCGAAACATGCATTTCGAAAAGTTTCATAGAATCTAGTTTTCATATGATTTTTTTTGCATGGACTTCCATCATAACCTTTCCTCTTAACATATATAAATGATCTGAAAAGTCTCGTATCATTTCAAATAGTCCCCATTTAAATTTTATTTTTTTGACCGAAACTAGTGTATAATACACTACGATTTTTGACCGAAATGTGCATTTCGAAAAGTTTCATAGAATCTAATTTTCAGATGATTATTTTATGGACTTCCATCATAACCTTCCCTCGTAAAATATATAAATGATATTAGAAGTTTCTTATCATTTCGAATAGTCCCCAATTACATTTGATTTTTTTGACCGAAACTAGTGTATAATATACTGCGATTTTTGACCGATACTTGTATTTCGAAAAGTTTCATAGAATCTAATTTTCAGATGATTTTTTGCATGGACAACCATCATAACCTTCCCTCGTAAAATATATAAATGATATTAGAAGTTTCGTATCATTTCGAACAGTCCTCGATTTAATTTGATTTATGACAGAGACTAGTATAAACTAGTGTATAATATATTAAGATTTTTTGACCGAAACTTGCATTTCAAAAAGTTTCATAGAATCTAGTTTTCATATGATTTTTTGCATGGAATTCCATCATAACCTTCCCTCTTAAAATATACAAATGATTTGTAAAGTCTCGTATCATTTCAAATAGTCCCCAATTAAATTTGATTTTTTTGACTGAAACTAGTGTATAATATACTGCGATTTTGGACCCAAACTTGCTTTTCGAAAAGTTTCATAGAATCTAGTTTTCATACGATTTTTTGCATGGACTTCCATCATAAACTTCCCTCTTTAAATATATAAATGATCTAAAAAGTATCGTATCATTTCCAATAGTCCCCAATTAAATTTGATTTTTTTTACCGAAACGAGTGTATAATATACTACGATTTTTGACCGAAACTTGCATTTCAAAACTTTTCATAGAATCTAATTTTCAGATGATTTTTTGCATAGACTTCCATCGTAACCTTCCCTCGTAAAATATATAAATGATATTAGAAGTCTCGTACAATTCGGACAGTCCACGATTTAATTTAATTTTATACCGAAACTAATATTAACTAGTGTATAATATATTATGATTTTTTGACCGAAACATGCATTTCGAAAAGTTTCATAGAATCTAGTTTTCAGATGATTTTTTTGCATAGACTTCCATCATAACCTTTCCTCTTAACATATATAAATGATCGCAAAAGTATCGTATCATTTCAAATAATCCACATTTAAATTTTATTTTTTTGACCGAAACTAGTGTATAATATACTACGATTTTTGAACGAAACTAGTTTATAATATACTACGATTTTTGACCGAAACTTGCATTTCGAAACGTTTCATAGAATCTAATTTTTAGATGAGTTTTTGCATGGACAACCATCATAACCTTCCCTCGTAAAAAATATAAATGATATTAGAAGTTTCGTATCATTCCGAACAATCCCCGATTTAATTTGTATTTATGACCGAGACTAGTATAAACTAGTGTATAATATATTAAGATTTTTTTACTGAAACTTGCATTTCGAAAAGTTTCATAGAATCTTGTTTTCATGGATTTCCATCATAACATTCCCTCTTAAAATATATAAATGATCTGAAAAGTCTCGTATCATTTCAAATAGTCCCCAATTAAATTTTATTTTTTTGACCGAAACTAGTGTATAATATATTGCAATTATTTACCGAAACTTGTATTTCGAAAAGTTTCATAGAATCTAGTTTTAATATGATTTTTTGCATGGACTTCCATCATAACCTTTCCTCTTAACCTACATAAATGATCTGAAAAGTATCGTATCATTTCAAATAGTCCCCATTTAAATTTTATTTTTTTGACCGAATATAGTGTATAATATACTACAATTTTTGACCGAAACATGCATTTCGAAAAGTTTCATATAATCAAATTTTCAGATGTTTTTTGCATGGACAACCATCATAACCTTCCCTCGTACAAAATATAAATGATATTAGAAGTTTTGCATCATTTCGAACAGTCCCCGATTGATTTATGATCGAGACTAGTATAAACTAATGTATAATATATTAAGATTGTTTGACCGAAACTTGCATTTCAAAAAGTTTCATAGAATCTAGTTTTCATATGATTTTTTGCATTGAGTTCCATCATAACCTTCCCTCTTAAAATATGTAAATGATCTGAAAAGTCTCGTATAATTTCAAATAGTCACTAATTAAATTAAATTTTTTTGATTGAAACTAGTGTATAATATACTGCAATTTTGGATCGAAACTTGCATTTCGAAAAGTTGCATAGAATCTAGTTTTCATATGATTTTTTGAATGGACTTCCGTCATAACTTTTCCTCTTAACCTATATAAATGATCTGAAAAGTCTCGTATCATTTCAAATAGTCCCCATTTAAATTTTATTTTTTTGACCGAAACTAGTGTATAATATACTACGATTTTTTACCGAAACTTGCATTTCGAAAGGTTTCATAGAATCTAATTTTCAGATGATTTTTTGCATGGACAACCATCATAACCTTCCCTCGTAAAATATATAAATGATATTAGAAGTTTCGTATCATTTCAAACAGTCCCCGATTTAATTTTATTTATGACCGAGACTAGTATAAACTAGTGTATAATATATTAAGATTTTTTAACCGAAACTTGCATTTCGAAAAATTTCATAGAATCTAGTTTTCATATGATTTTTCGCATGGAATTCATCATAAAATTCCCTCTTAAAATATATAAATGATCTGAAAAGTCTCGTATCATTTCAAATAGTCCCCATTTAAATTTTATTTTTTTTGACCGAAACTAGTGTATAATATACTACGATTTTTGACCGAAACTTGCATTTCGAAAAGTTTCATAGAATCAAATTTTCAGAAGATTTTTTGCATGGACAACCATCATAACCTTCCCTCGTAAAAAATATAAATGATATTAGAAGTTTCGTATCATTTCGAACAGTCCCCGATTTAATTTGATTTATGATCGAGACTAGTATAAACTAGTGTATAATATATTTAGATTTTTTGACCGAAACTTGCATTTCGAAAAGTTTCATAGAATCTAGTTTTCATAAGATTTTTTGCATGGACTTCCATCATAACCTTCCCTCTTAAAATATATAAATGATCTGAAAAGTCTCGTATCATTTCAAATAGTCCCTAATTAAATTTGATTTTTTTGATTGAAACTAGTGTATAATATACTTCAATTTTGGATCGAAACTTGCATTTCGAAAATTTGCATAGAATCTAGTTTTCATATGATTTTTTGAATGGACTTCCGTCATAACTTTTCCTCTTAACCTATATAAATGATCTGAAAAGTCTCGTATCATTAAAAATAGTCCCATTTAAATTTTATTTTTTTGACCGAAAATAGTGTATAATATACTACGATTTTTTACCGAAACTTGCATTTCGAAAGGTTTCATAGAATCTAATTTTCAGATGATTTTTTGCATGGACAACCATCATAACCTTCCCTCGTAAAATATATAAATGATATTAGAAGTTTTGTATCATTTCGAATAGTCCCCGATTTAATTTGATTTATGACCGAGACTAGTATAAACTAGTGTATAATATATTAATATTTTTTGACCGAAAATTGCATTTCGAAAAGTTTCATAGAATCTAGTTTTCATATGATTTTTCACATGGAATTCCATCATAACCTTTCCTCTTAACCTACAGAAATGATCTGAAAAGTCTCGTATCATTTCAAATAGTCCCCATTTAAATTTTATTTTTTTGACCGAATATAGTGTATAATATACTACGATTTTTGACCGAAACTTGCATTTCAAAAAGTTTCATATAATCAAATTTTCTGATGTTTTTTGCATGGACAACCATCATAACCTTCCCTCGTAAAAAATATAAATGATATTAGAAGTTTCGTATCATTTCGAACAGTCCCCGATTTAATTTTATTTATGATTGAGACTAGTATAAACTAGTGTATAATATATTAGGATTGTTTGACCGAAACTTGCATTTCAAAAAGTTTCATAGAATCTAGTTTTCATATGATTTTTTGCATGGACTTCCATCATAACCTTCCCTCTTAAAATATGTAAATGATCTGAAAAGTCTCGTATCATTTCAAATAGTCCCCAGTTAAATTTGATTTTTTTGAACGAAACAAGTGTATAATATACTGCAATTTTTGACCGAAAGTTGCATAGAATCTAGTTTTCATATGATTTTTTGAATGGACTTCCTTCATAACCTTTCCTCTTAACCTATATAAATGATCTGAAAAGTCTCGTATCATTTCTAATAGTCCCCCTTTAAATTTTATTTTTTCGACCGAAGCTAGTGTATAATATACTACGATTTTTGACCGAAACTTGCATTTCGAAAAGTTTCATAGAATCTAATTTTCAGATGATTTTTTGCATGGACAACCATCATAACCTTCCCTCGTAAAATATATAAATGATATTAGAAGTTTCGTATCATTTCAAACAGTCCCCGATTTAATTTTATTAATGACCGAGACTAGTATAAACTAGTGTATAATATATTAAGATTTTTTAACCGAAACTTGCATTTCGAAAAGTTTCATAGAATCTAGTTTTCATATGATTTTTCGCATGGAATTCATCATAAAATTCCCTCTTAAAATATATAAATGATCTGAAAAGTCTCGTATCATTTCAAATAGTCCCCATTTAAATTTTATTTTTTTTGACCGAAACTAGTGTATAATATACTACGATTTTTGACCGAAACTTGCATTTCGAAAAGTTTCATAGAATCAAATTTTCAGAAGATTTTTTGCATGGAAAACCATCATAACCTTCCCTCATAAAAAATATAAATGATATTAGAAGTTTCGTATCATTTCGAACAGTCCCCGATTTAATTTGATTTATGATCGAGACTAGTATAAACTAGTGTATAATATATTTAGATTTTTTGACCGAAACTTGCATTTCGAAAAGTTTCATAGAATCTAGTTTTCATAAGATTTTTTGCATGGACTTCCATCATAACCTTCCCTCTTAAAATATATAAATGATCTGAAAAGTCTCGTATCATTTCAAATAGTCCCTAATTAAATTTGATTTTTTTGATTGAAACTAGTGTATAATATACTGCAATTTTGGATCGAAACTTGCATTTCGAAAATTTGCATAGAATCTAGTTTTCATATGATTTTTTGAATGGACTTCCATCATAACTTTTCCTCTTAACCTATATAAATGATCTGAAAAGTCTCGTATCATTTCAAATAGTCCCCATTTAAATTTTATTTTTTTGACCGAAACTAGTGTATAATATATTACGATTTTTTACCGAAACTTGCATTTCGAAAGGTTTCATAGAATCTAATTTTCAGATGATTTTTTGCATGGACAACCATCATAACCTTCCCTCGTAAAATATATAAATGATATTAGAAGTTTTGTATCATTTCGAATAGTCCCCGATTTAATTTGATTTATGATCGAGACTAGTATAAACTAGTGTATAATATATTAAGATTTTTTGACCGAAACTTGCATTTCGAAAAGTTTCATAGAATCTAGTTTTCATATGATTTTTAACATGGAATTCCATCATAACCTTTCCTCTTAACCTACATAAATGATCTGAAAAGTCTCGTATCATTTCAAATAGTCCCCATTTAAATTTTATTTTTTTGACCGAATATAGTATAAAATATACTACGATTTTTGACCGAAACTTGCATTTCAAAAATTTTCATATAATCAAATTTTCTGATGTTTTTTGCATGGACAACCATCATAACCTTCCCTCATAAAAAATATAAATGATATTAGAAGTTTTGTATCATTTCGAACAGTCCCCGATTGATTTATGATCGAGACTAGTATAAACTAATGTATAATATATTAAGATTGTTTGACCGAAACTTGCATTTCAAAAAGTTTCATAGAATCTAGTTTTCATATGATTTTTTGCATGGACTTCCATCATAACCTTCCCTCTTAAAATATGTAAATGATCTGAAAAGTCTCGTATCATTTCAAATAGTCCCCAGTTAAATTTGATTTTTTTGAACGAAACAAGTGTATAATATACTGCAATTATTGACCGAAAGTTGCATAGAATCTAGTTTTCATATGATTTTTTGAATGGACTTCCTTCATAACCTTTCCTCTTAACCTATATAAATGATCTGAAAAGTCTCGTATCATTTCAAATAGTCCCCCTTTAAATTTTATTTTTTCGATCGAAACTAGTGTATAATATACTACGATTTTTGACCGAAACTTGCATTTCGAAAAGTTTCATAGAATCTAATTTTCAGATGATTTTTTGCATGGACAACCATCATAACCTTCCCTCGTAAAATATATAAATGATATTAGAAGTTTTGCATCATTTCAAACAGTCCCCGATTTAATTTTATTTATGACCGACACTAGTATAAACTAGTGTATAATATATTAAGATTTTTTAACCAAAACTTGCATTTCGAAAAGTTTCATAGAATCTAGTTTTCATATGAGTTTTCGCATGGAATTCATCATAAAATTCCCTCTTAAAATATATAAATGATCTGAAAAGTCTCGTATCATTTCAAATAGTCCCCATTTAAATTTTATTTTTTTTGACCGAAACTAGTGTATAATATACTACGATTTTTGACCGAAACTTGCATTTCGAAAAGTTTCATAGAATCAAATTTTCAGAAGATTTTTTGCATGGACAACCATCATAACCTTCCCTCGTAAAAAATATAAATGATATTAGAAGTTTCGTATCATTTCGAACAGTCCCCGATTTAATTTGATTTATGATCGAGACTAGTATAAACTAGTGTATAATATATTTAGATTTTTTGACCGAAACTTGCATTTCGAAAAGTTTCATAGAATCTAGTTTTCATAAGATTTTTTGCATGGACTTCCATCATAACCTTCCCTCTTAAAATATATAAATGATCTGAAAAGTCTCATATCATTTCAAATAGTCCCTAATTAAATTTGATTTTTTTGATTGAAACTAGTGTATAATATACTGCAATTTTGGATCGAAACTTGCATTTCGAAAATTTGCATAGAATCTAGTTTTCATATGATTTTTTGAATGGACTTCCATCATAACTTTTCCTCTTAACCTATATAAATGATCTGAAAAGTCTCGTATCATTTCAAATAGTCCCCATTTAAATTTTATTTTTTTGACCGAAACTAGTGTATAATATATTACGATTTTTTACCGAAACTTGCATTTCGAAAGGTTTCATAGAATCTAATTTTCAGATGATTTTTTGCATGGACAACCATCATAACCTTCCCTCGTAAAATATATAAATGATATTAGAAGTTTTGTATCATTTCGAATAGTCCCCGATTTAATTTGATTTATGACCGAGACTAGTATAAACTAGTGTATAAAATATTAAGATTTTTTGACCGAAACTTGCATTTCGAAAAGTTTCATAGAATCTAGTTTTCATATGATTTTTCACATGGAATTCCATCATAACCTTTCCTCTTAACCTACAGAAATGATCTGAAAAGTCTCGTATCATTTCAAATAGTCCCCATTTAAATTTTATTTTTTCTACCGAATATAGTGTAAAATATACTACGATTTTTGACCGAAACTTGCATTTCAAAAATTTTCATATAATCAAATTTTCTGATGTTTTTTGCATGGGCAACCATCATAACCTTCCCTCATAAAAAATATAAATGATATTAGAAGTTTTGCATCATTTCGAACAGTCCCCGATTGATTTATGATCGAGACTAGTATAAACTAATGTATAATATATTAAGATTGTTTGACCGAAACTTGCATTTCAAAAAGTTTCATAGAATATAGTTTTCATATGATTTTTTGCATGGACTTCCATCATAACCTTCCCTCTTAAAATATGTAAATGATCTGAAAAGTCTCGTATCATTTCAAATAGTCCCCAGTTAAATTTGATTTTTTCGAACGAAACAAGTGTATAATATACTGCAATTATTGACGGAAAGTTGCATAGAATCTAGTTTTCATATGATTTTTTGAATGGACTTCCTTCATAACCTTTCCTCTTAGCCTATATAAATGATCTGAAAAGTCTCATATCATTTCAAATAGTCCCCCTTTAAATTTTATTTTTTCGACCGAAGCTAGTGTATAATATACTACGATTTTTGACCGAAACTTGCATTTCGAAAAGTTTCATAGAATCTAATTTTCAGATGATTTTTTGCATGGACAACCATCATAACCTTCCCTTGTAAAATATATAAATGATATTAGAAGTTTCGTATCATTTCAAACAGTCCCCGATTTAATTTTATTTATGACCGAGACTAGTATAAACTAGTGTATAATATTTTAAGATTTTTTAACCGAAACTTGCATTTCGAAAAGTTTCATAGAAACTAGTTTTCATATGATTATTCGCATGGAATTCATCCTAAAATTCCCTCTTAAAATATATAAATGATCTGAAAAGTCTCGTATCATTTCAAATAGTCCCCATTTAAATTTTATTTTTTTGACGGAATATAGTGTATAATATACTACGATTTTTGACCGAAACTTGCATTTCGAAAAGTTTCATAGAATCAAATTTTCAGAAGATTTTTTGCATGGACAACCATCATAACCTTCCCTCGTAAAAAATATAAATGATATTAGAAGTTTCGTATCATTTCGAACAGTCCCCGATTTAATTTGATTTATGATCGAGACTAGTATAAACTAGTGTATAATATATTAAGATTTTTTGACCGAAACTTGCATTTCGCAAAGTTTCATAGAATCTAGTTTTCATATGATTTTTTGCATGGACTTCCATCATAACCTTCCCTCTTAAACTATATAAATGATCTGAAAAGTCTCGTATCATTTCAAATAGTCCCTAATTAAATTTGATTTTTTTGATTGAAACTAGTGTATAATATACTGCAATTTTGGATCGAAACTTGCATTTCGAAAAGTTGCATAGAATCTAGTTTTCATATGATTTTTTGAATGGACTTCCGTCATAACTTTTCCTCTTAACCTATATAAATGATCTGAAAAGTCTCGTATCATTAAAAATAGTCCCATTTAAATTTTATTTTTTTGACCGAAACTAGTGTATAATATACTACGATTTTTTACCGAAACTTGCATTTCGAAAGGTTTCATAGAATCTAATTTTCAGATGATTTTTTGCATGGACAACCATCATAACCTTCCCTCGTAAAATATATAAATGATATTAGAAGTTTTGTATCATTTCGAATAGTCCCCGATTTAATTTGATTTATGACCGAGACTAGTATAAACTAGTGTATAATATATTAAGATTTTTTGACCGAAAATTGCATTTCGAAAAGTTTCATAGAATCTAGTTTTCATATGATTTTTCACATGGAATTCCATCATAACCTTTCCTCTTAACCTACAGAAATGATCTGAAAAGTCTCGTATCATTTCAAATAGTCCCCATTTAAATTTTATTTTTTTGACCGAATATAGTGTATAATATACTACGATTTTTGACCGAAACTTGCATTTCAAAAAGTTTCATATAATCAAATTTTCTGATGTTTTTTGCATGGACAACCATCATAACCTTCCCTCGAAAAAAATATAAATGATATTAGAAGTTTTGCATCATTTCGAACAGTCCCCGATTGATTTATGATCGAGACTAGTATAAACTAATGTATAATATATTAAGATTGTTTGACCGAAACTTGCATTTCAAAAAGTTTGATAGAATCTAGTTTTCATATGATTTTTTGCATGGACTTCAATCATAACCTTCCCTCTTAAAATATGTAAATGATCTGAAAAGTCTCGTATCATTTCAAATAGTCCCCAGTTAAATTTGATTTTTTTGAACGAAACAAGTGTATAATATACTGCAATTTTTGACCGAAAGTTGCATAGAATCTAGTTTTCATATGATTTTTTGAATGGACTTCCTTCATAACCTTTCCTCTTAACCTATATAAATGATCTGAAAAGTCTCGTATCATTTCAAATAGTCCCCCTTTAAATTTTATTTTTTCGACCGAAGCTAGTGTATAATATACTACGATTTTTGACCGAAACTTGCATTTCGAAAAGTTTCATAGAATCTAATTTTCAGATGATTTTTTGCATGGACAACCATCATAACCTTCCCTCGTAAAATATATAAATGATATTAGAAGTTTCGTATCATTTCAAACAGTCCCCGATTTAATTTTATTTATGACCGAGACTAGTATAAACTAGTGTATAATATTTTAAGATTTTTTAACCGAAACTTGCATTTCGAAAAGTTTCATAGAATCTAGTTTTCATATGATTTTTCGCATGGAATTCATCATAAAATTCCCTCTTAAAATATATAAATGATCTGAAAAGTCTCGTATCATTTCAAATAGTCCCCATTTAAATTTTATTTTTTTTGACCGAAACTAATGTATAATATACTACGATTTTTGACCGAAACTTGCATTTCGAAAAGTTTCATAGAATCAAATTTTCAGAAGATTTTTTGCATGGACAACCATCATAACCTTCCCTCGTAAAAAATATAAATGATATTAGAAGTTTCGTATCATTTCGAACAGTCCCCGATTTAATTTGATTTATGATCGAGACTAGTATAAACTAGTGTATAATATATTAAGATTTTTTGACCGAAACTTGCATTTCGAAAAGTTTCATAGAATCTAGTTTTCATATGATTTTTTGCATGGACTTCCATCATAACCTTCCCTCTTAAAATATATAAATGATCTGAAAAGTCTCGTATCATTTCAAATAGTCCCTAATTAAATTTGATTTTTTTGATTGAAACTAGTGTATAATATACTGCAATTTTGGATCGAAACTTGCATTTCGAAAAGTTGCATAGAATCTAGTTTTCATATAATTTTTTGAATGGACTTCCGTCATAACTTTTCCTCTTAACCTATATAAATGATCTGAAAAGTCTCGTATCATTTCAAATAGTCCCATTTAAATTTTATTTTTTTGACTGAAACTAGTGTATAATATACTACGATTTTTTACCGAAACTTGCATTTCGAAAGGTTTCATAGAATCTAATTTTCAGATGATTTTTTGCATGGACAACCATCATAACCTTCCCTCGTAAAATATATAAATGATATTTGAAGTTTTGTATCATTTCGAATAGTCCCCGATTTAATTTGATTTATGACCGAGACTAGTATAAACTAGTGTATAATATATTAAGATTTTTTGACCGAAAATTGCATTTCGAAAAGTTTCATAGAATCTAGTTTTCATATGATTTTTCACATGGAATTCCATCATAACCTTTCCTCTTAACCTACAGAAATGATCTGAAAAGTCTCGTATCATTTCAAATAGTCCCCATTTAAATTTTATTTTTTTGACCGAATATAGTGTATAATATACTACGATTTTTGACCGAAACTTGCATTTCAAAAAGTTTCATATAATCAAATTTTCTGATGTTTTTTGCATGGACAACCATCATAACCTTCCCTCGAAAAAAATATAAATGATATTAGAAGTTTTGCATCATTTCGAACAGTCCCCGATTGATTTATGATCGAGACTAGTATAAACTAATGTATAATATATTAAGATTGTTTGACCGAAACTTGCATTTCAAAAAGTTTCATAGAATCTAGTTTTCATATGATTTTTTGCATGGACTTCAATCATAACCTTCCCTCTTAAAATATGTAAATGATCTGCAAAGTCTCGTATCATTTCAAATAGTCCCCAGTTAAATTTGATTTTTTTGAACGAAACAAGTGTATAATATACTGCAATTTTTGACCGAAAGTTGCATAGAATCTAGTTTTCATATGATTTTTTGAATGGACTTCCTTCATAACCTTTCCTCTTAACCTATATAAATGATCTGAAAAGTCTCGTATCATTTCAAATAGTCCCCCTTTAAATTTTATTTTTTCGACCGAAGCTAGTGTATAATATACTACGATTTTTGACCGAAACTTGCATTTCGAAAAGTTTCATAGAATCTAATTTTCAGATGATTTTTTGCATGGACAACCATCATAACCTTCCCTCGTAAAATATATAAATGATATTAGAAGTTTCGTATCATTTCAAACAGTCCCCGATTTAATTTTATTTATGACCGAGACTAGTATAAACTAGTGTATAATATTTTAAGATTTTTTAACCGAAACTTGCATTTCGAAAAGTTTCATAAAATCTAGTTTTCATATGATTTTTCGCATGGAATTCATCATAAAATTCCCTCTTAAAATATATAAATGATCTGAAAAGTCTCGTATCATTTCAAATAGTCCCCATTTAAATTTTATTTTTTTGACCGAAACTAGTGTATAATATACTACGATTTTTGACCGAAACTTGCATTTCGAAAAGTTTCATAGAATCAAATTTTCAGAAGATTTTTTGCATGGACAACCATCATAACCTTCCCTCGTAAAAAATATAAATGATATTAGAAGTTTCGTATCATTTCGAACAGTCCCCGATTTAATTTGATTTATGATCGAGACTAGTATAAACTAGTGTATAATATATTAAGATTTTTTGACCGAAACTTGCATTTCGAAAAGTTTCATAGAATCTAGTTTTCATATGATTTTTTGCATGGACTTCCATCATAACCTTCCCTCTTAAAATATATAAATGATCTGAAAAGTCTCGTATCATTTCAAATAGTCCCTAATTAAATTTTATTTTTTTGATTGAAACTAGTGTATAATATACTGCAATTTTGGATCGAAACTTGCATTTCGAAAAGTTGCATAGAATCTAGTTTTCATATGATTTTTTGAATGGACTTCCGTCATAACTTTTCCTCTTAACCTATATAAATGATCTGAAAAGTCTCGTATCATTTCAAATAGTCCCATTTAAATTTTATTTTTTTGACCGAAACTAGTGTATAATATACTACGATTTTTTACCGAAACTTGCATTTCGAAAGGTTTCATAGAATCTAATTTTCAGATGATTTTTTGCATGGACAACCATCATAACCTTCCCTCGTAAAATATATAAATGATATTAGAAGTTTTGTATCATTTCGAATAGTCCCCGATTTAATTTGATTTATGACCGAGACTAGTATAAACTAGTGTATAATATATTAAGATTTTTTGACCGAAAATTGCATTTCGAAAAGTTTCATAGAATCTAGTTTTCATATGATTCTTCACATGGCATTCCATCATAACCTTTCCTCTTAACCTACATAAATGATCTGAAAAGTCTCGTATCATTTCAAATAGTCCCCATTTAAATTTTATTTTTTTGACCGAATATAGTGTATAATATACTACGATTTTTGACCGAAACTTGCATTTCAAAAAGTTTCATATAATCAAATTTTCTGATGTTTTTTGCATGGACAACCATCATAACCTTCCCTCGAAAAAAATATAAATGATATTAGAAGTTTTGCATCATTTCGAACAGTCCCCGATTGATTTATGATCGAGACTAGTATAAACTAATGTATAATATATTAAGATTGTTTGACCGAAACTTGCATTTCAAAAAGTTTCATAGAATCTAGTTTTCATATGATTTTTTGCATGGACTTCAATCATAACCTTCCCTCTTAAAATATGTAAATGATCTGCAAAGTCTCGTATCATTTCAAATAGTCCCCAGTTAAATTTGATTTTTTTGAACGAAACAAGTGTATAATATACTGCAATTTTTGACCGAAAGTTGCATAGAATCTAGTTTTCATATGATTTTTTGAATGGACTTCCTTCATAACCTTTCCTCTTAACCTATATAAATGATCTGAAAAGTCTCGTATCATTTCAAATAGTCCCCCTTTAAATTTTATTTTTTCGACCGAAGCTAGTGTATAATATACTACGATTTTTGACCGAAACTTGCATTTCAAAAAGTTTCATAGAATCTAATTTTCAGATGATTTTTTGCATGGACAACCATCATAACCTTCCCTCGTAAAATATATAAATGATATTAGAAGTTTCGTATCATTTCAAACAGTCCCCGATTTAATTTTATTTATGACCGAGACTAGTATAAACTAGTGTATAATATTTTAAGATTTTTTAACCGAAACTTGCATTTCGAAAAGTTTCATAAAATCTAGTTTTCATATGATTTTTCGCATGGAATTCATCATAAAATTCCCTCTTAAAATATATAAATGATCTGAAAAGTCTCGTATCATTTCAAATAGTCCCCATTTAAATTTTATTTTTTTGACCGAAACTAGTGTATAATATACTACGATTTTTGACCGAAACTTGCATTTCGAAAAGTTTCATAGAATCAAATTTTCAGAAGATTTTTTGCATGGACAACCATCATAACCTTCCCTCGTAAAAAATATAAATGATATTAGAAGTTTCGTATCATTTCGAACAGTCCCCGATTTAATTTGATTTATGATCGAGACTAGTATAAACTAGTGTATAATATATTAAGATTTTTTGACCGAAACTTGCATTTCGAAAAGTTTCATAGAATCTAGTTTTCATATGATTTTTTGCATGGACTTCCATCATAACCTTCCCTCTTAAAATATATAAATGATCTGAAAAGTCTCGTATCATTTCAAATAGTCCCTAATTAAATTTTATTTTTTTGATTGAAACTAGTGTATAATATACTGCAATTTTGGATCGAAACTTGCATTTCGAAAAGTTGCATAGAATCTAGTTTTCATATGATTTTTTGAATGGACTTCCGTCATAACTTTTCCTCTTAACCTATATAAATGATCTGAAAAGTCTCGTATCATTTCAAATAGTCCCATTTAAATTTTATTTTTTTGACCGAAACTAGTGTATAATATACTACGATTTTTTACCGAAACTTGCATTTCGAAAGGTTTCATAGAATCTAATTTTCAGATGATTTTTTGCATGGACAACCATCATAACCTTCCCTCGTAAAATATATAAATGATATTAGAAGTTTTGTATCATTTCGAATAGTCCCCGATTTAATTTGATTTATGACCGAGACTAGTATAAACTAGTGTATAATATATTAAGATTTTTTGACCGAAAATTGCATTTCGAAAAGTTTCATAGAATCTAGTTTTCATATGGTTCTTCACATGGCATTCCATCATAACCTTTCCTCTTAACCTACATAAATGATCTGAAAAGTCTCGTATCATTTCAAATAGTCCCCATTTAAATTTTATTTTTTTGACCGAATATAGTGTATAATATACTACGATTTTTGACCGAAACTTGCATTTCAAAAAGTTTCATATAATCAAATTTTCTGATGTTTTTTGCATGGACAACCATCATAACCTTCCCTCGAAAAAAATATAAATGATATTAGAAGTTTTGCATCATTTCGAACAGTCCCCGATTGATTTATGATCGAGACTAGTATAAACTAATGTATAATATATTAAGATTGTTTGACCGAAACTTGCATTTCAAAAAGTTTCATAGAATCTAGTTTTCATATGATTTTTTGCATGGACTTCAATCATAACCTTCCCTCTTAAAATATGTAAATGATCTGCAAAGTCTCGTATCATTTCAAATAGTCCCCAGTTAAATTTGATTTTTTTGAACGAAACAAGTGTATAATATACTGCAATTTTTGACCGAAAGTTGCATAGAATCTAGTTTTCATATGATTTTTTGAATGGACTTCCTTCATAACCTTTCCTCTTAACCTATATAAATGATCTGAAAAGTCTCGTATCATTTCAAATAGTCCCCCTTTAAATTTTATTTTTTCGACCGAAGCTAGTGTATAATATACTACGATTTTTGACCGAAACTTGCATTTCAAAAAGTTTCATAGAATCTAATTTTCAGATGATTTTTTGCATGGACAACCATCATAACCTTCCCTCGTAAAATATATAAATGATATTAGAAGTTTCGTATCATTTCAAACAGTCCCCGATTTAATTTTATTTATGACCGAGACTAGTATAAACTAGTGTATAATATTTTAAGATTTTTTAACCGAAACTTGCATTTCGAAAAGTTTCATAAAATCTAGTTTTCATATGATTTTTCGCATGGAATTCATCATAAAATTCCCTCTTAAAATATATAAATTATCTGAAAAGTCTCGTATCATTTCAAATAGTCCCCATTTAAATTTTATTTTTTTGACCGAAACTAGTGTATAATATACTACGATTTTTGACCGAAACTTGCATTTCGAAAAGTTTCATAGAATCAAATTTTCAGAAGATTTTTTGCATGGACAACCATCATAACCTTCCCTCGTAAAAAATATAAATGATATTAGAAGTTTCGTATCATTTCGAACAGTCCCCGATTTAATTTGATTTATGATCGAGACTAGTATAAACTAGTGTATAATATATTAAGATTTTTTGACCGAAACTTGCATTTCGAAAAGTTTCATAGAATCTAGTTTTCATATGATTTTTTGCATGGACTTCCATCATAACCTTCCCTCTTAAAATATATAAATGATCTGAAAAGTCTCGTATCATTTCAAATAGTCCCTAATTAAATTTTATTTTTTTGATTGAAACTAGTGTATAATATACTGCAATTTTGGATCGAAACTTGCATTTCGAAAAGTTGCATAGAATCTAGTTTTCATATGATTTTTTGAATGGACTTCCGTCATAACTTTTCCTCTTAACCTATATAAATGATCTGAAAAGTCTCGTATCATTTCAAATAGTCCCATTTAAATTTTATTTTTTTGACCGAAACTAGTGTATAATATACTACGATTTTTTACCGAAACTTGCATTTCGAAAGGTTTCATAGAATCTAATTTTCAGATGATTTTTTGCATGGACAACCATCATAACCTTCCCTCGTAAAATATATAAATGATATTAGAAGTTTTGTATCATTTCGAATAGTCCCCGATTTAATTTGATTTATGACCGAGACTAGTATAAACTAGTGTATAATATATTAAGATTTTTTGACCGAAAATTGCATTTCGAAAAGTTTCATAGAATCTAGTTTTCATATGATTCTTCACATGGCATTCCATCATAACCTTTCCTCTTAACCTACATAAATGATCTGAAAAGTCTCGTATCATTTCAAATAGTCCCCATTTAAATTTTATTTTTTTGACCGAATATAGTGTATAATATACTACGATTTTTGACCGAAACTTGCATTTCAAAAAGTTTCATATAATCAAATTTTCTGATGTTTTTTGCATGGACAACCATCATAACCTTCCCTCGAAAAAAATATAAATGATATTAGAAGTTTTGCATCATTTCGAACAGTCCCCGATTGATTTATGATCGAGACTAGTATAAACTAATGTATAATATATTAAGATTGTTTGACCGAAACTTGCATTTCAAAAAGTTTCATAGAATCTAGTTTTCATATGATTTTTTGCATGGACTTCAATCATAACCTTCCCTCTTAAAATATGTAAATGATCTGCAAAGTCTCGTATCATTTCAAATAGTCCCCAGTTAAATTTGATTTTTTTGAACGAAACAAGTGTATAATATACTGCAATTTTTGACCGAAAGTTGCATAGAATCTAGTTTTCATATGATTTTTTGAATGGACTTCCTTCATAACCTTTCCTCTTAACCTATATAAATGATCTGAAAAGTCTCGTATCATTTCAAATAGTCCCCCTTTAAATTTTATTTTTTCGACCGAAGCTAGTGTATAATATACTACGATTTTTGACCGAAACTTGCATTTCAAAAAGTTTCATAGAATCTAATTTTCAGATGATTTTTTGCATGGACAACCATCATAACCTTCCCTCGTAAAATATATAAATGATATTAGAAGTTTCGTATCATTTCAAACAGTCCCCGATTTAATTTTATTTATGACCGAGACTAGTATAAACTAGTGTATAATATTTTAAGATTTTTTAACCGAAACTTGCATTTCGAAAAGTTTCATAAAATCTAGTTTTCATATGATTTTTCGCATGGAATTCATCATAAAATTCCCTCTTAAAATATATAAATGATCTGAAAAGTCTCGTATCATTTCAAATAGTCCCCATTTAAATTTTATTTTTTTGACCGAAACTAGTGTATAATATACTACGATTTTTGACCGAAACTTGCATTTCGAAAAGTTTCATAGAATCAAATTTTCAGAAGATTTTTTGCATGGACAACCATCATAACCTTCCCTCGTAAAAAATATAAATGATATTAGAAGTTTCGTATCATTTCGAACAGTCCCCGATTTAATTTGATTTATGATCGAGACTAGTATAAACTAGTGTATAATATATTAAGATTTTTTGACCGAAACTTGCATTTCGAAAAGTTTCATAGAATCTAGTTTTCATATGATTTTTTGCATGGACTTCCATCATAACCTTCCCTCTTAAAATATATAAATGATCTGAAAAGTCTCGTATCATTTCAAATAGTCCCTAATTAAATTTTATTTTTTTGATTGAAACTAGTGTATAATATACTGCAATTTTGGATCGAAACTTGCATTTCGAAAAGTTGCATAGAATCTAGTTTTCATATGATTTTTTGAATGGACTTCCGTCATAACTTTTCCTCTTAACCTATATAAATGATCTGAAAAGTCTCGTATCATTTCAAATAGTCCCATTTAAATTTTATTTTTTTGACCGAAACTAGTGTATAATATACTACGATTTTTTACCGAAACTTGCATTTCGAAAGGTTTCATAGAATCTAATTTTCAGATGATTTTTTGCATGGACAACCATCATAACCTTCCCTCGTAAAATATATAAATGATATTAGAAGTTTTGTATCATTTCGAATAGTCCCCGATTTAATTTGATTTATGACCGAGACTAGTATAAACTAGTGTATAATATATTAAGATTTTTTGACCGAAACTTGCATTTCGAAAAGTTTCATAGAATCTAGTTTTCATATGATTTTTCACATGGAATTCCATCATAACCTTTCCTCTTAACCTACATAAATGATCTGAAAAGTCTCGTATCATTTCAAATAGTCCCCATTTAAATTTTATTTTTTTGACCGAATATAGTGTAAAATATACTACGATTTTTTACCGAAACTTGCATTTCAAAAATTTTCATATAATCAAATTTTCTGATGTTTTTTGCATGGACAACCATCATAACCTTCCCTCATAAAAAATATAAATGATATTAGAAGTTTTGCATCATTTCGAACAGTCCCCGATTGATTTATGATCGAGACTAGTATAAACTAATGTATAATATATTAAGATTGTTTGACCGAAACTTGCATTTCAAAAAGTTTCATAGAATCTAGTTTTCATATGATTTTTTGAATGGACTTCCATCATAACCTTCCCTCTTAAAATATGTAAATGATCTGAAAAGTCACGTATCATTTCAAATAGTCCCCAGTTAAATTTGATTTTTTTTGAACGAAACAAGTGTATAATATACTGCAATTTTTGACTGAAAGTTGCATAGAATCTAGTTTTCATATGATTTTTTGAATGGACTTCCTTCATAACCTTTCCTCTTAACCTATATAAATGATCTGAAAAGTCTCGTATCATTTCAAATAGTCCCCCTTTAAATTTTATTTTTTCGACCGAAGCTAGTGTATAATATACTACGATTTTTGACCGAAACTTGCATTTCGAAAAGTTTCATAGAATCTAATTTTCAGATGATTTTTTGCATGGACAACCATCATAACCTTCCCTCGTAAAATATATAAATGATATTAGAAGTTTCGTATCATTTCAAATAGTCCCCGATTTAATTTTATTTATGACCGAGACTAGTATAAACTAGTGTATAATATATTAAGATTTTTTAACCGAAACTTGCATTTCGAAAAGTTTCATAGAATCTAGTTTTCATATGATTTTTCGCATGGAATTCATCATAAAATTCCCTCTTAAAATATATTAATGATCTGAAAAGTCTCGTATCATTTCAAATAGTCCCCATTTAAATTTTATTTTTTTTGACCGAAACTAATGTATAATATACTACGATTTTTGACCGAAACTTGCATTTCGAAAAGTTTCATAGAATCAAATTTTCAGAAGATTTTTTGCATGGACAACCATCATAACCTTCCCTCATAAAAAATATAAATGATATTAGAAGTTTCGTATCATTTCGAACAGTCCCCGATTTAATTTGATTTATGATCGAGACTAGTATAAACTAGTGTATAATATATTAAGATTTTTTGACCGAAACTTGCATTTCGAAAAGTTTCATAGAATCTAGTTTTCATATGATTTTTTGCATGGACTTCCATCATAACCTTCCCTCTTAAAATATATAAATGATCTAAAAAGTCTCGTATCATTTCAAATAGTCCCTAATTAAATTTTATTTTTTTGATTGAAACTAGTGTATAATATACTGCAATTTTGGATCGAAACTTGCATTTCGAAAAGTTGCATAGAATCTTGTTTTCATATGATTTTTTGAATGGACTTCCATCATAACTTTTCCTCTTAACCTATATAAATGATCTGAAAAGTCTCGTATCATTTCAAATAGTCCCCATTTAAATTTTATTTTTTTGACCGAAACTAGTGTATAATATACTACGATTTTTTACCGAAACTTGCATTTCGAAAGGTTTCATAGAATCTAATTTTCAGATGATTTTTTGCATGGACAACCATCATAACCTTCCCTCGTAAAATATATAATTGATATTAGAAGTTTTGTATCATTTCGAATAGTCCCCGGTTTAATTTGATTTATGACCGAGACTAGTATAAACTAGTGTATAATATATTAAGATTTTTTGACCGAAACTTGCATTTCGAAAAGTTTCATAGAATCTAGTTTTCATATGAATTTTCACATGGAATTCCATCATAACCTTTCCTCTTAACCTACATAAATGATCTGAAAAGTCTCGTATCATTTCAAATAGTCCCCATTTAAATTTTATTTTTTTGACCGAATATAGTGTATAATATACTACGATTTTTGACCGAAACTTGCATTTCAAAAAGTTTCATATAATCAAATTTTCTGATGTTTTTTGCATGGACAACCATCATAACCTTCCCTCGTAAAAAATATAAATGATATTAGTGTTAGAACAATTATGGTTCTGAACCTCCAAGTGTTTTGATGATAACAAAGATTGTTACAGAATAGAAGTTCTAATAAATATCCTTGTTCTTGTGTAGAAGATCAATTCTATTAAGTAAGACGTACTCGAATAGAAGATTCATTGAGCCACACATAGAAGATACTCTTAAAGAAGAATCCATCATTTAATAACATATTTATTGGCTGCGCATCAAATATTTATTATCTCTGATCTCCGCTTAGAAGATGTTGATATTCATAATGAAGACGTTAATTAAAGAATATTTTAATTAATGGTCAAGACAAGTATCTCTGTTTATGGAAGGAAGTTATGGTATTAACTTATATCCTAAATTTAGCTCAAGATGTCTCCAACGGCTACATTCATTCAAGAACTTTATAAAGGATTCATTTTGAAGAATTGAAAGACAATACACTCACGCAAAAAGACTGAATCAACTTGTGCTAATATATTGTAACTTTCACTTAGTGATCCTTGCTTGTTAAGAAGCATTTTTAGTTACTTCCTTATTATCATTGTAATAGTTATTTTATTCCTTGAGTGACTAAGTTTAGTCAGAAAAATCAAGAGGACATTGACTATAGGTCTTTGTGTGTATTCAATAGTTGAATAGTGGATTAAGACCTCAGTAGAGGAAAAATCACCTTGGCGGGTGGACTGGACGTAGTTTCAGTTCAAACGAACCAGGATAAATTATCTTGTCTTTAGAAGTTGTTTTTAAAGTTCCATAAGAAAACCCAATTCCAACCCCCCTTCCTTGTGTTCTGCGCACCTTCAATTAGAAGTTTTTCATCATTTCGAACAGTCCCCGATTGATTTATGATCGAGACTAGTATAAACTAATGTATAATATATTAAGATTGTTTGACCGAAACTTGCATTTCAAAAAGTTTCATAGAATCTAGTTTTCAAATGATTTTTTGCATGGACTTCCATCATAACCTTCCCTCTTAAAATATGTAAATGATCTGAAAAGTCTCGTATCATTTCAAATAGTCCCCAGTTAAATTTGAATTTTTTGAACGAAACAAGTGTATAATATACTGCAATTTTTGACCGAAAGTTGCATAGAATCTAGTTTTCATATGATTTTTTGAATGGACTTCCTTCATAAACTTTCCTCTTAACCAATATAAATGATCTGAAAAGTCTCGTATCATTTCAAATAGTCCCCCTTTAAATTTTATTTTTTTTACCGAAGCTAGTGTATAATATACTACGATTTTTGACCGAAACTTGCATTTCGACAAGTTTCATAGAATCTAATTTTCAGATGATTTTTTGCATGGACAACCATCATAACCTTCCCTCGTAAAATATATAAATGATATTAGAAGTTTCGTATCATTTCAAACAGTCCCCGATTTAATTTTATTTATGACCGACACTAGTATAAACTAGTGTATAATATATTAAGATTTTTTAACCGAAACTTGCATTTCGAAAAGTTTCATAGAATCTAGTTTTCATATGATTTTTCGCATGGAATTCATCATAAAATTCCCTCTTAAAATATATAAATGATCTGAAAAGTCTCGTATCATTTCAAATAGTCTCCATTTAAATTTTATTTTTTTGACCGAAACTAGTGTATAATATACTACGATTTTTGACCGAAACTTGCATTTCGAAAAGTTTCATAGAATCAAATTTTCAGAAGATTTTTTGCATGGACAACCATCATAACCTTCCCTCGTAAAAAAATATAAATGATATTAGAAGTTTCGTATCATTTCGAACAGTCCCCGATTTAATTTGATTTATGATCGAGACTAGTATAAACTAGTGTATAATATATTAAGATTTTTTGACCGAAACTTGCATTTCGAAAAGTTTCATAGAATCTAGTTTTCATATGATTTTTTGCATGGACTTCCATCATAACCTTCCCTCTTAAAATATATAAATGATCTGAAAAGTCTCGTATCATTTCAAATAGTCCCTAATTAAATTTGATTTTTTTGATTGAAACTAGTGTATAATATACTGCAATTTTGGATCGAAACTTGCATTTCGAAAAGTTGCATAGAATCTAGTTTTCATATGATTTTTTGAATGGACTTCCGTCATAACTTTTCCTCTTAACCTATATAAATGATCTGAAAAGTCTCGTATCATTTCAAATAGTCCCATTTAAATTTTATTTTTTTGACCGAAACTAGTGTATAATATATTACGATTTTTTACCGAAACTTGCATTTCGAAAGGTTTCATAGAATCTAATTTTGAGATATTTTTTGCATGGACAACCATCATAACCTTCCCTCGTAAAATATATAAATGATATTAGAAGTTTTGTATCATTTCGAATAGTCCCCGATTTAATTTGATTTATGACCGAGACTAGTATAAACTAGTGTATAATATATTAAGATTTTTTGACCGAAACTTGCATTTCGAAAAGTTTCATAGAATCTAGTTTTCATATGATTTTTCACATGGAATTCCATCATAACCTTTCCTCTTAACCTACATAAATGATCTGAAAAGTCTTGTATCATTTCAAATAGTCCCCATTTAAATTTTATTTTTTTGACCGAATATAGTGTAAAATATACTACGATTTTTGACCGAAACTTGCATTTCAAAAATTTTCATATAATCAAATTTTCTGATGTTTTTTGCATGGACAACCATCATAACCTTCCCTCATAAAAAATATAAATGATATTAGAAGTTTTGCATCATTTCGAACAGTCCCCGATTGATTTATGATCGAGACTAGTATAAACTAATGTATAATATATTAAGATTGTTTGACCGAAACTTGCATTTCAAAAAGTTTCATAGAATCTAGTTTTCATATGATTTTTTGCATGGACTTCCATCATAACCTTCCCTCTTAAAATATGTAAATGATCTGAAAAGTCTCGTATCATTTCAAATAGTCCCCAGTTAAATTTGATTTTTTTGAACGAAACAAGTGTATAATATACTGCAATTTTTGACCGAAAGTTGCATAGAATCTAGTTTTCATATGATTTTTTGAATGGACTTCCTTCATAACCTTTCCTCTTAACCTATATAAATGATCTGAAAAGTCTCGTATCATTTCAAATAGTCCCCCTTTAAATTTTATTTTTTCGACCGAAGCTAGTGTATAATATACTACGATTTTTGACCGAAACTTGCATTTCGAAAAGTTTCATAGAATCTAATTTTCAGATGATTTTTTGCATGGACAACCATCATAACCTTCCCTCGTAAAATATATAAATGATATTAGAAGTTTCGTATCATTTCAAATAGTCCCCGATTTAATTTTATTTATGACCGAGACTAGTATAAACTAGTGTATAATATATTAAGATTTTTTAACCGAAACTTGCATTTCGAAAAGTTTCATAGAATCTAGTTTTCATATGATTTTTCGCATGGAATTCATCATAAAATTCCCTCTTAAAATATATTAATGATCTGAAAAGTCTCGTATCATTTCAAATAGTCCCCATTTAAATTTTATTTTTTTTGACCGAAACTAATGTATAATATACTACGATTTTTGACCGAAACTTGCATTTCGAAAAGTTTCATAGAATCAAATTTTCAGAAGATTTTTTGCATGGACAACCATCATAACCTTCCCTCGTAAAAAATATAAATGATATTAGAAGTTTCGTATCATTTCGAACAGTCCCCGATTTAATTTGATTTATGATCGAGACTAGTATAAACTAGTGTATAATATATTAAGATTTTTTGACCGAAACTTGCATTTCGAATAGTTTCATAGAATCTAGTTTTCATATGATTTTTTGCATGGACTTCCATCATAACCTTCCCTCTTAAAATATATAAATGATCTGAAAAGTCTCTTATCATTTCAAATAGTCCCTAATTAAATTAAATTTTTTTGATTGAAACTAGTGTATAATATACTGCAATTTTGGATCGAAACTTGCATTTCGAAAAGTTGCATAGAATCTTGTTTTCATATGATTTTTTGAATGGACTTCCATCATAACTTTTCCTCTTAACCTATATAAATGATCTGAAAAGTCTCGTATCATTTCAAATAGTCCCCATTTAAATTTTATTTTTTTGACCGAAACTAGTGTATAATATACTACGATTTTTTACCGAAACTTGCATTTCGAAAGGTTTCATAGAATCTAATTTTCAGATGATTTTTTGCATGGACAACCATCATAACCTTCCCTCGTAAAATATATAATTGATATTAGAAGTTTTGTATCATTTCGAATAGTCCCCGGTTTAATTTGATTTATGACCGAGACTAGTATAAACTAGTGTATAATATATTAAGATTTTTTGACCGAAACTTGCATTTCGAAAAGTTTCATAGAATCTAGTTTTCATATGAATTTTCACATGGAATTCCATCATAACCTTTCCTCTTAACCTACATAAATGATCTGAAAAGTCTCCTATCATTTCAAATAGTCCCCATTTAAATTTTATTTTTTTGACCGAATATAGTGTATAATATACTACGATTTTTGACCGAAACTTGCATTTCAAAAAGTTTCATATAATCAAATTTTCTGATGTTTTTTGCTTGGACAACCATCATAACCTTCCCTCGTAAAAAATATAAATGATATTAGTGTTAGAACAATTATGGTTCTGAACCTCCAAGTGTTTTGATGATAACAAAGATTGTTACAGAATAGAAGTTCTAATAAATATCCTTGTTCTTGTGTAGAAGATCAATTCTATTAAGTAAGACGTACTCGAATAGAAGATTCATTGAGCCACACATAGAAGATACTCTTAAAGAAGAATCCATCATTTAATAACATATTTATTGGCTGCGCATCAAATATTTATTATCTCTGATCTCCGCTTAGAAGATGTTGATATTCATAATGAAGACGTTAATTAAAGAATATTTTAATTAATGGTCAAGACAAGTATCTCTGTTTATGGAAGGAAGTTATGGTATTAACTTATATCCTAAATTTAGCTCAAGATGTCTCCAACGGCTACATTCATTCAAGAACTATATAAAGGATTCATTTTGAAGAATTGAAAGACAATACACTCACGCAAAAAGACTGAATCAACTTGTGCTAATATATTGTAACTTTCACTTAGTGATCCCTTCTTGTTAAGAAGCATTTTTAGTTACTTCCTTATTATCATTGTAATAGTTATTTTATTCCTTGAGTGACTAAGTTTAGTCAGAAAAATCAAGAGGACATTGACTATAGGTCTTTGTGTGTATTCAATAGTTGAATAGTGGATTAAGACCTCAGTAGAGGAAAAATCACCTTGGCGGGTGGACTGGACGTAGTTTCAGTTCAAACGAACCAGGATAAATTATCTTGTCTTTAGAAGTTGTTTTTAAAGTTCCATAAGAAAACCCAATTCCAACCCCCCTTCCTTGTGTTTTGCGCACCTTCAATTAGAAGTTTTTCATCATTTCGAACAGTCCCCGATTGATTTATGATCGAGACTAGTATAAACTAATGTATAATATATTAAGATTGTTTGACCGAAACTTGCATTTCAAAAAGTTTCATAGAATCTAGTTTTCAAATGATTTTTTGCATGGACTTCCATCATAACCTTCCCTCTTAAAATATGTAAATGATCTGAAAAGTCTCGTATCATTTCAAATAGTCCCCAGTTAAATTTGAATTTTTTGAACGAAACAAGTGTATAATATACTGCAATTTTTGACCGAAAGTTGCATAGATTCTAGTTTTCATATGATTTTTTGAATGGACTTCCTTCATAAACTTTCCTCTTAACCAATATAAATGATCTGAAAAGTCTCGTATCATTTCAAATAGTCCCCCTTTAAATTTTATTTTTTCGACCGAAACAAGTGTATAATATACTACGATTTTTGACCGAAACTTGCATTTCGAAAAGTTTCATAGAATCTAATTTTCAGATGATTTTTTGCATGGACAACCATCATAACCTTCCCTCGTAAAATATATAAATGATATTAGAAGTTTCGTATCATTTCAAACAGTCCCCGATTTAATTTTATTTATGACCGACACTAGTATAAACTAGTGTATAATATATTAAGATTTTTTAACCGAAACTTGCATTTCGAAAAGTTTCATAGAATCTAGTTTTCATATGATTTTTCGCATGGAATTCATCATAAAATTCCCTCTTAAAATATATAAATGATCTGAAAAGTCTCGTATCATTTCAAATAGTCTCCATTTAAATTTTATTTTTTTGACCGAAACTAGTGTATAATATACTACGATTTTTGACTGAAACTTGCATTTCGAAAAGTTTCATAGAATCAAATTTTTAGAAGATTTTTTGCATGGACAACCATCATAACCTTCCCTCGTAAAAAAATATAAATGATATTAGAAGTTTCGTATCATTTCGAACAGTCCCCGATTTAATTTGATTTATGATCGAGACTAGTATAAACTAGTGTATAATATATTAAGATTTTTTGACCGAAACTTGCATTTCGAAAAGATTCATAGAATCTAGTTTTCATATGATTTTTTGCATGGACTTCCATCATAACCTTCCCTCTTAAAATATATAAATGATCTGAAAAGTCTCGTATCATTTCAAATAGTCCCTAATTAAATTTGATTTTTTTTATTGAAACTAGTGTATAATTTACTGCAATTTTGGATCGAAACTTGCATTTCGAAAAGTTGCATAGAATCTAGTTTTCATATGATTTTTTGAATGGACTTCCGTCATAACTTTTCCTCTTAACCTATATAAATGATCTGAAAAGTCTCGTATCATTTCAAATAGTCCCATTTAAATTTTATTTTTTTGACCGAAACTAGTGTATAATATACTACGATTTTTTACCGAAACTTGCATTTCGAAAGGTTTCATAGAATCTAATTTTCAGATGATTTTTTGCATGGACAACCATCATAACCTTCTCTCGTAAAATATATAAATGATATTAGAAGTTTTGTATCATTTTGAATAGTCCCCGATTTAATTTGATTTATGACCGAGACTAGTATAAACTAGTGTATAATATATTAAGATTTTTTGACCGAAAATTGCATTTCGAAAAGTTTCATAGAATCTAGTTTTCATATGATTTTTCACATGGAATTCCATCATAACCTTTCCTCTTAACCTACAGAAATGATCTGAAAAGTCTCGTATCATTTCAAATAGTCCCCATTTAAATTTTTTTTTTTTGACCGAATATAGTGTATAATATACTACGATTTTTGACCGAAACTTGCATTTCAAAAAGTTTCATATAATCAAATTTTCTGATGTTTTTTGCATGGACAACCATCATAACCTTCCCTCGTAAAAAATATAAATGATATTAGAAGTTTTGCATCATTTCGAACAGTCCCCGATTGATTTATGATTGAGACTAGTATAAACTAATGTATAATATATTAAGATTGTTTGACCGAAACTTGCATTTCAAAAAGTTTCATAGAATCTAGTTTTCATATGATTTTTTGCATGGACTTCCATCATAACCTTCCCTCTTAAAATATGTAAATGATCTGAAAAGTCTCGTATCATTTCAAATAGTCCCCAGTTAAATTTGATTTTTTTGAACGAAACAAGTGTATAATATACTGCAATTTTTGACCGAAAGTTGCATAGAATCTAGTTTTCATATGATTTTTTGAATGGACTTCCTTCATAACCTTTCCTCTTAACCTATATAAATGATCTGAAAAGTCTCGTATCATTTCAAATAGTCCCCCTTTAAATTTTATTTTTTCGACCGAAACTAGTGTATAATATACTACGATTTTTGACCGAAACTTGCATTTCGAAAAGTTTCATAGAATCTAATTTTCAGATGATTTTTTGCATGGACAACCATCATAACCTTCCCTCATAAAATATATAAATGATATTAGAAGTTTCGTATCATTTCAAACAGTCCCCGATTTAATTTTATTTATGACCGAGACTAGTATAAACTAGTGTATAATATATTAAGATTTTTTAACCGAAACTTGCATTTCGAAAAGTTTCATAGAATCTAGTTTTCATATGATTTTTCGCATGGAATTCATCATAAAATTCCCTCTTAAAATATATTAATGATCTGAAAAGTCTCGTATCATTTCAAATAGTCCCCATTTAAATTTTATTTTTTTTGACCGAAACTAGTGTATAATATACTACGATTTTTGACCGAAACTTGCATTTCGAAAAGTTTCATAGAATCAAATTTTCAGAAGATTTTTTGCATGGACAACCATCATAACCTTCCCTCGTAAAAAATATAAATGATATTAGAAGTTTCGTATCATTTCGAACAGTCCCCGATTTAATTTGATTTATGATCGAGACTAGTATAAACTAGTGTATAATATATTAAGATTTTTTGACCGAAACTTGCATTTCGAAAAGTTTCATAGAATCTAGTTTTCATATGATTTTTTGCATGGACTTCCATCATAACCTTCCCTCTTAAAATATATAAATGATCTGAAAAGCCTCGTATCATTTCAAATAGTCCCTAATTAAATTTTATTTTTTTGATTGAAACTAGTGTATAATATACTGCAATTTTGGATCGAAACTTGCATTTCGAAAAGTTGCATAGAATCTAGTTTTCATATGATTTTTTGAATGGACTTCCATCATAACTTTTCCTCTTAACCTATATAAATGATCTGAAAAGTCTCGTATCATTTCAAATAGTCCCCATTTAAATTTTATTTTTTTGACCGAAACTAGTGTATAATATACTACGATTTTTTACCAAAACTTGCATTTCGAAAGGTTTCATAGAATCTAATTTTCAGATGATTTTTTGCATGGACAACCATCATAACCTTCCCTCGTAAAATATATAATTGATATTAGAAGTTTTGTATCATTTCGAATAGTCCCCGGTTTAATTTGATTTATGACCGAGACTAGTATAAACTAGTGTATAATATATTAAGATTTTTTGACCGAAACTTGCATTTCGAAAAGTTTCATAGAATCTAGTTTTCATATGATTTTTCACATGGAAATCCATCATAACCTTTCCTCTTAACCTACATAAATGATCTGAAAAGTCTCGTATCATTTCAAATAGTCCCCATTTAAATTTTATTTTTTTGACCGAATATAGTGTATAATATACTACGATTTTTGACCGAAACTTGCATTTCAAAAAGTTTCATATAATCAAATTTTCTGATGTTTTTTGCATGGACAACCATCATAACCTTCCCTCGTAAAAAATATAAATGATATTAGTGTTAGAACAATTATGGTTCTGAACCTCCAAGTGTTTTGATGATAACAAAGATTGTTACAGAATAGAAGTTCTAATAAATATCCTTGTTCTTGTGTAGAAGATCATTTCTATTAAGTAAGACGTACTCGAATAGAAGATTCATTGAGCCACACATAGAAGATACTCTTAAAGAAGAATCCATCATTTAATAACATATTTATTGGCTGCGCATCAAATATTTATTATCTCTGATCTCCTTTTAGAAGATGTTGATATTCATAATGAAGACGTTAATTAAAGAATATTTTAATTAATGGTCAAGACAAGTATCTCTGTTTATGGAAGGAAGTTATGGTATTAACTTATATCCTAAATTTAGCTCAAGATGTCTCCAACGGCTACATTCATTCAAGAACTATATAAAGGATTCATTTTGAAGAATTGAAAGACAATACACTCACGCAAAAAGACTGAATCAACTTGTGCTAATATATTGTAACTTTCACTTAGTGATCCTTGCTTGTTAAGAAGCATTTTTAGTTACTTCCTTATAATCATTGTAATAGTTATTTTATTCCTTGAGCGACTAAGTTTAGTCAGAAAACTCAAGAGGACATTGACTATAGGTCTTTGTGTGTATTCAATAGTTGAATAGTGGATTAAGACCTCAGTAGAGGCAAAATCACCTTGGCGGGTGGACTGGACGTAGTTTCAGTTCAAACGAACCAGGATAAATTATCTTGTCTTTAGAAGTTGTTTTTAAAGTTCCATAAGAAAACCCAATTCCAACCCCCCTTCCTTGTGTTTTGCGCACCTTCAATTAGAAGTTTTTCATCATTTCGAACAGTCCCCGATTGATTTATAATCGAGACTAGTATAAACTAATGTATAATATATTAAGATTGTTTGACCGAAACTTGCATTTCAAAAAGTTTCATAGAATCTAGTTTTCATATGATTTTTTGCATGGACTTCCATCATAACCTTCCCTCTTAAAATATGTAAATGATCTGAAAAGTCTCGTATCATTTCAAATAGTCCCCAGTTAAATTTGAATTTTTTGAACGAAACAAGTGAATAATATACTGCAATTTTTGACCAAAAGTTGCATAGAATCTAGTTTTCATATGATTTTTTGAATGGACTTCCTTCATAAACTTTCCTCTTAACCAATATAAATGATCTGAAAAGTCTCGTATCATTTCAAATAGTCCCCCTTTAAATTTTATTTTTTCGACTGAAGCTAGTGTATAATATACTACGATTTTTGACCGAAACTTGCATTTCGAAAAGTTTCATAGAATCTAATTTTCAGATGATTTTTTGCATGGACAACCATCATAACCTTCCCTTGTAAAATATATAAATGATATTAGAAGTTTCGTATCATTTCAAATAGTCCCCGATTTAATTTTATTTATGACCGACACTAGTATAAACTAGTGTATAATATATTAAGATTTTTTAACCGAAACTTGCATTTCGAAAAGTTTCATAGAATCTAGTTTTCATATGATTTTTCGCATGGAATTCATCATAAAATTCCCTCTTAAAATATATAAATGATCTGAAAAAGTTTCGTATCATTTCAAATAGTCTCCATTTAAATTTTATTTTTTTGACCTAAACAAGTGTATAATATACTACGATTTTTGACGGAAACTTGCATTTCGAAAAGTTTCATAGAATCAAACTTTCAGAAGATTTTTTGCATGGACAACCATCATAACCTTCCCTCGTAAAAAATATAAATGATATTAGAAGTTTCGTATCATTTCGAACAGTCCCCGATTTAATTTGATTTATTATCGAGACTAGTATAAACTAGTGTATAATATATTAAGATTTTTTGACCGAAACTTGCATTTCGAAAAGTTTCATAGAATCTAGTTTTCATATGATTTTTTGCATGGACTTCCATCATAACCTTCCCTCTTAAAATATATAAATGATCTGAAAAGTCTCGTATCATTTAAAATAGTCCCTAATTAAATTTGATTTTTTTGACCAAAACTAGTGTATAATATACTGCAATTTTGGATCGAAACTTGCATTTCGAAAAGTTGCATAGAATCTAATTTTCATATGATTTTTTTAATGGTCTTCCATCATAACCTTTCCTCTTAACCTATATAAATGATCTGAAAAGTCTCGTATCATTTCAAATAGTCCCCATTTAAATTTTATTTTCTTGACCGAAACTAGTGTATAATATACTACAATTTTTTACCGAAACTTGCATTTCGAAAGGTTTCATAGAATCTAATTTTCAGATGATTTTTTGCATGGACAACCATCATAACCTTCCCTCATAAAATATATAAATGATATTAGAAGTTTTGTATCATTTCGAATAGTCCCCGATTTAATTTGATATATGACCGAGACTAGTATAAACTAGTGTATAATATATTAAGATTTTTTGACCGAAACTTGCATTTCGAAAAGTTTCATAGAATCTAGTTTTCATATGATTTTTCACATGGAATTCCATCATAACCTTTCCTCTTAACCTACATAAATGATCTGAAAAGTCTCGTATCATTTTAAATAGTCCCCATTTAATTTTTATTTTTTTGACCGAATATTGTGTATAATATACTACGATTTTTGACCGAAACTTGCATTTCAAAAAGTTTCATAAAATCAAATTTTTTGATGTTTTTTGCATGGACAACCATCATAACCTTCCCTCGTAAAAAATATAAATGATATATGAAGTTTTGCATCATTTCGAACAGTCCCCGATTGATTTATGATCGAGACTAGTATAAACTAATGTATAATATATTAAGATTGTTTGACTGAAACTTGCATTTCAAAAAGTATCATAGAATCTAGTTTTCATATGATTTTTTGCATGGACTTCCATCATAACCTTCCCTCTTAAAATATGTAAATGATCTGAAAAGTCTCGTATCATTTCAAATAGTCCCCAGTTAAATTTGATTTTTTTGAACGAAACAAGTGTATAATATACTGCAATTTTTGACCGAAAGTTGCATAGAATCTAGTTTTCATATGATTTTTTGAATGGACTTCCTTCATAACCTTTCCTCTTAACCTATATAAATGATCTGAAAAGTCTCGTATCATTTCAAATAGTCCCCCTTTAAATTTTATTTTTTCGACCGAAGCTAGTGTATAATATACTACGATTTTTGACCGAAACTTGCATTTCGAAAAGTTTCATAGAATCTAATTTTCAGATGATTTTTTGCATGGACAACCATCATAACCTTCCCTCGTAAAATATATAAATGATATTAGAAGTTTCGTATCATTTCAAACAGTCCCCGATTTAATTTTATTTATGACCGAGACTAGTATAAACTAGTGTATAATATATTTAGATTTTTTAACCGAAACTTGCATTTCGAAAAGTTTCATAGAATCTAGTTTTCATATGATTTTTCGCATGGAATTCATCATAAAATTCCCTCTTAAAATATATAAATGATCTGAAAAGTCTCGTATCATTTCAAATAGTCTCCATTTAAATTTTATTTTTTTGACCGAAACTAGTGTATAATATACTTCGATTTTTGACTGAAACTTGCATTTCGAAAAGTTTCATAGAATCAAATTACAGAAGATTTTTGGCATGGATAACCATCATAACCTTCCCTCGTAAAAAATATAAATGATATTATAAGTTTCGTATCATTTTGAACATTCCCCAATTTAATTTGATTTATGATCGAGACTAGTATAAACTAGTGTATAATATATTAAGATTTTTTGACCGAAACTTGCATTTCGAAAAGTTTCATAGAATCTAGTTTTCATATGATTTATTGCATGGACTTCCATCATAACCTTCCCTCTTAAAATATATAAATGATCTGAAAAGTCTCGTATCATTTCAAATAGTCCCTAATTAAATTTGATTTTTTTGACCAAAACTAGTGTATATTATACTGCAATTTTGGATCGAAACTTGCATTTCGAAAAGTTGCATAGAATCTAGTTTTCATATGATTTTTTTAATGGTCTTCCATCATAACCTTTCCTCTTAACCTATATAAATGATCTGAAAAGTCTCGTATCATTTCAAATAGTCCCCATTTAAATTTTATTTTCTTGACCGAAACTAGTGTATAATATACTACGATTTTTTACCGAAACTTGCATTTCGAAAGGTTTCATAGACTCTAATTTTCAGATGATTTTTTGCATGGACAACCATCATAACCTTCCCTCATAAAATATATAAATGAAATTAGAAGTTTTGTATCATTTCGAATAGTCCCCGATTTAATTTGATATATGACCGAGACTAGTATAAACTAGTGTATAATATATTAAGATTTTTTGACCGAAACTTGTATTTCGAAAAGTTTCATAGAATCTAGTTTTCATATGATTTTTCACATGGAATTCCATCATAACCTTTCCTCTTAACCTACATAAATGATCTGAAAAGTCTCGTATCATTTAAAATAGTCCCCATTTAAATTTTATTTTTTTGACCGAATATAGTGTATTATATACTACGATTTTTGACCGAAACTTGCATTTCAAAAAGTTTCATATAATCAAATTTTTTGATGTTTTTTGCATGGACAACCATCATAACCTTCCCTCGTAAAAAATATAAATGATATATGAAGTTTTGCATCATTTCGAACAGTCCCCGATTGATTTATGATCGAGACTAGTATAAACTAATGTATAATATATTAAGATTGTTTGACCGAAACTTGCATTTCAAAAAGTTTCATAGAATCTAGTTTTCATATGATTTTTTGCATGGACTTCCATCATAACCTTCCCTCTTAAAATATGTAAATGATCTGAAAAGTCTCGTATCATTTCAAATAGTCCCCAGTTAAATTTGATTTTTTTGAACGAAACAAGTGTATAATATACTGCAATTTTTGACCGAAAGTTGCATAGAATCTAGTTTTCATATGATTTTTTGAATGGACTTCCTTCATAACCTTTCCTCTTAACCTATATAAATGATATTAGAAGTTTCGTATCATTTCGAATAGTCCCCGATTTAATTTGATTTATGATCGAGACTAGTATAAACTAGTGTATAATATATTAAGATTTTTTGACTGAAACTTGCATTTCGAAAAGTTTCATAGAATCTTGTTTTCATATGATTTTTTGCATGGACTTCCATCATAACCTTCCCTCTTAAAATATATAAATGATCTGAAAAGTCTCGTATCATTTCAAATAGTTCCTAATTAAATTTGATTTTTTTGATTGAAACTAGTGTATAATATACAGCAATTTTGGATCGAAACTTGCATTTCGAAAAGTTGCATAGAATCTAGTTTTCATATGATTTTTTGAATGGACTTCCGTCATAACTTTTCCTCTTAACCTATATAAATGATCTGAAAAGTCTCGTATTATTTCAAATAGTCCCCATTTAAATTTTATTTTCTTGACCGAAACTAGTGTATAATATACTACGATTTTTTACCGAAACTTGCATTTCGAAAGGTTTCATAGAATCTAATTTTCAGATGATTTTTTGCATGGACAACCATCATAACCTTCCCTCGTAAAATATATAAATGATATTAGAAGTTTTGTATCATTTCGAATAGTCCCCGATTTAATTTGATTTATGACCGAGACTAGTATAAACTAGTGTATAATATATTAAGATTTTTTGACCGAAACTTGCATTTCGAAAAGTTTCATAGAATCTAGTTTTCATATGATTTTTCACATGGAATTCCTTCATAACCTTTCCTCTTAACCTACATAAATGATCTGAAAAGTCTCGTATCATTTCAAATAGTCCCCATTTAAATTTTATTATTTTGACCGAATATAGTGTATAATATACTACGATTTTTTACCGAAACTTGCATTTAAAAAAGTTTCATATAATCAAATTTTTTGATGTTTTTTGCATGGACAACCATCATAACCTTCCCTCGTAAAAATATAAATGATATTAGAAGTTTTGCATCATTTCGAACAGTCCCCAATTGATTTATGATCGAGACTAGTATAAACTAATGTATAATATATTAAGATTGTTTGACCGAAACTTGAATTTCAAAAAGTTTCATAGAATCTAGTTTTTATATGATTTTTTGCATGGACTTCCATCATAACCTTCCCTCTTAAAATATGTAAATGATCTGAAAAGTCTCGTATCATTTCAAATAGTCCCCAGTTAAATTTGATTTTTTTGAACGAAACAAGTGTATAATATACTGCAATTTTTGACCGAAAGTTGCATATAATCTAGTTTTCATATGATTTTTTGAATGGACTTCCTTCATAACCTTTCCTCTTAACCTATATAAATGATCTGAAAAGTCTCATATCATTTCAAATAGTCCCCCTTTAAATTTTATTTTTTCGACCGAAGCTAGTGTATAATATACTACGATTTTTGACCGAAACTTGCATTTCGAAAAGTTTCATAGAATCTAATTTTCAGATGATTTTTTGCATGGACAACCATCATAACCTTCCCTCGTAAAATATATAAATGATATTAGAAGTTTCGTATCATTTCAAACAGTCCCCGATTTAATTTTATTTATGACCGAGACTAGTATAAACTAGTGTATAATATATTAAGATTTTTTAACCGAAACTTGCATTTCGAAAAGTTTCATAGTATCTAGTTTTCATATGATTTTTCGCATGGAATTCATCATAAAATTCCCTCTTAAAATATATAAATGATTTGAAAAGTATCGTATCATTTCAAATAGTCCCCATTTAAATTTTATTTTTTTTGACCGAAACTAGTGTATAATATACTATGATTTTTGACCGAAACTTGCATTTCGAAAAGTTTCATAGAATCAAATTTTCAGAAGATTTTTTGCATGGACAACCATCATAACCTTCCCTCGTAAAAAATATAAATGATATTAGAAGTTTCGTATCACTTCGAACAGTCCCCGATTTAATTTTATTTATGATCGAGACTAGTATAAACTAGTGTATAATATATTAAGATTTTTTGACCGAAACTTGCATTTCGAAAAGTTTCATAGAATCTACATTTCATATGATTTTTTGCATGGACTTCCATCATAACCTTCCCTCTTAAAATATATAAATGATCTGAAAAGTCTCGTATCATTTCAAATAGTTCCTAATTAAATTTGATTTTTTTGATTGAAACTAGTGTATAATATACAGCAATTTTGGATCGAAACTTCCATTTCGAAAAGTTGCATAGAGTCTAGTTTTCATATGATTTTTTGAATGGTCTTCCGTCATAACTTTTCCTCTTAACCTATATAAATGATCTGAAAAGTCTCGTATCATTTCAAATAGTCCCCATTTAAATTTTATTTTTTTGACCGAAACTAGTGTATAATATACTACGATTTTTTACCGAAACTTGCTTTTCGAAAGGTTTCATAGAATCTAATTTTCAGATGATTTTTTGCATGGACAACCATCATAACATTCCCTCGTAAAAAATATAAATGATCTTAGAAGTTTTGCATCATTTCGAACAGTCCCCGATTGATTTATGATCGAGACTAGTATAAACTAATGTATAATATATTAAGATTGTTTGACCGAAACTTACATTTCAAAAAGTTTCATAGAATCTAGTTTTCATATGATTTTTTGCATGGACTTCCATCATAACCTTCCCTCTTAAAATATGTAAATGATCTGAAAAGTCTCGTATCATTTCAAATAGTCCCCAGTTAAATTTGATTTTTTTGAACGAAACAAGTGTATAATATACTGCAATTTTTGATCGAAAGTTGCATAGAATCTAGTTTTCATATGATTTTTTGAATGGACTTCCTTCATAACCTTTCCTCTTAACCTATATAAATGATCTTAAAAGTCTCGTATCATTTCAAATAGTCCCCCTTTAAATTTTATTTTTTCGACCGAAGCTAGTGTATAATATACTACGATTTTTGACCGAAACTTGCATTTCGAAAAGTTTCATAGAATCTAATTTTCAGATGATTTTTTGCATGGACAACCATCATAACCATCCCTCGTAAAATAAATAAATGATATTAGAAGTTTCGTATCATTTCAAACAGTCCCCGATTTAATTTTATTTATGACCGAGACTAGTATAAACTAGTGTATAATATATTAAGATTTTTTAACTGAAACTTGCATTTCGAAAAGTTTCATAGTATCTAGTTTTCATATGATTTTTCGCATGGAATTCATCATAAAATTCCCTCTTAAAATATATAAATGATCTGAAAAGTCTCGTATCAATTCAAATAGTCCCCATTTAAATTTTATTTTTTTTGACCGAAACTAGTGTATAATATACTACGATTTTTGTACGAAACTTGCATTTCGAAAAGTTTCATAGAATCAAATTTTCAGAAGATTTTTTGCATGGACAACCATCATAACCTTCCCTCGTAAAAAATATAAATGATATTAGAAGTTTCGTATCATTTCGAACAGTCCCCGATTTAATTTGATTTATGATCGAGACTAGTATAAACTAGTGTATAATATATTAAGATTTTTTGACTGAAACTTGCATTTCGAAAAGTTTCATAGAATCTAGTTTTCATATGATTTTTTGCATGGACTTCCATCATAACCTTCCCTCTTAAAATATATAAATGATCTGAAAAGTCTCGTATCATTTCAAATAGTCCCTAATTAAATTTGATTTTTTTGACCAAAACTAGTGTATATTATACTGCAATTTTGGATCGAAACTTGCATTTCGAAAAGTTGCATAGAATCTAGTTTTAATATGATTTTTTTAATGGTCTTCCATCATAACCTTTCCTCTTAACCTATATAAATGATCTGAAAAGTCTCGTATCATTTCAAATAGTCCCCATTTAAATTTTATTTTCTTGACCGAAACTAGTGTATAATATACTACGATTTTTTACCGAAACTTGCATTTCGAAAGGTTTCATAGAGTCTAATTTTCAGATGATTTTTTGCATGGACAACCATCATAACCTTCCCTCATAAAATATATAAATGAAATTAGAAGTTTTGTATCATTTCGAATAGTCCCTGATTTAATTTGATATATGACCGAGACTAGTATAAACTAGTGTATAATATATTAAGATTTTTTGACCGAAACTTGCATTTCGAAAAGTTTCATAGAATCTAGTTTTCATATGATTTTTCACATGGAATTCCATCATAACCTTTCCTCTTAACCTACATAAATGATCTGAAAAGTCTCGTATCATTTCAAATAGTCCCCATTTAAATTTTATTTTTTTGACCGAATATAGTGTATTATATCATACGATTTTTGACCTGCATTTCAAAAAGTTTCATATAATCAAATTTTTTGATGTTTTTTGCATGGACAACCATCATAACCTTCCCTCGTAAAAAATATAAATGATATATGAAGTTTTGCATCATTTCGAACAGTCCCCGATTGATTTATGATCGAGACTAGTATAAACTAATGTATAATATATTAAGATTGTTTGACCGAAACTTGCATTTCAAAAAGTTTCATAGAATCTAGTTTTCATATGATTTTTTGCATGGACTTCCATCATAACCTTCCCTCTTAAAATATGTAAATGATCTGAAAAGTCTCGTATCATTTCAAATAGTCCCCAGTTAAATTTGATTTTTTTGAACGAAACAAGTGTATAATATACTGCAATTTTTGACCGAAAGTTGCATAGAATCTAGTTTTCATATGATTTTTTGAATGGACTTACTTCATAACCTTTCCTCTTAACCTATATAAATGATATTAGAAGTTTCGTATCATTTCGAATAGTCCCCGATTTAATTTGATTTATGATCGAGACTAGTATAAACTAGTGTATAATATATTAAGATTATTTGACTGAAACTTGCATTTCGAAAAGTTTCATAGAATCTTTTTTTCATATGATTTTTTGCATGGACTTCCATCATAACCTTCCCTCTTAAAATATATAAATGATCTGAAAAGTCTCGTATCATTTCAAATAGTTCCTAATTAAATTTGATTTTTTTGATTGAAACTAGTGTATAATATACAGCAATTTTGGATCGAAACTTGCATTTCGAAAGGTTTCATAGAATCTAATTTTCAGATGATTTTTTGCATGGACAACCATCATAACCTTCCCTCGTAAAATATATAAATGATATTAGAAGTTTTGTATCATTTCGAATAGTCCCCGATTTAATTTGATTTATGACCGAGACTAGTATAAACTAGTGTATAATATATTAAGATTTTTTGACCGAAACTTGCATTTCGAAAAGTTTCATAGAATCTAGTTTTCATATGATTTTTCACATGGAATTCCTTCATAACCTTTCCTCTTAACCTACATAAATGATCTGAAAAGTCTCGTATCATTTCAAATAGTCCCCATTTAAATTTTATTTTTTTGACCGAATATAGTGTATAATATACTACGATTTTTGACCGAAACTTGCATTTCAAAAAGTTTCATATAATCAAATTTTCTGATGTTTTTTGCATGGACAACCATCATAACCTTCCCTCGTAAAAAATATAAATGATATTAGAAGTTTTGCATCATTTCGAACAGTCCCCGATTGATTTATGATCGAGACTAGTATAAACTAATGTATAATATATTAAGATTGTTTGACCGAAACTTGCATTTCAAAAAGTTTCATAGAATCTAGTTTTCATATGATTTTTTGCATGAACTTCCATCATAACCTTCCCTCTTAAAATATGTAAATGATCTGAAAAGTCTCGTATCATTTCAAATAGTCCGCAGTTAAATTTGATTTTTTTTTGAACGAAACAAGTGTATAATATACTGCAATTTTTGACCGAAAGTTGCATAGAATCTAGTTTTCATATGATTTTTTGAATGGACTTCCTTCATAACCTTTCCTCTTAACCTATATAAATGATCTGAAAAGTCTCGTATCATTTCAAATAGTCCCCCTTTAAATTTTATTTTTTCGACCGAAGCTAGTGTATAATACTACGATTTTTGACCAAAACTTGAATTTCGAAAAGTTTCATAGAATCTAATTTTCAGATGATTTTTTGCATGGACAACCATCATAACCTTCCCTCGTAAAATATATAAATGATATTAGAAGTTTCGTATCATTTCAAACAGTCCCCGATTTAATTTTATTTATGACCGAGACTAGTATAAACTAGTGTATAATATATTAAGATTTTTTCACCGAAACTTGCATTTCGAAAAGTTTCATAGAATCTAGTTTTCATATGATTTTTCGCATGGAATTCATCATAAAATTCCCTCTTAAAATATATAAATGATCTGAAAAGTCTCGTATCATTTCAAATAGTCCCCATTTAAATTTTATTTTTTTTGACCGAAACTAGTGTATAATATACTACGATTTTTGACCGAAAATTGCATTTCGAAAAGTTTCATAGAATCAAATTTTCAGAAGATTTTTTGCATGGACAACCATCATAACCTTCCCTCGTAAAAAATATAAATGATATTAGAAGTTTCGTATCATTTCGAATAGTCCCCGATTTAATTTGATTTATGATCGAGACTAGTATAAACTAGTGAATAATATATTAAGATTTTTTGACTGAAACTTGCATTTCGAAAAGTTTCATAGAATCTTGTTTTCATATGATTTTTTGCATGGACTTCCATCATAACCTTCCCTCTTAAAATATATAAATGATCTGAAAAGTCTCGTATCATTTCAAATAGTTCCTAATTAAATTTGATTTTTTTGATTGAAACTAGTGTATAATATACAGCAATTTTGGATCGAAACTTGCATTTCGAAAAGTTGCATAGAATCTAGTTTTCATATGATTTTTTGAATGGACTTCCGTCATAACTTTTCCTCTTAACCTATATAAATGATCTGAAAAGTCTCGTATTATTTCAAATAGTCCCCATTTAAATTTTATTTTCTTGACCGAAACTAGTGTATAATATACTACGATTTTTTACCGAAACTTGCATTTCGAAAGGTTTCATAGAATCTAATTTTCAGATGATTTTTTGCATGGACAACCATCATAACCTTCCCTCGTAAAATATATAAATGATATTAGAAGTTTTGTATCATTTCGAATAGTCCCCGATTTAATTTGATTTATGACCGAGACTAGTATAAACTAGTGTATAATATATTAAGATTTTTTGACCGAAACTTGCATTTCGAAAAGTTTCATAGAATCTAGTTTTCATATGATTTTTCACATGGAATTCCATCATAACCTTTCCTCTTAACCTACAGAAATGATCTGAAAAATCTCGTATCATTTCAAATAGTCACCATTTAAATTTTATTTTTTTGACCGAATATAATGTATAATATACTACGATTTTTGACCGAAACTTGCATTTCAAAAAGTTTCATATAATCAAATTTTCTGATGTTTTTTGCATGGACAACCATCATAACCTTCCCTCGTAAAAAATATAAATGATATTAGAAGTTTTGCATCATTTCGAACAGTCCCCGATTGATTTATGATCGAGACTAGTATAAACTAATGTATAATATATTAAGATTGTTTGACCGAAACTTGCATTTCAAAAAGTTTCATAGAATCTAGTTTTCATATGATTTTTTGCATGAACTTCCATCATAACCTTCCCTCTTAAAATATGTAAATGATCTGAAAAGTCTCGTATCATTTCAAATAGTCCGCAGTTAAATTTGATTTTTTTTTGAACGAAACAAGTGTATAATATACTGCAATTTTTGACCGAAAGTTGCATAGAATCTAGTTTTCATATGATTTTTTGAATGGACTTCCTTCATAACCTTTCCTCTTAACCTATATAAATGATCTGAAAAGTCTCGTATCATTTCAAATAGTCCCCCTTTAAATTTTATTTTTTCGACCGAAGCTAGTGTATAATATACTACGATTTTTGACCAAAACTTGAATTTCGAAAAGTTTCATAGAATCTAATTTTCAGATGATTTTTTGCATGGACAACCATCATAACCTTCCCTCGTAAAATATATAAATGATATTAGAAGTTTCGTATCATTTCAAACAGTCCCCGATTTAATTTTATTTATGACCGAGACTAGTATAAACTAGTGTATAATATATTAAGATTTTTTCACCGAAACTTGCATTTCGAAAAGTTTCATAGAATCTAGTTTTCATATGATTTTTCGCATGGAATTCATCATAAAATTCCCTCTTAAAATATATAAATGATCTGAAAAGTCTCGTATCATTTCAAATAGTCCCCATTTAAATTTTATTTTTTTTGACCGAAACTAGTGTATAATATACTACGATTTTTGACCGAAAATTGCATTTCGAAAAGTTTCATAGAATCAAATTTTCAGAAGATTTTTTGCATGGACAACCATCATAACCTTCCCTCGTAAAAAATATAAATGATATTAAAAGTTTCGTATCATTTCGAATAGTCCCCGATTTAATTTGATTTATGATCGAGACTAGTATAAACTAGTGAATAATATATTAAGATTTTTTGACTGAAACTTGCATTTCGAAAAGTTTCATAGAATCTTGTTTTCATATGATTTTTTGCATGGACTTCCATCATAACCTTCCCTCTTAAAATATATAAATGATCTGAAAAGTCTCGTATCATTTCAAATAGTTCCTAATTAAATTTGATTTTTTTGATTGAAACTAGTGTATAATATACAGCAATTTTGGATCGAAACTTGCATTTCGAAAAGTTGCATAGAATCTAGTTTTCATATGATTTTTTGAATGGACTTCCGTCATAACTTTTCCTCTTAACCTATATAAATGATCTGAAAAGTCTCGTATTATTTCAAATAGTCCCCATTTAAATTTTATTTTCTTGACCGAAACTAGTGTATAATATACTACGATTTTTTACCGAAACTTGCATTTCGAAAGGTTTCATAGAATCTAATTTTCAGATGATTTTTTGCATGGACAACCATCATAACCTTCCCTCGTAAAATATATAAATGATATTAGAAGTTTTGTATCATTTCGAATAGTCCCCGATTTAATTTGATTTATGACCGAGACTAGTATAAACTAGTGTATAATATATTAAGATTTTTTGACCGAAACTTGCATTTCGAAAAGTTTCATAGAATCTAGTTTTCATATGATTTTTCACATGGAATTCCATCATAACCTTTCCTCTTAACCTACAGAAATGATCTGAAAAATCTCGTATCATTTCAAATAGTCACCATTTAAATTTTATTTTTTTGACCGAATATAATGTATAATATACTACGATTTTTGACCGAAACTTGCATTTCAAAAAGTTTCATATAATCAAATTTTCTGATGTTTTTTGCATGGACAACCATCATAACCTTCCCTCGTAAAAAATATAAATGATATTAGAAGTTTTGCATCATTTCGAACAGTCCCCGATTGATTTATGATCGAGACTAGTATAAACTAATGTATAATATATTAAGATTGTTTGACCGAAACTTGCATTTCAAAAAGTTTCATAGAATCTAGTTTTCATATGATTTTTTGCATGAACTTCCATCATAACCTTCCCTCTTAAAATATGTAAATGATCTGAAAAGTCTCGTATCATTTCAAATAGTCCGCAGTTAAATTTGATTTTTTTTTGAACGAAACAAGTGTATAATATACTGCAATTTTTGACCGAAAGTTGCATAGAATCTAGTTTTCATATGATTTTTTGAATGGACTTCCTTCATAACCTTTCCTCTTAACCTATATAAATGATCTGAAAAGTCTCGTATCATTTCAAATAGTCCCCCTTTAAATTTTATTTTTTCGACCGAAGCTAGTGTATAATATACTACGATTTTTGACCAAAACTTGAATTTCGAAAAGTTTCATAGAATCTAATTTTCAGATGATTTTTTGCATGGACAACCATCATAACCTTCCCTCGTAAAATATATAAATGATATTAGAAGTTTCGTATCATTTCAAACAGTCCCCGATTTAATTTTATTTATGACCGAGACTAGTATAAACTAGTGTATAATATATTAAGATTTTTTCACCGAAACTTGCATTTCGAAAAGTTTCATAGAATCTAGTTTTCATATGATTTTTCGCATGGAATTCATCATAAAATTCCCTCTTAAAATATATAAATGATCTGAAAAGTCTCGTATCATTTCAAATAGTCCCCATTTAAATTTTATTTTTTTTGACCGAAACTAGTGTATAATATACTACGATTTTTGACCGAAAATTGCATTTCGAAAAGTTTCATAGAATCAAATTTTCAGAAGATTTTTTGCATGGACAACCATCATAACCTTCCCTCGTAAAAAATATAAATGATATTAGAAGTTTCGTATCATTTCGAATAGTCCCCGATTTAATTTGATTTATGATCGAGACTAGTATAAACTAGTGAATAATATATTAAGATTTTTTGACTGAAACTTGCATTTCGAAAAGTTTCATAGAATCTAGTTTTCATATGATTTTTTGCATGGACTTCCATCATAACCTTCCCTCTTAAAATATATAAATGATCTGAAAAGTCTCGTATCATTTCAAATAGTCCCTAATTAAATTTGATTTTTTTGATTGAAACTAGTGTATAATATACAGCAATTTTGGATCGAAACTTGCATTTCGAAAAGTTGCATAGAATCTAGTTTTCATATGATTTTTTGAATGGACTTCCGTCATAACTTTTCCTCTTAACCTATATAAATGATCTGAAAAGTCTCGTATTATTTCAAATAGTCCCCATTTAAATTTTATTTTCTTGACCGAAACTAGTGTATAATATACTACGATTTTTTACCGAAACTTGCATTTCGAAAGGTTTCATAGAATCTAATTTTCAGATGATTTTTTGCATGGACAACCATCATAACCTTCCCTCGTAAAATATATAAATGATATTAGAAGTTTTGTATCATTTCGAATAGTCCCCGATTTAATTTGATTTATGACCGAGACTAGTATAAACTAGTGTATAATATATTAAGATTTTTTGACCGAAACTTGCATTTCGAAAAGTTTCATAGAATCTAGTTTTCATATGATTTTTCACATGGAATTCCATCATAACCTTTCCTCTTAACCTACAGAAATGATCTGAAAAGTCTCGTATCATTTCAAATAGTCCCCATTTAAATTTTTATTTTTTTGACCAAATATAATGTATAATATACTACGATTTTTGACCGAAACTTGCATTTCAAAAAGTTTCATATAATCAAATTTTCTGATGTTTTTTGCATGGACAACCATCATAACCTTCCCTCGTAAAAAATATAAATGATATTAGAAGTTTTGCATCATTTCGAACAGTCCCCGATTGATTTATGATCGAGACTAGTATAAACTAATGTATAATATATTAAGATTGTTTGACCGAAACTTGCATTTCAAAAAGTTTCATAGAATCTAGTTTTCATATGATTTTTTGCATGAACTTCCATCATAACCTTCCCTCTTAAAATATGTAAATGATCTGAAAAGTCTCGTATCATTTCAAATAGTCCGCAGTTAAATTTGATTTTTTTTTGAACGAAACAAGTGTATAATATACTGCAATTTTTGACCGAAAGTTGCATAGAATCTAGTTTTCATATGATTTTTTGAATGGACTTCCTTCATAACCTTTCCTCTTAACCTATATAAATGATCTGAAAAGTCTCGTATTATTTCAAATAGTCCCCCTTTAAATTTTATTTTTTCGACCGAAGCTAGTGTATAATATACTACGATTTTTGACCAAAACTTGAATTTCGAAAAGTTTCATAGAATCTAATTTTCAGATGATTTTTTGCATGGACAACCATCATAACCTTCCCTCGTAAAATATATAAATGATATTAGAAGTTTCGTATCATTTCAAACAGTCCCCGATTTAATTTTATTTATGACCGAGACTAGTATAAACTAGTGTATAATATATTAAGATTTTTTCACCGAAACTTGCATTTCGAAAAGTTTCATAGAATCTAGTTTTCATATGATTTTTCGCATGGAATTCATCATAAAATTCCCTCTTAAAATATATAAATGATCTGAAAAGTCTCGTATCATTTCAAATAGTCCCCATTTAAATTTTATTTTTTTTGACCGAAACTAGTGTATAATATACTACGATTTTTGACCGAAAATTGCATTTCGAAAAGTTTCATAGAATCAAATTTTCAGAAGATTTTTTGCATGGACAACCATCATAACCTTCCCTCGTAAAAAATATAAATGATATTAGAAGTTTCGTATCATTTCGAATAGTCCCCGATTTAATTTGATTTATGATCGAGACTAGTATAAACTAGTGTATAATATATTATGATTTTTTGACCGAAACTTGCATTTCGAAAAGTTTCATAGAATCTAGTTTTCATATGATTTTTTGCATGGACTTCCATCATAACCTTCCCTCTTAAAATATATAAATGATCTGAAAAGTCTCGTATCATTTCAAATAGTCCCTAATTAAATTTGATTTTTTTGATTGAAACTAGTGTATAATATACTGCAATTTTGGATCGAAACTTGCATTTCGAAAAGTTGCATAGAATCTAGTTTTCATATGATTTTTTGAATGGACTTCCATCATAACTTTTCCTCTTAACCTATATAAATGATCTGAAAAGTCTCGTATCATTTCAAATAGTCCCCATTTAAATTTTATTTTTTTGACCGAAACTAGTGTATAATATACTACGATTTTTTACCGAAAATTGCATTTCGAAAGGTTTCATAGAATCTAATTTTCACATGATTTTTTGCATAGGCAACCATCATAACCTTCCCTCGTAAAATATATAAATGATATTAGAAGTTTTGTATCATTTCGAATAGTCCCCGATTTAATTTGATTTATGACCGAGACTAGTATAAACTAGTGTATAATATATTAAGATTTTTTGACCGAAACTTGCATTTCGAAAAGTTTCATAGAATCTAGTTTTCATATGATTTTTCACATGGAATTCCATCATAACATTCCCTCTTAAAATATATAAATGATCTGAAAAGTCTCGTATCATTTCAAATAGTCCCCATTTAAATTTTATTTTTTTGACCGAATATAATGTATAATATACTACGATTTTTGACCGAAACTTGCATTTCAAAAAGTTTCATATAATCAAATTTTCTGATGTTTTTTGCATGGACAACCATCATTACCTTCCCTCGTAAAAAATATAAATGATATTAGAAGTTTTGCATCATTTCGAACAGTCCCCGATTGATTTATGATCGAGACTAGTATAAACTAATGTATAATATATTAAGATTGTTTGACCGAAACTTGCATTTCAAAAAGTTTCATAGAATCTAGTTTTCATATGATTTTTTGCATGAACTTCCATCATAACCTTCCCTCTTAAAATATGTAAATGATCTGAAAAGTCTCGTATCATTTCAAATAGTCCGCAGTTAAATTTGATTTTTTTTTTAACGAAACAAGTGTATAATATACTGCAATTTTTGACCGAAAGTTGCATAGAATCTAGTTTTCATATGATTTTTTGAATGGACTTCCTTCATAACCTTTCCTCTTAACCTATATAAATGATCTGAAAAGTCTCGTATCATTTCAAATAGTCCCCCTTTAAATTTTATTTTTTCAACCGAAGCTAGTGTATAATATACTACGATTTTTGACCAAAACTTGAATTTCGAAAAGTTTCATAGAATCTAATTTTCAGATGATTTTTTGCATGGACAACCATCATAACCTTCCCTCGTAAAATATATAAATGATATTAGAAGTTTCGTATCATTTCAAACAGTCCCCGATTTAATTTTATTTATGACCGAGACTAGTATAAACTAGTGTATAATATATTAAGATTTTTTCACCGAAACTTGCATTTCGAAAAGTTTCATAGAATCTAGTTTTCATATGATTTTTCGCATGGAATTCATCATAAAATTCCCTCTTAAAATATATAAATGATCTGAAAAGTCTCGTATCATTTCAAATAGTCCCCATTTAAATTTTATTTTTTTTGACCGAAACTAGTGTATAATATACTACGATTTTTGACCGAAAATTGCATTTCGAAAAGTTTCATAGAATCAAATTTTCAGAAGATTTTTTGCATGGACAACCATCATAACCTTCCCTCGTAAAAAATATAAATGATATTAGAAGTTTCGTATCATTTCGAATAGTCCCCGATTTAATTTGATTTATGATCGAGACTAGTATAAACTAGTGTATAATATATTAAGATTTTTTGACCGAAACTTGCATTTCGAAAAGTTTCATAGAATCTAGTTTTCATATGATTTTTTGCATGGACTTCCATCATAACCTTCCCTCTTAAAATATATAAATGATCTGAAAAGTCTCGTATCATTTCAAATAGTCCCTAATTAAATTTGATTTTTTTGATTGAAACTAGTGTATAATATACTGCAATTTTGGATCGAAACTTGCATTTCGAAAAGTTGCATAGAATCTAGTTTTCATATGATTTTTTGAATGGACTTCCATCATAACTTTTCCTCTTAACCTATATAAATGATCTGAAAAGTCTCGTATCATTTCAAATAGTCCCCATTTAAATTTTATTTTTTTGACCGAAACTAGTGTATAATATACTACGATTTTTTACCGAAAATTGCATTTCGAAAGGTTTCATAGAATCTAATTTTCAGATGATTTTTTGCATGGGCAACCATCATAACCTTCCCTCGTAAAATATATAAATGATATTAGAAGTTTTGTATCATTTTGAATAGTCCCCGATTTAATTTGATTTATGACCGAGACTAGTATAAACTAGTGTATAATATATTAAGATTTTTTGACCGAAACTTGCATTTCGAAAAGTTTCATAGAATCTAGTTTTCATATGATTTTTCACATGGAATTCCATCATAACATTCCCTCTTAAAATATATAAATGATCTGAAAAGTCTCGTATCATTTCAAATAGTCCCCATTTAAATATTATTTTTTTGACCGAAACTAGTGTATAATATACTACGATTTTTGAACGAAACTTGCATTTCGAAAAGTTTCATAGAATCAAATTTTCAGAAGATTTTTTGCATGGACAACCATCATAACCTTCCCTCGTAAAAAATATAAATGATATTAGAAGTTTCGTATCATTTCGAACAGTCCCCGATTTAATTTGATTTATGATCGAGCTAGTATAAACTAGTGTATAATATATTAAAATTTTGTCACCGAAACTTATATTTCGAAAGGTTTCATAGAATCTAGTTTTCATATGATTTTTAGCATGGACTTCCATCATAACCTTCCCTCTTAAAATATATAAATGATCTGAAAAATCTCGTATCATTTCAAATAGTCCCCAATTAAATTTTAATTTTTTGACCGAAACTAGTGTATAATATACTGCAATTTTTGACCGAAACTTGCATTTCGAAAAGTTGCATAGAATCTAGTTTTCATATGATTTTTTGCATGGACTTCCATCATAACCTTTCCTCTTAACCTATATAAATGATCTGAAAAAGTCTCTTATCATTTGAAATAGTCCCCATTTAAATTTTATTTTTTTGACCGAAACTAGTGTATAATATACTACGATTTTTGACCGAACCTTGCATTTTGAAAAGTTTCATAGAATCTAATTTTCAGATGATTTTTTGCATAACCAACCATCATAACCTTCCCTCGTAAAATATATAAATGATATTAGAAGTTTCATATCATTTCAAACAGTCCCCGATTTAATTTGATTTATGACCGAGACTAGTATAAACTAGTGTATAATATATTAAGATTTTTTGACCGAAACTTGCATTTCGAAAAGTTTAATAGAATCTAGTTTTCAGATGATTTTTTGCATGGACTTCCATCATAATCTTCCCTCTTAACATATATAAATGATCTAAAAAGTCTCTTATCATTTCAAATAGTCCCCAATTAAATTAAATTTTTTTGACCGAAACTAGTGTATAATATACTGTGATTTTTGACCGAAACATGCATTTCGAAAAGTTTCATAGAATCTAATTTTCAGATGATTGTTTGCATGGACTTCCATCATAACCTTCCCTCGTAAAATATATAAATGATATTAGAAGTTTCGTATCAATTCGAACAGTCCACGATTTAATTTGATTTTTGACCGAAACTACTATTAACTAGTGTATAATATATAATATATTTTTGACCAAATCATGCATTTCGAAAAGTTTCATAGTATCTAGTTTTCATATGATTTTTCGCATGGAATTCATCATAAAATTCCCTCTTAAAATATATAAATGATCCGAAAAGTCTCGTATCAATTCAAATAGTCCCCATTTAAATTTTATTTTTTTTGACCGAAACTAGTGTATAATATACTACGATTTTTGAACGAAACTTGCATTTCGAAAAGTTTCATAGAATCAAATTTTCAGAAGATTTTTTGCATGGACAACCATCATAACCTTCCCTCGTAAAAAATATAAATGATATTAGAAGTTTCGTATCATTTCGAACAGTCCTCGATTTAATTTGATTTATGATCGAGACTAGTATAAACTAGTGTATAATATATTAAGATTTTTTGACTGAAACTTGCATTTCGAAAAGTTTCATAGAATCTAGTTTTCATATGATTTTTTGCATGGACTTCCATCATAACCTTACCTCTTAAAATATATAAATGATCTGAAAAGTCTCGTATCATTTCAAATAGTCCCTAATTAAATTTGATTTTTTTGATTGAAACTAGTGTATAATATACTGCAATTTTGGATCGAAACTTGCATTTCGAAAAGTTGCATAGAATCTAGTTTTCATATGATTTTTTGAATGGACTTCCATCATAACTTTTCCTCTTAACCTATATAAATGATCTGAAAAGTCTCGTATCATTTCAAATAGTCCCCATTTAAATTTAATTTTTTTGACCGAAACTAGTGTATAATATACTACGATTTTTTACCGAAAATTGCATTTCGAAAGGTTTCATAGAATCTAATTTTCAGATGATTTTTTGCATGGACAACCATCATAACCTTCCCTCGTAAAATATATAAATGATATTAGAAGTTTTGTATCATTTTGAATAGTCCCCGATTTAATTTGATTTATGACCGAGACTAGTATAAACTAGTGTATAATATATTAAGATTTTTTGACCGAAACTTGCATTTCGAAAAGTTTCATAGAATCTAGTTTTCATATGATTTTTCACATGGAATTCCATCATAACATTCCCTCTTAAAATATATAAATGATCTGAAAAGTCTCGTATCATTTCAAATAGTCCCCATTTAAATATTGTTTTTTTGACCGAAACTAGTGTATAATATACTACGATTTTTGAACGAAACTTGCATTTCGAAAAGTTTCATAGAATCAAATTTTCAGAAGATTTTTTGCATGGACAACCATCATAACCTTCCCTCGTAAAAAATATAAATGATATTAGAAGTTTCGTATCATTTCGAACAGTCCCCGATTTAATTTGATTTATGATCGAGCTAGTATAAACTAGTGTATAATATATTAAAATTTTGTCACCGAAACTTATATTTCGAAAGGTTTCATAGAATCTAGTTTTCATATGATTTTTAGCATGGACTTCCATCATAACCTTCCCTCTTAAAATATATAAATGATCTGAAAAATCTCGTATCATTTCAAATAGTCCCCAATTAAATTTTAATTTTTTGACCGAAACTAGTGTATAATATACTGCAATTTTTGACCGAAACTTGCATTTCGAAAAGTTGCATAGAATCTAGTTTTCATATGATTTTTTGCATGGACTTCCATCATAACCTTTCCTCTTAACCTATATAAATGATCTGAAAAAGTCTCTTATCATTTGAAATAGTCCCCATTTAAATTTTATTTTTTTGACCGAAACTAGTGTATAATATACTACGATTTTTGACCGAACCTTGCATTTTGAAAAGTTTCATAGAATCTAATTTTCAGATGATTTTTTGCATAACCAACCATCATAACCTTCCCTCGTAAAATATATAAATGATATTAGAAGTTTCATATCATTTCAAACAGTCCCCGATTTAATTTGATTTATGACCGAGACTAGTATAAACTAGTGTATAATATATTAAGATTTTTTGACCGAAACTTGCATTTCGAAAAGTTTAATAGAATCTAGTTTTCAGATGATTTTTTGCATGGACTTCCATCATAATCTTCCCTCTTAACATATATAAATGATCTAAAAAGTCTCGTATCATTTCAAATAGTCCCCAATTAAATTAAATTTTTTTGACCGAAACTAGTGTATAATATACTGTGATTTTTGACCGAAACATGCATTTCGAAAAGTTTCATAGAATCTAATTTTCAGATGATTGTTTGCATGGACTTCCATCATAACCTTCCCTCGTAAAATATATAAATGATATTAGAAGTTTCGTATCAATTCGAACAGTCCACGATTTATTTTGATTTTTGACCGAAACTACTATTAACTAGTGTATAATATATTATATATTTTTGACCAAATCATGCATTTCGAAAAGTTTCATTGAATCTAGTTTTCAGATGATTTTTTTGCATGGACTTCCATCATAACCTTTCCTCTATACATATATAAATGATCGCAAATGTCACGTATCTTTTCAATTAGTCCCCATTTAAATTTATTTATTTTTTGAACGAAACTAGTGTATAATATACTACGATTTTTGACCGAAACTTACATTTCGAAAAGTTTCATAGAATCTAATTTTCAGATGATTTTTTTTAATGGACAACTATCATAACCTTCCCTCGTAAAAAAATATAAATGATATTAGACGTTTCGTATCATTTCGAACAGTCCCCGATTTAATTTGATTTATGACCGAGACTAGTATAAACTAGTGTATAATATATTAAGATTTTTTGACCGAAACTTGCATTTCGAAAAGTTTCATAGAATCTAGTTTTCATATGATTTTTTGCATGGAATTCCATCATAACCTTCCCTCTTAAAATATATAAATGATCTGAAAAGTCTCGTATCATTTCAAATAGTCCCCAATAAAATTTAATTTTTTTGACTGAAACTAGTGTATAATATACTGCGATTTTTGACCGAAACTTGCATTTCGAAAAGTTTCATAGAATCTAATTTTCAGATGATTTTTTGCATGGACTTCCATCATAACCTTCCCTCGTAAAATATATAAATGATATTATAAGTTTCGTATCAATTCGAACAGTCCACAATTTAATTTGGGCCAACTATGACAAAATGGAATACTATTATCAGATTTGTCGGTTTCCGAAGGCAGTCGTGATATCCGGCCAACGTACCTCCCGGGTACTATGATATGCTAAGAACCTATTTGTGTATTATCGGTTGCTACACTACATCATTTGTCATGTTTTGCTGCCCAAGGATTCCAACTTGTCTCAGATTAATGATTTGGAAATGCAATTCCTTTTTGTTGTCAAGAACAAGATTAGGGTGAACTGGCTTCCTACTATGATGTATCATTTGAAGCAACAGCTTGCTCTCAAGACAAGATTACCCTATGGCCGCTTCATTTCAAGAATCCTGGAAATCACTGATATGGAAATCGGTAGAGAGCCTTTTATCGCTATGACTACTACAGCTAATGAGATTAATGGAGTCATTATCATCAAGAACACCGGCATAATCCAAAGCAACGATGGATCCTACAAGTATGACGACGGATCCTCCACCTCCACCTCCATCCCACCTATTCCCGAAACCGGCATCACAAATGACTTCCTCTACTCAACCATCATGACAAACCACCATGAAACCATGCGTGCCTTCAACAGCCTTCGGAACTTAGTCTTAAGCTCCCGAAACCCAACCGAGTTTGTTGATGAGGATGAGGACGGTAGCGAAGAGGAGGAAGAAGATGATGAGGATTTATCGGAATAGGAATGAAGACCTTGTTTTCTTGCTGTTTTTTTACCATGCTTTAAGTCTAGTTTATGTAATTTTGTTTCAAACATAAGTCCTATGGTTATTAGGCAATTTTGGTTTCCATGTTCTAAGCTTTTCCACTTTATGCTAGTACTCTTGTTGGCTATGTTACAATTATGCTTATGCTTCTATGTGTGTTTTGCTTGCATGTCTTACTTGATGCATATTTTCTATTCAATGCGTGTATGATGATTTTCGTTTCATATCAATTCTTGTTGGTCTATTCCTTTTTGCTAATGCCAAAGGGGGAGAAGACTTTATTTCTCTAATGCCTCTCGATGCAGAATTTCTTTTTCTACTGCCACTATTATTTAGGGGGAGTTGCTATCTTTAGGGGGAGGATCATCTTAGAGAAACGTCGATCAAGATCTCGCACTTTTTTGGCTGTCATCATCAAAAAGGGGGAGAATGTAGAAGCACGCCTTCAACCTCAAAGATTTTGATGAAGACAACACGACTGCCATGCGCTTCATATTTGCAAAAAGTCAAGAGCTCTCAAACATGGTCTAGTAACAAGCATCGGCGTTGTGATCAAGCTTCCTTCGCACACTTGGTTTATTTCAAGCTTGGACGCAAAACATTGAGGTACATCAAAACCCTTTACAAATTGATGTACAAGTGTTCAATAAATTATTTCACATGTTATCATATTGCATATAATTTTTGAAAGGTTTTTAAAATGGTTTAACATTTTTAAAACTAAGATTTTTTCTGTTTTTAACAATGTTAACCGGTTAACCAAATGGTTAACCGGTTAACGGCTTCAAGTTTTCAAATACAGAGTTAACGTTTATATGTGTTAACCGGTTAACCATTTGGTTAACCGGTTAACACTGAAGAATTTTTGAAAAATTATTTTCTTTGAAATTCAAAAATGTACCTTTTTATTATACCTCTTCAAATTAAATTTTGTTTCATAATTTCTCACACCTTTTTGTAAGGGTGTCTTAAACTTATATATGCTGAATTTTTTAAAATTCAAAAACACCTCCTAAAATTTTTATAAAAAAATCATTCAATCAAAATCACTTTTTTGAGATATATTTTCAAACTTCAAAAGTGTTCATATTGTGATTCATAACTTTCTCATACTCATATTTGAACACTTGTATTGATATCTATAAAGTGAATTTTGATCAAAGGAGAAGATCAACTTAGATTGGTATCAAACATTGTACTACTCTCAAAAATACAAAGAATTATAATAGATTTTCTATTGTGACTTTGATCCAAGATTGTTGGACTCAAGGGATAGTGATTGCAAGAGGATTGTTCTTGCACACTAGGTTGTTTAGTTGTTTAGAAAGTAGGCCTCACCGATTGAAGGTTGTCGCTCCCCCGAAAAGACACCTGGTCAGATAGGGTACAGACGCGAACGGTCGGTGAAAGGAGAGGATGAAGATGGAGTGAATAGAGTCGCTAGTTAGGCATTTTTATCCTGAAGGAAAGGTAATGCTGCATAAACCTAGAAAGATATGGATAAGACGGTTGCGAACCAGAGAAACTAAGAAAGGGGGTTGGTTACAACCTGGGAAGGTATTATCACCCAGATTGTCCGTCGTACTCGACGGGATCCACGCTTAAAAGATTGTGTTTAAAAGGGGTAGTTCTGTGCTATCTGTGTGCAAAAGCTGGAAAAGAAAGTACAAGTGTCAGCGCAAGAAAGTGAAGTGAGGTGCTCAGGAATGAGGCTTAAAAAGAAAACTGAAAGAGGAGGGAAGAAGCAAGGACTTTTGTTCGATAACTATTAAGTTATGCCTACGTATCCTCTCGTGCAATGAGGAAGTCAGAACACCGTAGTTCGACTCAAAGAGACTGAAAGATAAAATGACGGATGAACTGCTTGCTCATCTATGCTCAAGTGTATGACTTGTCTAGCTCAAGTGCTAACTGTCTTGCATTAGACGGAAGAAGCGAGTTCTCTTTTGTGAGTGAAGATGATGAGAAAAGAATCCTGAAGGAGACGATTATTGTTTGTTTTTTGTGTTTTCAATCTTTTATTTTGTTTTTGATGTTTGTCATAAGTTAATGAGCTTAAGCCTAAATCAAAGGTTGTAAACTCATTATATCCTCCCTGATTAGGGATAATGAGAATACTTAAGTATGAATAAGCATCTCAACTTAATTACCATGATGATGTAGGATTAAGATCATTAACCTACTTGTGATTATTTAGATGTTTTTGGGTTTTTGTTTAGTGTTAAGTAATGAATTTAAGCCATAATCAAGGATTAGTGAACTCATTACACCATCCTAATAGAAGGATAATAGATGAGCACACTTAAGCTGAGGAAGATACCTCAACTTAACCCATGATTAGGGATTAAATTCATGACAAAAAAAGCCTTTATTAAAGTGGATTTTAATTAAAGGTGATATTAAGAAGTGAATTTTATGGTTTGTAAGACAACTTAAGGGGGACTTGTCCATTAAACACTAGGGTTAGTCCTTCTTAACCAATAATGGAAGAATTAGAACCCTAATGTAAGGCCCAAGTTACAAGTTGATATCTTAGTGATTATTAGATGGATTGATTAAGAGGTTTAAACAAATTAAGGGTTTAACACTTAGGATTAAAGTTATAGACTCCATCCTAAGAGAAGGATGCAGACATAACCCTAATTCCAAAGTCCTAAAGCCTTAAAGGTTTAGTCTCTAATGATGAGATGAGAAGAGAGACACAAAGAAGAATCAAAGGTAAAATCTAAAGAGGGACTAATTACAACCCTAATTATTATCATGCTTGGATGTTCCTATGGTTTGTGAGGCTTAAAAAAGATCTTCAGAGAAGCCACCAATGAAAGAAGCAGATGAAAGGAGGAAGAAACAGATGAATAAGTTACTTACTTCATTGAAGAAGATAAGTGACTTAGAGAAAGAAAGTGAGAGATGAACATGAATGAGAAAGCTCACTCAAAGGCAAAGAAAAAATGCAGCAAGGATGCATATGAAGAAGATGAAGAGAAATGAGAAATTCCCTTCTTAAGTTAACTTACCACCTAAAAATGTTAGCATAAGGAAAGAAATGATATGAAATGATGCATATGAATGGGAAAATGCCAAAACCAGAAGCAATCACATGATGCAAATGATGCTATGAGATGATGCAAAGGCATACCAAGTGTTATGAATGTTCATACAAAGAGAATGAATGCAAATGAAGCAAATGGGAAACATGAAAACACATGGATGTTTATGAAATGAAATGGATGCAAGGCATGGAAAATGTATGAAGAAATGAATAAGAAATGTTCAAGCAATGTCTTAAGATGTCTAAGATGGCATACAAGTGCTTAGAATGTCATGGCAAGTTCATATGTTCATGCAATGCAATGTAAGATGCAAGTATGGATGCTAAATTAGGGTTACATGAAAGGATGAGATGCAAAAGATCAAAACAGAAACAATTCACATGATAAAAATTTGCAAATGAGCTCAAGCAAACCCTAACCCCACATGATATCACACCCCAAAGGAAAAGGTCTAACTCTTAACCTAAAAGAAGTTATGATTTTTCTAAGTTAACTAGGGTTTTTGGGTACCTTAAGAGGAAAAATGCAAATCAATTTGAAAATGAGGCATAAATTCATGACAAAAATACCCTAGAAACTACACGCTATATGGAAAACAGTGCAAAAAGAATCATTGTCAAACCCTTCATGCTTAGGCAGAAAAGAATTTTCAAAGTTAGGGTTCTAAAAAGGGGATTTCATGAACCCTATATTCAAAGAAAATGTCAAAATTGGATCAAAACCAAAAAGAAATTTGTATGAATGGTTTGACAATGTTTCTAAATGTCATAAGATGCAATGTGAATGTTTTTGGGATTTTTAGAAACCTACATGGGATTTTAATTAATTAATTAAAATAAACATTTAAATATTTTTAAAATGATTTTTTAATGCAAAAAATAAAAATAAAAATGTTTTTGGGTGAAGAAAAATATTTGGAATTAAAATGCAGAAGAAAATATTTTTGTGATTTTTCTAGGTATTTTAAATAAAATGACAAAGAAAATACAATTTAAATGAAATTAAAATGAATTTTAATGAAAGTATGACAATCCAGTGGACCAGATTCAAAGCTGGGAAAAAGATGTTGACTGGCGCGCAGATCAAAGGCCCAGATTCAAATTGGCTTAATTCTAATTAATTAATTAAATTAATCCTGATTAATTCTTAATGATTCATCTCACCCGTCCAAACACGCGGGGAAACCTAATCCAACGCTCCTCATTCAAACTCACACTAAACCCTAATTAAACCCTAATCACCTTCAGATGACCGGAACAGTGTTCCGGTCATCTTCTCCGACGAGACCTCAACATCAACTTCTTCCCTAAGTCATTTCAGGAGCTCTAAACCTCTAGATCACATCCCTAAACCTTCCCCAGCAAGAATCAACCCTCAAAATCAATTTCTAATGCATCAAACTCAAGATACGATTCAAAACATCAAAACTGAAAAAAGTTTCAGAGACACGGTACAACCTTAATACTCAACCATTTTTAAAACCAAGCATATCACAATGATCAAGGAGACACAAGGAACAATCTAAGAACTTAAAAAAGCATTTCTGGAAAAAAAATCATGAGGTATACCTGAGCTTGAGCTTTCTCAGTTTGAGCTATTTGGACCTCTCTCTTGTGCAAATGGCCTCCTCTTGATCCCCTGATGATGTTGCAAGACTTTGAATGAGTTGAAATGAGCTGATTTGAGTGGTTGCACCTCAACTGGTCTGAAATTGTGTTTGTGTTTGGCTGGCTTTTAGGGCTTGGCAATGGTTGGGAAATTATCTGTGGATGATGGTGAGTTAATCTATGGAAAAATATTGGAGGTTTGATGCTTGTGCAGTGTGTTTCTAAGAGAGGAAGGTTGAGAGTGATTTTTGTGAACTTTTCTTATGAGAGGTTCTGAGCTCCAATGTTATGTGAAGTAGCTTGCTTTGAGTCCACATAACATGTCTTGATATGTCAGAAAGTGGGTGGTGGCCTGTGGTGATTGGTATGGGGCAAGTTGCAAAAAGTCAACAACTTGTGTACTTGAGGTATGGGCTCATGCAGTAGCTGTTTTAGGGCATGTCCTGGTTCAGCATTGATCAAGGAGAGCCATGGGATTCATTTTATGCAGTTGGATGGCTTTGAGGCATGGCGTTCATAGGTTTTGCAAGTGTTATGCATTTTGCCCCTTTTGAGAAATCTTGTGATGCAAGGCATGAAAACAAGTGATTCTTTGGGCAATTATGGTCACAATGCAATGTACTATGTTTGTATGATGCTTAGAGATGTATTAGAGGTCACAAAATGACTTGGTATGTGAAATTGCAAAAAAATCCTCTTTGGTGTGAAAATGGAAATTATAGGAATTTTGCCAACTTTTCAAGGCCATAACTTGAGTTCCATAATGAATTAGGACATGTTCTTGTACTTTTTGAAAAGGGAATGATCCAATCTACAACTTTCATGACCAACAATTTTTCATTTGAAGCATTTTTGGTTGAGAAAGAGGAGGTTGAAGAACTTTCCCAAAATGGAAAGTTTCCATTACAAGTCATTCCCATTTTTGGCAACTTTTGGTTTAGCTCAAATTTCTTCAATTTTGTGAACTTACAAGCACTTAAATGATCAAATAAAGATCATATAACTTCAATTTGATGAAGATACCACTTTGGTTCCATTGTTGGGGGCCTCAGATGCCCTGATTTTGCTCTAACTTACTCAAGACGTTACCCAATAAACAGATGACTTCCACAATGAATTTATTCATCAAACTTGGTACATATGATCCTTATAACATATTGAGACTATTAGAAACAAGAATGACCAAAAAATTTGGAGTTATGGCCTCTGAATCCAAAACCCTAATTTCAGGTCATTTGTGCAGTGAAACCCTAACCCTACTTCCATGCTTTCCAAGTTCTTGTGATTTCTTGACTTCCTTGATCTTTGAGGGATATAATATGATGATAGAACACACATGGACCCTCTTGGAATGATTGGAGACCTTTGGGGTGGCTCAGATGGATCCTTGGATTGCTCAGATCACAAACCCTAGATGCAGATGAACTTGAACTAATGTAGTGAAACAAAAATGCAATATGAGATGGTATGCTTATGCTAATGCAAAAATGAAATATCACAAGCCAATGGTGTAAAAAAAGAGTGAGGGCAAATTTGGGTGTTTACAAAGGTGCGATAGGTTGTACATTTCTAAAAACTAGTGAAAATCTCTTTCGTGTTGGAAAGAGGACTGGATGTACCTTCGGATTGTGAAGGGAATCGGGATAATTTGTCGTGTCTCTTTTACTTTCTCGCTTTATAGTTTTCATCCCATAAACGAGCAAAAGATAAATCCATCCATCAACAAAAATAGTTGAAAAGTTTTATAACTCCTAATTCACCCCCCCCCCCCACCCTCTTAGGCGTACTTTGAAACTACAATCATAATATATTATACACTAGTTTCGGTCAAAAATCAAATTAAATGGAGGATTGTTCGAAACAATACGAACCTTTTCAGATCCTTTCTATATTTTAAGAGGGAAGGTTATGATGGAAGTCCATGCAAAAAATCATATGAAAACTAGATTCTATGAAACCTTACGAAATGCAAGTTTCGATCGAAAAATCATAATATATTATACACTAGTTTATACTAGTTTCACTCAAAAATCAAATTAAATTGGGGACTGTTTGAAATGATATAAAACTTTTCAAATCATTTATATATGTCAGGAGGGGAGGTTATGATGGAAGTCCATGATAAAAATTATTCGAAAATTATATTCAATGAATTTTTTTGAAATGCAAGTTTCGGTCAAAAAATCATAATATATATTATACACTAGTTTATACTAGTTTCTATCATAAAATCAAATTAAATCAAGGACTGTTCGATATGATATGAAACTTTTCCGAACATTTATATATGTTACTAGGGAGGGTTATGATGGAATTCCATGCAAAAAATAATCTGAAAATAAGATTCTATGAATCTTTTCGAAATGCATGTTTGGGTCAAAATATTTTAATATATTATACACTAGTTTCAGTCAAAAAATCAAATTAAATCTAGGACTGTTCGAAACTTGATGAACCTTTTCAGATCCTTTCTATATGTTATGAGGGAAGGTTATGATGAAAGTCCATGCAAAACAATCATATGAAAATTAGATTCTATGAAATCTTTCGAAATGCAAGTTTCATTCAAAAATTTATAATATATTATACACTAATTTATACTAGTCTCGGTCAAAAATCAAAGTAAATCAGGGACTGTTCGAAATGATATGAAACTTCTCAGAAAATTATATATATATATATATATATATATATGTATATATATATATATGTATATATATATATATATATATATATATATATATATATATATATGTATATATATATATATATATATATATATAGAGAGAGAGAGAGAGAGGGAAGGTTATTGTTGAAGTCCATGCCAAAAATCATCTGAAAATAAGATTCTATGAAACTTTTCGAAATGCAAGTTTCGGTCAAAAAATCATAAAATATTATACACGAATTTATACTAGTTTCGTTCAAAAAATCAAATTAAATCAAGGATTGTTCAAAATTATACGAAACTTTTCAGAACACTTATATATGGTACAAAGGAAGGTTTTGATGGAAGTCCATGTAAAAAATCATCTAAAAATTAGATTCTATGAATCTTTACGAAATGCAAGTTTCGGTCGAAAAATCATAATATATTATACACTAGTTTATACTAGTTTCACTCAAAAATCAAATTAAATTGGGGACTGTTTGAAATGATATAAAACTTTTCAAATCATTTATATATGTCAGGAGGGGAGGTTATGATGGAAGTCCATGATAAAAATTATTCGAAAATTATATTCAATGAATTTTTTTGAAATGCAAGTTTCGGTCAAAAAATCATAATATATATTATACACTAGTTTATACTAGTTTCTATCATAAAATCAAATTAAATCAAGGACTGTTCGATATGATATGAAACTTTTCCGAACATTTATATATGTTACTAGGGAGGGTTATGATGGAATTCCATGCAAAAAATAATCTGAAAATAAGATTCTATGAATCTTTTCGAAATGCATGTTTGGGTCAAAATATTTTAATATATTATACACTAGTTTCAGTCAAAAAATCAAATTAAATCTAGGACTGTTCGAAACTTGATGAACCTTTTCAGATCCTTTCTATATGTTATGAGGGAAGGTTATGATGAAAGTCCATGCAAAACAATCATATGAAAATTAGATTCTATGAAATCTTTCGAAATGCAAGTTTCATTCAAAAATTTATAATATATTATACACTAATTTATACTAGTCTCGGTCAAAAATCAAAGTAAATCAGGGACTGTTCGAAATGATATGAAACTTCTCAGAAAATTATATATATATATATATATATATATGTATATATATATATGTATATATATATATATATATATATATATATATATATATATATATATATGTATATATATATGTATATATATATATATATATATATATATATATATATATATATATATATATATATATATATATATATATATATATATATAGAGGGAAGGTTATTGTTGAAGTCCATGCCAAAAATCATCTGAAAATAAGATTCTATGAAACTTTTCGAAATGCAAGTTTCGGTCAAAAAATCATAAAATATTATACACGAATTTATACTAGTTTCGTTCAAAAAATCAAATTAAATCAAGGATTGTTCAAAATTATACGAAACTTTTCAGAACACTTATATATGGTACAAAGGAAGGTTTTGATGGAAGTCCATGTAAAAAATCATCTAAAAATTAGATTCTATGAATCTTTACGAAATGCAAGTTTCGGTCAAAAAAATCATAGTATATTACACACTAGTTTCGTCAAAAAATCAAATTAAATCAAGGAATGTTCGAAACAATACAAACCTTTTCAGATCCTTTCTATATGTTACGAGACAACGTTATGATGGAAGTTTGTGCAAAAATCTAAAAATTAGATTCTATGAAACGTTTCGAAATTCAAGTTTCGCTCAAAAATTCATAATATATTATACACTAATTTATATTAGTTTCGGTCAAAAATTAAATTTAATCGGTGACTATTCGAAATCATACAAAACTTTTTAAATCATTTATATATGTTAGGAGGAAAGGTTATGTTGGAAGTCCATGAAAAAAATAATCTGAAAATTGGATTATATGAAACCTTTCGAAATGTAAGTTTCGGTCAAAAAATCATAATATATTATACACTAATTTATACTAGTTTCGGTCAAAAATCAAATTAAATTGGGGAATGTTCGAAATGATATGAACCTCTTCAGATCATTTATATATATTTGGAGGGAAGGTTATGTTGGAAGTCCATGCAAAAAATCATCTGAAAATTAGATTCTATAAAAAATTTCAAAATGCAAGTTTAGGTTTAAAAAAAACATATTATATTATACACAAGTTTATACTAGTTTCGGTCAAAAAATCAAATTATATCAAGGACTTTTCAAAATGATATGAAACTTTTCAGAACACTTATATATGTTACAAGGGAAAGTTTTGATGGAAGTACATGCAAAAAATCATCTGAAAATTAGATTCTATGAATCTTTATGAAATGCAAGTTTCGGTCAAAAAATCCTAATATATTATACACGAGTTTAGTAAAAAAATCAAATTAAATCGAGGACTGTTAGAAACAATACGAACCTTTTTAGATCCTTTCTATATGTTACGAGTGAACATTATGATGGATGTCCGTGCAAAAAATCATCTGAAAATTAGATTCTATGAAATGTTTCGAAATGCAAGTTTCGGTCGAAAAATCATAATATTATACATTTGTTTATACTAATTTCACTCAAAAATCATATTAAATCGGGGACTGTTTGAAATGATACCAAACTTTTCAAATCATTTATATATGTTAGGAGGGAAGGTTATGATGGAAGTCCATGATAACAATCATTCAAAAATTATATTCTATTAAATTTTTTGAAATACAAGTTTCGGTCAAAAAAACATAATATATTATACACTAGTTTATACTAGTTTCGGTCATAAAATCAAATTAAATCAAGGAATGTTCGAAATGATACGAAACTTTTCAGAACAATTATATATATTACAAGGGAAGGTTTTTATGGAAGTCCATGCAAAAAATCATCTGAAAATTAGATTCTATGAATCTTTACGAAATGCAAGTTTCGGTCAAAAAATCATAGTAATACACTAGTTTCGTTAAAAAATCAAGTTAAATAAAGGACTGTTCGAAACAATACGAACCTTTTCAGATCCTTTCTATATGTTACGAGAGAACGTTATGATGGAAGTCCGTCCAAAAAATCATCTGAAAATTAGATTCTATGAAATATTTGGAAATGCAAGTGTCGGTCAAAAAATCATAATATATTATACACTAGTTTCACTCAAAAATCAAATTAAATTTGGGACTGTTTGAAATGGTACAAATCTTTTCAAATCATTTATATATGTTAGGAAAAGAGTTTATGATGGAAGTCCATGATAAAAATCATCAGAAAATTAGATTCTATGAAATTTTTTGAAATGGAATTTCGGTCAAAAAAACATAATATATTATACACTAGTTATACTAGTTTCGGTCAAAAAATAAAATTAAATCAAGGACTGTTCGAAATGATACGAAACATTTCAGAACATTTATATATGTTACAAGGGAATGTTATGATGGAATTTCATGCAAACAATCATCTGAAAAGTAGATTTTGTGAATCTTTTCAAAATGCAAGTTTGGGTCAAAAAATCATAATATATTATACACTAGTTTTGGTCAAAAAATCAAATTAAATGGAGGACTGTTCAAAACAATATGAACCTTTTCATATCCTTTCTATATGTTAAGAGGAAAGGTTATGATGGAAGTTCATGCAAAAAATAATATGAAAATTAGATTCTATGAAACCTTTCGAAATGCTAGTTTCAATCAAAAAATCATAATATATTATACACTAATTTATACTAGTTTCGTTCAAAAATCAAATTAAATCGGGGACTGTTTGAAATGATACAAAACTTTTCAGATCATTTATATATATTAGGAGGGAAGGTTATGTTGGAAGTCCATTCAAAAAATCATCTGAAAATTAAATTCTATAAAACTTTTCGAAATGCAAGTTTTAGTCAAAAAATCATAATATATTATACACAAGTTTATACTAATTTCGGTCAAAAAATCAAATTAAATCAAGGACTTTTCAAAATGATAAGAAAATTTTTAGAACACTTATATATGTTACATTGGAAGGTATTGATGGAAGTTCATGCAAAAAATCATCTGAAAATTAGATTCTATGAATCTTTACGAAATGCAAGTTTCGGTCAAAAAATCCTAATATATTATACACTAGTTTTGGTCAAAAATCAAATTAAATGGAGGACTGTTCAAAACAATACAAACCTTTTCAAATCCTTTCTATATGTTACGAGTGAACATTATGATGGATGTTTGTGCAAAAAATCATCTGAAAATTAGATTCTATGAAACCTTTCGAAATGCAAGTTTCGGTCGAAAAATCATAATATATTATACCCTAGTTTATACTAGTTTCACTCAAAAATTAAATTAAATCGGGGACTGTTTGAAATGATACAAAACTTTTCAAATCATTTATATATGTCAGGATGGAAGGTTATGATGGAAGTCCATGATAAAAATTATTCGAAAATTATATTCTATGAAATTTTTTGAAATGTAAATTTTGGTCAAAAAATCATAATATATTATACACTAGTTTATACTAGTTTCTGTCATAAATCAAATTAAATCAAGGACTGTTCGATATGCTACGAAACTTTTCAGAACATTTATATGTTACTAGGGAAGGTTATGATGGAATTTCATGCAAAAAATCATCTAAAAATAAGATTCTATGAATCTTTTCGAAATGCATGTTTGGATCAAAAAATCTTAATATATCATACACTATTTTCGATCAAAAAATCAAATTAAATCGAGGACTGTTCGAAACTTGACGAACCTTTTCAGATCCTTTCTATATGTTAAGAGGGGAGGTTATGATGGAAGTCCTTGCAAAAAATCATATGAAAATTAGATTCTATGAAATCATTTGAAATGCAAGTTTCGTTCAAAAATTCATAATATATTATACACTAATTTATACTAGTTTCGGTCAAAAATCAAATTAAATCAGGGACTGTTCGAAATGATACGAAACTTTTCAGAAAATTATATATATATATATATATATATATATATATATATATATATATATATATATATATATATATATATATATATATATATGGAGGGAAGGTTATTGTTGAAGTCCATGCCAAAAATCATCTGAAAATAAGATTCTATGAAACTTTTCGAAATACAAGTTTCGGTCAAAAAATCATAAATAATTATACATGAATTTATACTAGTTTCGTTCAAAAAATAAAATTAAATCAAGGATTGTTCAAAATGATACGAAACTTTTCAGAACACTTATATATGTTACAAAGGAAAGTTTTGATGGAAGTCCATGATAAAAATCATCAGAAAATTAGATTCTATGAATCTTTATGAAATGCAAGTTTCGGTCAAAAAATCATAGTATATTATACACTAGTTTCGTCAAAAAATCAAATTAAATCGAGGACTGTTTGAAACAATACGAACCTTTTCAGATCCTTTCTATATGTTACGAGAGAACATTATGATGGAAGTCTGTGCAAAAATCTGAAAAATTAGATTCTATGAAACTTTTCGAAATTCAAGTTTCGCTTAAAAATTCATAATATATTATACACTAATTTATACTAGTTTCGGTCAAAAATCAAATTTAATCGGGGATTATTCGAAATCATATAAAACTTTTAAAATCATTTATATATGTTAGGAGGGAAGGTTATGTTGGAAGTCCATGCCTAAAATCATCTGAAAATTAGATTCTATGAAACCTTTCGAAATGCAAGTTTCGGTCAAAAAATCATAATATATTATACACTAATTTATACTAGTTTCGGTCAAAAATCAAATTAAATTGGGGAATGTTCGAAATAATACGAAACTCTTCAGATCATTTATATATATTCGGAGGGAAGGTTATGTTGGAAGTCCATGCAAAAAATCATCTGAAAATTAGATTCTATAAAACTTTTTTAAATGCAAGTTTCGGTTTAAAAAAAATCATAATATATTATACACAAGTTTATACTAGTTTCGGTCAAAAAATCAAATTAAATAACGGACTTTTCGAAATAATACGAAACTTTTCAGAACACTTATATATGTTACAAGGGAAGGTTTTGATGGAAGTACATGCAAAAAATATTTTGAAAATTAGATTCTATGAATCTTTATGAAATGCAAGTTTCGGTCAAAAAATCCTAATATATTATACACGAGTTTAGTCAAAAAATCAAATTAAATCGAGGACTGTTCGAAACAATACGAACCTTTTCAGATCCTTTCTATATGTTACGAGTGAACATTATGATGGAAGTCCGTGCAATATATTATACACTAGTTAATACTAGTTTCGGTCATAAAATCAAATTAAATCAAGGACTGTTCGAAATGATACAAAACTTTTCAGAACACTTATATATATTACAAGGGAAGGTTTTTATGGAAGTTCATGCAAAATATCATCTGAAAATTAGATTCTATGAATCTTTACAAAATGCAAGTTTCGGTCAAAAAATCATAGTATATTATACACTAGTTTCGTTAAAAAATCAAGTTAAATAAAGGACTGTTTGAAACAATACGAACCTTTTCAGATCCTTTCTATATGTTACGAGGGAACGTTATGATGGAAGTTCGTCCAAAAAATCATCTGAAAATTAGATTCTATGAAACATTTGGAAATGCAAGTTTCGGTCAAAAAATCATAATATATTATACACTAGTTTCTACTAGTTTCACTCAAAAAATCAAATTAAATTTGGGACTATTTGAAATGGTAAAAATCTTTTCAAATCATTTATATATGTTAGGATGGAAGTTTATGATGGAAGTCCATGATAAAAATCATCAGAAAATTAGATTCTATGAAATGTTTTGAAATGCAATTTTGGTCAATAAAACATAATATATTATACACTAGTTATACTAGTTTCGCTCAAAAAATAAAATTAAATCAAGGACTGTTCGAAATGATACGAAACTTTTCAGAATATTTATATATGTTACAAGGGAAGGTTATGATGGAAATCCATGCAAACAATCATCTAAAAAATAGATTTTATGAATCTTTTCAAAATGCAAGTTTGGGTCAAAAAATCATAATATAGTATACACTAGTTTCGGACAAAAAATAAAATTAAAAGGAGGACTGTTCGAAACAATACGAACCTTTTCAGATCCTTTCTATATGTTAAGAGGGAAGGTTATGATGGAAGTCCATGCAAAAAATCATATGAAAATTAGATTCTATGAAACCTTTCGAAATGCAAGTTTCGGTCAAATAATCATAATATATTATACACTAATTTATACTAGTTTCGTTCAAAAATCAAATTAAATCGGGGACTGTTTGAAATGATACAAAACTTTTCAGATCATTTATATATAATAGGAGGGAAGGTTATGTTGGAAGTCCAAGCAAAAAATCATCTGAAAATTTGATTCTATGATACGTTTTTAAATGCAAGTTTCGGTCAAAAAATCAGAATATATTATACACAAGTTTATACTAGTTTCGGTCTAAAAATTAAATTAAATCAAGGACTTTTCGAAATGATACGAAAATTTTCATAACACTTATATATGTTACAAGGGAAGGTTTTGATGGAAGTTCATGCAAAAAATCATCTGAAAATTAGATTCTATAAATCTTTACGAAATGCAAGTTTCGGTGAAAAAATCATAATATATTATACACTAGTTTAGTCAAAAAAATCAAATTAAATCAAGGACTGTTTGAAACAATACGAAGCTTTTCAGATCCTTTCTATATGTTACGAGTGAACATTATGATGGAAGTCTGTGCAAAAAATCATCTGAAAATTAGATTCTATGAAACGTTTCGAAATGAAAGTTTCGGTCGAAAAATCATAATATATTATACAGTAGTTTATACTAGTTTCACTCAAAAATCAAATTAAATCAGGGACTATTCGAAATGATACAAAACTTTTCAAATCATTTATATATGTTAGGAGGGAAGGTTATGATGGAAGTCCATGCAAAAAATCATATGTAAATTATATTCTATGAAATTTTTTGAAATTGAAGTTTCGGTCATAAAATCATAATATATTATACATTAGTTTATACTATTTTCGGTTATAAAATCAAATTAATTCAAAGACTGTTCGAAATGATACGAAACTTTTCAAAACATTTATATTTGTTACTAGGGAAGGTTATGATGGAATTTCATACAAAAAATCTTCTGAAAATTAGATTCTATGCAACTTTTTGAAATGCAAGTTTCAGTCAAAAAATCAAATTAAATCAAGGAATGTTTGAAATGATACGAAACTTTTCAGAACATTCATATATGTTACAAGAGAAGGTTATGATCGAAGTCCATGCAAAAAAATCATCTGAAAATTGAATTCTATGAATCTTTACAAAATGTTTGTTTCGGACAAAATATCATAATATATTATACACTAGTTTCGTCAAAAAATCAAATTAAATCGAGGATTGTTCGAAACAATACGAACCTTTTCAGATCCTTTCTATATGTTACGAGGGAATGTTATGATGGAAGTCCATGAAAAAAAATCATATGAAAATTAGATTCTATGAAACCTTTCGAAATGAAAGTTTCGGTCAAAAAATCATAATATATTATACACTAATTTATGCTAGTTTCAGTCAAAAATCAAATTAAATCGGGGGCTGTTCGAAATGATACGAAACGTTTCAGATCATTTATATATATTATGAGGGAAGGTTATGTTGGATGTCCATGCAAAAAATCATCTGAAAATTAGATTCTATAAAGCTTTTTGAAATGCAAGTTTCGCTCAAAAAATCATAATATATTATACACAAGTTTATACTAGTTTCGGTCAAAAAATCAAATTAAATCATGGACTGTTCGAAATGATACGAAACTTTTCAGATTATTTATATATGTTACAAGGGAAGGTTATGATGGAAGTCCATGCAAAAATCATCTGAAAATTAGATTCTATAGAGAATATGATAATAGAGAAAATTAATTTATTTTTTCGAATAACACTTTAAATGTAATTTTTTTTACTAATATATGTTACATTTTAATAAGAATTTTATATTAAAATAAAAATGAAATTAAAAAGTAATATTTTTATTAATGAGAAACAAACTATTATATAAGTGATATGATTAAAATGGATCATCTCATATGTGACTTGTACATGAAAAAATAATATATTAATCATATTAATTAGTTCTGTTGATATTAATCATATTAATTAGTTCTGTTGATAGTTTATAGTTACTATATGAATCATATGTGACTTCCAATTGTTTATTTTTAGAGGGTAGATTTTAATCACTATACTATTTGATAAAAAAAATCACACTTAGAGAACTATTTTCTTATTTAAATAATATTGATTTTTTTGTTAGTTTAAAAGAATTTATATTTTATGATTTGTTGTTTCGTTTAAATATCCCTACACATTCCTTGACCTTCTTTCGTATCATGCGCCATTCCAAAAATATCCCACATATTTAAGAGATATATCTCCGAACGTATCATTTTTCTGTTGTTTTTTATTAATTTCTTAGATGTATATACGAAAGATATTCGTATTCATACTTGCGGAAGAAAACCAGAGACAATATCCTAACAAATGAACATTGCAACCATAAAATCAACATTCATAAAATAAAATCGACATTACATTGATGATTTTTATAGAAAATTAAATACTACATTTCAATAACCCGATGGACGCTTGCACATCTTCAAGATGTCATCGACCGTTCTTCCCACAGTTGCATCCAATTCGAGCTGAATTTTCTCTTCGAAACCAAAAATATGTCTGCCACATCGCCCTAACATCATCTTCATTCTTGAGCTAAAATTTGCTCAAGACAACGTTCTCTTTGTTGTCAACCGAAGGCAAACGGTATTCGAGCTTCCGCGTCTTTCTTCTGTCATTGTAAGGTAGGAGATAGTGAATTTCGTCAATGATATCGTCGAGCGATGTAAGATCAGTGATTTTGAACGTCCGCCCAAGTGTTTTATCGTCGATGTAGGAGACACTTGCGACATACCAACGGATCTTGATTTCACACATTTGAGACATTTTTGTGTTTGTGTTAAAGTCAACACCAACATCTACCGACTTTACGACAACCCCTTGAATATTCAGAGAAACAACATTCGTAGAAACTAATTCTTTTGAGATATATTATCTAGGTGCGCCATATCTATTTGTAAACAATAAGAAAAATAACAAAAAATTCCAAGACTGCTGCAAAAAATCAACACATATATGTTCCGTAGATATATCTACGGTAGTGTTCATCTTCAATACGTTTTGTAGGTTCATCTACGTACGGAAGAAAAATTAATTTTTTTTGTTTGCAAAGTTTGATGATTAATTTGAGCAATGTAGTTAACAAAGTGCAAGTTTTACCTGAAATTTAATCTTCTCTTATTCCCTTTGATTTGTTGCACGAAAAAGTTAGAGTTTTGGAGTGAAAAATGGGATTGAAAATATAGGATTTTTTAGGGTGGTGAGGGTGAGTTTGGAAACAAGGTTAACATTGGGGGACTGATCATGCAGATTTGAAATATATCAGAAATTTCCGTTGATGTATTTACAGAATAATATGGCGCTGAGACGTTCCGTATTTTCATCCACGGAAGTTTACCTGAACTTAATTATTCTGAAGTTTTTTACAATATATGTCTATTTAAAATGTTTTTGTAGATGTATATACGGAAAATTCAAATATTTAATAAATAAAAAATGTATATCCGGATATATATCTTTGAAAATACGGGACATAATAGAAAATGTGTTATATGCCTAAGAATGTTAAGGGGTGAATTAAAAAATTTCAATTTTTAAATTAGTGATATGAGGCTGTCTAATGTCATTTTAGCACAACCATTAAACTCCTAAAAGAATGCCTGGATTTTATGATCAAGACAATAAGAAAAACCTCAATTATTAAGATTAGCACTTTGAATATTAATTTTCACCAACCATTCACAAGAATCTGATCAGTGCCGGCACTAGTGATAGGTTACAAAGGCTACTGACCTCATTTTAAAAAATATATTTAATAGTTCTAATTAATTAATTAAAAATAATAATTTTTAAATTATTTTTTATACCAATTATATAATAGTATCTATTAAAATTTTATGATAATAACAATCATTTATATGATATATGTCGCATAATTAATTAATTAATTGAGCCGATCTTAAGTTTTCGAAGATCTTAGGAAGATTAGATCTTTTTTAGCCATTATTTAATCATTAAAAAATTTGAACCCTATCTAGTGATTCAACACTTGATTTTGCCAAAATTTTGTATTGTTTATAATAATTTTGATAATTGTTAATATTAAAATAATTGAAAAAAAATGAATATTACTTGGAATAAATAATACATATGATTGTTCAATCACGATCTAAAAAAAATCAATTTGAAAAGATATTAATAAAGAGATTAATATATCCGATTTAATTTTATAAAAGATTAAATAAAGTATTTTTTTTAGATTACTTTAGGTTTGTGAGATGAATCTCCACTCATGAATGAAAGAAAGAATTATAAATTTAATAATTTACCCTTGTTTAATATTACTAGTATATTTTCAATAGGATTAAATATATTTGTGGTATTTTTAAATATTTCAAATTTTACTTTTAGTCCTGATCGTAACAATGATCATAATCTCCAATGGCTATTGACGTGGATCTTGTAGTCTGCTCGGATGTTGAGGAGAACGGGGATGTATTTGCAAGGTACTTCGATACCAAAGTCAGAACGGACAAGAGAGTTAGCAAGTGCAAGTAAAAGTGTTTAGGGAATGAATATTCGATATCTACCTCTCTCAAGCGAGAGGGTTTATATAAAGCACCCCCAGCGCGTGGTCAACGGTTCCTATTTTAGGCATGGATCGTGGATCCCCCAAAAATAGGTAACTATCATAAATTAACCGTCAGACGGACAACCCTGGTCGGGACAAGGGCATGTCAGGCACGTAGATATCCGAGCCGGAGATGTCTTGGTTGAATCTGGGTGACTTATGGCGATGTCGAGCAGAGGTCAAGGATGAGTAGAGAGAGCCGGCCATGAGCAGACATGCTCGACGAGTCTTGTCCGGTCCACGGGGCATGAATCTGGTGGGTCTCTTTGACATTTGGACTATTGAGTTGTTTCATGAGTATAAGAGGATCGGGTCATGTCTAGTCGTTGGGTCAGTCCAGAACAAGTCCTTCAAAATATTTCTTTCGAAGAGTGGTTCTTCTAAAAAAAATTATTTCACATTTTTGGTCCCTCCAGCAACTTAGCGACGGTTTTAACAACTTAGCGACATAATTAACGACGGTATTAACGACGATTTATTATTTAACGACTGAATAAGCGACAATTTAATATTAAAGCCAAAAAATATTGATGAAAATTTTTAAGAGGATAATTCATTGAAAGAAATATTTTGAAAGACTAAAAACAAATATTAAGATATTTAAGAGAACTATAAACATATTTAATCATTTTTAGTGGTATAAATTATATAAACTAAAAAATTCAATTAATTAAGTTAAAGTTATCTTTAAAACACAAAAGTAATAATATTTTTGTGCCATATATTTCCACGTGACAAATATCATTTCTACTCACTCATCAACCTTTGATTATAGGAAAACGTTATTCTCATTTTTTACACTTACATCGTATTTTATTGTTCACTAATATCAGTAATACAGTGAACAGTGAAATATTATAATAATTTATTTTTTATTTAAAAATAATATAAAAAAGTATTATTTTAATATTTTTTATATTTCTGAATATTTATTAATCAACTTCACAACTGCAGTAATCAAAATTTTACATTGCATTAATCAATTTTGATGACTGTTGAAAATTGTTTTTAATACCTGAATGTTTATTAATCAACTCTATTACTACATTAACCAAATTTTTACACTACATTAACCAACTTTGGTAACTGCTAAAAATTATTTTTAATATCTGGATGTTTATTAACCAACTTTATTACTGCATTAACATATTGTTACACTACATGAACCAACTTTGTTTTACTATTTTAAAATTATTATTTATGTACATTGTTCACGAACACAACACTATTCACGTATATTATTCATATATGGATTTATTGTTCATCGATATTATTAATAAAAAATATTTTTTACTCAAAAATATATTATTTATTGTATAAATACGATGAACAATGTATACGATATAGGTATTGGTATAGAAATTTGGTGTAAATTGTTATTGACTGATGGCAGTTCAAGACAAAAAAAAAAGTCAGAACTAATGTGTTTTTTGGATTATCATACCTTTGATAACTTTCTCTCTATCTCACTCCTAACCATGTTTCGCTCATATATAATTTATTTTCAAAATACATTAAAGATACCAAAGGTATGAAATAGTAAAGGTAGGGAATCATTTCCCGTGTTTTTTCCACAACCATACACAAATTATATTCGAATATATAAATGTATTTTTTTAAGGAGAATTATTAATGCACCTTATAGATTATTAACTAATCATATAAAAATATAATATAACTTTCTAATTTTGAAAATGTATTTTCTGACACACACTCCATGCACACATAATCTATTCATTTTTTAATCATGTCTCAATTTTATGTATAACTTTAGTTCGGAAATGAATTCGTAAAATATAATGATTGTATTTCCAAAAACACATTTTTGGGGCCTATTAATTGTATTTCCAGAATAGGGGTGTCTCGCAACCGTGTTAGTAAATTCTGTAAATAATAGGCTTTCTATGTATAATGTGTTTCTATTTCCTTGAAACCAGTGAGAAAAAGTCACCAGTTGTGACAAATATTCAAGAGTAAGAAACTTCAAATTAAACTTGGGGACCCAGACACACACTCTTCACCCTATATATAATCCTGACTCGCTTTGTTTATTCCACCAAAATTTAAATGGCTTCTCCTTCCAACGCCAACAAAGAGATAGAAAAAGAGCTTCTACCCCTTATCCGTGTCTACAAAGATGGCACCATAGAACGTCTTATGAGCTCTCCAATTGTTCCACCTTCCATTGAAGACCCTCAAACTGGTGTCTCATCCAAAGATATTGTTATCTCAAACTATAACCCCGCCCTCTCCGCACGCATTTTCCTTCCAAAATCCCACCGCAAAAACCAGAAATTTCCCATCTTACTCTACTTCCACGCCGGGGCTTTCTGTGTTGAATCGCCTTTCTCCTTTTTGTGCCACCGTTACCTCAACCTGTTAGTTTCAGAATCAAATACAATAGCTGTTTCTGTTGATTTCAGACTCCTTCCATTACATCCTCTTCCTGCAGCTTATGAGGATGGTTGGACTTCTCTCCAATGGGTTGCTTCACACACAAGTAATTATGAAACAAACAATAATAACTTGGAAAGAGAGCCATGGTTGCTAGATTATGGTGATTTCAACAAAGTTTACATAGGTGGTGATGTCAATGGTGCTAACATTGCTCATAACTTAGCCATGCGTGCTGGATCTGAAACATTACCAAACAACCTTAAAATATTGGGAGCATTACTATGTTGTCCTTTTTTCTGGGGCTCAAAGCCAATTGGGTCAGAGCCTTTGGAGGAGCATGAGAATAGCTTGGCTATGAAAGTGTGGAACTTTGCGTACCCTAATGCAAAGGGTGGGATTGATAACCCTATGATTAACCCTTGTGCACCTGGTGCACCTAGTTTGGCTAAACTTGGGTGTTCTAAGATACTAGTTACTATTACTGACAAAGATGAGTTTAGAGACAGAGATATTTTGTATTACAAATCGGTAAAAATGAGTGGGTGGCAAGGTCAACTTGAACTTTTTGAAGCTGGAGATGAAGAACATGGTTTCCAGATGTTCAAACCTGAAACTGATAGAGCCAAACAATTTATCAAACGCTTGGCATCTTTTCTTGTTTGAGTGAAAAAAGGTATTGTTCAGTGAGTGTGGGAGGAAAAATTACTAGTTGTTTTGTGAAATAAGGATTGATGAACTTCATAAATGATTTATCAAACTCTTCATGTAGCCAGGAAGTTCAACATGTGGTCAGGAAGAAAATAAATTCCTTTTGTAATCATGTCCTCATATATCAAATTGTGTTTGTTTTTTCCTAATACTTTCACTGGATCATCTAATTCATGCTCAAATTTGTCTGAAAAACGGAAAGAAGAACGCTTCCAGAACCCGCATTTTAAGGAGATGAATTGAAAAAACGCCTTCCACAGGCTTAAACATCTAGACGTATGCATGGAAATGACACAGGAAAATAAGCATAAAATGATTGATTTAACATTTATGGCTATAAAGTTACAACTGCCAAAAGGAACTTTCTATTATCTCCATTTGTTGATAGAACAATCTACTAATAATAACTATTGACAAACTCAGAATTAAAAGCATAACCTGCTTCAACTGTTTGGGGGAAATTTCTGGCATCATTGATTAATTCAAACACATAAGTTTTAGCTTGATCTTCTTCCATTTGCATTCTGCCCTCTGGTATCAGATAACGAACCCTGGCTAAGATAGCTTGACCTTTTCTTTCTGTGAACATTCCAAGAAAATACATGCTCCTTCAAACCACTTCCTCCAACATCCACCTTTTCATGTTTATGGGAACTTATTTCTTCATGTTTTAGTCTCTTAGAGGAAGGGGTCGTATTGAAAGTATCTTCACTTGATCTCTCATTTTCCATGGTGTTGCTTAACTCTAACAACCTTTCTTCTGCTGCAGTGTCATCACTCGTTTGTGCATGGCTGTCCGCAGGGAGGTGGTTTCTTCTTTTTCCTTTAGCTGAAAGCCTAGATACATCTTGTCCGTTTTCCACAGCCTTCATCCATTGAAGATCGCTTAACGTATCTGCATATACCACTTCTTTTCTTTTCCGCTTTCCAGTAATACCGCTGCTGTCAAAAGCTTTGACCTTATCATCCTTATTTACTGCAGAGTATACCCAATCTGGAAGTTCATGCTCTGTCATGAGACGAGATCTGTAATTCTCCTTTTGTCTTCTATCTTCGTCCATTCTCTCAAACAGCCAAAATTCCTCATCGGATCGGGCTGCAAGGCGGTTAATTTCTCTCTCACTTGGCACGTCTGTTCCAAGTGAGCTACTACCTCTACGCATAATCTCCTCCAACATTTCTCTCCTGTCCTGAGCTGCACAATAAAAATACCATATATTAATTAATCTTTAAATAGTTTATTTTTAGCTAGATCTAGGAAGCAAAACACGAGATTGAAATGGCAGAAGGATATCTTCAAAGTTGAACACAAACAACTTTTCTAATGCTCAAAATCAGATAGGGATTCAAATGCAATTAGGAATTCAATATTATCTCCACAACCTTATTATTCGAACATCGTTCAAAGTATGAAAACAAACCTGTTGATGTTGTGTTGAAAAGGCCTGCCTGGATGACTTTGGCATCAATTCCCATCTTTTGTTTAGCACGTTCTAAAATCACCTCTTCAACTGATCCAACACTAACTAACACAAAAACTCTAACTTCCTTTTTTTGTCCAATGCGATGGGCTCGATCCTCAGCTTGTTGATCCATTTGTGGGTTCCAATCACTGTCAAAGATTATAACAGTATCTGCTGTTTGCAAGTTCAAACCAAGTCCTCCGGCACGAGTGCTCAAGAGAAACATAAAGTATGGAGAGTCGGGAGCATTGAATTTCTTTAGAAGGGAACCTCTTTCCTCAGTTTTTGTTGAGCCGTCAAGTCTAAGAAATTTATAATCATGAAGTTGAAGATAAACTTCAAGAATATCCATGAGACGAGTCATTTGTGAAAAAAGGAGTACTCTATGTCCAGCTCTACGAAGTTTTGGAAGCAAGCGGTCAAGAAGTTCAAATTTCCCTGATGCTCTGACAATCTCCTCCTTACGATTATATATATCATAGTTTCCCACAAAGAGGTAGGGATGGTTACAACACTTCCTGAGTTGCATTGTCAAGTTCTGCAGACTTTTAGATTTTCCACAACCTGCAGATTATACTCTATTCAGTGAAGTGTTTGTAACTGAAGCTCTCAAGAAATCAGTTAAGCATATGTTTTTTTTTTGGGGGGGGGGGGGGGGGGCAGTGAAAACTTTTTTCTATTGATGAAAGTAAAGGTAAAATTAGGAAATTACACATTCTTATCAAACAAAAGAATCATATTCAAACAAATTACAATTAACGCTAGTAAAATGTTGAAAAATACCAGGAACCCCCTCTCCCAAAAATAAATCTGTTTCAAACATAGAACATGTTATGATAACATTAATATCCAACTGAATGGGAAAAGATTGATTTACTTTCTAAAGATGGGAGAACTGATATATTTCTATACAGCTACAAGTTTTTTTACTTTTGAGAACTAAGACCAACTAACAATGGGAATAAACAAATATCTTTGGCAGAAGCAGACCAATATTCAAATAAAAAACAGTCATACTAAACATATGTTTGTGAGTTAAAGTTTTAAGAGAAAAGTGTGTATTAAGGGATAACTGGGAGGCATTTTAGATACAAACCATTGTCTAACCCAACTCTGCCCACGTCAGTCACTTGTTGATAATATACTTTCTGCCAGGCTGACATGTCACATTTCAGTATGACCTGTGATTTCCCAGGAAGAAACTTTTCTACCTCAGCCTTTTTCCTTCTTAGTATGAATGGCCTTATTACCTATAAAAGAGAAATGCTTTCAATTAGAAAGACTTTGATAAAAGCAAGAGAATAAGAAACATGAGAGAAACTCACCTGATGCAGACGGCGAATAATCAATAACTGTTCTTCATCTGTTAAGGATACATCAACTCGATCTGCAAAGGGGGCATTAAACCAGTCCTCGAAATTCTGAACTGAATTGAAAATGCTTGGGAGGAGAAAATTGAGCAGGGACCACAATTCCTGCAGGCTGTTCTGAATCGGGGTACCAGTCAACAGAAGTCTTCGTTCAATGTGATAGCTGCATAAAAGAAAATTTTGAATCAGACAATTTGTAAGGGTCCTCAGGGAAGTGAACATAAACATTAGTATAACACCAATACAGACAAACATAATTAAAATCACCATAACACCAATACTGGCCATACCTAGAGTCCAGGGTTCTTGCTAGAGCACACTCATGATTTTTCAATCGATGCCCTTCATCAACAATCAAGTATTTCCAATAGATTTTCTTCAGAAATGCTTTATCTCTCATTATAAGATCATAATGTGTTATCAGAACATGAAATTTTCCCTCCCTTGAGAGTTCTTCCTTTATTGCTTTTCTCTCATCCATCCGTCCATCGTACAGAACAGCTGTAATGCTGAACCACAGTGAAAATGATCAAGTGATTAGAAGGTGAATATAATGTGCGGAATCCATTACCTTCTCCCAACCAAGAGAGCAGGTTAGGAAATAATTTTTCAATATCTAACCTGGAACATACCTAGGAGCCCATGTTGAGAACTCGCTGACCCAATTTGGCAGAACAGCCTTTGGAGCCACAATCAAAAAAGGGCCAGTCACACCCTTGTATTCCAAAAGATATGCTATCAATGAAATGGTTTGTATTGTCTTTCCAAGCCCCATTTCATCAGCCAAAATTCCATTTAAGTTGTTATTAAACAAAGAAAGCATCCACTGGAGCCCTTCTATCTGGTAAGGTCTTAATTCTCCACCTTGAAGAGTAGATGGTTGCTCAGTTACCTGTAAACAATTACAACGTACCTCAAGTTAGTTAGAATTACAACAAGCTCCCCTGTTCTAATTAGAATTCCAGTGCAGCACAATTTTCAAGCATTTCTAGTGTATGAAAGAATTATAATAATGTTATTCACATAATCCTACCTTTTCTTGAATGGAATGTATGGCAGAATTGTATTGCCGCTGGCCTTCAAGTAAATCACTAGTGTCATCATTATGATCAGAATCCATTAAATCCACATCTTCATCAAGAGGTGATTCCTTGGAAATTTCATTCTTCAAATCATCTGACTGTGGTAAACAAGCCTCTGATTTTTCCAAGGGTTCAATACCATTTGATTGTTTGGAGTCTCTTTGACGTTGAACCGCCGCTCCCAAATTTACAAGCAGCTTATTTGTTTCTTCAAGAAGCAAAGTTAATCTTTCATTCTTACTCTCTTTCACCATTCTCATGTAAGCTTCCTGATCATCAGCCTTTAATGCTTGGAATCTCAATTTCTCTGCCCGAGTTGCCCGTTGTCTTTGCTTTCCATGCCATGCCTGCAATATTATTTATGCGAATTCGTAATCAATATCAAGCCAGCCAACGTTACCTAAATTATCTTTCGACTCAAAAAAATAGGTAAAACTGACATTTAAACTAACATAAAATCTTTCACGTTTACTTAAGAAAGACAGTAACAAATTCAAACATTTTTAACATAGCAACATATTTTGAAAATAAATGAAGTTCTTGTTCTTGTATATCCTGTACATGGAATGCACATGCACACTGTGAACACACACCTTCCGATATATCTAATTATCATGAGAGTAGTTTGCAAAATTAGTTTATAATAGGCCAAAAAAGTTGTACAGCAACTGTACATTTTAGTTTCCCATATAAACATACATGTTTTCTAACAAATGAAAGATATCGAAGAAATAGAGGACCTGAACGGCGTCATTCCTCTGTTTTCTTCTCTTCAATGAACTTTGGATTTGTAACTGGAACTCACGGACAGCATTCAGTATTTCTGCAAAAAATCTTCTTGTTCTGGTCTCTGTGTGACTTTTTGCTTGCTCTTCTAATCTAGATAGTCTCTGCGATTGAAGTTCTATATGAGATAAAAATTATGAACAAATTTCATTTTGTGCTCATTAACTCCTTGGATCAATGAAGCGAAGCCTCATCATCAATATATGCAAATCATAACCGATAATATCCATAACAGGAAAATTGATTTAAACCAAATGGGGAAGAGGAGCGTTGATCAATGAAATAAAAAATCACCTCCGTGTCCCGCTTCTTCCTTATTTGATCATCAGCAGCGTCAATGGCAAATGGATCTCCAACACCATAAGGAGGACGCCGCAACCGCATCATGCCCCAGTCAAATAATTGTTTGTCGGGATATGCACATTTAACATTAAGCCAATATTCAGAGCTCACTTCCATCCTAACCTTCCCCTGCAACTCCGCCAGCTGTCAACAAAAGTCGTTGCCGACAAGGATATGTTGTCATTACTCAGTTTTAATTTGACCCACAAGCAGGCAGACACAGATATAAAAATTAATAAGTTCATCAGCGGAAACCGTTCTTCGCAATATACCAAAACCTATAAATGAAATATAAATGAAATATAAATGAAATATAAATGAAATGATATTTATTTGCATATGACAAGCATGGGAAAACTGAATGCCTTACTAGAAAAAAACTTATAACCAATTTAGGGCACAATATCATAGCATTTCATCTGTGACCGCTTGCTCACCACCACCCCACATTGTCATAGAATTTCAGCGTGAAAACATAAAAGTTATAAATTGTAGCTTCATAGTCAGCGTGCCTTAACAATTCCCCACCCACCGGCAAAACAAACATATACACTTGGCAAATAAAAACAACACTCACAAAATACTAAACATTGAAGAAAGATTTGAGAATCAATTTCACCTTTAGTCCATAAAGCTCAAGCAAGCACCTTGTTTGTAAGTCATCTCCCAAACGGGAAGGCAATCCTGTTCAAAAACAGTAATCAACAACACTACTAAGAAAGAATCATTTCCAATTAATGAATAATAATGACAATACTCTTCAGTCTGAAAACTTAGGTTTCATAAGCTCATCAGAGTATAAGAAAACCAGAGATACAAATTATAATTATAATGATAACGTATGCTAATAAATATACTGCACATTGATGAATAAAACAAGGTGTGCAAAAGTAGTTTATTATAGCAAAAGTGTTAACCTTGAAGCTGAGTTAAGCGGTGCTTAATCCGAGTTAACGAACGAATTTTGATTGCTTTGTTTAATTTGGAACTAGAATCACAATTATGGCGTTGTTTGGACAGTGCATCTTGAAGCTCAGTCAATAAATCTTCGTCTAGTGTAGAATTGCTCACATCATCCTGAAGAACAAACAAAATAAGCAAAAATGCGCGAGAAAATCGTGAATAATCCAGAAACAAATCAGAGAATTTAGGAATGGTGCATACTGAGGAATCGTGAGGTAGGGGTTTAGGTTCAGATCCATAACAGATAGAAGAAACGGTGTTGAAGAGTTGAGGAGGAAGAGGAAGATTTCGAGATACATAGTTGAGTGCACCAATCAATGCTTGCTCCATAGCTTCTTCTTCTTCTTCTTCTACCTCTAATGGCGTTACCGTTGTTTATTCATTGCATGCAAAATTTGAACTAATCTGAGTCGAGTACTCGAGTTTTAGTGAGTCACAACTCGGAATTAACAATGCCACCAAAAATAATTAGTATATCTATTTCGCAATAACAAACCAGAAAAAGAAGTCGGTGTTTTCTCTATATACTGTGGAGCCTCGTTGTTCATAAGGGTAACCCAAACACGCTTCTTAATATATCACTTTATAGACGTTTATGCCCTTTTACTTTTGCGACAATAGTAATAATAATACTAATGAAATTAATTTAATGAATTACTTAACAAATTGTTAGTATTAGTTTAATTTTCATTCTAGTCAAAGAAATTTCAAGCTCAAGTATTTTCTTCTCTCAAATTTGATTTCTTAAATTAAAGAATTTAATTTAACACTATTTTTTGTGTATTTTTCGTTTTATTAATAGAAAAACAATATGTATATGTTTTTGCATTTTTATTTAGTAAAACATATATTTTATTGGAAATATTTAATTACTGGAATTTTTTAATTTAATTTAAAATATTAAATTTCTATTTTACAAATTATAACATTAATCATGTCGGTTAATTTTATGTTAGGTTGGATAAAAGAAGAAAGTTGTGTTAGACTGCTTATTTAAAATATTGTCGAATCTAATATGGATCAACAACAAAATAATGTAAATGTTAGGTGTTGACAGTAAGGAGCATGTATGGTTCAAATACATTGTCAAAAGAGAAATAGACAATGCATCACCACCTGGATACGGTGAAAAATAAATGTAGTTTATATTTGCAAAAGGTCTCGTCTAAGATAATGCCCTTGGACCACCTTAGAAAAGGCGACGATAAAAGGTCGTCCTAAGAAAGGTATTGTTTCATCTTGTAGTTTTCCTTCGTTCCTACGTGAGAAACGTGGGATAAATTAGTGTAAGAATCAAAGGGAGAGCAAAGAGAAGAAATAATATAGGAGTGTCACGGCTCAAGTGGTGATATTTCAAGGGTGAGAATAAGGAAGTTTCAAACACAAGATCTTGGAGGGAGAGTTTGTACAACTACGAAGAAGTGTAAATAACACGTGGAATAAGATGACCAAAGAGATTAGAACAATATCTAAAAAGACGTTAGGAAAATCATGAGGTTTTGAATTAGGGCCGAGTCTGTGTTGTGAAATTTGGGGGTTCATGCCCCCATAAGAATCACAATCATTTTACTCAGTTTAATATTTTTTATTTTTTATTTATTTTTTCCAATTTTAAAATAAGAAATTGCTCCTATCAATCATAATTACAAAGTGCACAATTTTTTAAATAAAAAATGTAATACAATCGTTCAGATTGTTAAAAATATATTGAAATTTTATTTTTTAAAAATTTCTATTAACTTCGGAAACAAGGATAAAATATTATGCTATTATTCTAAAATTAAGAATGACAATCGAAAATTTTATTTGCAAAAAAAAAATATCTTTAACAAGAGAGAGTGGGATTTTCTTCAATAAAAAATAGAATTCTTTTAAAATATTAAATTTAATTACGCTATAAAAGTTCTGGATTAGTTGAATTACATATATAAAAAAAATATTGTATTCTATTTCTATACAAAAGAAGATATTATGTTTTCTTCCAATGATATTATAAAATAATTTATTCACAACATAAAAAATACATAATCATGATTTTAATTTGTAAGAGTGTGATATTTTTGGCAAAATACCCAAAATAGTCCTTTAACTCAATCACTGGGTCCAATATGGTCCCTTATCTCTAAAAAGTGACAAAAAGATCATTTAATTTGTTAAATTGTACCAAATAGATCCTTTCCGTCCACCACCCCCAAACAGACGTTAACTTTTGTATAGGTGGCAGCTGACATGGCTTCATCTTCCTCCTTTAAACTGAGAATCTTCATCTTCCTCCTTTTCTAGGGTTCATGCGAAAATTTCTCTTCATCCATCCCCAAATTGATTCAAGAAATAGTAAAATCATAGAGTCACGAAGATGAAATCCAGTGGGTCGACGTCAACGCCAGTGATGAAAGCAAAACACGGTTATGGTGGGTGTTCTTCGAAGGAAGAATCGAATGTTAACACAAGCACAACTTGGAAACCTATATGTCACTGTGGGGATTTAGTTGTTCTTCGTATGGCCACAACATTCAAGAACTATGGGAAACATTTTTGGGGATGTCCTAATTTTAAGGTATGTCATATGTATGTTTGTTTAAAATCTGTAGCTGTATTTGTGTTTTAAAATGGTTGATGTTGAAAATGGTATTTTGCAGGGATCAAGCAATGCTGGTTGTGGGTACTTTGGATGGTATTTTGAAGAGGTTGGAGATGAGAAGGAGCAATATTTGATGGATAGAATTGAGAAGCTCTCAAAGTCAGTAGCAAAGGCTCAAGTGACTATTGAAGAATATGGGAAACAAATAAGCAAAATGGAAAATGACATGAAGAAGCTCATGAAGTTGATAAAATTCTGGAAATTGATTTTGTTCATAGGCCTTGTTGTAGTTGTTTTTAGAATCCTTTAGGATGTTGTTGAATCAATTTGTTCTCACTGTTTTTAGAATGCTTTAGGAAATTGTTGTTGTTGAATTAATTTGTTGTCAAATTGTTGTTGTTGTTGTCAAATGTAATGGATTATTTGTGATCAATGGTAGTTACTATTGTTATGTTGACAGTACCATAATGTTAGCATTGACAAAACAGAAATGTTAATTGCTACAGAAATGTTACATTGATAGAACTAATTGAAATAATTGAAATAATTGCTACAGAACAATAGTTGACAAAACAGAATTGACAAAACCATATGTCTCCATCATTGACAAAACAAAATTCTAACATTGACAAAACCATATGTCTTACATAATTCTTACATAACATTGACAAAACAGAATTCTTACATAATTGCTTATCATAATTGACAAAACACTTAACATTGACACAATTGTCTTAACATTGACAAAACATTGACACAATTGTCTTAACATTACTTAACATTGACATAATTGTCTTAACATTGACAAAACACATATATCTTAACATTGACAGAATTCTTAACATTGACATATGTCCTAAGGTTTCCAAGTCTTGGTTGATCTCTTTGTTGGTGTACTTCTCCTTGTTGTTGGGCCTACAGCAGTCTTGGCTGCACTCATCCTGGTGGTTGGGCCTAGGGGCATGAAAGGCTTAGTTGGCCTTCTGTAAGATAGCTTGTTTGGCCTTCCTTGATCTTGCTTGGTTTTCCTTGAATTATGATGAGGTTAAACTTGAGATGGTTGCTGAGACTGTGATTGGTCCTGAGACTGTGATGGCTGAGACTGTGATGGCTGCTGAGACTGTGATGGTTGCTGTGATGGCTGCTGAGACTGTGATGGTTGCTGTGATGGCTGCTGAGATTGTGATGGTTGCTGAACAGATGCTTCAGATGGCTGGCCTTGTGATACCTGCTGACTGGTGTGGTCCTTGCAGGTCAGTTTATTATGACCTGCTTTTTTGCACCTGCTACACCTAACATTAAACCCAGACCTTCTCATCTTCTTGTCTGAACCATCAATCTCACCTTGCTCTAAATTTCTTCTTTTCTTTGGCCTTCCAGGCATCTTCCTATACTTAGGAGGCTGCACATCTGGATATTCAGTTCTGGCCCACAAATTAGAACCATTAACTGGAAAAATCACAAAGTCATAGACCTCCATGTATCTCTCTTTTCTATAATATTCTGGAATGTAGTCAACAATGTTGTAGTTTCTACTCTTCATAGCTGATAAGGAATGCACACAAGGTAGCCCTGTCAGCTCCCATCTTCTACATGAACAACTTTGCTCCTTAAGGTCTATACTGAATTTATCTGCTTGGTTTTCTAGATGCCTCACCTCAAAAATATGTTCAGAAGCCATCCTATAAGCACAAAACAGAAATCAATTCACTAATAAGCAACTATAAGCACAAAACAGAAATCAATTCACTAATAAGCAACAATAAGCACAAAACAGAAATCAATTCATATACCAATCACTAATAAGCAACTATAAGCAAACAAACAGAATTGATATACCTGCCAATCTACTATAAGCACAAAACAGAAATCAATTCATATACCAATCACTAATAAGCAACTATAAGCAAACAAACAGAATTAATAAGCAACTATAAGTTAGTACAAATAACATAAGGACCTATAAGTGAACATAACTTATAACATAATTACATAAGTACCATATTTACCTTTTGTTGATCAGATATATAGGTGTATGTGAGACACCTTTCTCTCCCACCTAGATCATCAATAAGAAGCTCCAAGAACCAAGTCCAGCTATCTTTATTTTCACTTTCAACCACAGCAAATGCTATTGGTAGCATTTGATCATTTGGATCTCTACCAATTGCTGCCAAGATTTGCCCTCCACACAACCCTTTCAAAAAACAGCCATCTAGCCCAATGAAATGTCTATATAATTTAAAACTCTCCTTACAAGCAGCCAAGCAAATGTACAACCTCTTAAAATATGGTCTCTGATCTGCAGAACCCTCTAGTACAGGATGCACATTGACTTTCACAGTAGAACCTGGGTTAGATCTCAAAAGTTCATGGCAATAGTCATAGATCCTTGTATAGTCCCCAAGAAAAGAACCATCTACCATGTCTCTAGCAGCAAATCTTGCTCTTATAGCCTTTTGCTTGCTAACACCTACATTCCATTTTTTTTGTGCCTTTTCCTTTATGTCCCTAAGCTTCAATCTTGGATTGGATTTCAGTGAATTCTGTAGCCTCTTACTTAACCATTTTGTACTCATCAGCTTTACATTGTACTCTCTACTACAACTATGGTTGTCTATGATCTTCCTTAGTTTCCAAGAATCCTCATTAGGTAACTTTGCACAGTAGGCTTCCCAATCACATCCTTCCTTGCATCTAACCCTCACCCTTACCTTGTCATTCTTAATGTACCTAAGACCTCTGCCAGATTGCACAGCATATGAGGCTATAGCTTCTTTAAAATCAGCCTTGGTTGTGAAATACATCCCAATCTCCCATTTGAATTTTGACATGTCTTTCTGTAATTTAAAAATAGGGTACTTTTTCCTAACAACATCACTAGTATCATCACTTTCACACCCACTTTGTAAATCATCACCTTCATTATCACTAACATTATCTTCACACTTTTCTTTACCCTTATTCATCTTCCCCTCTTGATCATTCACAGATTCCATCACATCACCCTCCCCATCATCAAACTCATCTGATTCATCATCAAAACCAACTTCCATTGCACTGTCATAATTGAAGTTTTCCTCATCACTATCATCCTCACTAACATCAGTATTATCCCCTTCATTCTGATTCAAAACTTCCTCTTCCATCCTCGGATTCACAGGATCAGAACTATTCACCTCAGCATTATTCACAGGATCAGTATCAGAATTATTCACAGGATCAATGTTATCCCCTTCATTCTGATTCAAAACTTCCTCTTCCATCCTTGGAGTTGTATCATTCAAGGGATCAGTATTATTCACCTCAGCATTAACTTCCTCAAGCATTGCAGCAAGCACTTTTTCAGTGTCATCCTCTTCCATCACATCTGCTTCTACTTCATCAATTGGACCATCATAAAAATCAGGTTGTGACAAAATGTGTGTGATGTATATGTCAACCCTAAGGTGAACCCTAAACAAATCAGCAATCTCTAGGGCTCCTTTGTCATCAACCAAGGTGCTCATCCCAAATTGTGGATCCTTATAGTAAATTTTCCCAATACAGATGTAACCTAGATCCTTAAAACAACCTAGCAGTTCAAAATAGCTCCATCTATCAACATCTATTTTCAATTCTGCAATCTCTCCCCCTTCGTATACACTCAGCTCGTCATCCACAAATGCACCACTGTGGTGAATAGTAAGACTCAGGTACTCACTCATCTCTACTGACAAAAATCCCTAATCGAAGTCAAATAACCCTAAATCAGTAACTTTTACGAAAAACCCTAAAACATACAAACCTTAAATCCACCATCCCTAAAACAAATAAATTTTACAGTAACTGAAATCGAATAACATATCAAATTGTAAAATAGAATACCTGGTGGATTATGCTTCAGAAATGGATTATGCTTCAGAAATGGATTATGCTTCAATGCTTCAAGCTTCAATGGCTGCGCTAGGGTTCCTCCTTACTAATTTTCACCAACATTCGTACAACTAGTAATGAGACTCCTTAGTATACACTTTATGCAAACACATCCTACATGGCAGCTGAGTCACCCAATCTAAGCTCCACATGTGTATGCTAACTTGACTTTGACTAACGGTTGCTGACGGAAGGACAAACGTGGTACAATTTAACAAATTAAAGGATCTTTTTGTCACTTTTTAGAGATAACGGACCATATTGGACCCAGTGATGGAGTTAAGGGACCAATTTGGGTATTTAGCCAATATTTTTTTATTAATTCATATTTTTTTTGTCCCCACTTAAATAATGTTTTGGATCCACCACTCTTTTGGACCTAGGGGTAAAGAATTGTGGTAGTGGAATAAAAGTGTTCAAAGTAAAATTAATGTAAAAATGATTGTTTTAAAGAATGGTCAAGGTATAAGAAGGTCAAAACACGGGAAAAGTATAAGAAAGCTATGAATGAGATCAAGAAAGAGGTGAGTGAAGCAAAAACTCAAGTTTTTGACAAATTATGTCAATCTTTATGAACCAAGTAAGGAGAAAAATGTATATATAGGCTTGCTAATGGAATAGAAAGAAAAACAAGAGATTTGGATCTAGGAAAGTGTGTTAAAGATGAAGAAGGCAAAGTCTTAGTTCAGGAAAAGATATAAAGGATATGTGGAAGATGTATTTCTATAATTTATTTAATTAAAGATATGACATCTCACCGGACTCCAGCATGCTCGACATTAGAGAAGATGATCAAAACTATAAATATTATCATCATATTCAGAAATAAGAGGTAAAGGAAGTGTTAAAAAGGATGGGTAAAAGTAAGGTGATTGGACCAGACAACATACCTATTGACCTGTGGAAAATTTCTTGGAAATATAGGTATTGTGTGGCTCACCAAACTCTTTAATAAAATATTAGGTCAAAGCAAATGTTGAATGGATGGAGATGAAACACTTTAGTTCAAATCTACAAGAAGACGTGGAATATACAAAATTATGCAAATTATAGTGAATTAAACTTATGAATCATACCATGAAGTCATAGGAAACATTAATTTAATGAAGACTAATAAAAGAGACTCAAGTCACTAATAATTAATTTGATTTTATGTTGAGAAGGTCGACCAAGGAAGCGATCTATTTGCTAAGACATATTATGGAGCAGTTATGGATGGATCGGAAATTTTTACACTTAATTTTATTAACTTAGAAAAGACGTATGATAGAGTGCCTAGAACGGTTTTGTGGAAAGACCTAGAGATGAAAAGGGTTAAGATTGTATATATTCAATCTATCCAAGATATGTATGAATGGGTGTTGACTAGTATGAAGACAAAAGATGAAGAGATAAATGATTTCCTCATTACAATAGGTTTTCATTAAGTTTCAACTCTAAGCCCCTACCATTTTACTTTAATTTTGGATGCATTCAGGGAACACATTTAAGAGCTAGAACCGAGATGCACATTTTTTTTGTAGATTATATAGTCCTACTTGGAGAGTCGGATGAGGATTTAAATGAGAGGTTTGAGATTTGAAGATGAACTTAGATTTGCATGGTTTTCACCTAAGCATGAGTAAGACGGGGTATATGGAATGTAAATTCAACAAAAGAATATGTGTTTCTAAAATAGAGGTGAATGTTGAGGACCATATCATCATTAAAGTCATATTGTTTAAATATCTTGGGTCGTAAATACAAAATGATGGAGAAATACAAGGGATTTAAACCTTCACATTCAAGTTGGTGTCTCAGATAAAGGAGGACTTCATGGTTTTATGTGACATAAAGGTACCTCTTAAGATGAAGAGAAAAAATCATTGGATGGTGGTAAGACTTGTGATGTTGTACGAGATAGAATGTTAGGCGGTTAAGAATCAACACGAGAATAAAGTAAGTGTAATAGAGATGAATATGTTGTGTTAGATGTATAGTAAAACTAGTCGGGACAAAATTAGAAATGGAGATATTAGAGAGAGAGAGAGAGAGAGAAAGAGAGAGAGAGTTAGGTAGTATCTATAGTAGGTAATAAGGTGGAAAATAAACTTAGGTTGTTTGTGCAGTAGAAAGAAAACATATAGATTTTGTGGTAGGAAAAGTAGATTATATGAAGAGAAGTCAAACAACTAGAGGATGAGGAAGATCTAGAAAGACTATAAGAGAAGTTATCAATAAAGATCTCGAGATTAACAATTTGGGGAGAAACATTGAATACAACATTATGGAGAAAGTTGATTAATGTAGTCGACCTCACTTTGTTGGATAAGGTTTGATTGTTGTTGTATGGTACTAATTTGTTGTATGGCAATAATTTTTGAATTTTTTTATCTTCCTCCACTTTTGAATATGTTGCATTAATGATTAAGATAAGAAAATTATTTTTAATGAGGTGGACGTGGTGACTATGCTAAAAAATAGTTATTCATTAATATTTATAGTATTATTCATTTTTAATCCATATTTCTATCTTAAAAAATTATAATATTTAAACAATTTAAAAATTATTTTTTTTAATGTAACTTCTCCTTTTTTTTAATGAAAAGGACAACCAATAAAAAAGAAGCAGGATACAAAAGGAGAACCAGTTAGTCCCAAGATTACGAGAACCGAAAGAAAGGTAAACCTAACTTATTCTTTACAAAATTCTTCCTAATTCCCATAGGAATTAAAAAAAGTGGTATGAGTGATGTTGAGCGCAAAATTCGTCAAAAAGTTGACACAAGAGTTACCTTTTCGATAAATGTGAGTGATGAATAAAGAAGTAAAGTTAGTGTTATCTAAACAAAAATTCCAACGTCTTCTGTAGATCCAACGAACCAAATTACGGTTGGAAAAAGCTTTGGCCACAATAGAAGAATTTGTTTCAATCCAAAGCTTATTCCAATCTCTGTAAATAGCTATCTCCAAGGCTTTAATAATAGCACCAAATTTCGCCAAAAGAGTGGAGTCGCAGTAAATTCTCTTTGTGAAAACTAAAATAAAGTTACCGTTGTGATTTCTAAAAATGCCACCACCCCCAGAACTGTTCAAAGTGATGGAGAAAGCGTCGTCGCAGTTGCACTTATGTCAACCCAACGACGGAGGGGACCAGATGGCCTCTTTGATAGAGGGAGCCTTGGGAGGTCTAATATTAACATCGAAAGCTTTAATGAGGGAAAAATCATTCATATTAATGAAAGAGGAGTTAGAGGTAAGATTACCCGAGCACTTAATTTAACTCACATCCATCTCCACTTTCATCATCATTACCCATAACATCATATTTTTAAATTAAGCCAAAATTAGTTAAAATAATATGCAAAATCAACAATGATTAGAATTTTCCTAAACTTGTTTCAATTAAAATTTTCCTTCGACCGACCTTAAATCCCTTTCATTCTGTTGCACGAATTCAATATCGTGTAATATTGTACTTGCTAAAAAAATACAATGAATGTAACCCTGCATTTGGAGGAATGTTTGTGGTGTTTAGGATTGTTAATAGGGTTTAGATCTAGCTCATATAGAGTTATGAGGAACCTTGTATGTGTGTTTCTCAGGGTGAATGATTTGATCCTCTTTGGCTTTATATAGAGATACCTAGTTTGTTGACCTAGAAATCTAAGGTCCAATATGAATCTCCTTTAGATTCTTTTTTGTAATAAGCCTTTTGTTCTCCTCCTCCATTGTAGGATTTAAACTTGTATCATTTATTTCTTGCGCTCCTATTATGGAATGGCGGCTACATCCATATTTTTTTCCCATTTCGAGACTACATTGATAACACTTCTGGACAATCTCTTAGTTTGCTTGGACCACCTTAACTCGTCAGTTAGGTAGTAGATACTTAATTCTTAAATGTAGAATGGATATGACGACTCCACATAGATTGAGGGTGAGCCACCCCATAATGATGTTGGTGGTGATGAGGCATCTACTACGAGGTATTTTACCCTGATCGTCTTTATGCTTTGTTCCAACCCGAACATCATCTCGAGTGTTATATTTTCCTTCAGCAGTACATGCTCGCCAAAGATACCAATTAATGAGCCTTGGAACATCTGAATGACATCAGAATCAAGTTAAGGTCTTTCAAAAGAGTCCTGGGAAAAGACATTCGTTAATCTCTCGAATTAGATCAATACTCATTTTACGTCCCAATTTTTGTATTGGAACGTGATGACCATATTGTTATAAGGGAGGATGTCGGCAGTATCCTTTCCAGAAAAGGTGATTTCGGAGTCTGGCTCCTTCTCCACCTCTCCCTCAAGCCTGACGGGTATGATGCTCGCCATCAAAATATGTTCTACGCTGATGAGTGTTAGTGCAAAATAATTTCTAACTTCAATTACTTTATTATGTCAGTTTGCACATACTCAAACTTCCTCATTATAATAAATGCAGATAAATAATCTGACTGATCCAAACTGTCCATTATGAGTATCATTATATATCTTTCAACTTGTGCAAATGACAATGATCATTATACAAAAATAAATAAAAGACATCCATTAAGATAGCATCTAAGACATGTCTGTATAGATTAGTAGTGAAAAGCCCCCCCCCCATTGGAGAAAATATACATGCACAAGGCAACTCTTTGATGCAACCATCGCAAACATCCCACCGAAAATTAAACAGTAAATGATGTAGTATCTAGATCTAAAAATTAATTACGACGACTCTTAAGCAATGTCTATGTCAATGAGATAATTCAAGTATAATATCATTATATATTGCATTTTCATCAACAAATATGATTAAGTCAACTAAATATAAGAAATATGTATTGTAACGCCTCGAATTTTATTTAATTATTTTGATTGGATTATGGTGTTTTGGTGTGCAGGAGAATAATTTATTATTGAGTATAATATTAATTTAAGAATTATATTATATGGAATAATATTGTTATTGGACAAAATAAAATAATTGGAATAATAAGAGTTAATGGGGTAAGGTGGTCATTTGGTGAAATTGGTGAGGATAAAGGTGGAAGTTCATAAGTTGGTCTAAGGGGTTAAGTTGTAAGAAGGAAAAAATATTGTATTTTGTGAAAAGAGGAACGATCGTGAAAATCTGGGAAGAGGGAAGATAAAGGACTAAGGCTTGAAGAGGAGAATTCGCGAGGAAGAGGAGATTTCTCGTCAAAACCAAGGTAAGGGTGAGATTCTTTCGTCTCTTAAGGGATTTATAATGGGAATTGAGTAGGTTGATGATTAGAGGTTTGGGGTTTTGGTGATTGAGTAGGTATTGTTGTTGAATTGTTGGTAATTTGATGTTGTTATGCGATAATTATATGAATTGGATATTAGTATGAGTAATTATGTAATTGTATGGCTGGAAAAATGGTTTTTGGTGCATAAATTCGTAGTGGTTGGAGTGCAAGTCACAAAATGGAGAATTGCGAGAATCGCAGAGCTCGCTTAGCGAGCAGGTTTGACTTTGGAAGAGTCAGAATACAATGAGTTGCTTGCTTAGCGAGCAATCTCACTCGCTCAGCGAGACCTGGAGCGAAAAATATTGTAATTTAAACCCATCGAATCCCTAACGGTGACGCTGAATTAATAAATCCAACAATCTCCCCCCTAGTGTCAGCCGGGGGGATTCGAACCCATGACCTTGCTCTGATACCACTTGTAGGATCAAGCGCTTACCACTGTACTAAAAGCAATTGTTGTTAGTGAAAGCGCAACTTTATTTCCTTATAGTATAGAGCCTTCAAGGGGCTGCGCCTATTAAGAGCCATGGGTTGGGATGTTAAGCTCATCGAATCCCTAAGGGTGACGCTGAATTAATAAATCCAACAATAGGAATCGAAGTGGTGTAGTTAAAGGCAGTGAAAGAGGAGTTATACATGTAATTATAGTGATAATTAGTATAACATGAAAATGAACATAGATGAGTATGCTTATTGGTTTTTTGTTGTTGTTATGTGTTTTAATTGTTGTTGTGAGTATATGGTACTGTTGTTGATGTGCGTTGATGTGGTGAGTGGAATGGTAGTATTTCGTTGTGTGAAACCGTTTGAAGTTGACTTACGTTGTTGTATGCTAAAATATGCATGATATTGATGAAATTTGTTGTTGTGATGAGTTGTTGTATGTTGATTGTTGTTGAGTTGTATAATGTAATCATTGCATATATGCATGTATGTCATTGATGTTGCATGACATGTTCATAGTTGGAACAATATACCAAGGTGGGGTATGTTCGTTGTTGTAATGTTGGTGCGATCATGAAATAGGGATTGTATGTGACCATGAAAAAGGGGTCAAAGGTGTGATCATGAAATAGGGATCATACTGGACCATGAAAGAGGGGTCGAGAGTTCCGACGAGAACTAAATCTTGAAATAGAGATCGGATTATGGTACCGCATGCATAGAGTCAAGTAGAGTCTCATTGCATAATTGTCGTTGTTGTGTATGATGTTGATATGTGTATGTTGTGAAGGTATAGTTGTTGTTATTGTGAAGTGGTGTCTAATTATGATATTTTCTAGTTCTTATTATATTGCTCTTTCTTGATGTAAGTATCTCACCTCTTCTGTTTGAATGTTACCCTTATGTTGGTAACGTGCAGGTGAGCAGGATAAGTCGAGTGGTGGTCAGTGAAGTCAGTGTACTTCGCGTCCTTAGGATGTTGGCTCTGATACGTCGCTTTGGGTGTCGGGACGGTGTTTGCACTTGTTTAGTTATTTTTAAGTCTACATTTTGTAATCAAATGGTGATTGAAGTTCCTTTTAAAAAATATTTTCCGCTGCAAGTTGAATGATTTTTATAAAACGTAACATTGAGTCATGTGTGGTTGTTGAATTGTGACACAATGATTTTGATGAAATTAAAATTACTCTGATTTTATTAATAATTCCGTGGTGTAATTTGGGTGTTACATGTATGATCTCGCATAATATGTGATGCTTTTTGCATGATGAGCTAGAGGAGATGTCAAATGATACATGTGCAATGTCTCTAACCATTTAAACCATACATGTCATCCATGGACTTAGAGAATCTCATTATCAACCTTCTCAACGTTCATGGTGGACTTAGAGAGTCTCATTTTCAACCTCCATGGTGTCAACTCTTAACTCCTCAAGTAACATGTCTACTGCCTAAACTCTATGAATCTGGTGTGAACTCTTAACTCCTCAATCAACATGTCTATTACCTTAACTCTATGAATCAAAGTATGGTTCAAACGAAGATCAAATCGGATGGAACTAACACAACACACACTTCAGTATATTAGTCGTCTTACCAATAGATAGATGAAAAAAGATGAGAAAATGATCTTTCAAAATTTCATCTCAATAAAAAAGTATATATTCTCTGGAAGAAAAAAAAAGTATGTGGGAGGTAGAAAGGCCTATGAGAGATCCTTTTAAGAAAATCAATATTAGAAATTAGAAACCTCTAAGATGTGGGAGGTAGAAAGATAATTGTCCCCAAAGTGATCCTCTCATTAACCTTCCAACATCAAAACTAATCCTCTCACTGACCAAATTAAAATAAATAATACTTCAACTTTTAACATATATATACAAGACAAAATTAAGGATTTCAGCATTGTTTGAAACTTTGAATTGTTCATATATCAGCAAGATGATCATCGTTATATCTTCAAAGGACTATAGACTATTCAGCTATTTTTTTATTTGTTTTATCTATCTTTTGTTTCTATGAGGCGACCATGAGAATAACAGAAAATTGATCCGAGTCCCAGTAAACAAAAATTATGTATTACCATTACTGTGACACTATTCCTAATTCATACTATGATTCAACTTTACAAGAGAATCTATTGAATGTATCAAAATCTAAGAATATTATGGAGGTATTATCCTTCGTTTTGAGTGTTCTAGCCTCATTCAACAACAAACTAGCAATCTTTTCTGCTGTATTATCTCCTTCTGTATTGTATCGCTCCCTCATCTGTGCAGTAGACAAAGCAAACTATTAGAGAAGGTTGGTAGGAAATAGGGGGAAAATGTATTACAACTAGTAAGGTTGTTAATACAATACCTGAAGCACTAGCTGAATTGTCTTCTTCATGCTGATGACGTCCCATAATCCATCACTGAAGATTTAACAGATATCTAAGTTATATTCAACATGGTCGAAAGAAAAAGAACGCAAATGTGCAAACAAATAAACTAGACACTATTTGAGGTGGGAAAGACATGGTTGAAATTTGCAAAGATTCTAGAAGGAATAAGTTCACTTAAAGAGAGCAAGTGAATCTGAAAATAAAGCCAGTTATTTCACCAGAATTGGATAAACCCTTATTTGCTCATTTCAGTGGAAAATGATAATCGGAATATATGCCTAGCTATGGAAATTTATAAATAAAAATCACCTAGCTAGAACAGCAAAAGCCTTGCTTGCTTGGTGAATATGCACAGCCTCACTTATATAAGGCTGTGAACTGAACCGAGAATCCTGTTGTTTTAGGAATTTGTCGCCAAGCATCCTTGCAAGATTTATACCTGTATCAAGTTAAGGGCCACAATCAGCAAATTACCATGTCAATATTGTAGCCTAGGAAAATTCTGTTATAGCGATTTATCCTTCCTTCATACCATATAGTCGCGTTTCCCCATCTTTCAATGGTTCCCCCGACTCTTCAATTCTGCGTCTTTCAGAATAATTGCTTATCTTGTGATCTTCTGTCATTTTGATTTGTTGCCCATTAACACTGACAAAAAAGTTAATAATCAGTTTTATACAGGCATAGAAGGACACAAATTCAAACTCCATTCTTTTTAAGCCAGTGAAACACGGGCTTCTACTTGTGATGCAATTGTTGTATACAAGTCAATACTGAAGTGCCATAAAACTGCTGATTGCTATCAACAGCAACTTGAAAATTCTGAGCGAGACTCCGCGTTCACCAATTTTCTCTGTTATCCCCACTTTGAAAAATTCCCAGAACCATGGGAATCTCAGACACAGAAAGAAAGATAGGCTAGCATCAACCATCATAAGTCATAAATAACCATGCTAATGATTCCGATAGCCCAGTAGTCACATTGCCTACCCATGACCCATTCAAAATTCAAACAATTCATCCCAAGTATTCGAATAGGCTAGATAAATATACCTCATAATGCAGGCAGAATCTCCAACATTTGCACACTGTGCATAGAAATTATCATCAGAGTCAGCCCACACCAGGAGCAATGTTGCTGTACATCCCTGCATAAAGTTTGTTATCAGAATATACCAATCATAAATACAAAAGTTTTAGAATAGAAAATAAGACAAAAAAAACTCATCCCTGCATAAAGTTTGTTATCAGAATATACCAACCATAAATACAAAAGTTTAGAATAGAAGATAAGACCAAAAAAAACTCATGCATGTATAAGGATAGGTTAAACAAGACTAGAGTGGAACAAGTAAGTCAAACAAGATTAAAATGACCATACATTACCTCATAGAAGTTGTTTATACGTGCTTCTGTTTGAGAAAATGCATCTCGAAGAATATCCGAAGCATCACGAAGTGAGAAAACCCTCTCCCTTATTAATGAATCCGACAATATACTTGCAATTACTTCTGGAAAAAGTCTGAAAAAATAATTACAGAAAGTTAGTAATTTTCGCAGATAGAGAACATTGATTTTGGATGTAAAAAAACATGCATTGAATGTCGATTAATTATAAGGGAATCTGTTCTTCGGTAGTAAATATTTTCTTTTACTACATATAGATCCTAATTTTCTTAGCAAATTGACAGTAGTGATATTCTCCGTGCCTAGACACCGTGTTATTATACTATTATAGTTAGCATCGGCTAATTTTTATACGAGTATATAACCACAAGAAAACTAGAGTACTAGAAATATCAGTCATGTGGTTTGTGACAATTGTGAGAAGGGGGTAATATTTACTTCAGAACAAATGCAAACATGGGCTAGTGAATCTCAAACTGTTTGACCTAGCTTACTGTGTCCTCACTACCTTACATATGTTGATGGGCTAAAATCCTAAAGTGATTCCTTCATAAAACTCAGTGAAGAAAAAAATTATGAGGTGAAGTGTCAGCTTCCACTATTGGTGCAGGACAAATGACAGTAGAATTCACTTTGCAGCAGAACAGTAATAGTGAAGGTGCAAACGATGACAAATGAAAATCAGCAAAACGATAGATTTGTTGAAATTACATAGATTCAGACAAGGGAGGAGTAAAAGAGAGAAAATAAATAATGAAGAATATTCTCTTGTTTACAATGATGCGATAAAAATACAAAGCATCAACTCCTACTTATAATGGAATTAGACTCCTAATCCTTATCCTAATCTAAACAGGAAATATAATGAAATATGGAATCCAGTCCTATAAGACCATCCAAGACAGTTTAAGATAAGAGTCACAATTACAAAATTACAATCTTATAAGTTATCATCTAAATATTCTAATAGTAGACACGTCAATACAGTCAATTGAATACTATACTTCGTATTTAACAATCCGATCAACTACGGTATGAAAATGAGTGAAACTGAAACAACATAAATCTATCTATGTGCTAAATATATATGTTATTGGAGGATATGGGAGAAAGTTATAAGAGCAACGACAAATTATAGAACAAACCGTAGAAGATGTTTGGATATTATGGTGATATGCATATTAATGAACTAAGGAGGCCCTCTTCAATCCACAGCTATTGAGAAAATATACTTTGACTAGATTAAATCATTTCTATTCATCAATTCCACAGATCATAGCCACCAACATAGGGCAAAGTATAGAACTGGTAAGCATTAACCTATGAGTTTCATTAAAATGGCAACCATCAAAAATGGCTGACCTAAGGCAGAAAATACTAACTTGCTAGCAGCTTTAGCAGCCCCATCACCACCGTGCCCATCACAAATGCCAAAAATACCAAACTGAAAATTAGGCATAGAAATGGGTTAGCTCCCTCACGGAAAAGAGAGAAATAAAGCAGTTGAAGAGATCTATCTATACAGGAGGAGAAATGATAATAAATCCAGAACCTGATCCAGCCCAGGTAAAGGCCAGTGATAATAGCAAACATCCTCCATAGGAAGTTTCTTTCCTCCTCGGCGCAAAGACATGGGATCTGATGTCATACCAACTCCAAAGGGAATATGATGATGGTTTTGCGAAGTAATATGAACCTGTCATACATTAAATCACTTAGCCAAATTAAACAGGAAGGTTTTTTTGAGGATTCCATGTCAATGTAAAAGACAGGGCAGTGCAAAACAAACACAACCAAAACATTTCCGACTAGGTAGGGTTGGTTACATCGATAAATAAATCTAAATCCTAAAGCACTGTCATGAATCATATTTAATGATAGACCCTTCAATTTCAAATCCCTTTTGATGACTTGGCCTCAGTGTTGTCACTTGTCAAATATAGGCCATGGCGGATATCTGTGGCATTTTTTGGCTCTCCGCCATGGCGGATATCGGTGAAAGATGGCGGCGCCACATGTCTGATTTTCGGCTCTCCGCCATCGACAACACTGATTGACCTATACTTTTCTTCGGTCTTCCCGGACCTTTAGTACTGGAAGAATGAGTTATTCTAACAATTAAAATCAAATTTTGATTACAATAGAAACTCTAAAAAGACAGAGTTTTTTCTTTAAATAAACAACAAATAACCCCTCATGGGAGGGAGGAGATTGAATTTGATAAAGGAAAAAAAGGCTTATATGAGATTTAACAGTGACTTCAGAATTATTCCTTATTTGAATTTCACTCATATTTAGTCATTGAACTCATTAGGTATTAAAAATACATTACTTTTGAGGAGCAAATATGTGCTATTTTGTTAAATGTAATTACTAAAAGGGAATTAAATCCAGTTTGGGACAAATTTCAAAATTGACATTTTTTCAAGGTCTAAAAACAGCATTCTTAAACCAAAAATAAATACATTCCAAACTTGTTCTAGCTAAATTCTCATTTTGAACACTTTAGATACTAAATGTTTTTGAGAGAAAGTCACATTCTATGTTTTATCAATAAAAAAATTCCTACTTATTTGAAAAATCCACACAATTCTTAAGCCAAATATCAATACATTCTAAATTCGATCTACCTAAAGTCTCATTCTGAATGCATAAGCTATAATGATTTTTCTTGGGAAATAGCCACATATGTTTTATAAAAAGTTTCCTACTTAAGCATCCGTATACATGAAACACGACAAATTTCAAAAATCCACACAACATTCTTAACCCAAAAATAACTACATTACAGATTCAATCTAACTAAAGTCTCATTTTGAATGCTTAAGTTATACTAAATGTTTTTGAGAAGAATAGTCGCATTCTATGTTTTATCAATAAAAAATTTCCTACTTAAGCATCTGTACATGAACCAGGACAAATTTCAAAAATCAACACAACGTTCTTAAACCAAAACTAAATACATTCCAGATTTGATCCAGCAAAAGTCTCATGAACGCATTAGTTATACTAAATGTTTTTGAGTGAAATAATCACATTATATGTTTTAACAATAAAACATTTCCTACTTATGTATCCGCATACATGAAACAAGACAAATTTCAAAAAACTACACAACAATCTTAAACCAAAAATAAATACATTCCAGATTCGATCAAGCTAAAGTCTCATTTTGAACGCATGAGTTATAGTTTTCAAGAGAAATAGTCACATTCTATGTTTTATCAATAAAATTTTCTTTCTTAGGCATTCACCATTCACACATGAAACGGGGAAAATTTCAAACTAAAACAAATAAACTCCAGATTAGATCTAGCTAAATTCTCATTTTGAACGCATAAGCTTTATTGAATGTTTTTTGAGAGAAATAGTCATATCCTATGTTTTATCAATAAAATTGTCCTAATGCATCTGCATACTTGAAACAGGACAATATATTTCCATGGAAAACAAATATAGGAATGTAAAGGAGAGCAAAATACACTACAATTATAAATTACAAACTTAAATTTATTTTAAATTTATTTAACCAATAAAAGCAACATACAGTCTCTACTCTCTTCATACAGCTAGTATCATCATGTCATGCATATAAGTTTAAGCTAGCTTTGCATCAATGAATAATAGAAAACCTAAACAAAAAACGACACTTACAATTATTTTTGACGTTGTTCCAAGTGTTATAACATCTCCATTAGCAAGATTCATTGGATCTCCCCAATGCCTACTTCCAGTGTCAGGATGGTTGATTGACTTAGAATTCAAAAGTGTTCCATTCAGGCTACCCATATCAACCAACTCCCATTTCAAATTCTGAAAAACCAAAATCAATTTTAACAAAAATTATTACACAGACATATACAAATCTTAAAAATAAAAAATCCAATTACAAGTCTAAAAGAAACAAATAGCGCTTACATCCAAATTCCAGTTGATCAAAGCATGCTTTCCCGACACTTCCGAGTCCTTGATCAACAAATCACTAGGAGAAACCCTTCCCAACGTCAGCGGGAGACGAGAGGGATTTGTCGACAGAACAGACCAACGTTGTCCACAAGAAGGACCACTGATCACCTCCAAAGTAAGGCAGCTTCCTGCACTTCTAAAAGAAATATTGTTGAGCACATTAAAGCAATGCAAATACAATAAATAAATAAATAAAATAAAATCCAACTCAATGACAAAAAAGAGCTCAAGAAATTACTTTGTTCAGTGATATCTTTTTGCACAAAATCCTGCAACCTGTCATTGTGATAACTCTGTTTGGGGGGAATTTGAGCTAAAACCGGTGGAGGAGGAAGCTTAAATATTTGAGCAACATCAGCAGCAACAAGATCCTCAGAATGATCAGAGATTACATCAACAATCAAAGTATCACCTCCAGCGGCGCCAGGTTGATGAAAATTAGGCGAAGTAGAAAGGTTATGAAGCCTTTGCTTGTGAACAAGACCTTGTCCATGTGTTCTGGGAGAACGAAAATTAACTTCATTAGGATAACAGGCGCCTTCAAGATCATAATCTCTCGGCAATTCATTGTTCAATGAAGCATTAGCATTAGCATTGGAACCATCATCAACAACAAGAGGTCGCTCTAATTCAGCAAGAGAACCCTAAAATCAATTGAATAGAAATTGGGATCAGAATAAACGATTAGGTTATAAGAAAATTAAGAGAAAAAACGTAAAGATGATGAACCTGTTGGATTGAAGAACGAAAACGAGAAGAGAAAAAGAAGCGCCATGGTTTGAAGAGAAAAAAGAGGAAGATGAAGATGAGAAGAAGCATAAGGAGAAGAAGCACAGTCACAATCGTATGTTCCATTTCTCTTTCTCTCTCTTTCCTTCGCTTCACACACTTTCAGATTGCGTTTCGTTTCCGATTATTTCGCACTTTGAAATGGTCACACTTTTTTTCTTCATTTTCTTATCAAATGCAATTAACTTGTTTATTCTAATTCTATTATTTTCAAATGTATTCTTTTTGAATTAATTGGACCAAAACTATTGATTTGGTATCTAGTTTATAAGATAATTTTTTAAATCAAATTATTAAATTATTTTCAAATTTTTTGAAAAACAAAATTTTAAATTTTTTTGTTAGTATTTTTCAGTTTGGTTCAATTACAATTTCAATTCAATTTGATTTTAATATTAGTATGATTTTAGAATTATTTTATGCAATATGGTTTGATTCATTAACCAAACACAACAGTTCAATTATTTTAACTTCAATTCGACTCGATTATTTTAATTTTAATTTGGTTTGGTCCGGTTAAATTCATAGTTTTTTAAATAACCTTACTTACATACTATATTATTATTTTATATTATATTTTAAAATATTTTTTTAAAATATATTACAACAACAACAACTAAATAAAATCTACTACACATGGATCAACTTTCATTGTAAATATATGAAAAATAATATCAACACCTTTCATGTTGGTCAACTTTCACTATAAATATATGAAAATAACAACACCTTTCATGTTGGTTTTAGAACCAACAAAAATACATTTCATGTCTTTCATTAAAATTAGATAGAAATATAAGACTAATGGAAACATAACAAAGACAACTAAAAATTTTAAGAGTATCAAAAGTTGCAAGATACTAGCATCACAAAGAAGAACTTAAAGAAATAAATATAATCACAAAATAATAATAGATACAAATTATAATATATTAAATAGAATAATAGATAAAGAATTGTATACCTTCGTCATTAGAAGTAGCGATATATGGTGATCGAAAAATACAACTGATAGAGAATAATGAAAGTGAACTATCTTATGTATATTTCTAGAATTCTTTTTTCTTTTTCTTGTTACAAAAATTTCTAGAATTCTATTAAGCTTATAATTGAATAATAACTAGTTAAACACTTGAGGACATGAATATTTTGTTGGGCTTAACAAAATGGTTTGGCCCATCGCCGTTTATTTAAAAATAAAGTTTGATAAATAATTCATTAATAATAAATTATATAATAATAATTGACTTTAAATATTTTTAAATTAAAATAATTGAGAAAACTTTATATTAATGATAATTTATTATGTCTACTAGAAGTTGCAACCATTATTAAAATTTTATGTATCTCATATAAATTCCAAATAAAAGTTTACATTATTAATATAACATACTAGTTTTCTTCGCATTTGTATGTTTAAGATATTTTTTTAGAACGAATTTTATTGTTTATTATAATTTTTTTTATTCGAGAGGTTAATCTTCACAATTTCGTGTAAAATATTAAGTTTTTATTAAAAAATATATATTAAAAAATATACAACCAATGAAATATATATTATTTTAATTAATTAAATAGGTGATGGAGTTCGACTTGTAAGTGGTAATGGAGTGTTTGAGGTTCAGTTTGGATTGATTTTGAACTAAAATTCATCCGATCTAAATATAAATTTACTTGTGATTCAGTTCTGTTTTAAATAATTGATAAGAAAAATCTGATCTGATCCAATTTCACATTATTTAATGTGGACCCTTTTTTAATATCCAAAATATAAGTTGTATTTTTTAAAGATTCTAAAAGTGATAATAAATAATAGATTTGATATAATATATAAAATATGATATATTAAAAGTTAATATTATAAAATATAAAAAAGATAGATTATAGTTGAAATAAATAAAATAATAAAATAAAAAGATTAAACTAAATTAATAAATAATATTTAAAATAAATAAATATCATGAACAACATATTATATTAAAAATAAGAATAAAAATATATACACGTGATTCAATTCGATTTGGATCGGTTTTGAAATATAAATCTAAAATCCGATCTGAACTGAGCGATTTTTATAAAATGACATCCAATGCATTCAATAATATTTAGTTTTTAGTGATTTTCTATTTTTTTTTAGTTTTACGATTTTTATTTAGATCGATTTGAATTTGAACGACCTAATAGTGGAATTAAAATGTGTAGATTGTCGATATCTCTGACAATTATATTTATTTATATTTATGTATAAGTGTAAATAAATTTGTAAAATAATAATTTTTAGTATGTATTATTTTGATTAATTATTGTAAATTAGTATTTTTAAACTGGTTTAGTGATAGCATATATTTGTCATGGGTGAGATGTATACAATATTTTATTACTTTATAATTAATTTATTATAATTTTCATATTTTTATCTAGAAGTTATTGGAAAGATACTCTACTAATGTAACATACATTTTACTTTTAATTAATTGTTTTGTCAAATACTATTTTTTTTAACTAATTCAACAATAATAAATACTTTTTTCTATCTATGATTTATTTGATAAAATCAATATTTCACAATTTCTTTAGATTTTTATGGATTTAAGTGATATGCACTGATAATGTAAAGAAGTTTTACACTGTCTAAATCATAGTCGTCGGATGTTATAACAAATTTAACTTTTATTTTAAAAATTTATAAAATATAACAAACGGGTGATGGTGATAAAATGACAGTGTAAATATTTTACAATGTCAGTGCATATAAATTAATCTTTATTTTTATACACATGAGTATTATTTTAATTGAAGTTAAATATTTATCCATATAACTAATTTCTTATATGATATAATTATTATACGTATGATTCATTTTTTGGTGTATCTTATTTAATAGGCTAAATTATAATTTGTGCCCCTATATTTTATCTCATTTGCAAAATTAGTCCTCATATTTTAAATTTAAACTGTTTTAAACTATTAGACCAAAAAACTGGACCTATGTCCGGTCAATTAACCTTTTGAACCGGTCTGTCAAGGAACCGGAGCAAAAATCGGAAACCGGATGAAAACCGGTCAAAATCGAAGGTTCATCCAAATACATGGGTTGAATCAGATTTTAATTTTTTCATTTTTTTTACTTATTTAAAAGAAAAATATATTAAAATATGAAAGAAAAATACATCAATTTAATACTATTGAACCAAATGGATCTTATAATTGAAGATTTCACTCTACCCCGTTCATATTTGGATTTTCTTAATAATAAAGTCTAGAATTCTTTTTATAAATAATACTCTCCAAATTATTTTCTAAGGTTTTGAGTGTCAGACATAATTCATTAATAGTGTTATGATCACTCTTTCACAAAGTTGACAACACTAAAAAACGAAACATATTTCTTCTTAAATTCTAATATTTTTTGGCCTAAATCAAACACCATGTAATACATTTTACATAAGATACAAAATTATAATATTATTAACTATTTCTCAAATAAATTATAATTAATAAATTATAGAAAATAAAAGTCACTAATCTATATGATAAATAACTAATATTAAATCATATTATAATATATACAATAACGGTTCGACCCTCGGTCCGATCCGATCAGATCTTTAAACCTTAAACCACAGCTTATACCGATTTAATATCTGGTCCAGTTTTAATTACCTTAGTTTTAACATCTTCACCACATTTTGTATTGAAAATTGTTTGTGTTTATTTGTTAATGTTATATATATTTTTTATTTTTAAATTTTTTATATATGTTTTGGTCAAACTCCTACACTTTTACATTTAAAATTAATGATGTTTTGGAATTTAAAATTGAAGAATTAATTTAATAAATAAGATAAAATAAGGATCAAATTCTAAATAAGCCTAATTATTAATAGCATGGAAAAGTATAGTCATATTGGGCTCATATAATTTTTCTTAAATAATTAAAAGTAATATTAGATTATATAAAAGTTCAAAATTATTTGAATATGAAATGTGGTAATTTTTTTAAATAGATAGAATAAGAAGATTGAAATTCTAATTTCGTTATATATATATATATATATATATATATATATATATATATATATATATATATATATATATATATATATATATATATATATATATATATATATATACTATTTATTAATTAAATATTAATAATATAGTAATTTAATATTTAACTATTAATTAATAATTAAATAAATAAATCAGTATTTATTATTAATATTTACTAAATAAAATGTAAAAATGAATATGAATAAATAATAAAATAAACAACTAAGAACAAATTAATTTTATTTTTACAAAGACAAAATAAATAACCAGATAACCAGAAAAACACATAACACAAAGATCAATGCAGCAAAAGAAAAATTTTGGTTAGCACATGTTAGAACATTTGGTTAGACATCACCCAAACAGAATCATCAGCTTTCCCCCTTAAACAAAAATTAGTATGATCTTTTAATTCTGAAAGATTTTAAGGTTAGCTCCAGATAAAATTAGCCAGCTCTCCCCATGTCATGGATAATTAGTACTCCAACTGAGCATAAACTCCACAAATTCTCAACTTCACACACCTGATGAACATACTCTCAAACTGTAAAATCAATCATGACTTTTACAGATTCAGATACATCAACTTCTTGAGAATAACTCCAAGCTCCTTAAGCTCTTCACACAACAAGGACATGATTGAAAAAATGACTCTCAAATCCAAACAGTATCATGGCCTTTTGGTTAGACAAGGTGTCACGCATACTTGGTTTGACATCACTCCAGTGCCAAAATAGATAGTTTCCTTGCTCCACAGGAGACCACTCCCCGACACATACTCAATTTTCTCAAAAGCTTTACTGAGGTCCAGACTAACCCAATCTCTTGTAGGGTTACATGCAGTAGAAGAAAATAACATTTTACCAAAATCTTCCATATCATATCCTCAATGTCTGACACATTCTTCTATTGTATATCTACTAGCAATTGCTTGCACTAGTAGAGTCTTCAATATAGTAGTCATGCATTCACCAAGCATACTATTATAATATGGATATTCTGATCCACAAAGTCAGAACTTCATCTTCTGACACCAATGTTGATCCTCAAACCTCGATATCATAATATCATACCTTCTTTAGGGATAACACAAAGTGATGTTACAACATCATTTACGACATCAGTTTTTCTTCATAGAACCAAATCAATTGGTTATTAATATATCATTCAAAGAGCTCATTAAACTTGATATTCCTTTAATACAAGAAAATCTTCAAAATATCACACCTTCAGCAGCTAATTCAGATTGTCACACACCAAAACTCCACGAAGAGAAATAAACAGTCACATAGAGTAAATTCTCAACACTTATTGGATTATAATGTTCAGATTACAATCCAGAACTTTTACATTAGACATATACATAGTCTCCCGTCAATGTATTTTGTAATCGGTTAAATGCACAACATCTTTTATAGATAGATAAACACTCATCTCCTGTTAGAGTATTCACTATCAGTTAGATGCACATCCTTATCAAAAGCAGACAAATACTCAACTCCTGTCAAGGTATTTATCATATGTGATAAGGTAACCTTCTCACACATGGTATGACATTTGGTCTGAGATTCTTTTCCTGCACATTTGTGGCACATGCTGATCCTTATTCTATTAATCCACGCCACTGATCACTTCAGATTAGGTAAGTGGCTTGACCTGATACTCCATCATGAGCACAACTAACTTCCTTGGCTGAAAACTCACCACATTTGAGATGTTGTTCCAACATCAAATCTGACAACAATTTCAAACACATGTATTTGACACTTACTATGGTTTTGGAGGAACATCTGTAGCAATCCATGTACAACTCTTTGCAGGGGATATAAGAATTCACCAATAGTTGATCATCCTACCTGATCAGACCATAAATAAATGTAGTAACTTGCATCATAAACACCATCAACGCATCTTCATTTTCTACTCTTCAAAGTATTCCATCGTGTGGGGACAATACATATCTGGACCTAAGCTTGATGATGACTTCCCTTGATCATACAAAAAAACAATGGTTATTTGCAACACACTTCTAATTTCTTCAACCTGATACCTTCTTCAACCTGATACCTTCTTCAACACATAAAATAGATGCCTCATCTTCCAAGTTATGAGTAGGTTCCAAACATACGTAATCATCACACATTTGTCTAGAACCTAAAACATCTATCATGTTAGCAGGATAACACACCAGTTTCCTTCTTCAGGAACACAAAACTTAGCTTAGTTCTGAAATCAACACTGCTTTCGGAAAATCAACACAACTTTTTATCACTATAAGGGTCTTCAAAACTAATCCCCTGCAAGCCAACTATCCAACTATCCAGAGTGAGACGCGCCCCGTAAGCCAACTATCCAGAGTATAACACTATATCATTAAATGGTCACGTTTGACAGTGATCAACATAGTTGTTGAGGTGCATATCCTCAAAAACTAAACAATCAAGATAAACTATGAAAGGCTTGACCGCTTGGTTCCCCCTAAGTATGATAAAAGTAGTCGCTCATGACATATCCTTAGTGTACTCAGGCGCACTCGCCCAACCTGCGATGCACGGGAAATGTTTAAGGATCCAAGCCTAAAATAAAAAAATTTAGAACATACGAATCAACGACAATGGTTTTGCAAATATGAAATGAAAATGACAACAAATATTTAAAGATCAAGAAGTATTACCACCAATATTGTCATGCTGCCTGTGACCTACTTCGTTTTCCACATACAACCTTCTCTCAACTTTGAATACAGATAGACCAGGCAAGCCACCCCCCAATTATACTCATGGATCCGAGTGAGATCCAAGACGTACCGTGGGTAGACAACGCCGGTGTAAGTGGCACTCTTGTCCACAAAAATCAAAGTTCCAAAAAAGGAAGTATGCTTTCAAAGCATGCGTCATATGGACTGACATTTACTCATCATCACCATGAGCCTGCTTTGCCTTCTAGATCTCATCCTTACATAGCTTCCCCAAGAATTCAAATCTAGCATGAGCACCCCTGGTCTTATCTACCTTATTCACCGCCTCCCCTGGATCAACCCATCGATACTATATCATCATCCCGACTGCCTCGTCTTTGGTAATTCTCTCATGATCTAGGAATCTCCCATGATTTACGAGTGTCATCTCTCCACGAATGCATTAAGAATCTCATGGTTGACCAACGTGTAACCATTCATTCATATGTCCTTCAGACCAGATAAGGACAAAACCGTCTGAACCCAATCCTCATTCGACTGAGGAAATGCAACAATCTTCCTCTGTGGTTAAGAAACTTTTGGGGATCATACTCCTGAAATTTGTCAGAAATAGTCAATGTCAAAAATTATCAATGCTAGTAATTAAAATTAACGTAAAAAAAATAAAGAATCCAACAATGTTACTTATCCATTCCAAATATGTTTGGTAGTATGGTTTGGATACAGAGTAAGTAATGACAAATCAAATGGACCCCTTCCAAAAGCCTCTAGCTCAGGATCCACAATAACCTCACCCTATGAGGTGGCATTATATCAACAACACCATCAATGGGAGGTGAGACTCGATCAACAACATCATCTGTATGAGGTGCCACTGGTGAATCTTGACGCCTGTAGAAGGATGGAGGAAATGATGTGTTAAATGGTGAATCCCATATCCTACGGGAAGAAGAAGATGAAGTGGATTGAGATGAAACAAGAGCCTCAGAAGTAAAGGACGCCCCATAAGTAGATGACTCTGCCTAACTAGGGGTACATGAAACCTTTGGAACCTGCTGGCTCTGCTCCCGCCGAATGGATGTATGCTAAGCAATCCTGCCATGTCCCAGTCTGTCAACTCTATCAACCATTGTGCCTCTAAGTTAAAGTAAGGTCTGCCATTAATGCATGCAAATAACACACACAATATATATATATATATATATATATCCTCTATAGGAAATTCGGGAGATGCATCTCCAGAAGTACCAGAAAACTAAAATGTTGAAACACTCCAGAGTTCCATCTTCGGAAGCACCATTAAACTAAAACATTCAACAATTTCGGAGATGCATATCCATAATTTCCCACAATATATGAAACACTGAACAATTTCGAAGATGCATATTTGAAATGTTATGCAACTCAGAAGTTGCTTCAATGACAAATGTATCACTTGCAAGTTGAAAAAATATGTCATGATCACCATTTTCAGCCAACAAACAACTTATACACTATGTCTAAACTATGATAGATGTAATTTCTACACATTTCTAATCCTAATAATTGATTTCTACTTATTTACAATAAAACTCAAACATTTATCGAAAATTCGAAAAACTTACTTGAAATTGATGGTTTTGATGAAGTTGAATGATGTTATAGATGAAGCTTGATGCTCCCTTGAGTTCCATTGAGCCTTTTTTTTTATGAAATTTGATTTGGTGTTGGAAAGTGTATTGAGAGTTTGAAGTTGTGGTTGAAGAAAATTGTAAAAAGAGAATGGAGAAATGTCTGACGCGATTTATGCTTCAAAATATTCCAAAGATATATCTCCGAAATATTTCAACGTTCACTTATATTTAAATGTATCCGAAGATATATATCTAAAAACAGAGAGTATTTGTGGAATTTTACATAATACAGCAGAAATATTAAAAGTGCTATAAGAAATTCTCAAAATTAAAATGGGAGATGTTTTTAAAATAGTCCATTATTTTAAACCCGGGCCCAGTTTTTATATAGATTACAATCCAAAATTAGAGCCCACTTTTACTAACTTGGTTTTTGCTTACCACAATTATATGATTGGATGCAAAATAAATCTCCACTCAAATAGATTTTTATTAATTATCTCTAATGATTTATTTCCGTATATAATCGTGGAAGATGCATAATTTATTTATTTATTTATTTTATTCAAATTCTAATTTGAATTTTTTATTTTTAACTTTTGAGTTTAAATATAATTTTTATATTAAACTTTATTATCAAACCATTTTTTACATAAGTTTATTCAAATATCTTTGCATTTTTTAAATAAAATCAATTTTATAAAAATAATTTAGTTAAAGTCAATTTTTATCACATCATAACCAAACACAAACTAAGATTTCGTTTAATAAAAAATATCTATTAATAGATTAATCAAATTAAACATAAATAATTGTTTATGATTCCATCATAATCAACTCGGATAGTACTAAGACAACTTTCATAAATATTTATGTTAACAAAAGAGAAATTTAATAATGTTACTAACACACATATTACATTAGCAAGATCTAACTCAATTGATACCTTTTGTGTTAACCATAAAGTTTATAGTTACCTAATCTTGCAATTAGCAATTTCTTTAATACCACTATTTAGTTCTCATGCTTTCATCAATTACCTAAAATAGTCTCACTATTTTTATAAGTTGAAAAGGAAGAACTAGGGTTAAAATAACTACAATAATTAGAAAGGTGACACACACATGGTTCAAAAGATGGGTTGAAGAAACATTTTTAATCATTTTTTTTTACTTGCTTGTGTGAGCCATATGAATTGGATTCTTTGTCCTTTCCCATAAAGTTAATATTATAAAGTATAAATTTATAAATTAATAGGGAAACAATTTAAAAGCATGAGTAACTATAGGGCTTCACTTAATTAAGTGACTATGACTTATACTTGGTGAAAAGATTCTCCATTAATAAAAATAAAAACAAAGTTAAAGAAATGGATTCTGATGCAGATGTCATTTTTCTCTCTCTCGTCATCTTATTAGCTAGATTTAATATTTTTAATGGAAAAAAACATAGATACTATGCAAAATTTGGTCATGTCATGTTTTTTCTTTTCTATTGGTATGAGTTTGGGATATTATAATATAAACTTGTGTTTACTTGAGAAAGAAGCTTTCTAAGATGCAAATACAATGGTTATTAAATTAATCTCAATTGAGAATAGGCTCTTCAAATTTCAATGTGCAGTTAGTTTAATAGAGGAAAAAAGAAGAAGCATAATGTGTCACTTAAAATTGATTTTTTTTCTTCTTTAAATAATAAAGTATTATTACTTAGTCAAAAACAATACAAGCATAAGACGATCAAATGATCCAGCGATCTAATCCACCAATACAAGCTTACCCCAACTATGACATCATGAGCCTACTAGCATACATCCTAAGATGAGGTATTTCCCACAATCTTTGCAAAACATAATTAATTATACTAGGTACAACCTTAGTCCTATCACTAGGTTGACCAAAATTTACAGTATTTCTATGAATCCACAATGTGTAAACAGTCTCCGTTATAGCACTTTTCAACAAAGTTGCCCGCCATCCTTTTCCATCGCACTTTCTGATTAACCACTCTATTTCTGCATCCCACTCTTGAGGATCATGGTTCACACCAAGCCAATCCAAGATATCTTACCATACCTGCTTTGTTTCCAAACAACCAAAAAACATATGTTGATTTGTTTCTTTTTTCCCAGAAAAGCAACAAGAATCAGTCTGCAGCATATTCAATTTACACAATTTGTCCTTAGTAGCTAACCTCCCATGACAAACTATCCACAATGTATGAACAACCCTGAGTCTAGCACAAACTATTATTAACCAAATGTCTCCAATTTACCTGTTGGTCCAAATTAAGTTGAGGTTCCCTTCTATATCTACCAGGTTTATGGCCTTTAATCTACTTGTAGACTTTCCCACCAAATCAGTGTAAAAGGATCTGACTTTCTCTTTTAACTCATTATGCTCAGTATGCACAACATAATTCATAAGCTAACCTTATTGACTATTGATCTATTTTTCATTACTATAAATACAAAATAAAGTATTTTTTTTTTTGAAAATAATGTACATAATATAATATTAATGTATAGTAGAAAAATTTAATTACATATTAAAAATAAATTGACATTCATTCTAAAATAACATTTTTTTATTAAAAATGACTCTCATACTCATTGTTAAAATAAAAAGTATGGTTATATTTGTGCCGAATCAAAATTTTAAAGTAAGGTAAATATCGTCATGAGACAGGGCACGGAAAATGCCTTAATATTACTTTAAAAAAATGCAAATAATTATAAATTAGTAAAAATAAATAAAAATCAATTAAAAAATAATAAATCCTAAACTTAGGATTTCAAACATAAACTTATAGTGTAAGAAAATATAATTACAACCAAACAATAAAACCAAACCCTAACCCAAATTGAAAAATAAAATTTAGATAGGCAACTTAACTTGTGCAAAAGTTTAATCACATAAAAAGTGCACCATACTAATTTGATATTCAGGCGTTCTATTTGATAAAATTAACTGAAAGCTGATAAGCTAATGGTAGTTGGTAGCTGATGATTTATAGCTTATAACTGATATTTTATAGCTGATAAAATATAGTTATTTTAATGTTTAATTTACATGCAAAATATTGAAAATGTGCTTAAGGATAATGGCGGATCCAAGACCCTGGCTCGGGGGGTGCAAAATATTTCATGCTAATAAATTATTATAATTATATCTATAAAAGTAAAATACTTAACAAAAAAATAGTACCCAAATTATAACTTATTCAAAAAATTACATACATGTTCTATAATTGTCCTTTTCGCGATTTCATATTTTGAAATCATTGAATAATCGGCTCATTATCAATATCCTTCAATACATCACTCTCAATATAAGTTACCAAACAATCATTCATCCATTCATCCCCATTCGATTATGCAATCTAGTTTTCACAATCTTCATAGTAGAAAATGATCATTCGACGGTTGCCGTGGAAACATGAAAAATCATTGTTAACTTCAAAAGTTGATAAACCAATGGATAAACAACATGTCTTCTAGTTTCAACCAACTTTTTTTAAAGACCGTCAATTCCTTTCAAGGATGCAAATTCAATACTACTGTGCATATCAATGATATAAGTCTCAAGTTGATTATCAAACAACATCAAATTATTTTGACAAAATTCTCCTGGATAAAACTTTGCAAATTCAACTAATTTTTCCATGTCAAAAGAAGAGAACAAATTTGTTGGATTCAAACAAGACATGCAAATGAGCAACCTACTATTTGTCTCTTTAAAATGATTCTTAAGTTCTTGAAGTTGCATGTCCACGACAGTATAAAATAATTCAATGTGATAATGTTTCTCTATTGTGATAGACTCAACATTACTTCCACGCCTTGATCTTCCTGAAAAATATATATCATCCATGTTTGGAATGTGAATGTCATGCATATTGCAAAATAAATTTACTTCATCCAATAAAGATTCTCATCAATCAAACACTCAACAAAGAGGCATACTCAACAACTTCAAACACTCAATCAAACAACATCGTTAATTTCGTCTGATTTCAAAATTAACACAGTTCTAATTTAACAACAAAATCATCAAACCCTAATTTCTAATTTAAAAAAACCCTAAATTAACAAAACCTTAAAATCAATATATCCTACCTTAATAACTTCAATGTTAAAGATAAATGCTTCTAAATTGACTATGATTTAACATAATAGCTAAAAACACATTTGAAATCGATAAAAAAATTACCAATGAGAGCATGAGCAAGTTTGATACACCGTTGAAACTGTCAATGAAAAAGATGAGAAAAACTAGGGTTAGTGAGAGAATTAGAGAGAGAAGTGAATGATTAAATTGAGAATGCAACTTTTTTTATTAATCTTTTGATATCTAATTATTTATTATTTAATTCAATTTATTTACAATAAATAATTAAGGGTATTATTTATAAAACATCATTAATATTATATTAATTAAAAAATAAAAACTAAATATAAGTATTATTTTTAAATATAAATATTTTATTTAAATAATTTGTATTTTTTGACAGAAGAATTGAAAAGTGGCTTAAGTGACTACAGTGGATGCAAAGTTCAAACCTGCAAAATTCAGGGGGTGCAAATAAAATAAAATGTAGATTATTAGTGTAAATTTAAAAAGTTGAGAGGGTGCAGTTGCACCCCCCGACTACCATGTAGATCCGCCTTTGCTTAAGGATAGATATGACAACATAGTTCAGTTCTATTTTATAGGTAAAAATAGAAAGTTCAGAATTTTAGAATCAAATTAGGAGAACATGTTAATTAATCCTTCCTTAAAAAATAGATCGTCTGTTTCTGAATTTGCAAGTTAGGTTAAGTTCGATGTTGGAAATTAGTTATCTACTCCTTTTTGGACAGCGGGTATCGAACAAAAATAATAGTTTTTAAACTAAATTTCCAGATTTATATTTCTTAAGTCGTAAAAAGGAGGATACAATGAGAGTGAAAATGGGTTGGTCTGACAAATGATGAATGTATGGGGATCTATGAATTAATGGAGGGTGGGAGGAAGAGGTTCAAAGGAAAATACAAGAACTGAGTGAGAGTTTAGATTCATTTGATCTTGTGTCAAATTCAAAAGATAGAATTGTTTGGGAGATGAAACCTTCAGAAGAATATACTTTAAATTCTGGTTTTGAATTGTTTTCAGCAGATGGGGAGAGCAAAGATCACGAGGAATGTAAATTAGAAGTTTTTGTCAAGATTTGGAAAGTTTAAACTATGTTCATAATTAAAGCATTTAGATGGATGCTTTTCCTTAATAACGTAGCGACTAAGGACCAATTGTCAAAAAGAGGTATTGTAACATCTTCAAACGATAAATCTTGCATGCTTTGTTTTCAGGTTGGAGAAAATATGGATCACTTGTTCTTCAACTGTCAAACAGTGAAGAAGGTTTGACAACTAATGGAAGGTTGACTAGGAATTTCGTTGAGGGGGAGGGATAAATTTGGAGGAATTTTCTTGTGTAGTGGAGAGTTAAGAAAGAAAAACATAGGGAAATAAATGAATAGTGTGGTTGACTGTAATTTGATCCATTTGAAATCATTGGAACAAAATATTGTTCAAAGAATCAAAATGTAACGTTTCAAATTTAATTTGGTCTATTAAATTTAACATGTGGAAATAGTCTTTCATATGACACATTTCTAAACACAACTGTAATTTCTATGATTTTTGTAAGGATCACATTTATTTCCTTATTTAAATTGTTGTTGGTCGAAAATGTTTCTTATATTCAGGATATCATTATTATTTTTATAACCGGACAAGAGTACGCCTAGTATTATTTTAATACATTGCTTGCTTATAAAAAATAAAAATAATTAAGTGATTAAAGAACCAATAAACTAGAGAAACTCAAGTCAAATCACGTCAAATGTTAACAATAATTTGTTTTCTTTGGTTCAAATAAGAAGATAAAATTTTCGCCTGATCCATTACCCAACCACGTCTTTAGAGATTAATCTTTAAATTTTTAATATAATTTTTTTTTAACTGTATAAATAGAAAGAAATATGTAAATATTTTTTTTAGGATGCAAACAATTTTTTTTGTTTAAAATATACTAGAATGAATATTTTTAGTGGATTTTTATTCATTATTTTTCTTCGGTTTTTACGGTTAATTTTATGGTATTTACCTAGTGTTTATTCTCCTTGTTTTCTTAAGTATATATTGTATTTTTCTCTTTTTTTTGGAATTTTTTATTTTATTATTCCTATTTTGTAAATAATTTTAATATTATTTTATTTTACTAAATTATTATAAGTATAAAATTAATCTGATGTGACAATAATTTATTAAATTAACAAATGTGATATCAATTGTTTTAAAATCTATTATTTAATTTTTATAATTAGCAAAATATGAAAATCAAAATTTAAAATTGCTAAAATTCAAAAAGTGATTGATTACATGGGGTTTAGGTTGCTAATTTATAGAAATAAAATAAAATAAAATTAGCATGAAGTATGAAAATGAGAAAGAAGAATGAAAGACATAAACTTTTGCCACTAGAAAACATGTTTTAGATTGATTGGTTAAGCATAGCCGTCGGTGGCAAAGTGAGAATCACTTTCCTTTTCATATACTTTTATTTTTGTAGATGTCCGTACACATTGGAAAATCCTTTGGGTATGAAGAAAAGATTTATGTTGCTTACAAATTAGATAGATATTCTAAGATTACTTCAAAGAATAATGGGTAATTTGTTACAAATTATAAACTTCTTTAATATTATTAAATTAAATTTATTTGGAAAATCAAAATTTCTTTTTTATCTGTTTAAAATTAATTTTTTAATAAAAATGTTGGTTATCAAAAATATGTATTTAAAAAACTTCTTCTCATTTAAAGCAATTTTTAGATTCTACGCTTTAAAATATTTATAAAAAAATATGTAAACTTTAAAAATGATTTTTTTTATAAAATTAAATATAAAAACAACTTGATTGTAGTAATCCATTTCCGATTGACGTCATGTGGTAAGATTAAAAGAGTCCAGAATCCACATATGTGTCCTTGCTAGATGAAATACACAATATATCTTATTCATTGCCAAAATTATCGATTTTATAGTGTTATATTTGTAAAAGACCGGGTAAGGATGTGAACTATGCAGCCCCCAAGAAGGGCAACAACCATATGACGCCTTTAAAGAGGTATCACCTCTCCCCCAATACCTTCCTCTTACCCTGATATGAAAAACGTGGGAAAATATGTTTCTTGAGCAGAGAGAAATCAAAGTCAGTAGCCGATATCGTTTCCCTAGAAAATAGGAATTCAACAGTCCACAATTGACTGAGTGGGCGATGACCTTTTCCAAGAAAACCCTAGGCCCAAGACCTTTATAAATGCTCCCATAACGGGAGAATGGGAAAATCATAATTGAAACATAATTAGTTCATCCTGGATGATAAAAGTAGAGCCTGCCTTTTTTACTATACCCACGAAGGCCTTGTTGAATCTAGCCATGGATTCATCACCAACATTGAACTCTAAATGTGCAAACGTGGGTTTGGCTTCCATCCTCATATTTTCCAATGCGACATATGTATCATTGCTAAGAACATGAGCATATGAATGATTTGGAGCCCTAAGATTCCAGTTTTTTCTTTCATTGATTCCCCCACTAAGACGAGTTGTGTTAACGCCTTTGAATACACCTTTGAATAGGCCACGTCACTTGGAGCCAACATGTGTCTACTTGAAGAAACTTCTGAAGGTGTCTTAGAGTCTTTGATTAAAGAGGAAGAACAATGGATCAATGTTTGGTTTCAAGATATTCATCCTTGGAGTCCTTGGAGAGAGAAATTATTTACTTGATGGTAAGGAAGTAAGTATCATGCAAGTTGGGCCTGGAGGATGTGGGTCGTCAATTAGATATTAATTTGGGGACAAACCTGGATGTTGGCCTGGTAGTAAATTCGGGGTTTCGTTTGTCTGACCAAAACTTACTTTCTAATAGCACCAAACAAAAGAAAACTAAACTTTTGAAGGAAGTCAATGTCAAGATACACACACCTTACTCACCATCTTATTACTCATCTCTTCTTCAAGCTGATGTTGGACTTAACATCCCTGTGGATAGGCGTGAGACTTCTGTTAAAAGGATATATTCTGAGGAAGACATATATTCTTCTTCGAAAATAATATTTACGGGAGGCTCGCTTTTGTGTTGTGATTCAATTAACGATGACAATGTTGTGAATGGGAACAGGTGGTTAAAGAAGAACATGAATTCAGTGCCAGCCAAAGTTTGGAAATTAATTAAGGAATTGGGTATCGACGGGGTGAAGGCGACGAAGTTTTTGAAGGTGTTATTAGGAATCTGGAAGCTAGAGACAAATTGATTTTTGAAAGCAAGAAGGGGGCTGCTACAAGGAATCCATGATTCTAGTTTCTTTTAATGTTAGAGGATGTGGTTCAATGGTAAAAAGAAGGAGGATTCGAAAATTAATCGTTGACAGAAAGGTGAATGTCATCTTCTTCATTATTATTCTAAGACAGTTGTGATGTCATCGAATTCAGGGGTTACTGCTATTTGGTTTTGTACTTGTTGGCGCGTCTGGTTGGCGAGAAATGATATCTTATTTAATGGTAAGTTTTGGGATCTTAAAGAGGTATTTAGTAGGATAATTTATCTATTTAGGCTTTGGATAAGTTTTATGTCGGGGAAGCGGGAGCTTTATAGCTTTTATGACTGGTACAAATGTCCCATTGATTTCATGTAATCTTGTTTAGTTGGCTGTTTGGGTATTATTACCCTCCTGTTTTTTTTTTCTGGGTTTAGAATACCCCTTTGTGTTACTTTAATACAATTTTGATGATAAAAAAATTGAAACATAATACCCAAAGAATGACGTTGATATACAAAACCTCTCACCTCACGCGAGCAGACCCTTTAAAACCATTGTAAAACCACCATACATGGCTTCTTGATATCGCGGGCAAACCTTAACCACTCTAAATTGCTATAAATCTACTAAGACCTATGAGTATACCCTACCTTTGTATGGATACCATGCACACCTGTACTTTTTGACCAGTACAATTTTAAACCACAAATTCATAACCAAATGAACCGTGCTTTCTATTTGGACATTGTCTCTTTCAATTCCCAATCTTTTGCAACTATAACACTCAATTATTTTTCAATTCTTGAATTTATACCTTTTCTTTTAATAATTAACTTTACCATTGTTTCACCCACGATTTTGACCCCTTTGATCGTTGCATTGAGGTCATTTTTTTACACTTTTTCTCCTTTAAGAATGAGACAAAAGTGTAATAGTAATCACATCAAGACTTATAGTGTTTTCCCCATAGGTGAGACTAGTCACCAAATAGTCATCTGAACATGGTAAATACCACAACAAGGTATTTTCCTTATATTTGTCTCCAATATTCACCAAAAGCCTAACAAAATCGGTGATTATGTTGTTGAAGACATTGCATGTTATTGCAAATTAGATACTTTCTACATCTTCAGACTGTATATTCGCTGCTTCGCAAACAATTTGTTCATCAATATCTTTGACATATCTTAATTTTCTAATTTGTCTCAAACCTCCTTCAGTGTCATTAGGTCCAGAATATGACACATCACCTCATATGAAGCACATTGATGAATCAATCCAATGACCATCTTCGTCATCTCTATCCAATCAATATCCTTTGTGTCCTCCACTTTTGTCTCACGTAGTGCCTTTTGTAAACTTAATGAGCCAACATATCCTTAACCCTCATTTGTCATAATTTGAAATTACTCATCTCGTCGAACTATGTCACCTTAAATTTCACAAATGGTTAATCACCATTTGATACTAATTGTGAGAAGAACACACAATATATAAAATTAAAGAGAAAAAGACAATGAATATGTTCAATCTTGAGTTCTTATTGTGTTCCTCTTTATCTTTACATGAATTATAATATATATATATATATATATATATATAATTTATTGACAAAATTTATAACTTAGATCAATAGTTCATTTTATTAAGTAATATAAATCCAATCAAATAATTTATTCGTTCTCAATTAACTTATAAATTATTTATAATATAAACTATTTGGTAATGTCAATAAACTAGCATATAGTTTGTTAGGCTAGCTTCTAAGTTTGTTCAATAAAAAACGAATAGTTTTATAAATTTTAAATTAGTTGATTTTGTTATAATTTTGTAACGAATACCCGAAAAAAAATAGTGAGATATTTTGAGATACATTGAATGCGCCGTCCTCAAAGCTTTTTGGCGTAAGAATTTCATATACTATTATTGAAGAATCGAAGATACAAAACGCATAAGAAATTTATCTCCAAATAGATATTGTAACCCATAATATATTAATTTCGAAAGATATTCTCTATTATTTTTTCTTTACTGTTCAAATTTTTTCACGCAATAGTCATTCTAAAAAGGTGAAAATGCCATTATCCACCTTCTTTGAGAAATCCTAACCGAACCCGTGAAAGGTTGCATGGAGAATGTATCAAGGAGGATAATCCCTGATCGTATCTGGAGATCAAGATCCGATACGGCTGGCCTCGAGTGTTGTTGAAGGACGGTTGATGAGGAGAGGAGGGGGGTGTACCTGCAAGGCACTCCGATGCTGAAGTAAGACACTGAGCAAAGAGTGAGCAAGTACAAGAATTAAGGTCAGAGAATTGAATACCTGACCCTCCCAAATGAGAGGGTTTATATAATGGGCTAAGTAGAAGATTATTGGTCCACACCGTTGGGCGCGGATCGCGGAATCCGTAAAGATAGGTAACGGTCAAAACTAGCCGTTGGAGGACTCCGTCTTGGCCGGTATAACCTTGGTCGACAAGGACCATTATTCTCAATATTGCTCGACGTCGAGCGTTCTGCAGAGCCGGTTTGCTTGGCCCAATTCTGGGAATTGGGCCTGCCCAGAACAATCCCCTTTCACCACATGGAAGTAGATATAAACCTTACTGACCTACCCCCGACAAAAGAAAGAACCACACTAACTCCATTTCTAACAGAAAAAATATCAAAATAGAGGCTATCACCATGAAGCAATCTCTATCTCCACTTACTTAAAAAAACTAAATTTATCATGAAGCAAACCTCATTTTCTTCGACTCGCACACCTCCAATTAGGACACCAATGATATCTTAGATTTGCTTTTGGTTCCTCCCCAATGGAAACACCTTTATAGTTTCACCAAACTCTTTTCAATTTGATAGAAATTTCGAGGAAAGAATGGAAGAAAATGAGAATAGAGGACAAGGTTTAAGATGACTACTCTATCACCCAAGTAGACATATTAGTTACTCTAGGAGCCAAATCTTTAAGAGATATAAATAAGAAAAGAATTTCAAGTATACTCTTTACGACGATCAACATTAACTAGAAATCCAAGGTACTTGAATGAAATATACCATTAGTTGTAATATAAGAATCCTTATGCCATTACCAAAAAAATCGGAGTCTACATTAATCTAAATCAAGCCACAATAAACAACAAGCATGACAAAAAAAGCTGATCTCGGCCGAACCGGGGCTCCCTCGCCGCAAATCTAATGGAGAAAAACCGATTTAATTGTGTGTGGATACGAGTACAGGAAAAACCCAATTTTATTTATAGGGATGGGAGGGGATGCTAATACACACAACACACCCACCAACCCGATTCAACCTATTAAATTTAATTTATTACTCATATTTTTAATAATTGTACTATTCATTTATCTGTTTTAATATTAAGATAACAAGTTTATTAGAGTTAATATTTATTTTTTTAGAATATAAATTAAATAAAAATATCAATTATTATGATTATTATTAAAACAATTAAGTATTTAGTTTAATTATTGGTTTTTATTATGGAAAAAACATGCATTTAAAAAAATCACAGTTTTTGCGTGAGGAAGTAGGATGGAAAAACTCATTCTCCGTTTGGTGTGGGAGTGAGTGGTTAATTGTTACTCCGATTGAATTTGGGATACAAGGCAGTGGAGACAGAGAAGAAGACAACTACACTCGATTTTAAACCAGTACTATTTCTTATCATTATCAATTTGACACATTCACACATTCGATATTTTGTTCGATTGTTTGATTTAGATCAAACAGTTAAAATTAAAGTTAAATATTTTTTATTTAATATGAAGTAAAAATATATTTAAATTTAAATTGTTTAATCTTGATCTAACAACTAAAAAAGTGTTGAATGCATATGTAAACATATATGATGGTAGATTCTGAATAATTAGTAATTAGTAATAATCTAGTTTAGAGTTTAATTTTACTAATCAAACTATAAATTTTAATCTTTAAGTAATACCTCTATATTTAGTATAAAATAAATAAAATAGTGGAATCACGTTTTTATGGGTCCCAATTTGTCGAAACACAATCAACTCTGATATGAATATAGTATTTAATTTTCCCAACATGTACCAATCAGAGTATTTATTATGTCATAAACTTAGCATGGTTTAATTAGTAAAACATCCTTTTGGTCTTGTTTTTGTTGCTAACAACATTCTTTTCATTCTTTTGGATAGAAATAAATAGGCACCAACCCTTTTGTCAAATATTGTGGGCTGAAATTTTCTCTCAATTGTAGAATAAGAAACCAACATAGGTTTTGACTATATAGTCTGTGCTTCATCATTTCAGTGACAAAATCCGATTTTGAATGATTATGTTTTTATAAAATTAATTTTAGTTGAAAATTATATGTACAGTAAATTATTTTAATTATCTGAATTGAATAGTAATTAGTTTAAAACCAACTGTCTCTTCCTTTCTACATTGATTTTATCATTTCTGTAAATTTTTATTTGTTGAAAAGGTTATGGTGATTTACATTTTCTCTCAAATTATATTAATAATTAAAGATGAAATTATGCCCAAGAAGTGTGTTAATAATTTGACTTTATAATCTCATAAGATATGGTTCAAATTTCATCCGGAAGAATTTTAAAATATATATATTAATACTAATCTTAATAATCCTAATGTTCTATTCTTCAATTATTTTTTTAAATTAGCATTGAAAACATACATTTCTTTTATAATTTTCTTCATATAAAAATTCAATTAGCATGTCAGATTAGTATTAAAATAAATTATAGGAAAAATTACTCTACAAGTTAAGTTAGTCTTTTACTAGATTGATCATTTCTTTTTTTTTAACAATTTGATCATTTCAGTTATTAAAACAGAGTAAAAATGCTAATTGAGAATAAAATTATTTCAAATAGTACGAAAATGACGAAGTACAATCAGAAATATAACAATTATATATTTTTAGAGAAAAATGATGTAAAAATCATACTAAAAAATTAAATTATTTTAAAATAAATTTAAAAGATCAATTTGGTAAAAACAAATTTAAGAGTGTGTTTGGATGAAACATTTTGATAAAAAAAATCTTTTAAAAAATATAGAGAATTATTAAAGTCTATTGTCTAGATAAAAAATATATAGAGAATTTTTAAAATGATTTAGATTAATGAAGGATTATATTTATTTTAAATTTAAAAAATTTCAAATAATACAAAAAATAAATAATATGAAATTATTCATTCATTCTATATAATACTAATGTAAATATTAAATTATTTATTCTTAATTTTTTTCAATTTTACCAGAAGGTCCTCATATTTTTAAAAATTTCAAATTCAATATGAAATTTTTTAAAACTTTGCAAATAAATCCTTAATAATTTTCAAAATGTATAAATTGGTCCCATTAAATTTCAAAAATTGCACATAAGTCCATACTTTTTCATATTTTAAATTTAATCTAAAAGTTTTAAAATTTATGAAAATAATACAAAAAATTTAAAAATAAATCATCTAACAAAAGAATTTAAAATTGAACGAATTTCAATTGGTTTTAAATCATTTAAAATTTTGAATTCCTTAAAATTCTCAATTTATCTCATTCAAATACACTCTAAAGGAAACTTAATGTAATTTTACCTAAATTTTTATTTACATTTCATAATTAGTATCTTTTTATTTATATATACTCTTGTATTTTGACAAGATATTTATATACCATGATTTATTAGTAGATTCAATTTAAAGTTAATTGAAACAACATTTTCTGAAGAAAGAAAAACAATAATATGTTGTACATAATAAACATGTTATACTTTTATTTTAAATAGAATGAAGATACCAACTTAAATTTTTTAAAATACAAAATATTTATATTTTGTTGATCACAATTTATAAGAATAAATATTTGAGACTGAATAATTTAAATAATAATTTAATAACTTTTTTTTAAAATTAAAATACCTAATAAAAAATAAGCATAAACTTGTTAAATCTTAATAGCAAGGATAAAATAACATGCTTGTATAAAACATAATATAAGTAAGAAATTGTGGTTGAGGAGATATGATAATGTTTTACTTGTCCATTTTGTAATATTTGAAAAGGTCTAGGCAATGTAGTAAATGAAAGAGGATATTCCTTCCCCATTTTTCTCATTTTTGAAAATGTCATTATAATGACTTTTGTATTACGTGGTGGATTAAGAATTATATAACATAGTGCTACTAAAAGGCACCATTCAAAATCTCCCTACATGATATGACATGTCCCTCCTCACTTTTTTTGGTACTACAAATATAGTCCCACCCCTCACTTCTACCACATGTAATTCCATTTCCTTTCTCTACCACTCTCTCACTATCTCTTCATCCTACTTTTCTTAAATCTAACAAAAACAGAGTACTCTGTTTTTCCTCTGTTTTCCTACCAAATGGCTACAATTGTTTGCCACGGTTTACCTTCAACTCTTGATTCTCACCTTGTTGAATCCAGAATACACAATCTTCGTTTGAATTCTCCTATTGATTTACCTTTCAACACATGTTCAAACACCATATCCAATGAAGATAGTTGGAGTTCAATTCAATCACTTTCCAAATCCACCTATGTTCATCCCAATGTGAAACTTCCATGGCATAAACTTAGCTCCAAGAGTTTAGAGCTTTGCACTGAGAATCTAGGAAACGAAACAGGTGCTGATATTTTAGAAAGCAACATTGACTTTTTCTCTTTAACAACTTCACCTTCTGATACAAAACAGCAAAAGAGAAATTCATCTGACAAAGTTAGAACCAAAAGTTTTCCACCACCTTTGAAGAGTATGAGAGGCTTACACTCTCTAAGAGCTAAACCACATAGAGAAAATGGAAGGTTGGTTATTGAGCTAACAAAAGTTCCATCAAGTGTTTCTTGCTTTCAAGCCGAGAGAAGTAACGGTCGTCTTCGTCTTTCTTTTTGGAAAGACGTGGACGAAGATTACGCAGATGAGGAAGACGAAGAAGAAGAAAAAAGCAATCAAGTAGAAGAGTGTTTTATTGATAAGGAGAACAAAGTGAATGAAGGAAAAGAATGTATTATTGATAATGAGGAAGTGAATGATGAAGTAGAATGTATGATCGATAATGAGAAGGAGGAAGGAGACATTTATGAAGTACCGACTCCGACACAGATACGAGAAGCGAGAATGGAAAAATATGAGAGGGAAAGTAGAAGAAGAAGATGCAAAGAAATTGGTAAACATGAAAACAATGAAATGTTGGTAAATTGGGGTGAACCTGTATGGCTTGCATTGGTGACTTCATGAAATTCTCATTTGGATTGGATCTATGTCTCTATGTAGTAATCATGTAAAAGATTTTTTTTGTAGATTTGTTCTTTTATCTGAATATTCCTTTTGGCTACCTGTTTTCATTTTCTACTACTAATGAAATCCAGTGTCTTGATTTGATTTCAAAATTCCAGTCTCTTTATTACTTATAAAATGGTGTGGTCAAATAGTTAGTTAATACTGTTATTTTTTCTCGTTTTTAATACACACAACTAAACTCAAATATGGTGATCTACTAATTTGATCTACTCGGATCTCATGACACTTAAATGTACAATTAATCAAATAGGTATGTTAATGGTGCTCAAATCGATTTTGAGAATGTACATTAAGATGTTCAACATATGACATCACACTTTTTAAAGATTAAACTATATTAAATAGAGTTTCATATACATATTTCACGGTTTATTTATAGTTAAATATAACCTATTAAAATATTTCACGATACAACTTATGTTAAATCCATACGACACACTTTTGCCATCCAATTTCTTTCTTTGTGTGTCAAGAACAAGAGCATGAACCACACACCTAAACACTCTAAATTGATGTACTAATGGCTTTATTCCACTTTAGTATTCTTTAAAGGTCATATTTTGTACAAAAATGATCCAGACAGGTCTTCGTGGCCTTCATTTGGGATTGCGATGGTGTTGAGTTGGGTAACCCCATGGTTGCATGTGTTATCTCTGTCGCTGATGACGATGGTAGGAGTGTCTTTCACAATCTTGTTGACCTGGGAAGCCATGAGGGCGAAAAGAAGATGAGCTTTGATCTTGTGGTGAAAAAGAAAGGATCTTGATCACGAAATATGGGGGAGCTGCTAGTTTCCCACAGACGACGCCACTATATAGAAATGATCCGGACAGGTCCTCGTGGTCTTCAGCTGGAATTGTGATGGTGTTTGTAGAAGAGGAGGTGATAAATTCAGAAGAAAATTACATATACTTCACAACAAAATGAAGTATATGAAAGAAAAAATAGGATCCTTGTGAATATGGTTAGAAGCATGCCATCATGTAGAAATGTTCTAACCATATTCACGAGGGTCCTATTTTTTCTTTCATATACTTCATTTTGTTGTGAAGTATATGCAGCTTTCTTATGAATTTATCAGGCTTGACAAACCTCTCACGATTTCCTTCTTCACAAGTGTGTCTAAATATTATATTTTTTCTACAATATATAGTAATCAATTTTACGAATCACTTATATTATATATATATATATATATATATATATATATATATATATATATATATATATATATATATATATATATATATATTAGTTTCAACACAAACAAAATTAATTTAATAAAAATATAATCTTAGTTGAAAGGAGCGTGTTGGTAGGCGGTAGCATATAAGGAAAAGTGTAAATGCAAGCAACAAGTGAAAAATGTGTGAGTTATTTCAAAACCTGAGTTCAAATAATTTGAATTCTAGAATCTATAGATACAACTTACAAGTACTGAAATGAAATCTATTTATGTTCACTTCATAAAAAGTGCATTGGCGTAACATGTCTAGAACCTAGATTTAAACCTTTTTGAGATAACAAAACATGAAGCAAGCAACTTAGAACTGTACTTAATTTGAAAGGATCCAAATATATCTTGTATCTAGTATCGTACTACAAATTAGGGGGACCAAGATATCCATGAGTCTGATACAAAATCTTGTCTTTATTGTGTATTTGATCCACTATCTTTGAAAGAGATTTGTGAATGAGTGAGTGTGTGGTGTTCTTCTTCTAAAAGTGGCTTCCATTATTTCATTGACAACTCATCTTGTAACCTTATTTTCAAATTCAAACGTTGACTTGTATTGGATATCAAATCACATTATTGGCGGACTATGAATTCTCACCATACAAGAATAAGCAATACAAAAATATCTTAACAAAAAAAACATTATTTCCTCTTGTGCTATAAAAAAAGTTAAGTACATTTTATGAGTTTCTTAGGTACCATACGAATTTCCTTTATTGTCCCTTGATTTTGACTGTGCAAATTAGGACGTATCATTTTTTAAAAAACATTGATTTTTTTCGGATGTATAAATAAAAAAAAATTTCCAATATGCACATCAGGAAAAAAATCCCCATACAATTTTACGTTATTCTTGTATAATTTTTTGTATATTTTTCTTCTATTATATAATTTCTTTAAATGATTACTTATTGTATAAATCCTCGTTCTTTTTTCCTATTTTGATAGTGATTGTATAAAGTGAAGAAATTAATATAAAACTAATTGCATAAAGTGAAAGAGATTAACGTAAAAATTATTGATAAAAAAAATGTATGATGATTTTTTCTTGATGTGCACATTAGAAAAAAATTCTGATTTGCACATCCGAAAAAAATCAATGATTTTAAAAAAATGGTACATCTAAATTTGCACATCCAAAAACTAAGGGCAAAAAAGGAAATTCACAACGATTATTGAACGCGCGTAATTCCCTTTCTTTCATTTGATACGATTTATGAATTATATAGAACTTGTGTTAAATCCTAAATAGATACTAATAATAATAGCTAATAAATATGATTAATAACGAATTTTAATTATATTAATGCCATGTGAGTATCTTGTTGATGAGAAGGGAGTGATCATACTTGCTTTGAGAAAATCAATAGATGAATCATAGTGGGAAAACCGTTTGTACTAAGCTCGAGGAGCTTATTTGAGTCCATATAGTGATTTACGTAGACAATACACATGATTAGGATTTGTTGAATCCTTAAATTCTAACGATTGATACATGTTTACAGTTTCTTTGAGCTCGTCGTGTAGAAAGGAATTTTTGACATCCAATTGATGAATTTTACAAGACTTAGATAGAGCAATACTAAGAATTGTGCGAATAGTAGTTAATTTGACTATTGGGCTAAAGGTTTCTCCACAATCAAGACCAATCTATTAGTCTACACCATCACCTACAAGTCGGGTTTTATACATATCAAAAGAATCATCATATATCTTTTATGTCTAAAAATCTACACAGACAGAATAACATTAACATCAGGTGCTCATGGTACTAAATCCCATGTCTTATTTTTAATTAGAGCATTATATTCATATTCCATGGCTATTTTCTAATTTTGGTCTTTGTGTTTATACGTGAAGTTTCTAGGTAGGGGATTTGAGAACATGGGTGTGCATGCCATACTATTTTTGGTTGAGTTTAAAAATACCACGTTGACTCCTAGTAACCGGTCTAGTGTTTGTTGGTAAAGAGGGTTGGAAAATAGGAAGAAAATATTGTTGGTTGGTTTGTTGAGGGTTTGGCGGTGTATTGGGGGTGGGGAAACATGTGTGGCATCTAAGGTTGGGTTGGGCCATAGTGTAGGAGAAGTTGGGGTGAGTGTCCGAGGTGATGAGCTTAGGTTTGGGAGAGTTGGTGGTTGGTCCGAGGCTAGTGAGGGTACCATGGGATTATATGATCCGGTTGTCATGGGTTTGAGTTGGATTAGTTTGAGTTAAGAGGTGGTCCATGATGTATTGGAGTATGTCTTTGTCTAGGAAGGTGTATGTAGTAGGTTGGGGGTATGCATCTTTTCATAAGAAAACGAGGGTTCATCAAATATAACATGGTGAAAAATGATAATTTTATTTGAAGATAAATCTAAATATTTATAGTCTTTATCATTTGAAGAAAGACTCATGGTGTAAAGTGAAGTTAAATTTTATGTATTATAGTGGACGGAAAAAAGGCATAACATAAACATCCAAATACCCGTAAGTGGGAATAAGAGGGGTATTTTTGATACAACATTTTAAGAGATGACTCAAAACTGATGATTTTGCTCGGTAAAATATTCAAAAGTTATGTTGCCATTTCTAGAGCATGGTGTCAAAAAGATGTGTGTGTGTGTGTGTGGGTGGGGGGGGGGGGGGGGTAATGATGCACAAACTAATAATGTTTGAATAATATTGTGAAATGGACGTATTTTCGTTTAGACTTACAAGATGTATATTGGCAAGACAAAAGAAAATATATTCCATTATTTTCACATATTTTTCAAAATTTAATATTGACATACTCAGAACCATTGTCACTTTGAATAATTTTTATTTCCCGTTGAAATTGTATGTGTATGTAAGCTCAAAGTTTTTGAAAACAGGAATATACTTGTGATTTATTTGAGATAGAAAATGTTCACATTTTTTTTGGAATAATTATCCAAAAAATAGAATATAGTGTTCGTTACCTATCAAACTTAAAACGGGAGATGTCCATACATCACTATGTAAAATATCAAATGACAACAAACTATAATTATGAGAATTCAAAAACAAAAATTTAACATGTTTACCAAGAAGACAAGAATGACAAAAAACGAGAATGTAACTTCCTAGAATTATTAAATTCAATCAATCTATTTTGTCTAAGAGAATTTAAAACTTGCTCTGCCAGGTGACCTAAATGATCATGCCAAATAGAATATTACAAAGCTGCAAAGGATGATGTAGGCTCAACTTTATTTGTAGAGGTGGCATTGGTGGTGATGGGGAATAGATCAGTTTGACACTCACATCTCATTAGAGTCATCCTCGTTTGAATATCTTTCTTAAAAAAAATCAAACGGGTCCAATTCAGTTGAAACTTTATTATATATAGTAAATTTATGAACAAATGCAAAATATTTAGTTAAATTTGGGGAATGTGGTACATTTCTATGATAAGAGTAGGGTGGGGGTAAGAGTATGCATGCAATACCAAGACCATAACATAAGACAAAAGATTACCTTACGAGGAAGTCATGTGAGAAGTATCACCAATATCCATATACCAAGGTTGGTCTAGCTAAGCAAGATTGAGGGTGTGAATAACATTTCAATGTTATTTAGGCTGAATGCATTCACATTGAGAGCTACCTATGGTCTTGGCCATATAATTCCTCTTTGTTGGGTAGAATTGTTGGATAGATTTTGATGGTAATATGGGTAAGGAAAATTGGAATGTTCCAAGGAGCCAACTGTTTTCAAGGGGCCAATTGTTGCCACTGTGGATGTTGTCAATAGACGTCGATCCTTCCACCTCTACCGAAGTTTCAACCATCATTGTTGTTGTAATTATTCTTCTTCCCATGACCGCAATAGTTGTTAGGTGTAGCAGTTTGATATCGTGTGATGTTTGTGGGGGTAGGATAGAGGGACAAAATATGAGGTTCATGCATTAGTGTTGGCCATGAGCCCCGCCGATTTGGATGAGGAAGAATTATGAGCTCCCCTTTGAAGAATAATCAATTCATCAAGTTCTAATATGGACTTTGCCGCGGAAAATATTGGTAAAGGATCATGTTGTTGGATGTAAGTCACAAACCCAACATAATTATCAGGCCAAAGATCATTTGCAATACTAAACAAGTATTGGAGATCAGAGAATCGAAGTTTGCAAGTTGATCGAAAAGGAGTTTGAGACAATTATAGTAAGCTTTGGAAGATGTAAAATCCTTCAGGTAGGTATTGCTAAACCGGTTTTTAAGTTGAACAACCTTTTGATGTTTGTTATCATTGAACATGGTAGCGAAGCAACCCTTATCCTGTTCGGATGAATTGTTAATCACAATGATAAACTTGAGGATGTCTTATGAGACAATTGCATACATCCATTATAATACAATAACATCAAGACGATTCCAAATATCAGAATCACTAGCTTTGAGAGTGTATATTGTGTGGATTACTTGTTCATCATAGGGAATGATGATATGATCGATCACATTGTGGAGTCAACTACATGATTAACTTTCACCATAATATTTTATCTTGAACCATGCTTCTTTCCAAGTTATTTTTATTGAGATCTTTCTTAATAACTTTTCTTATAATCTTTCCAGGTCTTCATGTTACTATAGTTGCTTGACTTCTTTCCATATGATATAATCTCCTTACCAAAAAATCTACATGTCTTATCTATAGGCCCAAACCACTTAATTATATTTTCCACCACCTTTTCTACTATAAGTGCTACCCTAAGAGTCTCTATAATATTTGCCCTTCTAATCCTATTCTATGTAGACTTACCACACTTCCAACACAATATCTCCATCTCAATTACACTAACTTGATTTATGTGTTGATTCTTAACCGCCCAATATTATGTCTCATATAACATCACATGTCTTATCGCAACTCGATAAATTTTCCCTTCAGCTTGACCGAAACCTTTGCGTCACATAAAACTCCTGAAGCCCTCTTCAATTTCAGCCATCCAGGTTTGATTCGATGGTTTATCTTAGGAGTAGGAAACATACATGTCCGCCTCATAAAAGTAAAAAAAAATGAGGCGGTGAACATAATTGAGGGTGCGGGCCTAAAACCTTGGTCCATCCTGCAAAAAAATGAGAGTGAGGAGGGTTCACAACACGTCACCTTTAAAGGTTAAAAATTACAAAATTTTATGTTAGTGCCCAGGCTTAAAAAAAAGGGTAGAACGAGGTGAGCATATTAGAACGTGTAAAACCTTGACCCTCCCCGAAGAAAAATGCAGGAAAAAATGGCATGCTCGACGAGGCAGATCCGTTTTGCCACCCCTAATCTACATCCTCTTCTATTTCTCCATCATTTATATTATGATCCCAAAATATCTAAACCGTGATATGGTCTCAATTTTCACCTCTAGATTATAAACACTTCTTTTTTGATTTATATATATATATATATATATATATATATATATATATATATATATATATATATATATATATATATATATATATATATATATATATATATTATGAGAGCGAATAAACATTTCTCCATCATATATATATATATATATATATATATATATATATATATATATATATATATATATATATATATATATATATATATATATATATATATTATGAGAGTGAATAACTAAATTTGATAATAATGTTAAAGATTAACTTGATAGTAATTGAATAAATATAAATGATCAATTAACAATTAACAATTAGGTGTCTGGTTTTTAAACGGTTAGGCATAAAATTTGCATACATGACATCATTACCTGTTTCAAAATTAGTTTTGTTGTAACAAAAAACATAAGTAATGCTATTTGGTAAAACAGACATAAAAAAGTAACATTCGTTGGTGTCACACAAAGTTATAAAAGTGGTGATGTCATTGATAAAACCAAACACAATATAAAGTAAGAGAATTATTGTGGGGTTGAGAATCTATTACCTGGATACTCAACCTTTTCTAGCATCTTTTTCTTTTCTTAATTAGAAATTATTCAGTCAACAAAATCCACAAATATAAGATATGAACCATATATGAACATGATGCATGTGCCAAAATAGAAAGGACATGTGTAAATGCATGAAGCTCAAGATAGAATGGCCATTGCTATAAGCATGGTAAACTGTTGGTATTTCAGAACAGAAATTTTTCTACTGATATGACATATTGTTCTTGTTTGCAAGAGAAAATCGTAGCTATGGATTGGGAGTATCCCCCAATGTTATAAGACATGACACCAATGACATGTTTTTTGTTTTGTTTTGTTGAAACAATGACATGTGGAGTCTCAAGCATATATAGGTACAAATACAATCTAGATAATCTTTGATTGGTAGTATAATCAAATTAGAATCTTTGATCTTCACATATATCTTTTTTATTGACCAATGATGATTTCTATGATTAAAATTGCTCTCTAATGTTTGAGGATACAGTGGATGATCAAGATTCTAAAGGAAAATAAGAGAGTTTGGATGTTTATACTCTCTGATGTTTGAGGATGTAATGAATGATCAAGATTTGAATGAAAATTAAGAGAGTTTGGATGTTTCAAAGAGAGAATGAATTAGATCTCACTAATGAATTAATTCGTTTGGCGAGCAAGGTATCTTGCCACGCAAAAATTGATAGAATTTAAAATCTTGATTTACATAATTGTGTGTAATATATTATACACCCAATTCACTAACCCACTAGTTTGGATTTCTATTCCATGACACATTATAAACTTACAAATTAACCCAGCTCGTAATGACCACTGAGAGGTCGAAGTTGAGACATCGTCATAGACAATGACAAGGATATTGGAGACCATTAATGTTCATAATGCCCTTTTTAACTCCATTAATTCTTTTCGGAATCGTTATAGAAAACATCAAAATCAAAATTTAAGGCACACCCAATTTATATTCTAATACCTCTTACTTCTTTTTTATTGATTGATTAGAGTGTTAGAGTGTTTACAAATATCATATCTACTGATTATATCATACAATTTCACTTGTCTGGACGTCTTCTTCCAAGACCTCAAAGCAAAATCAAACTCAATTCAAATTTTCCATCACCCTTTTTTTTCCTTCCCTTTTTCATGTTATTGCATTCAACTCACTTTTTAATACTTGTCACAATCGTGACAAAGCTGGTCACATCCTCCCATAATTATTTCTTCTACACTAATCATCTGAAACAAAGAAAATCTACAAACAAAAATTTCATTAATTTGGTCTACCTCCCAGTAGCCCTATTTTTTAGTCTTATAGCATGACTTAATTAAACAATTAATCATCGAAATTTATGGTAACCCTAGTGTTGTTAGAGGGTTCACCATGGTAAGCCTTGACTCTTTGTCCATTCACGTTAAACTTATTTTCAATTTGTTCATTCAAGAGATCCACAACCCCATAAGGATAAATTTTCAAAAGTTTAAAGGGACCTAGCTATCTTGACTTCAATTTTTCTGGAAATAGTTTTAGTCTAAAATTGAACAAGAGTACTTTCTATATCCTTCCACTAACTCCTTTTTCTTGCACTTTCTGTCGTGTCATTTTTTGGTTTTCTCCTGGTATAGTTCATCACTCTCATAGGAAAATAATATATGTTCTTCTAACTCATTAAGTTGCAACATCCTTACTTGCCCAACAGATGACAAGTTGAAATTCAATCTTTTCATAGCCCAAAAACCTTATGTTCCAATTCAATTGGTTAAATATGAGAAAAATGAGGTGGTGGTTTCTCTTGTACATGCTGGAGTTGTCAGAAAACTCAATCTCTCTTGCATATTAAGGGGCACAACATCCATACCGGTGGGAATGTCTTCTCATATGGATTTCCTTGAAAAGAAATTTAAGACTGGAGTTGAGAAACAACTCAACAAAAGAATAAAGTTGGTCATATCTGACTATGGTTGAGAATATTATGGTAGATATGAGGCTCAGATGAACAACGTCCTACTCCATTTGCCAAGTACCTGAAGTGCACGGTTATCCCACAATACACCATGCCATGGTTACCTAGCATGAATGATATAGTTGAAAGACAAAACCGAACTCTTAAGGACATGGTAAGAAGTATGATGTCTCATTTCAACTTACAAGACTTAGTTTGGGGAGAAATAAGGTTAAAGGCTTTGATTTTGAGGAAGAATCATTTTCAATTCCATGACCGATTCATGTAGTTGCTTTTGAAGAAGCAAATTTGGAATATCTTCAAGCCATTTTCATTCAAGCTCCCATTTAATGCATATCAACTGATACTAATGAACAAACTTAAGATCCTCCAGAGCCATCGCCTTAAGAACTAGTGCTTTAATAACCAGTGTAATTGCGACTATCCACAAGAGAAAAAAGAAATGATATTCCTAATTACGACATTGTATTTTTGCAAGAACATGAGAAATTTTATCATGATTGAAAATGATCCAATAAATTTTTTCAGACCTTAGGAGATCCAAATTCAAAAAAGTGGATTGGGGAAATGAATGAAAAGTATATGTCTATGCAAGTAATAAAGTTTGGGAAATTGTCTCATTACCTGAAGGTGTGAAACCTATTAGTTGAAATGGGGTTTTAAAAACAAAATGGTTTCCAAAGGTAATGTGAAAAGGTATAAGGCTCGTCTTGTAGCCGATCAGCTAAACTCAAAATGAAAGGATTAACTTTAAAGAGACTTTCTCTCTAGTTTCATCGAAAGACTCATTTATGACAATCGCTGCTCTTGTTTTAAAGTGTGACTTGGAGCTTCATCAAATGAATGTCAAAACAACATTTCTTAATGGAAACATTGATGAAACAATTTATACGGCGCTACCAAAAATCTTTGTGTGAGGAGATTCAATGGAAATAGTTTGCAAATCGACTAAATTTATTTATGGGTTAAAGTAGGCATCCCATTAATGGTACCACAAGCTTCATCATGCGATTATATCATTTGGTTTTGAGATGAATGTAGTTGATGAATGTGTGTATCATAAATTTAGTGGGAGAAAGTATGTTTTTGTAGTATTGCATGTTAATGACTTACTGCTTGCCGCAAATGATATAAGTATGTTGCATGAAACTAAGAGATTTCTATCAATAAATTTTGAGATGAAAGTTCTAGGTGATGCCTCATTTGTTTTAGGTATCCAAATACACCAAGATCACTCTCGAGGTACTTTAGGATTATCATAAACGGGCTAATCGATAAGGTGCTTAAAAGGTTTGGCATACAGAACAACAAGCCAGATGATACCCCGACGACTAAGGGAGATTCAAGAAATGCAAAAGATTCCTTATGCATTAGTTGTAGGAAGTCTAATGTATGCTCAAGTTTATACGCATCCAGACATATCTTATGTAGTTAGAGTCTTAGGATTATGTTTAAGCAATTCAAGAATGGATCATTGAAAAGCAACTAAAAGAGTAATAAATTATTTTAAGAGAATAAAAGATTAAATGCTCACATATAGGAGGAGGTCAGACTCTTTATAAATCATTGGGTATTTTGACTTCAATTTTGTTGGATGCCAAAATAATTGAAGATTCACTTAAGGCTATATGTATATGTTGGCTGATGGTGTAGTTTTCCATTCTAATGCCAACCAAACTCTTGTAGCTTCATCCACCATGATGGCAAAGTTTGTAGCATCTTATAAGGCATTAAACCGTGGGCTTTAGCCGGGGAACTTTGTACAGGGGGTGTGAATTAAAGAAGAAACTGAAAGACCACTCAAGTTATTTTGTGACAACAAATCAACTGTCTTATACTTCAATAACAATAGGAGCTCGACAAAGTCGAAATATATTGACATCAAGTTTCTGGTTGTGAATGAGAGATTACAAAGTGGACAAATTTTCATAGAATATTTAAGGACAAACTCCATGATAGTGGATCCTATGACAAACGGTCTTCCATACAAGGTCTTTCATGAGCGTGCTGCTTACATTGGTGTTATACAATTAGAAGATCTTTTGGTTTATTGGGAATTAGTTATTGTTGCCAGCTATGCTCTATGTTCGATATTATGTATACATGCTCATATATAATTTGTATTACATTCTGATCAGAAATAAAGTTTGGTTATTCAATTCATTGTATTTTGTATGATGATATTGATCTCACTAAAGTATGGAGGACCAATTGAAAATGGACATGTATTGATCATCTTCATGTGATTTTCATACTGCACATTTCATGATTAATCTATGTCAATTAGTTGTGTTTATATTTGTGATCATTGATGAGTTTAATTATGATTGATATAATGAAAATTACTTTGATCATATATATTGATAAAATTAATGGACGAGATGATGATATGTCTAATGTTTATAATGGAAATTTTGTAGCTCATAAAATCTAATACATTTATAAGTATACATACATGTCCAGTAGAAGATTATTAGAATTTTTTGGGTCATATACATGTAATAAATTAATACATTAGGACCATTATTTATTTAACTAGCAAAATTAAAGTGATTTATTTAATATAAGATTTATATCAAAAACTTATTTCTATTTTGTGATGGGAAAATTAAAAATAAGAAAACTTGGACCCTTCATGTAAAGCATGAGATTATTATAAATAGAAGTTATGATGTTCTATTATAGACAACATAACATTGATTATTTGTATTCGAATATGAGTGAACTTAATGAGTTCATAAAGTATTAATTTAGAATTATGTTATTTATAAATTTTTATATGGATAGAAATATGCACGGTGAGAACTCTTTTTATATAAATTTATTTATTTATAAATAATTTCATTAAGAAGAGATCAAGGGATTTATAATTATCAGAATACAATATTTATCACAATATGCACAACTTAATATAATAATCCATAATCTTTTTTTAATAATATTTAAGACTGTAAATTTCTAAACATGCGTCGGATAATCTATTTTTATAAAGTTTAACTTAAATTTAGAGAACTTAGTGGAATAAATAAATTATTATGAATAATGTATTGGTTTTCTTGATTGTTAAGCATTGAAAAGCATTTGAGTTTTGTTTGTTGGTAGTAGAAATAAATCTTTTCATTCCATCCATTCACAATTTGTTAGAAAGCCAATTGTGAAAGAAAGATATATGAAAAAGGAAAAAGTTTACACTAACAACTTGTTGATGCCATTCAAACAAGAGTGTTGAATATATTGAACTTTTAAGGGAATGCATGCATGGACGAGCTTTCTAAAAAATAGACAATTTAATGCGTAAGCAACTTTTGATTTGAATAATGCACTTTCCACTCTTCATTTTTAAAGGGAAAAAAATATTTAGTTATTGAACAACAAAAAGATGTTATATGGATAAATTAAAATATTTTATTTTCATCTATTCATTTTGTACCAAGATGATATAGATTTATCATTAAGCTTGAACCAATAATCTATATAGTTCTTCAACATAAAATATGGAATTAATCAACATAAAATGAATTATTTTCCAAAGGAGAAAAAAGATTGTGAATTGTAAAGAAGAGATCTTTTAGGGCATTAATATTATTATTGGTGGGTATAACCAACAAAAAGAACAATCGTTGTCATAAAAGCATTGCTTCATCATATGGAGTTTAGAGGCTTTAGACCCCACAATGCACTCATAGGGGACAAAGTTTGAGAAGTCAACCAATTTAGTCCTTAATTGGCTATCATTATTTTTTGACTAAAAGTTATTTCGCCATATGGATAACACTATGTTAGGAATATGCTCAAGATTTTTCTTAGAGCTGATTAATTAATTTTATTTTTCATGTTAAATTACTACTATTTACATAAGAGAGGTTATGTCTATGTGTAGGTCTATGATAAATCATAATTCATAGGTCCAATACCGTCTTTGAGGGCGTGTAAATTACCGTAAATTGTCTCACATTTGTTAAGGTTAAATTATAGATAAATATGATCTCATAAAATATTTGTTAAATTAAATTATGATTATATATGACCTATATTTATTTTTGCCATGATTAGAACCTCAAAAATTTTAAGACGACTCTGCATAAACAAAAGTTAAACCTAAAACTTTGTTGAAAATCAAATATAAACGTTGCAAAATCTATCTCACCTGAACATATTTTTATCCTCTATAACGGATCCTTATATGTAATTTTATAATTTAATTTTTTTAAAATATTCATTATATTTATTAATATTATTATTTAAATATATCTCTTATTAATAATAACAATTTATACAAAATAATATATATAAAATTGTATTTTTGTAAAATAGAAAAATAAATCAAAATACAATTTGGTGCTTATAAGGATGGATCATGTCCACTCTAATCTATCTTAAAGAAGTTGGCCAGAAAAAATACAACTTTGAATGACACTCAACTCTTTAAACCGTAGTCAAGTTCAGATCATCTGATTCGACCTATTATCAACACTAGTCACCAAGAAAGAAATCAGTAAACCATTTTAGTAGGATACAGTAACTACAATTAGACATCCACCCGATCTTGCTTAACCCCACTAATAGTAAAACTAAATATCTCCACGAGGAGCTCTTCTTTTGGCCATATAAAAAAAGAACGTCTCTACTTAAATTTCAAAATTAATCATTTCTTTTTGAAGAAGGAAGTCCACAATTAGATAAAAAAGATTCCAAAAAGGTAGTCCACAATGGATCTTAATGAAATTCAACCCAACACAGTTGGATAAATTACCTCATTCAACCAAGAGGATTTCTTAATACACCCTATGAGTTATTTAGGAATCTTGCGTGCTTACAAAAATACCTCTGGTTTTCGAATAGGCAAATCAGGACACACCTTTTTTTTCTCCAGTTTTTTTCGGATGTGCACATCCGGAAATATTTCACATGTGCAAATCAAGAAGAAAACTAAAAAAAAAACATAATTTCAACATTTCTCACATTCATACCATAAAATCGGATTACATTCAATTCGTCATTATATCGACAAAAATTTAAATATTACAAAGATCAATAGCCCGGTGGACACTCACACATCTCTAAGATCTGATCGACCATTCTTTGTGCCAGAAATAAGTCTCATACATCACTCTCTTCAATGATCTCGTCGATGGATTGGTGCGACATTAGCTTAGACGTGCAACCGAGTGTTTTACCATTGGTGTAGGAGACGCTTACGACACACCAATGAATCTTGATTTCATACAATTGAGACATTTTGTGTTTGTGTGAAAGATATCAAATGAAACCCATAATTTATAGAAAACCTAGGGTGAAGGAAATTCCGCCTAACTTCTTATCGGATTTATAGATCTGGAAACACCCTATAATTACACGTTCCAGATGTGCATAGCCAGAAGTTTCCCGGATGTGCAAATCAAAATATTTTACTGATACAAATTTAAAATAAAATTGGACACAAAATTGCACATGTTATGCTACTATGTTATGCAATACATTGGAATAAAAAACATTAGTGATATCAAAAGAGCCCATGAATAGAAATCAAAATATTTCACTTCAAAAAATTACATTTTATCATTCGATTATACAAAATAGTTAAAACAAAAGTCTCAGTCTAAATCTATCAGAGCTTGACCTTTGGACTTTTCTGCATTTGATGCTTTTTCAATTTTGTTCAATATATCGAATTCATTCATCCTTTCAACAAAACTATCCGGCCACAACTCAGCAATTGCGGTTGCATGTGTCGCCCATTGCAGTGATGTAGGGGTATGTGCCATCTGTATTTCAAGATAACTTGTACAAAAATGCCTTGATTATGCAAAACTAAGTCTCATCCAATGAGGGAAAAATTCGTCAATTTGTATTGGCTCACGTAATTTCAACTTCGTAGCAATAACACAAACACATGGAAGCCATAGGTTTTTGAAATTCTAGTATAGCAAAACCAGATGTTGAATAAGATGTCGAGACATCTGGTCTGTTACAGATAGCATGACAAGGTAAAAACAATAACAATACTAAATTCTGATATGACAGATTCCAAATATCATACAAGATGTTGAGACTTTTGAACTGACATATCCAGCAAGACAATACATGCTACATTATAATACAATACTGAAAAGCATAAATCAACACACTAAAATTGTTAACCCAGTTCGATGCAATCACATCTACTCTGGGGGTTACCAAGCCAAGAAGGAAATCCACTATGCAGTATCAATTCAAAGACCCTTAGTAAACATCCTAGTTTACGATCATCTCACTTAATCACTACCCGTGCAACTTCTACTTAGGAACTCCTAAATATGAGAAACCCATCTCACTTCCAATCACTGCAATGATGTCTCACAATCCCAACTCTCAGTTGCTGATATTGACTACTCTTTACCTAAACAATAAGGAAAAAAAGAAGACACACTTCCATGACAACATCTCAGAGTTGCTTAAAAGCTTCCTCCAAGAACAATACACCTCTTACTTAACAACTTCGAGGTTTACAAAGAAACAACCCTGAAGATTACGTCTTTTCATCATACGGCTATTAAGAACTCAACCCTAATGATACAACTTTTACATCTTTGGTTGAGTTACTAAACCTAGATTACAAGGCTTCTTTTTATAACCTAATCCCAACTGGATTTTGGGCCTAAAACTGCAACATAACAACTTCTACAATCATGCAAAAAAAATCTGCTACAAAAAGATCTTTAAAAAAACAAACAAACTTCCTAAAATATCTCTATATTTAGAAAATATTTATTTCTTCAATATTTGTCTCTCATTCATTTGAATCTTTAAGACCTTTTAAATCAGCGCCATATTGTTTCCAAATGTTTTAAATCAGTTGGAAGATCTTCCCCATAAAAATAGGAACATTTAAATAATTTGTTGCAAGATCTTCTCCATAAAAATAGGAACATTTAAATTATTAGTTTCCTAAATAATCTCCCAAGGTGTATCTAAGAGATGTTTATCAAATTAAGTCTGATATGTTAAGAGATAAACAACAACAGTACATGTTGTAACAGAGACAGATGTCATGACATCTCCTTTGACATCTGTCTGATGCACATATATCAGCAGCACCTACTGTATTGGAAATTACAACAGCAATACTGTCATGACATTTGAAAATGTTTCAACACGAGGTTCAGTATCTGTACTAATGATGAGCAACCATGTCATGACTTCTGATCTGACATCTTGTACCACCCGCAGTGGTGTTCTATTCTTATGTCAAGACATTCTTCATAACAGTTTCCCGAGCAACATGTTTTGCAAAAATTACCGCCAACTCAGAACTTACAATCTCCCCCCATTGGAAAACTTTTGGCCAAAACATAATTTGATCATACACATCATATTAGAGGAAAATAAAGCAGCAAAAAACTAAAGTCAAAACATCTTTATAGGCATATATCAATCACAATCAGTTTTACCAAAATGAATGCCAACACCAAAAGCTACAAAACTACCAGTTTTCACAATAGTGCAACCACACTTTACGCTATCGGAACCAACCGTTTTGACTCGGTTGGCCTCATGAAAAATATAGCTCAATCCCGCCCGAGACATGTTGTCGATCAATTGAGAGTAAAGAACATTACCTTTAGACCTATGTTCCAAAACAGTGATATTCCGACCAAATGTGGTTTGTATCTCGTTATGTTGGTTTTTAATCATGAGATCCACGAAGTCCCAATCTCGACATAAATCACCCTTGCTATTACCCAACCAATTATTCAAAGTAGCATGTGTCGACTCAACTTTATTGGTTGTTGTATTTCCAAGCACATACTATCATCTCCATCACCTGATCAAGAATAATGCTTTCAACATATTTCAACAAAGACAGGTACTTTTCGCACACTTTTCGGAATTTCATGACCGAATCGATATATAATTCTTTTGTTGAAGAATTTATAATAAGATTCCATGCATCCATGATTTTTTCTACAATGACACCGACCTTAACCAATTTTCCATCTTCCGACACTAGTTGTTTCACACCCACTGCGAGTTTAACCCGACTTCTCACATTCTTTGTTATATGATATCGAAAAAGTAATGCATTAGAAGAAGGAAATAACTTTGCAACTGCATTCATCAAAGCGATATCGTGATCCGTAACAATCACTTTAGGCATTGGAACATGTTTCTTCAAAAGTGACCGACACGTTTCCAATTCCCATGTATAATTGTCCTCTTTCCACTACCAGAAAACACAATATTAGTGTTGACCAAAAAGCCCTCGCTAATGTCAAAATCCGACACTAAAGGGGGTTAGCGTCGACTTAGCGTGAGTGTCGGGATGAACTTTCCAAAGCTGGAAGTTAATAATATTAACGTCGGCTTTTGTGTGACCAAAATTACGCAGCTAATTGCTGAGTTAACATCGATTTTTAGCGCCACTAAATACTACCAGGTGTCATTTTATGATTAGGTTGACTGTCATCAAAGTTTTCGCCACATGGTTTTAGACAAAATTATATTTGATAGTGTCAACCACATGGCCGCCACTAATACTATTAGATAGCATATTTCCTGCTTGTAGCGTCGGTCTCCTGGCCGTCACTAGAGAATTTAGACCACATTTTTTTATATTAGCGTCGACCACTGCCACTAGTAATTTAAATTAACATATTTTGATGGTAGCGTCGACCTCAAGGCCGACATTACTGGTATTAATGTTGGTTTGGTTTTATTTGAAATCATCACGTTCACTTTATACCATCGCCACTCAAACCACCTGTTCTGATCAAGACCTGTTTTACAATACCATAATTCAGGTGATCCAAAACAAATTTACTTACAAATACATAATCTGAATACACCAACATCAATATATTAATGAGTTCCAAAATACATCAACATGAAGATTCATCAATCCATAATTCATGTGATTCAAAACAAATTTACTTACAAATACATAATCTGAATACACCAACATCAATATATTAATGAGTTCCAAAATACATCAACATCAAGATACTAATGAGTTCCAAAATACACCAAAATCAAAATACTAGTGAGTTCCAAAATATTGATAATCTCCTAAACGATCTATGTACTAATCATGATAACCAACATCAACTTCCTCATCACCATACTCATAATCCTCCTCCTCCTGCAACATCCAAAATAAATAGTCACGAGTCAGACACATAAAGATTCAAGTGATAAAGTCTCAATAGAGATGACCAAATTAAAGTGCAGCCAAACAACATTTCAGCCAATTTTGACACTTTCTACATTTCTAAAAGCTTATCAATACAAAGAACGAACAAATGCATTTCTAAGAACAAGAACTATACACTTTCTACATTTCTAAAAGCTTTTGACACTTTCTACATTTCTATGGACCAATATCAGCCAAACAATATAAATCTATTCATATAATCCTGAAATCAGCCAACACTTTCTGCAAACATGAGATGAGAAACATACAGTCCAGATTGCCCCACTTTCTACAAACATGAGATGAGAAACATACAACAACAAAAATACATACATACGACTGTCATACAAAAAATAATGTTTGAATGCAAAAAAAAAACCATTAAAAAAACACTAATATGGATTTTAAAAAATCTAAGAATATTATTAGTATGTTCCTAATTCTTTCCAATCATGAATGGGATCTTTCTGAATAGGTAAGTCCAATCCCATTTTGGCATTACCTTGTCTTGTTTGGTATAAATAAACTACTAATGCTACTATTTTTTCATATCAATAAAACACATTGAAAAAAAATAGGACTACTCTCAATTCTTACAGGTTTCAAATCAAAAGATTTTATATATATAAAAAATGGAATCAATTTAATTGATATGCGAAGAATGGGATTCTCTTAGTGAACAGTTCACAGCTGAGGAAGCTGAGACCTTTCTTCCCATATTAGGCACCGATTATTGACATGAGGCCTTGGAAACCTCAAAGTGAGGGGTATACCCATGACTTGAGATAAATCCTGGAGAAAAGGAAGCACTGCCACCTTCTTTGGCAGTCCCTGAAGCAAAATTACCAACTACCTTCACACCAGTTGGTCCAAACTCGATTACTCCCGAGTCAATTAAGTTTTTCACTCTATGTTGGAAGGATTTTCACCCTTAAATATCATGACCTAGTGCCCCTGAATGAAAATCACAGCGAGCATTAGCATCCCATCCCTTCGGGAGCGTAGCAGGAGGTGGATACAGTTTGTGAAGCTCAATCAACCTCAAATGAAGCAAGCACTGAAGTAGGTCGGTAGGAGACATTGGTAAAGGATCAAAAACTCTTTCTCGCTTCTGCTGATGGCTAAATAGTACGACTTGGGAAGTCTCAGTCATGATCTGCTGATGTGGCAATCTCAGTCAATCAACCTCAAATTGATATTGTGTTGCCATTGAAAACTTACTACACTTACTTTAAAATCACCATGTTTTGCGACAGTACCTGAATGTTTTCTATCTCTACTTAAAGTGGTAAGATTTACGAAATTTGCGGGTGGTGAGCCTGAGTTTAGTTTTGATAATTTGTTATGGAAAAAAGTCAATTTCTGGAGAGCATTAGTTTCTCATATTATAAGCTGCACGGGGAATTCGTTTAGCAATTCATGACAAATTACTTGGAAGATCTAGAGAGTTCCCAATTTACATAGAAATAAAAGCTTACATCATCAAACCAAATACATGTTAATTCCCTAAAAATTTACACATACAAGAGTTGCTTCAAAATCTTGAAAAACAAGCCTATAATAGCATGCCAATATGACACTAAATTGTGTTATTTTTCTTCTGGGGGCCAGGTTTTGTACCACACATTAAAGACTTTGTTTTCTTATTGGAATGATGAACATGAAAACCACATATTCACTACACAGGATCTTCCTTTCTTTGTATGTTAACCTAAAACACTACACATGATCTATTTATGAGTAATTTCATGAGTGTCACATGTGTTACAGGTTACACACCCATGTTGTTGTTGAGCCATTCATCATAGCAACCAACAGGCATCTTAGTATGGTTCATCCTATTCATAAAATTTTACTTCCACATTATCGTAACACAATGAACATAAATGCCGGTGCACGAAATACTTTGATCAATGCAGGAGGCATTATAGAGTCAACATACTTGTTGGGAACTTGTACCATGTAAATGTCTGTTGATGTTTACAAAGATTGGGTTTTCACTGACCAAGGACTACCGAATGATCTAATCAAAAGGTAAACTTACAAAATATTACACCATTTGAAGAAAGAAATTGAACTAAAGAAGAGTTGTTGTCATGGGTTTCTACCCTTATGGAAATGTCTGATAGAGGACTACCCTTATGCTTCTGATGGTCTAGAGATATGGGCTGCTATTAAGTCATGGGTTGAAGAATATGTGAATTTCTACTACAATTCAGATGCAACTATTGTACAAGATTCTGAACTTCAAGCATTTTGGAAAGAACTTGTAGAAGTGGGTCATTGTGATTTGAAGAATGCAACATGGTGGTTTAAAATGGAAACTCGTAAAAAGTTGATTAAATCGTGTACCATCCTCATATGGATTGCTTCAAGACTTCACACATCTGTTAATTTTGGATAATATCCATATGGAGGATACATTGTTAACTGACCAACTAAAAGTAGAAGAGAATCGAAGGTGATCTTTGGACTTCTAATTCACAACCAATAGAGGCCTACAAGAGGTTTGAAGCAAAGCCATAAATGCACACAAAAGAACCTCAAAGACATAATTTGCTTGCAATGATTTAACATTTTAACAGAATCTAACCAGGTTGCCTACAACTAACTTGAGTGAATCTAACAACTAACAAGGTTATTGTTCATCACATTTTGTTATACTCCTAAATAGAGCTACTTTGGCAGAACAACTATTCAAATGCACTATAACCCATTGATTTCATTCATAAACATATAAGTCAAATCAGAGTTCAAACCTAACCTTATGAGAGCTTGAACTCCAAAATCAGCCACAATCACTGGAGTCTAAAGATGATTTCACCTACACATTAAAGACAACACATAAACGACAAGCATTGATATGCAAAAATCAGAAACCAATATGAATTGAAAGAGATGAGATGAGAAGCGATGAGATGAGTTGGAAGAGAGTTGAAATCTAAAACCTGAGATGAGAAGCTATGAGATGAGAAGTTGATGAACACGAGATAGGGCGATAAAAGAGAAGACGAGAGATGAGAAGTTGATGAGCACGAGTTAGGGCGATGAAACGATGTGTCTGAAATGATGAAACGAGATGAAAAGAAATTCTCTACAAAATTAATTTTGATAATTCATTATTTTTATGAAATAGTGATTTTCATTAAATAAATATTAATTATTAAATAACCATTTTATAAGTTTTTACTTATTTACCATAGATTATTTATTTTTAAAAAAATACTAGAAAATGTTTTTTACTAAATTCTTTTATCAAATAAAATGTTTTTTTAGTAAATTCTCGACAAAATTATTTTATGATAATTTACTTTTTAAATAAGAAATTGATTTTTACTATAGTAAATAAGCACAAACAATTTAAAAATACATTTTCATAAAAAATTCATTTTAAAACATAAAAATACATTTTAAAACACAATTTGAAAATTCATAAAAATACTTTTTCATTAAAAAAAACACACACTTTAAAATAAATATTAATAAAAATTCTTGATTTAAAATATATTTACTAAAACAGAAATTTTTTTAACAAATAAAATAAATAAATAAATAAAGTTAGTTCAAATAAAATGTTTTTTTAGTAAATTCTCGACAAAATTATTTTATGATAATTTACTTTTTAAATAAAAAAATTGATTTTTACTATAGTAAATAAGCACAAACAATTTATGAATACATTTTCATAAAAAAAATCATAAAAATTCATTTTAAAACACAATTTAAAAATACATTTTAAAACACAATTTGAAAATTCACAAAAATACCTTTTCATAAAAAAAAACACACTTTAAAATAAATTTTAATAAAAATTCTTGACTTCAAATATATTTACTAAAACAAAATATTGTTAACAAATAAAAATAAATAAATAGGGAGACAAATACAAAAATGGTATATATTTCATACTTAGCATCGGCCGTTATGCGACGCTGTTGTGTTTATAAAATAAAATAAATAAATAAATATGGGGGCAAATGAAAAAGTGGTGGAAAATGAAATATATTTCCCTCTAATGTTTAGCGTCGACTATTATACGACGCTAATATTTTTATAAAATAATATAAATAAATAAATAAAAAGGGAGGCAAATGAAAAAATGGTGGGGAAATAAATATATTTCATCTTTAGCGTCGGCCATTATGCGACGCTAATATTTTATAAAATGAAAAACATAAATAAATGGAGGGGCAAATGATAAAATGTGGTGGGAAATGAAATATATTTCGCTCAATGTTTAGCGTCGGGTATTACCCGATGCTAACGCTAATGTTTTTATAAAATAAATACATTTAATTTGTTAATAACTTAGCGTCAATTTAGGCCGACGCTACCAATTAAGTCATATTAAAATAATAAATATTAAATGAATAGCCATATTAGTGTCCGTTATTAGTGACGTAAAATAGACACTAATAGCGTCGGGGTCGTGGCTGATGCTAAAATATTGACTCTAAAATGCATTTTTCTTGTAGTGTTCTCGCACTCCAAAAATGCAAAACAACCGACATATGTCTTATCCGTAGACATAACACCAACCATCTCAAATAGTGGAAGTCAATACTTGTTGGTCTTATAGGTACAATAGAGAATGAACATTGTCGAGAAAGTGTTGAACAACTTCACGGAATCCCATTGTGTCCAAAAACTATCTCGGACTGTAACTTCATCATAATGATATTTGTACTGAGACACGTAATTGTTATCCTCCAAAAATTTCAACAGTTGTTGCATCTCACTTTATCTCCCCTAATTGCTTTGTTCGTTTGATATCACATATTATACACTTGCTTTTATGTTTGCTACATTGTCGGGTTCCTTCCGTTTCAACATGACAAGTATATTTTTTGTTTGGACAATATTCAAGGTCATGTCGGCAATACATGTCTTCTCTTCCAAATTGATCTGACATACACTAGGATGACCTTGAAACTTTGAGGACAATTCGTGATTATGTATAGCACACAAAATAGTGAATCTCCATTTTTTGGAAGCTAAAGTGTAACAACGAATCTTAAAAAGGCACTCACATTTTCTACTACCGGGTCGTCTTTTTTTAACTTCCGTAGAGGAACCTGATATTTACCGCTTCTTTTACACCCCAAAATTACAAAATCGTTTCTTCTAACTGAACCGTTATCCGATCTTCTGATATTCACACCAAAACAAAGGTCAATAGTCGTCCTACGAGTATATGCGAGCATGCTTTCACGATTGTCAAACTCTTGTTTGTTATTAAAGTCACCGCCGATATCAACTGACTTTACGATAATCCCATCAACTTTCGGAGAAATCGTTGAAATGATTTCTTTTGAGATGTTATCGGGGTGCACCATATATATATATATATATATATATATATATATATATATATATATATATATATATATATATATATATATATATATATATATATATATATATATATATATATACATATATATATATATATATATATATATATATATATATAACTAGATCCAAATAATAAATTATGAAAATTAAAAATAATTACTGCCATGCATTTTTTCGGATGTGCACATTCAGACATGTTCATCAAAATAGCTATCGGATGTGCACATTCGGAAGTCGCGTAACCTTATTTTCAGCAAAAGTAGATTCATAATGTGAGCAATATGTAGAGGATGAAGTTTAATATTTACCTGAAATTCAATGTTCTCTTGCTCCATTTGATTTGTTTCACCAAAAAGTTGGAGTTTTTGAGTGAGAAATGATATTGATGAAGTAGGGTTATTTTAGGATTGGTGAAAGTGAGTATGGAAGAAGAAATGTTGAGAATGAGGGGAGTGATCATGCAGTTTCAAATATATCAGCTTTTCTTCTGGATCTGCATATACGAAGACCTTCCGCATATGCACATCCAGAAGTTTTAAAAAAAAAAGAAGAAGTGATGTGTCCTGATTTATACATCCAAAATCAGAGAGCATAATTGAAATTTCACATAGTACTAAGTAACTTAATGAGGTGCATTAAAAAATCCTCTAAACCAAAAATCAGCATTAATAAAATAATCAACACTAATACTTCTTTTTGTATACATATTGATGATTTATTAAAGTTTGTATATAAATGGCATAAATAATGAGACATCTTTCCGTCCATGATTACATAAATGGATAAGAATGAAGATATATGAGATATGAGGGTGATGTTGCATTTAACCAAGTTCTCTTATTCAAAAGAAAAAAAGTTATACACATATTATATTCCCCACATGCATATCTCCATGACTAGAAATTTTTTAACATGCACTCTTTGTTTATTCACCTATTCAGCTGCATCTTACACTAGTTTAATGATTAAGGTAGTGTTTTGAAAGTGTTTTGAAAAAACATGTTCCAACGAATCCAGACTTTAAAATCTGGATACATAGAAAGGAGTTCGAACCGAAATGGTGTTATCAACAAATCAAATTTTTTTTGAGTATTAAGAGTCCGCCTCATAAATCGTGCCCAAACATGATAATTTGAATGTGTGAAAATATGAATAATTGAAAGTGAAGAGGGAGCATAATATAGTGTATGAACATGATAACCATTTTCTAAAATTTGAAACGGATAATGTAGAACAGATAGAGGATTAACATTTATAGCATTATGCGCGCCCATAATTTGATGTGTTGCAGAACTCAAAAGAATTCTGATACCGTCTATAAGTTTATCATTATACATGATTGTTGTGGAGAGAAAAATCAGAGTCAATCTCATGTATTGAATGATGAATTAAATAGGTCTAGGTTTCATAGAGATTCTAACTAACTCATAACTAATCCTAATAAACTCTAAAATGAATTGATGTGTTAGTATCATAAATTTTTTTAAGGATAGGCTAAGCTACATTGATATGCACCATAACAAACTTAAATGTCTACCACAAATAAATGACAACTTTTTCATGATTTTTTGTTTCTTTATGATTTCTTACATCAAGAGGTTTTCTTTCTGCATGCTACTAAATATAAACAGAAAAAAGAAAAAGATTTTCTTGCCTCCACCAACACAAAACATGGTCCATCAAAAGGTGCAACTTTTGTGATAATTTTGACCAAAACACTAATTTTAAAATTAATCCAGGGAACAAAAAGATTTAATCAGGATTTTTAATGTTTTCTTTCTAGAGAAAATTAAGGTGCAATGATCCAAAATTAGAGGGAAAGCCGTAGGTAACATGTGGCAATTGAAGCAGTTTCTTGCCCCTTTATTATCCACATAATTTATTATTGTAATCTTATGTGATCTTTCTTTCACGTCACAAATATGCACCACCTTTCAACATGCTATTCTCAATTCTTCTTTTATGTCACAAGCATGAAAACAACCTACTGTAATAACTAAAAGGGTCAAACATATAAGAAATTTATTTGATTTATTATGTCTAAAACTGTTTTGTTTTCAGTAACCCTCGTCATTTCCGGTATGATTTTTTTTTATAAAGTCTAAGTTTGTACTTTAAGAGTATGTTTGGATAGGATAATTGAGAATTTATAAGGAATTCAAAATTCTAGGTAATTCAAATGATTTAATTAAAATTCATTCGATTTTAAATTCTTTTGTTTGGATAGACTATTAAAATGATTCATTGTAAAAAAAAAAATTAGAGAATTTTCATAATTTTTAAAATTTTTGGGGTCAAATCTAAAATATGAAAAATAGGAATCAATTTATAATTTTTGAAAATTTGAAGGACCAATTTATAAAATTTGAAAATTATTATGGACTTATTTGCAATATTTTTGAAAATTTTAGGGATAAATTTGAAATTTTTGTAAAATATGTGGACCATCTTGCAAAACTTGAAAAATTAATAATAAATTTTTTAGTATTCATATTATATAGAGTGATGAAGCAATTTGAAAATTTCTATTTTTTTGTGTCATTTTAAATTCCTTACATTTAATCTGAATAAAATACTCCACAAATTTACACCATTTTAACAATTCTTTATATTTTTTTATCCAAACAATTGATATTAATCAATTCATTTTAAATTCCCTTAAAAAGTTACTTTCCCTCATTAAAATGTTCAATCCAAACGCACCATAGATATTTCCAAATGACTCGACAAATAAATAAGAATCTTTTTACTTTATTTTGTTTTTCCTATTACACTTTTTTTTTTTTTAAAATCTCTCAAACTAAACATTGTGGAACGTGGAGTTCTTGTCGCATGGGTTATTATGGTTATGGATTATTAAAGCGAAAATCTATCTTATCTTATTAGTATATCCATATAAAATTAGATTTTACAAGGATTCTTTCAACCAAGCAGTTAAAAAAAATACATAAAGAAAAAATAGTAATACAATCACAACTTAAGAATATAACGTGACAATTTTAAAATCGAAGAAAAATCAAGATCGTTGTTAATAGATAATCAGAGAATAACAATATGTGAAAATTATTACAATATATAATATACTCTCGACTAATTCGGGCCTCCAATACATCTACACCTTCCAAAACAAATATTTAACTACATCTCACAACACTTTAATACAATAGTATAAAAGAACAAAGAAAGTTAAATATAAGTTTTGTTGAGAATATACCAAGTGTGAGTAATAGTCTCACATTTGTTGGAAATATTGAGATTTAAGCATTTATAAGTGAGAGAACTCAATCATATCACCTTCAGGTTTTAGATAAATATGTGGCGTGTCTCTCACAAAGATGTTGCTAAAAAAGAAGTCTCACAATGTTCAATACTCCATAGTAAAAAACTCTCCCAACAAATGGTATCAAGATTCTTTGGTTCGAGAAAGGGACCAACTTACTTGTATTGAAAATCAACAACGTGAGTTGACACCATTGACATATCCAACATATTATAATGAACATTATCAACCAATCTAGTAGATTTACACATACCACTCCCAAACTTCGCCCTGTATTGTTTTTCTAGTATGTAATGGTCACAAGATTCCACTTTACTCAATTTCTCACTTCCTAGCAAATCTTGTTTAGTTAGCTCAACCAACCTCATTTCACTAACATGCCCTGATATTAAATGGAATATCTTAGTTTTTCATAAAAGTTTTGACTAGCTAATGATGCATGACTAATAACAATAAAACCATCTAAAATACAAACCCACACATTTTAAACCATTTAGCCATGACAAATGTATTAGGTGAAATTTTCAACATTCCAAGTTCAATTATAATGTATTAGCATAAATCATCAAACATGCTTATGGAAAACAAATTTCTCTTAATAAGCTCTTGTCGTACTAATATTGTGAACCTCACAAGCCTTATCAATACTTAGTTAAATGACTCCAACTTCTTTCACTTCCAAAGTCTCGAAGTATTCCATCCTTTCAATGAAAGTGTGAGAATCTCAAATTGACGTGGAGTCTGAGTTGAAATTGAAGAAACTAAGCAATGTGGAATTTCTCCAACATGTATATTTTCAACCAATCCCAATAATCTCCCCCTTGGTTGAAAATAATACATAAATTTTCATTGTCTTCACCGACAATCATATTCCACCATAAAGAGTATCAACATGTATATTTTCAACCAACCCCAACAATCTCCACCTTGATTGAAAATAATACATAAATTTTCATTGTCTTTACTACAATCATACTCCACCATAAAGAGTATAATCACTTGAAGTTACACCAGTCTAAGAATTTTCACTCTGTCTTCATTGACAATCATAGTGTTAAAAACTACCATACTCTCTCACAGAGAATATATTTCACTTGAAGATAAACCACTTCAAAAATTTCACATTGTCATCACCGACAATTATATACTTTATCATGAAGAATAAATTTCACTTGAAGTTAAAGCACTCCAAGAATTTCATATTTTCTTCGCCGACAATCATAGTTTTAAAAAACTATCATACTCCACCCAAGGAAGAGTATACTTAACTTGAAGTTAAACCACTTCAAGAATTTTCACATGTCGAAAACCATGTTGAAACATTATAGTTCAACTTCCTTGTTGGCAGAAAGCTCTTCAACCACCGACATAATCTTGCACCTTGTGTAATCTTGATTGTATCAAGAGATCTTTGACTTGAACTTTTCACAAGTCAATTTTTTTTCTTCCATCAATTTTTCTCTAGTTTAAACTGCACAACAACATTTGTGACTTCAACTCTAAAATTCCGGTATCAGATACGTGATGTCGAAGGCAATGTCACGACATTACTATCTAAGTAATAACAAGAGAAAACAATATAAATAACAACAATAAAAACACACAAAATTATTAACCCAGTTCGGTGCAAACACACCTACTTTGGGGACTACCAAGTTAGGAAGAAAATCCACTATTAGTAGAACAATTCAAACCCTAAACAGTTCCAGTTTACAACTTCTCACTTGAACCTACCCAGTGCAACTTCTATCTAGAAATCAACATCTAGATATGCGAAATCACCATCTTACTGCCCCTTAATCACACACTGTGATAAACAACCAATATAAAGAAAACAAAAGATCACTCTTCCAAAACACAACACCTTGATCTTACTTAAAAGCTTTGATGAATAACAAACACTCATGCTTAAAATCTTAGAGTGGACAAAATTACAACTTAAAAATTAGTCAAATTCAAACATCTAGGTGATATATGAATGAATCACAAATAAAAACACGCACAAAAAAAACCCTAACACTCAAAAGCACTCTGCTTTACAATCCAATATTTTGTGCATAGACATTAGGTTAAACAACAATAATATAGAATTCTGAATGGGCTTGGATCTGATCAGAAATTTCCTAAAAAAGATCACATGAATCAAGCAAGAAAAGATCTTCAATAATTCTCCAAAAACTAACGCATACCAGCTTCTGATTTTGACAGCAACACTCCTTTGATTTTCGCACATCCTGGAACAAAACAAAAGACCAAAAACCTGCTAAAACTTATACATAAATTAAATCAAAACTTTCTATATTTAGAAAGTCCCAAAAATGTCAAGACAAATGTCACAACATCTGTTCTGACATCACAAAAACACTGCACACCAGAAGATCTTCAAGCATGTCAAGGATATCTTATAAGACATCAAGGTAAATGAATTTTTTTTTCAATATATGTAGCCAAGCCAAGAACCTTCAATCTCCCCCTTTGGCAAATTATGGCTAAAAACATTATCAGCACCAGACAACACCAGACAACCAGAAGGAACCATCCATCAAATATCAAAGCACCAAAAGAAATAAGAAACAATATTCTGGTTACACAAAGTAGAACACCTGTTAACATAACACCCAATCAGAACAACAACTCTCCTTATCCACTCAACCAGACATAACATCAGAAGAAATAATGCAGATATATCTAACTCTCCCCCTTTTTACCCATAATGTGACAACCACACCAACAACAACTCCTCCATAACATAGGATTAGTACTCAACAAAGAGAGAGACCACACAAGCTTCCCATATTAGTATTGGAAGCAACATCACCAATATTCTTTTCAACAACTTTCTCTTCAGGGATAATGTTCTCAACATCATCTTCAACAATATAGCCAACAACATTATTCAAATTATTCTTAGCAAGAGAAACAACAACAACTTTGTCTTTCCTTGTCTTGATCTTTATGTCACCATCAATATTTACACTTTTGATCCATCCATCATTAATAGGAACAAAATAACGCAATTATAGTAGGAGAACTGAAAAGTCTTGACTAGTTTTCCCACACAACTTTAATTGCTATAGATCCTTATTGATGTAAATCCCTAGCTTACCTCTCAGGATTTCAAAATGATTAGCATCCAAAGCTTTAGTGAAAATGTCAGCCAGTTGTAAATCAGTGGCTACATGTTCTAGAACAACAATCTTTTCTTCAACCAGTTCTTTGATGAAATGCTGACGAATATCAATATGCTTGGTTCTGTTATGTTGAATAGGATTCTTGGAAATGTTGATAACACTCAAATTGTCACAGTACAATGTCATGACATCTTGAGAAACATTGTATTCTGTCAGCATTTGCTTCATCAAAACCAACTAAGAACAACTACTTCCCGCTGCTATGTATTCAGCCTCAGTTCTGGATAGAGAAACACAATTTTTATTCTAACCGAACCAAGAAATCAAATTGTTTCCCAAAAAGAAGCATCATTCAGATGTGCTTTTTCTATCATCAGCACATCTTGCCCAGTCAGCATCACAATAACCACTTAGCTCAGAACTGGAACCATGAGAGTATATCATACCATAATCATATGTACCATTGATATACTTCAATATTCTTTTCACTTGGTTGATGTGACTCACCTTGGGGCCAACTTGATACCTAACATAAACTCCTACAACACATGCAATGTCAGACCTGCTTGTTGTTAGATATAATAAGCTTCCAATCATATTTCTGTAGAGACTTTGATCCACATTTACATCCTTTTTCATCTTTAGATAATTTCAGATGAGTAGGAACAAGTGTCCTTTTGTGGCTAACATTCTCCATTCCAAATTTCTTAACTATATTCTTGGCATATTTACTCTGGGATATGAATATAGAGTCTTCCATTTGCTTGACTTGAAGACCAAGAAAATAAGTTAATTCAACAGCTAGGCTCATCTCAAATTCAGACTGCATCTGTTTAACAAAATGTGGAAACTTAAACATTTACAAGTGATAGAATTCACACACCTATCATCTTACATTTTTGGATGAGTGTGTGGTGTATCTATCACAAGATATATTACTCATAAAAAAAAGAATCTAAAGTAAAATTGTTCTTTCTTGTTGATCTCTGAATTATGACACAACTCCAAGTTGCTCTAAAATCATATTTAGCTATGGATATCATGTGAGGATGCGAAAGCAAACAAAAGAGAAAGTCCTTAGTAACCAAGAATGAAAGAATTTCCCCTGAAGAGGAATGTACGTGTCATAATAAATATAATGATAATCATATATTCAATAATAAATAAATTAATTAATCATTAATAAATTAATTCAAAATAACATTATCATTAATTTAAAGAAGTTCAATTAAAGAAAAATTGCATGCAGCATTTATATGCAGAAATGCCATATTGCATATATACAAACTTTTTGTTACCTATCTTTTATAAATAAATAAAAAATTGATGTGGGACTTAACAAAAATAATGTATTATACAGTGGAAGAATAATTTATATTCCACATCAAAAAATTTGTCACAAATAATTATCAAAAATATGTATTTAAAAAAATGTCATGCTGCATTTATATACAAACTTTAGTTATTTGATAAAAAAAAGACCCTAGTTATCAAGAATCTGTGTATAAAAGAAACAAAGACTTCACTCCCACATATTCTCTGTATCCTTCGAGCATTCTCTGTATCATTAGAGCATTTTTTGTAGTGCTATAGTAATTATAAGTTATAGTATAAGTTACTTATAGTATAAGTTACTTATTGACAATTATATTAATTTAATTAATATATTTTTTATCAGTTATTTTAATAGTCTTAGATAAGTTATGAGAGTCTCACCTGATATATTTTCACTCATACTTAAATATAAAAGTTATGGAACGTGATAATGTAGATATCATTACTAGAGCTACTTTAATCATCCCCAAACATTCTCTTTATTACCCCTCCCTCCCCTACTGGATTTACCTATCTGTCCCCAAAACACCATTGTTCTTAGAACTTCAAAGTTAGAATATATTGATTAAAAATTGGAATATGAATTAAAAAGGGCACATGGGGAACTGCATTACATGACTTTGGAACTACATACTAGGCAATCAAAACATCAAATAAGCAATAAAGTTTCAAATATGTAATTGAAATACTCTTGAGTTGTTATCAATGAAACAATTTATTGGCTCCTGTTCTGATTAAGAAAATTTAAAGCATTAAAACAAAATGATTTTGTTTATGATAGCCATAACAGTACGATAACAACCCTGGTGAAAAAAACTCTATCTCCTCCTGTAGTCCTATACTCCTATTCTTCTTCTCTAGCATTATTCATTATTTGCACTTCTCCCAAACCGATATTGTCGCATTACTGACTATCCTGAATAAAATGAGAATAGCGAACAGTATCCTGTTGCTCAAAACAGAGTAATGCTAACAGCTAACGAAAGGATTGAGGAGAAAACCAGTCCAATTTTGCAGATAAAATTGGCACCATTAGAAGTCCCGGTAACAAAGCTTCCACCAGGAGTGTTTGTGGTCAGTATAACAACGATCCAATTATCTTCTGAACCAATACCAATTCCAGTATACTTTGAGTCATTGAGACTTTGTGAGTAGAGAGACTGTGTGAAATTAGAGAGGACAATGCTCGGAACAAGGCCAGGAACACAAACAGGCATTATCGATCCATCCCTTGTGTCAGAAATGTTTAAGTGGCATTTAGTTAAAAGGTCTGGATAGGTGGAGAAATTAGGTTCAGTACCGGGCACTGTGTTGGCACCTGTGGTATTTGTACAAGGTTGACTCTTGAACTGGTCAGCAAATTCTTCAGCAAAACAATTAGCATTGTCATTCTTTGTTAGAGAAGTCAAGTTTAATGATGCACGGTACTTGTTGAGTCCCTGAAAAAGCACATCTTCCTCATCTGCAGTGGAATGTTAAGGTAAGGTAAGTACAGTTCCAAAGGGTGAGCTTCAATCATTCAATGCACACATTTATTAGGACTTGTTTCTATAGGCTTATTTGAGTTTAAAAGCACTTATGATATTGTTAGAGCTAATAAAACAGCTTATGATATGTTTATAATTTGTTTTCAACTTATTTCTACAAGGTCTTCAGGATAGCTTACAAGAAAACAGTTTGACTTAAATTTATCATGTGTTATAGAAATAGCTTATTCATACAAGCACTTATGCTATAAGCTTCAAATTAAGTCGATTATCCTAACAGGACTAAGCGTGTCACAATTTCAGCTTGAAAGAGGTCCAACTTACTCTTGACCCAATCAACCAAGGAAGATGAATTCCCTCAAGCATTAGTTTGAGTACTTCCAAACTGAAATCCAAACACACTTTGGCCTTATTTCCATAAGCAATTTAATTATGCGCTTACAACATAAACATTATCAATGAACTTATTTTTGTAAAAAGACAAAAGATAAAAATAAATTCGATCAAACTGTTTCTAAATAAGCTATAAGTTGTTTTCATAAGCTATCTATCATGGAACACTTATAAAAATGAGCTAAAACAAACTTATGGATATGCCATAAGTTCATTCTTTTAAACAGTTTCATAAGTGCTTATGACAACAATAAGTTCAAACAAATCAATCCAGACAGATCATAAATCTATCAACATGTTTATGTATGCAATGAAAAGAAGCAAATAAGATTTCAATGTAACACAAATCTTCTCCGATTAAATTCTTCATCAATCAAAACAATTAGGTTACTACATTATTTAATAAATATATCTATTTATTCTACAAATTAATTCAAAATTTCAATGAATCCGATCGCATCGCTCCATTAAACCAAATCACTATAAAGCTTTAAGCAATTAATTAACAATGAATTCCATTATAGTTGTATTTGCAAACATTGAGATTACTCAATGATAATCATCTAATAGATCCACCAACTCACAAATCAATAAATTAGGATAAAAACACCATGAATTCTAGGTTACTAACTATAGCAAGATGCACTTGAAAATGAAAATTCAAAATCAAAATCAAAATCTGAGTAGTTAATTCTTTCACCGAAGCCTAGATAATTTCGTAATCATATAGTAAAGAGCATTAGGAATCAGATCTAGATCTACATTACCTGCAAAGAAACTACCAAAATGTAATGCAAGAAAAATTGAGCGTGAGAGAGAGCGAGTAACTAACCGTTGTCGCATTTCACGTAGCGATTGAATAAGAGAATGGAAGAAAAAAAGAGAGTGAAAAGAAGAGAGAAACGAAAAAACGCCATTTGTTTGAAGAATGAAGAAGAAGAAGAGACTTGATTTGAAAGTGAATAGTGAATGAGAATGGTGGTAGAGACTAAAAAAGGAAGTTAAATCTACTAGTTCTTGACAGCCAAAAAAAGTGCACCGACGGCGTTTTGGAAATTTTAAATTTTGAATTTGCACAGTATTTTTCGTTTAAATTTGTGAAACATAATAATTTAGTTTTTTTAGTAAGTTTAATTTCAATGGATTATGGCAATGGATCTTATAAATGTCATTTTCGAGTTAGATTGTAAATAATTGATTCATGATTTCATTATAAAATTTATAATAGATTAGATATTACTTTCTTATTGATGATTGTAGAAATATTTTAAAGAGACACAATAATTTTAAGATTATTTTTACTACGTGCCGAAGAGATAATGATAGTACTAATATATTGACAATTCTATATATCTCTTATGCACCTTGTATGGATTTTCATTATAAATGTATTATGAATTTATTTGATAATAATATGAATTAGTTTTGGTTTGAGTAAAAAAGAGTAGGTTTAATTTAGAGATTAACTCCTTTTATATTAAGTAATCAATGGGACAAACCAATATACACTATGGATCTTTCACTACGCCAAAAAGGCTTTTTAACAGCGCATCTTAGACAGCGCTTTTAAAAGAAAGCGCTGTCTAAGGTTAAAATAAAAATAAAACACGGAAAATGTTAAAAAAATATAACGAAAGCGCTGTCTAAGGGGGGGTCTTAGACAACACTTTCTAAAAGCGCTGTCTAAAACCCCCCCTTAGACAGCGCTTTTAGAAAGCGCTTTTAAATATAGACCTTAGTCAGCGCTTTTGAGAAAGCGCTGTTTAATGTATTTCAATTAAAAAAATATTTAAAACCAAAAGCGCTGTCTAAGGGGGGGTTTAGAAAGCGCTTTTGGAAAGCGCTGTCTAAGGTATATCTTAGAAAGCGCTTTCCACAAAAGCGCTGTCTAAGGTGTTATTAAAATTAAAATTCAGACTTCTATTTTCGTTCCTGTTCTTTCTGTTTTCCCTCTCCAGCGATTAAACCTCTCCAGCGAACCCTAACTGCGAACGAGAGTACATTGAAAGCATTCGGTTTCAATACCAGAAAGTGTTTGTGTTTGAAGAATCGGTCTCAGTTCTTCAGTTCTACTGCGGTATGTTCATCTCATTCTGCGTTTTGTTTTTCGTTTCTCTTCTGCGTTTTGTTCTTCAAGCCATTTCAGATTTTGTTCTTCATTTCTTTTTGCATATGGTTTCAGGCATTGCAAGGGTTTTTTGAGAATATTTCATTTCTGAAAGTGTTTGAAGAATCCTTCATTTCGGTATGTTCTGCATTTTTTCATTTTTTCATGCTCTGTTATTTAGGGAAATATCAGTATTTGTAAAATACACTGTTGATGCTTGCTTTTTGTTTGTAAAATACACTGTTGATGCTCAATTGCCAATCCTAACTGAATGAGTAATAAAAATTCTTGTTCTAAGGTTTGAATTGTTCATGTAATAAAATCAATTAATATATATAATGCATCAATCTAAAAATTGTTAAAAGAAGAACCATAGGGTGACTAGTGTCTCACCAAATAAAAAGTAATCAAGACTCTTGTTAGGCACATATTCATAAATAAGTATTTTCTCATCTTCTTCAAGGCAAAATCCAATAAATGTAACTAGATTTCTATGTTGAAGTTTGGCTATCAATAAAACTTCATTCTTAAACTCCTCTACACCTTGATTAGAACTTCTTGAAAGTCTCTTTATAGCTATTTCCCGTCCATCAACAAGGATACCCTAAAATATATTCAAAAAATTGCATAGAATTATTTACTTTTAAATATTTATTTAATCACATTGGGTTGTGGATTTCCAAAAGTAAGTAACCTATTTTTCATAAACTAATATAATATCTTCTTGAATGCTTATTTTATCAACGGTAATAAACATAAGAATTATCATATAAGTAAAATAGACACTAAATTTTCTTTTATTTTCTCACCTTGTAAACCTCTCCAAATCCGCCTTTGCCAATGTAATTATCTTTAGAAAAGTTGTTACTTGCTCCTTCAATTACAAACCAGTCGAATTGTAATGGTTCTAACGTGGCACTTTCTTCTCCAACTAGATAAAATTTATTTGCATTATTCTTCAGTTCATACCATCCTATTAAACTAGTATGAAAATGATTCTCCTTTCCTCTGCACAAAATAATTATAAGTTGGTATATTGGCGTATCGGATACGTTATTGGCGTTTATATTAACATTGGTTATGTATAGGTTTTTGAAGTTTAAAATGAATTGAACTTTAAAATTGTTAGGATATTCAATGATACTACCTTAGTTATGTATTTTCGTCTGGATTGATTGTTTACTTTAATAAGTAGGAAAACCATGGATAAAACATGGATCTGTGCCGATCGAATGACCAAAGAGTACGAGAGTGGGGTTGCGGAATTCGTTAAGTATGCTGTTCAACACGCTGAAAACCCCAGACGAATGCATTGTCCTTGCTTGCGTTGTTGTTATATTGGTAAGGTTGACGCACATGGATTGAAATCGCATTTGCTGAGGCATGGAATTGATCAAAGTTATCAGTGTTGGATATTTCATGGTGAGAAAATTAACGGGAATGTTGAATCGAGTGGAAAAAGTAATACGACCTATGCTTCATACGACAAAGACACGGAAACATATGATTATGATCGAGTTGAAGAGATTGTAGAAGCACTGGAAGAAGATCTTCATGATTGTCCTGAAATGTTTGAGAGGATGGTAAGCGATGCAGAGAAACCGTTGTACAAAGGTTGCACTAAATTCTCAAGACTTTCTGCGGTATTAAAGTTGTACAACTTAAAGGCGGGCAATGGATGGTCGGATAAAAGTTTCACAGAGTTGTTGGCCCTTATGAGAGAAATGCTACCGGATGATAATGTTCTTCCTAATCGAACCTATGAGGCAAAAAAAATGTTGTGCTCTATTGGCATGAGCTATGATAAGATACATGCTTGTCCTAACGATTGCATTTTGTTTCGTAACGAATATGCAACGTTAACTGAGTGCCCCAAATGCGGTTTGTCTCGATATAAGAAAAAATTATCTCCCGCAAAAGTCTTATGGTATTTTCCGATAATTCCGAGATTTAGGCGCATGTTTCGTAGTGAAACCGATGCAAGACATCTTACTTGGCATGCAGATGAAAGAATCACCGATGGAAAGTATCGGCATCCGGCTGATTCACCACAGTGGTCGAAGATTGATAATGATTATCCTGAGTTTGGATCAGAAGCAAGAAACCTTTGATTGACATTATCTACTGATGGAATGAACCCACATGGTCTTCAAAGTATTTCACATACCACATGGCCTGTGATTCTTATGATTTATAACCTACCTCCGTGGCTATGTATGAAGCGTAAGTACATGATGTTATCTATGTTAATCTCTGGGCCTAAACAACCAGGTAATGACATAGACGTATACTTGACACCTCTGATCGAAGATTTAAAGATTTTGTGGGAGAACGGTGTGGAGGTTTATGATGGATATAGGAAAGAAAGTTTCAATCTGAGGGCGATGTTGTTTGGCACAATTAATGATTTTCCAGCATACGGGAATCTATCTGGGTATAGCATCAAGGGTCAACGTGCGTGTCCTGTTTGTGAAGACGGAACCGATACGATTCGATTGGAACTTTGCCAGAAGAATGTGTTTCTCGGTCATCGTAGATTCTTACATTCTAAACATCATTACCGTGGGTGGAGAAAAGCATTCAATGGAGACACCGAACATCGTAGAGCTCCACCCGCATTGTCAGGTGAACAAGTTTTTGAAAAGGTGAAAGATGTGCGTACTGAGTTTGGCAAGCCTTTTGCACATAAGATTGTGAAAGGTGGGTGGAAGAAAAGGTCGATATTTTTTGAATTGCCATATTGGAAGTCTTTGTACGTGAGACATTTTCTCGATGTTATGCATATTGAAAAAAACGTATTTGAAAGTGTTATCGGTACATTACTCAATATAAAAGGCAAGTCTAAGGATGGCCTTAAAGCAAGGGAGGACATGTTAAAAATGGGAATGAGAACTGAATTAGCACCCGTGAAGAAAGGAAGACGAACATATCTACCACCTGCTGCTTTTACTTTATCTAGAAAGGAGAAAAAAATTTTGTGTAAGTCTCTGAGTGAAGTTAAGGTTCCAGAAGGATACTCATCTGATATCAGAAGACTTGTTTCTATGAAAGACCTCAAGTTGAAGAATTTGAAGACACATGATTGTCACGTTATAATGGAACATTTTCTACCGATCGGTATACGTTCTATTTTGCCAGAAAAAGTAAGAAGTTCCATAACTAAATTGTGTTTTTTCTTTAGGTCAATTTGTAGTAAGGTGATCGATCCCGAGATCTTACCAACACTACAAAAAGAGATTGTAATTACCTTGTGTGAGCTTGAGATGTATTTTCCTCCGTCTTTTTTTGACATAATGGTTCATTTAGTTGTTCATCTTGTGAAAGAGACACAGTTGTGTGGACCAGCTTATATGAGATGGATGTACCCTGCTGAACGGTATATGAAAATATTAAAAGGGTACGTGAAATCCCGAAGTCGACCAGAGGGTTGTATTGTTGAACGATACATTGTTGAAGAAGCTGTTGAGTTTTGTACTGAATATTTGTCTAACGTTCAATCGATTGGACTCCCCAGAGCTCAGATTTTCGACAAAATGGAAGGTAAAAAATTAATTGGGAATAAAATTGTGACAATATCAAGGGATGAACGGGATCAAGTTCATTTGTATGTTCTGCACAATAATAATGAGGTTGAGCCATATGTTGAAATGCACAAGGATGTACTCCGAAGGTTAAATCCGAACAGAAATGAAAATTGGATAGTTATAGAGCACAATCAAAGTTTCATACAATGGTTGAAGGATCATATTTATTTGAAGCGCTCTTCAGATCCTTCTTCGGTAACAGAAAGGTTGAGATGTTTGGCATATGGTCCAAGTTTGCATGTGTTTTCTCATAGCGCATATTCAATTAATGGATACACATTTTATACCAAAGAACAAGATGATAAGAGTACTATGCAAAATAGTGGTGTCACCGTGCTAGCTGAAGCAATGCATATATCAAGCATGAAGGACTTAAACCCCAAATATGCAAATCTGTCGTATTTTGGAGTTATTGAGCACATTTGGGTGTTTGATTACGAGAAGTTTCAGATTCCCATCTTTGGTTGCAAGTGGGTGAATAGTAGTGGCATACGAATGGATAAGTCTGGATTTTTGCAAGTTGATCTTACTAGGGTGGGGTACAAAGATGAACCTTTTATTCTAGCATCTCAGGCTAAACAAGTGTTCTATGTGAATGACCCGAAGAGTACAAAATGGTCTATAGTGCTTTTCTCTAACAAAGTGACTGATGATAGCGGTGTCGATCAATGTGATATTGATGTTGAGAATGAGTCATGCATTAGACGGAATGAGTTGAATAGAAATGATGAAGTTGAGGATCTTATACCGGATGAGTCATATATAAGAAACGATCATAATGAGGGAATTTGGATCAATTCATCCGTACGCATTGCTAAGAAACAAGTGATTAATATTCCAACAAAGAAAAGAAAGAGATGTTAGTGACTTAGGTAAATTATCCATGGTTTCTTTATTTTATTTTTTCGATTGTTTTGATTATAAGTTATATTTGATATTTGATGGTTTCCTTGGTTTATTACAGGTTAGACATGGCTGATGACCAACCTGAGGAAGTTCCTAAAAAAGTATCCGCGGAAGAAGAAATTCGAAGAGGCATCACAGTAATGAGAAGGGTGGTCCAAGGAAGATCTCGAGGCATCATACTAGATGTCTATTGGAGCACCCAGGGACAGCTTATAGAACCTAATGGGCATACCTTAACTAGTTTTATCGGTGCACTAGTAAGGAATGAAATTCCCATTACATGTGATGATTGGAGAAACAAAGAGCTGAAAGAGTCCAAAGATAAAATTTGGAGTGAGATAAAGGTACAATCATGTTTTTTCAATTATGTTTTTTCAATTACCGATACTAACTATCAATCTGTATGTTTTTCTTAGCGATGTTTTAACATCGAAGACGAAAGAAGAGGCTTTTGTATGAAATTGGCCGGAAAGCTTCTAAGAGGGTTTCGGACATTTTTATCATCCAAGTTCCTTAAGGATGCGGATGGTAATTTTGTGGATGCGGAGCTTCCCAAAAAATATGAAAGTTTGATATCGGCTGAAGAATGGGAAGCGTTCAAATCCAAAAGACAAGACCCGGTTTTTCAAAGAATAAGTGCTACAAATCGGGAAAGAGCATCAAGTCCCGCATATCCGTACCGAAAAGGACGTGTCGGATATGGACGTTTAGAACAATCCATGGTAAGTATTTTTAAATTGCGATAACAAATTTGTTCATCATATATTAGTTTTATCTGATAAAATTGTATGACTTAATGTGTAGCTGCAGAAGGAGGAAAGTTCAGAATCATCTCTTCCTGCACATGTTTTGTGGAAGGAAGCCCGTGTGGGCAAATCTGGAGTTGCTCAAGAAGAAGTTTTACAAGTATACCAGAAATGTGTAAGTATAACATTTTTTCATTAATTGAATAACATTTTTATACACAAATATTTGACAAGTGTATGATATTCATCTGATTTTTCAGGAGGAGCTATCTCAGTCTTTATCTCCCGATGATACTAGGAGCATACTTGGTCGGGCATTAGATGTCCCTGAGTACTCTGGTCGGGTGAGGGGTAAGGGATTTGGAGTCACTCCGACCTCCATGAGTATTAAAAAAGGAAAGGCTCCTAGTAATCGGGAGCTTCATGCAAGAATGGAAGCCATGCAAGCTGAGCTTGATGCATTGAGGAGAGAAAGAGAGGCTAGCGCCTCAACAGTATACAGAGATGCTTCGGACAAAGACAGTATCAACTGTACCTTTCAGCCGAACATTCCAGAGGTAATTACATATAATTGTCTTAAATTGAACTATTTTCTTAAATTATGTATTTGACATATATACACATTAACGATTTCTTGTTATTATTGGTTTTAGGGCATTTCCCATTGTCAGCTGTATTTGTCGTCACCATACTATCGGATGGTTGGCAAGGGAAAAGTGCATAACGTTAGCGGAGTATTACTCCACACTAGAGAGCTCCCTGCTGGATGTTTGAAGGTATCAGTTGATATTGCAGTTGAGCCGAATGCAGCATTACCATATCCTAGCGATGATTCGGATGCAACAACGGTGCACGAAGCAGTAGGTTCGTTTGTTGCATGGCCGACAAACCTCATATGCGTAGGATATGAGGTATGATTAAAACTTATGTTAACTTTCCTTGGTATATTCAAAGTTTAAAATTTATGCTTAAAATTTTACTTACATATTTTCCTATGTTAAATAGACTCCCACACAATCCAAATCAAAAGAAGCTGCGATTCCACGGCATACCGAGTCCACGGTTTCAAGAAAAGAGGTAATATACAATTATATGACATATATTCATGGAAGTTGTTACATTCTTAATTTGATCTAACTATTTATATGACATGTAGGTTCAAGAAAATGAGGCTAGCAATGCCTCCGCACAACAAAAAAAGGAGGTTAGCAACGCCTCCGCACGGGTACAAAGTTCTGGTGCTAAGAAGTCCGTAGCTAGGAAAAAACCTACCACCAAGTATAGGTCGTGCCTCAGGACATTTCTAGAGATGACCGATATACCGACCGGAGGTGCTCGGATTATACCTATGGAGGTAGGGATTTTCGGCTTTGATTACGAACAAATGATTGGTAATGAGGACTTCATGCAAGTTTTTGGTCGTGAAGAAATCGGCGTCACCGTTGTCAATACATATGTTAGGTAAATTCGGACTACTTTGTTTTATTAATTAAACAACTTATTTTAATGATGTTTACTTTATGTTAATGATGTTTTTATATTAGGTTTTTGTATGACAAATTTATGCGCCCCAATGGTTTGGACGTGTCATTCGGATTCTTAGCACCCGCGACCGTCAACTTAGGTTTAATGATAAGTAGACCAGATACCGTGACGGAGTACGTTCTTCGGATCCTCGTGGAGAATAAAAATGCGGAGAAGTTGATTTTTGTACCGTTTAATACCGGGTTAGCATTTCTTTCTAAATTCATCTATTATAATTATTTTCCAAGTTACCATCTAACATTTGCCTAATCATTACAGTGGACATTGGTTGTTGCTCGCAATCAATCCTATCCGAGAAATCGTGTATTATCTTGACTCGTTAGGAAATGATTGGACAACATACCCGGATATGAAGGACCTAATTGACACGTAAGTGAGAATGTTCAAAAATTTTCTTAGTTTATGTGAATTGTTCTAATTGCTTCATTTTTATTTTATTAGCGTCCTACAAGCTTTTCGTGCCCAACGAGTTATCCAGACCTCAAGGAGGGGCGCCAACTCCATTTCATGGATTAAAGTGGCGGTATATTTTTAATTACCGCGTTTTTTATTATATTAGTGATGACTACACTTGATAAAACTTAGGATTTATAATTCATATTTTTTTTTCATATGTAGTGTCCTCTTCAACGTAATCAAATAGATTGCGGGTATTTCATGTTGAGGTTTATGCGAGATACTCTCATGTTGGGCCGATTAGAGATTCCCACCGATGTATGTATTTCAAACTTATGAGTTACTTTTATATTTACACATATCTTATATAATTAAATAGTTGGAATTAATTCAAAATATGTTATATTATTATGTAGTACTTTGATGAATTCAAGTGTGCATCTTATACAAAGGATCAAGTGGACGAAATCAAAGAGGAGTGGTGTCAATACATGATAGAGCTCAAAGTGTGTAATTAATGTGTACATTTGTAGTAGTATATGTAATGACTTATAAATGTAAACATAAATTTGTATATATTTTGATACATTTATGGCAAATTTGGTTTGAATTGGTTAGCCAAATTTTGGTAAAAAAAGGCCAAAATGGATATATAAAATGTGATAATTGACTGCAAAAATCTGGTTGAAAACAGGTACCAATTCTGGTTTATAAACCTGGAAAAAATGTGGTTACAAACAAATCCTACAAAAAATTTCGTATACCTTAGACAGCGCTTATGCCAAAAGCGCTGTCTAAGGGGGAGATTAGAAAGCGCTTTAGGCAAAAGCGCTGTCTAATGGGGGGGCTTAGACAGCGCTTTTGGCCAAAGCGCTGTCTAAGGTATACCTAAAAAATTAAAATAGGAGGGGCTTAGACAGCGCTTTTGGACAAAGCGCTGTCTAAGGTATACCTAAAAAAATTAAAATAGGAGGGGCTTAGACAGCGCTTTTGGCCAAAGCGCTGTCTAAGGTAGGGGGCTTAGACAGCGCTTTTGAAAAGCGCTGTCTAAGGTGTACCTAAAAAATTTAAATTAAGAGGGTCTTTTAAAGCGCTTTTGGCCAAAACGCTGTCAAAGGGGGGGGGGGGATTAGACAACGCTTTTAACATTTTCAAAAGCGCTGTCTAAACCTTTAGCAGCGGAGGTTTAGACAGCGCTTTAAAGCGCTGTCTAAGGCTTAAAAAAGCGTTGTCTAAGGTCTTGTTTGTTGTAGTGTTTTACTTGGAAGAAACCAATCAGATATGCCTTAATTATAAAATTACAATTTGTGGAGTTATGTGCCTTGATTGTAAAATTACAATTTATGGAGTTGTTATTTTCATTTCATATCAAGAATGATTAGGAATTATTAGAAATTTCAATTTGAATTGCTCATTTAGGGTAGTCAGAACTCTATTACAACTCAACCAACTTCAACATTCATTTATATATTGAGAAGATAACTCAATTGTAAACTTAGTTTTTGAATGAATGAAATAAGAATTAGAGATTCTCATTAATTTAATATGGTATCAATCGTCGTTGATTCCCTACCTTCCATTAGCTAATTGTCCATCATTTTCTTCCTTGACATCTATTATATCTAATCTTCAAATAATGGGTATCTCAAATAATTGGTTTTTGTCACACACTACAAACTCTCCGTTTGAAATATCGTCATCTTCAAACTCCTTTGGTCTAAAATTCTCCATAAAACTTCCAGATGATAATTTCTTATTATGGACCAATAAATTAAAAGTGTGATTTTACGGCATAAGTTTCATTGATATGTTGTCAATTCATAAATTTATTAGATTAATGGAGATTTGAAACTTTATAAGTGAGAGAAATCAGCTAACTATCATCTTAAGATTTTGGATGAGTATGTGGTGTGTCTCTCACAAAGATTTTTACTCATAAAGAAAGACCCCAATGTAAAAATTCTCCCTCATAGTGACCCTTATAGAATTGATGACCAAACATTAGTATCAGGGCCTAGTTTAAGTGAGAGAACGACTTCCTTGTATCAAAAGTTATCCTCGCATGGTGGGGTGGGAGACATGTTCACTTGAAAAAGTGTCAATAATGATACACGTGTAGGTGGATGAAAAAACTTTCACTTGAGGGGGGGTATTGTAGATATACTCACACTCGAGGGAGATTGTTGAGAAAAACAAGTTTGAGTTGCAAGTGTTGAGAAATAAAGTGTTGGGAAGTCACACATTGATTAGAAAAGTGGATATTAGACACTTTTATAAATGAGAGAACTCACACACTTATTATCTTAAATTTTCTTCTTTTATTTAGATATAACTATTCGGATGACATCTTAAAACATATATGTTTTTCAATATAAGCAGGAGACTAGTTACATTCTTCTTTTATTTATGAAGATTACCATAAGATAATAGAAGTCCTTACTATTTTAATTAAGATCTGGAGTTTGAATATGAATTTGTATATGCAACTCCAATAAAACTTTTAAAAAGATAATTTGTTAAATTTGAATTTCATTAGATTCAAAAAATTTGTTTCACAGTTGCGTACAAAGATAATTACTTATAAAATAATACATATATCTTTTTCTTCATATTTTAAATCAAAGGGCTTCCTAACAAATTAATAAGAAAATATATTAATTATATGGTATACATGAAAATAAAAAATTAATATTGCAATTATAATTGCAAATAACAATTATTTTGAAATAAAGTTTTTAACAAAGGTAACAGTTATCATGGAAAAGAGGATGTAAATATTTATTTATTTATAATAAAATGAAAATGTTTATTACAATAAGGAATGAAGTTTAAAATTGAACGAATTGGACAATTCAATCTAATTATATTTTCCCTTTCTTCTTGTTCTTTATTCTATTTCAATAACACAATCCCTTGAAACTTTAGGAAAGTCATCAATTTGATCAAAAAATCTCTGTAACTTGTCTGATCCTTCTGGAGAGTCAAAATGTGATTCATTGTATTGAATATACAATATATCCAACACTTGTGTTGTGTTTAGCAAATATTTTATAGCATTTATCTCTCCTTCATTCCCACAAAAATTATATATCTTAATCATTTTAAGGTGTGTCAAAAAGCATGTTGGTAATAAATTAATGGCGTTTGCACCGCTTTCATCTACCGTCACTCCCTGCAATATATATTAGTTTCATATAATGACTTGTCATAAAATATGTAATTAAAAAAAAAGTGTGAAATTTTTTGATTCATAATAGACCTAAATTACCATCTGAAACTCAATTTCTTCTAGAATGGGTGAGTTTCTTAACAGAGCCTGCAATCCTTTACAAGATAAATCCATGGTTGAAGATGAGATCACATGAAGATCAACCAGACGAAAAAATGTAGATAGATTTGCTGCGAAAGATGATGTTTTACCTAGAGCCTATATTCATGAAAACCATCAAAATTAAAATGATTCGAAAGGGAGTAATAAAAATTTGGAAGATAAAATGTGATACCTGAAGAGCAAAATGGGAGATTGAAAGCTTTTTTATTCTAAAGAGTTCTTTGAGAAGTGAGTACACATAATAACCAGCAGGTAACACTTTGTTGTGTTGTTCATGAGCTTCAATGGTTGCATCAGTGGCTGAATTTGTGTTAAACAAAGCATAATCATATATGAGATCACCATCGTATATAAAAGTTACCAGTTTACTTGCCATGATCCCTATTTTGATGTAAGAATAATTTCTATGTTCTTCTTCCTCATTCTCGTCGTCTTTCCAATCCCTAATAAACAATTTTTGAAGCGATGGACACTTGATAAAGGTACTGTGAACCTTGTTCCAATTACAATCAATTAAGGACAATTCCTTCATGGATGGCAAACCATAGAAAAACTGTGATGTGCAATGAATATCAGAGAATATGACATGTTTCAAAGTCAATATCACAAGATTTTCAAAGTTAATGGAAGAAGGAAGATTTAGGACTTGTCTCACACTAAGTTGAAACTTGATCAATTTATTAGAAGTAAAAAGGTGATTGGGAAGAACCAATGGTTTACTAACTCTTTCAAGTTCAAGGTTTAGTTCTTCAATCATAGGATTCACAAAAACACTAAACCATTTGTTAACCATTGAAAATTCCTCACCAACATCAAATGAGAGAGAGAACATTTTTAGTTTTGAAATATCACAAACCACAAGCAGCTTATCCATAAACTCTATGAAATGTTGCCTCTTATCAGGTGCACTTTCATCAAATTTCAAATCAATTTTATTGTTATTCATCCATTGATCCATCCACCTTTTTGATAAAACACTTGTTGCAACGCCTTCTTTGGTTGGAAGGTTTGATAAAATCTTTTGCAAAATTTCATCAGGCAGATCAGATAATCTACAACTCTTTTCAACATTTCCTTCCTCTTGATTATCCTTTTGGAGGTTTCTGTTGTTATTGATAGTAGAATTTGCATCCATTTTGAATCTGAAATATTACAATATTACTTATAATCATCACAAATAATATAAAACATTTACATATTCAATAATAGGAAATTTTTTTCAATTTCAAAACTTTAACATTTATTTACTCCAACCATGTGAAAGTTAATGAGAATATTAATTCCACTTCTAGACATTCTTAGCTAAATTAATTATTCATATTTTTCAATTAAAAACAAGTTCATCATATTTAAATACAAAAATTAATCTAAAAGAAAATATTTATTGAAAATCTTTGTTGAATCCTCAATAATCTAAACGCCAAATACATATAGATTTTTACATAATTACTATATTAAATTGCATAATTGATAAATGTCATAAATATATATATATATATATATATATATATATATATATATATATATATATATATATATATATATATATATATATATATATATATATATATATATATATATATATATATATATATATATATATATATATATATATATATGGTTTATGAGTTATCTATATGATAAAAAAAATCAAAATGAAAATAAAAAATGTAACAATTTTTTATTTGGAGTAGTTGAATAACGGATTAAAAAACTTGAGACTGAAATAAAATGACACAACAATCATGTCATCGATAAAATGTTGTAGTTTGTATTTTGGAGTAAATGGTTTCTATTTCATCTATAGAATAAAAGAACATCAAAGGCGAAAGTAAAAAATCCAAAAAAAAAAAAAAAAGATTGTAGTGATTGAATAACGTCATAAAACTTGAAATTGAAAATTAAAAAGCAAAGACAGTCGAAAATGGTAAATACACATGGTTATTGGTTCACCTCTTTAGTACCATGTGACGTTTAGAAGAAGAAAGAATATAGTAACACTCAATGGAGTTAATAGATTTGAGAGTGAGAATTTGTGAAGAAGTTAGATACATAGACCACTATTTATAATATCTGAATATGATTCCTCATATTAAATAAATGAATTGAGCTATGGATAAGTATGACAAGTGATTCAACAAATTTAAGAAATTCTATAAATTCAAAAGTAAAACAAAATAAAATGATAAAAAAATTAAAAACAAAATCAACTCATTATTATAATTCTTTTATACACTATAAATAATATGTTTTTCTTGACCAAATTTATTTTAGTAGTATTATATATTATATTTATTTTGACCAAAATTATTTTAATATACGAGCAATCCTACCATCCATTTGCGGATTCTTGACAAGTATGGCAAGTGATTCAATAAATTTATAAAATTCTATAAAGTTAAAAGATAAAATAAATTTAAGTGATAAAAAAATTAAAATCAATTCGATTTATTATTATAATTTTTTAAATACTATAAATAACTTTTTTATTTTGACCAAAGTTATCTTAATAGTGTTATATAGTCTATTTATTTTGATCAAAATTATTTTAATAGTATTAAAATCTCACACATTTGAGCTAATATCACCACATATTTCTCATTTTCTTTTAATTTTTTATTATAAAATATTACTCTTTTGCATACTTTTTAAAATTATTTGTTGTATTTTATATTATATGATATTTTGAATTTTCAAAAATAATTATACAAGTAAAGTTTATTACATATATCAATATTCTAGATGACATTTCTTGAATAATTGCACCACTCATGCATATCAATATTCTAGAATATTTTTCATCTAGAATTTCGCCACATATATCAATATACAAGATATGCATGAGTTTATAATATATATATATATATATATATATATATATATATATATATATATATATATATATATATATATATATATATATATATATATATATATATATATATATATATAAAAGTTATATTATGTGGCCTAAGTTCAATACTAATTAGGGTTTGTTATTGTTACTTGGTCTATATAAATAGACACTTTTTAATTCAGTTTTTATCATTCAATAATATCAATCCTTATTTTTTACTCTCTTCCTTTCTCTCCTCAATAAAAGTGTCTCACGCACTAGTAAATTGATATCTAGAGCTTATGTTAGATTCTTGATCGTGTTTTCAAGAATCACACGTTAGAGATCATATTTTCGAGATCATGGGTTGTTATTGATCAATCGTTGCAAATATGAATGCTAACAAAAATTTATCAAACTCTCTTCCAACTCTTGACGACAAGAATTGACTTCGATGAAGAAAACAAATGCAAACTCTATTTGGCTTTCATGAAACCCTAGAAGTGGTTACTAATGGAGTTCCTATGATTGGCGAAGATGCAACTAACGCACAGAGAACCGCTCATAAGGAAACCAAGAAGAATGATTTCAAGGCGGCGTTCTACATCCAATCGACAATTGATGCGACTAATTTCGACATAATCGCTCATGCTGAATTGGTGAAGGAGTCGTGGTGTAACACCCCATTTCTATCCGACTTTAATTATTAAATCAGAGTTATAAAATTTCATGACAAACATGAGTTATATGTGTCGTGTTAATCAGTGTTCTGTGACACCGGGGCACTGATTAAGAATTTCAAATAAGGAATATATGTTATGTTCAAATCATTTAATATATTTATAAAAAAAACTGATTACTTCTCTTTTCACTGCATTGAAATCACATATATTTTTAAAAAAACATGTCTTTTTAATCTCTTAAATAATACTCAGTTTACTATTTTAATCTCTTAACCAGTGCCTCGGAGGCACTCATTAGCTTAAAAAACATGTCTTTTTAATCTTTTAAATAATACTCAACTTACCATTTTAATCTCTTAACCAATATTCCGGGAGCACTCGTTAAGATTTCTCTAATTTTATTCATTTATTCAGATATTTATTATTAAATTAGTTGTTGATTGTTGGCTGTTGTAGTATAATTATTAAAATTTTCAGATTTTATAAGGTTAAAGTTTATATATAGCATTAGATTTTATTAGGTCAAATAATTAATATATCATACAATCAGAACATTATTTTATTTTAATATATATTAATTTTAAATGGATTTAATTAAAACCAAATATATCCTGTTATATATTTTTAAATATTGATTTTATAAAAAACCAGATGTTATAATATAATATATTATATTTTATAAAAACAGATTTTAAATTTTTTAATACTGATTTTATAATAGCGGATTTTATCTTTTATATTTTATTTTTAATATATATTATATTATATTTTATTAAAAACAGAATATTTAATATTAATTAAAAACAAATATATTGATTTTATAAAAAGAAATATATTATATATTAATTAAAAATAGAATATAAAACAATGTTAATAGATTTTATAAAACAGAATTTATGTTTAAAATAAATATATAGATTTATCAAAAATAGGAAAGTAATTTTTGTAAGTAAGTAAAGATAATATTTTTAAAAATAGAAAAGTAATTATTAATATTTTTAAAAATAAATTTTATATAAATATAATATTTTAATTTTTAATATTATAGTAAGTAAAGATATTAAGTAAAATAATTATTGGGTTGTTGGTTGTTGTAAAATTATAAATATTATTTATAGTTGTTATTAATTTATACTATATTATTAAAAAAATATTAATTCGAAAATACTTAATTCTATAGTTTTAAAATCATTATTTTTATTAGGTTAAAATGTATAATTAGATTTTATATACAATGTTAAGTAGATTTGTTAATTATAGTTATAAAATGTATAATATATATTTATGAAATGTACAAAAACATGTATATTAAGAAATGAAGTTATCTTTAAAACAATGTGAAAATAATTATATTATTTCACATATATTAAAATTATAGTTTAAATTAAAATGATATTGATAATACAAATGTGCAATATAAAATATTTTTGTTACTATCGTAGTTGGATGTACGATAGAACGTTACTAGAAAGATATGTTAAAAGATTTATTACGTGGACATTCGTTCAAGAATGTTGTTGAAGGGAAGGAGGAATAAAATGTCTTTGTCATAAATGTGAATGTAGACCTATAATTAATGACCCAGAGGAAATTGAACCTCATTTGAAGAGAAATAGTTTCATTAAAATTAATGGGTTTGGACATATAATGGAGAAGAACTGTCGAGTAATGTACATGCAGAAACTACTAACACACGCATCAAGTAGTCGATCACATATGGGATTTGAGGAATATAATTGAATCTGATTGATGATATGGTTGGCATTGCCTTTGGAGTAAATATGACATATGATGAACCTCAAGATTTTGATGGGGAAAAGTTGTTAAAGGATGAAGTGCAAAGATTTTCTCAATTGTTGTAAGAAATGAATACACTGTTATTTGAGGGGTCGACAAATTCAAAATTATCAATGTATGTTAGATTATTGGACGCGAAGTCGAATTGGAATGTTCCTAATCAATGCTTTAAAATTCTTTGCAAAAATGATGTTAGATGTGACTCCTACGAAAGACAACTTTCCTACAAGTTATTATGATGCAAAGAGGTTGGTGTCAAAGTTGAGTTTAGAAATACGAAAGATTGATTGTTGCATAAATAGATGCATGTTTTTTATGACAATGAGTGTGGTACTAATGATGGGGCGTTGGAGGAATGCAAGTTTTGTAAGAGTCCGAGATATCAAGTTCGTAGTAAAGCCATTAACGGTAAACAAAAACATGTAACAGTAAATTCCATATTTTATTTTCCACTAATACCAAGGTTAAAAAGATTGTTTGTTTCAATGCACAATGTAAGTCAAATTACATGGCATCGTATAATCAAAACAAGTTCAAGCACTATGCGACATCCATCTGATGGTGAGACATGGAAGCATTTTAATAGGATACATTCTGATTTTGCTGCAAAACCTAACAATGTCAGACTCGGATTATGTTCTTATGGTTTTACCCCATATGTCCAAGCGTCTGCAGTTTCATATTCTTGTTGGCAAGTTATTATAACACATAACAACCTCCTTCCAGAGATGTGCGTGACAAAGCCATACATGTTTTTGACTTGTCTCATTCCATGACCGTCAAGTCCTAAAGCCAGAATCAATATATATTTACAACCTTTAATTGATAACTTGAAGAGGTTGTAGATTGGAGAATGGACTTATGATATATCTCGCAAACAAAACTTTACTTTGCGAGCTGCCTTGATGTGGAATATTATTGACTTTCCCACGTATGAAATGTTATCTGGTTGGGGTACGCATGGAAAAATGGGATGTTCGCATTGCTTGGAATTTACAAAGGCATTTACTTTGGAATTTGGGGGGGGGGGGAGGAGTTCGTGGTTCGACTATCACCGCATATTCCTACCACGAGACCATGTCTTTTGAAGAAATAAGACTGATTTCAAAAAAGATACACGAGTAAAAGAATTACCCCCCCCCCCTCGGTTGTAACTAGTGGAAATATGGAATCGATTTTTTGAACTACCAAAATTCACAGATTATGGTGAAGCACGCGTAATTCAATGATATGAGGTCAAACACAATTGGACAAAAAGAAGTATATTTTGGAACCTCCTATATTGGAAAGATAATTTTTTGCAACATAATCTCGATGTTATGCATATTGAGAACAATTTTTTCGATAATGTATTTAACACAGTGATGGATGTTCAAGGCAAAACAAAAGATAATGAGAAGACTAGAAGGGACACGAAAATTTTATGTGATAGAAAAAACTTGGAGTTGAAGCCTCGACCTAATGGAAAATTATTAAAACCCAAGGCTTAATTGTTACAATCTAACTTCCCAAGACGCTAAAGCGGTTTGTCGATGGTTAAATGAATTGAGAATGCCCGATGGTTATGCTTCAAAGTTAGCAAGGTATGCCAACGCCAAAACTGGGAAGTTGCATTGAATGAAAAGTCATGATTGCCATGTTTTCATGGAACAATTGCTTCCAATTACATCCAGTTCACTACCCAACCATGTGCTCAATCCGCTAACTGAAATAAGTCAATTTTTCAGAGATATTTTTGCGTCAACTTTAAGAGTCGATAGCATCACTAAGTTAGACCAAAATATTCTAGTAATTCTATGCAAGTTGGAACGAGTTTTTCCACCTGATTTTTTCGACTCTATGGAACTTTTACTTGTGCACCTTGCATATAAAGCATATCCTGGTGGCCCCGTTCAATATAGGTGGATGTATCCTTTTGAAAGATTCATGGATAATTCAAAGCGGTCAATGAAAAATAAAGCTAAAGTTGAAGGGTTAATATGTGCACATTACTTGCATCGGAAAAATATGTGATTAATGGGTTATTCGAATTATTGTTGTTGTTTAGTTTTGATCTGTGTCGGTCTGCTGTAAAAGAAGTAAACCGGGTCATTCAAATGATGTATACAAAAATCATTAAGTCTTTTGGAGAGCTCCCAGATAAAGAGAAAGATATATGGTTTGAAAAATTTAAGGTAAATTGCATTTTTATTAGAGTTATGTTATTTTATAATTATGTTTTGTTATAAATATCTAACATTTTATTTGAATGTCATACAATTTGCAGGAAAGGTGTACGTGAGAAAAAAATTGACGAGGTCAAGATTAAGAAAATAGAAGTAAAGTATCTAGTCGTCTATCTGACATGCTTAGGAATACTACACAACGTTGGGATAGGGACCAAACTCGTCCTAATTGGATAGGCGAGAAAATATTTGCGGAACTTATTGAGTGGTGGAAGATATAAGATTTTCATAGAAGATATGAACATGCAAAAAGATTATGGCATCTAAAGCATGTGGCTGCATTAACACTGTTGGAAATATCAGTTCGACGAACATCGTCGAAGAATGATAATTATAATTATTTTTTTAAGTTCTATTTTGAATTATTATATACATATTTAATTAAACTTTTCAATTTCACAAGTGGCGCCTAGTGTGGGGTAACTGAGTTAAGTTTACAAGTGAGTATCATGAGTTCAAATGGAACATAGTTTTTCTAGAGACAACAAGTTTGGATTGTGTAAACTAAATTTAACCAAAGTGTGTTGAAGAATTGAAGGGTGAAACATTGATGTATGTGATCCTAACACAAACAAAGAAAGTCTAGATGGGGGACAAGGTCAAAAGTGTTATTATTTTGTGGCTCGGGTTAAACTTTTGAAGGAATTCGAGGAGAAGATCGTGACTAAGGTGCAGATCAAAACTGAATCATTTGGAAAGGTGGAGAACTAATCCATTAAGGAAAAATTGACAAAATTTCACAAATCATTGATGATTTGCATAATATTGAGACGAAAATTGATGATGTTGATTTTTTTTTGTAAGCAAGAAGTATATTAATGAGAGTATCAAAGGAACTCAAACCTGATTACAAAAAGATACGAGACAACGCTCGATAAAAAGAAAAATTACCTACCAATTGACATCTAAGACAAATAAAACATTGGATTTTTGTTGAACCTACATTTCAAAAAACAATTTTCACCGTATAAATTGGCGTAAAAATTGGGTGTATGAAAAAGATAGTTTGAGAAAATGTAATATGATATAGACTTATTTATTTGCACCTACATAGTATTGGATTAGTGCTTCCAGTTAACTTAATTACTTGTCTACTTTGATTTAGTCTTTAATATAGTAACATATAAAATGAATATAGTACAGTGTGATTTTCAATCATGTACTACTCTACGAGACTACGATTAAAGAGTATATCTACATCTTTATCTCCACGGCCACTACAATTTACAACTACCTTACTATTGTCGTTTGGCAAAGTAGGGAACAACTTGTCTAGTATAGCAAATGCATGTGAGGCCTCCAGAGATGGAAATATACCCTCCAACTTGCATAATCTCTCGAATGCTACATAATCATGAAACACAAACCGTTAATATATAAGAACAAGTTGAATCATAGTTGAATTAAAATAGCTTTATTTTTCAAAATCATATGAAAATATTATATACCATCAAGAGCTTCTTCATCAGTTGCGACACAAAATTCTGCACGCCCACTTTCTTTAAGGAAACTCAACTCTGGACCAACTCCCGGGTATTCCATCCTACAAAATATTTGAAAAGAAAAAAAATTAGAATATTATTTTATAAGATGATACTAACATATAATTTATGTAATCCAAAAGTGTGACTTACCCAGCAGCAATGGAATGTGGTTGAATAATTTGTCCATAATCATCTTGTAATAAATAAGAGATAGCACCATGATAAACACCCACTTCACCTTTAGCTAAACTTGAAGAGTGTCTTCCACTTTCTAACCCTAAACCACCAGCTTCAACTCCAATCAATCTCACATCTGTGTCTGATATAAACTCATGAAACATACCCAAAGCATTTGATCCTGTTCCAACATATGCAATTATAACATCTGGTTTTCCACCCCATTTTTCTATTGCTTGTTTCTTTGTCTCCTTTCCAATAACTGATTGAAACTCACGAACCATTGTAGGACATGGGTGTGGTCCCACAGCTGAACCTGTCAAGTGGTAGCTGTTTTCCATATCCTCCACCCAATAGCGAAACGCCTCTGTTGATGCGTCTTTGAAACTTCCATTAACACCTTCAACCTATATTTTTACCTGAATTAGTATTATATAATAAGGTGGTTATGTTTACTAAAAGTCTTTTAAACTAGTAAAATTTAATGGTTATGTTTAGATTACCCTAGCTCCCAACAGCTTCATCAACTTCACATTAGATGACTGTCGGTCCATGTATTTTGCAGCCATAAAGACAGTACACTCCAAACCAAGTTTGGCACATGCAGCAGCCGTTGCAAGGCCGTGTTGTCCGGAACCGGTGGCAGTAACTACACTTCTCCGACCGATGCGTTTGGCAATCATAGCTTGAGCAAGAGCATTGTTCATCTTATGAGAGCCAGTATGGTTGAGATCCTCTCTTTTTAAGTATATATCCGGCCCTTTGCCACCATTCTTGCTTTTGTAATACTCAGACAACCGTTGAGCATGGTACAATGGTGTCTCTCTGCCAACATAGTCTCTTAATGCTGTTGCTAACTCTTCCTGTGAGAACAAAAAAGAATTATTAATTAAAAAAATAGATTGATAAAATAAAATATAAAATGAGTGATAGTAATAAATAACCTGAAAAAGTTGATCACGGAGAACATTTATGAACTCAGCTTCAAGGTGTTTCAAGGACATAATAATTGTCTCAGGTACAAAGGTTCCACCAAACATACCAAATTTTCCAGAAGAATTGGTACTGTCAGTGTCTTCACTAATTTCATTGTCCTTCTCTATCAAGGGTATGAGAAAGGGTGTAAAAGTAGTGGTTAATGGAGGGAAGTTAACCTTTAATTTTTCACGAGTAATCACAGCTTGAACAACAGCAGACGAACGGTCTTTGGTTGGTTCTTTTTTAACAATGAATTGGGCAGAAACAATTCTCGATTGCAATTTGCAAGCATCCATAATTGAATTAGAGTGATGTATAGGAAGGTTGTGTTTTCAAGTTGAATTATCTGAAAATGTTGCCATACCACACCATTTATTTATACTCAACAAGTGGTAGATGACGTATGTGAACCAACAATGAACTTTGGGTCCCACTCCTCCTAGGTTGCAAGAAAGTGTTTTGCTATAAATTGGAAATGCTGCCCTTTCTCCACAGCCATTCCTTCTCTGCTGTTATTCAAGTGGCTCAGATTAATTAAAAAACAAATAAATAAAAAAGTTTTGTTTTGAAAACAGAGAAAATTTTAAATGAGTGGCTTAGATAGAAGCTGAATGGAAACAGAACCAAATGTGCTGGAGATCCTGATCCCATATAAATTCTGCTTTTAAATGAGGCTAAACTAAAATAAATAAATAAACGTGCTTATTTGATTTTCAAGGTTTCAATAATTGAGATAAAATAATTGTATAAAAAAAATATGATGATGGTTAGCATAAAAAACGTGACTTTGTATATCGTGTGTAAGCCACAAGATAAGCCACCAGGAAGAAAGAATAACTTCATTATAATTTAGGGCATATTATTTTTACTCGTCGGAGAAATTAGCTCATATTATCTTTACTCGTTAATCAATAGAATTACTAATTTAACGGTAAAATCTGATTGTATAATTAAGAAGAAAAAAAGTTTATACAAGAATATAAATATAACTTGATATAAAAATATATATTTACTAAATTTTTTTAAATTTAGAGAGTTAATGAGAGTGATTCTCAGAACATGTTGTAAGAATTTGAAGACTTTTTTTTAGTATTAAAGAGAATTATGCAATACTTCTTAATATTTTAGGTTTATGTGATTCATATATTGATTGGAAGAGAGATTGAAAATACACTTAGAAAGAAAATAAGAGATGTTCTTATGAACTTGATATTGAAATGTTATTTTCTTGTAACACATCTTGCAATATCTTCTTGTAGCAACTCTTGAATTATAGTGGATTAGAGAGTTATTATTTCCTACATAGTAGATTAGTTTAATCAAATTGGGTAAATAAATTTGTATATGTACTCATCGCAATACTTTATTCTTATTGTGTTTTACTTACAATGTTTGTGATATTAATTTCTGCTTTAAGACATTTATTTTGGTTGCGATTATTGTTTGTCTCACATATCAAAGTTTTTATAGTGTGCTTCAACCTTTTAATTTTACAACAAGTGACGTCCAATATGGGGTAACTTAGTTAAGTTTACAAGTGAACATCATGAATTCCAAATGGAGCATCAAGAATTTTTCCAAAGTAAATGATTTTAGATTGTGTAAATAAATATGCAAACAATCTTAATTCGACTAAAGTGTGCAAAAGCATTGAAGGATGATACATTGATGCATGCAAGCCTAACAAATGAAGAGAAAACGTAAACCAAGATGGTGGATAAGGTCAGAAGTGTTATTATCTCGTGCCTTGAAGATAAATTCTTAAAGCAAATAAATTGGGAGAGGATTGGGACTGAGATGTGAGTCAATATTGAACCATTTCGAAAGGTGGAGAACAAATCCATTGTGTAGAAATTTACAAAATTTCATAAGATCATTGATGACTTGCACAATATTAAGGCGGAAATTAATGGTGATGAGGAGAGGAAGAAGAGTAGGAGAAGGAGGACGAGGGAGAGAAAGAGATGGAAGAGGATGACAAGGTTATACTCTTGTTAATCTAATTACCAAAATCCTTTAAGCATTTCAAATATGTCATTATTTATGGTAAGGAATGTATTATCATCTTAGATGAATCATGGTTGACTATAAGGTTGAAATAGTGATTAAAGATGAAAGTTTTAAAGATTTATGGTAATGGTGAAGACTTGAGTGTCTCAAGTGGAACGAGTGAGTGTAGAGGAAACCAAAACTAGAAGACATATAAGTTAAAGTCTAAGTCCAAAGGTTTTGGTTAGTCAAAGTTAAAATGTTTCACTTGTCATAAAATTGGTCATCTCAACAAGGAATGTTTGTTGATTTAGATTATTACATTATTATTGAATGACGAGTGTTAGAAATTTTGCAATATTCCTTAATTATGGCTAAAGGCTCAAAATTGTGTGAGTTCTATATTTTAAATGGTTCCATTGTTCTTGGTGATGCTATACCATTTTAGATTGGGGCATCCTAAGGAAAGAGGTTTGGTTTATTAGACATTTGATTTCACACAAGGGGTGAATTGTGTGTTTATGAAAAACTAAGTTTTGAAAAACTTTTGTAATTAAAATCAAAGTTAGAAAATATTTTTTAAGAAAATCTAGAGTTATGCAGTAGAAAATAAAGTTGCAGAAAGTAAAATACGAAAATTAAAGAGTTAAAGGAAGAGAGAAGACACCGGAATTTATAGAGGTTCGATCAAACAAAGAAAAAGACTTACTCTTTTCCCCAAGAATTAATATTGAGTGTGTCCAATAAAGTTAAGAGTTGTTAGTACGTTAAACTCTTGAACTCCCTTATACGAGAAAAAATTAAGTTTATAGCTAAATTCTAACTACACAACAAACTATGATTAATATTGAGTGTTTTAGGCACGAATATTGTATAATTACTTAATATTTGAGACATTATGAGGTTTTTTCCGCTTCAAAGTTACAAGTATATTTTTGGGTTGCACAATGTTCTGTGTCATGTCACAAACAAGATTCGTCTCTTCAGAAATAAGGATGCATACAATGGAATGACCAACTAACTTGTAACATAAATCATGATTATGTATACCACAAACCACATAATGTCCATGTATTGTTGGCCTTAACGTACACATGCAACTTAAAAGAAGACTCACATTTCCTCAAACCGGTGACATTTTATTTCAACTTCCTAAGAGTTTTTCTGTATTTGCCACTTATTTAATACATTATTATCATAAATGTTAGTCTTCTATCAAAACCATAATATGATCTCCCGGTTACAATGTTGAACCCCAATTTTGCAGCCTTGTTCATATCCATTTGAGCATATGTTTACGAACAACAAACTTCTATTTATTTGTAAATTGTTTACCAACATCTACCTCTACATCAACCAGTTTAACATCCATATACACAGTAGTTTTTGAGACATCGTCAGGGCCACCATAGCTACAACTAATCATTATAGAATTAAAAATTAAAATTCAACATACAACAATATATAATTAAACTTCAGAAATAACATGCAACATAATTTGGAAATTATAATCCGAAAGCAACATTCATTTTTTGATAGCTCAACCAGATTATATCAATCAATTAATGATGAAGAAAATATATGTTCATTACCTTAAATTTCAAGTTATTTTCCTTCTTTTGATGTGAAAAAACAGAAAAGTGTGGTTTTGAAGTATAAAATTTGATTGATAGTGGAAGAAGGTTTGTGTAGGATTTTAGAAGTACAATGATATGATTGTTGTGGCGATTTGGGAGGGTCAACGAGAGAGCATTTCTATTTGGGATACACATTTGTGAGAGACACATCACATACCCACCTAAAACCTTATGGTGATAAGTGTGTGAGTTCTCTTACTTATATAGTGTTTAATCTTCCATTTTCTAATCAATATGAGACTTCTTCCTCACATTTGATTCTCACCAAATCATGAACTAAATAGTACTTACTAGATGGTGTTATATTCATTTTCTTGTTTGGTAATTTTAAAAATTAAATTCAAAATTATCTATTGAGTCGTGAAATAAACAAATTATCACAAATTTTAAAGATAATAGAGGTTAGTCAGAAATTAAACCATAATACTCACACTTCCATCAATAAAATGTTTTGATATGTATAAGAGACATTAACTTTTGTATTATTAAAAAAATATTTTTGAATTTCACAAGAGTGATTTTTCCCCACTAAAGATACTAAAGAGCAATCCCATAATTTATTCCCAAGGAATGAATAGTAGCCTTTTTGCTACAAGGACACATCTGCGAGACTAATTACAATCTCAACTACCTCAATATTGTCTTTTGATAAAGTAGAGAGCTATCCAGCCAAAACGTGTGGGGCCTAAAGAGATGGACATGCCCACCAATCACAAAATTCTATTATCTCTTCGTCTTATTTGAGTGTGTTTCTTTTGTTCCACTCTTTTAATTCAATTTATCTTCTCTTTTTTTAATTAAGATACATTACTTTTTCTTCAAAAGTTTAGTTTCTGTACGAAATCTAATTAAATATATTATTTTTTAAATTAAATAGTTTTTTTTTGGGGGGGGGGGGGGGGGGGGGGGGAACTGAGCCCTATGACCCTAATTTTTATTTTGAGTCTTTTGCATAAAAATTCATTTATTTGGAGGTATTACTTTTGGGAGAAAAAACCCCACAAACGTGGGGTTAGAGCACTTTTTTTAAAAGGTTCTATTAATTGATAGGTCTATTACTAACATGTTAGAATGGGAGACAAAAAAAGATTCTATAAATTGACTCAATTATCTTATCAATTTTAAGTGGTGCATTTGACATTTATCTCTTTCTTTTTGTTGTTTTGTTGTTTAATCTTTCTATTGTTTAATTTTCAAAAATAGTCCATTATCCATAGTTTATTTAAAAAATTCTAATTATTTAAGTGCAATTTTGTGATTATGAAATTTCTTGACGTATCTTTTATCCTTTTTTTGGAATATTTTATATTTAAATATTTTAATTATTATGTGGATATATATATATATATATATATATATATATATATATATATATATATATATATATATATATATATATATATATATATATATATATATATGTGTGTGTGTGTGTGTGTGTGTGAGACATTGAAACGAATTTTAGGTTTAACATGTCGTCGAAGTCCACTCACATGTTGTTAAATTGGGTCTTGTGTTATGGATTCAATTGTTTAAGTTAGTTTGTACCCTGAGTTAACTTGTAATGGGTAATTGTTAAAAAAAAACTCATTAGGTTAGTATGTTAGTTTTCTATAAATAGGATACTTGTCTCTCATCTTTTGTATAAGCGAAAATAGGAAGATAAAATCATAATTCAAAAGTGAGAGAGGTTATTGTGTTATTCTTGTATACTTGTAATTTTGTTTCAAGAGAAAAGAAATAATAGCATTTTATAACTAATTCTTGTTGTTATCCTTGGTTACCCTAAACCCTTACCCTTGTGGGTTTTTTTTATCATAAAGATATTTATTATACTTTGTTTCTAAGGTATCTAATTCACAACAAGTTGGTGCAGTGAGTATGGAGAAGATGCCTTCAACAAAGTATGAGATTGAAAAGTTCATCGGAGTGAACGATTTTGGTCTGTGGTGCTTGAAGATGAAAGTCCTACTAGTTCAACAGGGTTGCTTGGAAACGTTGAAGGGAGAGGCGGCCATGAATGTTGCGTTAACGGCAGCTGAAAAAACGACCATGATTGAGAAAGTACGCAGTGCAATATTGTTGAGCCTTGGTGATAATATTTTCTGACAGGTATCAAAGGAGACGACGACGTCAGGGTTATGGTTGAAACTTGAAAGTTTATACATGACCAAATCGTTGGAGAATCGATTCTACCTGAAGTAAGTTTTGTATTCATTTAAGATGAATGAAGACAAAGTGTTGGCTGAGCAGTTGGATATATTCAACAAGATGATTCTTGATCTTGAAAATATTGATGTGAAGATCGATGATGAAGATCAAGCGTTGTTGTTGTTATGCGTTTTGCCCACAACACATGCTCACTTAAAAAAAACCTCTTGTATGGAAGAGAGTCCCTGAACTTTGAAGATGTTCAATCAGCCTTACACTCTAAGGACTTGAACGAACAAAAGGAGCATAAACCTTCCACGATTGGTAAAGGTTTAGCCTTTAAGGCGAAATTCTTATGAAAGGATGGTAAGTTCGACAAGAAGAAGGGTAAATGTCAGCATAAGTCTTATAGTGGTGAAGCATCTGGTGTTCGATGCTATCACTGTAATAGGGATGGTCACATTCAAAAGGTGTGCCCTGAACGCCTGAAAGATCATGGAGGTAAGGATAATGACAATGATGCCATTGTTCAAGATGATTTCGACTCATCTGATGTTCTTTGGTTTCAATCGGCGACTCAAGAGGAGAGTAGATTATGGATTCAGGTTGCACTTGGTACATGACTCCAAACAAAGATTTGTTCGAGGAACTATGTGATCAAGATGGTGGATCAATGTTGATGGAAAACAACAAAGCTTGCAAAATTGCAGGTATCAGATCTGTAAGATTCAAGCTCCATGATGAGTCACTAAGGTTATTGACTGAAGTTAGGTATGTACCTGACTTGAAGAGAAATTTAACTTCTCTTGGTGAATTCGACAAGAAAGGATATGTTTTTCAAGGGGATAAAAGTATCCTAAGAGTCATGAAGGGGTCGAAGGAAGTCTTGAGAGGCGTGAAGAAACAAGACTTGTATACTCTTGAGGATGAAGTTGTCAGTGGTTTGACAAATGATGCATCCACGAAACAGTTGTCGATGATAAAATTATGGTACATGAGATTGGGCCATGTCAGCAAGAGAGGCCTAATCGAATAGGGGAAACAGAACCTACTAGGTGGTGACAAAGTTGAGAAGTTTGAATTTTGTAAACCTTGTGTATTTGGTAAATCTTGTAGGTAAAGTTTAACAAAGGTAAACAAAGAACACATGGATCCCTTGATTACATACATGCTGATCTTTGGGGGCCTTCAAGGAATCTTTCACATTCAGGTGCAAGGCATTTTCTATCCATAGTTGATGATTATTCCAGGAAGTTATGGGTATTCATTCAGAAGACTAAGGATGAAACTTTTGAGAATTTCAAGAGTTGGAAGGTTCTGGTCGAAACTCAAACTTACCTAAATTGACCTTTAATAGCATATAAAAACAAGGTTCCATAATTTATGCAAATGCTAACAATTCCTACCAGCAATAAAACTTCGCAAATAAAAGGATGAAAGCTTGTACAAATTTGCATAGCACTAAAATAGAAAATGATAGATATTGTTGAATTACACTTTTTTGTCTCTTATTATTGAGACTTTCTATATAGTTGTCAAATTTAGAGAAAAACATGGAGAAGCCTTGCATGGCCAAAACCCTTGGTTCAAAGAATGAGTGCAAAACACACATTATCTACTAAAAGTTACTAACCATTTATTTAAAGTGTGTTAATCACTCCATAACAAATCTAATTATCTAAGCTAATATGAAATAAAATTTGAACAACCATTACAAGCTTCAATTAGAATCAAAATAATCCTTCCTTACTTAGTGTATAAAACTTCAACAATGCATTCAAGAATGCATTCAAGAATAGATAAAATCACATATTGAAACTTTATTATGTTGTAACTGACATAACAACCATATGGCCTTGCAACAAAGAAACACATGGGTATTCTATTTTTCAAACTCATTCACATTCCTAAAAATAATTCTAAAAGAGGAAAAGAATACCTTATTGTTGAAACTGCAGGTGGAGAAGACAAAATGAATTAGAGCTGGTCCGAACATAGGGAGGTTAGCCGGTCGGAGTCGCGAACAGACAGAGACCAGCCGGTCGGAGTTGCCAAGAGAGGGAGAAACGATCGAAGAGAGGGAAACAATGAGATAGTTTGAAAAGGTAGGGTTAATTCGTAATGAAATCAAACCGTTGAAAATAATAGTTTGTGTTTTGTTAATTAGAAACTAATGACATAAGGCAACGCTTTTCTGAAAGTGCTGACATGTATTAACTTTAGCAGCGCTTTTTCTCAAAAAATGCTTTCTTTTCATTGGCCTATAGCAGCGCTTTCTGAAAGTGATTTTCAAGGTGTGACATATGTTTGACCTTTAGCAGTGTTTTTCAAAAGCGATTTCTAAGGTTATCCTCTCGTTGCGCTTTCCAAAAGCGTTTTCTAAGGTGTGGCCTATGTATGGCCTTTAGCAATGCTTTTCAAAAGTGGTTTCTAAGGTTAACCTTTAGCAGCAAATTTTTCAGCATTTTTTAAATTTTTTTTTAAACTTATAGAAGTTCTTTGGGTAAAAGCGTTTTCTATTTAGTGCTACCAAAAGCCAATTTTGGCATAGTGAACCATAAAGAGAAATATCTTTGAAATATTGGTTGTTTATTAAAAAAATGGATGATGGGGCATCAATGAAGACCCTAACCGACATATGTCAGGATTCCGGGATTCTGAGAATGTGGGAGATATTTCTAACAAAATCTTCCCCTTGGTGATTACATCCACGATTGGGAAGTTTAACGTCTCCCAAATCTTAATCGACGATGAAAAGTCTTGTAATATCATCTATTCAATATTGTTTGAAATAATGAGCATTGACAGAGGAAGCTTATATAGACATATTAAGGTTCAAACTTGCAGGCATTCAATGGGACGACCACCCGTTTATGGGGGTATGTCAAGTTGATGGTGTTTGTAGGCGAAGTAAAGGACATATGAATAGTTAATTCACAATTTTCTGTCGTCCCTTGCACGAGCATCTACAATTGCATTTTGAGAAGATATTTCGCAACCAATTGAACGTTGTAGCCTCGCCATTTCACCTCAAGATCAAGTACCATAATCTTCAAAGGGACTGCCCATAATCAATTATGGCCTTAAAAGGGGAAAATAATCTACAAATGACACCAAAGTGTCAACTTAGTAACATGACATCTTCGATAACTCTTTATTGGATATCTGTATAACAAGATCAACATTTGGATTTAAAGTTATTATCATATAGATCATGTCTATAAAATTTAACATCAATAAAAAATCATTTGATATATCAATGAGATGCATAAAAACCAACGTCTTACAAAACTTCAACAATACCGTTAATTTTGATTATTCTCTTTAAATCATATAAATCTAACCACTCATAATTAAATTTAATATAGTACTTATCACCCGATTATACAATATCTTACTATTTTTTATATTAATTTATTTTAAAATAAATTTCAACCTTTGAATAAATTTTCTTTATAGAATATGCAACCAAACCAACCTCCAAAATACCACACATTTTCTCAAATATTATTGACTATATTTTCTTTAACAATAACATCTCACGCTAAGTTAGCTCTTCTTGATTGCGCAAAATAATTCCTATAAGAAACTTATAACTAATTAAGCAATTACAAATTTTTTAACTTTTTAATTTCATTAAATTAATAAACTGGAATATTTAAGTATAAGCTACTTAAACATACAAAGAAACCCGTAAAAAATTACACAAAAAAAAGGAAATTTTACTCGAATTTATAGTGTTTCAACAAAAATATAACACAAATTTGAGTAAAGAAAACTCAAATGGACAATACAAGACAAAAATTGATCCAGTAAAATTAAAACTGAAACTAAAATTTGCAGTTATTCTAAGTTAAATCAACCGGACTTAAAACTAGCATTTTAGCGTGAAAGTCAATACCCGAACCAAAGTTCATTCAAAGCTCCAACATTGAAACGACGCTCCAAGGTGCGTTTATTGACTTGTGTCAAAAACTCACTTTTCTTCTCTTGCTCTCTACAACGCACAAAAATTATTATTAGTAATCACCATTATTAAATCATTTTATTAATTAGTGTTTAATTTGAATATTACCATAAGAAGATACGGAAATTAGGTGACATTAAGCGTGCCATTAGGCATCACAGCAACCTTAATCCTTTCCACAGTGGATTTAATCAACTGGTTCACAGTGCTAACAGAACCCAGAGCTAGTCTTGCATGTGGAACTGAATCAACTAAAATCTGAAATCCAACTGTGATAAGAGAACCTCCGGATCCAACATTCGTAATCGGCTCTCCATTCTGTAGAATTCCGTCCGGAAAAATAGCGAATCCGGACGGAATTAGAGAAACAGTATTTGAATCTTCTCCATTCAAGACTACATTCATGGAAGATATATCCACTGGTGCATATACTACATATGAACCTGTTATATCAGCGCAACTCTCTTGCAGAATCACCATATTACTCTGCATTGTGTTCGAACTCTGCAGAAATATATTTATCCAAAGCGAATGTTAGATTATATGCTCTAATTAAACATTTCATATGTATTATAGATTGAAATTAACTTACATTTACACGAAGTAAAGAGACCGCGCTTCCAGAGTCACGACCATTTGCAATATGAGCCATTTCGGTAACTATACCTCCGTTCGAGAGAATATCCCACTAAGAATTCAATTGAATTTGTTATCGATCTATCTATCTGTTTATTCTAAAAAAAAAAACTCTCAAGTCTTTGTAGATTAGATCCGTACCTGACATCTGGTGTTTTCGTCACGAAGAAAATCAAAAGTCCTTCTGGGAGGAATGGGAAGCCAAAAAGAAGTAGCAGTACTAAGAACTACACCGGGGGACCTGCGGCCATTACCCGATTCATCGACGTATTTTTTTGTCATCACCTTAACCACATGCTCAGTTCCATCTGAGTGTACGTTTGTCCAAGCATGATTTGAAGCAGCACCAATACTAGTACTAAAGCTAGTCACCATCCGTTCCGCGAGCTTCAACATACTTTTCTTTCCCTCTGGACTCATCATAACTCCGAGGTCTCCAGCAATTGGTATGTTGTTGGACATGGAACACGCCAGACGTTCGCATTGTCTTTGTAACGTAGCCACCCAGCGTTTAGCGCCAAACGCCAGTCCAGAATTAATCAGAGGTGTATAAAAATTCTGCAATGCGTTATCGTTCACTAGTGCATGTTCAATCCATGTAACCTTAGAGTAACCATTTGGTAGTTCTTGAATTAAGCAACCTGAGGGTCTTCTTTGGGATCTTGGAACAGAACTACTGCTAGATGCAGCTAGAAGATTATCCAATGAAACATCAACCACGGCCCATATACCATCTTCATGCAGTTTACAGTATCGCACGAAATAGTTTTCGCGAATAGGAACAAATGGTGAAGGAACTTGAAATTCAGCTATCATCTATAAAAATAATGTTAGAAGAAATAAATATTATAATTAATTCTTTGAGATTAAGAATAAGAAAGTAAATTAGTACCACTTGCAAGGCTCCATTGTAGTTTCCTGCCACTCCAGTGGACAGCACTTTGTGTGTTGCTGCTCTTGCAACAATGCCGCAAAACATAGTCGACCATCGATTCTGAAAACAAATTTTATCAATGAAATAATACTAATGTTGTAAAAAATCAGATCCAAGGTTGAATAGGTGAAACATTTGTATCATGATTAAACTGATTTAAATAGCTTAATCATGATTAAATCATATGATTAATAAAAAAATATTTGGTTGGTTGAACTAATCGCCGAGTTTAATTTACTTAGTTCAACTCAGCTAAGGTACAATGAAAATCAGACCAACTAAAAAACATGTCGCTTATAGGTTCAAATGATTGAACCAACCGGCGGGTCCACATTATTTGAATCATTAATGCAAACTATATGAGTAAGAAATTGTTGGTACATGAACATTAATGACTTACCACATCCATAAGGATATCAACAAGATTAATAGGGTTCATAATGATGACACCAGACTCTTTAGAACCTTCAGGCCTTAACCCAAATGGATTAGGACCATTAACCCTAAGGAAATTCTTCATGTATTCTTCTCCATTTAGAATCTCAGTGTAATAGTTTGTGGGGAGCCATAGAGGTGGCCCACAAGTCTTAGCCAATCTCATGAGTTCATCCATTCCTAACACGGCAAGCTCAATAATACTGCGTTTGTCATCAACATATTCTCTAGCTGGAACCGAAGAACTTATTAGCTCACCACCATTACCACCGGTATATGCTTCTCCTACCATTCCATTATGTGATCCATTATAGTTACTAGTCCCGCCAACCACTCGAACATTTATAGAGCGAGAAGGTGCTTGATTGCTGTTGTTTGATGATGATATGATGGTATGAGTATCTGTAGGATTCGTCGATGTCTCGCCCCCGCCCGCATACTTTTCAAGCTGACAGTTTAAAATCATACAAAAATGACTGTTATAATCAACTGTCATACAAAACCATATATATCTATATCGTCTATATGTAGCAAAATAAAAAGGGGTCCAATTTTTTCAAACGTGATAAATATTTATGAGCCCCTATTTAACCACATATAATCGTGGAACATTTTGGATCTTTTGCGGAAGACCATTTTGCACGCCTCAAAGATGTCGCTATATATAATATGATATGATATGAGGTACCTCTTTTCTTAAGAGAGCATTCTCCAACTTCAGTTGCTGCTCCTCACGGGACATTTCACCAATGGTAGCTGTGCTTCCACACACGTTGCATGCAGTATTCCCTATAGCTTCCTTGTACCTATTCATCTCACTTCGAAGTTTTTCAATCTCAGCCTTCAAAGCACTATTCTCTTCCCTTTCACTTTGAACCTATATAAAATAATCACTTACATTATATTATGATAGTCTAATACAATCACTATGTTCGGCCATTTATTGCCGTCCTTTCTAACTCGATGGATTAATATCTACAGTTGCACGCAGAATATACTCGGTTAATACACAAATATAAGCAAAAAAAAAGTACATGTATATCGTCAGATATTACCTTAAGCTGTGTACGGCGGTTTTGAAACCAAAACTTGATTTGCAGAGGCTCTAACCCTAGCCGAGCCCCCATCTCTTTTCTTTGCTTGTCATCTGGGTGAGGATTCTCCCTAAAGGCACTGATGACAAAAACCAGTTCAAAACATTAATAAAAAAAAACCAGAACAATATATATATATATATATATATATATATATATATATATATATATATATATATATGATAAAATATATGGTTCTTACGCTTCCATCTCTTGAATCTGCTCCTGTGTATGGCGGCGATACATTCTTTTTCTGGGACGTTGGTTAGATTGTTGATCATCACTTGAAGGTTGTTCTTCCTCGAGGATGATTTCATAATCTTCATTTCTTGTGCTTGGCAGCTGATTGTCATAGATATTCATAATGTGATTGTGATAGGGAGTTGAAGGAAGTGGAGGAGGAGGAGGACCATACATGTTTGTCAAACCTTTCCTTAAACTTTCAAAGGCTAACAATGGTGTTGATCTTTTCTAATAATCTGGTAAAACATGAACTCAAAAATATTATTCAAAATGTATAACTAAAAGTTGTACTTTATAAATTGATCAAAATCAATTAATGAAGTTTTCAGAATCTAGACAGTGAGATTCACAGTGACTTAATTAGAAAACTTAATGACCAGACAAGACTGTAAGGTACGGTTCTGAAAATAATTTAAACTTATGTAATTATCAATTAATCAATCATGATAATAACAATCATTGACTCAAAATTCATGTCATATTTTTTCTAATTATTAACGATAATACTAATGATCATTTTACAACTGGGTAGTCATGATTTGAACTGAGTCTCTCGAGGTTAAAAATCATAAAGCTCAAAAGCTCTTAACACTGAGATAACAGTTACCAAAAAAACTGTCAGCTGCAAGTTTAGACATTGTACAATAGTATTCTCTAACAGATAAAAAAAATCAGAATCAGAGTATCTCTCTCATTCACACTCACAGTTACACTGAACAAATTAACATAATTATACAATGATTCAGGTTTCAATGTTTTGACACAAAGAAAAGACATAGACAAGAAAAGGGAAAAGCATGACGTATATAATATGAAGTTGACATATTCATACAATTATAAGAGAAAGATATGAACATGGTGGAAGTAGCAGAGAGACGTTATGATTGAAAAAGTAATGTGGGTCATATATAGGATGAGAAAGAGAAACTATAATTATGAATATGGGAGAGGGTGTAAGATGGAATGATGGAACTGTTGATGGTTTAAGAAGTGGGGCATGGAGAGAATGAAAAAATGACGTACAAAATGAATAGATTGTAGGTTGTTAGGTAAGAAATGGTGAGGGTGAATCCTGAGACGAAACAGAGAAAATGTGGAGAAAGGAGTTATTGTAGAGGGTGTAAAAGCATTAATGGAGGTACGAGTAGGTGTAAATGGGATGTAGATAGTGAGAGAAACGTGTTTTCGTGTTTATTTAGATTCATTTATTTTTTCCCTCTGATGTTTGGTGTGGTGGAGTGAATAGCTTCTGAACTCTTAATAACTCCTATGTCTCAACTTCCACACACAGTATACTATTACTACTACTGTCTTGTGTCTTTGCCACTTGCTCTTAGGTTCCATATTTATTCCTGCTTTTCTTGTTTGCTCTTGTTTTCCTAGGGTTCATCTTTCATTCTACTTTTAAACTATCAATTATTATATCACTTTCATCTATGCATGCCCTCTCCTATTTTCTTTCAATCATCATCAAACTTTTTTTTTTTCTCTTCAACATACCCTCAATTATGAGAACTGCTAAGGCTTTAGAAGACTAAATAATACTCCTTTCATTTTAAAATGAATTTTGTTTAAAGTATTTGCACATAGATTATCGAATATGAAATGTAATAATATTAGGTGAATTCTTATTTATCCATCTCAAAAAGTTGGGTACAGTTCATAGAGTAAGTTAGACTATATTGTATTGGAAATCTACAAAACGTAAATTATTAAATAAATAATTAAATAAAATAAAATGATATGGCATTAGTAGATTGGTTGAATGTACATTATCCAATATTTTGCGATGGATAATGAAGTTGTCCCCATAATATTATCATAAGACATATATACTTTTACTGAATTAACCTTACAAATGTATTGGAAGTCTTATAAATTTATTGGAAGTAGTGTATAGAGTAATAATTAAATTACATAATTGGAAAAATAATTTTTACATTGAAAAGTGAGAATCACATTCATTTTGAAACAAATTTTATTAGCTAAAATGAAAGTCATTTTGAAACGGAAGGAGTATATAAAAGAGATCAATGACTTGTATATTTAATGTTTTAAAACTTTATACATAAATTATTGTTAATTTATTCGGTGTTTGCTTGATCATTAACCTGAATTCTCTCTTGACATTCTTTCAAACTCTTCAACAAATGGTCTTAAAGTGTTAGTTTGACTTAATGAGAGAGTTGGATCAAATAAACGAACGTAGAAGACTCACGTTTAAAGGAGAAACGATTGAGACTTAAGTACGAGTAACTATTTATATATATATATATATCGACTAATAATGAGTTAAATCAATGATATATATAAAAAATGACTCGTATACTCAACATCTTAATATTTTAAATTGATATGTGATTCTAGATCTCCCTGAGGTTAATACACCACTAAATAAAACAAACCTCATGGCATCAGAGACATATAATGCATTCTATTGGTTGCCACAATAATGAAAGTATTGTGATGCAGAAGACTCGCACCTGAGAAGGATAATGTTGAAATTCAAGTGACTTGTTAGTCTCACATCGACTAAAAGTGAACGAAATCTAGATAATTGTGGCTTAAGGATGGTGATCAGAATTAAGTTTTTTTTCATAAATTGATGAAAGAGAGAGCAAGAATGAATAATATAAACTTGTTAACCACTTCGCATGGCAGAGTAAAAGGTGTGAAGGAGGTCAAAGAAGAAATGTGGAGTCAATTTAAGAACTTTTTTTAAAGAAGATGGTGGGTTTATACCAACTCTTTAGGGCAAAAAGTTTACTTCCTTGTCAGATTATGATAGGCACATGCTTGAATAACCTTTCTTAGAAAAGGAAATCATAGAAGCAGTGTGAAGTTGTGATGGTAGCAAAAGTCCATGTCTGAATGGCTTTAGTTTTGAGTTTCTTAACAACAGTTGGGAGGTGGTCAAAGAATATGTGTTTAGGTTCTTTAGAGCTTTTTTTTAAACAAAAATACTTTATTGCCAAAAACAGTTAATTACAATGCGACCGAACTGGTCCAACAAGCAGGAAAAAAAAACAAATCCACAATCTCTAGGACATCATGAGAGCAGCTATATCTTTCCTAAGATTGGGATGACTCTAACATCTATAGATGATGTTTTCAGTGATGCAACCTTCAATATACTCTTCATTGTAATCCATATTGAAGCTTGTATTTTTTTTGAACCTCCAAGCCTCATGAATGGTTTTAGAGAAATCACAATTCAAAATTGCCATTCTTCTAGCTTTCGAGTTGTTCTTTTCTATCATCCAGGACAATTCTTGTTCCTAATTACCGGGTTCCCTGCTAATGCCCATCCAGTTGAGTGTTTTCTTCCATATCACCTTCATCTTTTGGCATTGGAAGAGAACATGACTCTGAGTTTCTTGTTCCCTGCAAAAGTTACAATTGTCATCTTGGATAAAACCAAATCGAGCTAATCGGTCATTTGTTGCTAATCATTTATGGCAAGCCATCCACATAGTGAACTTGTCCCTTGGTCTAGCAGGATTTTTGTAAAATAAAGTCCTCCATGTTACATCAGGCTTCACTTCCCCAATCTCATTATAGATTCTAGAAGTCTTCACTTTTTCCACCTGCAGAATCTCAGTCCAGCTATTCATATTCATAGCAATATCTCTTTGATTGAATATGGCTTTTAGAATCCAAGAGGAGTTGTTCTTGATTGCCATGGTCATCATATTATGATCTCTTATATAGTAACAATGAACCCACTGTATCCACATGTTGTCACTTTTACATTGAAGATTCCATAAAAGCTTGATGAGGTAAGCTTTGTTCCACTCATCAATGTCAAAGATGTGCAAGCCACCCTTTCTTTTTGCAGAACAGACAGTTCTCCAAGCAATTGGAGATTTCCTCGACACTGCATCAGCACCAGTCCACAGAAAAGTTCTGCATAAACCATTTATTTTGTTGAGGACAACTTTTGGCAAAGGGAGACATTGCGACCAGAAATTTGAGAGGGCAAATAAAACACTTTGTATCAATTAGGTTCTCCCTGCAAAAGACAGAAGTCTTGAACTCTAATGAGTAATTCTCTACACAATTTTTTCTATAAGAGGAATATAGTGAACAATAGCTAGCATCTTGCTAGTCATTGGAATCCCCAGATATCTGAATGGAAGCTTGCCTTCAGAGAATTTAGTGGCCCTGCAAATATTTTGTTTTATCCTCTCTTCAACATTACCAAAGTAGATTTGGCATTTACTAGGATTACCTTGCAAGCCAGTAGAATTGGAGAACTCATCAAAGACTTCCATGATCATATTAACAGATTTGTAGTCCCCTCTGGTAAACTTCAGAATGTCATCATCAAAACTCAAGTGTGTGATGCTGAGCTTCTCACATTTGGTATGAAAGTTAAAATCTGGTTTGTGTTTCAATTGTTGCAGCATTCTATGGAGATATTCCATTATAATCACAAAGAGAAGATGGGAGATTGGGTCTCCTTCTCTAAGCCCCCTTCTAGCTTCAACCCTTTTGGAAACCTCTCCATTGATTTGGAACTTGTAAGAAGCAGTCTTCACTGTTAACATGATCCATCTAATGAATTGGGTAGGAAAACTGAGCTCCTGCAGGATTTCTTCCAATGCCCGTCACTCCACAATGTCATAAGCTTTCTGAAGATCCATTTGAAGCATACACTTGGGAGCTCCATTTTTTGTGCCACGCCCTCTAAGCAGCTCATTGACAAGGAGGATATAATCATGAATTTTCATACCTGGCACAAAAGCAGCTTGACTGCTACTGATGATAGTAGGAAGTACCTTAGCAAGCCTATTAGTCAGGATTCTTGAAATGATTTTATAGATGAATGTACAGCAGGATATTGGTCTATAATCTTTGATCATTTCAGCATCATTCTTCTTTGGGATGATGGTAACCAGGGTACAATTTATGGCCTTGTACAATTTTTCTTTCTCAAAAAACTCTTTCACAACCTTAAATATGTCTCATTTAACAACATTCCAAGAGATCTTGAAAAACTTAGAATTGTAGCGATCTATTCCTGGAGCAAATAAATCTTTTATCCCCTTAAGACTGACCCAAATCTCCTCTTCATAAACAGGTATAATTAAGCTCTCTCTTTGAGATAGGGTCAGTTGAGTCCCATATCTCAGAACAACTATATTAACCCATGTTCTTCTATCTTTGGCAGTACCAATGCGATTCTGGTAAAATCTAAGGATTTCATCTTCTATGTCTTTTTGTTGATGGAGGATGGACCCATCTTCTCTCTTAAAACTCTAGAGTGGATTCTTCTAGCTTTTAGGGAGGCATGAAAATAACCATTATTACCATCCCCAAGCTTCAACCATTCCACTTTATATTTTTTCTTCAGAATGGCTTCCTCCACTTCATTAAGTCTAATAAGCTCTTTGGTACACTCCTTCACTTCTTCAATCTTGTGCATATTCATTTTGTCTTGAATTAGATTTGTTTGAGCTATTTCCAACTTCTCTCTTGCTTTCTTCAATTAACCTCTCATGTCTTTGAAGGTTTTCCCCATGCTTCGCATGACTGGTTGCAATCTTTGCAGCTTTTTCCATAGGATGTACATTGGACAACCCTGCATTGGAAGATTCCAATTCATCGTAACCTTATCCTTATAATCATGGTGGGTAATCACCACATTTTGGAATTTGAAGGGAGTTCTACAGTTTTTTGTTATTGTCTTTCTTTCTAAACAGAGAAGGGCATGGTCAGAGATCCCTTGATGCATAATTTTCAGAGGGATGTCTGCAAATTGTTGTTGCCAGTCCATGTTCCTTAGGATCCTGTCAATTCGGGTATAAATCATATTCTCACTTTAATTGTTGGTCCATGTGTAGTGATCTCCAATGGTATCTTTTTCAAATAGTTGAATGTGCTCCATCATGCTGACTAGATCTTTGTATTCATTCTCCTGAACTAAGTTTCCACCCATTCTATCTTGAGTTTTGATAACATTGTTGAAGTTTCCAATTATGAATCAAGGCCCCCTGATGTTATTTTGCAAAGTTTCTATGTATTTCCACAGTTTTCTTCTTTGGTCAAGCGCATTTAAAGCATAGATAGTTGTACACCAATTTATGAATTCACCATTAGGATAGTGAAGACTATAATGGATATATTGAGAAGAGCAGCCAAGTTTTTACACCTTGATCTTAGTGTCATCCTAGAGAATCCACAACCTACCATTATTGTGACTTTCATAGTTATCCAAGCAATGCAACCTACCACCAAATTTGTTCTGAATTTTCTTAGAATTATTGAGCTTGACTCTGGTTTCAATCAGAATAATCATGTCAGGATGAAGGCTATTGAGGAGGGAGATAACCTCATGACACTTCCCTGTTTTATTTATCCCCCTTACATTCCAAGAGATAATCATGATAGGCCAGCATTTTAACCCTCGGGATCTCCACCCCCAAGGGCATCAAAGTCATTCCTACATTTTATGTTTTCATTTGTTTCTTTTATCACTTCTTTGCCTTTGTTTCTGTTTCCAGACCTGACATTTTCCCATCCCTGATCTTCCTCTTCATTGTGCTTATCCTCATTAGACACTATTGTTTCTACTAAGGGGGAGGAGGGTTGGGCTTTTTAGGCTGCCATTGCTTCCTTGTTTTCTGGTTACATCGGTGCCCAACTTTCTGACAAATTTCACAATAAGGGGGCTTCCATTCATATTCTATAGCTTATTCTCTTTTGATCCCATTATTGTCCTTAATAGTTATGAAGTCTTTTTGCTTCTGAGTCACATCAATTTCAACTAAAATCCTTGCATAAGACACCCTCATTTTATTTGATGTGCATTCATCTGTAATCAGTGGATGACCCAAAACACTCCCAATCTACCCTAAACTTTTGGGACCCCAAAGGTGTAATGGCAAATTAGGAAGCTTCACCCAAATTGGCAAAGTTCTCAGCAAGTCTCTTTTGAAATCAAATTCAGGGTGCCAATCCTTAAAGACCATGGGATTTTTGTGTATAGTGAATGGCCCCCCTCGCATCACAGCTTCTTTATCAAGATTTGAATTAAACCTCAATAAGAAGTAGCCCTCGTCATGAAAGTACAACTCTAGTAGTTTCACAAAATTCCAAAATTTAATCATGAATTGCTTGATTGCATTCATACTGAGCTCACGTTCTTTAAAGCTTTTTATTATAAGGATAAACTAACTAAAGCTATACAACCTTTTTCATAACTCTTATTCCCCAAATAAATAACCCTCAAGCCTTATCTGGTTTAGACCGATCTGTTTGGTGGGGTGTCTCTATAATATGTTATTAAGTTATTAGCTCTGAGGTTGAGGAAAGTGGTTGGTAGGTTGGTGTCCACAAATCAAACTACTTTAATTTTAGGAAGGAATATTTTATATGTTCTAGTGGCGAACAAAGTTCTAGATATGGCTAAGAAAGAGATAAGGAGTTGCTTGGCATTGAAGGTCTATTATGAGAAGGCTTATGATAGTGTGAAATGGATTTATATTAGGTTATCCTTAAAAAATGGGGTTTGGGGAGAAGTGAAATCTATGGATAGAGATAAAGGTTTCCAAAGTTGTAAAGGTTTTGAGATAAGGGGTCCCTTATCCCTTTTTTAGTTTGTCATAGTTATTGAGGGTCTCACTAGAATGATGAAAAAAGGTCATGGGGTTGGGAGAGTTCATTGATTATTGGGTGAATGAGGAGGTGTCTTTAGATATCGTCCAATTTGTTGATGATACTTTGATTTTAGGTGAATGAAGTTGGAATAATTTTTTATGTGTAAAATCTATTCTTAGAGGGTTCGAACTGGTGTCTGGTTTAAAAGTAATTTTTTGCAAAAGTAATATTTTTGGTATCCACATCAAGGACAATGTTTTAGATGCAACAAACACTTTTCTTTTTGTAAAATAGGGACCTTATCTTTCAAGTTCCTTAGAGTGAATGTGGGGGATGGCCCTAGAATAGTGAACATGTAGAGGGGTGTCATTGACAATTTTAAGAGAAGGTTATATACTTTGACGAGAATACATCTTTCCATGGGAGGTAGATTTGTCATGATAAATTATATCCTAAATTCAATTCCTTTATATATTCTCTCTTTTTACAAGGCTCCTAGCAAGGTTATTGATCAAATTAAAAGCATTCAATGTAAATTTATTTGGGGAGGTTTTGAAAATAGGAAGAAGGTCCATTGGGTAATTTGTAACAAGGATTGTATGGCCAAAGATAAAAGAGGGTTAGGATTAAATAATATAGAAATTTTCAACAAAGTCTTACTCTTCAACTGGAAGTGAAGAACTTAAAGGAGAAAGATGCTTTGTGGTATGGTATTCTAATTCATAGGTATAAAAACCCTAAAAATATTTTGTTAATCAAAGATAATAGTTTGATTAAAAAAATGATTATATTTGGTGGAGAGATTTAGTTACCCTTGGTGGCTAAGGAAGACCCCAGAAAAAATAGTTTTTTTTACAACATTATATGTTATCCTAGAGGCAGATCTAATATTGCTTTTTAGCACACAATAAGTGGCTAACTGATAAATCTATGAAAAAAGTTATTCCTGATATTTTTGAGTTAGCAGGTAGTTCATTTTATAACATTGCAAAGTTGGGTTTTTGGTCTGGGTCGGTTTGGAATCGGACATGGCATGTAACATTAAAGATGACGATGGCACAATCAATGATCAAATGGAGGAATCAAGTTCTTTGTTGCAAGATGTGCAGCTTGATCTCGTGACTGAGAACATATTTTCTTGGCTAGCAAATCTGGAGAGTTCAATTTCAACTCGTGTTATGCTGAATAGTCGAGAAGTTTCAACACTTATGTTCTTAGTGAAAATCAAATTGTTGGCCCGTCATTCTTATGGCAGATTAAAACTCCTTCGAAAGTCCTTATCTTTGTTTGGAGAATGATTCTTGATAGGCTTCCAACAAGAAACCAATTGGTGAAGAGATGTGTTTTCGGTAGTGATTGTGTTAATAGCAAAAGTCGTGCTTTTAGTTTTCAGGAGGATGAAAACATTCATCCTTTGTTCATTGAATGTCAAATTGTTAGGCGTTTGTGGCATGATGTACAGAACTAGGTCAATAGACAAGTAGGAGGCTGAGATTGGATTCTCTCCAACTTCATCTATCATTCTCATCAGTGGCATGAAGTTAATCTTAGTGTTATCTTGATAAAATGTGACAACACTAGTTCCATAAACCTCACAAAAAATTAGTTACTTTACTCTCAGACAAAACACATTGAGGTTAGGTATTATTTTATAAAACATCATGTTGTAAACGGGGACTGTGTAACTAAGCATATGTCTTGATGTAATCATTTTGCATATATTTTTACTGAATAACTTCCTATAGAAAAATTATTTTTCATAAGAACTGAGTTAGGGATATTGAACCAATCATGCATAGATTAATATCTACAAATATCTCTTATCCTTATACTTCTTCCCTTTCTTTATATGGTATACATGCTCTATATGCTTACTATGTGTTTGTTTTCTGCCTTTTTGATAATGCCAAATGGGGGAGAAGTATACTCCTAAGATGAGTAGGGTATACTCTATATATTTGTTAGGGGAGTTTAACTACTCCAATTTATCACCTAGGTTTTCTTGTTTTGTCCACCTCCTTGAGAGATACGTTGTCATCATAAGAAAAAAGGGAGAATGTGGATCCATGTGCTTGTAGGTACAACAAATTGAAGTTGAATTTTTTTATCATGTGTTGATCATGGTGGTTTTGATGATGAATTGGATGATTATAGTGGCTTGATCATGTTAATCTCTGATGATATCTTTCTGGTTGTCTCTGATGATGGTGCTCAGCCAAAAGTTATCTTAAACCTTATCATGGAGAAGATTCAAGGTTCTAGTGAAGTGCTAAAGTCTATATAATGTAGCAAGGAACATGAAACTTCAAAGTGTGAAACCTCGTCTGGTCGGTCCCGCATTTAGTGTATTCTGTGAGTGACCAGAGTATTGTAAAAGTGTTAGAATAACTCACAAATTACTAAGAAAACTCGAACACACTCACCATATATTTTTTAGGACCCTCTCATTTTGCTAAAATCACCAGAAAATATTTTTCAAGTAGCTAGTTTGTTACTAACTTAATAATCTTTTATGAGTGAAAATTACACTGAATAATCGATTAAAATTAGGTTTAGTCTATTATCTCTTTTGTAATGCCTCATAATCGATTATTAGGGCTTATAATCAATTAGTAATTACATAATTTAAAAACTTTCCATATTTAGACTACGTAATTGATTATCCATATGGCATAGTCGATTATGAGCATTAAAAACCCATATACTCTTTTCCTTTTTTAGTTATATTTTATCTTATATAAGAAGGGTGCCTCCTCACTTTTATAGACACCAGAATTCTGATTCTAAACATCCTTTTCTCATTCTAACCTCTTTCACTCTCTTTTTTTTCATTTAAAGTTGCCTTAGTGGCTTTATGAGTGAAATACACTTATGAGATTTGTATTTGTATTAGTGTTCAACTATTATATCAGAAGTACAATTCTCTAGAATTGTTTCTCTTCTTTGGTTGGTGGGGATATCTCGGTAAAAACTCTTTTTGGTTTGCAATATCAATATACTAAAATATCGTTATTGGTTCGAGATCTTAGCATGTTTAAAGTTATTTTAGTTTGAGGGACTAAATTTAAATAAAGAGAAAAATAAACTCATAAAAAGTTAAATAAAGAGATAAAAAAGACTAAATTTATTAAAATAGACTAAAAAATTATAAATATTAAAATAGGGTGACTAAGACTATATTTAAACTTTTTTTTAATTATGACATGGCTCGAATAAACTAAGCTAGTTATTATAATTTAATACTTTAGAAGTAAGTTAATGCTTATAGCAATATGTCATAACTCATTATCTATCTGTTGAATAGAATTAACAACAATTTTGATTGTTATTAACTATATTTTTTGTCTAAATATAAAAAGAGCCAAACATAAGATAAAGGGAAAATAATAAAGCAAAGCTAGATAGATTAAAAAAAAAAAAAAAAGTCTAAATAAATTGTTGTTAACAATGACATCCTTACCCTAATACAAAATTTGAATAATTGTAAAAGCTAAAACTAAGATTAACACTTGTTGTACTAAATATACATTATGTTGGTTTCCATTTTTCATAGGAATTTGAGTTGGAAGAGAACACTCTTCTCCATTGAAAAGCACCTTTGTAGGAAAGCCATCACCTTTAGCTATTTTCATACTTGGCTTAAACTTTTTTGTAAAAGAAATAACAGATTGTTGTTTTCCAGGAACCTTTGGATTTGTATCATTATTTATACCTATCAAATAGTTTCCTCCTTCTATTCCTTGCATGAAAATAGTATTGTTGAATTTTCTAAGAAATGTTCCATTAAAAGAATAAACTTTCTCAAAACCATGAGAAACACCTTTCTTGAACTGCAAGGCAGTGAACCAATCCTTGAAAAAAAATGGCTTCCAATTAAACAAAGTGATTCTTGCACTCCAACCACCTTTATGATCAGAAGCTACATGCCAATTTATGCTTACTCCACAATTATCACCACATGGTAACTTCCTAGGTATATGAAAATGCTTTAACCTTGCCCAAGCAACCGTCTTCTTCGTTCGATTTGCAAAAGGAACAAGAAGTGCTTCTGAAGGTAAAAGCATTGATTTTGCATTAGGGTTACAACGGCCGTTATCTTCGTCTTCATCGCAACCACATGCGCACGTGTTGCATGGAACAATAGATTCATTATAGAAGGCAGAAAAGGAAACACAGCATCTAGTTGTTCTTTGTTTAGGTTTTGTTATGTTGCAAACTATTTGCCAACTTGCAATAGCATAGGTTATAGCATCAAGTCCTCTGGTGTCTGGAAATACAGTCTGTTGGACTCTCAACGGCGGTCCACATTCATAAGCCGGGTTAAGAACACCAGTTATTTTCCATTTTGCTGGTGGAAAAAGAGCAGTTTTATCCAAATCAGGTGGACATTTATTTACTTGCATTTGAAAAATGGATTTGGATTGTGATGGATCCATGATTATAGGTAAAAGCGAACCGTTTCGACAACAAAACGGAATTTTACCAAGCTCAGTATCATTAGATTTTTCTGGTGGCATATCACTGATCACAGGATGTTTTTGACAATTCCAAATTTTAGAGAAATCCATGCCTTTGAAAAATTGTCCAGGAGGACCATAGACGCAACCTGAATAATCGAACTCGCGCGGAAACGCGCCTTTCATTTGTTGTATGAATTCACCTCTTGTCCATTCCCATGTTAGGTTCCAACGATCTAAACGTCCTAAAGGACTATGATTCTCCATTGTTACTTGAACAAGATAGTTGTTGTCATATGATTGAAGAATATCATAGGATATTGTTAGATCACCTTTTTGACGTGGTATGAATTTTGTCTTTTTAAGTTTTTTTTTGGCTTTTGGATCTCTTTTACAACATGCCTGCATGATTCTCTCTATGAAATAGAGAATTACATGTTTTTCTAGTTAGTAACAAGTAATGGAACTAGAAAACTATAAAGCACCAACACCAAAAGTTACATATGTTGGTGTCGATTTCAAACACAAACAATGACTTAGACACACTTTTAATCAGAGGTGCCGGTGCCACATATATAACCAGAAAATCAAGAAAATTCTAACGTCTCTCAATTAGTATTCACACTGCAACAATTGTAATAGGTGTTACCATCATCGCAATGATTGCAACCGCGAATACACTTGTGACCGCAAGATGTATTTAAACTGAGAGAATATATTGATCTATTTAAAATAAAGTGATCAAAATCATAAATAAAACAATATAAATAAACAAAAATCATGAGCGAAATAAAATAGAGGGATCAAAACTGCATCTAAAGTTTGGACGATGAAAATGACTTACTACGAGTAGTTGGTCGAGGGCACATATATCCATCATTTTCCAACTTGATGGTTTTAGGCATTGGAATTCCAGGTGGCTTAACTCCAAACTGTGTACCAGACATTTCAATCAATGCTTGAATTTGGTTCAAATCATTTGCTGTATTAATAGAAGTTTCTAAATCTGGTAAATTGCTTCCAACTAAGGTTGTCCCATTTCCGACTTCCGCAGGAAGGTCTCCCGCTGCAAACGGGATACCTCCGTCGGCAGAGATAAGGATCTCATCATGTTGAAATCCTATAAACAACTTCCATGATCTAAGAACATCTTTCCCCGTGTTGAGAACCGTCGCGGTCGCATTAAAGGCCCATGATTGCGCCGTGACGTTCTTGACACGGGGAAATTCCTTCCTTCGGTCGAGTAGTTGGTAGGAAATAAAAACTCCATTACATATTTCTGCGGCCGGAGGAAGAGCCGTCGCCATCGCTTCTTGACCTTCACATACATAGACACAAGATGAAATTATCAACAATGTTATTAATGATGATAACAATTTACACATCGATATATTTGACATGTTTTTCTTTATTTATTGTGTTGTCAATCTTTCTTTCATTTGCATGATGGAATTGTTGTCATTAATTAAAGAGGTTGGAGTGACACTCTAGGTGAAATTAATTAACATTAATGTGGAAACATTATGATGTTAATGTTAGAGAGAAATTTATGAGATTTAAATGATAAAAATAGAAAATTGGTGACAAGAGTTAGAGAGTATAAGGTTATGGAAGTAGAGAGTGAGGAGAGTTAGAATCGAAATATTAGCAAAGAACAAGTCACATGGGAGACTTGACATTTTTGTGATGGATTTGGGAGAAGGAAAACTATTAATAGTAATTTTAATTTTATATTTTTTTTCATTAAGTTAAAAAATAATATATATTTTCATTTTGTTCTCACATGTGGCAAAGTAAAACTCTTGTCTGATCTGAGAAAATGATAGGAACCTATTCAATTGATTGAAATCTTATTCTCACTATGGCAACGACAATAACAAACTAGTAAAACAGAAATAACAACTAATTGAATGTGTATATTCTAATACCCTTTTCAAAGTGGAGTATGTATGTAAGAAATTCGCAGCTTGCAAGTTAAGAACGTTACATTGGAGCTTCTTAATCCGCACAACACGGTATTAAAGACAACATTGATTTACATTACACGGGCAAGATATCAGAAATAGTTAACAGATTGACTGAGTAATCTTCCAAATCTAGGACATTTGGATTGATAACATTGAGTCTCCCTACAGAGAAAGGAGGTTTTTCAGGTTGGCAAAGCATTACGGATTCATTCATCAACATCAAAACAACAGAAGACATGGTTGGTCTATCAAATGCATCTTCTTGAACACATAGCAATCCAATATTCATGTATCTCAAAAACTGCTCTTCGGGACATAATAACAACGGATCCCTTAATTCCAATCCCTTTCCATTATTCCATAGATGCCATGCCTGCAAAATCATTAATGAATGATTTTTAAGAAATAATCATTGGTCACTCACTCATGTAGTAAATTCAGATTATGGACACTTACATATGCTAGTAAACTAGAAGTGCTTTTGGAGTAACAGAAACCAGCGTTACGTTTACCTGTTATTAGATGTAAAAGTTAGTTACATTAGTTAGTTGTTCTCTTTGACTATATGAGTGTTATTTTATCCATTGATGCAATAAACATTTTCACATTTTCTATACTTCTATCTTAACTATGGTTACATTTTCTATACTTCTATCTTAACTATGGTTTCTATCAGAAATATGAATACCTGTAATGATCTCGAGCAATAGCACTCCAAAGCCGAAAACATCAGATTTTATGGAATATAGACCCTCCATTGCATATTCTGGAGACATATATCCACTGCAAAATAGAATTGTTAAGCATGTAAACATATGAAAAGGAAAAAAATGTTGATGCAAGGAACTAAGTGCTTACTATGTGCCAACTATTGTGGTAGTGTTAGCCTCGCCTTCACTTCCTGCAAATATCCTTGCCATGCCAAAGTCTGAAATCTTTGGATTCATATCACAGTCCAACAATATGTTACTTGCTTTTAGATCTCTATGTATTATTTGAAGTCTAGAATCTTCATGAAGATAGAGAACGCCTCTTGCTATTCCATTTATTATATCAACTCGTTTAGTCCAATCAAGATGTGCACTTTGCTCTGGATCAATACAAATGTACGAAACATTAGGGTCTAGCGCAGTTGGTTGATGCGCAAGGTATGTGAGTGTTGTAAACTCGTGAGTACTGAGTTTGATTCTTACTCATAAAAAATATAATCCTAAAAAACTGTGAAAAATGGAATATACTTTGTACCAAAAAGGACGACGTCAAGGCTACCATTGGGCAAATATTCATAAACAAGAAGCTTTTCTTCTCCATCAACACAAAATCCCAGAAGCTTTACAAGATTTTTGTGTTGAAGTTTCAATATCAACATAACCTCATTGATGAATTCTTCTGAACCCTGCTCAGAACAAGTTGAAAGCCTCTTGATTGCCACTTCCATGCCATCACTGAGTATACCCTACAAATAAAGAAACAAAACTATATCTAAACTTCCCTATGATGATAATCATTCGTGCAAAAATGATGAATAAACTTGAATTATATTTACCTTGTAAACAGGACCAAATCCACCTTGCCCGAGCTTATTTGAATCGGAGAAGTTTTTGGTAGCCACGCAAAGAGAACCAATATCAATAAAAGGGAAATCATTAGGTATATTACCTTGTCCGTTCTTTCCTAATGACAAGAAATAAATGAATTAGGACTGTTACAAATCACAAGATGAAGATTCATGTTAGAATGTGTGGGTTGGGTCTAACTCAACCCTACAAAACCGGCTGGTAGGGTGAGGATTGCTCCCACTTATAACCACATGTTCAGGCCATATATTGTTCGATGTGAGACTCTTAATACATCTCATAGAAAAAATAAGCTTGAGAGCTTGATAAAAGATGATAAATCAAACAACTTACTACGCCGATTTCTGATAAAGCATAAGTAGAAAATGATAATTATTATCACCAAGACTATCCCAACTGCAATAGCAGTAATCATCCATATTTTTCTTGATTTATCTGCATAAAAAATCAATGAAAACAGGCTTTGACAGAATGTTTAAGAATAGTGTCGAAACTTAAGAAATGCTTACTTTTCCCTCCTTGGTTAGTTGAAGAACTTGTGGATTCTGTTCCACCAAGATAAAATGGATAAAACTCATATCTCAAATAACAGCTACGACTCCAAACTCGTGCACCAATGGAGGCATAGCAACAACCTGGTATATCTCCAATAGCACTTTGCAGACACTTACTGCAATCATTGGCTGATAAATCTCTTGTACACTGCACTAAAGCATATATTGTTTTATCATCAAAAGCTACTTTTCCAGTAGCATACATGTTCGCAGAAACGTTAAAAGACGCTATCCCAGTAAGATTATTCAATATCTTATTCACAACAGACTCATATTTCTCAGGTTCCGAAATGTTCTGTACATTATCTTTCCCAATGTTGCCGGTAACATTCAAGGAGCCTATGAAATTTTTATTTGAATAACGTAATTGACAGTGTTCTTCATATACAACTGCTTCTTCGGATTGAGGACAGAGTTTTACAATGTCTTCTATTGCGTTTGTTACACAATTGTGGCAAGTTTTGTTTGAAACGAAGTCAAGGCACATGTAGAGACCATAAACTCTATCTAGGCCAATTCCTGAAGAAGTATTACAAAATTTGGAGATTGAAGCTGAAACATTAGAGGGTAGAGAGAGAAGAAGGTTGTTTAGATTGTTCTCGAAAGAACTTCGATTTGTATATATGTTTCTTGTTGAACAAGTTCCATATGGGGGATCTGCAAAGGCGACAAAACAAAGAAAATAGAGAGTACAGAAAAGAAGGATGAATTGAATTGATTTGGAAACAGTAAGATGAGGATGAATCATGTTATTTTTTCTGCTTCTGCTTCTAAACAAAGTTGGTAGTTCTCGTTCAATGTATTTTCTTATGTCTTCCCTCTGCTGACTAAAACATGTTAAATTACCAGGAAATAGCTAAGCTTGTTATTGATTCAAACTTGAGAGCCAAGTGGCTATAATTAGTTTCCAGGAAAATGTTTCTGTATGTACTTATTTGGAATATTATATTAAGCAAGAATAAGATATGATGCTAAAGGATTTTGAAATGTCGATTAAACTGTATCCAAAGTTTGAAAGTTGAAAAATTGAAAGATTCTATATCTTGGCAAATAGAATTTGATCATTGAATTGAATTCAGGTCATGCAAGTTTTTAGCTGGGTCTAACCATTATTTTAAATTTAAATTGCAGGTCACGGATGCGGTCATTGTGAAACAGATTGAAATTTAGGATTTTGAAATTTTAATTTTTGGCTAGAAAATTTAAACAAACATGACTGAATTCGTCTGCTGCAGTTACGATGTGGCCGCACGCGTGATTGAAGATCACACTGCAATTGTAGATGCAGACCACAATTTGAAACTATAGATCTAACAAAATCAAAATTCTTTTGGAACACTTGATTGACTTTTCGATACTTATCTTCCTTTTCTGAGACGTATCCTGCAGATGTCATACAAGTGTCGGACACCGATACATGTTAGACACAGCAACACGTCTACTTCTAGAGGTGTCGTGCTTTATTGTCCATCATAGACCCTAATGGTTAAACTTACACTTTATTCAACACAAATTAGTATTAAATGTCCAAAAAATCCATTATTATTAATCACATTTATATGATATAAACATCAAATAGATCACAATATCAACCAGTCTTCATAAAACAAAAAATTACTATTAATTGTAGTCCAACAAATATTAGAAAAATTTCTAACATAATAATCAAATCAAATCAAATTAGCTTAGACCGGTTCTTAATAAATTAGTATATTTTATTCATACAATGAAAGCCGCTATGACTAATACACATATTACTTCATAATGTGACTATAAGGTTAATGATAATTTAGAATATTACATATTTTTTTATAAATAGAATCTATCATATTGATGATTACTTAATACCACCTTGAACTTAGTATAATATGATGTTACTAAAATACAAATCAAGACTTTGTCAAAGTGGTATTTATTCTATAATATATTATTGCTATCACAATCAAGGAGCCCTTTGATTGTAACTCAACTATTTAAAAGGTTGAATTGAAATGTAAGTCATACATTGACTTGTATATTTTATTACGACTAGAAATGTGGTTCCGCTGATTATTTGATCATAAATCAGTAAAACAGTTAATATTTAGTATACCCTATTCATCATAGACTATAACCATGATGTTTTGTCTTTTGGTGGAAAAGTGAAATTGTGATCATGGACAAAGATAAAATTTCTTCAGCTATGATTATGTTAATCATTTTAATGTTAAAATCTATCCATTTTGTTTCTGGTACAGACAATCCTATAGATACATATTGTCCTGATAATTTTCCACTTTACACTTCCAACACTTCATTCCACAAGAATCTCAATCTTCTCATGGAAACTCTCTCCTCCAACATAGTAGCTTCAAACACAAATTTCTTCAACAATACATCAACAGGAGAAGGACTAGATAAAGTTTATGGACAAGCACTGTGTAGAGGGGACATAACAAATTCCACAGTATGCAAAGAATGCATTGAGAAAGCAAGTAAGGATTTAATGAATAGGTGTAAGAGTGAGGATGCAATGATATGGTATGAACTTTGTCAAGTTCGGTATTCGTTTCAGATGTTCTTTACAAACGCAGTTTATACTGGAAAATATCCAAAGCAGAATGATCTAGAGAAGCGCGTTTCAGATCCTACTAGTTTTCAACAGGTGTTGAATTATTTAATGAACAATATCTCAAATGAGGCTTCTTTTAGCCCTTTTAGGAACATGTTTGCAACAGCAGAAATCGAATTTTCTGTCCAGAAAAGAATTTATGGACTTGTCGAATGTACGAAGGACATTTCTGAAACTGAATGCAGAAGTTGTTTGAGTTCTGCAATCACAGAACTCAATCAATGCTGCTCATACAGGGAAGGAGGGATTATTGTTAGTCGCAATTGCAACGTTAGATTCGATCTGTCTGAGTTTTTTAATGCTTCTTCATCATCAGTATCCCTTCTGATTTTTCCAAATTCCAAAGGTAATTATTTAAAGGCTTTTGAATCTAACAGTATATCAAGAAATTATTCATACTTTTCTTTAATGTAATTCATTCATTTGTTCCTATATTCAATGCTAGTTAAAAACCATAAAGGTTAGAGTCTATTTATATTTGATATAACCTTCTTTCAATTTTCAAGAAGGAAAATGGAAGCCTTGGATGTTTATCTTGACTATAAGTGGCTCGGTTTTAACATTAGCAGCTATTATTGGGTTGTGCACTACTTGCCTACGACAGAAAAAGGACAGAGAAAGAGGTGAATTACTTCTATTTTAAGCCTTAGTTATCTTCTATTTTTTTTCTAAATAATTGTGGTTTTGAATAATAAAATGAAACAGACGAAGAAAGAAGCGAAAGAACGCTATTACAAGAGTTGTCTAGCCCTAAGAATGTAGCAATCACACAAGAAGGCCAATTGGTTAGTTCTGATGAAATGATGTTTATGACCTTAGCAACCATTAAGGTGGCTACCAGTGACTTTTCGGATATGAATAAGTTGGGACACGGAGGGTTTGGTGTGGTCTACAAGGTAAAAATATTCTTTGTAACCTGGGTGAAGCTGAAGCCTAAGTTAAGATTACTGCCATGATGTAATGATTGATTTTGGAATTTGATTGCAGGGTGTTCTACCAGATGGTAATGAAATAGCAGTTAAGAGATTGTCGAGAAAGTCTTGGCAAGGTATAGAAGAATTAAAAAACGAGGTCATACTAATAGCTAAACTTCAACATAAGAATTTGGTGAGATTGTTGGGATGCGTCTTAGAAGGAGATGAAAAGATGCTCATATACGAACTCATGTCAAATAGAAGCCTTGATCAATTTATATTCGGTCTGTTTTTTATTGCTGCTGTTTTCTTTTCATATATAAATAAAATTCCAAACGTTATATTGATTGGTATTTGATTTTGCAAAAGATGATTGACTTTTGTTCTTTACCATCCTAGATCCAAACAAGCGTCTTAAACTTGATTGGAACACATGCTATGGCATCATCGGCAGCATAGCAAGAGGACTACTTTATCTACACGAGGAGTCTCGGCTTAAAATCATTCATCGTGACCTAAAGCCAAATAATGTGTTGTTAGACCATGAACTAGTAGCGAAAATATCAGATTTTGGTATGGCGAGGATGTTTTCTGAGAATCAGAATACAGCAAACACAAAAAGAGTTGTGGGAACACAGTAAGCCACTTTAAATACACTCGTCTTTTAATATTTCCCGTCATTTCCTTAGTACTTTATATTCTAGATGCTGATATACAAAATAGTGGATATATGGCGCCAGAGTACGCAATGGAGGGATTATTCTCTGTGAAATCTGATGTGTTCAGCTTTGGCGTAATTATGCTTGAAATCATCAGTGGAAAAAGAAATAGCGGATTTTACATAACCGGACTTGCCCCGACTCTACTGGCATATGTAATTTCATTAATCGAAGACTTGATTTATTAGTAATATAGTATAACACTTATTATATATAGTCATTTTTGTTTAAACTATTACAGGCTTGGAGGATGTGGAATGAAGGAAAAGGAAGAGAAGTTGTGGATCCTATATTATTGGAATCATGTATTGATTCTGAAAATGAAGTTCTTCGGTGCATTCATATTGGGCTATTGTGTGTGCAGGAAGATCCGCAACACAGGCCCACCATGTCAAATGTTATGGTTCTCCTAGGAAGTGAATCAATGGTTCTTCCCCAACCAAGACAACCAGCATTTTCTCTAGGTAAGATGATGATTCTCGTAGATCCTTCTACATCAACAAATCGTTCGGCTAATGAGAGTATATGGTCGAGTATTTCACCACGATAATTTCAAACAAACAAAAAAAAAATGATTCCCAACGCATCAGAACAAAGAGCAAGCAACTTTAGCATCAAGAACAAATTTCATAGATGTTGAAAACATTCAAGCAAGACAATGGAAAGCTTTAGCAACACACATCAATAAACAAGCATGAAGAACATTTATCAAACAGTTTACATGCAATATCTAAAAGTCAAAAAAATAAGAGGGAATTCTCACCTCAAATGAAGTCCTAACTAGATTCTTGCTTGTTGTTCTTCCCTTACTCAACTCAAACTTCAATAATATTAATTGTATTCCTTTACGTTGAAAAGATCCTTCTTCAATTTTAAAATTGAAATTCCGGTGATTTTTTAAAGGTCAATATTATATAACTAAATTTACATTTGCATTAATGTGATTGTTGCAACAAAATGATAACTTCTTAAAGTGCAAAACTATAACTATTATTTGTACCAAAAAAAAAAAAACTATAACTGTTATAATTATAATAATTATTTAAAATATGAAATAAGAATTTAACAATAAAGAATTAGAATTTAGTAGTAAAATAGGAAATTAATTGTGAGCACTATCCTCTTCTAATCACGGGAATCAAACTGTGATCTTTTTTATCAAATTCAACCTCAGTCATCATTGAAACATCTAATGAATGATAACCTTAAAATATAAATGATTTTGCTAATTTTTTTCTAAGAAAATAGTAAAAGGCTCATGGTAGAAATGATATTAACTTTAATAACATGATTAGAAAACCTAATGGTTGTCAACCTACTATCATTGCGTAATCCTTAATCATGTTATTGAAGTTAATATGTGCACTAATTTTTAATTTGATCGAGTGGTTTGGCAACCCAAACTTTTCTAGTTAATTCAAGAACTCATGTGTTAATTATTTAAACGCATCATTGTCATTGACTACAGATTTTTCTATATGACAAGTTAGATTTTTTTAGGCTTTCTTCAACAAAGCAAGAAGAAAAAAGAGCATTAATATCATTTAATATCCGGTTAATATCATTTAAAGTCTATATCATAGTAGGTAATAAAATGTGTGATACATATTTTATAATATAATCATTTATATAATTTACAACTTCAATTATTGATGTGAAAATTCTCATACATTGATAATAATGAGAATTTATTGGTGGTTACTTAGGTTCATCTTAGCGTGCGTATATACGATCTAGTGGTGAAGACTTGAATCTTGAGAGTATATTCTTTTCACTATCTCAAGTTCGATTCACATTAGATGCATGAAGCTCATATTCCAACCACTACATTATTTCACTATCGATAGGGTCATAACCTAAAACGTATGGTCAATTGCATTTGTCAAAGGCAAAGTGGGGAATGCAAAAAACTTATAGCCAAAGGAAATTTTGTTACTTATAAAGAGAAATAAATCTTGATGTTATTTGTGAAACTATGTGCTTGTATGTATAATCAGGAACTTATCAATGCTCATATGTAAGTAAGATATGCTAGTTTAAGCCGTCAAAGATGCACAAAGTTGTTGATCAATCTATTACTGCAAATCAAGATAAATAATTAGGGTTTATGATCATTGTGATATCTTCATTCTCTATTGATGGTAACTAACTTGAAGATATCTCAAGCCTAAAAAAGATTCAATTGAATTGCTTATTTGATTGGTATATCCGACAAAATGACGTCAAGCTTTAAAGTGTGAAAGCTCGTTTGATTGTGTATATCTGATTGATCAGTGTAGTGTAAAGACACAAGGAAATTTTTGTAAGTAGCATGGTTAAAACATACACACTTAAAATTTATTTTTGAAGCTTCTCTTTTTTCAAACAAAATCACTAAAAATTCTTTTGGAGCTTAGTTGTTTGATTATGATAATTTTTTGAACTGTCAAATCAATTATAACAAATACTTAATCAGTTAGATGAGTGAAAATCAAGTCCATAATTGATTATGATAGTGTCTTAATGAATAGTAACAATTCTCTAAAAAAATATTCCTACTTAGGCCCCAACAATCGATTATTGCAAGTACCTAATTGATTACGTCATTTATTTTGCCCATGGATTGTTTCCTAAAATGAACCATCTTTTGGCCTATAAATAAAAGGTTTCCCTTTCATTTCATTTTATCCAGAAAAATTTGAATGTTTCACTTTTCATCTTTCTTTAAATCTCTCTGAAATCATTTCTTTTCTCTCACATTTTTAGCCATAGTTCTTTAAGAATGTTCTTGAGTTTAGTGAGTAAATTGTTCGGGGTGAAGGTTTAATGTAAATTTATCAAGAGTTATTTTTCCTCTATAATGAATTATTCTTCCTTAGGAAATAATCATTTATGTTTGGAGATAAATTTTTATAAAATCTCTTTAGGGAATTAGTATAAGTTTCTTTTTTTGGTTCGTGAGCTCCGTCGTTGAAGAAAATCTCTCATTTTTGGTTTGTAAAGTATAACCAATGTAAAATCTTCACAACGGTTCTTGAACTCAATCCGCTTAAAAGCTTAATGGATCGAGATTATCCTGGTGTAAAATTGAATACAGTATTGCCCTTTATGGACAAGGAATATATGTTCTTTCTTGGGTGATGTGAGCCTTCAGCGTCGGGAACACGCTCTTTGGAATCGCACACCTTCTTTTTAGTGTTATTCTCCTTGACTTTTATGTAGCACTTTTCTCGAGTGACTACTCCTGCTAACAAAAGCATTGACTTCTGGGCAAGGGATTCGTTAAAGTTCCATCACATTGAGTCCATTTTGGAACACCCCTACAAACATTTCCTAATTCTGTGGGACGACCCTGATGGTGGCCTCAGAAATGGAGAGGATTGTAGAAGCTACGATGGAGCAAAGCTTCCTAAGTGATTCAGTTATGTAACATTGTGGATTAGACACTGTGACTGTGGTGCCTCTTGAATCGGAGACGTTGATCTTGAATCGACTTTGTCAATCGTTGTCGATCTTGAGCTAACGTTGCTAATCTTTGGTACAGCAGATCAAATTAAATGGGGTATATACATGGTTAACACTCCAACACCACTCAGTTAAAGTTTAAGATAATCATAGTGGGGGTGGAGATTAGAGATTGTACTGAAAATCCTTCGTGAAGGTATTTGTATCTTGGACTCAATGGAGTGGGCCGAATAAGTGGACCTTATCTTATTGGCCTTTGGCCGATACGTAACATAAATAAATATTTATTTATGCATTATTTAAAATATATAGTATTTATTTATGTCTTATTTAAGTCATAATTTTTAAGACTTATTTCTATGCATTTATATTTTTTTTAATAAATAAAATTTATTCATAAATTATATTAAATATATAAATAAATTTTATTTGATGTATTATTTAAAATAAGTAAATTATTTATTATGTCTTATTTTATTTTAAATAAATATATATATTTAAGTAAATATTCATTTATTCCAAATGAAGCATAAATAAATAAATAATCCATATTATTTAAGACTTATTTAAATCAAATAAGACATAAATAAATCATTCATAATAATATTTAAGACATATTTAAATAAGTCATAAATTTAAGATATATTTTTAATAAAATATGACATAAATAAAACGCATAAATTTAAGACATATGGCAAACGAATTATGCAATATATAACTTTCGTGGAAGATTTAACAAATGAAGTTGCTTAGCCTAGTGGTAAGGGCATTGGATTAAAAATGTGAGAGAACTTGAGTTCAACTTTTTTTATCAAAATATTTTCCTAATTCTTTAATTATGCGCTTAATTCCATTGTATATTCAAACTTTTTTATCAAAATGTTTTCAAATTCTATTTTAGAAGATAATTTTGTTTCAAACCATCATTTTTCAAACTCTAAATGGCCATGATTTTAGGATTCATGGCCTAATCCCACATACAGGTAATGGTTTCCTCACTATATTATATCAAGATCAAGTTGGAGGTTTACAATTGGTCAAAGATCGAAAATGGATTGTAATTAAACCAAACCTTAATGCTCTTATAATCAACATTGGAGACTATTTCAGGTACTTATCAATAACTATTTATATGTTGATATTCTATTTTTTGTAATATTAATATTACCATAGCTAATCATAACTAATTATAGATATCAGTTACAACAAACTAATTGGTTAGGCTAAGAGTTACCTTGTTTCTCAAGTAATTTCGCGATACTCCATTTATTTTCATTTAATTGTTATTTTGTTAATTATGTAGGCTTGGAGCTGTGGAGTCTATGAGAATGTTGAACATCGAGTTGTGACAAATCCAAGAGTTGAAAGATTCTCCATGGTGTATTTTTTGTGTCCTTCAAATAAGATTGTGATTGAGAGTTGTAAAGAGCCTCTGTTTTACAAGAAATTTAACTTTGAAGAATATAGACAACAAGTACATGATGATGTTCAAAAACTAGGTTTCTCAAAAACCATGAAACTATGTCGTGCATCAAATATAGTTATAATAGAATTAATGTTTGTAATATAGTACTCCAAAAACTTTTTGGTCAAGTTACATGTAAGAACTTGAAGAGATCAGTATACACATTGTTTTTACATCTAGCTAGAATCTTACGTTTTGTAACTTGAAAGTATCGAGTTAAAAAATGGCATCCCTAATTTGTAAGATTATAAATGATGAAATTGTAGACTCACATTTCATTCACTAGTTCCTATATCAGCCACAAATTCATCTGAATTTTGCTCATTGCTAATAAGAGTGAAATATATGAGCAACATCGATCCCATGCTTGACCTGTTGAAGAATGAAACAATGAATACAAAATCAAAGTAGAAAAGGAAAAAGTAAAATATAAATATCTTACAAGGTGGCAAAGAAAATGAGAACCCTTTTAGGATCAAGTGACCATGAAGTAGATCTTACGAAACTATTTCTGCGAGTTAAGGATTTAGTTTCACCCGTGGCTGTGCCGTTTTGTGGATGAATATGTGAGTTGGTTGAATGATCCGTCAATGACACAGTCATTGCTCCAGATTTTTCTGGTGCAGCACATGCTGCCATAGTAGATATAATTAATACTAGAAATATACATGTAATCAAGCAAGAAATGAAAATAGTACCAAATGGTGAGCACATAGCAGATATGAGATCCTTATTATCATGAATTTGAAGTGTTGTAAGGCCGTTCATTTTCCTGTCACTCATACGTTGGGATCCTTTTCTGGATAAGCTCCTCTGCATCTTTTTAGGGTTAGAATAATAACATGCTAATTCAATTTACAAATATTCATATTGCTATGTTTTTCGATGAAGCGTTTTCAAGTAACAAGAGAGAAAATCACACCGTAAATCTTGAATTTGTATTGGCACTATCTTTATTCATGCTGGGAGAAAATGGATCCATATCAATCACATAGCTTTCTATTTTCTCATTTGTGTATTGAAATGAATTCCTGTGGTCCAAACTTTTCTGCTCCATTTCAAAACCATCTCCACAACCATAATAAGAACAAGATGACAAATCCTTAAAAAGAATAAAAAACAAATCCAATGATTCATAATAAATAACACACTCTTATTTTATAACATTAATCATAAAACATCATCTTACCAACTTGAGATTTTCCTCCATATTTCAATAACTTTGTAAGAGATGAAAAAACATAGGACTATGTTGACATGATTGGTTTGAAACTAAGAAACCCAATACAAGAAGAAGGAGAAACCCAATGACATGATTCATTTTTTTAACTTTGCCACATTATTGTATGTTGAATTCAACAAAGGCTTGAAAATATTGTTGTGAAAAATTAAAACTTGACTTGTTTCTTTACGATGAAGATTTGCAATATGGAAGAATCAACCACTATAAACAAATTGGCAAGCAAATATGCAACAACTATGTATTTTTTTTTTTTTTTGAAAAACCAATTCACTTTTTTCTTTTGTAGAATGATTGGTTTTTCTTAGAAGGGAGAAAAAAAGTTGGATGCAAAGAGGAACTGATGGTGGAAATCATTGTATCTTTTATATCACTTATCAACTTCTATATTTTACCAGTGCATCAAAAAATTGCATATGCAAATTGACATTCTTACACATACAACTTTTTTATTATATGATAAATGTTAATTGGTCCTTTGTTTTTTCTTAAAATGGAATACAAAGTCAAAGTCAATAAGACCTCTAAACCAATAGATAAAACCATTAGGCTTACATACACCATCACTATAAATGCACTAATATATATATATATATATATATATATATATATATATATATATATATATATATATATATATATATATATATATATATATATATATATATATATATATATATATATATATATATTTGTAAATGTGTCTTAAAATCTTTGTTAATGAAGAGAAAGAAAATATATTTTGGAGATTGCATTCACCGCAAAAATCGAAAGTTTTAGAAAGTCGAACGAAAATAAAGAAAAAAATAGGGTGGTGAATAGTGTCATTTGTACGGTGAATAGTGTTTTCAGTTTTCGGGCCATCTTCTTTGTTAGGAAAAAAATCGAAATTTTTAGAGTCAGAAATTCCAACCATCTTTTTTGTCTCATATTTAGTTTCTTCTGATCAAACAAATACTTCAAACTTTTATGATCACTGAAAACTTCAAATCTTCAGAAAGAGTCAGAATTTGTGACATTATCCAAGATATGAAGCAGAATTATGGAGTTGGGATAACTGTTGCAAGGGCATGGAAAGCTAAGCTTATTGCAAGGAAAATAATAGAAGGGGATGCAGATAGAGAATATGCAAATTTGTGGAGGTATGCAGCTGAGCTGCATAGAGTTAATCCTGGAAAAAGTGTGAAAATCAACATTGAGAGACCATCACCCTCAATCCAACCAAGATTTGGTTCATTCTATTTCTGTTTTGTTGGCTGCAAAAAAAAGGTTTATCAATGGTTGTAGACCCTTCATTGGGGTTGAAAAGTTATGTCACTTCTCGTGACAGCTGCTCCAAGATTGCAAAAACCAGAATTTTTGAGATTGATGAATATAAATTTCATCTCTCTCCATCTTACTTCCAAGTTCTACCAAAAATCTTACTCTACATCCAACTTCGAAAATTACTCGACTTTAATCCAACTACACTCAAGGAATAGTGATCTACCGACGTGATCCCTCAACTTGATCCATCAACTTGTCTTTTATTTGGAATAAATCCTTCTTTCTTAAGCAATCTCCATCCATAAATCCATGCACTTCCCAACCCGACCGATACGAATCCATGAATCCATGCTCTCGCCGGTCCACAACAACGTCTCTTCAACAACCTTGCACTCTTGCAATCAACATCATTTTTGAACCGACTTCGACTTTCCAACACAGTCCGGGAGTCAAGCTTCTCCCCCACTATTTTCCAAACCAACATCTGCAGACAATGACTAGAAACTAACAACAAGTACCGACAGTGTCGCACACACATGTCGCATACAAGGAAATAACAACACTAGACAACATTGGCCGGACGGACCGACCTGCTCTGATACCACTAATGTAACACCCCAAATCTACCCGGCGGAAAAACATAATTCAGAGTTTCAAAAATTTCAACAACAAAACAGGATGCTACATTTTTCAAATTTAACAAATTCATTTAATTTCGTGAACATCGATACATAACACTTTCAATCAGGATGAAACCATAACGTCAACTCTCTTATTCATTTCTTTAAAATAAAGCAACGTTTACAAATAGGCAGCGGATTCACAATATTCAACCTTGCATCAGTTAACATCTTATTCAACCTATCAACTTGGTAATAACATATTTCGCATTGAAATAACTTAACTCAACAACAACATAATATAATAACAAAACAACTAAGCGTTCATCCCCCTGAGTGTTACGTATCAGAGCGACGACATCGACTTGATTACGAAAGTAAGCAACTCTAAACTGGAATAACTGCACGTTACCAATCAAGGTAACATTCAACAACAGAAAAGGGTGAGATATCGAACCATATAAACAAGAGTATGATAATTAATACGCTAGATAGAATCATACAATTTTCACACTATCCATAACAACGTCTTACTAAACACCCCAAACAACCAACATATTTTATCATCTTAATTCACACATCAACATAATCAATTACAACTATAACCTTAGCATACACACCTTCATCAACTTCGACGAACGTTTACAACATATTCAACTCCTTCAATATCAGCATAATTGACATTACAAACATAAATATATAAACAACTCAGGCAACATAATCCTATAATCAACTCATCCATCACAATAATATAATCAACTTGGCAACATAATAAACGTGTCCAACATAATAATATAATCAACTTAGCAACATAATCAACTTGATCAACATAATAATATTATCAACTTAGCAACATAATCAACTTGTCCAACATAATACTATAATCAACTTATCATGAACCACTTACTCGACATAATCAACTTAAACCACATAATCCACTTAAGTATACATAAACAACTTATTCAACTTGAGCAACGTACACAACTTTATCAATGTAAGCAACAAGAACAACTTTATCAACTCGGCAACATAAACAACACAAACAACATAATTAATGCGACACGGAATGTGACTCGACTGTGCATATGCATGTGGTACCATTTAAACTCCCAACTTAAAATATACCAGGTTATCGAGGTATCTGCAAGGCATAAGCCTCCAACTTAATAAATTTTCCAATCCAGGTTAACGTGGTGAGCATCCGCTCCAACTTAGAAATGCAATAGATGCCATGAGACCATCAACGCAACACATAAACAACGAACAACTCAAACAACATATCACAACAACGTAACAACTAAAATTCAACATGATTCAACCTTGGTCATAGGCCTACAACTTTCAACGTTGGTCATACGACCTAAAACTTTAACGTCAACATTGGTCTTACGACCTACAACTCAAATAATCAAAATGGGTCATTCGACCTTCAACTTAAAAAAATACCCAAATACCGGGACAAAACGACCTAAGCAAATATACTAGAAAATTCACACACTCAACATTAATTAACAAAATACACCGACTAAGGTCACCTATTTATTATTCTGAACTAACTCGACAATTTTTGTTAAATTTCGGACAACTAATTTCTCCGCTTAAATTCACTTATTCGGCTAAACAGACAAACTGCATTGTTTTATACTCCACGGCTATTACTAATCAATTTTACAAATTATGTTCAATTTCCAACTTATTGATACTAACACATCATATTGCCAATTATACTATCATAAGAATTCAGCCACGATACCAAAATGCAAACACCTGCTAAATCTCATGTTACTGATTTCTTACTTCTGTCTCTCTTAATGATCTGCTAAATTATGCTACTGCTATACTCCACGTCTTAAAAACCAATTAACATTATTATTTAATTATACTAAACATTTATGTTAATTTTATTAAGAATAAAAAGGTAAATAATCCTTTATTTATTTTCTTATTATAAAATTTGTATGACTTTATTATATATATATATATATATATATATATATATATATATATATATATATATATATATATATATATATATATATATATATATATATATATATATTCCTTTAAAACTAACGTTATAACATATAATACTAATTACTAAATTATGGCCCTTGCCATGAAACCACGGCCTGGGCCTTAGGAGTATGGTTTACGCCATATAAGGACATGGCCTGCGCCAGGATTTGCCTCTCACATGGGTGGCCTGCGCCACCCTTCCTTTGCTAATGGGTGGCCTGCGCCACCCTCTGCCTAGGGTTTTGTCCCCAAATTCTATTTTTTTTCAGAATACACAAATCAAAATAATTTCTCAACGATTAATCCAGCCACAATCATACAAATTCAATTAATTCAATTATCATAAAATTATGTTCTTTACGACAAATCAACACAACACGATCAACACGAAATTAACATCCGACATAATAGAAATTATAAAATCTCAATCCTACATATTAATCATCATAATCCCGATTATAGAGTTCGAACCCCACTCTTACCTTAATCGGTGGCTGCTTCGAACCTCCGATTGACTTTCTGATTTGGTTTCCGACGGCGACTTCTCGTAACCGTTTTTCTCCACTTTTCCTCGTTCTCCAATTTTACTCGTTCTACTTTTTCTCAACTTCCACTGATACTACTTCTCATCTTGACTAATTCTCCTTTTATTTTCTCTTTATTATAATAATAATAATCCAATTATAACTAATAGGCCTAACTGCAACACCCCCTTAATTTGCTATTTCGACACGGTTTCAAGTCCACTAATTAATCTACTACAACAACTATAATATTTACTCCGATAATATTTCTACGGCTTCCGACTTATTTTCCCGACTTAACGACTTAAATTCACCACAACACCAAACTTTAATTTAATAATTCATTACTAATTATTTTCTCCAAACTTAATTAGATTATCTTCCGATTATTAACCAAATGGTCCAAACAACCCGATCGACATACCCAACAATAAACGAAAATATTTCATATCTTCTTCCATAACTTATATCAACTTAATTAATTAAATTCGACCAAAACCAACTTATAATTATCAACACAATATTCCGATATTTTGGAAATCAACTTAAATACGCAAATCACCGCAAATCAACACAACACAATACACTTATATTTAATTAAATAAACGGGCGTTACAATGTTGATCCATCTCATGTACTAAAACAGAATGGTATTTACACACACAACAACAATCCCAAAACAAGGTTCATTGCTGGAAGAATGTTATGACCTCTTTGCTTGGATCTGCTGCTTGGGATGTCAGGAATAAGTAAAGTTTATACTTATTTTCTTTTTTCTTTTACATTCTTGTTAGGAGAGTAGCTAAAGTCTAAAATGTTAAGATCTCTTGGATCCAAGGATATTTCAACTGGTTTGACTTAGATAAGTATAAGTTGTTGATCTAAACTTCTTATATTCTACTAGTGTAACCAAATACTTCAATATGTTTTTTAGGTGACAATTTACTTATCTTATTTAACTATCCCATTCTGTTTCAGGCCTGAGTTTGAAGAGATTGAAAAAATTGTTCAAAATGTAATAAATTCACTGGGTCATAAATTCTCGGATTTTGTGGATTACCTTTTTGGAATACAACCTCGTGTAGAAGCTTTAGAAAGGATTTTGAATTCAAGGTCAGGAGATTGTGGTTTTCGCGTTTTAGTAATACGGGGGATGGGTGGAATAGGAAAGACAACTCTTGCGACAGTCTTGTATGACAGAATCTCCTATCAGTTTCAAGCTTCTTGCTTTATTGAGAATGTTGGCAAAATTTATAAAGATGGAGGTTGTGTTGCTGTGCAAAAACAAATTATTTGTCAAACCTTAAGAGAAAAGAATCTAGAAGCTTATAGTCCTTCTGAAATATCCGGGATTGTAAGAAGTATATTACACAACATAAAGGTCCTTGTAGTTCTTGATGATATTGATCAAATTGAGCAATTACAAGAATTGCATATAAATCCCAGATTGCTTTGCGGAGGAAGTAGAATAATCATAACCACTAGAGACGAACATATTCTTAAAGATTATGGGACATATGAAGTTTACGAGGCTCAGTTGATGAGTGATGGTGAGGCTCTTGACCTTCTGCATAGAAAAGCCTTCAAAAGTGATAATTCAAGCAGTACTTTTTCGGAGCTAATTCCTCAGGTACTAAAATATGCTAAAGGTCTTCCATTAGCTATTAGAGTAACTGGTTCTTTCTTATGTACCCGAAATTCTACACAATGGAGAGTTGCCTTGGCTGGATTGCGCAATAATCCACTGCACAATAGAGTAATGAAAGTGCTTCAGATAAATTTTGAGGGGCTAGAGCCAAGAGAGAAAGAAATATTTTTGCATATTGCTTGTTTATTTAAAGGGGACAAGGTGGATTATGTGAGGGGAATTCTAGATGTTTGTGGATTTCACCCTGATATTGGAATTCCACTTATTGTCGAAAAATCGCTCATAACAATTAGAAACACGGAAATTCATATGCATGGAATGTTGCAAGAGTTGGGGAAGCAAATTGTTCAGGGACAACATCCCTACGACCCAGTGTTCTGGAGTAGATTGTGGCTTTACCAGGATTTTCATCGCGTGGCCATGACAGAAACGGTAACATATCTTTCTAAATAGATTCTATGGCTTTTGCATTCTTAAAAAATGCAAAAATCCAAAAATTATAATACTAATTGTTAATTTTTCAGATAGCAGCAGTAGAAACTAAATCCATAGTTCTTTATCAAAAGGTGGATGGCTTAAAATTCAATTCATTGAGGGGTGAAGATCTATCAAAATTCAGGCACCTGAAATTGCTCATATTGTATCAAAATTTAGTACTTTAATTTACCGCATTTTACTTTTCGCGCCTATAAATTGTTAGATGTATGCTAATAGGATTGTATGGCAAGACTAAAAGAAAACGCTAGATAACCTTAATTCAAGATAAAATAACTGAAAACAACACACTCTTCACACCTACACCTCTAGGCTAACCTCTCTTGTTGCCTTATGAAATAATGGCCAAGTCCCTCGAACATAGAGGTGTCTTACCACAATTGCCTAAATAAAAATCATCAAGTCCCTTCGATATAAAGATCATAGTCCATGATGACCCTTCAAGTTGCCTATGCTCGTCCCTTACATCCAAAGATAAGATTACTTACTAACTAATAGTAAGGACAGTCTTATCTCTAAGGAAAGAAAAATAACATGAACGGCCTTGAGTAGGTAGGAAGCCCTTAACTGCTTGCTCACCATTTCAAAAGCAAAATTACTCTTTACACCTCACATTTTCAAAAACTTTCCACACAAAAAAACATTGTATACATTCATACGAGAATCATTACAAAGATGGATTTTTTTCTAAATACATCATTACCATTTTTCAAACAAAAGTAAAGTGAGCTAAGCAGTTAAAAGCCCATGGATAACCATGGATACAAAGGGTGCTAACATCTTCCCTTTGTATAACCTACCCCCGAACTCAAAATCTAAAATCAAGGTATTTTCTGTTCTTTTCCACCTTTCCTACTTGGATAAAAGAAAAGTCGGTGGCGACTCTTGCTATCCGCAACATAGTTTTTGTGTAAACAAAAGCGACAAAGTCAGTTCTCCCACCGTGTTACAAGTTGAAACTTCAAGGTCGGGGTATCACTGTTAAATGTGATCGTCAAAGTGCAATACACGTGTCAAAGGACTCAGTCTATCATGACTGAACCAAGCACATTGATGTGAGGTTGCATTTCTTCAGAGGGGTAATCGAGTATGGAAAGGTCCAAGTGTTGAATGTTTCGATAGATCATAATGTTGTTGATATGATCACCAAGGCATTTCCCAGTTGCAAGTTTTTTCACTGTATGCAGTTATAAAGTTGCATGAAGAAATCTAGTTTGTTTCTTGTTGGTATAGGGTGTGTTACAAGGTGGAGATTTTTGGAATATTGGAATAAACCCTAGTACGAGTAGCGTGTCGTCGAAGTTTGTTCACATGTTGTTGTTTAATTGGACCTTGTGTTATGGATCCAATTGTTTAAGTTAGCTTGTACCCTAAGTTAGCTTGTAACGGGTAATTGTTGAAAAGCCCATTAGGTTAGTGTGTTAATTTTATTATAAATAGCTTACTAGTCTCTCATCTTTTGTATCAGGGAAAATAGGAAGATAAAACCCTAATTCAAAAGTGAGAGAGGTTATTTGTTATTCTTGTATACTTATAATCTTGTTTAAAGAGAATGGAAAGAATAGCAGTTTATAACCAATCCTTGTTATTATCTTTGGTTAACCTAAACCCTAACCCTTGTGGGTTTCTTAACTGATCAAGGAACCAATTATATTTTGTCTCTAAGGTATTTGATTCACAACACCGTAAAAATTGGTAAACAACCACTGGTCTTCTAAATCGAAAGGTTTTGGTAACTCACATGATCGACCAGATTGATCCTAGGACATGTGCTAATTAATTTTAAAATGAAGTATGGAAAACACTGAACACTTCGACAGTATTCTTGATTCAAAAATAGTTTACTTTAAAATGTAAATAAAATGAAGTGCAGAAATTGTAGTCGAAAGAATTGTAAATGTTGAAGATAACTTGTGCAGAAAAAAATAGATATCTGGGTAAAAATATAAAGTAAATTGCATTAAATGTAAAATATGGTGTTACATCAAACGTACATTTCTTACATACTTTTTTCACTATGTTATTACTTTGAGTCATTTGAGTAATTTGTACAAACTTGAACACACCCAAAATCCTAACATTAAGACTTCCTATATATAACAATCAAAATAACTGCTTCTAATGGTCTTCCTACTAGAATCAAACAAGTGGCGCTCAACATGTTCCCTCTCGATAAATCTATTTCACATGTCATTTTACTACAACTGGATAAGAACAAAGTTCTCTCCTTTATTTGAATTCAAATTTCTCGTCAAACATCAGTAGTGTTCTTGTCGAACTAAAACTTGAAACTTAGAAAAACTTAGAAAAACTTAGAGAAACTTAGAAATTCATTTTTCTTCATTTATTACATCAATCCAAACTATACGTCAAAATTATGAGCTAACACAGTGATGTTAGAGTTTTGTTTTGAGAGAGACGAGTGAAAGAGATATTAGGGTTTTGTTTTGAGAGAGACGAGTGTTATATACTTAAGCAAAGAGAATTTCGCTTATATATAAATGTAACACATTACGCCACGGTTGATAATACGAACCGTGATGAAATGATTTCACCTTACACAATGATTGATTATAAGAATTGTGGTGATATACAAGGTCAAACTCATTATGTCACGATAAATAAAAAATTCTTGATTTTGGGATTCAAACTCTTGCACTCCAGTTACATTTCACTACGGTTTTTAACTATGATTGTAGTGAAATGTTTTAAATTGGAAAAAAAATCGCCTAAAAACGAGTTATTATCACGTATAACAAAAAGTTTGTTTTAATATGGTGTTACAAAAGGTTTATTTTCTAGTAGTGATATATTTATGTTATTTTATTTTTTCTTACTATATACACATGTATGTTTATTAATTTTATTAAATACATCACTATTAAATTTGTATACATTTTAATATAAGTGTTTGTTTATTTCTTAACTCAACAATAACATCGTTGTTTTTTCTATAATGTTGTTAAAAACTTAAATGACATGATAAATTATAAATGATTGATATTTTATATTTAAAATGCGGGTAAACGGGTATAAGTAAGGGTACTTAATTATCCATATGGTATGGGTACGGGTGAAAATGTTTATGCCCACACGAATATGGGCTCGAGTACGGAGATTTTTTCAAATTGTGGGTATGGGGGCAAATACTATAATACTCTGCCCACACCATATCCATTTTCATCCCTAGTTTAGAGAGAAGTGAAACCCTACCCAACGCAATAAAATCCAAAAATTTATTGTTTTATATAACCCGACCCAATGATGTTATGGGTGGTTATTTTACCTCACACAAACCGGTGTATCCTATATGGGTTGGGTCTTGGTTTTGGCTTAATTAAAGTCAAACTGACTCATGTGTTGGAATAAGTTTGGTTCTACAACTATTTTTAAGTTTTGATGATAACAAAATGTAGAGAATAATTTTGCACTCTAACTTTTTGTTGAGTGTGCAGAAAATTGGAAATAGACTCTGACTCTGAAGATGTTCAGACTCTTAACCAAAGGATAAAAGTGTGTTTTCAAACAAGTCAAACTCTGAAGTATCAAGTCAACATTTTTTAATAGGAACCATCAGACAGACTCTGATAAAGGTTATGATTATTTTTTTCTGAAATTCTCAAAACCCAGTAATTCAAAGAATATGAAATCTCGCGAAAGTTTTGAAGGTTGACTCTGATCTTTATTCAAACTTCAATCCAGTTGCATAAGAATATCAACATTGTTTAATGTGACAAAAATACAAAAACAGAATAAAAAAAAGAATTTAATTGGAATGCACTGACAGTGTAAAGCAGTTTTACATTGTCAGTGAATGGTAACCGTCAGATCCAAAATTATATTTGACTTTTATTTAAAATATATTTAAAATAATGATTATGAATGATTGTGATGGATTGATGGTGTAAAAATATTTGTATTCTTATCTTTATTATTATTCTTGTTGTTTGATCTATTGAGTGTCAAATGTTGTTAAATTTAGAAACCCATGTCAATCTCATTTCTTGTGTTTTTTTTTTCACCTTCACCATGTACACCCCTACACAAAACCATTTCTATTGAAGAATAGGGATATATCCATTTTTCCCTTATGTTTTGCATTCTTGTTTACTACTTGCTCCTAAAAAGTACCTTTATTGAAAATTTCATCACAAAGTGGATTGAGTTAGACTTACTTATCGACTTATTCCAAACTTGCCTCTCTTCAACATCAAAGACTAGAATAGAAACCATAAATTCCTGTCGTTGATATTTCTCCACAATTTATAAACTAAGTTGGTTTAAAAAACGAAAAATAATTTATTTATTTATTTGTGATAAAACCTAAAAGAAGTGTCAAAAAGGCAATTTCTATAAAAGAGAAAAGTGTCAACAAAAAGACATTGATATTAGTATATTCCCTTGTATATAGCCATTCAACCCAAAAACAAAATCAAGTCCCTTTTATATCCTTTGCTAACAACAATCACAACTAGAACTTGATCATCATCCCTTACAAAGAACAAGAAAAATTGTTACGTAAATAATAGACTGATCATCTAAAAAAACAATGAATTCTATTCCAATCTGGAAAATCTCCTACACAGCTTACACCCTGTTAGTTTGCCTCACTCTAACCTCAACAACAGAAACATCTCCAACATACAGAGGCTCTTACTGCAACGACACCACAACATACGAACCAAACAGCACCCTATCTATAAACCTCAATGTCCTCTTAAATTCTCTTACGACCAACTCTTCTCAACAACAAGACGGTTATTACATGACAATCATGGGTTTCGGAACAACTAACGCCGTTAACGGATTGTTTCTCTGTCGTGGCGACGTCAACACAAGCACTTGTCAAAAATGTGTCACTGACGCCGCTCAACAGATTAAACGGCGTTGTAACAACCAAACGGAAACGGTTATTTGGTACGAAGAGTGTATGCTTCGTTATACGAATAAGTATTTTAAATTTTATAGTATCGAACCAAGGTTGAATCTGAAAGCCGGTAGAAATGTCTCCGGTGTTGAGTTTGGGTTGTTTAATACATCAGTGTATGGTTTGTTGGATAAGGTGGCGGTTATGGCGGCGCATTCGACGGCGAAGAAATTTGCTACCGGTGAAGTGAGAATTGCGAAAACCTCGTTGACGGTTTATGGATTGGGACAGTGTGTAACGGATTTGACGAATTCTCAGTGTGAGATGTGTTTGGGAATGGCGATCGGAATTTTGGCCAAGTGTTGCGGTGGTGAAGAGGGTGCAAGTACTATGCTTGCGTCTTGTATCGTTAGATATGAACTATATCCATTTTACAACATAACTTCATCTTCTTCCGGTAATTTATTATTTCAATGTTTATGAAAAATGAAACTTTGTTTTCATACAATAATGATTGTGACATTTTGAGATGTTGTACTTGGTTTCACATGTTGACAGCGTCAAAATTGTTTGAGAACAGAACATCACAATCAATAATCTCTTGTACTTTGGTTGAAATCAATAGACAGAATTAGCTAAACTAATTACTTTTCCATAATATTACTATGCAGGAAAAAATAGAGTTGGAGCAAAAACAATTGTCATCATAATTTTCATTGCCTTTCTTTTGGCATTACTTATATTTGTAGCCTGTTATTGCAAACGGAGAAGTGCAAGGCAGAGACGTAGGACAATGCTAAAGGAAAATTGTAAGTATAGTAGAAGAAAACAATTATACAACAAACCCATTTTCATTTTGCTTTCTTTTTTCGCCTCATATTATCGTTAATTGCTTCAGTTGGAGATGAACTAAAAACACTTGAGTCATTACAATTCAAGTTTGCTACAATTGAAGCTGCCACCAACAAATTTTCAAAGGAGAATGTGATAGGTAAAGGAGGATTTGGTGTTGTCTACAAGGTAAACTATAGTGATTAAATTCTATATAAAATATTCTCACACTCAATCTACAAAACTATAATATCTGAGACAGTTCTATTAATATTGCAGGGTGTTCTTTCGGATGGACAAGAAATAGCAGTAAAGAAACTCTCAATAAATTCAGGACAAGGTTCTATAGAGTTTCAAAATGAAATATTACTCATAGCCAAGCTTCAACACATAAATTTGGTGACTTTGTTAGGATTCTGTTTGGAAGAACGAGAGAAAATGCTTATATATGAGTATGTGCCTAATAGAAGTCTTGATTATTTTCTATTTGGTAAGGATTCTCTAATCTTTTATACTTTACATTTCTTAAATTAAAACTACACACTTTCTTAATAAAATGCTTTATTATGAATTTGTAGATCACAAAAAACACAGGGTCTTAGATTGGATTGAGCGTTACAAAATTATAGGAGGAATCGCACGAGGAATTCTATACTTACATGAATATTCAAGACTTAATGTCATACATCGAGATCTCAAATCTAGTAATATATTGTTAGATGATAATATGAATCCAAAAATATCCGATTTCGGTTTGGCAAGAATAGTTACAATCGATCAAGAACCAGGAAAAACAAATAGAATTGTCGGAACATAGTAAGTTTTTTCTTTTTAAAATTTCATTTTTTAATCCTAGATGCTCACGTATCTTATGACCTTTCACTTTACATGCTCTTTTGATGGATTGAGTTTTTACTATAACGATCAACAAAATTGAGAAAATAGTAATGCTTTTTATCTAGAAATCAATGCACAAAATATACTACTTTGTTTCTTAAATTTCAACAAGGTTCTAATATCAATATTTTTTTTATAGCGGTTATATGTCTCCAGAATATGCGATGCACGGACAATTTTCAGAGAAATCAGATGTATTTAGCTTTGGAGTTATAATTATTGAGATAATTAGTGGAAAGAGAAATGTACGTCCCATTGAATCAAAAGATTTTGATAACCTACTAAGTATTGTAAGTGTTGAAATATAATATTATTTCCTCTAATAATTGTGCTCAAAAAACAATGATTTGAAATCTTAAATTTGAGAAATTGATGCAGGCTTGGAGAAAATGGAAGAGTGAAAGACCATTAGAATTGTTAGACCCCGTTCTAAAAGACTCATATTCTCATAGTGAAGTTATTAAGTGCGTTCAAATTGGTTTGCTATGTGTTCAAGAAAGTCCAATGGATAGACCAACAATGGCACAAGTCGTCTCATATCTCAGTAATGTTTTAGTTGAATTACCATTTCCTCAAGAACCAGCGTTTTCCATGGATAGGAGAAGGAGGTTAAACATAACAACAGAGTCCAATTCTTTAGGATCATCAATCAATGACATGACCGAGAGTCAATTTTTCCCTAGATAAATATGAGGTTGATTTTTCTCTTCAAATTATTTTGTATATTTTGATAACAAAACGATATTTACTTCATTGGTGTCAATTGTATCAAGTACATATTATTATAGGCAAAGGGGATTGCTAATTGTACTTTTAGTGGTGCTCACGCACCTTAATTAAAATACAAAAATGTTCATAAAATGTGAAAATACACACCAAAAATCTATATTACATTCATTCGTGTAGGGGAATTACGTTCCTCAATTTATCATAAATTAGTTTGGAGATGTATATTTGTATATCTTCCTATAGGTTTTGAGTTATATTAACACGTCAAACTTTCTTTCTTATTTCCAACAAAATTTCTTCAAAGCAAAAGCAAAATGTGTGTGAGAATCTCAAATATACCATTTTCACCCTTACTCAAATTTTCTATTGCATTGCAAATAATCCAAGAGCTCTATTAATTACTTTTCAAATTCTTTCAACCCAAGAGCTTCCACTTCTCATTTTTTAATAAATTATTCATTTTCCTTTTTTAAAAATTTGTAATACATGCATTATTAAATAGATTGTTTAAAGTACATTAAGTTTAGCTACATTCATCTAATCCTTAGATAGTTTATTGAGGTATGCATTGACATTTATAGCATAAGACATGAGGCAATTTTGTACTTTCTATCATTTTTTTATTTCAGAAAAATACCAAAGTGCACTTCCGTATTTTATCTAAATTTGATTTTTCATAAATACATAAGTGTATTTCTGTATTTTTATGCATTATTTGATTTTGCATGTCTATTATCTTAATTTTATTTTGTTTGTTTTATCTGCTTTAATTATAGATAAAATGACTTACAATCAAGATCGATTGAGGCACAGTAGAATGTCTCAGCATGTATTTGTTCGCAAGGAGAGAGTAAGACAATTGGCGTCCGTTCATTTGATACAAAAGTGTTCACTTCTGAAGTTCAGGTGTTTTTGCATTCGTCTTTCCTAAGGCACATGTCACCTGTCGCATCACCAGAAATCTCATCAGTCCATGTTGATGCATCTGCTGCTGATGTTGTCATTCAAGATGTCGTTCCTTAGATTTTCGGAGGAGGTTCATATGACACTTCACTACTGCCTCTGTATGTAAACCATGTTGTTAGGCATGTGTGGGATGAAGAGGTAAAATATATTCTTTTAAATATATTTGAATTTTCTATCGGTGATGTATTTTTTTCAGTACTGTGATTCTTTCAAATGCACCAACCACTGTAGGAAAATTGTGAAACTAAAACAACCTGAGGAGAAACGGTTTCATTGTATCATGCAGTTATCTAGACTGCAAGATTCATGCATAATTGGTTATACTATTATTAATTGTGGTATGTTGTCAGCTTTTGTGGAGAGATGGCACTCAGAGACGTCTTTTTTTCATCTTTTCTGTGGTGAAATATCCATCACACTAGATGATGTGTCATCCATGTTACATCTTTCGATTAGAGGGAGATTATTAGACCATTTGTCTGAGCAAATCATGCATCAGTTTGGGTTTCAACAAGGTATTCCAAGAGACCCATTCGTGTATTCTCCTCTCACTATGGTTCGTAAGAATTTTATGCAATGTTTGATGATTTCTATAATCATTCGGTACTAAAGAAAGCATGAAGTGTGTCACCTCATCACCTATGGAGTACTACATTCGACTACATTTAATGGTATCTTAGAATGTCACATCCTTACATGACACTGGATGCTCATGAAGATCCATCAAAACCAGCTTATCAGACGATATTAGAGGAGGAGTTAGGACAGATCATGTTGTTTATGTGTTATATGCATGCTATTGTATTATGGATATTGTGTGAGTGGGTATATAGAGATGAGGCTTTTTGAAAGACACTCTTGTGATGGCTACTATAGATGTCTTTTTATGCAAGACGCTGACGACATTGCAGCACAGGAAGCAAAGAAGGAACATGAGGTCGGATATACCCAATTTTCATTTTTGGTCAAACATGATTTGTAATTTGTCAATTGAATATTTATTTTTGAATGATTCTAATATATGATACTTTAATTGAAATACATGAGTGTATGGTTTAATATGAATTTTGGATTGATTCTAATATATGATACTTTAATTGAATTACATGAGTGTGCGGTTTAATTGATAACAAATTTATTTTAATAGAATACTTAGTATAAATGACCTATAATATAAAATTTCTTTAAAAATGTCAAATTTATAATAATCTCGTTGTCAAAGGGTTATTACGAAAATATATGTATGTATTAATCCATTAATTATGAAATAAACATGAATTCAAAATGTGTTCGGAATTAGTATAAAAATACACATACAGCCTCACCCTTCTAAAAGAGACAAAGATACACTTCCAGACTATTTTACTATGTATGGAAGAGCAACCCATAGGCAAATAGGCTTTCAGACTATTTTACTATGTATGGAAGAGCAACCCATAGGCAAATAGGCTTTGATTTAGTAACAGGTTTTTAATTATATTAATAGATAAACAATGAAGTCTCAATAATAATTGCTCTAGTTCCTGCAGGTTAGCTTTTCATAATAATATGAATTTTTGGAGGGCTCTTTACAAACAGAGGATTCTGTATATCTTAATAGTTTGCCCATGGAACATATAGAACTAAGCGAATTCAAGATTGTTCCAGAAGTTTAATCTTAGTAGAAAAGAACATGTTTAGCTTAAGAAGTTGACCAGGGAGCATATAGAACTGTTATTTCAAGTTTGTTGCCAAAGGAAACTTAGTCTCAGACTCTTAATACAAGTTAAAACTATTTGAGCCATATTTCCTTAGGCTTACAACAAATAGGTAAACACGAACTACTATAATGTACTAATTGTCACCCATTACCCAAAAAAAAAAACTGTATAATCATTGTCTGTGTTTCACATGAAAATCAGCAGACGAGTAAACCCTTATACAACAAATCGATATGTCACATATCTTCCTGCAGTCTCACTTGGCCGGATAATCTTAACAACTTGTCCACGCTTCAGGCCATAATATCTTGCAACAGGATCTGTTACCTGGATTCTAGGTAGCTGAGAAACAGAACATAGATATTAGATATAATGAACCGTGTCAGTATCAGCAAAAGTTAGTAGTGCAATACTATAATTACATCCAAATCTAAATCATAAACTAAGTTCTACACTATCATGGAACCAGAAAAGAAAGAAAGAAGAAGATCGGAGAAGATAAAGCCTGTGTGTGTGTGGATATACAAAAGTATAAAAAAGGCCTATAACCATAATCAAATCATATAATTTCAGAATGAAGAGTATATGGCTTTCCATACTGACATGTAGTACTTCATTGGAATTTCATCTAGATACCTATATCTACCAAATACATACATGAGCAGTGAAAATATTTATGGGAAGATTTCTAAGGAGTGTTTGAAGTGTGTGGAAGGGAAGAAAACAAATGTTTTTCGGAAACACATCGTAAAGGTGTCGGTGCATTCCCTTAAAAATTGATGTGATTTACTTTATGTTATTCTAAGGGTGACAACTATATACCCTTGATTCTGGAATCTCATCTTCCTTCTAATAACTATCAATTACATGAGCAATGAGACTATCTACACGAAGATTTTTTATTGTCCTATTTACTTATGTGAGATAAGAGATAACTGCGAAATAATATTACTTGTTAAATTTTTGTCCTAGCAGTATGTTCTATACCTTTATCATAGATTCGTATGGTTCTGATTTTGTTTATGAACTTCCATATCATCTTCAGCACTATTCCTAATACGATAAAGTGTGAATTTGTGAATTAAATTTCTGTCAAACAAGCCTAGCATCTCTTCTGTTGAGTAGTTGCAGCCAGTCAGCAACAGTTGTACAAAGAGATGAGCCAATCAATTAAAGAGAATGCCACAAAAGAGCAATGTTTAATAGCAGTTTGCGGTAACTACGGCTATTCAATGTTTATATTTAAAGGCAAATGGCTAGAATAAGTATGTGCTGCTGGCCACTATATCATCTGATTTCCTCTCAAATACTCACAGATGCCTAGACAAGTTTTAACCAAATCTAAATTTAATCATTCCTTTATTACAAAGTTCAATCCATGGAGTTACCTTCCATGAGCTAATTGGCAACAAAGCTTGAGGTGGCAGGGTACACCGCTCACAATCTGCAACACTAAGCTCTAAACACTCAGTCAAGTGAGAGTATTTAATACCATCAAATAAGATCACCAAAAGGATGAACATAGGGGAAGAGGAAATGTGTGATTTGCATAGGAAAATTGAGGGTGTCGACTGTGCATCAAGTGGCCTCTTAAAGGAGAAAGGGAAGGAGATTAACCTAAGCTGGCAAGCTGGGAGGGAATTAGGAAAAATTGCTTCAAGCTCAGAGTTTTGAAACTAATAGACTATTTCCCAAATCAACAAAAACACGTAAAAAAAACTACAGAATAATATCATCAGCTACTACTGAGCCATTAAAAAAACAAGGATATACTCAATTTTTATTTTTACTTCTATTTGAATATTATTTGTATTATGATTTGTAATTTATCAACAATGATGTTTGAATATGAATTTTGGAATGTTTTTAATATATGATACTTTAATTGAATTACATGAGTGTATGGTTTAATATGAATTTTGGATTGATTCTAATATATGATACTTTAATTGAATTACATGAGTGTATGGTTTAATTGATAACAAATTTATTTTTAATAGTATATTTAGTATAAATGACCTATAATATAAAATTTCTTTTAAAATGTCAAATTTATAATAATCAAGTTGTCAAAGGGTTATTACTAAAGTATATGTATGTATTAATCCCTTGATTATGAAATAAACATGAATTCAAAATGTGTTCGGAATTAGTATAAAAATACACATACAGCCTCACCCTTCTAAAGACACAAAGATACACTTCCAGACTATTTTACTATGTATGGAAGAGCAACCCATAGGCAAATAGGCTTTAATTTAGTAGCAGGTTTTAATTATCTTAATAGATATACAATGAAGTCTCGATAATAATTGCTCTAGTTCCTGCAGGTTAGCTTTTCATAATAATATGAAATCTTGTTCAAAGGAATTTTCGGAGGGCTCTTTACAAACAGAGGAGGATTCTGTATATCTTAATAGTTTACCCATGGAACATATAGAACTAAGCGAATTCAAGATTGTTGCAGAAGTTTAATCTTAGTAGAAAAGAACATGTTTAGCTTAAGAAGTTGACCAGGGAGCATATAGAACTGTTATTTCAAGTTTGTTGCCAAAGGAAAATTAGTCTTAGACTCTTAATACAAGTTAAAACTATTTTAGCCATATTTCCTTAGGCTTACAATAAGTAGGTAAACACGAACTACTATAATGTACTAATTGTCACCCATTACCCAAAAAAAAACTGTATAATCATTGTCTGTGTTTCACATGAAAATCAGCAGACGGGTAAACCCTTACACAACAAATCGGTTCAAGCTCAGAGGGAATTAGGAATTAGGAAAAATTGCTTCAGGCTCGGAGTATTGAAATTAATAGACTATTTCCCAAATCAACAAAAACACTTTGAAAAACTACAGAATATCATCAGCTACTACTAAGTCATCAAAAAGAACCAATAGGAATAGCATCAACTCCTAATTCTCTGTGCATGCCACTAACAAAACCCTAATAGTTTACATTTTTACTTTGTTTTCCTACAATATTACAAAGCCATCACACACATTCATTCAATTAATCCCTTACTAAAACAAAACAAAAAAAACACACAGACCTGAGTTTCCTTGACAGTGTATCTCTCAAGTAAGGTTTTCTTCTCAGGATCAGTGAGCACCTGATGTTCCGGCACAAGCACATGGTCTTTTATATTCACAAGCAATTCCGCCTCCTGCAAACACACACAATGGTTAGAAAAAAATTAGGGTTTAGAAAGGGTAAATGGTTAAACAATTACCTGAAAAACTTCCAAGTGAAATTTGGAAGCCATTTCAGAAACACAGGTTCGTGCAAATGGAGTGAGACTAGTCTGACAAACAAGGATCGCTCTGTAAACATTCTCAGAATTCATCCGATTGGTGTAAGTCTTCATAGTCTTGACGCCGACCTTAGCTTCCTCAGGGAAGAAGACGTAGATCTGATCAGACTGTTTATCTTTTTTGGTTTTGTTAATAACGAGATCTTCCCTCTTCATATTATCGCCGTATTTGTTCTTGAAATCGTGTTTCGACATGTTAAGCTCAAAGTCTCCGACGAGGTAATTCCGATCTTTAAGCATTTGCATCACCGTTTTACGGATCCTATATAGCCTTGTTATCTCATCCTCTGTAAGTACCATTGTTGCGCCGTTCTTACAAACACGGAGGATGAATTTCTTGGGCGGTGACTTGGTGGTGGTGGAAGTTACGGCGTTGCGGCAAGGCAAGGGTTATCTTTCGAAAACATTATTCAGAAAACATTATTTATAACACTCGAATTTATTTTTATTTCTCATTGTTATAATCTATTTTATTATTTATAAATACATAATGATATTTATTATATGGGTACGCGCCGTTGTTACTAAAATTGACTATTAAAAAGTAAATGAAATATAAATTATATTTTTTTTAAATTATATTTAAAAAATTAGGAAATATACATTTAAAAAATTATAACACATAATAAAAACCATTAAAATGATAATGTTTAGATGTTATTTAAAGAATATAAACATATATTTATGAAATCGTTTTAAATATTAAAAAGTAAATAAAAAGAAAAAATAAAATAGAATTTGTATAAATCAGAATATAATTAAAATTAAAAGAAATATATTTAGTATAGAGTATATAAAGAGGTATATGCATGTATCCAAAGATATTTACACGGATACCCGTCGGTGACGCGTATTTATTTTTATTTAAAATTTAAAAAAAAATTATAAAAATCAGTAAATATAAAAAAAATATAATTTATATTTAAAAATAGAATCAATATCCGCATACATCGGTTGATATTTTTTATAAAATTATTTATACAATTATTTACTTTTATAAATATCAAATAATATTATAGTATTTGTAAATATTATTTTAGTTGTATAAATAAATATTATTAACATAAATAAATATATTTTATACAAGTATTATTACAAATATATATTTCGTGAGATACTCATATTCGTCCGAGTACGATGTTTTATACACATTTGTTTTTAAAAAAATATGATTAATAAAATTTAGTAAATATAAAAATTATAATTTATATTTAAATAAAAAGATAGAATCATTACCCACGTACACCGGTTGATATTTTTGATAAAAATATTTTACAATGATTTAGTTTTATAAATATCAAATCATAATAATATTTAAATATTATTTTAATTTGATAAAGAAATATTAACATAAAAAAATGATTTAGTTTTATAAATATCAAATCATAATATTATTTTAATTTGATAAAGAAATATTAACATAAAAAAATACCTGCGGATATTGTTTGGTATTTTTTATATAAAAAAATTATACAATAATTTAATTTTATAAATATCAAGTAACATCATAGCATTTATAAAAAAAATAATAATAAATAAATAAATATTATCAACATAAATAAATACTATGTAAGTATAATTTAATGAATTTCCTATACAAAGTTAAGAACCCTTAGTGATTTATTAAGGTTTTTAAATTAATGTGTTTAAAATTATTGTAATCTTCATTTGATTGAAAAAATATAGTTGAAAAATAAAAAATATTGAAGCTAGCTTTGTTCTATATAAACAACATCAACCAGAAAATTAAATTCTTTATGCATGCTCAAAATTTCCTAAATGTAAATCGATTCGAATAATTTTTACTAATCTGAAAATGAAAATGGTATTTTCTTTGTTTCTTTTATTGATATTTTATTTTTCTTCATTTAATCTAAGATTAATCAAAGACTTTCTCTTTTTATCTTAATTCACGATTCTCAGGGGAAAATTCGTCTAAACAGTATGTAAAGTCTGATAAAATTTAAAAGTTAAATTTAAATTTTTCTGAACAATTCTTTAGCCCAAAAATCAAACAAATATAGAATTTTTTTTCTTAACAATAAATGACAAAAAAATAAGATAGCAATCTAAATTTTTAGATCAAATATGAGAGATTTGAAACATGATCTAAATCCTAATCCAATATTATTGTTATCAATAAATTCCAAAACATGCATATGCCATGGAACATGAAGAAGGAAATGTTTGTTACTATTTCTTTTTTTGGCATGTCATGCTATGCAAGTTGTAAAAGGGTATATAGTATATTACCATACTTTTTAGTTTAGTAAATGCAATGAGTTGGCCTAGTCACAAAACATTGAATTTTACTATTAATATTGATTAAATACAATAGATATTATAGAAAATTTATCGCATAAGAAACATATGTAAACAAATAAAATAAGGTTTATGTTGCTGGTAGGTCAAACTTTGGATCTCCATACATGTCCATATATATTATATAGTTGTAATATGAAAATAACATCAACCGCAAGAGTCATGTTGTTTTAATGGGGATGATATAATAATTTATCATAAGAGAGCCAAACACATTTTCCCAACCAAGTACATTTGTCATGCCAACAAATCAACTACCTACCCATTAAAGTTAAGTGCCACGAATCTTACTAATATACTCTTTTAAAAAATTTACTTTATACCTAACCAAAAGATATTTTTGTAAACAACTTATTCAGAATTTGACAAAGTCTAAGATCATTTGTTTCGTCCACTTGTCGGTTAACTATTGATCTAAATTGATTTATCTTTTCTCTTTCGTTACTTTTCAACCTGTACTATATGTCTATCTCATCTCTTGCTATTTTGCCTTCAAACCCTAGCGGGTTCCTCACTCTCGTCGGCCTCATACGATCATTTCCACCGCAAATCCATTCAGCATGTGTAGGATTTGTTCACTGATAATGGTAAAGTCGTCCTCTTTGTCTTTTGAATCTGTTTGTATTCGTTTTCGTTTACATTTTCGGTTTTTACTTTTCTTTTTTAACTTTAAATTTCAATCTCAGGATATCTAATTTCGGTTTAAGGTTTGTGAAAAATGTTGATTTTGTGAATATGATGAATACAAAAATTCTTACTTACTAAAATGAGGAGAATTCAAAAATGAGGAATTCTTATTTTAATTGTGCGTAAATTACTTTGCTGAAACCATTGTTGGTTTTTTAACTCTATATTAGTGTTAGGATTGGTATTTTTCCAACTCAATTCTTAGATTTTGTATATTTATGTTTTTTAGGTATGAAACTTTTGCTCACTTATGGTTGGTTTTGGTGTATTGTGTGGGTGTGGATCTACTCTTTATCCTGAGGATTCTGTTAATGAGCTTGTTTGTGACCTCGTCAGCTTTGCAGTATGTCAATTTCCCTTTGTTTTCCTCTTAGTTTTGTTGTATTACTTTTATTATGTATTAAAATTGGATACTAATTTCTCAGGTATTTACATTCAAATGGAATTATCACTACGCCAAAAATGCTTTTTAACAGCGCATCTTAGACAGCGCTTTTAAGAGAAAGCGCTGTCTAAGGTTAAAATTAAAATTAAACACGGAAAATGGTCCAAAAAAATAATGAAAGCGCTGTCTAAGGGGGGGTCTTAGACAGCGCTTTTTGAAAGCGCTGTCTAAGACCCCCCCTTAGACAGCGCTTCTAGAAAGCGCTTTTATATATTTACCTTAGTCAGCGCTTTTGATAAAGCGCTGTTTAAAGTTTTTAAATTAAAAATAAAATAAAACCAAAAGCGCTGTCTAAGGGGGGGGTTTAGAAAGCGCTTTTGGAAAGCGCTGTCTAAGGGATACCTTAGAAAGCGCTTTAACCAAAAGCGCTGTCTAAGGTCTAATTAAAATTAAATTTCATACTTCTATTTTCATTCTCTGTTCTTTTCGTTTTCCCTCCTGCGAACGTTTCCAGACGAACCCTAACATCGAACGTTTCCAGAAGAACTTTGTCGTCATTGAAGTCACTGAAACTTGTTTGAATCGTTCTCCTGTCTTCATCGCGGTATGTCATTCACGTTTTCATTCATTCACGTTTTCATTCATTCACTCATGTTCTTCGTTCACGTTTTCATTCATTTGTGTTTTCGGATTTCAGTCTGGATTTCAGGCATTGCAATAGTTTAATCGGTCATTTCTGAAAGTTGTTGAAGAATCTCATTACGGTATGTGTTTCAGTTTTGATTTTATTAGGAATTGTTCATTTCCCTGTTTTAGCATGCTTTTTGTTCTGGTTCTGGTTCTGGTTGTGGTTGATTTAGCATGCTTTTTGTTACCACTTATCATAGTTGGAAAAGCTTGTTCTGAGAGAGTGTTCTTTGTGTGTGTAAAATGTTGAAGCAAAAGTGAGGAAGATTGAAAGAGGATGCAAATGAAGTATTTATATAGATATTTATCTTTTCAATGACTGACACATGGTAGACACATATTTGAAGTGAAATGTTTCATTTCTCATGGAGGGGGAAAGTTCATAGTAGTTAAGGAATTAGTGAAGTCGTGCAAACCCATGATTTCCTAGAAAGTGAGATTAATGATGAATTTCTAAAAAGATCTTTTGGAAAATGAAAATTTGCATTAAAGTTGTAACGATGACACTGATGTCGGCAAAAGAGTTAGAACAGTGTCAAAAATAATTTCAAAAATGACACTTTTCTCCTTTCTTATTAAAAGGATAGTTGAAATATAGCATTTTGGGGCAATTAATATATAAGTAGTGTTCACTAATAGTTTTAAAGGTTCGCAATCATACATAAATTTGTCTCAAAGTATCTGTGTGTTTGTTAGAAAAGAGTCATAATGTACGTATATGTGCTCCATGAGTCATAATGTACGTATAAGTAGTGTTCACTAATAGTTTTAACATTGGTTATGTATACGTTTTTTAAGTAGGAAAACCATGGATAAAACATGGATCTGTGCCGATCGAATGACCAAAGAGTACGAGAGTGGGGTTGCGGAATTCGTTAAGTATGCTGTTCAACACGCTGAAAACCCCAGACGAATGCATTGTCCTTGCTTGCGTTGTTGTTATATTGGTAAGGTTGACGCACATGGATTGAAATCGCATTTGCTGAGGCATGGAATTGATCAAAGTTATCAGTGTTGGATATTTCATGGTGAGAAAATTAACGGGAATGTTGAATCGAGTGGAAAAAGAAATACGACCTATGCTTCATACGACAAAGACACGGAAACATATGATTGTGATCGAGTTGAAGAGATTGTAGAAGCACTGGAAGAAGATCTTCATGATTGTCCTGAAATGTTTGAGAGGATGGTAAGCGATGCAGAGAAACCGTTGTACAAAGGTTGCACTAAATTCTCAAGACTTTCTGCGGTATTAAAGTTGTACAACTTAAAGGCGGGCAATGGATGGTCGGATAAAAGTTTCACAGAGTTGTTGGCCCTTATGAGAGAAATGCTACCGGATGATAATGTTCTTCCTAATCGAACCTATGAGGCAAAAAAAATGTTGTGCTCTATTGGCATGAGCTATGATAAGATACATGCTTGTCCTAACGATTGCATTTTGTTTCGTAACGAATATGCAACGTTAACTGAGTGCCCCAAATGCGGTTTGTCTCGATATAAGAAAAGATTATCTCCCGCAAAAGTCTTATGGTATTTTCCGATAATTCCGAGATTTAGGCGCATGTTTCGTAGTGAAACCGATGCAAGACATCTTACTTGGCATGCAGATGAAAGAATTACCGATGGAAAGTATCGGCATCCGGCTGATTCACCACAGTGGTCGAAGATTGATAATGATTATCCTGAGTTTGGATCAGAAGCAAGAAACCTTCGATTGGCATTATCTACTGATGGAATGAACCCACATGGTCTTCAAAGTATTTCACATACCACATGGCCTGTGATTCTTATGATTTATAACCTACCTCCGTGGATATGTATGAAGCGTAAGTACATGATGTTATCTATGTTAATCTCTGGGCCTAAACAACCAGGTAATGACATAGACGTATACTTGACACCTCTGATCGAAGATTTAAAGATTTTGTGGGAGAACGGTGTGGAGGTTTATGATGGATATAGGAAAGAAAGTTTCAATTTGAGGGCGATGTTGTTTGGCACAATTAATGATTTTCCAGCATACGGGAATCTATCTGGGTATAGCATTAAAGGTCAACGTGCGTGTCCTGTTTGTGAAGACGGAACCGATACGATCCGATTGGAACTTTGCCAGAAGAATGTGTTTCTCGGTCATCGTAGATTCTTACATTCTAAACATCACTACCGTGGGTGGAGAAAAGCATTCAATGGAGACACCGAACATCGTAGAGCTCCACCCGCATTGTCAGGTGAACAAGTTTTTGAAAAGGTGAAAGATGTGCGTACTGAGTTTGGCAAGCCTTTTGCACATAAGATTGTGAAAGGTGGGTGGAAGAAAAGGTCGATATTTTTTGAATTGCCATATTGGAAGTCTTTGTACGTGAGACATTTTCTCGATGTTATGCATATTGAAAAAAACGTATTTGAAAGTGTTATCGGTACATTACTCAATATAAAAGGCAAGTCTAAGGATGGCCTTAAAGCAAGGGAGGACATGTTAAAAATGGGAATGAGAACTGAATTAGCACCCGTGAAGAAAGGAAGACGAACATATCTACCACCTGCTGCTTTTACTTTATCTAGAAAGGAGAAAAAAATTTTGTGTAAGTCTCTGAGTGAAGTTAAGGTTCCAGAAGGATACTCATCTGATATCAGAAGACTTGTTTCTATGAAAGACCTCAAGTTGAAGAATTTGAAGACACATGATTGTCACGTTATAATGGAACATTTTCTACCGATCGGTATACGTTCTATTTTGCCAGAAAAAGTAAGAAGTTCCATAACTAAATTGTGTTTTTTCTTTAGGTCAATTTGTAGTAAGGTGATCGATCCCGAGATCTTACCAACACTACAAAAAGAGATTGTAATTACCTTGTGTGAGCTTGAGATGTATTTTCCTCCGTCTTTTTTTGACATAATGGTTCATTTAGTTGTTCATCTTGTGAAAGAGACACAGTTGTGTGGACCAGCTTATATGAGATGGATGTACCCTGCTGAACGGTATATGAAAATATTAAAAGGGTACGTGAAATCCCGAAGTCGACCAGAGGGTTGTATTGTTGAACGATACATTGTTGAAGAAGCTGTTGAGTTTTGTACTGAATATTTGTCTAACGTTCAATCGATTGGACTCCCCAGAGCTCAGATTTTCGACAAAATGGAAGGTAAAAAATTAATTGGGAATAAAATTGTGACAATATCAAGGGATGAACGGGATCAAGTTCATTTGTATGTTCTGCACAATAATAATGAGGTTGAGCCATATGTTGAAATGCACAAGGATGTACTCCGAAGGTTAAATCCGAACAGAAATGAAAATTGGATAGTTATAGAGCACAATCAAAGTTTCATACAATGGTTGAAGGATCATATTTATTTGAAGCGCTCTTCAGATCCTTCTTCGGTAACAGAAAGGTTGAGATGTTTGGCATATGGTCCAAGTTTGCATGTGTTTTCTCATAGCGCATATTCAATTAATGGATACACATTTTATACCAAAGAACAAGATGATAAGAGTACTATGCAAAATAGTGGTGTCACCGTGCTAGCTGAAGCAATGCATATATCAAGCATGAAGGACTTAAACCCCAAATATGCAAATCTGTCATATTTTGGAGTTATTGAGCACATTTGGGTGTTTGATTACGAGAAGTTTCAGATTCCCATCTTTGGTTGCAAGTGGGTGAATAGTAGTGGCATACGAATGGATAAGTCTGGATTTTTGCAAGTTGATCTTACTAGGGTGGGGTACAAAGATGAACCTTTTATTCTAGCATCTCAGGCTAAACAAGTGTTCTATGTGAATGACCCGAAGAGTACAAAATGGTCTATAGTGCTTTTCTCTAACAAAGTGACTGATGATAGCGGTGTCGATCAATGTGATATTGATGTTGAGAATGAGTCATGCATTAGACGGAATGAGTTGAATAGAAATGATGAAGTTGAGGATCTTATACCGGATGAGTCATATATAAGAAACGATCATAATGAGGGAATTTGGATCAATTCATCCGTACGCATTGCTAAGAAACAAGTGATTAATATTCCAACAAAGAAAAGAAAGAGATGTTAGTGACTTAGGTAAATTATCCATGGTTTCTTTATTTTATTTTTTCGATTGTTTTGATTATAAGTTATATGTGATAATGCATGATTTCCTTATTTTTTTGTTTTCAATTACTTTGATTATAAGTTATATATGATAATGCATGATTTCTTTATTTTTTTGTTTTCAATTGCTTTGATTATAAGTTATATTTGATATTTGATGGTTTCCTTGGTTTATTACAGGTTAGACATGGCTGATGACCAACCTGAGGAAGTTCCTAAAAAAGTATCCGCGGAAGAAGAAATTCGAAGAGGCATCACAGTAATGAGAAGGGTGGTCCAAGGAAGATCTCGAGGCATCATACTAGATGTCTATTGGAGCACCCAGGGACAGCTTATAGAACCTAATGGGCATACCTTAACTAGTTTTATCGGTGCACTAGTAAGGAATGAAATTCCCATTACATGTGATGATTGGAGAAACAAAGAGCTGAAAGAGTCCAAAGATAAAATTTGGAGTGAGATAAAGGTACAATCATGTTTTTTCAATTATGTTTTTTCAATTACCGATACTAACTATCAATCTGTATGTTTTTCTTAGCGATGTTTTAACATCGAAGAAGAAAGAAGAGGCTTTTGTATGAAATTGGCCGGAAAGCTTCTAAGAGGGTTTCGGACATTTTTATCATCCAAGTTCCTTAAGGATGCGGATGGTAATTTTGTGGATGCGGAACTTCCCAAAAAATATGAAAGTTTGATATCGGCTGAAGAATGGGAAGCGTTCAAATCCAAAAGACAAGACCCGGTTTTTCAAAGAATAAGTGCTACAAATCGGGAAAGAGCATCAAGTCCCGCATATCCGTACCGAAAAGGACGTGTCGGATATGGACGTTTAGAACAATCCATGGTACGTATTTTTAAATTGCGATAACAAATTTGTTCATCATATATTAGTTTTATCTGATCAAATTGTATGACTTAATGTGTAGCTGCAGAAGGAGGAAAGTTCAGAATCATCTCTTCCTGCACATGTTTTGTGGAAGGAAGCCCGTGTGGGCAAATCTGGAGTTCCTCAAGAAGAAGTTTTACAAGTATACCAGAAATGTGTAAGTATAACATTTTTTCATTAATTGAATAACATTTTTATACACAAATATTTGACAATTGTACGATATTCATATGATTTTTCAGGAGGAGCTATCTCAGTCTTTATCTCCCGATGATACTAGGAGCATACTTGGTCGGGCATTAGATGTCCCTGAGTACTCTGGTCGGGTGAGGGGTAAGGGATTTGGAGTCACTCCGACCTCCATGAGTATTAAAAAAGGAAAGGCTCCTAGTAATCGGGAGCTTCATGCAAGAATGGAAGCCATGCAAGCTGAGCTTGATGCATTGAGGAGAGAAAGAGAGGCTAGCGCCTCAACAGTATACAGAGATGCTTCGGACAAAGACAGTATCAACTGTACCTTTCAGCCGAACATTCCAGAGGTAATTACATATAATTGTCTTAAATTGAACTATTTTCTTAAATTATGTATTTGACATATATACACATTAACGATTTCTTGTTATTATTGATTTTAGGGCATTTCCCATTGTCAGCTGTATTTGTCGTCACCATACTATCGGATGGTTGGCAAGGGAAAAGTGCATAACGTTAGCGGAGTATTACTCCACACTAGAGAGCTCCCTGCTGGATGTTTGAAGGTATCAGTTGATATTGCAGTTGAGCCGAATGCAGCATTACCATATCCTAGTGATGATTCGGATGCAACAACGGTGCACGAAGCAGTAGGTTCGTTTGTTGCATGGCCGACAAACCTCATATGCGTAGGATATGAGGTATGATTAAAACTTATGTTAACTTTCCTTGGTATATTCAAAGTTTAAAATTTATGCTTAAAATTTTACTTACATATTTTCCTATGTTAAATAGACTCCCACACAATCCAAATCAAAAGAAACTGCGATTCCACGGCATACCGAGTCCACGGTTTCAAGAAAAGAGGTAATATACAATTATATGACATATATTCATGGAAGTTGTTACATTCTTAATTTGATCTAACTATTTATATGACATGTAGGTTCAAGAAAATGAGGCTAGCAATGCCTCCGCACAACAAAAAAAGGAGGTTAGCAACGCCTCCGCACGGGTACAAAGTTCTGGTGCTAAGAAGTCCGTAGCTAGGAAAAAACCTACCACCAAGTATAGGTCGTGCCTCAGGACATTTCTAGAGATGACCGATATACCGACCGGAGGTGTTCGGACTATACCTATGGAGGTAGGGATTTTCGGCTTTGATTACGAACAAATGATTGGTAATGAGGACTTCATGCAAGTTTTTGGTCGTGAAGAAATCGGCGTCAACGTTGTCAATACATATGTTAGGTAAATTCGGCATACTTTGTTTTATTAATTAAACAACTTATTTTAATGATGTTTACTTTATGTTAATGATGTTTTTATATTAGGTTTTTGTATGACAAATGGATGCGCCCCAATGGTTTGGACGTGTCATTCGGATTCTTAGCACCCGCGACCGTCAACTATACTTTAATGATAAGTAGACCGGATACCGTGACGGAGTACGTTCTTCGGATCCTCGTGGAGAATAAAAATGCGGAGAAGTTGTTTTTTTTACCGTTTAATACCGGGTTAGCATTTCATTCTAAATTCATCTATAATAATTATTTTCCAAGTTACCATCTAACATTTGCCTAATCATTACAGTGGACATTGGTTGTTGCTCGCAATCAATCCTATCCGAGAAATTGTGTATTATCTTGACTCGTTAGGAAATGATTGGACAACATACCCGGTTATGAAGGACCTAATTGACACGTAAGTGAGAATGTTCAAAATTTTTCTTAGTTTATGTGAATTGTTCTAATTGCTTCATTTTTATTTTATTAGCGTCCTACAAGCTTTTCGTGCCCAACGAGTTATCCAGACCTCAAGGAGGGGCGCCAACTCCATTTCATGGATTAAAGTGGCGGTATATTTTTAATTACCGCGTTTTTTATTATATTAGTGATGACTACACTTGATAAAACTTAGGATTTATAATTCATATTTTTTTTTCATATGTAGTGTCCTCTTCAACGTAATGAAATAGATTGCGGGTATTTCATGTTGAGGTTTATGCGAGATACTCTCATGTTGGGCCGATTAGAGATTCCCACCGATGTATGTATTTCTAACTTATGAGTTATTTTTATATTTACACATATCTCATATAATTAAATAGTTGGAATTAATTCAAAATATGTTATATTATTATGTAGTACTTTGATGAATTCAAGTGTGCATCTTATACAAAGGATCAAGTGGACGAAATCAAAGAGGAGTGGTGTCAATACATGATAGAGCTCAAAGTGTGTAATTAATGTGTACATTTGTAGTAGTATATGTAATGACTTATAAATGTAAACATAAATTTGTATATATTTTGATACATTTATGGCAAATTTGGTTTGAATTGGTTTGAATTGGTTAGCCAAATTTTGGTAAAAAAAGGCCAAAATGGCATATATAAAATGTGATAATTGACTGCAAAAATCTGGTTGAAAACAGGTACCAATTCTGGTTTATAAACCTGGAAAAAATGTGGTTACAAACAAATCCTACAAAAAATTTCGTTTACTTTAGACAGCGCTTTTGGCAAAAGCGCTGTCTAAGGGGGGGATTAGAAAGCGCTTTAGGCCAAAGCGCTGTCTAAGGTGGGGGCTTAGACAGCGCTTTGGCCAAAAGCGCTGTCTAAGGTATACCTAAAAAAATTAAAATAGGAGGGGCTTAGACAGCGCTTTTGGCCAAAGCGCTGTCTAAGGTAGGGGCTTAGACAGCGCTTTTGAAAAGCGCTGTCTAATGTGTACCTAAAAAATTTAAATCAAGAGGGTCTTTTAAAGCGCTTTTGGCCAAAGCGCTGTCTAAGGGTGGGGGATTAGACAGCGCTTTTCACATTTTAAAAAGCGCTGTCTAAACCTTTAGCAGCGGAGGTTTAGACAGCGCTTTAAAGCGCTGTCTAAGGCTAAAAAAAGCGCTGTCTAAGATCTTGTTTGTTGTAGTGTATTTATTGTGATTTGAAACCATCAAATATTCTACTAGATGAAAATGGATGAACAAAGGTGTCGATTTATTCACTCTCTTTCATTCTTAATTGGATTAATTTAGTTATTTACCTTTTTATTAATTTAGTTATTCACTTTATTACTTTATTGACACAACTTAGTGATTTCAGATTGACTAGAAGGTTAAAAGAGATATCGAAAGTTCCTTCTTCTTCGGTATGCTTTACTAACTTTTGCAATTTGCCTTATTGTTGAGATGGTATGTTCTTTATGGCACATTGTTTCTCTTGCATTGCCTTATTGCATTTCAAAGATATTGCTGCAAATATGTTTCAATAATATAATTATTAGTCCTTTCAGAGTTTGTATTTCATTACAAATGTTGGTATATGCGTCTTTTACATAAACCATTTTATTATCTTTACCTTTTCATTACTATTTTTTAGATTCATCCAGTTGAATTAGAGCACATATTTCTTACTAATTTTGAAATTATGGATGTCATATTAATTTTCTATGTATCTTCTGCTTTAACCATCATCTTTCTGTTTGTAATCGAAATCAAATCCAAAGTTGTTTTAAATTTGTTTCAATACTTCTCAAATTCCTATTTTTGTGAAAGTCATATATTAGATAAGCATACATGTATTATCAAAATACTTGGATTTGAATTAGGAAAAAAATATTTTTGTCTACTCTTAGAATCATGCATTGTTATGTGATGTTACTTATTGTTCTGCTTTTGTTAGTGATGTTATAATAGTTTGATATAGTTGTAACTAGAAAAGATGAGTCAAGATGAAATTGAAATGAATATGAGAAAACAACTAGGTTGTGATGTTGGTTGCATTATGGTCATCTGTTAGTGGCTATCTCATACTAGAAATTCATTCATTGAAACTAAAGCAGGTTGATAAGTTAACTAGCATACTCATGTAAATTGAGATTATGTTAACTACCATGTACTTGCAGGTTGATTAGTTACAGGAGCAGAAGAACTTTTGGGAAACTCTTAAAGCAAGACTTAAGTTTCTTCCAGGACATTATCTGAATTAATTGGTATTGATGAATAGGTTAGTCTATCTCAATCGTATATATTGTTCATAATTTTTTTTCATTATGCAGCAAAATTGTAATCTGCCTACTTTCCACATAACAAGACAGGTTTTGAGGAATTAGTGACGATAGAAGAAGATCTTGCCAACTTAGAATTTAAGGTTAATGAGCTTAGGGCGCGACTTAGTGCTTTACTTGAACAAAATTAAGGTCCCATGCCGAATTTCTGCGGTCAAACCCAATGGATATCAGCCATGAAAAAAATTTGTATGTTAATCATTACTTGAGAGAAACATTGCATACCATTCGGTACCTGCCTTTGCAATATTAAACTCATGGAAAAAATGGTAGTTCTTTTAGGCACATAAATATATTTGTGTATACATGATAAAATGTTATCTTCCATATGGGGAATCTATTTGACAGGAAAAGTAAGCCAGATATAGAAGTTGCAACCATTTCAGAATATGATAAATCAATAAGTAAGGTAAATCTAATATTGCAGTTAAGAATTAATTATGTCGTGTTTGTCAGTTACAAATATCACAATCAGGTTGATGTCTGAAGATTATGTTTTCAGTTTTGGATGAACAAGACTGGTGAATTGGTTCATTTAAAGCATATCTTTGTGTTCATGCTTATTTTGGAAAATAAAAAAAGATGTGTTAACAAAAAATTGGAAGCTTCTATTGTTCATGATGTTTTTCTGATAAATTACGTAGTAAACAATGCAAACGAAGCTGCATTTAAGATTCCACTATTCAATTTATGACTTAATGTTGTTTTTGGTCTTGAAAAATTAAAAATGGCACAGAGAAATTATCGGGACGAGTCGCGTACTAGGTCGCTTTCTTTAAGACGTTTCGTCGTACTGCCAAAAGTATGCAATGCATTCGAATTTACAACGACGTCTCCAGGATAAAACAGTCCGTCGAAATACGATTTATCAGTTGCAGGCTGATAAATCGATCTAGAGATTACACCTTTAGATGGTTATAAACCAGTCGTAGTATCTGGTTAAAAAACCAGTCAAGAAAAAGAAAATATTTTAGATGAAGAGAGCAAAGAGAGGAGAGAAAACAATATTTCGGTGCAACCAACAAATGAAGTGCAAACTTGTATTTATAGGCAGCGAATTCAAGTGAGTGGAGCAGATCGTGGAGAGAAACGTGGGAGAGTGGACCGGCCCAGTCAAAACTGGCGGTTGCTGGGTTGTCAACTTGGAGTTAGTCAAAACTTAGGTTAAGACTTGGCAACTTGGAATGTGACACGTCACCATTTCGTAATTAATTAATATTAAATATTAATTAATTTTCTACTAAATAATTAAATAAAATTATTTAATTTCCACCGAATTTATTAATTAATTATCATTAATTATTTTTAAATTCGGGTTCAAAAAATTAATTAATTTAGACCGGACCGAGTCGGCCGGACGGTGGCGCGCGCGTGTGTCTAGATGCTCATGGGTGTGTCCTCACTCCTTTTACAAAATTGGGTGCCCCTTGGGGCTCAATCCCAATTGTCCATGTTGGATTATATAAACACTACTAATATTTGTAATCTCTCCTATGTGGGATTAAAATAAATCTTTTCAAATTCACTTCCATATTAGTTCTACTTTGTGTGCATTTATTGCCTATTTAATGTCAATAAATTATTCCAACTCCTACTCCAAATTAACATCATTCCAACACTTAATGTTTTAGTTTATGAATTATAACTTATGTATTGATATAATCATGTTCTTCTTGTAGGTAGGTGAACTATGGTTCTACCAATTGAATCAACCAATATTTCCAAGACTTGAATAAGAAGTGGGTCAAAAGGGATCATGTCTTATCTTTAAATATTATTTTGAGAAACTATTTATTTCTAATTTGAATTTTTCATTTGTTTGTACAGTGCACAGTTTGTACTATTTTCTTTCTAATTTGAATTTTTCATTTGTTTGTTATATTAACCCATGTGTTACACACTGTGATTCATTGAAATCAATGTGTTTTAGAGAATGTCACTCATGTGTTTTTATGTGTATGAAAATCATGTGTTTCTCAATTGTGTTTTCCACTGGAATATGTACTATAGTTTCCACTGACATCTTACTCATGGGCATGATTTGAAGTCTGTAACATGTTAATTCTTTTGGATTTGGGTTCAGATATGGCTTGAAATAGTAACATGAATTGCTAATGGTTTAAATATGATGGTTGATGCAATATAAATTATTAAGAATAAGTATGCCTTTCACAATTTTTAAGTGGCCTGATAAAACAAAAGTAAATGTGTAGTCTCTATATCCTGTTTTGCTTATATCTTAGTAGATGTGCTATCTATCCTAACCTCAAAATGCATTACTTCAATTGGTCCCTTTACAAATAACAAATTAATGCCAACTGTTGTTTCAGCTCATTATATGAAGATACGAGGAATAATAAGTACAAAATGACCTTACTTCATTTTTATAACAATATGGATTCAAAATAAATTAAATAGACTTTTTGAAGTAACTAATTAGTATTCATATTATATTATTATATGAATGTAAATAATTAAACTTTAATAAAAAATAGTATATTCTATTTAAATATAAATTATATTGTAATTAATAATGAGTCATTTATAGTAAATAAATAAATGTTTGATTGTATAATTAAAAGAAAATACAATCTTGCCTAAATTAATTGAAAGATAAATATCAATATAAATTTATGGTATAAATTCATTAAATTAGGAGGATAATAATAATAATAATAATAATAATAATAATAATAATAATAATAGTGAAATACAATTGATTTTTTAAATGTCTTATTAAAGAGAAATAAGCATTTAAGTGCTTATAATATTAAAATATATGTGAAATGTATTATTTAAAACTAATACTTTTTATCATAAATTATATGCTCATGAGATATCACGAGAATGTTTAATAGATATAGTAATTTGTATTTGTAACATATTTATTATTTTCATTCAAAAAACAAAAGTATATTTACTATTTTGATCTAATTCACTTATATTTTCTTACAAAGACAATCTAAAGATGGCAATCATTTAGTAATATACTCGTGAAACTATAATTCGTTACAAATAGCAATGTCGTGGCTTAAATACTTTACAAACAAGATGTAATAAAGCTACATTAATTAGTATCTAATATTGTAATTACTTGATATATTAATTCATTAAATGATGGTATTTGTAGTTATAGTAATTTTTAATTATAAATCTTATATCAACAATCATAGAAATATCAATTTGAAAACAATTAATTTTATGAAATATTGAACAAATTTTGCTTAACTATTGTTACTAGAAGTACAAATTAACCTTTTATTTATATAAACAATATTAATTGACATGCATTATTTGTTTAAAAAATTTTACATTATCGATACATCACAACAATACATAGATAAAACAAAGAAATTGGTTTTCTTTTCAGTTAATAAAGATCTAAAGAAGGGTCATATAGGGACATAATATTGAGGCTTTTTTTTACCATATATATGTTAAGGTTTTTGTTTTAATGTATCAAAATTGTTTGTTATATCAATATAAATTAAATTATTCGTTGATGTATATTTTATTGTCGTAGGTGATGAGATTTATATCAATTTTTTCGAAGTTATTTTGTTTGAAAATTTAATTAAAATAATTTATAATAATATTTGTTAAGATAATTACTCTTGACATTTTTTTTTTAATTTATATTTTATTATTTATTCTTAATATGTATAAAGATGTATTCATACATCTAAATTTTCATTTTGTATTAATAATATAAATGAAATGTGAATCCTTAGTAAGATTTGTATTTTTTTTTTTTTTTTCATTATCAAATCTATTATTATTTTTATATCTTTATTAATATATCTAATATTATATCTAATATTATACTTTTTCCCATACACGGGTCTTCTACTGGTGATAAAAGAAATGGAGGTCCAGCCCTTGATGCTTGAATTGCAAGTTCTCGATGACCTATGTGTAGAGCATCAAACTTTCCCAATACCACAACTCCACCTGGAAGTATCATTATAGCATCAGTAATAGAGCTATATAACATACAATGACAACTTCCTCCAAAGTAAAAAACACCATTTTACACATGTTTTCGTATATCATATTCTTTCGTACATCAAACCTAACAATAAAATTTCAATTAATTAATACAACAAACTAACATCACCACACTTCATAATCTCTCAGCAACTTCAAATCTAACTTGACTTCATAAATAATAACATACTAACTCGCCCTAACCATCAAACTAATCTCTTAGCAGTTTACTAACATCACTTGGCAATTTTCCATAAATTTATCCATTTCAACTAACTTTCCTTGCGAACTAACCACTTAACAGTAGCTAACAGTTTAACTGAAATTAACTACTAACAATATTAAATCTAACCTCTAACTGACTTGTAACAAACTAACCCATTCCAATGCAATTTCACATGAACTTCACCTGCATTTCAGTTGAATTTCAAACTAAATATAAACCAAAAAATCTACAAATACAGAACAATCACCACGGTTCTTTCAAATGTGTGAACACCATGGAAAAATGCACACTCTACATTAAACAATCTAATAAAAGAATAAGTTGTGTTACCTTGATAGAGATCTTGACATAATGATCATTCAAGAAACCAGTAGAACAATGCACATCATGGAAGTATAGGTTCTCACGCCAACACTAAAAATCGAGTGATATTATCATTATCATCCTGCCAATGCAAATCTTGTAACAGAACATTCACCCCACAATAAACATATAGTCATTCAATCGAAGTCTCTACTAATAAAAAAAACATAGTACCATGGAAAAGCTGACCTATAAGAGTATTAACTTGCTAAAATATTCAGTGTGCAATGATTGTCGCCTAAATATGTCAAAAGCAAAACTGACTTGAGACAATGTTGTCAATGGGGGAAGGTCAAAATTCTGCCATATAAACATACTGTTGCAACCTATCGTGCCACCATAGCAGACCATATTTACTACACCAGCACTGACTTCACACACTCAAATTCAAATTTCAATGTAAGCTTACTACCCGATGATAAGGCGATGAAGCAAAATTAAGAAAACCACTGTTAGGGCCACTTCCATTTGTCAAATCTTTCTTTGCCAGAGCATCAGCTCTTGGCCCTCAGCTCTTTCTTTGCCAAACCACTGAGGAAAATAAGTTGGCGCAGAAATTTCAATACAATTATTGAATCGAAATTTAATTGAATTAAACTATTACCGATACAATTATTGTAAACAATCTACTATTATTATCATTATTATTATTAAATAATTGTCAACTTCGACAACAATTCCTAGACATATATAGGTTAACAAAATCCAATCAATTATGCAAAACATGAACTAATCAAGCAACTGTCCATAACAGGGAAAGTCCAATGATCAGCATTTCCAAAAATGATTCAGAAAACAATGAAGTAAACTATATTATACAGCAGAGCGAGCATTTTTAGTGATAGCTCGAATATCTTCTCACCAGAACAATGAGCTCTATCAATTACCAAAACAGATGTCTACACAAACTGACATCTCTTGTCTGACCCAAACAATGAGCTCTATCAATTACATGAAGATCCAATGTTGGATTCCAATCACTCTCGTAAAATATGATTGTATCAGCGACTGTCAAATTAATATCCAATCCACCAGCTCTTGTACTAAGTAAGAACACAAAAATATCGCTCCTACAATTCTGGAAATTCATGGTAGTTACCAAATAAGGGTTCACCTCATATCTATGCCGAAGTATCTCATCAATGAAGCTTTTGCCACCATACCTAAGACGCATGGTATATGTGTTAGAAACTTAATACATTTCAGTCATCGGCATAAGAACCAAGAAACATGTCCTCAAAAAATTCAGTGAAGTAATGACACTCACAGTTTTGCAGATTTGCATAACTTAGTCTGGAAACATGTCATCCTCGATCCAAGATGTCTGGTGCATCCCATATGGGTTTTTGACCCCTACACAAATCAGTTCAAACAAATCACAAATATAGAAAAATGGCATGCTTCTTAGCATTAGAATGAAATAAACTAATGTAGATACCTCAAGCATAAATATGGCGCATGTACTTTCGGTATTTTGATCAAATTCAGTACTATTGGCATCTTTTAAACCAAGCACGGATCATGCAAATTCTATGACAACTTCCATTCCAAGACAAATGCCAAGGTATGGAATTCTGTAAAACTCGGCAACATTTTTTAACATTATCAAATGCTTTTGCAGACAGGCAATGCAATGAGAGCAGTTAAGATCACAGACACTGTTACGGTATATAATACGACAATGTCTAAACTGTTCTACAATTTCTCCAGGCTTCTTGTCAAATAGCCCTTTAAATTGTTTTTGAGCTTTCATCAAAACTTCCTACAAATAAATAGAAAGAAGGTTGCTCAGCATATCAAAAGAGATAATAGATTAAAAACAGTGTCTAAAACATAAACTGTTGAAAAATTTGCAAGACCGGGTTTCATTGATCCCTCATATCTAATAGTAACATTCAATGCTAGAAAGTACAATATTATAGTCAAAACTAATGGGATGTAATATTAGACCAGTTAACACATAATTCTAAAACAAAGCTCAAGTTTACAGTTAGCTAAAAACAACCGAAACAATGATACTCAGAACGACTGATGAATTGAACACAAAAGGACATAAACCCGAATCTACTGCCGCAACTCTTTTCGGAGTTTCTGAGAGAATGATTTGCACGCATCCATACTCAAATCCATGGCAGCTGCAAGTGCAACAAACGCCGCAGCATCCTCCGCACAAGTCACGTGCTTCACACCAACCTCCACCTCCGGTTTACTACACTTCTTTTCTCCGTCAAACCTCGCTGACATCACAAAGCCTCTGTAGAAAAACTGATTCTCAAGTGAGAAATCAGAACCGGATCCAGATCCAGGTCTTGAACTCGTTCCTGACCCGAGATCCCAGCTTCCATGTGGCGTACTCGCCGGAGTAACACCGGGCGTAACATCAATCGTGAATTTACCTCCGTGCTGTGAATTAATAGTACACGCGGCGAGAGTGACGGGATCAGCGGTGGCCGGAAGAACGTCGAAACGGTAACCGACGCCGTTTGAGTTACCAGGCTCACGCCAAGCCTCGAGCCGACCCCATGGCTTCCATGTACCATCCCCATCGGGTCGGATGATAAGCCAAGCTCCCGGGTTGGATTTACTGACCCGTTGTGAACCGGGTGAGGGAACAAACGGAGTAACCATCGATGCACACGCAACCGGTGAGCCGGATAAATCGTGTATCGTAATAGACCATCCTTTTCGATCCGCTACCAAAGGATGATTAGCAGCATGAAATTGAACCGAGTTTCTATCTCTGAAACTGAACTTGCAAGTGAAAACCGGTTGTTTGACGTCTCCTTTGACTTGGAAAACCTGTGGACTACACTCTGGTTCACCGTCGAACCTGAAAATGAATCGTGGATCCGGTTCGGAACGGATAGTTAAATGCAATAGCTGAGCTTTAGTTTGCGTTTCGGGTTTGTTGTTGTTGCTTTTGGTTAGAGCAACCCAACCGTTATGAAAAGAGCAAGGTCGTGATTCCGATAAGGTGAGATCGAGTGGAATAGAAATTTGACCTAACAACTTGGAGGAATTGAAAACGCATGAAGGATTTGTTCGTGTTTTGTAGACGGAGATTTTGATGAAAGGGTTTTTAATATTGGAGAGTTGCGATTTGGGGAAATCGAAGCAAGCTGCGAGAGAGTGAGGGTGAGTTTCTGATTCTGATACTAGAGGAACGGTTGCCACGTGGCACGGTGGTGAATCAACGCCTCTGAGTTTGATTTTGCAGTAGCATGGAGAACTCGAAGGATGAACTTTGCCGGAGGAAGATGGATTTGAGGACGCCGGAGATTTGATTGCTAGGTTTCCGATGAGGATCCGTACGAAGGAGCACGGATCCATTGGATTAGGTTTTGGGAGAAATGAAATTGAAATTTGAATGAAAAAGTGAGAGAAAGAGTGGTTGGTTATGTATGTGGAGTTTGAGTATGGAAACTGAAGGTGACAGGCTGTTACTTAGTTGGGTTTGGGAAAGATTCATTATTCTGTTTCTAGCTGGATTATTATTATCTTTTAATTTTTTTTATGCGTTCTTATTATGATGGGGACATTAATTAATATTACAATCTCAACCTTTTTCCTATTCAGTTGCCTTATTCATTTCTTATCCTATTTTACTATTATTTTTTTATTTCGATTGTTTAAATTATTTTTTATATAAAAGAAAACTAATACATTAACATTAGATTATTTTTTCTATAAATGATTATAAATATTGATTAAATTCATCTGGTTATAATTTTTCTTAAAGATATCATAGTTATCTTATGATTAAATATTAATTTTTGATCAAAACTAACCACAGTTTAATTATGAATGTAAACATTCATTTTCTTCAAAATAATTACATATTAGTTGATATTTCATTTATCTATTTTCTTTGAGATTTTAACATTTTTTAAGATAATTATTACTTATATTGATTTTAATGATAAAATAATATTATTTATTAAAATAATCTTATTAATAGTAGATAATGAAATAGTTATATATTTAATATACAATAAATTAAAATAAATAAATTAAAAATAAATAAATATCATATTGATATTCTAAATGAAAAAATAATTATAAAAAAAACAGGATATCTAATGATTAGTATGAGGCGAATGGAGTATGTATTCATGGATATATATATATTTTAATAGTTGATATTCATATATATTTTAAATAAATTATTATATATTGAAATAAAATAATTTAATATAATATTGAATAAATTTTTAAATTTGGTTAAATTTTATAAATTTGTTCTAGTTAATAATAGTAATAGTTATCCATTCAACAACCGCATTGATTGAATTCATCTTCTATAAATAGTTATTGAAACATATAAATGTGTTAAGTTCACTACGCCAAAAATGACTTTTAACAGCGCATCTTAGACAGCGCTTTTAAAAGAAAGCGCTGTCTAAGGTTAAAATTAAAATAAAACACGGAAAATGTTCCAAAAAAATAATGAAAGCGTTGTCTAAGGGGGGATCTTAGACAGCGCTTTCTAAAAGCGCTGTCTAAGACCCCCCCCTTAGACAGCGCTTTTAGAAAGCGCTTTTAAATATAGACCTTAGTCAGCGCTTTTGATAAAGCGCTGTTTAAAGTCTTTAAATTAAAAAAAAAAATTAAAACCAAAAGCGCTGTCTAAGGGGGGTTTAGAAAGCGCTTTTGGAAAGCGCTGTCTAAGGCATACCTTAGAAAGCGCTTTCCACAAAAGCGCTGTCTAAGGTCTAATTAAAATAAAATTTCAGACTTCTATTTTCGTTCTCTGTTCTTTTGTTTTCCCTCCTGCGAACAAACCCTAACAGCGAACACCATTACAGCGAACTTGAATACACTGTCATCCTTCAGTTTCAATCATTGAACGTGTTTGAAGAATCGTACATTTGGGTGTTGACTTCGTTTTTCTTTCTACTGTTCTTCATTCTTGCGATATGTTCTACATTTCTTCATTTTTCGTTTCTACTGTTTAGTGTATTATTCTTGTTTAAGTTGTTTTGATTCATAAAAATTGAGTTTAGAAGGTACATTGTTGTTTTGATTCATAAAAACTGAGTTTAGTGTATTATCCTTTGTTTTAGTTGTTTTGATTCATAAAATCTGAGTTTAGTGTATTATTCTTGTTTAAGTTGTTTTGATTCATAAAAATTGAGTTTAGAAGGTACATTGTTGTTTTGATTCATAAAAACTGAGTTTAGTGTATTATCCTTTGTTTTTGTTGTTTTGATTCATAAGGTACATTGAGTTTAGAAGGTACATTGTTGTTTTGATTCATAAAAACTGAGTTTAGTGTATTATCCTTTGTTTAAGTTGTTTTGATTCATAAGGTACATTGTTGTTGTTATGTTTGATAAGTAATAATGTTGATAATAGAAAAATGTTTATAATAGAATAATGTTTATAAGAGAAAAGTAATGGAAGAAAAAGTTTGATTCTTGTAATAGAAAAAATGAAAGTGATGAGGTAATTAAAGTTGTTATGTTTGATAAGTAATAATGTTGTAATAGAAAAATGTTCTTCCTTGAAAAATGTTGTAATACAAAAATGTTTGTAATAGAAAATGTTTATAAGTATAGTTATAGGTATAGTTATAGGTATATTCTAATAGAAAATTAAAGTTAGTTATAGAAAAATAAACGTGTTATAGGTATAGTTATAGGTATATTGTAATAGAAAAAGTTTGATTCTTGTAATATAAAAAATGAAAGTGATGAGGTAATTAAAGTTGGTATATCGGCGTATCGGATACGTTATTGAAGTTTATATTAACATTGGTTATGTATACGTTATTGAAGTTTAAAATGAATTGAACTTTAAAATTGTTAGGATATTCAAAGATACTACCTTAGTTATGTATTTTCGTCAAGTGGACGAAATCAAAGAGGAATGGTGTCAATTCATGATAGAGCTCAATGTTTTAAGTAATGACTTGTAAATTTGTAGTATATTGTACATGACTTGTAACTTTGTACATAAATTTGTGTAATTATATTGTACATTTGTAGTATATGTAATGACTTGTAAATGTGTACATAAATTTGTATATATTTTGATACATTTAAGGCAAAATTGGTTTGAATTGGTATATATATATATATTTGTTAGCCAAAAATTGGTAGAAAAAAGGTCAAAATGGTTTGAAATGGCATATATAAAATGTGATATTTGTCTGCCAAAATTTGGTTGAAAACAGGTAGAAATTCTGGTTTATAAACCTGGAAAAAATGTGGTTTAAAACAAAAGCTGCAAAATTTTCGTATACCTTAGACAGCGCTTTTGGCAAAAGCGCTGTCTAAGGGGGGCTTAGAAAGCGCTTTTGGCAAAAGCGCTGTCTAAAGGGGGGGCTTAGACAGCGCTTTTGAAAAGCGCTGTCTAAGGTATAGCTAAAAAAATTAAAATAGGAGGGGCTTAGAAAGCGCTTTTGGCCAAAGCGCTGTCTAAGGGGGGCTTAGACAACGCTTTTGAAAAGCACTGTCTAAGGTATACCTAAAAAAATTAAAATAGGAGGGGATTAGACAGCGCTTTCACCAAAAGCCCTGTCTAAGGGGGGGGGCTTAGACAGCGCTTTTAAGATTTAAAAAAGCGCTGTCTAAACTTTTAGCAGCGGAGGCTTAGACAGCGCTTTAAAGCGCTGTCTAAGGCTAAAAAAAGTGTTGTCTAAGGTCTTGTTTGGCATAGTGGTTTCACACATAATATCCTAAATCATAAAACAAAATTAATATATCATAGTTAAATTGATATTGTTTTTGGTTGCTCATAAGGGCTAATGAATGGTCAGAGAAGCGATAATTTACTAATTTAGGTCCAAGCTAAATTAATGAGTTGTTACAAATTGTCTTTCTTTATAAAAGGAAAGTGTGTCATTCTCTGGGTACATAATTCATCTTAATCAGACTCTGACATAAGCATTTGATGATAATCTTGCAAGTCTGCTCATCTTCCTCACTGCATCGGAAGCTCAAATATATCATTGCATATCGCAACCTCCAGTCTTCAATAAACAACGGCTCTATAATGGTACAATAACGTCGTCTGTGGGAGACGGCTTATGATTCTGCCATGAAGAAGTGATCATTAAATGGTTTAAAACTTCCATCTTAAAGTTGTTGAAGGGTAAACATAAACACAAGAATATTGAAAGGTGCACTCATAGAAGTAGTGACGCATTCACCACATTCACTGTAAATCTTCTTATTTTCCTTAATGGTAAATACACCATAATTTGTAGAAGGACGTACACCAAATAATGTCATATGACTACTACCTTTTCGAGCAAATGTAGAGATAGTTCTTGAAATGACAAGATCAACCCAATAATATGTTGTAGAAATACAAATGACAAATAAGCAAAGGTAGTGAACGCCTCAAGAAGCTGCATAATTGACTTTTTAGAGATCGCGTGATGACTTACCAAAACGTATTAAGCATTATCAATGCTTTAGATCGCCTTAGGAAGACTCTCGAGTATTTCAGTTTTCCAAAGATCATTGTGACAGAACCTACGAAAACATATGTGTAACATGGGGTATATTTAAGGTGTGAATTCTCAAGGACATCAATGTCCCCTCTTTACTTTCCATTCAAGTCGAGATGGTCTTCAAGAAAGGGAAAATACGACAAAAACCCTCACACTGCCCAGCAGAGACAATGAATTTAAAGAGATTTGTTATGAGCCGCCTAGAATGGCCAACGACCGCGAGCCAGAGAAGGAAATAATTCGCCAGTTCACTCGCGGGGTGGGAATGTTATCCAGGGGAAGAACGTAGGAGATATAAGTTCAAGATACATTAAACAGCTCTTCACATCTTACGTTTGAAGAATAGCGGGTTGTTACAATCGCGACCCACTATATAAAACAGAATGTGTCATTCTCCAAGTACACAATTTAAATTTAAATTTCACTCATTCAGCTTACTCAAATATTGACTTAAGCGTTGAAGTGTTAATCTTACAAGCCAGTTCTTTTTCCTCGCTGCATCAGAAACTCACACGATCGGTCCAATAATCTCGAAGGCTCCATTTTAATTTCAAAAATGGATTCAAATTAAAAAATACAATTATAATAATTAAAAAAACACTTAACAATACAATTATATATTAATAAAAAATAAATTTAATTATATTTATTTCAAATTTTGATCAATCTCAATTTTTATTTATCATACTATTTTTATTTATTGAATTTTTATTATAACATTTTATTTATTTCTATTATTATTTATAGAAAAAATTTAGACCTTTTGAATCATTCTAAAATTTAAAATCATGTATTGTAGTGTTTGTTGTACTAGCACATGATTGACCAATCAACTACAATTCCATGAGGAAACATATACAAAATCTTTAACTCTTGTTTTAATTTAATTCAATAACTCATTTTAACTTTAAAGATGTACATGATATCTTTAATATCTTGATGTTACCAATTACACAATTAATCAAAATCTTTATCAATAAGTTAATGCTATTAATTTTAACTTTTTTTATTTTCTCTTCAATACAAAAGCACATTTATTACTGTTGAAGGTTAAATTCTAAGGGGCGATGATTAAATAACATAATTCTATAAATTTATGCTATAATAATTCATGATATTAATATTAGTGATATTAGTGTATGTAATTTTTTTAATAAAAAATTTACAACGTAATAATAATATTTTAGAAAATAAAACATATAATTGCAGTTATTAATATAAATATTTATAAAATAATATATAATTTAATGTTTGTACTTATTTTATATTTTAACCACATAGTAATTATTTTATATATGTATACTATACAAATTAAATTCCCTTATAAAACATAATAAAATTTTATTAGACCCAAGAAACCAAAATGATTTGCTTCGAAACTACTAATAATTTATAAAACTACCATCTTAACCAAGACACAAAATCTTAGATACGAAAATTTGGTAATTTTCATAATGTAATAATTATCATTACAATCTCATATTTCCTTAAAAGAAAGCGAAAACTCAATCCATCATTCAATTTAATTTAATCTCGATGCTTGTTTTTAGAGATAATGAAAATTGAAGATACAGAAAAAGAAATGAAGGGTAAAATAGAAAGCCAGCAAGAAGTGATTAGAAAAGTTTTGTCGTACATTGTTATAATTGATTTGAAGTGTGCACGTACGTACGTTATCTTTATTTGGTCACAAACGAACATGTCGGGATCCAACTCTCATACAGCTGGCTCTCATCGACATAAGTTGTTTGATGCTATCTTCATTCTGTGGGTGAGGGACCCGTTTTTACCACCTTTCTATTTCATATCGAATCTTTTTCTTAATTCTTATTTATTTCCTTTTATTTTTCTTTTAAATAATTTTGACTTAATATTAATGGCAAAGTTTCAAGGTATAGGTCGATGCTTGACCATGACATGGGAGGTGTGGTCGGAAGAGTTGACAGGTTGAACAGATGAATAATGATCCACAATTAATTAGGTAAACATAGTCATAATTTAAAGAAAATATAGTTTACAAGATGAAAAAAAAATTGAGTGATCCACAATTAATTAGGTAAACATAGTCATAATTTACAGAAAATATAGTTTACAAAGTTGGAAAAATAATTGAGTGGGAAACAAAACAAATAAAAATTGTAGACAATTCGAATATTAACATTTTGAAGGTTCTATTTTATCTCTTGAGATATTTTGAACATGTCTCAATAGTTAGCAACATCAAAATCACTCCAAAACACATAATTCGAATCATCTTTTTTATGGTTTTGTAACTTTTTCGATTTTGTATTTTTACACGTTCATAACTAATTTTAATGATTGTCATATCACGTTGTTCTACCAGTTACTATGGAGCATGTTGCTGAAGGAGATGTTCTTTATACACTCCTTCATCCAGATATGCCCACTGATTTGGAAGAGTTGCAGAAGTCCTGGATCCAACTGAAGGAGTAAAGAGATACATTTGAAGCTCAATTCAGGATTAGCCAAAAAAGAGTGTTGGAGCTGACAAAGCAACTTCACGAGGAGCAGAATCTCAACACATATCTCAACACCAAGAGGAAGCGTCCATGGGAGACTTAGTTCTCAGATATTTTATTTTCTTCATAAATTTTGTCTATTTTAATTTGTAAGCCCAATGGGCAATATTATTTCAAACCTAATAAAAATATTTTTTTTAACAAATTTAAATCATGCGGTCCTTGAAAATATTGCATATGCATCTACATACCATATCATTGCATGATAGGTTTTCACAGCAGGTTTCTCATCTTCTCGCTGTTTATTTCAGCAGAAATGGCTCTCAAAAAATCTGTCAAAGATTTCCAGACCCAGATTGCTCAATTTCAATAGGTGATCTTGAATTTGTCCAAGGGTCAAGAAGAGTTAAAAGCCTTCATCACTAAGGACATCTGAAGAGGACAAGAGTGATCAGTTAGAACAATTGCAAGTTGAGATGGCAGAGATGAGAATCCAGATGAATGATCAGGTGGCTCTTATCCAAAACTTAGCCCGAGGGCAAGAAGAGCTGAGAGTCTTTGTCAATAAACTTCAAGGTAACAGAGTTGGGAATCAAATCATCAGTCAACCTCCGATGAAACAAGCTGACTTGGTTGAAAGGAAGATGAGGATAAGAGAAGGAAAAAGGAAGACCACTACTGATAGTTCTTCAACCAAAGGAAGAAGATCTTATAGGGTTAATCTGCCTCAACACAAGAAAATTAGAAGACAGTTCATCCAATTCAGCACGCCAATGTCACAAATTTTACAATGCTTGTTGGAGATGAAACTGATTGTCTTGAAAAATGCTCATCTGATGCCTAATACTTCCTCTCCTCGCTATAATCCCAATTCAAGGTGTGTGTATCACTCCAACTGTCCTGGACATGACACTGATAACTGCTGGGCATTAAGGAATGAGATTCAAGACCTGATTGATGAAGGAGTCCTCAAGGTTACACCAGAAGACCAAATTGAATTCCTCTATCGTCTATTAAACATTGAAGATGTCAGACAAATTGTCCGAGGTAGCAAGAAAGAAAGTCCACCTATCCCTATTGAAGTTTGAGATACCTTAGGATAGCTAAGTGGCATATTTGATTTCATGGTAAAATATATTGCTCATGAAAGTTCACAAATTGCAATCGAAGACATTCAGCCAACTGGATGGGACATCATTTGATTTATTCAGTTGTAATTTCTTTTGTTTGTCCAAGTATTTACTATTATGTTAAACTTTATTTTCACATTAATGCATTGCGTATACTTGTCTTGAATTAATCCATTTGTTTCTCTAAATTTAAAATATGATTCTTACTCCTCTTTTGTGACATTTAACTCTTGTTAAAGCTATAAGCCTGTAGAGTGATAACGAGAAAATGTATCGATTATATTGCTAAGTTTCATTACCGTTTTATCGCATAATCGTCGTTTTAACACCCGATTCCTCGAGTTTTCCTTACCATTTTGCAGGTACATCGTATACAGAGCTAAATCATGAGCCAAGAGCAAAAGGAGCGAAAACAACCATAAAAAGATGAAGAAATGAAGAATGTTGCAAAACCTGCATATTTTGTAACACTCACGGTCGTCACCCAGTTGTCACGACCGTGACACCCAAAAAGGAGCAATCACGACCGTGACATATCTCTCACGACCGTGACACTTAAATTACAAAGGACACGAACGTGACGCCCTTGTCACGAACGTGACGCCCTTGTCACGACCGTGACAAGGGAAAAATAGGTTATTTGACTGAAGACGTGGTCATAACGTTACGCTGCACATGATCTGCCTATTTTCAAGCTAACCCTCCTGTATCCACGTTCCTGGATTTTCTCAATGCTCCTACGAGGCCCAAGCAAACAAGTTCAACCACCAGCCCATTAAATCTTCTATAAATAGCTTAAATTTTATGAACAATTTACAGAGTATTATTTTATCAATTTCTTGCGGAAGCTCTGCCGAATTATTTTACACCCTTATTATTGTTTCAGCATTATTTTCATTGCTCTATTTTTATTGTATCCAAACCCAACCTATAACAATTTCCAACATCAGGAAATTGTTATAAAATTTATTTGTTTCAAAGCCTTCAGAATTTTTAGTTTATTTTCGATTCCGCCAATTACTCCGAGCTTTCCGGTCTGTGGAAGAAGGAGTCTGCCATTTTTATTGTTAACCAGGTTTATATTAATTTGCAATTTTATATTTATGTCGAATATTTATTTTTCTGCCATGAATATTTCGTTTTATGTTTCTCTGCCTCTGTCTGGTTCAACAAAAATGAGTAGCTAATTACCTTAGGGCGGTATGTAATTAAAACAAACTAAATCGGTAAAATCAACTATAGGCTTAAAATAATTAATAGCTTAATATCCTGGCTGATACTTTTTATTAAAATCGACCTTTTCGTTACGAGAGTAAGAAAAATGTATTAGGTTAGGTCAAGACCACGAGAGTGTGAGATTTTAACCAGATAGCTAAAGTTAGGCATTTAAATTAAACACAGCGAGAGCGCTTTAAAATAAATTAGAATTACTAAGTTTCCAAAAATTATCTCTAAACACTTATGGGCTAGCGAGAGCAGGCATAGGGCTTTAGGGGTAAGATCTGAGATAAGACCACGAGAGTGTGAGTTAAAGGTATTTAAACTGGTAACCTCTACAGAATAGATTAAGTGAACCATCTTTATAAGCCTAGGTTAGATTGACCCGCCTAAGTTAGCATAATTACATACCGACCGCCTTAGTATTATTATATTAAACTTAAATTTAATTCTCGCCTTTAATCTTTAAAAACAACAAAAAACGTGACAACCCTTCACCTTAGCTAAACTAGGAGTTAATCTAGCACTAAGTAACAATAGAGTCCCTGTGGATCGATAATCTTAAATATTACTTCGATAGGCTGTGCACTTGCAGTTAGATACCGCTAGACACATAATTAGATACGTCTTTAGCCACATCAAGTTTTTGGCGCCGTTGCCGGGGACCTTAATTTAGTTACTAGTGCACTTTAGGTAGCATTGTCTAGACTAAGGTAACAACTATTTTCTTTTCTTAATCTAAATTTCCGAGTGTATGCCAAGTACTCGCTCCCAAGGCGAAGACTTGCAACCTCTAATCCCAGAATCGGAACGCTTCTTACACGTAAGAAGACGGATATTCGATTACGAACAAAATTTCAATATTCCAGATCTTCAATCAGATCCACCTAAACCAGTCGTAACATCAAAGGACGCAGAGATGGCTGAAGAACAGAATCACCCACTCAAGTATTACGCCAGTCCTTCGCAAGCTGAACCGCATTCAAGCATTGTCGCACCGGCTATCAACCGAAACGATTTCGAACTAAAACCTTCGTTGATATCAGCCGTGCAACAAAATCAATTCGCCGGAAATCCTACCGAGGATCCGAACCTTCATCTTTCGATCTTTGTGCAATACGCAGATACCGTAAAAGCCAATGGAGTTACCCAAGAAGCTATTAGACTACGTTTGTTTCCTTTTTCACTTCGAGACAGAGCGAGAGTCTGGCTTCAATCTCTGCCTTCGAACTCAGTAACTACGTGGGAGGAACTAAAGAGAGTTTTTTTGACCAGATATTTCCCACCTAGCAAGACAGTTATGCTGAGAGCTCAGATTGACGGATTTAAGCAAAGGGAAAGTGAATCACTATTCGAAGCTTGGGAACGCTATAAGGGTATGCTGAGACTTTGTCCACATCACGGATTAGTAGAATGGATGGTCATCCATACCTTCTATAATGGACTCTTGTACAATACAAGAATGACAATTGACGTTGCCGCGGGCGGTGCATTGATGGACAAAGAATATAATGATGCTTATGCACTTATCGAAAGTATGGCTCAAAACCATTACCAATGGGGAAGCGAGAGAGTCGCAACTGAGAAACCAACAAAAGGAGGTATGTACGAAGTGAGTAGTATGGACCAAGTCAATGCAAAGTTTGACCAACTAAGCCAAAAGATCGACAACTTGGCCATAACACCAACAACCACCATGGCTGCAGTAACACCTAACTGTGACTTATGTGGAGTTCCAGGACATGAAGTTCCTGATTGTCAACTATTGACAGGAATTCCCACAGATCAAGTGAATTATGCTCAAGGAAACCCATACTCAAACACATACAACCCAGGTTGGAAGAATCATCTGAACTTCTCCTATAAGAATAACAATGCTTTATACGCACCAGGTCAAGCACCAGCTACACCACCAGGATATCAAAAGACTGCTCCTAATGTCCCTAGAAAATCGAACCTTGAATTGATGATGGAGAACTTTATATCTAACCAATCTCAAACAAACAAGGACTTCTTAAACCAAAACATACACACTAGTGAGCAGATTAAACAATTAGTAAGCAAAGTAGATGCATTAGCTACACATAACAAAATGCTTGAAACTCAGATTTCACAAGTAGCTCAACAACAAGCACCTACCGCTGCACCAGCTGGAGTATTTCCTGGACAACCTCAACCTAATCCGAAAGGACATGCCAATGTTGTGATATTAAGAAGTGGCAAGGAACTTGATGGACCTACCGATCCAAGACTTGACAATCCTGCCATGTACCAAAAACCGGATAAACCGACTGAAATGGTGAATGATCCAGAAGAAAAGGAAGATGATAATCAAGAGGCAGTGGAGAAAGAAAAGCCTTATGTGCCTCCACCACCCTATAAACCACCAATTTTGTACCCTCAGAGATTAACCAATTCCAAGACGATGGGTCAGTTTAAGAAATTTGTCGAACTTCTGAAACAGTTGAATATTACTATTCCATTTACAGAAGCTATCACTCAAATGCCCTCGTATGCTAAGTTTTTAAAAGAGATCTTATCCAATAAGAAAAAGATAGAGGATAACGGAACAGTTACACTTACTACTGAGTGTAGCGCCATAATTCAGAATAATATGCCTCCTAAGCTAAAAGATCCAGAAAGTTTCTCTATACCCTGTGTAATAGGAAAATTCGTCATTGACAAAGCTCTATGCGATTTAGGAGCCAGTATCAGTGTTATGCCCTTAACGATTTGCAAAAGGCTAGACATGGGAGACCTAAGACCAACTAAAATGTCTGTTCAACTAGCCGACCGCTCAGTTAAATATCCTGTAGGCATACTAGAAAATGTCCCAGTACGTATAGGACAATTCTACATCCCTACTGATTACATAATCATGGACATCTCTGAAGACTCCACTACACCTATCATACTAGGAAGACCATTCTTAGCTACCGTCGGAGCTATAATAGACGTAAAAAGAGGAAAGCTAACCTTTGAAGTAGGTGAAGAGAAAGTTGAATTTATTTTAACACAATTCTTATAATCACCAGCCATAAAGGATACATGCTATCTATTGGACGTAATTGACGAATGTGTAAGAGAAATGGAACTGAAAGAAACTACCTATTCTGAAATTATGAAAATTCAAATCCCTCCGATTTTCGAAGATGATAATTGGCGTGCACCATATCAGGATGATAGTCTAAGCGAAAGTTTAGCACTTACACCGGATCCCATGCCAAGTAAAGATAAACCTACATTAGGATTAAAAACTTTACCTAATAACCTAAGATACGAATTCTTAGACATTGAATGTAAAAAACCAGTTATAATAAATTCCAGTTTAGGAACAATCGAAACAAAGAAACTTTTAGATGTCTTAAAGAAATATCCAACTGCATTAGGATATAACATATCTGATCTCAAAGGAATATGCCCTTCAATCTGTATGCATCGTATTCTGCTAGAAGAAGATTGCAAAACCTCCAGAGAATCTCAAAGAAGAATTAACCCAATCCTTAGCACTGTAGTAAAAGAAGAAGTTAAGAAACTACTAGATGCCGGAATAATATATCCAATCTCTGATAGTAAATGGGTTAGTCCAGTACATGTAGTGCCAAAGAAAGGAGGTATCACTGTTGTGAAAAACGCTCAAGGCGAATCAATATCGCAAAGAGTAGTGACGGGACATAGAGTGTGCATAGATCATCGTAAACTAAACAAAGCCACTCGAAAAGATCATTTCCCACTACCCTTTATAGATCAAATGTTAGAACGATTAGCCAAGCATTCATACTTCTGTTATCTTGACGGTTACTCAGGATTTTTCCAAATCCCTATCCATCCGGATGATCAAGAGAAGACTACATTCACATGCCCATATGGAACGTTCGCTTATAGACGAATGCCCTTTGGATTATGCAACGCTTCTGCAACCTTTCAAAGATGTATGATGTCAATCTTCGCAGATTTTATAGACAACATCATGGAAGTGTTCATGGACGACTTCTCTGTATGCGGGCAAAGTTTTGAAGGATGCCTATCGAATTTAGAAATGGTGTTAGAAAGATGTGTAAAAGTAAATCTCGTGCTTAACTGGGAGAAATGTCATTTTATGGTCAGAGAATGAATCGTATTAGGCCAAGTTATATCCGACAAGGGAATTGAAGTTGATAAAGCTAAGATAGAAGTCATAAAAGATCTTCAACCCCCTAAAACAATTCGAGAAATACGAAGCTTTTTAGGACACGCCGGTTTTTACCGACGATTCATCAAAGATTTCTCGAAAATCACTAAACCTCTTACTGGTTTATTAATGAAAGATGTTGAGTTCATATTCAATGAAGATTGTCTTAAAGCATTCGAAACTCTAAAAACAGCCCTCATCACCGCACCAATCATGCAACCCCCTGACTGGAGATTACCTTTCGAAATCATGTGCGATGCGAGTGACTATGCTGTAGGCGCAGTTCTAGGCTAGAGGAAGGAAAAGAAACTTCATGCAATTTACTATGCCAGTAGAACCTTAGATTCTGCTCAGATGAAGTACGCCACTACTGAAAAAGAACTGTTAGCAGTTGTCTTTGCGCTTGACAAATTCCGTTCTTACCTAGTAGGAGCGAAAATAATCGTTTACACAGACCACGCTGCTATCAGATATCTATTGACTAAGAAAGATGCTAAACCGAGACTCTTGAGATGGATTTTACTCTTACAAGAGTTTGATCTCGAAATAAAAGATAAAAAAGGTACTGAGAACGTCGTAGCAGACCATTTATCTAGAATAGAAGGTATTAAACCCGAACAAGTGCCGATTAACGATGATTTTCCGTATGAACAGCTGATAGCACAAATTGGAAGCGACCCAGTTCAGTTAGACATAGATGAACCAGAACCCGTGGAAACAATTCAGACAACTGTAGGACTGCCATGGTACGCTGACATTGTCAATTACCTAGCTGCAGGAGCTCTTCCACCTGATTTAACCTATCAGCAGAAAAAGAAATTCTTTCATAATCTAAAACATTACTATTGGGATGAACCATTATTGTTCAAAAGAGGACCCGATGGAATCTTTCGTCGATGTATTCCCGAAGAAGAAATAGAAGATGTCATTGCTCAATGTCATTCATCTCCTTATGGTGGACATGCAAGCACTTCCAAGACTTGTGCAAAAATCTTACAAGCCGGCTTATTCTGGCCCAATCTATGGAAAGATGTCCACATCGCTGTTATAAATTGCGATCGGTGTCAACGCACCGACAATATTTCAAGAAAAGATGAAATGCCTCAAAAAGGAATATTAGAAGTAGAAATCTTTGACGTCTGGGGAATAGATTTCATGGGACCATTCCCATCATCTTTCGGTAATAATTACATACTCGTAGCTGTTGATTATGTTTCGAAATGGATTGAAGCTATAGCTTCTCCTACAAACGACACGCGAGTAGTAATAAAGCTTTTCAAAAATATAATCTCTCCCAGATTTGGTGAGCCTAGACTCGTCATAAGTGACGGTGGCTCGCACTTCATTTCAAAAATCTTTGACAAATTACTATCTAAGTATGGAGTAAGACACCGTGTGGCAACACCATATCACCCACAAACAAGTGGACAAGTCGAAGTCTCAAACAGAGAAATCAAACAAATCTTAGAGAAGACTGTCGCCATATCTCGGAAAGATTGGTCATCTAAACTTAATGAAGCTTTATGGGCTTATAGGACCGCTTACAAGACACCCATAGGTACTACACCTTTCAAACTAGTTTATGGAAAATCTTGTCACCTCCCGGTAGAACTAGAACACAAAGCTTATTGGGCGATCAAAACTCTCAATATAAACTATAATGCTGCAGGAGAAAAGCGAATCCTAGACATTAACGAATTAGAAGAATTAAGGCTAGATGCTTATGAGAATGCTAAGATATATAAAGAAAGAACTAAACGATGGCATGATAAACGCCTATCTAGGAAAGAATTTAGTGTGGGAGACGTTGTACTCCTCTTTAATTCAAGACTTAGGCTCTTTCCTGGAAAACTAAAATCTAGATGGTCAGGACCCTTTGAAATAACTAAAGTGTTCCCGAGCGGAGCAATAGAAATTAAGGGTAGGAATAGTGAACCATTCACAGTAAACGGACAACGTTTAAAACATTATCATAAAGTTGAAAATAGAGATTATGCGAATAGTCTAAGGCTTTTAGAGTTGTCCACTAATTCCCCTGATTAATCTACACCTAAGCATTACGTCAGGCTTTAGACGATAAAAACAGCGCTTAGTGGGAGGCAACCCATTTACTAGTTTAATTATTTAAATCATTTTTATCATTATATTATCGTTTTATTATTCATTTATTTGTTTTGTCATTTTATAGTTTTATTTCAATATTACTATTATTGCCTTTAATTTATGCATTTTATTTCCTTATTTTTCCTTATTTTAATTTTAAATCACTTTTACAGATTTTCTAAAAGTCTTTTCCACTTTCCTTCTCCCCCTGATTTGTTTCCTCCATATTTGCACTGACCATGGCTAACCAACCGATAAACCATATGGAAACCAAATTTAGAGGTAGGAACCAAAGAATGAAATTTGAAGAGTTATCACAGAGGCCAATGGATTTGACCCTGTACCCGGATGATCTGACTATGGAAACCCTAGGTATACATGATAGCATCCTGTACTTGTTTAACCGAATTGGATGGGAGAATGCACTGATTCAACATAAGTTTGTGACTTACCGCGAGCTCACCCTTGAGTTCCTTAGCTCCTTAGTTTACCTACCCGAGCGCGGTTTTGGATTCAGGAAAGGATTTATCAGTTTCCGCCTATTTGGAATAGAATATGACTTTAACCATAAAGAACTAGCTGACTTATTAGGATTCCCTAGTGGACCCTTTGCTTTTACTACCACACAGGTAGAATTGATGGACATTGAGCTGGATTTCTTTTGGGGAACTTTAACCGGAAACTACCACCCTGAACCAAATAGCATGAACAATGATGAGATACATAACCCTGCTCTCCGTTACTTCCATAAGATCCTTGCCCACACCTTCTTTGGAAAAGAAGAAAACCTTACCGGAGTATCTAAAGATGAGATATTCATTATGTCATGTTTCACTAATGGACAGCCTGTCAATGGTGTGCCTTTCATGATGCAAACCTTCACCCGAATCCAAGAAGAACCTGAATTACCTATATTAGTAGGAGGTCTTGTAACCATGATTGCTGATGCCTTAGGACTTAGATACCAATTGCACAGATGCAACCGTTTAGGTACCATCCGTCCTATGAATCTTAACTTTTGCTTCAATCGCCATATCATAAGGAATTTAGGACATCCACCTTTCGAGTACCTAATCCGGAATGAGGTAGTAACCCTGTTCACACTACCAAACCATGCTAGAGTAAGTGTTCACAATAAGGATAACTGGCTTTGTGAGTTAACCCCACCTGACTATCCATCTACTCCTGAAACACCTCAGTCTTACAAGATAAAAGATGATATAATGACTGATGTCGAAAGTGACCCTGAGACACCTCCTGGTTACCATGACATTGACCACACTGACGAAGTGATTGAAACCCCTGAAGTGAATCAAGTAGATTATGCTAACAACTTACAGAATATCATGAACACTCTTGAAGCTTACCAAACTGATATAAATACTGTTAAGGATGAGATTAAGAGCATGCGATTGGACATTATAGGTCTAACTGACATAACCTGCGAACAATTCTATCACCTGAACTCCGCAATCGAAGATTTGAAGAAACACTTTTGAAAATGCTGTAGTGATCTAGTTTATTTTACTTATTGTTTTCGTTTCTAGTTAGTTTTACTTTTCGCAAACAATTTCGTACCGTATTTTCATTAATGTAATTTCATTTCAATTACCATATGCAATGCACTTCTAGTTTACAAATTTTTTCATTTTAATCAATTTATATGTTTTCAATCTACATACTGTTATGCTTGAATTGATTCATATTCTATAAAAATCTCTCGTGTGATGCAAATTTACAAGTACTATGTTGAAATTATTTATTATATGGTGTTTATATTTAATATGAGTGAGAAGTGATCAAAATTATAATATAAAGTATATGAAGCGTGAGAGATAATGCTTTCTGGAAATTATTCATGGAATTCAACCCTCACGGTCGTCACACCCCCCTAACGATCGTGACGTGCTAATTTAGCGTGTCACGACCGTCATCTCCTTGTCACGACCGTGACAACCCTAAATATAGAATTCGTGAGAAACAGAACTGTTTCTCTCTCGAAACCTCTTCTTCTTCTTCCTCCATAACTTTCTAAACCACCCATTATCTCCCCCAACTTCCGTAACCTCCCATTACCAAATTAAAACCCATTAACATCTCCATTATCACCACACCTATCACATTCTCACCTTCCAATATTTATCCGAACCATTATTTCTCTCATTTAATCACTTTTTCACAAAAATCCAAACTCCTCATCTCCCACTTTTGTTCTTGCATGCAATGGAAGCTATTCAATTTACAGAGGGTGAGAATGGAGAAAACCAGAGAGAAAGATTCATCTGATTCCAGAACCGTGGCGTGCAACCCACGCGTTATATCGACACTGTCTGTTTGAGAGAACTCGGAATGCTTAACAGTGTCAAGAGCCTGCTTCAAAAAGTCAGTCTGTGGGATCTTTGCAGTCAGCCCCAGCCCACATTCGAGCTTCTGACATTGGAATTCCTAAGCTCGTTCCATTACATCACTCCCACCGGTTCTCAGAGTCAACTTACCGGCTTCGCTAAATTCAGATTGCATGGCCAGGAGTTCGAACTTTCGCAAAACAGGATAGCCGAGTTGCTAGGCTTCGATCACGGGAATGAAGCTCACCTCCGCGTGCCGGACAATTTCAGTGAAACCGCTTTCACTTTATGGCACGACATAACCAACACCCGTGCCTCAACCTTTCAGAACCTTAATGCTACACACATCCACAACCCGGCAATCAGATATTTTCACCGAATAATTTGCAACACCATCTTTGCACGAGAGAGTAACCATAAGCTTAACTCCAAGGAGCTTTTGTTCTTGCACTGCGCTCTAAATGACGAGCCTATCAACGCTGCCCCGTTCATGCTATCTCACATCCAGGCCATTGCGCAAAGAAGCTCAACCCCATTTTTCATAGGCGGCATTGTCACCACCCTCGCCATTCAGTTGGGGCTTGGTGACTTGGTCGTAGATTTGCCTTTCAGAGACGCCGAGTTCCTAACCAAGAACTATTGCAGGTCCGCACACTTGATTGCGTAGAGAGAGGATGGCAGGTTCAGCCCTGTTATCCACGACACTGTTTATCACCATATCATCCTGCCGTCCCGTGACCGCATCGATCCATCTAGCCGAGCCAACTGGCTCTTTGCTTTACCGGATGTTGCCGTCCACGCCCCCATTCATGATGATCAGGCCGATCCTCCAGCGGATGAGATGCAGGACGCGATGGATGCAGCTGAGCCTGTCCAGGACATTCCAGAGACATCTACCTGACAACCTCCTGCACAGGATTATACACTTGAGGAAGTCCTCCGTGCGATTCATCAGCAAAACCAGATGAACGCCGCACTGGAGCGAAGGCAGAAGGAGCAGCATGATGCTTTACTCCGCACTATTGCAACCAACCAGTCAGCTACTGATGCGAAGCTCGGAGAAATTTTTAGCGAGCTAGAGGCTTTACGCATTGACATCACTGCTATCACCGGTACCGGTTCTGCTCCTGAAGCGACTCCGACCAGACGCTCCCGCACCAGAAGCCGAGGCCGCGGTCATCAGCAGCCTTAGTTTTAGTTTTTGCTTATGTTGTTTTTCATTTTCATAGTTTGTATTGTACTTTTACCGCTATTATATCACAACATTGAGGACAATGTCTGATATAGTGTGGGAGAGGTACCTTTCATTTTCCGCATTTTCCCTTTTCGCACTTTTTCAATTCTGTTGTATTTTCCTTTTCGTAAGTTAATGAAACGAGCGATTTTTGTGCTATTTTCTTTAGTTTCGAACTTTCCCCGTTTATTTCGCCATACCGAAAAAATCTTTAATTATTCGCATTACCCGACTTACCTACGAAATCATAATTAGGAAGCTGAGAACGATTCAACAAGATCAATACAATCTTGACACCTTAGACTTCCCACTTAAGCAATCCCGTTCCGATGATTGTAACGACTACACCTTAAGTTTCAGTTCAAAAGTAACCCCTAGTAGTTTATACTAGCAGTCAGCACCGTCTGAACACAAACCACGTGGGGAGCCGATGAATATAAGCGTTTGATGCCTAATCTAAAATGATCCTTCATATCTCGATGCAAATGAAAAGAAATTGCACCAAAGTACACGGTCGCATATAAGAAACGAGAAATATGAGAAGGAGTCCATTGCGGGTTGGTTCAGAGGTACTGGTTCTGAACTTGGTAGGGCGTGCTACGGCTCGATCCCCCACAACCTCCAAATCGGATAATGTATGTAGGGTTACCGCACTCGTGTACCAGACCCCGTGCTTAAAAAGGATCAAATTCGCTAACCGGCTACTCCACTACGTGCGTGCTAAGGCAAAGGGCTTAATATGATTGCGCTAGAATGAAACCGGGCGAAATAAGATCGAAAAACTCTAGGTGAAATCGTAAAGCAATTGCCGAATGTTTCGTTTAACGGGAAGTCGACGACTTAGCTTGTTGCTTGTGTCATTAGTGTATCGTTAGTGTTTTATCATAGTACCGGTTTATCCGACAAAACGATCCCTCGTACGGTTTGTTATGTGTGTGCGTCGATAAAAACTTGTCCGACAATTTTCAACCGACTATTTGCTTGAGGACAAGCAAAGGTTTAAGTTTGGGGAAGTTTGATAACGAGAAAATGTATCGATTATATTGCTAAGTTTCATTACCGTTTTATCGCATAATCGTCGTTTTAACACCCGATTCCTCAAGTTTTCCTTACCATTTTGCAGGTACATCGTATACAGAGCTAAATCATGAGCCAAGAGCAAAAGGAGCGAAAACAACCATAAAAAGATGAAGAAATGAAGAATGCTGCAAAACCTGCATATTTTGTAACACTCACGGTCGTCACCCAGTTGTCACGACCGTGACACCCCAAAAGGAGCAATCACGACCGTGACACTTAAATTACAAAGGACACGAACATGACGCCCTTGTCACGACCGTGACAAGGGAAAAATAGGTTATTTGACTGAAGACGTGGTCATAACGTTACGCTGCACATGATCTGCCTATTTTCAAGCTAACCCTCCTGTATCCACGTTCCTGGATTTTCTCAATGCTCCTACGAGGCCCAAGCAAACAAGTTCAACCACCAGCCCATTAAATCTTCTATAAATAGCTTAAATTTTATGAACAATTTACAGAGTATTATTTTATCAATTTCTTGCGGAAGCTCTGCCGAATTATTTTACACCCTTATTATTGTTTCAGCATTATTTTCATTGCTCTATTTTTATTGTATCCAAACCCAACCTATAACAATTTCCAACATCAGGAAATTGTTATAAAATTTATTTGTTTCAAAGCCTTCAGAATTTTTAGTTTATTTTCGATTCCGCCAATTACTCCGAGCTTTCCGGTCTGTGGAAGAAGGAGTCTGCCATTTTTATTGTTAACCAGGTTTATATTAATTTGCAATTTTATATTTATGTCGATATTTATTTTTCTTCCATGAATATTTCGTTTTATGTTTCTCTGTCTCTGTCTGGTTCAACAAAAATGAGTAGCTAATTACCTTAGGGCGGTATGTAATTAAAACAAACTAAATCGGTAAAATCAACTATAGGCTTAAAATAATTAATAGCTTAATATCCTGGCTGATACTTTTTATTAAAATCGACTTTTTCGTTACGAGAGTAAGGAAAGTGTATTAGGTTAGGTCAAGACCACGAGAGTGTGAGATTTTAACCAGATAGCTAAAGTTAGGCATTTAAATTAAACACAGCGAGAGCGCTTTAAAATAAATTAGAATTACTAAGTTTCCAAAAATTATCTCTAAACACTTATGGGCTAGCGAGAGCAGGCATAAGGCTTTAGGGGTAAGATCTGAGATAAGACCACAAGAGTGTGAGTTAAAGGTATTTAAACTGGTAACCTCTACAGAATAGATTAAGTGAACCATCTTTATAAGCCTAGGTTAGATTGACCCGCCTAAGTTAGCATAATTACATACCGACCGCCTTAGTATTATTATATTAAACTTAAATTTAATTCTCGCCTTTAATCTTTAAAAACAACAAAAAATGTGACAACCCTTCACCTTAGCTAAACTAGAAGTTAATTTAGCACTAAGTAACAATAGAGTCCCTGTGGATCGATAATCTTAAATATTACTTCGATAGGCTGTGCACTTGCAGTTAGATACCGCTAGACACATAATTAGATACGTCTTTAGCCACATCATAGAGGGAGGATGACGAAAAAAATACCATAATCTTATGCAGTATGCTTTTGAACAGACTATGATGACGATGTACATGCATTGTTTTAATTCCCAAATATTGGAGATATAAGGAAGTTAATCCCTAGTAAACCCTTTTGAAGTAGGAGTTTGCATTCTCATACAAATTAAAACCCTCAATCATAACCTGGGGCAGGGTAGTTCCTCGGTTAACTCAATTATGTCAGTTGTCATTTTCTACACAACTAATGATGGTTCCTTGTAAGTCAATATCTAGCAAAAGAAAAGCTCTCTAAGTAAAAAACCTATGAACGAGACTTAGTAAAAATTGAGACATACTGTTGACTGTAATCTTGAAACAAACAGTTCAGGAAAAAGGAAGGGATAACAAAGTCAAAAGAAAAAAAGGTCACTACAAATCCTCAAAAAAAAAGATGACTGGCTTTTCAAGTAAACTATTGTCAGTGTTACAATTCCAAACTACTTTGGAGCCTCAATGCATAAGTTAACCGAACATATGACTGAAGAACATCACGAAGGATGTGTTGGGTACAAATAAAGTTTAAGCCTTTATCCTTTGTTTCTTAAACCGTGAACCAGGTCATGTTACAACCCTTTAAAAGTCCTAACTGAAGTATGGTTAGTTTGAAAGCGTACTGTTACAAAAAGGTGTCATGACTCCTTCAGGGCTTATTATAAATCTTGAGTTAATATCACCGTTTTTACAAACATTGTTTTGCTAATATAATTATTTTTCAAAACTTCAAGACAGACATAAGCGTTGCATTTTGAATATAATTGTTTGTATATAAATAGGTGTTTGATAGTAGAGAAGCTTACGTGATGAATATTCAATAAACCAAAGTCCCCCCGGCAGAAAAAGTTGCTTCCCGGATCAAAGGCAGTGTATACAAGAGGGCATGGTCATTATCTTTCACTCAAAGGGGCATGTCATGTTACTGTCCAATTAATTTGGGGAAACCAGGTCAAGATTCAACTATGCTTAAGTAGTCAGGGGCATGTCTCCTCATCTATCTGAATTACCAAAGGTAACATTACCGAGTTCACGATGTCAGGGGCATATTATTGTGGGGCACTTTGCTTGTTTCTTTTGAGGTAACTTTTCAAATACTGCCATTTTGGGACAAGTCATCCTCAGCCAGGGGCAACACTCTCTTTTCAAACCTAATTAGATCAAATCCAGTTGCAAGCTCCTTAACCATTGACCGGGACTTACACGATCCACCGAAGTCTGAAAACACATTCCTCTCATTATATTGCCTTGATATTGGATTTTCAGCAGAAGCCATTTTGGAAATTAACCGTTTGTGCCAATAATATCAGATGGTGTAAGTGTCATGTCTTCGGATTCAGTCGTGATAATTCCTAGAAAATTACTCAGGGAAGTCGAAAATATCAGAAGTTCTAAATCCATTGGTTATTTTGAATGAGTATACACTTTCAAAATTGATACAACTCTATTTCCGAATTTAGGTTTACTTTTCCCTTTTTACTTAGGCGAAAACGTCAGTTGATTATGTATGAATGTATATATGCTTTTGAATATGATTGATGTTTACCAGAAATGCATAAAATACAACAATAGTATTTACTAAGGACGATCGGAGGTAGGAATCCAACGAATCTTCGCCGGTTCATCCCACAAAAGTAATCTTTACGGATATATTCTTACGGAACACTTCAAGTAGCTTCTTGTACTTCCAACTCTATGGAATCTTCAAGTATATTTCTTTCAAATCTAATATATCCTCTGAAGAATTGAAACTTGGTAGGATAAGTCTCCTAGGGGAATGTTTATCTCTTTTATCCTCAGTTAGGATAATTAGGAAGTTAATCCTTTAATAAGAAGTACGACGAACGAAAACGGAAGGTTCTAAGTACGATATTCCAAAACAGGACGGGAACAAAGTCTTCATATTCCTCAGCAACAAGTCGGGATTTATTTTCCCCAGCCAGAAGTTGTTATACGAAGCTACTTATGCGCTTCAACTACATAATTCATACATACATCATTTACATCATATCATACGCATACAACATTCTCATAAGAATATCATCTTGCAAAGTGTTATATACATCATGACATTTGCATAAAACTAACCTTGTTTTTCAGGATAATTTCCCAGCAGACGAACGTCATCAACAACTTATTCTTGGGTTGCTATATTCCCCCAAGGGTTACTTCAAACAATATCTTGGACTGCTCTATCCTCCGGGAGTACGTATGACAAAATCCTGGATTTCTCTATCCTCTAGGAATACATATACATATATCTTGGGCTGCTACATCCCTTAAGATTACATCCAGCAACGTCTTGGGCTGCTATATCCCCCAGGGGCACGAAAACCAATATCTTAGGCTGCTACATCTCTTGAGATTACATCTATATCCATCTTGGGCTGCTATATCCCCCCAAGGTGTAGAAGCATGCTTCAACCTCAAGATTTTGATAAAGACAACAAGCTTCGAGTCCATTCCGCGTTGCAAAAAGTCACAAGCTTTCAATGAGGTCAAGTACAAGGATATGCATCATCAATGGAAATGACATTGTTTGAATCAAGCTCCATATGCAAATAATCATAAGTTGTCAAGACTTGGACACAATATTAAGGTATATCAAAACTCACCTCTTAATTAATATACATGTGTTCAATAATATTACCTTATGTTAGCATATTGCATACATCAATTAAAATAATTTTTGAAATGGTTTAACACTTTAAAATTAAGTATTTTTCTGAATTTTAACAGTGTTAACCGGTTAACCATTTTGGTTAACGGTTCAAAATTTTCAAATTCTCAGTTAACGTTTAAGGCGTTAACCGGTTACCCCTTTTGGGTAACCGGTTAACACTATACGAATTTTGAAAAATGATTTTATTTTTATTTGAAATATTTTTTAAATGTTATACCTTTTCATAGCTTTTTTCATAAACATTGATACCCCTTTGAAAGGGTGTTTTAAAAGATATATATTCTGAAATTTTTAAAATTCAAAACACCTCCTAGAACTTTCATAAAATCTTAGTCAATCAGTTTCACTTATTTCAAATATTTTCAAATATTTTAAAGAGTGTTCATACTTGTTCATAAATTTTCATACCATTTCATATCCAAAACTTTGAACACTTGTATTGATATTCTGAAGTGATTTTGATTCAAGGAGAAGATCAATCAAGTATTGATACTATATCTTTCATTTTATTCTCAAAACCAAACTTATAAGAATTATTTCTTTATTGATTTGTGATCTGTGATTGTTGGACACAAGGGTTGGTGTTGCAAGAGGATTGTTCTTGCATACTTGATTGTTGTATAGTTGTTAGAAAGTAGGCTTCACCGGTTTATGGTGTGATATGCTGTACAATCTAAACCTATAATAAAATCTCTTACGAGGTGTAAGAGGATTGGATGTACCTTCGGTCTGTGAAGGAAACCAGGATAATTTTTGGTGGCGTTTACTTTCCGCTTTATTGCTTTCATAACCTATATACCTAGACGACAAAAATCCATCCACCGATAAAATAACCGAATTTTTTTATAAGGCCTAATTCACCCCCGTCTTAGGCTAATTCTGAAACTTCACAAGGGTTATCTCAAACAATACCTTGGGCTGTTATATCTCTTAGGGCCACTAAAACCAATATCTTGGGCTCCTACATCCCTCAAGATTACATCCATTAACGTCTTGGGCTGCTATATCCCCCAGGGCCACGAAAACCAATATCTTAGGTTGCTGCATCTCCTAAGATTACATATATATATCCATCTTGGGTTGCTATATCCCCCCAAGGGTTATCTCAAACAATATCTCGGGCTGCTATAAACCCCTAGGATAATATCTTGGATTGTTCTATCCTCCATGATTACACATAACAACATCTTGGACTGCTTTATCCTTCAGGACCACACCAAACAACCTTTTGGGCTGCTACATCCCCCAAGATTACATCAATTTACGTTTTGGACTGCTTTATCCTCCAAGAGTTATATCTGAATAAAATTTTATTCCGAATGGCATCTTTAAGCCCATTCAAGCAATAAAACCAACCAACATCATTATTTTGCGCACCGACGAGTGCAAATTTTTGGGCTTTAGTGTTCAATTCCCTTCAACCTTCAAGTCACGAATGGCGTACATGCCAATCTAACTCCTTAGGTTTCAGAAAATTGAACAGGGGAAACCGTTGTACCCCAAAATTTACCCTCCCACATTCAAGATCAGGTGTCTTAATAGGTCTCTTAATAGTTACAAGATTCTCAATTGGTCAAAAGCATTAAAGGTTTCACCAGACAAAGCCTCATTCTGAACAATGGATCTTAGAACTAGGGTTTTGAGTTTAACCAATAAAAGTTGGACTTCCAATGCCTCAAGTGGACTTTATAACATCTCACATACCTTAAGGAATCCTCATGTCAAGTTTCAAAGCTTTCCCAACAAGTTTGGTCAGACAAATGCTCAGATACCCAAAAATCAGTTAACTTGGTCAAAAAGTCAAATGAGGTCAACTGTGGTAAACTCAAAGTCAAACTTCAATATTTTTGGTCAACATTAATATTATTAGGTGGAATTCGTCATTTTATCAAGGGTTGATCATGATTCATCAAGAAAACCTCAGATCATCAAGAATCAAGAAGTTTCTAAATTAGGGTTTTCAAAGGAAAAGTCAACTAAACTTTGACCAGCCATAACTCTCACATACTTCATAAATAATTTCCCATCAAAAGCTCATTTTAAAGAAAATTCAATTCTCTACAACTTTGTGTCTCACAAGCCAATCCTAAAAATGCTTCATTTGGAAGGTACGAGCTAAAACATTATAGGTCCTTTTGAAAGTCAACAAAAAGTCAACTTTTTCCAAAGCTCATAATTTAAAAATGGTAAATAATATGGACATGAGACCAAAAGGGTTGGTTAGAGGATACTATAATATTTCTGAAAAAGTCCTAGAACACCTTCATAGCATTAAAATCGAGGACGTTATGCATTGTCAAAGTTGGTTGATTTTTAAGGGGTGTATGAAGAAAAAAAGGGCCATAACTTCATTTTTTTTCCAAATGGGTCCATAAAGTTGCAACCCAAACTTGAAGATGAAGTCATGCACGACCCAATGACATTTCATTCTAATTTTTATAGTTTATTTTATATTATTTTGGATTTTAATTGTTAAAATTCAATTTTAATATAAATCAAATATGAAAATCAAATATTTGATCTCATAACTTATTTTGGGATCAAATATATGATATTTAAGATGATTACAATCATCCAAATTCGTGCAAGATCAATATAGAAGGAAGATATTTGAATTTTGGGACAATTATGGTGATGAGATTCCTTCAACTCCAATCAATCACAATCCATGCTTCTAAGTTCCAAAATATTGACCTAATTACATCACCATAAAGTCTTGATCACAACACAAACATTAGGGGACGAATTTCAGACATTGGAGGCACTTTTCAAAACTCATTTTTTTCTTCTAAAAATCAATTTTTCGGTTTGGATATTCCAGGTGGTTTCAAGACCTTCTAAAGGTCTCAACACATTCCCTAACATGCCCTGAACGTAAACCAAGCATCATCATCATCAAAGCATCATGATATGGCATAACACAAATTCATTTTTCTCTCTTCTTTTTGATTTTTCGATTCTGACTATTGGTACATGATAAATGTGTTTTGATCATATATTTGTGTTTGTATGAAGGTGTAGAAGGTTTTTGGACACTTAAATTGAAGTTTCATGACCCCATCAATGACACACCATTGTTAGGGTTTCATCCTCCAATTTAGGGTTTCATAATCTAGACAACTAAAACAAATTTTACTAACATAAATGAATTATATTTGATGTAAGGATCATCTTTATATGATCAATTTGATACAATTTTGCAGGTTGCATGATGTATGAGGAAACATAGGATTTCCTGCAAAAGAAATTTCTTAGCAAAATCTCTAAGAATTTTCGCAGGAAAATTCGTAGGTGCAGAGGTTGAAGAAGACTTCAGCGCGCGCGTTTTCTGTTTTTAAATTTTGATTTTCTTTTATATATTATTATTATTGTTATATTGATACAAGTGGATAAATAGCCTATTGGTAAGGCGCGTGTAGGATATGAGTCTGAGGGCGTGAGTTCGAGTCTGGCTCTCAACATGTTTTTTGCAAATTAATTCATTTAACCTGCTTTATTATATAATGATTTATTCCTGACTTCTATCACCAATGCACGCGCATCCTAGTGGATAAGTATGGAGTGTTGGATGATGAAGGGCGTATGTTTAATACCCAGCCTCAAACAAATTTTTGTTATAATTCATTTTATGTTTTAGGCTTATTTTATATATTATTAACTTCATTATATTGCTACCTGCGCTCCGGTGTCCTAGTGGCTAAGAGTTTGGTTGATAAAGGCAAGAGCAGAAGTTCAAACCCTGACCACAACATTTTGAGGAAGAAACATGGGTTTATCTCTTTTTTTCTCTAATCTTCTCTAAATTCTTTAATTCTTTAAATTAATTAACCTCAAACTTTTCTTTAAAAAACCATTAACCACAGATTAATTTCATTAACTTAAAATAAAAAATTCATAATGTTTTTTTATTATTACTATTTATTTAATTTATTTATTTTTAATTAATTATTTTTAATTAGGTTTTCTTTTATATATAGTTAATTAATTTTTCATGATGAACCTCTTTGATTTCTTCTTCAAACTTCGAATTTCTCTAAAACCCTATATTTCTAAATAAACCCTAAAAAAATTTTTTGAAACCTTAACCCTAAAACTTTTTCTCTAAACTATTTTTCTATTTTTATTTATTCTTGTGATATTCACCACCTGCCTATTATTACTGCTCTGAAGTGTCATTTATTTTTTCGCCATTATAATTATGTAATTGCCCCAATGCGTTGTAATAGTTAGGGTATTTATTCTGCCATTTTACTTTCCGCCATTTAAATTCCTGCCATTTATCCTATATTGATTGCGTGGTTAGTAAATTTAGGGCGTGAAAAGATTTAATGAAATAAAAAAGACTTAGATAATAAAAATAATAAGATAAATATATGAAAAACAATCACTCACACACGTAAGTCAATCGTTCTACGATCGCCATCTGCACCTCTTAGGGTTACCCCTCTCAATTGCCTTAAAACAAATGGTCAAGTCCCTCGAAAATAAGGGTGTCTTAAAGTAAGCGTCCCTACAAATATATCATCATAGTCCCTTCCAGATTAAAAGATCATAGTCCTTCCGAGGTTGCCTACGATTTAATGGTCTTGTCCCTTCTGTAAAAATGATGATAGTCCCTACAAATTGTTAAGGACACCCCTATAAGTTGCCTTCATTGACTATACGATGACCCTACGTCCGTCCCTTGACAAAATCCAAGGTAATGACTACCAACTCCTTAATAGTAGGGACAGTCTTACCCTTGAAAGGAAATAAAAGAATACGAAAGACCAGTCTAGGGTATGTAGCTCTCAGATACTTGCTCACTTTTTCAAAATACTCTTTACACCCCACTTTTTAAAAAAATTCCAAACTTAAAAGCTTTGTATACATCCATACGAGGATCATTACAAAGACTTATGAAAAATTTTAAATACACACTACACATTTTTCAAACAAATAAGTGAACTAAGTAACTAAGAGCCCATGGATAACCATGAATATAAAGGGTGCTCACACCTTCCCTTTATATAACCTAGCCCCCGAACTTAGAATTTTTAAAAGCTATTTCCTGTTCTTTTATACCCTTTCCTATTGGATAAAATAAAAGTCGGTGGCGACTCTTGCTATCCGCAACATAAAAAAAAAGTCAGTTCTCCCACCGTGTTACAACAAGTTCATCTCACATTTGGTTTATTCAGAAGATCTTTATATTGGGGAAAGTTTCCAAGTGCACAATAAAGTAGTCATTTCCATAATCAGTCAAGATGAAGCAATGATCAGTTCATCTACAACAGTCAACTTATCTGGGGCAATTCATTGAAAGATTCCCAAAACAACTCTCAATTTTCCAGTCTTGTCCACTGCACAAAAAAGTCAAATAATGTTGTCAACATCTGCATTACATGCATTTGATCATACATCATAATAACTCATATGTCATGCATAACAATAATGTTTTATCCTCATTTGTATTTTCATAAGTCATGTTCTTGTCAACATTTTACCATACTTCAAAAGTCCAAGTTACTTGGCGCATACCAAAAACCTACTTTTCTTTCACTCCAGTGCCATTCCTGGATATTTTGTTCATTCAGTGCCATTCCTGGATATCTTTTCACTCCATTGTCACTTCTGGATATCTTGTTTCTCTTTTTTTCTCCCTCCAATTCCATTCCTGAATAAGTTATCTCCTTTGCATTCATTGTCATTCCTAGATAAGTTCTATCCTTTGTATTTAGTGCTATCCCTGAATACAGTGATTTTCCTTTACCTTCAGTGCCATTCCCGAAAACCCTTTCTCACCTTATCCAATGCCATTCTTAGATATTGTATCCCTTGTCCTAAGCTATGATTGTATGTCTTGCCTTTTGTTCAAATCCATGATTGAAAATCTCTTACTTTACCTTTGTCCAATCCAATCCATGGTCGTTGTTCCTTTTTGTCATCCAATACAATCCTTGGGTGTCCGTTTTTATTCCACTTCGTCCAATACCATCCATGGATGTTGCTATTTGTTGTTACTATTCTTAGTGTCAACCGGTTCCAAACCCATTGCGCATTCACTTTGAATGTTTTCTTTGTTGTTATTCTTAGTGTCAGTTGGTCGCATTGAGCCACTGCATATTTACTTTAAACTTTTTGTTGTTGTTATTCTAAGTGTCAACCGGTATTGAACCCGTTGCGCACTCACTTTGAGTATCTTGTTTTTATTATTAGTGTCAGCTGGTCGCATCAAGCCGCTGCTCCGTCACTCTGAATTTTTTAACCTTTTGGTTTCCTTCATAAGTTGCACATAAAGATTCAAAAATAGTTTTGACAATATATTTATCAATGATCTTTATATACTCAAAGTGAGGTGAAACCTTTACGAGAATGCCTCTCACTCTATGGTGTTTTCTGTAAATCTTCTTTAGATTATGTGTGAGGGAATTTGTGTCAGCCACCATTCTTACTCCATTATAGGAATACCAATGCCATATTCGAGAATTTCCTACAACTAATCATCAAGATTCATGATACGTGTGTACATCTTACTTTTCCACCATTCAAATTCAGTAGAGTCTCCATTGAATTCTAGAGGTCTTGCAACATAGTTGTTTCTTTCAGATGTACTGTAAGAATGATTAACATCACTAAAAGGAGTAGGTTGAGGACTAGGCATACCATGACCAGAGTGATATGATTAAGATTCAGAATCACTAATGATAAGGAAAATGTTTTTCTTAGGATCTTTTATGTACAACTTTTAAGTGTTTAACACATGCCTTACTTTGATGCCAACTAAAGGAAAAAAAAGAAGAGGTTGAATTGTGTTTGCCTTTTCTCTTTCAAGCTATTTCTTCTTCTGCCTCTGATGGATCTCAATCATATTCGGAACACTTAATTCAAAGTCTAACTCAGAAAACTTGGTTTACTTCTAAAAGTCCTTGTCAAATTTTGAACCAGAATCTGACTTGGAGTATTATAGTTGATATCAATAGAAAGTACAAAAGCAAGGAAAGTAAAAACAAAAACGCAAAATGATTACAAATTGAGAGTAATTCAGTCCCCTTGCACTTTCAAGGAATTTCCACTATAATCAAACTAATTACAAATGCTCGAGCCCATAACAAGAGACTTCCGATGCTCAAATTCATAAGTAAGAGACTTCAATGCTCAAACACATTAGCAAGAGATTTTCAATGCCCAAACCCTCAAATAAGAGACTTCAATGCTCAAACACACATGCATGGTACTTCTAATGCTCAAACCCTCACGTGGGATATTTATATGCTCAAGTACACATGCAAGAGATTTATAATTGCCAAACACTAAAGTAAGATACTTGTGACTCTATAACAAATTGTTAAGAGATTTGGGTAACAATTACACTTGATATACAATTAGATATGTAAACATAATACAACTTAGAAATACCCCAAGACATAAGAACTTCTAAAATATACATAATATTAAGATGTTATAAGTCTAACAAATTTTACAGAGTAACTTCTATTTGAAATGTTAAGGTTCATTATCTGTATAACGATGTGTTGTATTGTTGTGTAATAGAGTAATCTTATTCTTCACGACTCATGCTCCTTATATACAAAAGAAGAAAGAAAGACGTTGAAGACTTTCACCAAAAGGCTGGGCTAACTTTGTACTTGATTGGACACATCAAGAGAGCACCTTTTTGCAAAAAGAATTATCCATTGAAGTTCAAACAACAAAAATATTTTTCCTTAAGTTTTCACGTGATCAAAATGTCTATGAGTTTGTTAGAGTCTGCTTTTTTCCTTCTAGAGCTTCAGAGTTTGAGTCCCCAGAGGTTGACTTTCTTCAGAGTTAACTTTTTCAGAGTATGGGTCACCAAAGACTGAATTTCTTTAGAGTTGACTTCTTCAAAGTACGGATCTTCCATTAAAGTCAAAGTATTCAAAAGTGATTTTTAGAGCCAAAAGTCTGAACTTCAAATTCAGAATCCTCAAGCTTCTCTTCATATGTTCTTAGTCTTATAATCCTGCATATTTGAACAATTGTTAGAATACCTAATTGTTCTTTAAATACTCTGTTATCATTAAAATTCAAGGGGGGTATGATATCAACCATTCTGTTCAACAAATGATGATATAACATGTGTTTTTGTAAGACAACAATAATTGCAAAATATAAATGATTATTTATTATTGACAAGAAATTTACACAAATTCAAATTTGCTAGTAATGAAATGTTTTTTTTGTATTATCATTTGATCTTGTACGGTCCAATAATCATAAGCTCTAGACATGATGTTTGGAATTCTATCGTTTACAGTCTTGAACATCGGTGGGATATGAGGGCTTAAAACAATTTTGTTAAGTTTGTATGAAAGTATCACACCACTAACCTGTTGATTTTACGACAAAGATTTGTTTTCTTGAAGTTTAATGAAGAGTTTTGGAGCGAATGTGTTAACCTATAAACACCATTAGATTTGAAGTAACTTTTGAAGTTTGTACTTCATGTAAGACACCTTAGAGTGAAATATTAAGATCAATCATTGATGATTCTTTGAATTTCAGCGAAGATCTAACTCAAGTGAGGATTAAGAACTTCTTTTAAGTATGACTGATGCAAAACTTGCCAATGATGGTAAAATCAACTTTTCTAAAACTGAGATCTTCGGTTGTTGTTGATAACAATAATGAGTGTTTGACGCAACATAAAAATTATGGATTTTCGATTCCTTTAAGCGTATGATACCATGTTCGATGAATATGAATGCATGATACTATAAAAGCTTGCATTCACGATGTAGATGATAAAAGAGTAAACCTCTACTTGCTTTTGTGTTTTATTTCTCATTCCTTGAGTGAAACACTTGACTTTCACTTGTATATAATTATTACAAAGTGTATTGGAATTAGTTACACTATCAAAAGCCTCTATAACTAACTCTTAACTTCTCTAACTAACTTTTACACTTCTAATAAAAAATAATAATAATGCATTTTTAACTAATAACAAATTTGTAATATTATACAATTTTAAAATAATTTTTTAAAGTTTTTTCAAAAAAGAAAATTAAGAGAATTAAATATTAAAATAGATTCAAACTAATCTTTAGATAATAACACATAGTAACAGTTAACATCTAATTATATTATTTTAATAATGCATTTATAAAAATATCTGCATTTTAACAATATTTTATACTATAATAATAAATCATCACAAGAATTGAATTAGTTATAAAAATATTTTATAGTAAAATAAGTGTTTTTCTCAATTTTAAATTTAATATATTTTAAATTTCTAAATTGACTTATGTTGCCTAATTATTAACTATATTTCATAATTTCCAAGTCAAAACATTTGATTTGTTTGTGAATGTATAAAATATTTAATGAGATGAATTAAGTAAAAATAAATATTATTTTCTTTTCTATTTATACATTCTTACATTTTTTGTTTTAATCTCAATTAAGCATAATTAATTTATTAAGGAGTAATTATCAGGAGTTAGTTATGTTTGTGGATTGCAATAAACAAAACCCATCTAAAGATTTATCGTGTCTAACCTACTAAGTAACGGAAACCATCTAGAAACTCACGCAATCGTGATCTCCGCGGCTTAAAAAAATACAGAACCCCGCCGTGCGAGTCCCCGCCACGGCGAAACGCGATGCCGGAGATTATTTTCATTCATAAATCGATTCTCTCTCTTCTTCCCGTTCGTTCATAAATCAATCTTCAAATCACACTGCTATACTACACACTGATTAATTTAGGGTTTAGGTTAATTAAATGGCGACCGCGTCTCAGTCGCACCCTCACCCTCACCTCCACTCTCACTCCCATCCCCACCGTTATATTGGTCCTCCCTCTGTCGTACCTGGCGATGCTCTGAATCGCATCCTCGCCGACCTCTGCACCCGTGGCAACCCTAAGGTAGCACTGTTATTCTTTCTCTTCATTTCACTTAACATGCTTGCTGCAATTTGATTGAATTCTAGCTGATTTGTAAATTTGGAATGAATTTAATCTCCGTAGGAAGGTGCTTCTTTAGCTTTTAAGAAGCATCTGGAAGAAGAAGCTCGTGACCTAAGTGGTGAAGCTTTTTCTCGATTTATGGATCAATTGTATGATAAGATATCAAGCCTTTTAGAGAGTAGTGACGTTGCTGAGAATCTTGGAGCTCTTAGGGCAATTGATGAGTTAATTGATGTGGCGCTTGGAGAGAATGGTTCCAAGGTTTCTAGATTCTCAAGTTATATGAGGACTGTTTTTGAGGCGAAGCGTGATCCTGAGATTTTGGTTCATGCTAGTAGGGTTCTTGGTCACCTTGCTAGAGCTGGTGGTGCTATGACTGCCGATGAAGTTGAACGCCAGGTTTTTGCACATTTTGTCTATTCTTATAAGCTCCCTCTCTCGGAGTTGAATGAGTGTGTTGATTTTTTTTTAATCTTTTCAGGTTAAAATTGCACTGGATTGGCTTGAAGGGCCCAGAGTGGAGTATCGGCGTTTTGCTGCTGTTTTAATCTTGAAAGTAAGTTTCATTATTATTATTATTTATTGCGAGAAGATTTGGATTTATATTGATTCTTTTTCTAGTCCGACAGTTATTTTTTAGTTTTCTTTCCTGGGTTTCTTATTTTTGGAATTTAGTTATTAAATAAGCATTTCTGTGACAAACTACTTTAAGAATAGTGTTTTTGTATTCTCACAATTTTGGAATCTCCATATTTTAAGAATATAAACACATAATCTTTTTATTTTGGTCATTGCAGGAAATGGCAGAAAATGCTTCAACTGTTTTCAATGTCCATGTGCCGGAATTTGTAGATGCTATCTGGGTTCCTTTGCGAGATCCAGCATTGCCAGTTCGTGAGAGGGCTGTGGAGGCATTGCGTGCCTGCCTTAATGTTATTGAAAAGCGTGAGACACGATGGCGTGTGCAATGGTCAGTTTTTTTTAAAGTTAATCATATAAACTGGGGTAAACCTGAAGTTGATAGTAATACTATTTTGTTGACTATGTTTACAGTAATTGTACTTGAACTAAAGGACATAAGAAAAAACTCACTAAAATCTAGTTTAAACCATCCGAAGGTGATTATGTAGTAATAAAGATTAGTCAACGGCTTGCCCGCTGCTACTTCGCATTTGATTATAATAAACTTATGGAAGACTCTGAGCATTGAGCATAAGTACTAGTTCTTGTCCAAACTGTAAATAGTTATGGAAGACAATTTATTATCATTTGTTTCCATGATCGTCAAAATCTCGATCTAGATCTTAAAATCTTATGGTTTTACGATCTCACTCACCTCCAACGATCCAAATCTTAAGTAGAATTCTGTACTGGAGTGACATCATTGTTTTTGTATGATCATGGCCAGTTCTGGCTATAATCGGCTGGTTTTTGGCCACCACCTTTACACGCCGAGAAGATTGACAAGACGCAGAGGAACAACAATTACGGTTTGGCGGCGGTGAAAGCACACTCTTTGAAATGATGAAGTTTTAGATTCAGGATTTAAAGAATAAACATCTCATTTGTAGGGTTTGTTTTAAATATTAGGCTTTGTGGTAAACTAAGTAATGGGCTAAGTATGCCCCTAATGTTCGAGAAATGTTTATTGCGGAAAATGGTAATAAAGATAAAGACACACTCATACATGTCTAAAGAATATGAAAGAGGGTCATTTCCCCCAAATACACTGTTATGTTTTGTTTTAGTAGATTCTTGTGTAAAAATACTTCAAATATACAGTATCATGTTTTATTTTAGTAGGATCTTGCGTTTTTTTACGATCTTATGTTTTACAATCTTTCTACCCCTCTTGATCTTACAAAAATAACTGAGTAGGTTCTTTCAATCTTAACTACAATCTTATGTTTTATGATCTTAAGCAAGATCTTGATAACCTTGTTTGCTTCTACTTGATGCTGTTATGTTAGATTTTTATTCAGATTCTTATAGATTATATAATCCTAGCCTGACACCAGTGGCAGTTTATGCATAATTGTCATTGATGTGATGTGAGGAGGGGGTGTCTAACAATGTTTCCAGCTATACTTGACACTGTTCTGAAGAAATAAATGGGACAGACATTGGCACTAACTCATATGGTTTAGTTCATCTCACTGTCCTCCACGGCGGAGGTGGTAAAAATATGGGCCGGGCCTTTTAGCAACAGTAGTATTGCAGTTTATAGATCATCGAATTATAGAATATCAATAGTAGTATAATATATTTGGCTTGTGACCAATGAAGGCTTATACCTTTGGTCATGTAAATTTATTTCTACTGGTGATTAAGTTACTGTTGAATAATATAGCAATATTTTCTAGGAGGGTTTTGAGTGGAGTAATTATGTCATTGACTTTTGGATGTGTGATTTCCATTGACTTTCATTGTACATCATGCGTAGATTTCTTTGCTAATTTATTGCACAACGCATCCCTATTTGAGAGTAAATCCTTTATTTGCTATTTGATGGCAGGTATTATCGAATGTTTGAGGCCACACAGGATGGATTAGGTAAAAATGCCCCAGTCCACAGTATACACGGTTCATTGCTTGCTGTTGGAGAGCTTTTGAGGTAAATATAATTTTCATCATTTGCACTGTTGATTTGTAGATGTTTTATAACTTATTCAAAACTAGCATTCTTGACAAACTTTGTCCACTTTTAGGGAGCATGATTATATATTTCTTAAAATAAAAACACACACACACACATATCATTATAAGAAAGAGTGAGAGAGAGAATGCTATCTCAAATAATAATTTCACATGCTATCTCAAAGCATAACAGACTTGTGGCATAACAGACACAACAGGATAATAATGTCACATGCTATTCAAAACACACACACACACATGCTATCTCAAATATAATGTCACAAAAGGATTTTCCTCCCCACTCTTCTTCAATTGGTCCTTACACCTATACATGTGGCATAACAGACTTAGGCATCCTCATCATGACTCATGAGGCTCTCAAAGCTATTCTCAGGCTGTGCCATATTCTTATTCCTAATAAGTCTCTCTTAGACTTTTGTAGTCTTTGTTGGTTAGGCAAAATACACAGACTATCTAGTTCTTCGTCTCATTCCACTTATAATAAGCACTTTGATTTGCCCTTTACTGATGTATGGGGTCCAACCCCTATGCTATCTACTTGAGGCTTAAAATATATGTTAACTTGTGTGGATGCATTCTCTAAATCTACTTGGATTTTTCCAATCAAGCTCATGTTTGATGTTTTGATCACTCACACACCTCTTCACAACCAAGAAGATCAATTTTTCACTAAGGTTAAAGCTATTCAAACTGATGGGGAAGGTGAGTTTAAATCTCTTATCTACCTACTCAAAACAAAAGGGCGTAACTCACAGGTTGACTTGCACTAGAATTGGTAGAGGGAAGTAGTAAGTGCATTTTGAATATGATGAATCTTACAAAGAAGAAGCCAATCTCCATGTGCTTAGTTCCCGTGTGGAGAGTAGGATTATGAGCCAACATTACTGCTGATTGATTATCAGAGCACCTAAGGGACCTTGGAAGAGATGAAAAGTTCCTTGAGCAGAGTTTGTACCCATAACAAGTCAGCAGTAGTCTGAGCAAGACTTCTATACTCTGCTTCAGTGCTGGATCTGGTAACCACAAGCTATTTCTTGGACCACCAGGAAATAAGATTATTGCCAAAGTAGATTGCATCACCAAAAATATTTTTGCTGTCATCAGGGTCAGAGGTTTAGTCAACATCACAATAAACATGGAGAGATGGAAGAACAATAGTGGACATAGGAGAAAGCAACAATCCATGTTCAATGGTGCCTGTGAAGTATCCAGGGATTCTTTTGACTGCCACCTAGAGTCTCAAGAGGATGAGACACAATTGGCACACCTTGTTAACATAATAGGCATTGTCATGCCTAATGATAGTAACTGTAAAGCACCTACCATTGACTTATACAATGAGGGATCAATGACTGTTGTAGACCCAGTTTTGGCCAATTTACATGTAGATTGCATGGGTGTCTGCACAGGACAAGCTTCCAACATGTTGGTCTTCAAAAGTAGATCCTTAATATATTTCGATTGAGTGACCAAAAGTGAGTTCTGAGCCGTTTTCTTGACCTTAATGCTTAGGAAGTAATTAAGGTCACCGAGTTGCCTAAGAGAGAAGAAGATGAACTACCTTAGATAATAATGTCATCTACAAAATTAGAATGTAAATGGTTGACCTCCAAGAAAATAGATAAATAAGGAGGGATCACACTTGCTAGGTTTGAATTGTAATTTAAGTAAGGTGGTTTGAAGCCTTTCAAACCATTGTCTAGGTGCTTGTTTAATGCTATAAAGAGCCTTATTGAGTTTGCAAACCAAAGAGGGATTGGAACTTTCAAATTCCTTGGGTTGTTCCAATAGACTTCATGAAGAATGCCATTAAGAAAGACATTATTCACATCTAAATTCTGAATTGGCCACATTTAGGTGAGAGCAATATGTAGGTTAGAGCAATAGAGAGAATAAGTCTGATTGTGATAGGTTTGGCCACAAGGGAAAATGCTTTAGTAAAGTCAAACCCATATCTTTGATGAAAACCCTTAGCAACAAGCCTAGTCTTGTAGGCTTGTACCTATTAACTGTACCATATGGATTTTCCTTAGCCCTAAAGACCCACTTGCAGCCATAACATGTCTTTGAGGGGGTAATGGAAGTGTCCAAGTGCTGTTATTTATGAGAGCATCATACTCCTCATGCATTGCTGTTTTCCAGTTCAAATTTGCGAGGGCATGTTTTACACTTTTTGGTTCAGAGGTCATTAGAAGAAGCCTTGGCTCAAGTCTAGGTTGATCAAAGCCAAATTTGACTCTAGTAGGCATATGGTGAGAATTAACTGAGATTTGAGAAACATGCATTGCTTTGGAGGAATGTGAGGAGAAGGCTGTGAAGAACTAGTTGAGATTTGAGAAACATACACTGCTTTGGAGGAATGTAAGGAGAAGGTTGTGAAGAACTAGTCGTAGCAGTTGAACCAAACTTAACCTGACAGAGGAGAACCAGAGGTAGTTGGGAAAGGTTGATCAGACTAATCAGAGCTAGACTGACTTGTTGAATCTTGTTCAAACTGAGTAGAACTAGACTGACTAGTAGAAGGATGGTCAGACTAAACCTGAGTTCAAAAGGGTGAGTTAGAATGATTAAGAGACTTGGATATAGGAGAAGAATGAGACGTGCTGAGGTGATGTAGTATGAGAAGAGGATTGAGAAGAGGGCAATGGAGACAAAACTGATAGAAGAAGAAGAGACACATTATGAGAAGGAAGAGAGGGAGTGGTAACTGCATTTTGAATCTAACTAACTTTTGATTTCAGAATTAGTTAGTTACAACAAGCTGCAACCATCTGCTTTATATATTGCAGATTAGTTGACCTCTGCAATAGTAGGTTTTATCAATGCTCAAGCTGACACGTGTCAGTCTTGAGCCTAACTCTGTTACATACTCTAATAGTTTTCCCTCACACACACCACCAAAATGGGTTAGTTGAAAGAAAGCATAGGCATGTGGTTGAGATTGGCTTAACCTTGCTTGCTCGAGCATGCACGTCTCACCTTTGAAGTTTTGGGATCATGCATGTCTCACTGCAACATACTTTATACTTTACAACAAAATTCCATTTGGATGTGCCTGCTACTCACATCTAAGACCTTATTTACCTAATAAAGTATACAAGTGCTTAGCCCTTAATGGAAGAATTTATATTTCCAAGGATGTTCTTTTTAATGAAATTAGATTCCCATATTCTCAACTTAATTCTTACATGTCATCTTCCACGTCAACTTCTACACATTCCTCACCCTTTACCATCTCATCTAATTTTGTCAGCATTTCTACTGTTTCATCTCCATCTTAAACCTCACTCATCAACCAGAGCTACTACACATTCCTCACCCTTTACCATCTCATCTAATTTTGTCAGCATTTGATGAGATGAAACATGTGAGTTAGTGTTAACCTTTTATATTCTAAGATATAACTGAAAAATTAAGTCGAGACTATTAATGTGAAATAAGAGTAGGACTCAATTGTGCTGGAGGCTGTAGATGGTAGACATGCGGAGCTGGGACTATTAGTGAGGTGAATAGGGTTTTGATGAGATGAAACATGTGAGTATAGTTGACTGTGGTAGTTGGGGTTGGGTTTGGGCTAATGGGTGGGGTAGATGATATAGGAACAAAAGACACGTCTCTAAGAGGAGAGGTGGAGGTTATGGAGGAAGGTACATGGTTGGACTGTGAAGGTAGTTTGAGATAGTTAAAGGGAAATACAGACACATTGAACAACACATCTTTAGAGATGAATAGCCTTCCAGATGCATCAAGACATTTAAGCCTTTATACGATGGTGAATAGCCAAGAAAGGTATACTCCGAGGACCTGAAATGCAGTTTATGATTGTTGTAGGGTCTAAGCAATGGAAAACAGGCACAACCAAACACTTTGAGAAAAGCGTAGTTTGGTGGTGTTTTAAACAAAACTTGGACAGGGATTAGATTAATGTGTGAGGCAGGTAACCTGTTAATTAGATAAACTGCAGTATGGAATGCATGATCCCAAAAATGATAGGAAAGAGAAGCTTTTTGACAACAAGGACAAGCCTTTTTCAACAATATCTCTATGTTCCCTTTCAACAATCCCATTCTGATGGTGAGTGTGAGGACAAATAAGTCGGGGGACACTGCCTAGATCAGCTAGGAACTGTTTGAAAGGTCTAAACTCACCCCCGAATCTATTTGTATGGCTTTTAACTTAGTGTTTAATTGAAGTCTAACCAAACTCTTAAATTCCCTAAACTCACTCAAGTATTGTTAGGTGCTGGATGAGATCTCACATTGTTTGTGGCACCTGTATCCAAGAAAGGAATGGGCGCAATAGGGTTAGTAGCATGTAGTTAAGGAACTAAGGCAGGAGGACCTAAAGGCACTTGCATGGTGCAAGCAGCTATTTGCTGTAGTTGAGATGTAGCATTAATAGTGTAATTTGCAGCAGTAGCAGGTCTCACATACTGATAGGGATTGACATAGGAATTACCATAGTTACCATAAATAGGAGCAGCGTGATACTGACCTTGTGGAGCGTATCGAGTATTGAAGCGATGATAACAAATGTATGCATCATGACCATACCTTAGCAGACATGACACTGAATATTTCCACGGCCAAACCACTACCACGACCGAAACGACAACTGCCCCGCCCACCATAAAAATTACGTCTAGAATTAGCATTTTCAGACTTATCGTTGTCATTTGACTGAGTGTCAGCAATGTAGTTTGCTTGAGGAGTGACATTCTGGTTGCTTGAAGATGCTACTTGAGTTACATTCAGCGAAGCAACTTCTTCAACAATTTTTTGTTTGACGACTATTTCATGCGCAAGTAATAATGCTTTGATCTCATCAAGATCAAACCAATCAAACTTATTGTTAATAAGCGTAACTAGAGATTCATATTCTAAAGGTAATCCTTCGAGATTAACATCCAATTCCTCGGTCTTAGTAACTATTTCACCAATTGACATTAGAGAATCAGAGATTGCCTTGATTTTGTCGAGAAATTCAGTAATAATGTTTGTACCTTTCTTGAGTGTCCGCAACTCAGTTCTCAGTTGTCGTGCTTGTGCCTTGACTTAGAATGGAAATTCTGGTGAATCCGATCCCAAAGCTGCCACATGTGATGGCAGCCGATGACGCTAGGGAGAAGCGATGCGGAAAGTGACGATTGAAGCCACGAGAGGAGCAATTGATCTTGTACTTCCCATGCAGTGAATGCAGGATTCACATTACCAGCAAGACGATCTGCTTTAGATAAGTACTGGTCAGGAATTCGCGGAGCAACACAATAATGATGTAGACGGTGCGCTCAGAGCACCGGTTCAACCTGTTGTAGCCACACTAGATAGTTCTTATCATCTAGTTTTTCTGTAAATTTGTAGTTGAAAGTAGCGAAAGGAATACTCGATGCCGTATGAGAGCGCCGGTGACGACGGACTCACCGTTAGAGAAACACGACGAGCTTGTAGCGGAAGACGAAAATGTAGGATCTAATGAACCGGTTGCAGACCTATTGATTCTAACTACTCATTCCCGAGTGCATCATTCATACTCCCTCCATTCCTATTTATAAGCAAATTTTGACTCTTTAGGTTCATTGAATAAATGATGTATTTGGACTACATATAGGTTAGATACATTAATTATTCAATGAAACTTAAAAGTTAAAATTTGCTTATAAATAAAAATGGAGGGAGTATGTTTCAATTCATCCATACTGATCTGGGACCTATGAACGAGCATACTCATGAAACTCAGAAAAAAGGAAGTGAGATCGAAACAAAAGGAAGAAGTTTTGACAAAAACAAAGTGACTTAGAAATATGGACTCTTCCAATGTATAAATTTAATCCGGATCCCGAAAAGGAATGATTTTTTGACAAAATTTTCTCCTGTTGTTGATTCCCTAGCGTAGTGATTCTTCTCCCATGCCGCCTATTGGTACTAGTACTAAGTGGCTGTGCGTATCCACCCGTGCAACGCTGTAGCTAACGCGTTAAGTATCCTGCCCGTGGAGTACGTTCGCAAGAATGAAACTCAAAGGAATTGACGGGGGCCGCACAAGCGGTGGAGCATGTGGTTTAATATGAAACCACGGTGGTGGCAAAAAAAGCTCTGAATACCAAAATAGATTAAGTAATTTGTATAATGTGACTGTTTCTTTTTGATTTATTTGGAATGGAGCACGATGCTCTATTTATACTAGAAGAGTTGAACATTCAAGTTCTACATTTAAGGCTGACCTTTCTTATTCTATTAAATTATGGCTGACCTTACTTATTCTAAGTTAGTGCTGACCTTTCATATCCTAAGATATAATTGAAATATAAGTCTATGCTATGTGAAATAGGAGTAGGACTCATCGTATTCTCTATTACTTTCAAACCAGCCCTACATCTCAACACACCTCACATGTGCCATCTGAACCTTCCATCTCAAACAACTCAACATCTCAAAACATCTCACCTGCAACTTCTGGGCACCTACGAACATTCCACTTCAACTACTTCTAATTCCTCAGATTCTTCTTCTTCCCTGAGCCTTCCTTTCTTGCATCCAAACAACACTCATCCTATGGCCACTAGAAGAAAATGTGGCATTGTTCAACCAAGGCTGCATCTGCTTTTTACTGAACTGGAACCAACCTTCTACAAGCCTTAGTGGTTAGCAGCTATGAATGATGAGTATAGCCTTAGGGAAGAATCAAACATGGGCTCTCACTTCTTTGCCTCCTAACAGACATGCTATTGGCTGCAAATGGGTGTTCAGGATTAAACAAAATTCTGATGGGGTGCTTCTATTGATACCATGTTAGAATTCTATATTATCACTGATTTATAGAGATAATTCTCCATTGAATTACAATATGTGTGATATATTTATAGACTCACTCAGCTAGGAATCAGTCAGGAACAGTTAGATAAGGCAAGTATCCTGCAGCTAGTGCACAGTAGTTGCAATAGGAATTACATTGTATGAGTTCCTTTTAATATTTATCAAGTGAAATGAATTGTTTAAGTGGCATATTTCCTCTCACTCAATATTTTTTTTGCGGGGTGAGGGTAGACAAAGAAGTTAATTAAAATACTTGAGGTAAAATTTAGAAAAATGACTGTTAGCTCAAATATTACTCGAAACAATGTATACAGAAACTTATAAGCTAGTGAAAACCCCCTACAAGATAGATGAAATAAGCTAGTCTAAGCTAGTGTACAAACAGATCCCTACTTATAGACAAAGTGTAACATGCTCTTGACACGCCTAATGGGGTTAGGCATAATTTTGTCAACGTGCATGTACAAATGAAATTAAACAGTGAGTTTGTGCCCCATTGGGCTTCTGTTGTCAGCAAATTTCTACAAGGACAGTTCAGTTTTTGGAAATCAGTTTATTTATTTTTATTTTCTTATTGTAGTATCATGAAATATGTCTTTGATTCTGATTATAAATCTTAATATTTTTGTAATTAACTTGTCTGGTACTAATTATGGCTGTGAAGGAATACTGGGGAGTTCATGATGTCAAGATACCGAGAAGTTGCTGAAATTGTTCTTAGATATCTTGAGCACCGGGATCGGCTTGTTCGCTTGAGCATAACTTCGTTGCTACCTCGAATTGCACATTTTCTGCGTGATCGTTTTGTTACCAACTATTTAACGGTATGCTAATTTTCCCTATTAATTGATTTTTATACTGGGAGGAGAATAATGCATTTTGAGTGATTTCAAAATTTTACTTGCTTGAGTGCCTATTGAAATGAAATTTCGTGCAGATATGCATGAATCATATTCTTTCCGTCTTAAAAGTTCCTCAAGATCGTGATAGTGGGTTTATTGCTCTCGGAGAGATGGCTTTAGCACTGGATGGGGAACTTAGCCATTATTTGCCAACCATATGTACTCATTTACGCGAGGCAGTATGTTACACTATTGATGCCAGTCTTGAGCCGTATTTTTTTCTTGCTGCTTGTTTCATTTCTTGTTTAAAGGTTGGTTATTTTTATGTTATATAACACATGACAATGCCATCTTTTGACAGTAGGTATTTTATAAATGCAGATTGCTCCCCGTAGGAATAAACCTTCACTTGAGGCCTTGGCATGTGTGGGAAATATAGCAAAAGCAATGGGGCCTACTACTGAACCCCATATTCGCGGCCTTCTGGATGTTATGTTCTCTTCTGGTCTTTCGACTGTTCTTGTGGAAACTCTTGAGCAAATAAGTATGAGGTATGAGTCCAACTTTGAACAGAGTTTTCACCTATTCAGTGAATAGTTTATAAGTAGTTTCTATCTTTGTTATTCAGCATTCCATCTTTGATGCCAACCATTCAAGACCGGCTACTGGACAGTATATCTATGGTTCTTTCTAAATCTCCTTATCTAGGGAGGTCTGTGCAAAGCATCGGTAAAGGAACAATTATAAATATCGGTCAGCAAGTTTCAGAGCTCAATGGTTCTGCTCTCATACAGCTTGCTTTGCAGACCCTTGCTCGCTTTAACTTTAAGGTTCTGTATACTCTTTTATGTATGAACTTCTGTCACGGATGATGAAGTCCTCATCTTTTTCTTTTTGATATTTCAGTCATTCGAAAATGGCCAGAGATTGTAACGCCATTTTACTTTGTTGATATAGGGCCATGATTTACTTGAATTTGCGAGGGAATCGGTTGTTGTCTATTTGGATGACGAGGATAGATCTACACGAAAAGATGCAGCTCTATGTTGTTGCAAATTAATTGCTACTTCTTTCTCTGGTATTGCGAGCGCACATTTTGGTTCTAACAGGTTGTCGCGATCAGGAGGGAAGCGCCGCCGTCTTGTTGAGGAGGTTTGCTGTTTTCCTATTTTTATTTTTGATCAGTATTCCAATTTATTTATTCTTGAAATTTTTGGTTCACTGAAAATTGAAAATCCCATGTTAACAACCTTTTTGTAATTGGAGTCCTTATTGTCCATTGCTTGGCTTAGTGTTAGATCTTTGTCATACTGGCAGAGAGACTAGAATGCTTTGTGGTATTTAGGAGTTTGCTGTTTTTCTGAGTTTCACTGTCAGTTCGTGTGAGGTAGATGCATCGTGATCATAATGCTTTGTGGTATTTGATTTTCTGCAGCTTGTGGAGAAGCTTCTCATTTCTGCTGTTGCAGATGCTGATGTTACTGTACGCCACTCTATCTTCACTTCTGTTCATGGAGATAGAGGTTTTGATGAGTATTTGGCACAGGCTGACAATTTGAGTGCAGTATTTGCTGCTTTAAATGATGAGGTAAAATTAGACAGTGTACTTTGTTTAGATGTCATGTAAGCCTTTGGATTTTGATTTGCTAGTGTTTGATCTTCCCTTGGGCTCGAATGACCAGTGTTTAATTTATTATATAAGGCTGCGCAATGTTAAAATATTTTTGCAAGGGTGGTTGCTTGATAGGTGTCTTGTGAATGACATTTATCTCTTATATTTATAAATGTCACACAAATATACTCGAGGTTGGCTCACTGCATTTAGTTTTTTCTTTGGCCGGGTTTGTTGAGCGCTGTGTTGTGTATGATGGTGAAATACTCTCCTTCATCATTTATATTTATTAAATTAATTCCAAAGGGCTTGGCTCTTTGGCAAAATTGGGATATTAATCCATTAATGACACAAATTGTAGATTTTATTGCCTTTTTGTGACAAAGTCGTGGTTATGGTATATCATAACATGCTCCTGTACAGTAGGGACTTATTTTCATTTAGCTTGTGTTTGGAGTGCCGTTTCGTTAGATCTTATTGATCCAAAGTCTCCTTCTGTAGGATTTTGATGTTCGAGAGTACACAATTTCTGTGGCTGGAAGGTTGTCAGAGAAAAATCCTGCATATGTTCTTCCAGCTCTTCGTCGATATCTCATACAGTTGTTAACATACTTGGGGCAAAGGTAACTTTGAGGTTTTAATTAATGGGAGATAAGGGCCTTAATAGAAAGATTCAGCATTATAGGGTGCAATGAAGAAAAAATTACTTCTCTATTCCTTGCCCATTTTAATTCTCTTGATGTGTCAGCAGTGCAGATAGCAAATGCAAGGAGGAAAGTGCGAAGTTAATTGGCTGTTTGATAAGGAATTGTGAAAGACTAATACTTCCGTACATTGCTCCAATTCATAAGGTTTATCTTGTTGTGCTATTAAAGATACATATTTGTTTTATTTTGTTTGGTATATTGTTAATGATTTTTAAAATTATATATCAGGCACTTGTGGCCAGACTTCTTGATGTTAGTGCCAATATTGGAATTATAAGTGGAGTCCTTGTAACTGTGGGGGATCTTGCCAGGGTGGTTAGTAAATTTTCCTTCTTAGTACTTTTTATATTAATTTGTTTTGACAGCGTACTTCTTATATTAATTGGTAACCAACTAATTTGGGCTGTGGTTCTGTTTAGGGAGGTTTTGCAATGAGGCAATACATTCCTGAACTTATGCCTTTAATTGTTGAAGCTTTATTGGATGGAGCAGCTGTCTCCAAACGTGAAATAGCTGTTGCTACCCTTGGTCAAGTTGTACAGAGCACTGGGTATGCATATGTAAATTAAGTATGCATTTATTTGTGTTTCTATCTCTTTAGGGATAGTTTTTTTTGACAAAAACTATTCAAAAACTTGTGCATCCATTTGCAGTTTTTTCATTAATTTTTCATATATAGTTCAAATTGCACACTTAGTTTTGACTTTTTGTTTTTCGAAATTATGATATCATATGAAGAATAAAATGGTTTAAATCAGATATCCTAGATATATGCTCAGTTTTCTCTTTTAATGTAGTTCAAATTTATTTTACTATTTTTGCAGGTATGTTATTACTCCATATAACGAGTATCCACAATTACTTGGGTTACTTTTAAAATTACTGAATGGTGAGCTAGTGTGGTCTACCAGACGCGAAGTATTGAAGGTGATTATGAGAAATAAATTAAGTAATCTTCTGACATGGGTACAAATGTGGTAGTTAACTTATAATTGGTTTCTGTCAGGTCCTTGGCATAATGGGTGCTTTAGATCCCCATTTGCATAAACGAAATCAAAAAGCACTTCCAGGACCTCATGGAGAAGTTACACGCCCTGCATCTGATTCAAGTCAACAGATTCAGTCTATCGATGAATCTCCCATGGACTTGTGGCCATCTTTTGCTTCATCTGATGACCATTATTCCACGGTAGCAATTATTACTATTCCATGTTAGTATTTCTAATTTGCTTAAATTGATTCATACTTATAATGTTTTTGTTTCATTTAAGGTTGCGATTAATTCTCTCATGCGGATTTTGAGGGACCCGTCACTTGCTAGTTATCACTTAAAGGTGGTTGGGTCTCTGATGTTCATATTCAAGGTATACAAGCATGAAAGAGGCACCATGTATTTTCTTTCTTCTTTCTTCCGTCTTGATTTTTTTGGGCTGAGATGGATTTAAATCCTTATTTGTTCTCTTCTCTAAAAGGGTAAATAAGACAAAGTGACTGTTGACTTTGTTCTGTATAGTTTATTTCTCTCCCTCCACGTATGTTGATGTAACTGAAATTTTGACAGAACTAGTGGCATATTTAAAATTTTGGGAGGTCACGAGCTTTAACCTTCTTTGGAGGAAACCCTAAATAGAAATCGGAGAATGCTAAGAGTTTCACATCGACTAGAAATATGTCATATGTAGTTCTTATGATGACTTGGGTAGTCTTTACCTTACAAGTCGACGTTGCGGGTTGAGATTTGTATGGTTGTAACATAGCTTTAATTTAGGAAAGTAGCAAATAGGGATTAATCTTGTATCATGTAAATACTTTTGTACATAAAAGGTGTTGTGAATAAATAGTATTAAAATCAATCTTGTTAGTTTGATTTCTTTATCATGATCTAATTTTGGAAACTAATAAACTACAAGTGTTCTTGATTGGATGATTTTTTGATTTACAAATTCATATATTTTTATGGATAGTCACTGCTAATATGATTGAAATTTTTGTTTTTGAGGTCAGTCAATGGGACTAGGCTGCGTTCCATACTTGCCAAAGGTTAGTAGTCCTTAAGCTTAAATTTGGGTTGGACCTTCATGTTGTTTTTATTTGGTATCTTTCTTCATGTTGTCTTCATGTTGGTTTTATTTGGTATCTTTCTTGGTGCCTAAGAATTTGTTTCTGAACATGGGATACTTTGGGTGATGGATATAGTTTTTGTTGATTCTACCATGGCTTTCCCCCTTCCTTCTGGTAGGTTTTGCCTGATCTCTTTCACACTGTTCGTACATGTGAAGATAGTTTGAAGGACTTTATAACATGGAAGCTTGGAACTCTGGTGTCAATTGTGCGCCAGGTAGATTTAATGTCTTCAAATTGAATGCAATATCTTGTATGATCACTTTTTTTCCCCTGCTCACTGGCCTAATTATGATGTTATTGTGCAGCACATTCGAAAATATTTGCAAGATTTGCTTTCTTTGGTTTCAGAATTATGGTTAGCATTCTCTCTTCCAGCACCAACTCGTCCTTCCCTCGGCTATCCGGTGCGTGTTGCAGCTTCTCTAAATTTGGTAGAATAAATCAAGAGATACTTTCTTGTGGTTTAAGATTATTTTTACATTTTCCTTTATCAATGTTTCAGGTACTTCACCTGGTAGAACAGCTTTGCTTGGCTCTTAATGATGAATTTAGGACATATCTACCGGTTATTCTGCCGAGATGTATTCAGATAATCAGTGATGCAGAACGGTGCAATGATTACACTTATGTTCTCGATATTCTCCACACCCTAGAAACGTTTGGTGGTCTGTTCTCTTTCCTGTAGCATACTGCATATTTCTATTCAAGATCTAAATCAAATTACCATTTTGACTTTTCATTATGCGCATACTTACCTACCTTGCATGTCCAACTCAATCAATCACCTTCTTAAACTTAGACAGTGTAAATCACACTGTTACTAATCTATTTAAATTGCTAATGGAATGGTGTATGTGATCTGTAAACGTTTAAATATAAACCTGAAATTCAAAAGAGAAGAATGCGTGCTACCAATGGTAAAATAAGTTTTATATTTTTATCTTCATGGGGGTAAAATGACGGTTTGTATATGCTTTTAGTCCCTGCAAATATCAAGAGTCTTGGATTTAGTTCTGTAATTTTTTTGTTTGTTTGGTCATTGCAAATATACTACGATCTGTTTTTAACCTTGTTGTTTAGTCTTAATCTCTGTAAAATATGTTAATATCGAAATTGATATATGTAATATTAATTTGTCTTTATTTTGAAGAACTAAAATCATATCTTTTACATATTACTGGGAGGACTAATTCTAATAGAATCAATTTCAGTGACTAAAGCAAAACATCAAAGACCAATAATAACAATTTGTATATTTTCAAGGACTAACAACAAAATAATATTTAGTGTGACTAAAACCAAAGTTCTTGATATCTGCAGGACCATTTACATATTTAAGTCTAAAATGAAATTATAGATTAAGTGGTTGCCGTTTCTAGAAACAGTGTTGTCAAATAGTGGCCACTATTCCAGTGTCTGCTACAGATGTAGCGGCAATGGTGAAAATACTAGAATTTTAGTGTTTTTTTAGAAGAATAAAAAATCTGTCTAAACATGACTTGTTTTTACTATAGGGAGCTGAAGAGTAGGTTAGTATTTTCAATATAGTAGCTGTGCTCTACCTCCATCCCTTTTTTTATTTTATTTGTAAATAGTAATCTTTTTGTTTTTAATATATATTTAAACGCAACACTATCTGCTATTTCTACTCCTGATTGACTTATTTCAACTGTTATGTGGCTTCTGCTGTTAGCGCGCAACACTATCTGCTATTTCACATAGTAGGTTTTTGGCGTTCCACCATAACACTGCTAGAAGTTGCAAACTGACAATATTCTTCTTGGTTATTCAGGGACTTTGGATGAGCACATGCATCTACTTCTCCCTGCTCTTATTAGGTTGTTTAAAGTGGATACCTCAGTTACCATAAGACGTGCTGCAATCAAAACTTTAACAAGATTGATACCTCGTGTGCAGGTTGGTTACTTGCTTCTACTCACCCAGTATTTTTAAATTGGACTTGTGTTTGATATCTATTGTGCTAGTCTGATATTTGATCTTTTTTCCTTTTGTAATCAGGTCACTGGTCACATATCCGGTCTTGTTCATCACTTGAAGTTAGTTTTGGATGGGTGAGTCTGTAAATTCTAAAACTTCAAAATATATTGTTGCACACATTGTCCTTTTTTTTCGATGAGATGTACACATTGTCCTTTAACCTTGTAATTCTTTCGACTAGATGTTTAAAATTTAAAAATATAGTTTAGGAAATTTTTGTTTCTAAATGTCAGTAATGATTACGAATGTTGAGAGATTTATGCCAAAGTATATTGTGAAGCATAGCTTGCAGATTGTTAGACCTCTTCTGTTTTGTAACTGCTATTTTATTACTAGGAGTGGTTAGTGGGAAATTATTAGGAGCCTTAGTGGAAAATTATTATATTATTAGCAGCTGGTACTTTACTATTTAAATGTTTATGTTTAGAATAAGGGAAATGCTAACTAGTGCCCTCCGGGCATTTTTTAAGAGCCTTAAATAGTAAATTTTTATAAAAATATGTGTTATCAGTGCATTGGAAATTGAACTGTTTGAATTTTTTAATGAATAATTTCTAGCAAGACCCTTAGAATAAATAGGGGATGATAAGGGAGGTTTATTATATTGGAATTTGATTGGAAAAGGGTCATTTTGGCATTAGAGGGAGGTGCAAACCCCAAAATTCTGCGACATTAATATGTAGTTCAAAGGGATTTTCCCTATACTATTTACATATCAGTTGGTTTCTATCAGCGGGTATCAGAGCATTTCTGGTCTGGGGCAAAAAATTCACTGTAGTGGAAAATGGGCATGCTGTAGTTTGACGGCAACAATGATGCCTATTGGTTGTTGATTTGTATTGAGGAGCATTTTGATTTTGATGGAACACCGAAGAGTGAGAAGTTGCCGGAGGCAATGAAAGCCTTAAGAAACTGTGCTCTCATATGATGCCAGTGGTGGAGTGAACGCCATCTACAAGCTGAGTTGGCAAACATTTCATATTGCACTACTTTGGCATTTTAAGCCAGAGTAGAGACATACCTGAATCTGAATCTGATGAAGAAGAACTTGAATTGGAAATGTAGTCGTCGATGTCTCACACATTCAACGTCCTTCAACAAAAAGAAACAAATCAATGAAATTTTGCTCTCATTTAGACAACAGAAGAGATAAATGAGGAAAAGGTAGAAATCGTAAGAGTGGAAGATGCCGAAAATTCTATAGTGAATGTCATTATGGAAACAAAACATGAGACAAAAGCAGATTTTTGCAAATTTCGTAGTGTCGAAAGACACTTTGATGGACATGACGCGTGTATGGTGTTTGAATCGAGAACCAGGCCGTCTCCAAACTTGTCTTTGATGAAGGTTGGATTATATTTTGGTTTGATAGAACCAGCGCTGTAAGTGCCTACTGCTGTCATGCTATGTTTTTTGGGTCAAACAGACCACACAAAACGTGTATGATCTAGGCATTAGTTATCATCTTTCACACGCTCGTCACTCTACTTCAAGTTGTGAGATCCTAGTGGAGACTTATTTTATCCTTCACCATGAGGACAAGGTGAATCTGTAGGGGCAGAATATTGTTAGTCCCTTTCAATTTTGTAACTGCTATTATATTACTAGGAGTGGTTAATGAGAAATTATTAGAAGCCTTAGTGGACAATTATTATATTATTAGAAGCAGTTACAGTTTACTAGTTGTGTGTTTATATTATGAATAAATAGGTGATGATAGGGGAGGTTTATTATCTTAGAATTTAACTGTGAAAGGGCTATTTTGGCATTAGGGAGCTTGCAGACCCTCGAAGTTCTGCGACATTAATATGTAGTTCAAAGGGATTTTCCCTATTTTCTGTAATATATTAGTTTGTTTCAATCACATATCCATGATGTCATTAAACAGAAATTCATTCTCAGTTATAGGTGGAGCTATCTTATAACTACAGCTGCTCTGTGCCTAGTTCAATCTTAGTGTTTTAATCAAGTGGTGGGTTATACTTGAAGGAGTTGCTAAAACTTCTTGAAAGCTTGTTCTCCAATGCTGGGAGAATGATGCATTTTGGGGAGAATTTTTATAATTAATTTTAAATTAAAAGCAATGATAAACCGGAATTAAAGGTATGCAATTGAGGATTTAGGGATTAATCATCAATAATTTTGGAATTTGGCATTATTCCTCAAGGATATCTTTTCCCTAGCCAAATATGGCTTGATCTCTTCTAGTTCTTGTACATTGAGTTTTAAGTTTGTTGTGCTACTTCTCCGTATAAGTTTTAAAGTCTGTTTAGTAACCTATAGAAGCCATGTTATCTATCTTAAGGATGATAGCTACTCATTGGATTATTGGGGTTGTTCCTTCTTTATTCCTGTTCCGTATTGCATGCTTATAATTGTCTTCCTTGGATTTTAAATTTTTTGTTGTCCCTCTCTATGAAATGATATATATATATATATATATATATATATATATATATATATATATATATATATATATATATATATATATATATATATTAACAAGAGTTGATGAACATCATTTCTCCTTCAACTCTTGTTCTTATCCTTTGTTGCATTCTGTTTCGCTGATTTTGTGATGTTTATTGATTGTTTTTCTAATTTACAGGAAAAATGATGAGCTCCGAAAGGATGCTGTTGATGCACTTTGCTGTCTGGCTCATGCCCTTGGCGAGGATTTCAAGATTTTTATACCATCAATAAACAAACTTCTTCGGAAATATCAATTGCAGGTTGCTTTTTTTTTTCCCTCTCAACTTTTTCCCTTCGATTCACCCTTAACGTCTTAAGTCCGTCTTAAAAATTCTAAGAGTAAATATACTGCAACAGCACAAGGAGTTTGAGGAAATTGAAGGCCGTTTACAGAGACGTGAGCCGCTAATCCTTGGGACCACATCAACTCAAAGACTGAACCGTCGACTTCCTGTTGAGGTTATTAGTGATCCGCTAGATGATGCGGAGAATGATCCTTATGAAGCTGGATCTGATGCTCACAAACTCAAAGGACATCAGGTGTGCTCTTGTGATGACTCGTAAATTTTTTATCTTTTTATCATTGAACTTACTTCTATTGGTTTTGAAATGAAGATTTAAGCTGATCTAAGAAAGTTGGTTGTTGAAATGTTAACCCTTTGTTTAAGTTATATGGTCTAGGATAGGGAGGGAAAAGATAGAGAGTTTGAATGATTATCATTGTTTTAATTACGGAAGAATATGTAAATTGTGTGTTTTTAGTTAGATCACACTACTTGTATTTATAATAATCTTACAATAAATACATTGAAGATTAATGATTAAGCACTAACCTAAGTTGTATAGTCTAGAAATACTTAACAATCAAAATTTGAATATCTACCATCTTAATTAATTTTAACACTCATCCTCAAGCTAGAGCATACATGTCATATGCACCAAGGTTGTTACAAGTAGATTCAATCCGAGGTCCTCTAAGGGATTTAGTAAATCTGTCAGCCAATTGATCATTTGAACCAACAAAATCAGTTATTATTTCTCTCGAAAGAGTCTTATCTCCTACAATGTGGCAATCGATCTCTATGTGTTTAGTTCTTTCATAAAATACTGGATTGGATTGCAACTTGGTTGTCACAAATTAGTTTCATTGCCTTGATGTCTCCTAATTTGAGTTCTTGGAGTAATTGTTTTAGCCACGTGAGTTCACATGTTGTTGCTACCATAGCACAATATTGTGCTTCTCAGTTTATGCAGAATCGCGAGTTGACTCACTAACTTGCCCAAGTTAACATTTCAGAAGCATGCCAGCGTGCTGAATCGGAGGTAAACTCGCATGGTGAAACTCGGTAAACTCGCCCGAGTTGAGTTTTGACTCGTTTTCCATCCTGCAAGGCGGCACTTCTGTTTTAAGGGTTTTTTTTTAGAAAAAAACTCTAATTTTCTAAAATGGGCCTGGATCGGGTTGGGTTTCATTAAATACTGGTGTATTATTATTTTTTAAAATAGGAATTCATAAAGACACGATCAAAATTTCTCTTTTCAAGAGAAACATATCGATTCAAGGAATAACTCAACCGCCACAAAATTATTCCTAACATAAATTCTCTTTCCTCCATTATATTCAAAGCTTCTTCTTCCTTGTTAACAAGTTGTTAAACATAATTATTTCCTCTTTTCTCTTTCACATTCAAGCTTTCTAGTTCGTTGAATTCTCTTGCATTCAACAAGTCGTCGAAGTTGCTGATGACATGTACAATAAAAATTACTATAACATCTTTAGTTATATTTTATGGATAAACAACTACCAACATTGAATGCTTTTAAATTAAATCAAGGGTATAGTAATAACCCAATCATTAATTTGTTTAAAAGTTATTGACTTTTGCTTATTATAGTTATTATAGTGACCAAGATTTAATGTCTTTTTTTTTGCTTATAATAGTGACCAGATGGAGTAGTTTTGAGAATATACATTGAATCCAAGGAAACCACAAAAAATCAGAGTAGGATGTAGATAATCGATGATAATCCAAATGACAAGCATAAATAGGATTAGGATTTCGAGATGACCTGTTACCTTTACGTAGAGCAATGGGTTGTTGTTGTATTGGATACAAAGGTTGATAATCCGGCTGAGTAGTGCATGAGTCTTGAGACACGATTGGTGAATATGGCCTCTGGAGATAGAGACAGGTGCGTGGATAAAGGTAGGTATCAATGCAATAAAAGTAATTATGACCTCTGGAGAGAAGGATTGTGATTGACCATAATTATTGGGCTCTTCAGAAGTAGAAGGAAAGAAAGGACGGCTCTCAAAAAAGCTAAAATTGACTTAATGAAGCTAACATTGACGGAGACAATGTATCGCCGAAGATCTAGGAAATAGTATCAAACTCAGTTTAATTACGAACCTTTTTATTCTAAAACTAGACTTCTAATCCTAGGGAGAAAAAAAAAGAGTAGACTTTGAATTTTCATCATGGTTTTCATTGTTAGAGTAAATAGAATAGAGCTATGGATTGGCATATACAACTAAAAGAATCCAGAATTTCGAATTAGGCTCTTTGACCTCAATATGAATCACTTGCTCTTAAGTATCAATTCTTTCAGCAGATTTAGATCACAGCTTCATCCTTTTATTGTCTTATTGAGTCTCTGGAACAAAGGTAGGAAGTGTATCAATGTTACTATCTTCTAGCTGTTGTGTTTCTTTTTCTGGCTATCTGATAATATTCCGATCGTTGTCTCCCTAATGATCTGGGTTTGATAGGGTATTTGGAGATTGAATCCCACATCCATTTTAATTACAGTTTTTCTCTCTCTTTCCCCCCCCCCCCCCCCCCCCCCCTCATTTGGCTTCCTGTGAGGAACTTATCTATTATAGTTTGTTTTCAGGGGTTTCTCCGTTGGACTTAGGCACCCCATAATAGTGCTGCCCCTAAGAGGAGATGTCCCAAAAGTTGCATTGTAAAACACTTTACCCATCCTTTCTGGCCAGCCCCAATGTTCACAGCCCTTTCTAAGCCACCAGAAACCAACTCCCGATTAACAAGTGCCTAATCACTTGGGGAACTCTTTATTGCCAACTATCAAAGGGGAAGGACCAAGTACTTGCGTATTTCACCGAGCATCCCATACTAAATGTTGGATTTGGGTAGCACATAACACTCAAGTTCTTGTCATAGAACATAGACACTGTTTTTACTGTCTCTTTTGAAAAGGGCTTGTTTCTCTTTCGGGTTATTCATGCCCAAGGCAATTCTCAGGTGGTTGACCATGTCACTGTTCTACGTCAGTGGGTAAAGCTAAGCCACTTAAAAACTCATGCGAGCATCCTATATTGCTCAATGTTGGACTTGTGCAACCCATAATGCCTAAGTTCCTACTATAGGGCCACCCATGAGGCAATGTCTCGAAAGCTGCATTGTACAACACTTTACCATCCTTTCCGGCCAGCCCCTCCGTATGCAACCCTTTCTAAGCCACCAGAAACCAACTCTGATACCAATTCTTAGAATTTGGTTTGGACCTAACTCATCCCTACAAAACCGGCTTGTAAAGTGAGGATTGCTCCTACTTATAAACACATTAGATACCATATCTCTAAGTAATGTAGGACATAATCCACCCCTTTTATCCCAACATAATGAAGATATTGGAGGCTGCAATGAAAGCAAGTCAAAAGCTGCAATTTAGGTAGGGACGGACAACAATGAAGGAGGAAATTCCAACACAATTGATAAGAATAATCACTTGGGGAACCCTTCCTTGGCAACTATCAAAGGGGAAGTACCAAGCTACCAAGCATTCCATACTAAATGTTGGATTTGGGTGCTTCATAACGCTCCAAGTTCCTGTCATAGAGCATAGACACTATTTTGTGGCATTCTCTGTTATGGGATTGGTCTGTTTTGGGTTATTCAAGCCGAAGGCCATGTGGTGGACTGTCACTGCACCTCTATGAAGGCCCACCACTGTTTTCTTGAACTTATATGCGTGAATGGTGCATCGCAAATTAGGGAAAGCCATCTCAAATCAGGGAATGGGTGACATTAACCTCTCATTTGGGCACATGATTCAAGCTATCGGTGAAGTTGGGTTTAACCTTCCCTAAAGTTCTAAGGCTGGTGGTTACACTGAGTTGTATCACCAGGTTACACTTTGAGTTGTACCACCAGGAGCAGAGCTACTTGGAGTTGAAGGTTACTGACCGCTGACCATTGTAGAGTGTTAAAAAAATCATAAATAATGAAATTCATGTATTGGGAGAAAAAGTAATAAAGGAAGAAAAACTTAAAGAACAATCATCTTACTCTTGACTTGTAAGAAACATAGAACCACGTGTTAGGCGGGTCTCATTTCAATATATAAAACACTTTTTTATTTAAATCTCAAGGAGGATCTACAACAAATTATTGGCTGAATGTATTGTAATTGTAATTTGCACTGTTTTCTTAATGAAGAGCTGCACATTATAGGATACCTTTGAAATTAGTTTGAACTTTGGTTTGGAGTGTGAGTAAGAGTCCGTCTGTTGCAGCTTTTTCTTTAAGTTTTAGCTTGTTTGCTACAACTTATTTAAAAAATTATTGTGTGATTCTCATTCCGGCACACAAACATAAAACAACTTATGATTTTTTTAAACATCTCTAAATTATTTGTTGGAATTTCCGCCTTAATTGCGGTCCGCCCCTAGTCGCCTTAATTGTGGCACTTTGGTTTGCCTTCATTGCAACCCCAACACCTTCATCGGGTTGGATTTGAAGGGGTGAATTTAGTCGCATATTGCTTAGAGATGTGTTGTTGTTTCTAAGTGGGATCAATCCTCACCGTACAAGCTGGTTTTGTGGGTACGAGTTAGACCCAACCCAAAATTCTGAGTTGGTATCAGAGTCTATCGAAGATCCATTGGGCTTCCCGCATTGTCTACGCTTCGGCCTCATTGAGGTCCGAGCGTGAGGGAGTGTGATGGAATTTCCGCTTTAATTGAGGTCCGCCCCTAGTCGCTTTAGTTGCGGCACTTTGGTTTGCTTTCATTGCAGCCCCCAACACCTTTATTGTGTTGTGTTTGAAGAGGTGGATTTAGTCCCACATTACTTAGAGATGTGACTTGTGTTAAGTTTATAAGTGGGGCAATCTTCACCTTGCAAGCCGGTTTTGTAGGGACGATTTAGTCCCAACCCAAAATTCTGAGTTTATTGAATACCAAATTAATTTTTTTGATGGCTTGGTAACTTTCGTGCAGGTTAATGATAGTCGATTGCGATCTGCTGGCGAAGCTTCTCAGCGAAGTACAAGGGAAGATTGGGCAGAATGGATGAGACATTTTAGCATTCAACTTCTAAAGGAATCTCCTTCTCCAGCCCTACGAACCTGTGCTAGGCTTGCTCAGTTGCAGGTTTCATTAGATATTTGTATTATTCATTGGAGTATGGATGGTCTTCTTTTTAATATCTGATTTTCATTTTCACTTTGTCATATAGCCTTTTATTGGGAGGGAATTGTTTGCGGCTGGATTTGTCAGTTGTTGGGCACAGTTGAACGAGGCCACTCAGAGACATATGGTTCGGAATCTGGAAATGGCATTTTCTTCTCCACATATTCCTCCGGAAATATTGGCGACTCTTCTGAATTTGGTACAGTTTCTCATTTTTGTAATTATTTTGAATCTTAAATGTGAGTGATGTTATTTCTTCATTAGTTTCTCCCTAAAGAATACTGATTGGGCACACCTTGAAAATTACTAAAAGTGATTGTTTACATAAAGTTGTGTAACATTAATGTGTCTGGGCAGTAGAGAATTTAGATGATTAAGTAGTTACTGTTTGCAACTATTTGTTGTATTTGAAATTACAATTTGAAAAGAATATTTGCACTTTGGTGGATTTTTGGTGTTGCTAAATATATATATATATATATATATATATATATATATATATATATATATATATATATATATATATATATATATATAAAAGTTAAGAGAGAGAGAGAGAGTTCATTCTAACAAACTTTATGAACTGAATTCAGTTACAAGAGATCTGTAACACAAAGTAATATATACTTGCTAAGAACTATGACCTGTCACAGTAGTGGTTTTGTGAGTGTGTTAGCCCACTGCAATGTACCAGGAATGTGAGTAACCTGCAGCTGTTTAGATAACACTTTTTCCCTAACGAAAAATAGATCAATCTCCATATGTTTTGTCCTAGTGTGAAGAATAGGGTTGTGAGCCAATAAAGCTGCAAATTGATTATCACAAAGAATGACAGGAAGAGTAATAACAATGCCTAATTCTTTGAGCGGGGTTTGTAGCCATAGTAGATCAGCTCTAGCCTGAGCCAAACTTCTGTATTCTGCCTCTGTGCCGGACCTAGCCACAACAGGTTGTTTCTTAGACCACCAGGAAATCAAATTAGTCCCAAAGTAGATGGCAGTCCCTGATGTACTTCTTCTGTCATCTGGGTCAGCAGCCCAGTCAGCATCACAATATACTTGTAAAGAGGGAGAGACTTTGGGAGACATAGCAGTAATTGAAAGACCATGACCTAGAATGCCCTTGAGATACCTGAGAATTCTTTTGACAGCAATCCAGTGGGTTTCCAAAGGATGAGACATAAACTGACAGACCTTATTGAATGCCTAGGCAATATCAAACCTTGTAAGAGTAACATTTTGTAGAGCACGAACTACAAACCTATAAAGAGAAAGATCAACCATAGCAGCTGAACCTGTTTTGGTAAGTTTGCAAGAGGATTGCATAGGTGTCTGAACAGAACAAGCATCCAACATATTGGTTTTGAGAAGCAAATCCTTAACATACTTGGATTGAGTAAGTAGGAGAGTATTAGAGGCAATTTTCTTGACTTCAATGCCTAGGAAATAATCCAGACAGCCAAGATGCTTGAGAGAAAAGGTGGAGTTCAACTTTGAAATAGTGTCTTGCACACGAGATGAAGAGTCTCCTGTGATAATAATGTCATCCACATAGACCAGCATGTAGATGGTATGACCATTAGCACAATAGATAAACAAGGAAGGATCACATTTGCTAGGTGTAAATCTAAGTTGAATGAGAGTGGATTGCAACCTATCAAACCATTGTCTAGGTGCTTGTTTGAGGTCATAAAGTGCCTTGTTGAGCTTACAAACCAAGGCTGGATTGGAACTCTCAAACCCTTTAGGTTGCTCCATGTATACTTCCTCATGAAGTAGCCCATTGAGAAAGACATTATTCACATCCAATTGTTGAATAAACCATTGATGAGTTAGAGTAATGGAGAGAATATGTCTGATGGTCATGGGCTTAACTACAGGCGAGAAAGTCTCTGTAAAATCAAACCCATACCTTTGATGAAAGCCCTTAGCTACAAGTCTTGCTTTATACTTGTTTACAGTACCATCTGGATTCTCTTTAACCATAAATACCCATTTACAACCAATCACATTCTTTTGGGCAGATAGAGGAACAAGAGTCCAGATATTGTTTTTAAGTAAAGATTGTATTCCTCCTGCATGGCAGCTTCCCATTTGACATTTGCTAAGGCAGATTTAACACTCTTAGGTTCAGTGGTAACAAGCAACAACCTAGGTTCAAGTCTAGGTTGGGCAAAACCACTTTTAGCTCTAGTTTGCATAGTATTAGAATTAACAGGTTGAGCTACAGGAATAACCCTAGTAGGAATAGGAGGACTACTAGAATTAGATCTGTTGGAGGAAGTAGAGGAACTGCTAGAATGTAAGGATCTGCTAGACTGAGATGGGTGAGGAGAATCATGAAGAGAGGTGGGAGAAGATGAAGCTGACTGACCAGATGAACCATTAATTGAAGATAAGTCAGAAGTACTAGCAGTATTGGAGTGTGAAGTTTCTTCAGTAGAGGAAGAAACCTGAGTTGAAGGAGACGTGGGATCAATGGGAGGAACAGTAACATGAATTGATTCGGCAGGTGTTAAAGAAGGTAAAAGTGAAAGAGGTGAAATAGAGATGTCTTTGGAAGAAGAGGAAGAAGAAGGACTGGAAGTGGAAAATAACTCAGGATAAGGAAACCTGATTTCATTGAACAAAACTTCATTAGAGATGTAAATTCGGCCAGTAGGAGCAAGACATCTATAGCCGTTGTGAGAAGAGGAATACCCAAGAAACACACATTCTTGAGATCTAAAATCAAACTTGTGACTATTATATGGCCTAAGTAGAGGAAAACAAGCACATCCAAAGACTCTTCAGAACTGAAAATCAGGTTGAGACTGAAAAAGTAAAGAAAACGAAATGTTGAAGTTAATAGAGGAAGAAGGCAACCTGTTGATGAGATAAACAACTGTGGAGAAAGCATAATCCCAGTAAGTGAGTGGAAGAGTTGCCTGTCTTAACAAAGTCAACCCCATATCAACTATATGGCGATGTTTCCTTTCCCCCACACCATTTTGGTGATGGGTGTGAGGACAAATGAGCCTGTGAACAATACCAAGGTTCTTAAGGTATTGTGAAAATGGCCTAAATTCACCACCCCAGTCAGATTGAACTGCCTTGATAGAATAACCTAATTGAAGTTCCACTAAGCTCTTAAATTGTTGAAACACTGTAAGAGCTTCAAATTTGGATTTAAGAAAATAAATCCATGTAAATTTAGAATAAGCATCCACAAAAGACATACAATATTTGAAACCAGAAGTAGAATCATACGGTGAGGGACCCCATAGATCACTAAAAATTAGCTCAAGAGTGCAGTTTGTGTGCTTTTCCCAAACAACAGACTGTGCAGAACGTGGCAAGATCTTTATTAGAAAATGAAATATTACAAGCTTTCTTCACAAGTTTCAATACATGAGAATTAGGGTTACCTAACCTAAGATGCCACTTGTTAGGTACACCAGAACTAACAACAGTGGTATTCGCACTGTTCTTACAATCATTATTTAAAGTTGAACTGGTAGATAGAGAGGGAATCACAACATAGCCAAAAAGGTTGATTGAGGGAAACTCATAGAGGCCATCTTATCCAACCTTGCCCTCAAGCAAAATAACCTTAGAAACCTGAGATTGAACAAGACATTTATCAGTAGTAAAGACAAAAGTCACATTATTATCCTTGCAAAACTGACCAACACTCAAGAGATTCTTAGTGATTGTAGGAATGTGTAGTAGATTGTGAAGTGTAAGTGTGATGTGAGGGTGCAAAGGTGAGGGAAAAATACTTGAACCAGAGGATTTTATGTGCACACCTTGCCCATTTCCCATGAAGATTTGATCTGATCCTTCAAAGGGAGACAATTGTTGAAGATTTCTAGCTTCATTAGTTACATGGAAGGATGCACCAGAATCTGGGAACCAAGATCCTGAAGTGGATGGTGCTGAGTTTGCCACCTTAGCAGTAGGTGCTGGAGTGTAATTAGGAGCTTGTCTAGCCTGCATAGGGGGCCTAGTCCAACATTTGGTGGACTACCAAGATAGCCATAAGGTGAAGCTAGCCACTGTTGATTATAGGAAGAACCAGCCACAGTAGTAGGTTGAAAATGCTGACTGAACCTGTGCCGACAATTCAAGGCAGTATGACCTGTTTTAGAGCAGACTTGACACTGAACATTAGCATGAGGATTCCTACCTCTACCTCTACCAAATCTACCACCTCTAGATCCTCTTGAGCCACGAAAATGACTAAACTCCTGATCAGGTGGTGATGGATTTGGAGTAGTGTTTGAAGTGGAATCAAGACTTACAGCTGAACTATCTTCAGTAGACTGAATGCCTGCTGCAAACTGAGCAACATTGAGTGTCACAAAATCAGGTGTAGTGGCTTTCTTGAACTTGTTATGACGAAGTTCATGAGCTAACAAAAGAATCTCTACTTCATTTAAATCCATTTGGCCAAACTTACTCTCAATAACGGATACAACTGAACCAAACTCAGTAGGCAAACCTTCAAGACTCACATCTATGTGATGCGATAGAGGAACATGATCTCCTATGGAGGCTAAAGCATCAACAATAGTACGTACCTTCAGAAGAAACTCTTGAACAGAAGAATTATCAAGAGTTAAGGCACGTAATTCCACACGCAATTGCCTCGCACGAGCACGAGTTTGCTTCTGAAAGTAATTGAAAAGACTATCCCAGAGTTGATGAGAGTGAGAGCATCCAAGAACACTAGAGAAAATCTCGTTAGACAGCGTTGATTGTAGCCAAGAAAGAAGCATTTGATCTTTCTGGAGCCAGCGAGAATACACAAGATTGATCGTACCTGCTTCGCGAGCTGCATCATCAACGAATTGTGGAGGAATCTTCGTGCACACAACGAATTCAGTTAGGTTGTGCGCGTTGATGTACGGTTCAATTTGCTGACGCCAAAGGTGGAAGTTCTTCTCATCTAACTTCTGCGAGTTCTTGAGAGAGAATTGGCGGCGATTTGAATCACTCACGAGATCGCCATCGATCGATGAAGAGAGCGGTGGATTTTGAGCGGACGACACCGGCAGAGATTCCGGTGGAGGAGTCGCAGCCATTGGAAGAGTCTGGAACTAACCAGAGCTTAATCTAATACCATATTAGAAAGTTAAGAGAGAGAGAGTTTTCATTCTAACAAACTCTGAATTTCTGTTATGAATTGAATTCAGTTACAAGAGATCTGTTACATAAAGTAATATATACTTGCTAAGAACTATTACCTGGGTTACAAAAACTGATTGTTACACTAGTGACCTGCTTTATTATGTTCACTGTACTTATTTTGATATATATATAAAGACTGACACTTGTCAGTCTTGTATTTGCTTGTCCTTATACTCTGATAATATGCAAGGTAAGACTATTTATAATAGGCTAGTAGGGTTCTGTCAATAGATGGTCTGAACATGTCTTTATAAGTATGTCTTTATAAGTGAGAACAATTCTCACCCTACAAGTCGATTTTGTAAGGTTGGGTTAGGTCCAACCGTATTGAATATAATAGAGTGTTAGGCTAGTATCACTCACAAAATTGACAGGTGTCATTTTTGCATAGTGTTGCCTGCTATTGCATGTCATCCTATTCTTTCTATAAAAGACAGCAAAGACAGCTGTATCACTAATGATGTAACCAACTTTCACAAATAACAAAATCAGTTATGGATGAATCTAGAACACTCTTCTCTCTCATAGTTTTCTAATAAACCATATTTTAATATAGTATCAGATTCTCGTTTATGATGCGGTGGGCCACTTGCTATCAGGTTTCCGTTATCGGGCCACTCACCGTTTATTTTCACACTCCTGATGTTCGGTCTTGGGCATGAGGGAGGGTGTTAAGAGTTCCACATCAGACACTATATGGCCTGAGTCTGTCTTTATAAGTGAGTGAGTCTGTCTTTATAAATGGTGGCGATCCTTAGTCTACAATTTCGGTTTTGTAGGATTTAGTTAGGCTTAATCACAAGTTTTAACAAAATAATTACAAACTCTTATATAATTGCAATTTTTGAATGGAAAATTTGCAAACCCTATAAATGCAATTGCAAACTCCATCTCAACTACAATTTTTGAATAGAAAAATTGCAACCCCTGTATCAGCTACAATTTTGAACGGAAAAATTGCAACCCCTCTTTCAATTATAATTTTGAACGGAAGAATTGCAAACCCTCTTAACTACAATTTTTGGACGAAAAAGTTGTAAATCCCATCTAAACACTCACATGACACATAACTACTTAAACCCCGTTACACTCACATGGTTACGTTTTGTTTTGGTGAAGAAAACTCAAACTAACTCTTTTATTTATGTTGACACATCAATTCTTTTTACTTCCCACTATCCAATGTGGGACTTTGATGAATATAGTTTTTGATCCAACAAATCCTCCCTTCATCCAAAATCTCACATTTCTTCGCTTCGTCATCTACTTCATCTTCAAAAAATTTAAGATCATTATAATGATTAACCACATTTGTAAAATCCGTACGCTTCAATCTATGTCTTATTTTCTTCCTCCCCTAATCACATTTGTAAAATCCTTACTCTTCAAGCTATTTGTCTTATCTTCTTCCTCCCCTAATAATTTTTTTGCTACTTTTCTTTCCTCCCTCAATCATAAACTTTTGTTTTCTTTCTTTCTCCCTTAATCAAAACTTTTGCTACTTTTCTTTCCTCCCTCAACCAGAAACTTTGCTTTTCTTTCTTCCTCCCTTGATTGGAACCCTTGATACCAGGTATTCTGCAAAATTTTAAGTTTATCCTTCCTAGCTTTCCTTCTCCTTTAATCCATTGCGTTTCCAGAATTGGAACTAACAGAGACATTAACACAACGCTACTGCCTTAAGGTCGTTTGCTATTTCTCTCAAGGTAACCATAACTGTCATATCTCCATTTTCCCATTTTCCCATGAGAGTTTTGAACCAATATTTTTCCCAATCTTTTGTGGACCCATAATCCACAATTAAGACACTGTCTTTCCTTAGCAAACCATAGATCAATGTGTGAGAGATCTTTTTTCAAGCATTTTTCAAGACAAACTTGTGGTTTTGGAAGTTATATTTTTCCAGTTTTGGTTTTTGGGAAGCATTGGTTAGACATTTCATAAGTTGTTAATTATTATTTTGAAAATGCATGGAGAGAGACTTGACTGACATTTTACTATTTTTGGAATTTACACTCACTTGCTTTTGTTAATTGTATCTGTAGGCCGAGTTCATGGAACATGATGAGAAACCTCTTCCTATTGACATTCGCCTTCTGGGTGCTCTTGCAGAGAAGGTTCTTCCCCCTTTTATTCATTAGTTGTCTTTGGGTGTGTTTTTTGTGTGCGTGCATGTTATGTATGCACACCCTTCAACACATGTTTTTTTTTTGAACTTTTAAACCCTGTTATGTTGGATATTTTTCTGACTTTCCCTCGTCTTTTTCATGTGATATTACTCTTCTATGTATGACATACAGTGTCGTGCATTTGCAAAGGCCTTGCACTATAAAGAAATGGAATTTGAAGGAGCTCGTTGCACCAAGATGGATGCTAACCCAGTTTCTGTAGTTGAAGCTCTTATTCATATAAACAATCAATTGCACCAACACGAGGTTTATTTTAAAAATTGATTGCTTGTCAAGTTTAACTGTTGGCTGCTACTATCATAGTTTTGACTTTGCTATCTCTGCATTTCAATCAAACATTTGCTTTTGTAGGCTGCAGTTGGAGTATTGACCTATGCTCAACAACATCTAGAATTTCAACTTAAGGAGTCATGGTAATGTTTGGTCTATATCTCTTGGAATGCTATTAAGAATGCTAGTTACTTATAGTATATATACATTAGGTATGAGAAACTGCAGCGATGGGATGATGCTCTCAAGGCATATACTGCAAAGGCATCTCAAGTAACAAGTGTACAACTTCAACTTGCGTTGGACATTGCTTTAGGTCGGTAACCTTGACTTCAGTTTCATTCTAACTTTCTTATTTTGAGTTATTGCAATGTACTTCAACACGCCTATAACCAGGGTGGAATTCTTAATGAAGGAGGAACAGAACAGCTAACAAATTAACCACTCACATTTGCCTATAAAAAGGGTGATTGTCTTTTCTTGGTAGTTGTTATAGAATAGACTCCCTACCTATACGAACTTGCTTCGACGGAAAGTAATATTGGTTGCATCTGCTTCTCTTCGTTTCTTGTTGGGTAACATCAGCATAAGTACTTAAGAATAATATGTGAAATTGTTCTTTCTCGAAGTGGTTCCTAGTTGAAGTTGTTTTGTTGGGTGACTTGTCCCAACACTTTTTCAGTTTATTATCTTCAAGGGCGAGTAGAAGCAAGGTTGTCCAGATCGAGATCTTACGTAAAGTCGGGAGGGGGTCGTAAGATCATAAGACATAAGATCGTAACCATACAAAATATCCTACCCAATTATTATCGAATAAGCACATTTCTAGGGCTGCCTTTCTTTAGGGCTTGTATATCACTTTGAATAGAGAAAACAAAGGCATTATATGGTCAATTCATGTGTTTAAACTACACCGTGAAGATTCTATTATATAGTCTATAAGAAAGTTAATACACAATCACAACCTTAATTACATAATACCTAAGATATCATAATCTATGAAGCACGGACACCCGAAACATGACCCCAAAACGGATAGGGACACGCCGTTTTTCTGAGGTGTCCATGCTATAGATCATGACTATCCTAATTACTTAATGTTAAATGTGTTTGGACCTCATCCCCATAAGTTAGCTCAGAAGGTGAAGTTGCCCTTACACATTTATACATTCAACACCCTGAGAACCTAAGCAATGTGGTTCTCCAAAAAAACTCCAACAACACAAATACAACTTCAATACCCACCCTCACGCCAAGCGTGTGCTTGGGTCCAATTCCCACATGCAATTCATAACCCGACTCAAATACTATGTTAAATGTACTTGGGTCTTATCTCCAAAAGTTAGCTCAAAGGGTGAGGTTCCTCACACATTTATACACAACAGTCTGAGAACCTAAGTAATGTGGGATTCTAAGCAAACTCCAACAACACAAATACAACTTTCATACATAATATATATATATATATATATATATATATATATATATATATATATATATATATATATATATATATATATATATATATATTATTACATAGTTTACAAATAAAATTTCTCAGTAATAATAATTAAGATTTTAATTAGGTTTATCTCCAAACAAGATTTTTGATGAGATATTATGATTTCTTTTAATATCTGTAGCTTACCTCACCTAGTGGGAAATAACTTCCGTTATTTGTTTTGAATAATTGTGAGCCGGAAGCTTGTATTGCAGGTAGGATGAGATGCCTTGCTGCTTTAGCTCGATGGGAAGAGTTAAGTGATCTATGTAAGGAATATTGGACCCCAGCTGATGCAGTAACTCGTCTTGAAATAGCACCAATGGTGGGGTTTGTTCTCTGTTTATGTGTGATGGACATTTTCCACTGCTTGTGTTAGTGTGTTTATGATACTTTTGGTTTTTGGTTTAGGCTGCTAATGCTGCTTGGAACATGGGAGAATGGGACCAAATGGCTGAATATGTGTCTCGGTTGGATGATGGCGACGAAACAAAAATTCGAACTGCAGGAAATAATGCTTCTAGCAGTGACGGAAGTAGTAATGGCACGTTCTACAGGGCTGTTCTATCAGTTCGCAGAGGAAAGGTATTTAATTGGTTGAAGATATCTACTTCTCTTGTTTGTTTTGTTACTTTTTCTAATTTCACTTACAGTGATTCCAATCTATATGACAGTATGATGAAGCACGGGAGTATGTTGAAAGAGCTAGAAAATGTCTGGCGACAGAGCTTGCTGCTTTGGTGAGTTTGCTTTACTGAATTGCTCCTTCAGGATTAATTCTTTAGCATTAATTAATTTGAATTTCTTCAATTGTGTAGTCTTATTGGATACCATGCCTCAGTCATTTAGTGTGTTATCATTGTGTATCAAGAAGTTTTAATTGAAACTTTTATCTCTTTTTTTTTGAAAGGGTTAATGACTTAATGTGACTTAATGTGCCATATTTTGTATAATCTACAATCACCATACAACTGTTACAATAAATAAAAGTACATTCTTGAGTATTCTACCAATAACAGCTTTTTTAGACAAATTTCCCTTGAACCAAAGGTGCATAAGCTTTCAGCAATTTGATTTTGATGCTGAAACTTTGTACTGCTTATGTTCATTTTTCAAATAAATAACATTATCTTGTGTTCCCATTTTATTTTTGATATAATTTGATTTGCATGCAAAGTCATCACGAGTTTGAAATCCCAACTGTGGGGCACCTTAGAGCCTACCAATCATCTGCATCAAACCGAAGCATTATTAAAAACAAGCAAAAATCACAATGGCATGGAGTGACATAAACCAAAAAACAAAAAAATTAAAACAAAACATATGGTAAGGGAAATGACTCAAGAAACCATGTAATAAGGCTAGGAATGACATCCCACCAAGTAAACCTAGATTTTACTGTTACAAATGAAGCTAATTTTTCTGCACAACATTTCCTTCTTGATTTGTTTGTGCCTCAAGGTTTTGGAGAGCTATGAGCGGGCTTACAGCAATATGGTTCGTGTTCAGCAGCTATCTGAACTAGAAGAGGTTAGCATTCAGAAGTCTTAACTTGAGTGTTATCACGTAATGTAATAATTGACTATAACTTGGGAAAATCTTTTCTTCTCCCAGGTGATTGATTATGTTACTCTTCCTATTGGAGACAGAGTTGCTGAAGAGCGACGAGCTCTTATTCGCAACATGTGGACTCAGCGTATAGAAGGAGCCAAGAGCAATGTTGAGGTAAACAGATTTTCTCCATGGAAATTAATATGTATGCTTAAACATTATTTATGGGTAAAATTCAGATGAATGTAATTAGCATCTTTTGAGACTTTTAATGGATCCATATATTAGTTTGTTGTTGTTAAGAGTCCCACATCGGACAATATATGGCCTGAACTTGTGTATATAAGTGGTTTTGTAGGGCCCAATCACATTTCTTAACATGGTATCAGAGCCTGGATTAAGATCCTGTGGGCCATCTTCTATGGTTTCGTTGGTCGACAATTATTATTATCACTCTAAAACATAACTACTAACATTAAGTCAATGCTAAACAAAACAGTGGATGAGAAAGCGATACCGAGAAAGAGAATTCAGAGGCCAGACACAGCAAGAAGCTTCACAAAGCAGGTGTGAGCTGTTGGATATGTACTGTAACTGGAGTGGGCTACTAGAACGAATTTGAAGCAGGATAGGGACTTTGTGTGTGTGATGAGAGTTTGGAGACCAATGACTCTTTAAGTTGCTTGAAGCAGGTCGATTTAAGTGTGGATAAAAAAGAATTTTATTTTTTTAAGATGTCAAAATAAATATTTGCTTATTTTAGGAGATTTCATTGAATGAAACATCATAGGTTTCAATCTTTGAAGCCTTGCAGCTGGAATTAACCTCAGAAATCCTGCCATTATAGCACCAATGGATCTAAAATGGGACGTTGCAGCAGTTCTGGAATGGTGCAGAGGGCTGCAATGTCCCATATTAAGTTTCATATCTGCAACGACTTAAGTTTGTTGAGCTTCTGCAACCCAACGTTTATCTGGAATAACATTTTACAAATCTGGATTTTTGATTTCCTTCCTCTGACTTTGTGATGAATTTTTGGCAGGTTTGGCAGGCACTTTTGGCTGTTAGAACACTTGTGCTACCACCCGGGGAAGACATTGAAACATGGCTAAAATTTGCTTCCCTTTGCAGAAAAAGTGGGCGCATTAACCAAGCAAGATCTACTTTAGTTAAACTTCTACAGGTTTGTAATGTGCACCTAGTCTATGATGGTTTCTATCTTATGTTCACTCTCACATGTGTTCAAAACTCAATTTATTTCCGGATCACAGTATGACCCTGAAATAACTCCTGAAAATGTCCGATATCATGGCCCACCTCAAGTAATGCTTGCATACTTGAAGTTCCAGTGGTCACTTGGTGAGGATTCAAAGCGCAGAGAGGCATTTGTTAGGCTACAGGTATCCTATGTTTTCCTTTTGTGTATTGTGCACTTACCTGAGCTTGAATATTAATCAACCATCCTTTATCTTGCCTAGAATTTAGCTATGGAATGTTCAAATGTACCAAACATTCAGCAAGTTACGCACCCGGTCTTCACAAGTGGTTTAAATCCAAGTGTTCCTCTCCTTGCTCGTGTTTATCTGAATCTTGGCTCCTGGCAGTGGGCACTTTCTCCTGGACTGGTTGAGGAATCCATAAAAGGTTTTTAGTGGTCATAATTTGGATCTTTAACATAAAATAATATGCATCAATTTTTAATTTTGTTTCAATATTTGTAGATATACTCGATGCATTCTCAAAAGCTACTCAATATGCAAATAAATGGGCCAAAGCCTGGCATAAATGGGCATTGTTCAATACACAAGTGATGTCTCATTACACTTTAAGAGGTTTCCCAGACATTGCAGCTCAGTTTGTTGTTTCTGCTGTCACCGGATACTTTCATTCTATAGCATGTGCAGCAAATTCGAAAGGTGTTGACGGGAGTTTACAGGTAAGCTCCTATTTCTGCTATTGTTGTGATATGAAACTGTTTCCAACAACTTTATTATAAAGGCCCTATTTTCAAGCTCATTTCAAAACAACAACAATATCGACAACCAAACTTTTTCCACTATGTGGGGTTTTCAACATGGATCAATCAGCACCATAATAGGTAGAAATAGGATGTCAAAATTTTGCATTTCCTATTTATTCTTTCTTCCTCTTCTAGAGAAACATTTGCATGTTTGGATAAAAGTGAACTTTATGCTCAAGTTCAACGGTGCAATTCTTTGAAAATTGTCTTTTGCACTGTATTCTACATCTAATTTTCTACGTGAACTCTTCTAGCTAGGAATATTATTGTGAATCGTGTGAGTCTTTTTTCTTTGATTCTTAAGCATTGGTGAAATGCAGGATATTCTTCGCCTTTTGACACTATGGTTCAACCATGGAGCTACTTCAGAAGTTCAAATGGCCCTAACGAAAGGATTTTCCCTAGTTAATATCAATACCTGGCTAGTTGTTCTGCCTCAAATAATTGCCAGGATACACTCTAATAACCATGCTGTGAGAGAGTTGATACAATCACTGTTGGTTCGAATTGGGCAAAACCATCCACAGGTAGATGGCCGGTATTTTGAAATTGGGTGCTTGTATTCTCGCATGTTACAAAGATTTTCATAACTTGCAGAATCACCAGTTTTATATTTGAAGGATTACAGTTTTTTTTATTGCCATCTTTATTTGATCTTTCATGAATAAGACTTAAGGGAGTTGCTTAAATCCATATGTTTGCTCCTTGTATTACTGAAAATTATATCAGTAATTGTATAATAAGTAATTTGTTATGTTTTTGGCTGCAGAATATAATGCTTATTATTCAATAGAGGTAACAAATGTTTGGACTCAAATGTAGAGATAGTACAGTAAGGACACCCGGCATTGGGGTTAGCTTAGCTAAAAAGTAATGAAACTCATTTATTGACTTGTTTTGGAAACTGAATAGGAGTGTATTTCTGTAGTGAACATGACTCACCATGCAAACTAGATAACTTGGAGAGGTTTGACATTGATTTCTAAAGTTTAGGAATTCCATGAACCAATTAAGTATGTATGGCATGAGGAGAATCCTAGTTGAACAAACACAGGATGAAGCAGAAAGATAGTAAAGGCTATGAGACTCTATCCAGCTCCAATTGACTGTCCCGAACTCTGGTCCATTCAATCACCAATGTCTTTTGTAAATTAAAGAGATACCTAGGAACATAAAGGACAAAATCAACTAAAACGGAAAGGGACAGGAAAAGAATGGGCTGTTCCAATCCCCTGAGACTAGGTCTGGGTATCATAGCAGGTAAATAAAAAAATGTAGAGATGAGAAATTAGTCTTATTACCAGATATGACCAGACAACGGTATCAAGAACCTTGTGTCAGAATGTTGAATATTACCCATGATTCTCTTAGAATCTACTAGAGTAAATCTGATTTTTTTTGAATTGATTATGATTACACTTAATTACATCCATTTATAGATCTATTTGTTTACCTATTATAGCAGGTAATGCCTAGGACTGACTGCCATGTGTCTGTCAGTTTGTTATGGCTGTTGCAGCTATTTCTAACTATGCGAAACAGCTAGTTACAATCAGTTACATGGCTATGTTAATATACAGTGCACCTGCTGTTAGCTCTCACGAGCTTACTAGATAACTATAAACTGATCCTACCTTGGGACCAAGGGATGGTAACTTATATGTGCAATCAAATAGTTTACTAGTGTTTATAACCAAACCGGCATAGGTGGAATCTGGATAAGGGTGGCAAACATGGTTAGGACAATAGTTGACCTTTGGTTCTGATTAATTCTGAAGCAAACCGAAAAAGGGCAAGTATGATAAAATAGGTATTCAGCTGCTTACATTACTAATTTAATTTCATCTGTCCCTTGTAACCGGAGCTAGCAGCTCATTAATATCACATAGAGTGCAGCATGAGCCTTGCTAAAAATGGGCAAAAATATGACTATCAAACTCTTTGGGGCAATGTCAAACTCTACAAAGGCAATGGGTATTGTTAGTATATATGTTGACAGCAGCCACATAATCAACCTTAGCTATCAGGCCGTCCTTATACACTTCCCTGTTAAGCCATAATCTTCTAAAAGTTGTAATCATTGAATGCTCTAGATACTTCTGAAAGTTATATTGAATTGGAGTTGCTGCATTCCGTTTAATATTGAGGAGTACGATACAGTCTAGCATTCCGACTCTAGCTGTTCTTTGAACTACACTCTTTCCCACACTCTTTCATCAAACTACATTTTCAAAGTTATGTGTTCCTAAAAATTAGATAGGTGCATATAATGTGCTGGCTCCGTCTTGTAGGGTAGTCTTAATGTTGAATAATTTAGATTGGGCTTGTCTGGCTAAATGAGTCACATGTTTGGATATACATTTTGTATATCCATATATGGTATTGTTTTACCATAATGATTGTTAATAGATTTGTTTTGACATCATATCCTCCCTTTTCAACATGAATCAGTCCGTTTCCATTTATTAGCAACATTTCTGGTTGATATATTATTTTATTGCAGGGGATATAGGGACAACACTTGGATGTCAATTATGTTACTAATTTTAGATTTTTGGATTTCATTTCTTCTCCAGGCTCTCATGTATCCTTTGCTTGTGGCCTGTAAATCAATAAGCAACTTACGTAAAGCTGCAGCTCAGGAAGTTGTGGACAAAGTTCGGAAGCACAGTGGTGTACTTGTGGATCAGGTTCGACAATTATCCCCTTTAAGTTTATGTTTGTCAGATTCTACCTTTTTAACCAAAAGATGATTGTATCTACAGGCCCAACTTGTATCAAAAGAGCTTATTAGAGTTGCTATTCTTTGGCACGAGCTATGGCATGAAGCACTTGAAGAAGCCAGTCGTCTTTATTTTGGTGAACATAATATTGAAGGGATGTTAAAGGTGTTGGAGCCACTACATGAAATGCTTGAAGAAGGTGCAATGAAAAACAATGCTACCATAAAGGAGAAAGTATTTATTGAGGTTGTATTATTATCCTTCCTCAGTTAACATAATAAACTATAATAATGTAGAGTTACGTCTCTTTGAAACTTCAGTTGTATTATATAACTTTTTACCTTGGATTTTTATTCAACTCACGTTTTTGAATAAAAAAGTTGTTAGTACTCTCTTGTTGTGGCAGGCCTATCGACAGGAATTGTTGGAGGCATATGAATGCTCTATGAATTACAAGAGAACTGGGAAAGACGCTGAGCTTACTCAGGTATGATAGTTTGGACTTGTAACATTGTGCCAAATTTCATGTTATGAAGACCCTGGATCATTTGAACACACTAATTTATTGGTACAGAAGTTGCTGTAAATCTTAGTCAAATCCTATTCATTGTAAGTGTTGACATGGTGAGATTTTAGATAAAAGGAAGAGAGAACAATATGAACCTTGAATATTATTGATACTGACTGAATACTAGCTTGACTAAACACTATTCTCTATCTCTGTTACGGGTAACAGCACGACATGGCCATCCAAAAAATTGGAACGGAACGAGCGTTACTTTAGTGATGCAGACACTAATATATTGAATACTAATAAACAAGTAATAGTTAAAAACTAAAATCAATTACTTAAAATTCATCAAACATTCATAATTAAAAATAAAAACCACAAGTCTTAAACATAACATACTTTCAAATTCAATAAGAAAAAACCACTTAATGAAGCCTCTAAAAGTTCATGCATCCTGAAAATTCAATTAAGTTGAAAATGTTCAAAATACCCTCCCAAATGTGCTAAAAACTGGAAGATGCAAAAATTCCATTACAGCCCGTTCCGCATCTGGTTTTCTCGGCCGCTCCGGATGCGTCCCGCATTCGCGGCGTTCCTGCATGGTCTGACGCATTTTTGGTGGCTGTGTCGTTCCATGCTGATATCTTGGCTGTTCCGGCCGAGTTCAACAACAAATGTCTCTATTTATAGGGATGTATTGACTCAATTATAAATCAAGAACAAATCATAATAAAAGTCGGTAGTATAATCAGAGTTATCAATCCCTAATAGCATAGTGGTGCGGCTGACCCCAAATACGGGATAGCGGGACAACACTATTTGACTATTTTTTAGAATAATTATATAAATAATCTATAAAACATATATTTAATGGAAAACTAAACAAATAACACATGAGGCAACATATGTAGAATTTAGAGATGGTGTAGAAGATGTTATGATTGTCCACAAATAAAAGAGGAAGAAGAAGAATAGATTACTATTACTTAATATTTAGAGATGGTGTAGAGGAAGAAGAAGAATTACTATTACTTAAAAAAACAGAGGACAATATGAATAAAGAAGAGACAAGAAATAAAGAAGAAAGTAGAGAAGACTTTAAGAAAAACAGAGTAATGCAAGAAAAGAAATAAGAAAGAAGAAAACAGAAAGAAGAAAAGAAGAACAGAGAAGTAAAAATCAACCGGAGAAGATGGGATTGCTGGCAGTGGCACTGAGAAACGAAGTAGACAGAGGCGGCGGCGCTGAGAAACGAAGCAGACGGAGGCGGCGCTGGGAAGAAGATTGTGAGAAGAAAAACTGAAGCGTAAGGCGTGTGAGAAGAAGACTGAATCCTTTGTTTTGTGTTGAGTTAGGTCAAATTGGAAAAATTCCACAAAACTCCTCCAATGCTTATTTTATTTAAGCTCTAAACTGTTAGATGTAGATTTGTGAGTGGTTTTTTATTTTATATCTCTAACACCATGCTGGTACCTTATGTGCGATTGTTGATCACTGCAATCTGTTTTTGTCATTTTTCCTTTCTGGAAATAATTTTTATTTATTTCTTTATCAGGCCTGGGATATCTATTATCATGTATTCAGAAAGATAGATAAGCAACTTCAAAGTCTTGCTACTTTAGACTTGGAGGTAATAGTGATGCTTAGTCATTCAATTTATTTTTGTCATTGTGATGGCCTTATATTTTGTTTAAATTTTGTAGACGGTTTCTCCAGAGTTGCTAGAATGCCGAAATTTAGAGCTTGCCGTTCCTGGGACATACTGCGCTGGTAAGTTAGTTTTACTATTTCCTCGATATCAAATATCAAATTACATGATATATATGTTCCATTTGGAAACAGTAGAAATAAGAAAATATGAACTATTGAAAAGAGAAAACAGAAAATTAAGGGTTTTGTTATTGCTTAGATAAGGAAAATATTGAGAGTTGGTATCTCAGAATTTTAGCTTGTTTACTTAAATGGAAAATTGGGAAGAAAGAAAATTGATGATTAGTATAATGCGTTTTTAAGTAATGATTAGAAATAACTACAAAGATAGATAAAGTTGAATAGAGTAAGTTGTCTAATAATTTATTGTATTTTGACCACTTGAAAAAGGGTACTTTCACATGGATCACAAGTCAATTGACAGTTATCCAATTTCTAAAGCAGAGGAAACTTGCATATTTCCCCCTATTTTTTCTCCACCCATCTTCATCGAAATTTCTCTTGATGTTAGATTATTATACTTAAATATTTAGTCTACTGAAAATTTGATTCTAGTTATTACATTTATATATGGTAGAAAATGAACATTGAGTGTTTGAATGAATCTTAGTGTGATTATGAATATCTAAATGTTTATGATCACAATACCTTATATGAGGTGAGTTTGAAACGAATCTTATAGTGTGATTATTCCTTAGCATTATGTTAGCTTTGGAATGCATATACAGATTACCAAGGTAGTCAAGATCGAGTGCGGATCGTAAGATCTTACGTGCCGAATCTTCCTATTAGTGCTACGATCTTGAAAAAAACTTTTTTGTGTCACTTAGTAGTCAAGATCGAGTTTTTCATAATAAGATCGTAAAAAATATAGTGCTGGGCGCCTGGGCCTGTTTTTTATTGGGCTTTTTACCGGGTCGGTTTTTTTAAGTGAACCCGGTTCTCTTATTTAAGTTCTCAAACCTAACCGGCTAATCCTAAAACACCAAAATACAAACAGCTGCTTCTTCACTCCTTAATCGATTCTTCTCCCTCAATTGTTGAAGATGATACCTTTGAAATGGAAGAGAATGAGGATGAGGAGGAGGATTCATATGACTATAATGATATGGTATCGGACCTTCCTAATAGGGAGTTATATTTATGTTTTGTTAGTTATATTTATGTTTTTTGAGCTACTTAGTTTGAATTTGATTTTTTGAACTTATTAAACTATGAAATGATGGTTGAGTTATTAATTAAATTGGTGAGTGTTGTGATTTATAGGTTATTTTGTTCATTTATTATACTTTTTCATTTTTTGTCCACTTGAAATTACCATTTCACCCTTCGGTAAAATCTTAAGTGTCGTGCTACGATCCTAGTTTTACGATCTTTCATAGGCCGTCCGATCCTACTTAAGATCCCGTGTTTGACTATCTTGCAGATTACAGTAGTGTCTATGCTCTACTCTACGGTTACTGTCAGAATCAGCTGTACATGTGTTAATTAGCTGTATATTTTATATTTAAATCGGATTAAAGGATTTGATTAGCTGTGTATAGATTTATAGAAATTATTGGCCCTTAATTATAGAATTGACTGAGGGCAATGATGGGTATTTATTAGGAATTTCCTTTCCTTTCTACATTGTATTCTATTTAAGAGCACACGCTGCAATTATCTCTGTCATGGCATCAGAGCTCCAAAATCTATAGGAGCCTGTTTAAAATTGTGGCCTGCATTGCCATTGTTTTCGCTGTGCGGCCTGCATTGCTGATTTTATTTTACGGTCTATATTGCCGTTTTCCCCAACAAAACTCAGAATGTCTAATACCCCTGCCCCAAACACTGGTTCTGTTGAGCTGCAAAATGTTCAACCTAGCCTTCGTCTCAATGGTAAAAACTACCTCAAATAGTCTCATTTTGTCCAAACCTTTTTAAAGGGGAAGGGAAAATTGAATCATCTTACTGGAAAGGATACTCCAGAAGCTACAAACAAGAAATTCGCTGCATAGGATGAAGAAGATGCTGTTATAATGTCATGGTGCCTGAGATTAGTGATGCGTGCATATTCTTGGAGACTGCGAAAGAGGTGTGGGATATCTGTAAAGAAAACTATTCCAAGGTTGGTGATGCTGCACAAATTTACGAAATTAAGATGAAGATTGCGACTACCAAGCAAGGAGATCGGTTCATTAGTGAGTATGTCCAAACTCTACAAAATCTATGGTTGGAGTTGGATCACTATGAACATTTTGAAGCAAAATGCACAGCAGATGCTCTACTTTAATAAAAAATTATAAGGAGAAGGATAGAATTTAGATGCTCTACTTTAATAAAAAATTATAAGGAGAAGGATAGAATTTATAAATTCTTAACAGGTCTGAACAACGAGTTTGATCCAATAAGGATTCAAGGCACGCCGAAGACAAATGCTGGAAACTTCATGGATAACTGCCAAATCAGAATCGAAATTGGAACACCAAAGGCATTCAACAAGGAGGACCAACAAATGCCCACTTGGTCCAATCAAGTTTTTTCGAGGAAAGTCATTCCATACCTCCTGCTGACTTCAATCCAGAAGAAATTGCAAAACTAAGGGAACTACTAGACTCTTTAGTCAAACCCACAAACACAGGTAGTTCTTCCATGTCAATATCAAGTAGTTTTCATCCCTATGCTCTTTGCGTTATACAATCATAAAAAGGGATATGGATTGTTGATTCTGGTGCTACGAATCACATGACCCATTCGTCTATTGAGTTTATCTCTTACACACCGTGTCCAAGTCATAAAAAGATTGTCACCGCAGATGGCACTTTTATTACTGTTGCAGGAAAGGGAGATATCCCACCAAGTCAAAATTTTATGTTGAGAGATGTCTTGCATGTGCCTAAATTATCTGCCAAACTATTATCTATTCACAAACTTACAACCGATTTACAATGCTCAGTAACATTCATTCCTACACTGCAAATTTCAGGATCAGGAAACGGGGAAGATGATTGGACTTGCTAGAGAGGACAATGAGCTCTACCTTCTTATGGAAGCGTGTGAGACAAGTAGCATTAAGAGTCAACTTCCACTGTCTTTGTTGTCAGATTCTATTCCTTCCCTCAATAAAGAAATCTGGTTGCGTCACTTCCAGTTGGGTCATCCTTTATTTAGCACTCTCAAAAATATGTTTCCCACTTTGTTTCAAGGTATAAACTTAGAAACTTTTCATTGTGAGGATTGTGAACTTGCTAAACACAAACGTGTTAGCTTTCCTAATAATATTAAAAGAATGTCTACTCCTTTTTCGTTAATCCACAATGATGTTTGGGGGGCCATCCAATATCCCAAATATATATCTGGGGTCCGTTAATCCACAATTGATTATTGATAATTTGTCCAACAATCATAGAAGTTTTCTTGCCCATTTCAACACTACCACTATCCAAAAAACTGTTACCGAAGCACTAGATAGCAAAGAGTGGAGAGATGCTATGAAAGTCGAAATGGATGCACTAGAAAAAAATGGAACTTGGAAGTTGGTAGAGCTTCCTAATGACAAAACTTGTTGGCTGTAAATGGGTATTCACTCTTAAATACAAGTCCGATGGAACACTAGAAAGATATAATGCGAGACTAGTAGCTAAGGGGTACACACAAACTTATGGGATTGACTATCATGAGACATTATCTCCCATCGCAAAATTGAGCACCATCAGAATTTTGTTATCTCTAGTAGCAGCTAACTATGGATGGAATTTGCAGCAATTTGATGTCAAGAATGCTTTCCTTCATGGCAATCTTGAAGAGGAAATATACATGGTGGTCCCACCTAGGTTTAACTTTGAGAAAGACAAAATTTGTAAGTTAACGAAGGCCCTTTATGGAATGAAACAGTCCCCTAGGTTCTGGTTTGGTAGGTTTACCACTGTGATGAAAGATATGGGATATAAACAAAGTCAGGGAGATCATACTTTGTTTACTAAGAATTCAGTCTTAGGGGGAGTTACTGCACTAATTGGTTATGTGGATGATATAATTGTAACAAGAAATCATAAAGCAGAAATTGGTTATGTGGATGATATAATTGTAACAGGAAATCATAAAGCAGAAATGGATAGCCTAAATGTGTGTTTGCTAAAAGAGTTTGAAGTAAAAGACTTGGGCAAATTAAAATATTTTTTTTTGGCCTTGAAGTGGCACACTCTCGTCATGGTATTTTCATCTCTCAACAGAAGTATATACTGGATTTATCATCTGAAACTAGTAAATTGGGATGCAAACCAGTAGAAACTCCAATTGAACAAAATCACTGACTTAGCGAATTTGTTGAAGATGCAACTGTGGACAGAGAATCCTATCAAAAGTTGGTTAGAAAGTTAATCTATTTATCTCACACAAGGCCAGACATAGCTTATGCAGTGGGAGTGGTGAGTCAATTCATGCATAATCCTAAAGAAAATCATCTTAGAGCTGATTACCGAATTGTGCAATACTTGAAGGGCACTCCTAGAAAAGGAATTCTATTTACAAAGGGTCAAGAAATTACTTTGGAAGCCTATATAGATTCTGATTATGCTGGATCGGTAGATGACAGAAAATCCACATCCGGTTATTGTACTTGGAGGAAACTTGGTGAGTTGGAGGAGCAAAAAATAAAATGTTGTTGCGAGGTCAAGTGCAGAAACAAAATTTTGGGCTATGGCTTTAGCTATTGGTGAACTCTTATGGCTGAAAATAATTCTACATGAACTAAAGATTGAATGAAATGGACCCATGAAACTATATTGTGACAACAAGTCAGCAATAAACATAGCACATAATCCATTACAACATGATAGAACAAAGCATGTCGAAGTAGACTGACATTTCATCAAGGTTATATTGGATAGTGGGATAATATGTATACCATTTGTATACATGTTCTTACAAAAGGATTAAGTCGTTCTATATTTCAATCTTATAGGCAAGTTGGGAATGGGTAACATCCACTCTCCAACTAGAGGGGGAGTGTCAGAACCAACTGTACATGTGTTAATTAGTTGTATATTTTATATTTAAATAGGATTAAAGGATGGATTTGATTAGCTGTTGATATATTTATGGAAATTATTGGCCCTTACTTATAGAATTGACCGAGGGCAATAATGGGTATTTCTTAGGAATTTCCTTTCCTAAGTACATTGTATTCTATTTAAGAGCACATGCTGCTCCATCAATAATAAGAAAAAACAATTATCTCTGTCAGTTACTCAACACTATTATGAAACTAAGGGGAAGAGTAAATGAGGTATGTCTAAGTTGATCTGAAGATAGAGTTTATTTTATTGAAAAAGGAGTGCATGTTCTGATGTACACTGTACATGATGGGCACCAAACCCAGAAACAGTTTGGTCATCTAACTATACGTATAAGATATAACTAACTTCAATGAGACACCTTCCGATATTTTAGCTAACCAAGAGAAAGAGATCCTCCTATTACTACAACTAAAAATGTAATATATTACGGTAACATTTATATTCTTATTTCAGATGCACCAGTGGTTACTATTGCATCGTTTGCACCCCAGCTTGTTATCATACCATCTAAGCAACGGCCTAGGAAATTAACTATTCATGGGAGTGATGGTGATGATTATGCCTTCTTATTGAAGGGGCACGAGGATTTACGCCAGGATGAACGAGTCATGCAGGTATTGTACTAGTTGTCTTTGAGAATACTGTGTGCATATCTATGGTGTCTGGTGAACTTTTCTATAGATGCATTCATCTTGACAAGTTGATATGAACACTATCAATTTTTTGCTAGCTTTTCGGTTTGGTCAATACCCTGCTTGAGAATTCTCCTAAAACAGCTGAGAAAGATCTATCAATTGAACGATATGCTGTAATCCCTTTATCTCCAAACAGTGGATTAATTGAATGGGTCCCAAATTGTGATACTCTGCATTCACTTATCAGGGAGTACAGAGATGCTAGAAAGGTCAGATATAGTCCTAGTTGCCTCCACTTCCAAATAAATGTTCCTTCACTCTAATATGATTATTCTCCACGATTTAAGTTGCTTGAATTATTATACTTCTTGGCTGTACAGGTCATCTTGAATCATGAACACAAATGCATGCTCAATTTTGCACCCGATTATGACCATTTGCCTCTTATAGCTAAAGTGGAGGTGTTTGAGTATGCTTTGCACAATACTGAAGGAAATGACCTAGCAAAGGTATCTGGTGTTTGTACAAAGTTCACTTCACTCATTGTATTCTATGATGAGATCTAAAGTTTCAAAATTTCCTGCTCCTAGGTGCTTTGGTTAAAAAGTCGAACATCCGAGGTATGGCTTGAGAGGAGAACAAATTATACCAGAAGTTTGGCAGTTATGAGCATGGTATGCCCTTGCTACGCCCATTTTTTCTCATTCCTACCTGCCAATTTTTTTTGAATATGTGATAGATTGAACCTTACTGGAAAGTGGAGTATTAAAGTTTCAATTTCCAACACTACTCTCAAGCCGATGAGTATGTGTTTTTAATCTTAGCTAGGAAACTACTCTTTAGAAAGAAAACTAAGATATCTGCTTGTTGACCTTGTGAAGGAACTGGAGTACAAAATTAAACTTCATCAAACTTCTCTTTGATAACAAGCTTGTCTGTTTAATTAGGCATGTTGAACAAGAGTACGATCTATACCAATTACCGATTTATCATCAAATAGAGCGCCATTGGTCCATCAGTTAGAAGCCCAAGAATTGAATTCCAAAGAAATAACAATTTTATTAAGAAATAGGATAGAATAGGAGCAAATCTCTCTTCAAGGTATCATCCCCTTCAAAGTCCTGCACCGCAGCAGAGCAGGTGATGTAAATAGGTACTACTAAGTTTACAACCTGTGGCCACTATCACCCCAAATATTAAAAGTAAATCTTATAAATACCATATATTATATTTAAAATTAAAAATAATGTTTAACTTGTTATTAAAATTATAATAAATAATATAACTTGTGCACGCCAACTTATGAAGGATAGAAAAGATTTAAACTTTTTTTCTGAACTTAGTATCAATGGAGGTATATATTGTATCTTTATTTGTATATACATATGGCATTTGTAAGCCAATTTTGATATTACTAAAGGTGAAGGGAAAATTTTACGAGACTGGTGAGACGTGCGTTGTTGTACGGAATGGATGTTGGACGGTTAAGAACTAACATGAGAATAAAGTGTGACTGAGATGGGGATGAGGATGTTGTGTTGGATGTGTGGTAAGGCTAGACAAGATAGGATAAAAATTGAAAATATTAGAGTGTTGGGATAGTGCCTACAGTAGAGAAGATGGTGGAAAATAGACTTAGGTGGTTTGGACATGTAGATTATGTGGTAAGAATAGATTAGATGGAGAGAAGTCCAATAACTAGAGGAAGAGGAAGACCTAGAAAGACTATAAGAGAGGTTATTAAGAGAGATCTCGAGATTAACAATTTGGATAGAAGCATGGTCCTGGATAGAATATTATGGCGAAAATTGATCCATATAGTCGACTTCATTTAGTGGGATAAGACTTGGTTGTTGTTGTATTTTTACTTTAGGTCAACTATGACAACTAACTTGTCCAGTCTATGAAAACCATACAAGTTTATGTAGACATTCGAGTTTTACAACTTGGATATGACTTACTGCATATATGTATGAGTTTCCTCTCACCAAAGTTAGTTAATTTTTAAAAGGTTAAATCTCTTTATACAATCTATATTCCGTTGCAAGTTCCAATTTGTGGTTATATATCCATTTTATGACCTTTTGCATAAGATTCCCGGGCGATAATGTCATCAATAGTGAGTTGCCAACTGCAATTATATTTTTCTCTTGTTTGTTATTTATATTATTTATTATATGGGCTAAACTAACACTTTGATTTTGCCAGGTTGGCTACCTTCTTGGGTTGGGTGATCGTCATCCTAGCAATCTCATGTTGCACCGGTTTAGGTAGGCTGTGACAAAGAAACTTAGCTAGATTGACATTAACTTGATAGTTTTAGCTTCTAATATTCCTCATGTTCCACAGTGGGAAGATTTTACACATCGATTTTGGAGACTGTTTTGAAGCCTCGATTAATCGAGAGAAGTTCCCGGAGAAGGTATATCCAAGAACCTTTTTTTTAACTATGGAATATGAATATTTAATTGTATCTTACGTTAATTTTTCAATTCAGGTTCCATTTCGCTTGACAAGAATGCTTGTGAAAGCTATGGAAGTTAGTGGAATCGAAGGAAATTTCCGCTCCACTTGTGAAAATGTTATGCAAGTTTTGAGAACAAATAAAGATAGTGTTATGGCGATGATGGAGGTAAAGATAGATACTTTCCCCCTCACCTCCCCCCCTTAATTGCCAAGATAGATACTTTCCCCCTCACCTCCCCCCCTTAATTGCCGCCATGTCTCAGAAATTATCAATGATCATTAAATCTCATATTCTAAATTAATCGTTAAATCAATTCTATGGTTAGTGATGCCTCACATTTCAGACATTAAACCAACATTTTTGTCGCAGTTGACGCAACAATCCAGGTCAACATTGGTATACTGTCAACCATATTAATGCCAAGAAAGAAATAGAATCTAAAATAAAACTTTTTTTTACGATTAAAAGTTCTTTATCTTTTGGTTGTTTTGATTTCTTTTAAATCTTAAAATTATAATATCTTTGTTTTAGATTATGGGAGTTTTGTTATTGATTATAATTATTTGATCTAAATAACTGTTCAGAGTACTGCTTCGAATAACTGATGACCTGAACATATGTTTATAAGTGGAAATAATCTTCAAGTTTTGTAAGAAATAGTTAGATCCAATATAAAACTCTAATAATTATTAAATATTAATTTTCGTGATAAATTATTGGCGCAGCCGCAAGATGAACCGATAAGATTTGTTAAATGGAAAAAAACTCTGTTTATTGACTGAGCTCTACTAGACTACTATTTCATAAATTTGGGCCACACAATGGGGATTTTATTCCAGACAATCTGTATTTGTTGTGTTATCCTCACTATTTGAATAAATACTTGATTATATGTTCTTACATTTTGGGTCACACAATGGGGATTTTATTCCAAACAATCTGTATTTATTGTTATCCTCAATATTTGAATAAATAATTGATCATATGTTCTTACATTCAGGCCTTTGTGCACGATCCTCTTATAAATTGGCGTCTTTTCAACTTCAATGAAGTTCCGCAAATGTCTATGCTTACTAGCAATCATGCACCTCCTACTGTAACTAGTGAAGAATCTTGCCCAAATCGAGAGCTTCCTCATCCTCAGCGTGGTGTCCGTGAAAGGGAACTTCTTCAGGTATATACATCCTGTATTATTATTATCTGTATTATTATAAATTTATTGCTTGCTTTTGATTATTGCTGCTCATTATATCTACTTGCACAAATAGGCGGTTAACCAACTCGGTGATGCTAACGAGGTTCTGAATGAGCGTGCCGTGGTTGTCATGGAGCGTATGAGTAACAAGCTTACAGGTCGAGATTTTTCAACTTGCTCTTCAGTATTAAACAGCTCCCTTCAGAATGCAGTGGACGATAGCAACTTAAATTCTGGAGACTCTCGGGAAATTGATCATGCTTTATCTGTGAAATTGCAAGTACAAAAATTAATTTTCCATGCTACCTCACATGAAAATCTATGTCAAAACTACGTTGGGTATGATCTCTAACTCCTGTAATTAGTTTTCATCGAGTTAAAATCTAATTTTAATTTACGTGGACTGACTGGTTTTTAGATAAATGGGAATGACTCTGAAGTTTGTTCTTTTAGATGAGATGAAAAGAAGCCTTGCTTTTGTATTTGATGAGACTAGTGAAAAGTGATGTCTGCGGCCAACATTGGCTTCTATATAACTACTTTTCTCTTTGTTTTTCAGGTGGTGCCCTTTCTGGTAAATCAGGGAGCTGTAAATATTGTTATTCTGTACATAGTGAAGACTTGCCATGGATATCCTACCCCATCCTCTTTCCCCTACATTTTAATGTGTATATTGTACAGTCATTTGCTACAGTTTACATGATCGGTCCTTGTAGTTAAGACTACATTTTAACAGGGTTAAATTGTGTATATGTAAATTATGTACATCTGTATATGTATAGTCATTTGTTGCTGATGTGTAACACATGCTTGGTCTTTGTAGTTCAGATTTCATTTTATTATGATTTTTTTCATTTAGAGTTCATTTTTATAATACACATATTATACGGTTTCTCAATCCATTCTTGTGAAAGTTCAAAAATGCATATTATTTGGATTTTATGCACTTTTGAAGAGCATTTTTGAACTTTCACCGTAATGGATTAACAACACATGGGATGGAAAGAGAAACCTGTATAATAATTAGATAGGTATATTAATTAGAAGATGTGAAGGCTAAAAAGTCCGGACCCCCTCTCATTACAATATACACACTCAAGTTCTAATACATCACTCAAGTTCTTATTTGAAGCTTTTTATTTTTCAAACTTTTTCACAATATGGTAAGTTTTTTCATTTTTATTTCTTCTTTTCAATTTGTGATGCATACATTAATAGAATAAGGATCCTTTTGTTTTGTTTTTTTTTTTAATATTTTTTTAGTATAACACACTTTTATAAAAAAATAATTTATAATAAAATTGTTTGAATAATTATTTTTAAAATATTATCTTAGATATTTCATCATTTTATTGAAAAATATTTCGATATTAAAATTTCAAAAAATCATTTAATTTTGAAGCTAATTCAAAAAGATTTTTATAAAATTTATTTTTGAGATACAATTTTTTTCAAAAATTATGATTTTGACTATTTTAATTTTCAATAATGTATATTTATCTTTGATTCATACCATATTTTAATCATTGTTAGATATGTCTTTTGGATGTGAAGCAATATACTTCAGCTGGCTTGTGGATTATAACTAATGTATTATATTTATCTAAGCGAGTCATGCATTGATTCAGATATATGGGTATTCCGCGAGTCACGACTATCATCTGGTCTCAATGTATATACATCGTGTGGTAGCTCTTCAATCATGGAGTATGTGATATACGACTACATTCAATTATTTTATATACATTCTTACATGATATCAGAGGTAGAGGGAGTTCCATCTAGATCAGTTCATCATGAGATATTAGAAGAGTAGGTTATTATGGATCATGACATTGAAGTGTTGTGATCTATCTGTGTTTTGTGGTCATTAAAAGAGCGGGCATAAAGAGAAGGGAATTTGAGGACGACAGGATTGGGATGACAACTATCTAGGTATAATAATCGAGACACGATATTCCTTGCAATACATGAGGCAGAGAAGGAACCAGAGCGTCAGATATATCTTGTAGTTGATTTTTTTTTTTTTGTATTTTGATTATTTGTATTATGGCTTGTATTTTGTGAACCATTGGTGTTTGATTATCTGATAATAAATCATATGTATTGTGGTAACATTCGTACCACCATTTTGACATAATATATGATAATGTAATTGAATGACAAGTGTGTATAGTTTAATTGAATAAAATTTATATATGTTATGTATATAAGGTTTATCAAAAAGTATCAACTTTTTAAGAAATTTACTGTCAAGGGGTGCAATATATTGTCCTGAGGGTTAGTTCGGATTTTAAAATCTCAAAATCTCGATTTATCATTTAGCTGTAAAATAAATATGCTTGCATGAGTTAAAAATTGTTTAAGAATGAGTTCAGAGTTTATTATCGATTATCTTGAGATTAATATTCATATTATTTTTTGGGAAAATACAGATAAAATCATTTTGTTATTAAATAACATAATTTTTAGATCCATAAGGGTGAGTGGCATGGTAGCATTCTAAATTGTTTTATATTCCATGAGGCATGCATGAATTTTATGACTATAGATTAAAATGCATAGCAGTAAATGTTTTTAAAATGAAAAGATCGAAGCAAGAACGTCTGAATGATATGTGAACTGATAGTGAATACAAAATTAAAACATCTGATACACAATTTGATCCTAAGCAATTTATTTTAAGAGATACACTTAACAATTAATAATATTGTGTTCAAAATGACAAGAAAAATATTTAAATGAAGATTAATTTTTGAATTCGGAAATAGACAACACTTCTAAGAATTTTGATTTTGTAACTCTTAATAAAAGAAATTTATTTTACAAAGGGTCGTAATCTTGTGAAACAACATCAATATGACATATAAATACTTCATTCCAGATTCAGAAAAAAATAACAAAAAAACGCATATCCTCTTCACTAAAATTTCAGGAGTTTTCACCAGACTTGTGCAAATTCGAATATAGACTTAATTATCCTGGGTATTCCTCCGTTCCAACTCTAAGACATTTGAGGATGTTTGAAATACTTATAAGGAATGTGATTTCGTTCACGATTCTAACCTCAGTCCATTTTAATTTAAATTAATTTTTCTAACACAACCGTATATGCCAAATTATAGTCCATTTTGATTTAAATTAATTTTTCTAACACAACAGTATATGCCAAATTATTTTATGCACATATTATGACAATTTTGTTAGATATTTACTTCTCTTACTCATGTCTATCATGGATTCCCCAAATACGACATTGACATAACACCGATAATAATTTTGAAAATGAATAAATTAAAAGTAATTACAAGTGTTGACTTTGATATCGGTGTCCGTCACGGACACAAACACGTCATTTTCAAAGGTTTTGATGTTGCATAGCTCATGTCTAAAAGGAAAAGGAAAATTAAGATGGAGAAGAGAAAATCAGCAACGTATAAGATACGCACCTTAACTAGCGGAGCGGATGCCGATTGCTATCCCATTTTTAGGGTTGGCTGCTCCGCCCTACAATCAGAAATTTCCTTCTTTAGTGGGGACTTAGTTATTCTAATGTTTTGCTTTGTAGTGAAAATGTCTTTTAGAATGAGCAAACGTTCAGGTTGTTCCTGCTACATAAATAGTTTATACTACATAAGCATTTATATAGAAAAGGTGGGTTTTCTTTTTCTTTGGTTGAGATGTGACAAATAAAGTTTAGAATAAACTTAATTTTGTAAATGGCCAGCATAACATAATTTCCTTCGACGTGAAAGCAGATCGGGATTCTCCATATATTACAAGTATTAATTTTGACAATCTATTAATATAGTACTTAGTTCAATTAGCTACTCTTATTTCAAAGATATAACTTAGTTGTTATTGACAGTAAAGAGTTAATTTGATTAAGTTGTTATATATCCCAGTTTGAAGGTGTAGTTAGTTAAGAATTTGTTAGAACTCAACCAACTTCTAACTCTACTATATAGAATGATAAATCAGTTGTGAAGTTTTAAGCTTTGAATTAATAAACAAGATGAATAAGAGATTCACTTTGATGCCTTGGCTTGTAGTAAGCTAACTTTCTATTATGAGTTAATGTTGTTTATGTTAGGGTTATTGATGCCTTTCTCAAGAACAAAATTCTCACTTGATTTGTGTGAATGTGTGTTTATAAATTTGTGGCTTATATAAATCTCACCGTTTCCATTGTTTCTCGTTGTTTCCAGAAATCGCTCGTTTCTCATTGAAGAGTTCAAGAAATCGCTTCTGCATTTCATCACTTTAAAGGTTCGATTCTGCTTCTTGTCACTTCATCACTTTAAAGGTTCGATTCTGTATTGATCATATACTGTTTGTATGAACTTTGTAGGTACCTTGTCCCTGTTGATCTCACAGTTGGACAGTTTGTCTATATTGTCCCCGTTGTATCTCATTTTCCTTGAAGGTGATTGTGGAGAAGGAAGAGAAGTGATATCCCAAGTATTGACAAGAAGAAGTAAGTTTTTGTTAATAATTTTAATATAACCTGGAAATGTCACATTTATTGTCCCAAGTTTAGAAGTTATATTTTTGGTTAATTGTGAAGTTTTGCTATTGACATGAAGTTCTGCTTCTTTCTGCTGTACGACGAGTTCCACCTTCAACAACGAAGAACGATTCGGTAACGTTCGATTTCGTAACGACTTCATCTGCAGGTATTCATCTGCTTGTTTACTTGTTCCTGCTGTCATTCTGCTTATTCTTGTTCCTGTTGTCATTCTGCTTGTTCCTGCTGTCATTCTGCTTGTTCTTGTTCCTGCTGTCATAGTATGAGAAACTCTGTTTTCATAAAAATATATAGTATGGTCACATAAAATCAAATCTATTTTGTATATCTATGATAAATCATAGAATTTATGTGAATAAGAATATTGCTGAAATCACACTGTTACAACATACATAGGCACCACATAATGAACTTGCAATAGAACTTGCTAAATATTAACCAATCCATTTGCAATCTTTCTAGCAAGTACGTTAGGTTTTAAAACAATAAAATTGGACGTGTGACTGTTTCATATATGGCACATTATAATGCAATATAAGTAGAATTGTTACACGACACTTCGATAGGTTACCAGAGAATTAAACATCTCGCCACTGTGAGAGATCTTGACAACCTATCCTTTTTCCAGCCCATAGTAGCTAGCTATGGCATTAGTTTTTTGCATCCGAGGTAGCTAAAAAGAACAACAAAATAAGAAATAATTAATGGTATAATCAATATAAAAAGCTATGTTTTTACAATCTGAAAGCCAAAATCAAAACAAATAATTACTACATAGTGCTAGCTGGTTATAGACAGTCAATAAGCATGTTTACAAACTTTACCTGTTTCACTTCCACCCTATATATCTTGAGCAGTTCTTCCTTCTCATCAACAGTCAGTATCTCATACTTTGGCTGCAGCACATCTTTTGTTACATTGACCACCAAGTCATTCAACTACAAGCAATGTACCATGGTGGTATTAGCAGTTGCAATTTTTTTATAAGAATCTTAAATCATGCAATATGAACTTAACAAGACATTTGGAGGAAACTTAATAATGCAAATAGATATATATATATATATATATATATATATATATATATATATATATATATATATATATATATATATATAAAAGATATTTGACCCTTTTAGTTAGTCTTTTCTTATACGTGCGTTGAAAAGATTTGGTTTTAATGATACTCGTTGTAGATGAATTGAAAGCATCCTCAACTTAACCATTATTTCAATATCTCTAAACGGTAGCATGCAGAAATACTTTGGTTGCAAAAGAGAAGTGTGGAAAAAATACCTTATTTTACCCTTTTTTTTGTATTGTTCAGGAGTCATAAGTAGAAACATATCAAAGTTATATAATAATGGTATGTTTGAGCTAATAAATGTACTCCTAAAAAAATCTCTTTTAACTCGATTGAAAAATGGATTTTACCTCGGTTTTATATGTGGAATAACAAATGGCGTCATAAAAACTCGTCAATTTTTCCCTAGGTCATAAACAGAAAAAGAAAAAGAAATTAAACAAGATGCTACATAGATTTTCAGTTCAACCGAGGTAATATGTCATTAAAAGATGATAAAATATTATTTCTCGTTTTATGCTCAATCGAACTAATAGGTTATAAAAAAATTAAAAGATACTAAAATATAATTAATAGAATTCGAAAGCAAGTCCTTTAAGTACTTTATCTCTGGGTTTAATTCAATCCAGAAAATAGATCATAAAAAAATTTAAAAATATATAAATATTGTTAAAATTAAAAAATATGTATTCTAAATATTTTATTCCTCGATTGTTTCTTGAACCGAAGGAATACAATATGAATGGTTTTATTTAATAGGTATCCTTTGTCATCCTGCCAACAAATAGTAATTGCAAGAGTCTTCAAAAGTCGCAGGTTGAGACTTTATGGGGTTTAGAGTTGGAATATTTTCATTCGTTATTCTTGGATTCCATTTTCAAAGGAAAGCCTAAAATAATTCATCTTGAAGCCATATACAAAAAAAAAGTCATGAATAAACTTTTTAATTGGGAGAATTTATTTGATTTAAATAAATAATTTTAAATTGTTTGGATCAAATCTATTTATCATGAATATTAAATTTAAGGTCTAACTATTGCTAATCGTACTAATTATTAAACGGTAGTTTACTTGAATCTCAATAGATTTTAAGTTTTGTTAGTTGATAAACTATTTTTCATTGATAATATTGAGTTAATGTGCATATAAATTTTGCTTTTAGAAATTAAAGTTTGAGTTTAACCCGTTCACTCATTCTGGCTTTCGGATTTTAAGATTGTTACGCACGAGTTTCAAGTTAAGAAAATATCACAATTAAATGAAAAGCATTTATTTACATTTTAAAGTTGAAATGTTGACGGTAAACTAAAATTTACAATTAATAAATTCAATCGTTTGATTCATCATGACTCCCATCACCGTGATAACCGCCACCCAAATCACATATTTTATCCCAAATTAGGTCAGGAACTGGAACAACAGAAAGCCTAGGCTGCTTCAATAGTACAAAATCCTTCAAATCTTTCATCTCTTTCAAATCAACCGCTCTTCTCATTTCGCCGACAGCTTTCACGTCCACCGCACCGTCGTCTTCTCCATCGGTGTACCATTCCTTGACGACGGTAACTACGCCCACGATTCGACGAGCCTTGGTACCGGAGTGGTAGAAGAAGCAGAGATCGTTGATTGACATTGATTTCAGGTATTTCTGAGCTTGTTTGTTTTTAACGCCGTCCCATTTGGTTATCCCGCCGTTAGCGGCTTGATCCTCCCACGACCACTCCGATGGTTCCGTTTTCAGTAGAAACCTCTTTACCTCTTTTCCCATTCTCTCTCTCTCAGTTTTCAATTCTCAATCGATTGTTTTTTCCCAATTTCCCCAATTTATTTATATTAATTATAATTCCCGCCAATTCCATTTGTTCTTCCCGCCAATTTATTTATATTAATTACCGTACTATAATTGAAAAATATAAATTCGAAAATCAATACGCAGCACAGAATTAAACCTTAATATTGCGGCAAAATGCTGAAAATGCAGTATAAATTACGGTTGCAATGCTGTTGTGTAGATTTCAAAATCCTTTATATTGCGATTGTAGAATGTGTGTGGAATTATAAACTGTTTTTCTAGTTCCACTTGTGCTTCAAATCTTAAGTCTCAACTACAAACCCGAACATGAAAACAGATAATCCTCTAATAACCTGGAAATGCAATTCCAATATACAAAAAACTAGGAGAATGACATGCTGACACTGTTTTAAAAGTTGGTTGGCTTATTAACAGATTACTCAATGTTTAAGTGTCTCACATTGGATGAGAGATAGTATGAGCTTGAGTTTATAACTGAGGGCAATTGTTACAAGCCTGGTTTGTAAGGTTGAGTTTAACCAAGAGCAATGCTATAATGACACTAACATCTTACACCGTATCACATTATGGGAGGATTACATACAATATTCTACAAGCACGCAAATCAATGTTTCATAAAATATTAAAAAAATATAAAACACCCTATAAAATACGTTGTATTGTCAAAAACGAGTGTCAATTAAGCATTCTTGTTTGACCAAACACAATATTAAGATGATATCATAATCTATCCAAGATCCATTGGACAACATGTTATTAGGTTTTAGCTATCAAACCACTCGGGTCACGTTCCAGATGTTAAGCCCTAAGCGTGAAGAGTGTCTGTCTGTTAAGAGCCCTACATTGAGTCCTGCATTGGATGGAATATGGTCTAAACCTTGCTAGCTGATTTTTGTGAGGTTGAGTTAAATTCTAAGACAATCCATCATGTTACCTCATTGTTATCCATGTTCTTCTCATTTAATCAAATTGTTCTTAGTTATGTTTTGTTTATATGTTCACACCATCTGACTCATTTTTGTGGCGGTTAATTCGTAAAACTAGTATTAGTTTGTTTGTGTGTTGGATTTTGCATTCTTTTATTTTTAGATTGATATGTTCTTTAGGCACACTCGCACACACACACACACACGCACACACATGGCGGTTAATTCCTAAAACTAATATCTGTGTGCCGGATTTTGCATTCTTATTTTTAGTTTGATATGCTCTTCACACACACACACAAGGTTTGATTTTATTTTTCTTTGCCTTGTTTGCTTCCTAATTTATGCCAAAAAGAAATTGCATTCATATCATCAATTTAAGTGAAAAACAGTTAATTATCCATAACAACTTATTGAAGTATATACGAAGGGCTGTCTATGACTATGCTGCAGCAACTTTATGTTATGTGTGTAATGAAATGTGGCCTTTTTTAGGAAGATGATTGTTCTCAAAGACATTGTGCCTGCTGCTCAAAACAACATAGACACTAGATTTATAATCTTGGAGAAAGGGAAGACAGCACTTGAAGGGCAAAATAAAGTGTGTTTGGTGCTTGTAGCTGATGAGACTGCGGCAGTTCATTTACAGCTTTGGGGAGATGAGTGCGATGCTTTTGATTCAAGTGATATAATTTATCTAACCAATGGCATATTTTCCTACCAGCGCGGCAACCTTATCCTAAGGGCAGGTAAGAGAGGGAAGTTAGAGAAGATAGGAGAGTTTACTATGTCCTATGTTGAGACACCAAACATGAGTGAGATTCATTGGTTTCGAGATTCAACAAATTCTAAGTATATACAGGAGCGTGTAATATCTCCTCATTCACGCATTTTCTCCCAAATTTTGTAGTTTGATAAGCATTTTTACTCGCAGCAAAAGTTGCCAACTTGTTTGCTGATAAACCTACCTTTTAGTTTTACTTGTACACTTTCATTCACCCTTCAAAAAGGAAGGCAGTCTTTTTTATGTTGTTTGTTGTGATCATGGAACCCAACAAATACACAACACATTGTGTAAAGTTTTCATACATTGTTGTATGTAAAGTTATATATATATATATATATATATATATATATATATATATATATATATATATATATATATATATATATATATATATATAACTCTTACATTAACAATTTTTTGTTTCAATATTATTTCATGACAGATGATATTGTAAGAAACAAATGATGCGTATAAAATTGGATTTAGATTGAATATATAGTACTTGTATGGAACCCTGATAGAAATGAAATTGTCGTGTCGAAGTATTCTTACTCTGAAAATGATGTAGATACAAAATATAGCTTTATAGGGGACGACTGTTCGGAAATAGACAACACTTCTAAGAATTTTGATTTTGTAACTCTTAATAAAAGAAATTTATTTTACAAAGGGTCGTAATCTTGTGAAACAACATCAATATGACATATAAATACTTCATTCCAGATTCAGAAAAAAATAACAAAAAAACGCATATCCTCTTCACTAAAATTTAAGGAGTTTTCACCAGACTTGTGCAAATTCGAATATAGACTGAATTATCCTGGGTATTCCTCCGTTCCAACTCTAAGACATTTGAGGATGTTTGAAATACTTATAAGGAATGTGATTTCGTTCACGATTCTAACCTCAGTCCATTTTGATTTAAATTAATTTTTCTAACACAACAGTATATGCCAAATTATTTTATGCACATATTATGACAATTTTGTTACATATTTACTTCTCTTACTCATGTCTATCATGGATACCCCAAATACGACATTGACATAACACCGATAATAATTTTGAAAATGAATAAATTAAAAGTAATTACAAGTGTTGACTTTGATATCGGTGTCCGTCACGGCCACAAACACGTCATTTTCAAAGGTTTCGATGTTGCATAGCTCATGTCTAAAAGGAAAAGGAAAATTAAGATTGAGAAGAGAAAGTCAGCAACGTATAAGATACGCACCTTAACTAAGTTATAGGCATCAATATTCCAAGTTATACTAATAAACACTAGAACATAAGCAGAAATTAGCAGTGAACCGCTAATGGGTCCAAGTGTGAGTTAAGACGGTCGACAACAATTGAACAATAATTTTCTGCAGATGCAGATCCTTTTCCAATTCAGCAACCGCTGGTTCAATTGGAAAAGCTTTTTGCTTACTCACAACCAGGACTATGTAATCCGCGTCCATTGATGTTACACCTTCAAACACAATAATGCAATCCATTCATGTTACACCTTCTTCAATGCCTTTGCTTGGATTTAACATATTAAACTCCTCTTGTTTTCTTGTTCTGATACAATAGGGCGTTGGGCATTAAAAATATCCCCACATGAGAACTGGCTTGGTTTGCAAAATCAGTTGCATATTAAAATTGTGTGAGTTAGAAGAGATTTATATAGAGCTGGCTTGGTTTGCAAAACTATGATGCTCTCTCTATCGACAAACAATCCTCACGAGCTTGGTTTGAAATTTTTCATCTCAGCTGATCATGCTTTTGAAATATAACGTATTCAAACAGACCATTCAGTCTTTTATTGCCCTGTCTCTCGAAATAAATTAGTTTATTTGATAGTTTTTAAATATGATATAGTCATCACTAATCAAGGAACATTTATTCTGACATTTTTCAAACCAATGATACGAGACATTTATTTTCTTGGAATTAAAGTTGCTTAGTCAATTAATGAGATTATCATTATAAAAAGAAATATATGTGTTATATATACTCAAATATTCTAGTATATGTTAGAATGTAAACCAGTAAATAATACAATGAATCCAAATCAAAAATTTCTACCCTACTAGGGGAGCCTATATTACTCATCTACCTTACTATTACAACGTAAAATATTTCTTTCGCGGTTGAAGTGATAAGTCAATTCATGCAATCTTCTTCGTAAGAATCGTTGAGACGCAGCACATTAAAAGAAACCTGAGACAAAAAGGGTTTTCTGATGACAACAAAAACACTCAAGTCAGATTTTGTAATGCAGATTAGGAAAGCTCACCCATTGATATGCATTCTACTTCTACTTTAAGATATTGTATGTCTATTGGAGGAAATCTTATAAGATGGAAGAGCTTGTAGCCACATGTGAGCTCATTTGGATTATACAACATCATGAATTGAAATTTAGAGATGCTCAACAAATGAAACTTTGTTCTGAAAACCTGGCAGCACTACATATAGCTTTTAATTCAGTGTTTCATGAGAGAACTATTGCTCTAAGACAAAGGCTTTAAAATATATATATATATATAGATTGAACAATAACTTGCAGAGCAATCTTGTTTCCAATTGCTTTAGAGTATTATAATAGATTGAACACATGAAAAAAATTAACAACCACATAATTATTTTGCAGCAATGAAAGTTCTCCACTAATGTTGATAAACATATAACTTACAAGTTATGACAAAGGCCTTTATGATCAGTGAGTGAGTAGGTGAAAAGGGAGAGAACATAAAGCTTTGAGAACCCATTTAACACATTCTAATGAGGCTTCAGTGACATTACAAACAAAATAAACAAGTTGAAATTAGAATGTTACTGGTTATCAAGAAACCACTGCCTAGCCAAGGATAGCATGTTGAATGGATCAATCTATACACATCCCTTAGTTTAAGTATCATCCTTCTTCTTACACTTATTCTGTCCAAGACTAAGTAGGAAATTGATAAATATGTTCTCATACTCTGGCATTTTTCCATACCCTGCAAAGTTAGTTTGGCGCAGAAGTTTAGCGACGCGTGCAATGCCCGGAAATGAAAAAAAGGAACTGTTGAGTTGCTAAAGAAAACATAAAGTTAACACACTATAAAACCGATGACATAAATGAAAATTAGTTGTACTTGCCAGGAAAGTAATTGATATCAATGACATAAAACACGTCCTTTGTCCCGTGTTCCCGTATCATATCAATGTTGAACAAGCGGAGTCCCTGGGTGCGATGCAGTTTAGCTTTAGTATAATGTCTGTCTTTATATGAGGAGTGATTATGAGAAATTAAAATAACAACGGCGCATACCAGTCTGCGACGTAGGTCCCTTGCAAGCCTTTCCAATAAAGGTCTTGGTGGGTGTTCTGCAACAACAGTTTCACAGTAAGCAAAAGAGACTACTAGTTAGACACAAATTATTGTGCTAATAGATGATTGTGTAATTAATTACTTATTAAAAAAAATAGTATTCATTTTCCTCTGGTTATTTTAAGGGAGGCAAGAGAACATGAGTTTCACCTGCAATATTTGGATCCAAATCAGCATCATCTGCAGAAGCTGCTGCACATGAAACTCTTGGAAATCGGAATAAACCATCAACATCCAATAGCTCATTTTTACTAACATTGGGTAGAGAGAAACGCCTCACAACCTTTATAGCTTCCCCAACAATATAAATCTTAAAAAGAAGACCACCTGCAATACCCACACCGCCCCCGAACGGAGAGAAAGACTTAAAATAACAAAAGCGAACAGAACACAATAAGATTAAGGCCTATGAGACAGTTAACAAACCATGATTGACAAACTCTTGAAGAACAAGTGGAGGTTCAAGCTTTGAAAGAGACAATTCATCATAAGCAAGACACAATTCGTGTGACTTTGCACTCCCATCCACAACTAATGGTTTAGCAACTGAAATGAAAATAAGAATTTGAGAATATTTTAAGATGTGTAGACACCACAAGAGAGATGATAGTATAAACATAGCATCATCAAAATGGATTATCTGACAGATATAAATCAGGTACGATGAAGAGATTAACTAAATGCATGCCAGTCATACATGGCAAGAAAGATAAGTACTTACCAGATCTATTCCTCAAGTGAAGTACGTATCTCAGATAAAATTAAATTAATAAAAATATACCTAATGGTAACTTCATTCCAGCTTTGGTGACTTCATAGGGAATAGTAGATGGGTTTTTAGTGATAACCAACTGTTGTGGAACCCCAACCTTGCCTAAAAATCAAAAGTTGATAAATAACACAAATTGCAGTGAGTAATGAAAAACCTAGTGTAGTGCAAATGAAAAGGCTTCAACTTGAAAAAATACTTATATTTATATTCCAGAAATATAACAAAACCATGAGCTTTATAAGTAGTCAATATTGGACAAAATACATGATTCTAAATTTAGGCTTAGCTAAAAGATTCGTGTAGAAAACTCCAAAACTGTGAGATCAAGTAAGTGTCTTAACTGTTTTAGTCTAGTTTAGTAAACTGAATGAATGTAGTAAATAGGTTACCGTGGCAGTCAGACAAATTTAGCTCTGCCACATTTTGTAGCATGGATTGTCGATTGAGCAAATGTTGAATTGCATATGGAGGGTCAAGGATGGTTACTTCGGGATGTTTATGCCTGTAATCCTTCAAAAATAAATAGACAAGTTTATCCTTAAAATCAGCCCCATCCATCCAAATACAAAATTCACACACTACTCGGACAATGACCCGCTACCGCTCTATTTTCGCTTTAAAATACACACAACAGAAAATTTATCAATGACCAATTTAGAAAAGCTGTAAATTCATAATCTAGTAACATTTTTTTGGCATGTGAAAAGAAAACAAGGACTAATTTTTATAAAAGTCAAATTTTTTGTTGACAAGCTAACCTGAAACCTCTCACATACTTCAATACTAAACCATTGGTCAGAACTCAGAAGCTCTCATTTTTTGTTCCTTCCGGGTTGATATCATTATATCTTTCAGAATGTCGGATATAATATGATTACCAGACACTAATAATTTGATGGCTAACAATATTGGATTATAAACGACAATTATAGGCAGCATGTACTTTAAGAAATTTGGTGTTGACAGTTCCACTCTTTAGCTGAACAGCCTCGGCGCAACGGTTGAAGTTGCTGTCATAGGACAAAGAAGTCACAAATACAAGAGAAGACTGCTTACAATAGATAAAAAATGGGGCCGACCATTCTACATACCCCATCATGGTGAACACTGAACTGCTTATGACACTGCGCTGCCAAGTTTTTATACTTCATTCTTTAGCTACAAAGAAGGCCAGAATACTGACAGAAGAATAATTCCAAAAGAATTATATATTTTTCATAACATTTTAGAAAATATGGAAAATATTGCATCAAAGAGAAATCTCTTTTTTCCAATATTGACCAAGTTTGCCTTTGTCAATATTCAAGGCCATCCACCATATGAAAGATATAGGAATGTAATAAGATCAAAAGGAAACACCTAAACAAATAGATTGGCTTCATATCAAAGTTGTAAATTGCAGAAAATTGTGGTTTATTCACATTCCGCTATGCAGTAGTGCTTATAGCACAACTGTAACTGCTACTAGTATTTTAGAACAAAATCAATTTGTTTAAATTCTGCTATGCTATAGTTTCGCTATTTAACAACACTGCTTCATATTTTGTACCTGTACAAGAAATTATGTTCCCCATTCTGATATAGTGAACAATCTTAGAATACTTGAAATGAAAGAATAATTTCAACTATCTGATCACGATTCATGACAAGAGAAACTCTGCAAACTATGTGTAAGATAATAAGCTTTTAAGAGTCCAAAAAAATAGATTATCCGGCTATTCACCACTGTTTAAAACTTCCCAACATTGACAGATGTCATTGTCTTCATGCATTGCGGTGCAATAAAGATTCACAACAACACAAGATTTTCAGTACAATCGGAAAGAGGGTGGAGGTGGAGGTATTCAGAGTTCACAAACCTCAACAATGTCACGCCACTCTTTCCCTGGCAACTGGGAATAACAAATAGAATGTCAGATAATGTGATGCAGATAGCACAAACAAAATAGTTCTTAAGATAAGTCCATGAGGCACAAATGCGGCATAACCATCCATACAGGATGATTTTTAAACATCAATGGCAGTGACAAAAACAATGAAAGAAATCCCACAAACCTTATGCAAGACAACATCAAATGGACCTTGTTCTAACAATGGCTTCTTTAGATCAATGGCAACAAAGGAAATCCCCTTATTCCTACAGTAAACAAGTAATCAGTTAAGAATCAGTATTGAAGGTCCTAAAATAGTAGCACATTCTAAAATAGTTCATCAACAGATTTTACACAAAAAATAATAGCTTCAATTTAATCCCTAAATATTGTTCGAATCGAATTACTTTCAAATGAATTTTACATTCAACTCAGTTTTACCAACCAAAAGAAAAAACAATTTTCTTCAATGACTACCAAACACAGAAGCAAAAGGCATATATAGTGGAATATTCTGGAATAGATTATATCAAAAAAAATGTCAAAGATATGAGATAGTATATTACATGAGTCAAAATAAAAAGAAATATCAAAAAGAAGAAATGTGATAAATAAAGAAATAATTAAGAAAGAAAAAAGAGCTTCTGAGTTCCATATACTCTAGTGATAGAAAAACGGACTGAGAATGTATAAAATGCAGATTTAAAAATAAAAATAAAAAGTGAAAAGAATGAATATGCATGCAGAATGAAAAACCTTGCAAGGGCAATAAAGTTAGGCTTAAGAAAGCTTTTCTTCTTCTTGGACGTTAAGGCGTAACCAACGACCATTTTGTCTCCATCTTCTTCTCCGTCGGAGATTTCTCCGTTCAACTTCATCCTTTCAGAAACCCTAATTTATTAGAAAATCTATTGAATATTTGTGAAGTATTTGTGGATGAAATCTCAAGGTAATGTTGAGTTTAGTGTGAAATTAGATTATGAATTTAATTATCATTTAATATAGAATTAAATTTCATGGTTGTGTTGTGTTGCAGAGAGTAGAAAGGAATTGTGCTGCGTTTTGGAGGTGAAGACACATGGTTGATGCTTCTCTTCTCTTTGTGTTTCTACTATTTAACAACAAGCATTCTTTTGGAACCATGCACTTTCTCTATTTTACCCTTATATACTTTTTTATTTTTTAATCAATTTGCATGATATCTAATTTTATTCTCTACCTTATCCTCATGTTCTATTTCTTTAATCCAACCATTATCTCGTCTATGTACTTTTTCTATATTTTAATACCCAATTCAAATATGCTACCATTCTTCTCCATTTCAAAATACTTACAACTATGTTTTAAATCAAATAGTTCGCACCGTTAATATAAAATATTTTTATTAATTAATAATATATTTTTGTTAAAGGAATTAATTGTTATACGTCGATAGTGTATTAATTTCCTATCATCATCTATTTGCATTACTTTATTTGTTTTTAAAATAAAAATAAAAATTATTCTAACATCCAACAGTTATGATTCACTGTCACATGTCACAGTGTAAAACTCCTTTACAACAGTGCATTTCAATTAAATTATTTTATAAAATTACAAAAATATTTTAAAAGTACTTGATATAGCATATTATGGGTTCTTATATTATTGATGAATATTTATTACATTCTATTTAAATAAGGATTTAATTGAAAAGAAATTTTGCAACTGTCGATGAATCATAATCGTCGGATGTTATAACAAATTTGACTTTTATTTTAAAAACTTATAAAGTATAACAAACGGATGATAGTGATGAATTGACATTATAAAACTTTTTACACTATCAAAACTGTCAATGCATATCAATTAATTTCTTTAAATAATAACAAGGATAATATTATCATAGAATATACTTAATATTATTATAAATGTAAAATATAAGATATTAAAAATTATGTCATTAGATAATATTTTAATATATAATTGTTTAAAAATAAGTTAATTTTATATGGAAAATTGAAAATATCATTTATGTTAAACAATCTTTTATAAGTAATTATTCTAAGATAGAAAGAGTATTAATTTTTAAGCTTGTAATATCCCCTGATCTCAATTTATTAAAAAAGTTAAAATATTCTCCTATTTAATTATTTTATTTCTTTATATTTATGTATCTAGTAAAATTAAATACAAAATTATATTTAATTTAATATTTATCTCATTTTATTTATAATCTATAAAAAAATATTTTTCCTTAAAATTTAAGAACCCATTTTCTTTATAATCAATTTTTTTTCTTTTTGCCTAAAACAGTGTGAATTAATTTTTATTTATTTATAATTTGGAGCGAAGTGAGTGATATGTTTGTATTTCAAAAATAAGTGGTTTCTTGCATTGTTTGTATTGAAGTTCCACAATAAATTACACGCACAAATAATAAATCCAACATAATTTCTTTTTGTTTTTATTCTTTTATTAGTAAACTTTAGTAATCTAGATTTTTTCCTATAAAGAAAGTTCATTTTTCATTTACCCCTCTTCTAGAGTCAAAGTTCATTTTTCATTGGTTGAATTTCAAGATACATTTACCCCTCTTCTAGAGTCAAAGTTCATTTTTCATTGGTTGAATTTCAAGATACATTTACCCCTCTTCTAGAGTCAAAGTTCATTTTTCATTGGCCAAGAGTGAGGAATATTTTATTTGGAATATGCTTGGAGTCATACAAGTAAATTCATTATTATTATCATCAATTTCAACTTACTACTAGTAACTTAGGAAAATCAAATATGTGATGTGGAAAGTCGAAACATTTAATTTTATATCCTCTCATATTATTATTATTATTGTGTTCAAGGTCAATTCATTACAGTTGTTTCTTTTTCTACAAAACAAATCTTGTTAATTGATCTTTGCAACCAATTTTGAGGTAAGAAACATTCGACGAGTGAGATTGAAGGTCCTGACAAAACGACACACTCAATCAACTACTTGTTCTTATTCTAATTCATGGTTGGACGGTTCACTATCAACCTAAATTATTACAAACATTGTTTCCATGTATAATAGTACTACTTCATATATAAGAAACGCCAAAGAAAATATTTAAAAAGAAAAAACAATGTTTAAACTTGTATTGGCCACTTGTAAGATCCACCATAGAATGTCCAATAACAAATATTGCATGGAAAGACACGTGGAACACGTGAGATATCACATGTGTCGATTACACGTGATTCTGACCTCTACCATATTTCTCATTTTTGGATTTTGATAGGACGAAAACTCGCATAAGGTGTTTAACCTCATAGTCGATTTTGACCGTTCACACTATATAAAACACAACATATGTCATTTTAGGTATTCTCTTATTCACACACCCAAATTACTTCCTCACTCATTCACTGGTTTTAGTGTTGGAGTGTTAACATTACAGGTCCACCCCAGCTCCGTCCTACCAGAAGCTCTCACCACCTCATCAGAACATTGTTTTATCCAATCTCCACTTATTTCTAGTTCAAGCGTGAAACAATATCGCCTTCTATGAGAATCAACATTTGGTTCACACGAGTTTCCACGAAGAATCACCATCTTTTCACCACGAATCTTGATCATCAGTCTTTTCTCCATATTTACATATTATGGATATGGCGAGCTCAGGTATAAAGGCATGCCTTATTTAGGAAGGCATTCTCTAGTTGACCCTCGTTGAAGGCTTTATTGTCAAGGCATAAAATGTCTTGCAGTACAGACAAATAAGTCGGGGGATTATACATATTCAATAGTTTATATTTGGTTGTATTGTTTTTGTATTCTCAAAGCAATTTATGTATGGTCTGTACATTTTGATTTTAGTGACTTTTTTAACGTATGTGTAGCATGCTTGAATCAATTAATGTGTTTGTTTTTTAATTTATGGTCTAAAATGACCTAAAATATATGTTGCCTTGAAATCATTTAGGGGAATTTTTCGAAAATGCATCTTCAAAATATCATTTGTCATATGCAATAAACATGCTTCCAATATCTTTAAATGAATTCAGGAGTTTTTACAGAGATGCATTTCCGGATAGACCCCGGAAAATTTACGAAGATATACCTTCGAACCATATTTTGGCAAAAATGGGATTTATGGTTGAATTACAAGAGCTAGTGTGATTTTAGATGCATCAGAAAATACATCATTAAACACAAAAAATGCATTTTCGGCTTTCCAAAGATGTGTGATGCACTCCATAAGGAAACAAAAACATATTTTTTTTAGCCAAGAGAATTTTGAGATACACTAAGAGACTTTAAGAGACTTTGGCATATCATATCCTAAGAGCTCAGCTGGTGCAAAGGCTGAATTGATTATGTACTATGATTTTGGCTGGTGTGATGTGAAGGCAAAATGATAGAAAAAAAAACACATGTTATGTGTTTATGCTTGAAAAGTCACCAACGAATTACATGGTTAGGAAAAAACTAAAAAATAAAAGTAGCAGTATCCATATACGAGAATGAGTATGTAGTGGCAGTTATGGCTAACATCATTAGTGGAAAAGATGAATCTAAGAGCAGTTAAAGTTCCTAACTGACAACAGATCACCAATTGGTCTAGCCAAACGCTCTATTGCACATAACAGAAGCCAAAACATTAAAACATGATTTCATTTCGTATGATACATCAGTTTGAACAGTTACAAATTGATGTTAGAACATTGCAGGTGACTCACATTCTTATAAAGCCATTAAAAATTTAAAGTTCCAAGAGAGATGAGAAACAAACTCTAACTAACAAGAATTAGAGAATATACTGTAAATGTAATTCAAAGTGTTAGTCAGAAAATAAATAGTTCAACTTGATGGTAATTGTTAGTTACACCAAACACAAACAGAAAAAAGGTGTGGAACTTGCATATAAAACATTCAATAAAAATTTGATTCTATCATTCTTTTCTCTTGGAAAATGCTCTAAATATCATATCAAAGTGTGATGAAGCGGGGAAAATGCTCGCAGTATCACAATATCCATCTCGCTAGTATCGTGCTCGCAATATCCATCTCGCTGCTAGTATCGTGCTCGCAATATCCATCTCGTCTTCCATCTACCTATGTCTCGTTTTCAAAACCACCATGCATGTTGTTGCTGCAACGCCGACGGGTCTGTACTCAACATCGGAATTTCTATAATCCATCCATTCAAAATACTGATGTTCAGGAGAAGATACATTAGGATTTCTTTTATCGGGTTTTCAATCATCAAATTGCTATGCTTACATGCTTTTTGTTTTTGTTTAACAGTCCACAAAGTCATTCATTTTATTTTCACAAAAATAAATCAATGTAGAAAAGATAAATTCAGTTTTGAGGAAAAATAAAATTTCCAACGTATTTTAAAATGTTTCTTGTTGTTGGGAGCGATGAGTTTGGGACATGTGATTCCTCGGTGTGAGAAGTTCAGAACTTACAAACAAGTTTGAATGTGCTGGGCAAATATTGTAGGATTGTTCTTTCTTGGTCTCATTTGTGGCTTGTGGGTCTATCATGTCCACACCCAACTCATAAATGCTTGATTACCAATCACAACGGCTAAAATGCTGCTGAAAACTGGACAGAAAGTTCAACAACTCCAAGTAGGTGAAAATATCTTAAATCATACATTTCAGACGGACACTTAATTATGTGTTCAGAGCTCCAACTAATAAGAAAATAGACATCATCTCCATTATAATTATCACCAAAGAAATGGAAATGAATATTTGGTGTTTTCACCAAAAACACCAAATATCTTTGTAATTATGTTAAGATGCAAGTATGTCTCTAACTTATATTGCTCTCAATTTTAATGGTCATTTCTTTTAAAGTTGTAACTCATTTTCTAGTCTATTGTTGTGGGTGTAAACTTAACAATCATAATAGAGGAAAATATATGTCTTAATAAACGGTCTCATTGTCTAACACCAATGTCATAGATTTTCCTAAGACCAGCAGAAAGTGAGTAAACAATAAAAGCATCCAAAATGACATGGTTTGAAATGAATTTGATTTTGTGTTTCAGAACATGATTCAAATTTTAATTATGAGGCATTTTATTGTTTATGTCTTGAGATATTAGCTTCATATATTGTAAGTGTAAAGTTTTATGCCATCGACTCGTCAGCGTGGGAGAAACGAAGGTGAAGGTAACTCCGATAATGGCAGATTGACCAATGGCAAGACGGAGATGGCAAGTCAAACACAACGATGGCAGTAAGAGAAGACAAGACGAAAACGGTGATCATGGTGGTAGCAGCGACGGCGTGAGAAAACTGTAGCAGGTGAAGGCAATTGTGAAATGGTTTTTTGTATTTGATCAGAAGACTATTTCATTTACTTCATTTTGTTGGAAGAAAAAGGAAACACATGTGGCTCAATATGAGACTCTTGATTGATCATAAGTTGGTGTTTGGGTGAAAGTTATGGTGACTTTGGCGGGTTAAAGTCACCCAAGCCTGATCCAACATTCTTCCCTGAAGATTCTTTATTGCAAAACTGCAACATAAAGAGTCTCACATGCTACCTTGCACCAGTTTGCTTTCAGGTTAGAAGCACTCCAAACAGTCGTCCCCTATAAAGCTACATTTTGTATCTACATCATTTTCAGAGTAAGAATACTTCGACACGATAATTTTATTTCTATCAGGGTTCCATACAAGTACTATATATTCAATCTAAATCCAATTCTATACGCATCATTTGTTTCTTACAATATCATCTGTCATGAAATAATATTGAAACAAAAAATTATTAATGTAAGAGTTGTCTATATATATATATATATATATAACTTTACATACACAACAATGTATGAAAACTTTACACAATGTGTTGGTGTATTTGTTGTGTTCCATGATCACAACAAACAACATAAAAAAGACTGCCTTCCTTTTTGAAGGGTGAATGAAAGTGTACAAGTAAAACTAAAAGGTAGGTTTATCAGCAAACAAGTTGGCAACTTTTGCTGCGAGTAAAAATGCTTATCAAACTACAAAATTTGGGAGAAAATGCGTGAATGGGGAGATATTACACGCTCCTGTATATACTTAGAATTTGTTGAATCTCGAACCCAATGAATCTCGAACCCAATGAATCTCACTCATGTTTGGTGTCTCAACATAGGACATAGTAAACTCTCCTATCTTCTCTAACTTCCCTCTCTTACCTGCCCTTAGGATAAGGTTGCCGCGCTGGTAGGAAAATATGCCATTGGTTAGATAAATTATATCACTTGAATCAAAAGCATCGCACTCATCTCCCCAAAGCTGTAAATGAACTGCCGCAGTCTCATCAGCTACAAGCGCCAAACACACTTTATTTTGCCCTTCAAGTGCTGTCTTCCCTTTCTCCAAGATTATAAATCTAGTGTCTATGTTGTTTTGAGCAGCAGGCACAATGTCTTTGAGAACAATCATCTTCCTAAAAAAGGCCACATTTCATTACACACATAACATAAAGTTGCTGCAGCATAGTCATAGACAGACCTTCGTATATACTTCAATAAGTTGTTATGGATAATTAACTGTTTTTCACTTAAATTGATGATATGAATGCAATTTCTTTTTGGCATAAATTAGGAAGCAAACAAGGCAAAGAAAAATAAAATCAAACCTTGTGTGTGTGTGAAGAGCATATCAAACTAAAAATAAGAATGCAAAATCCGGCACACAGATATTAGTTTTAGGAATTAACCGCCATGTGCGTGCGTGTGTGTGTGTGCGCGCGAGTGTGCCTAAAGAACATATCAATCTAAAAATAAAAGAATGCAAAATCCAACACACAAACAAACTAATACTAGTTTTACGAATTAACCGCCACAAAAATGAGTCAGATGGTGTGAACATATAAACAAAACATAACTAAGAACAATTTGATTAAATGAGAAGAACATGGATAACAATGAGGCAACATGATGGATTGTCTTAGAATTTAACTCAACCTCACAAAAATCAGCTAGCAAGGTTTAGACCATATTCCATGAGAATGCTAGTTTTGAATAAGTTATAAAACATCTACAAATCAACAGTGCAAATGATGAAAATTATATTTACCTCAAAAGCTCTCCAACAGCAAGCAATGAACCGTGTATACTGTGCACTGGGGCATTTTTACCTAATCCATCCTGTGTGGCCTCAAACATTCGATAATACCTGCCATCAAATAGCAAATAAAGGATTTACTCTCTAATAGGGATGCGCTGTGCAATAAATTAGCAAAGAAATCTACGCATGATGTACAATGAAAGTCAATGGAAATCACACATCCAAAAGTCAATGACATAATTACTCCACTCAAAACCCTCCTAGAAAATATTGCTATATTATTCAACAGTAACTTAATCACCAGTAGAAATAAATTTACATGACCAAAGGTATAAGCCTTCATTGGTCACAAGCCAAATATATTATACTACTATTGATATTCTATAATTCGATGATCTATAAACTGCAATACTACTGTTGCTAAAAGGCCCGGCCCATATTTTAACCACCTCCGCCAGTGAGATGAACTAAACCATATGAGTTAGTGCCAATGTCTGTCCCATTTATTTCTTCAGAACAGTGTCAAGTATAGCAGGAAACATTGTGAGACACCCCCTCCTCACATCACATCAATGACAATTATGCATAAACTGCCACTGGTATCAGGCTAGGATTATATAATCTATAAGAATCTGAATAAAAATCTAACATAACAGCATCAAGTAGAAGCAAACAAGGTTATCAAGATCTTGCTTAAGATCATAAAACATAAGATTGTAGTTAAGATTGAAAGAACCTACTCAGTTATTTTTGTAAGATCAAGAGGGGTAGAAAGATTGTAAAACATAAGATCGTAAAAAAACGCAAGATCCTACTAAAATAAAACATGATACTGTATATTTGAAGTATTTTTACACAAGAATCTACTAAAACAAAACATAACAGTGTATTTGGGGGAAATGACCCTCTTTCATATTCTTTAGACATGTATGAGTGTGTCTTTATCTTTATTACCATTTTCCGCAATAAACATTTCTCGAACATTAGGGGCATACTTAGCCCATTACTTAGTTTACCACAAAGCCTAATATTTAAAACAAACCCTACAAATGAGATGTTTATTCTTTAAATCCTGAATCTAAAACTTCATCATTTCAAAGGGTGTGCTTTCACCGCCACCAAACCGTAATTGTTGTTCCTCTGCGTCTTGTCAATCTTCTCGGCGTGTAAAGGTGGTGGCCAAAAACCAGCCGATTATAGCCAGAACTGGCCATGATCATACAAAAACAATGATGTCACTCCAGTACAGAATTCTACTTAAGATTTGGATCGTTGGAGGTGAGTGAGATCGTAAAACCATAAGATTTTAAGATCTAGATCGAGATTTTGACGATCATGGAAACAAATGATAATAAATTGTCTTCCATAACTATTTACAGTTTGGACAAGAACTAGTACTTATGCTCAATGCTCAGAGTCTTCCATAAGTTTATTATAATCAAATGCGAAGTAGCAGCGGGCAAGCCGTTGACTAATCTTTATTACTACATAATCACCTTCTGATGGTTTAAACTAGATTTTAGTGAGTTTTTTCTTATGTCCTTTAGTTCAAGTACAATTACTGTAAACATAGTCAACAAAATAGTATTACTATCAACTTCAGGTTTACCCCAGTTTATATGATTAACTTTAAAAAAAACTGACCATTGCACACGCCATCGTGTCTCACGCTTTTCAATAACATTAAGGCAGGCACGCAATGCCTCCACAGCCCTCTCACGAACTGGCAATGCTGGATCTCGCAAAGGAACCCAGATAGCATCTACAAATTCCGGCACATGGACATTGAAAACAGTTGAAGCATTTTCTGCCATTTCCTGCAATGACCAAAATAAAAAGATTATGCGTTTATATTCTTAAAATATGGAGATTCCAAAATTGTGAGAATACAAAAACACTATTCTTAAAGTAGTTTGTCACAGAAATGCTTATTTAATAACTAAATTCCAAAAATAAGAAACCCAGGAAAGAAAACTAAAAAATAACTGTCGGACTAGAAAAAGAATCAATATAAATCCAAATCTTCTCGCAATAAATAATAATAATAATGAAACTTACTTTCAAGATTAAAACAGCAGCAAAACGCCGATACTCCACTCTGGGCCCTTCAAGCCAATCCAGTGCAATTTTAACCTGAAAAGATTAAAAAAAAATCAACACACTCATTCAACTCCGAGAGAGGGAGCTTATAAGAATAGACAAAATGTGCAAAAACCTGGCGTTCAACTTCATCGGCAGTCATAGCACCACCAGCTCTAGCAAGGTGACCAAGAACCCTACTAGCATGAACCAAAATCTCAGGATCACGCTTCGCCTCAAAAACAGTCCTCATATAACTTGAGAATCTAGAAACCTTGGAACCATTCTCTCCAAGCGCCACATCAATTAACTCATCAATTGCCCTAAGAGCTCCAAGATTCTCAGCAACGTCACTACTCTCTAAAAGGCTTGATATCTTATCATACAATTGATCCATAAATCGAGAAAAAGCTTCACCACTTAGGTCACGAGCTTCTTCTTCCAGATGCTTCTTAAAAGCTAAAGAAGCACCTTCCTACGGAGATTAAATTCATTCCAAATTTACAAATCAGCTAGAATTCAATCAAATTGCAGCAAGCATGTTAAGTGAAATGAAGAGAAAGAATAACAGTGCTACCTTGGGGTTGCCACGGGTGCAGAGGTCGGCGAGGATGCGATTCAGAGCATCGCCAGGTACGACAGAGGGAGGACCAATATAACGGTGGGGATGGGAGTGAGAGTGGAGGTGAGGGTGAGGGTGCGACTGAGAAGCGGTCGCCATTTAATTAACCTAAACCCTAAATTAATCAGTGTGTAGTATAGCAGTGTGATTTGAAGATTGATTTATGAACGAACGGGAAGAAGAGAGAGAATCGATTTATGAATGAAAATAATCTCCGGCATCGCGTTTCGCCGTGGCGGGGACTCACACGGCGGGGTTCTGTAAACAAATCAAATCAAATGTTTTGACTTGGAAATTATGAAATATAGTTAATAATTAGGCAACATAAGTCAATTTAGAAATTTAAAATATATTAAATTTAAAATTGAGAAAAACACTTATTTTACTATAAAATATTTTTATAACTAATTCAATTCTTGTGATGATTTATTATTATAGTATAAAATATTGTTAAAATGCAGATATTTTTATAAATGCATTATTAAAATAATATAATTAGATGTTAACTGTTGCTATGTGTTATTATCTAAAGATTAGTTTGAATCTATTTTAATATTTAATTCTTTTAATTTTCTTTTTTGAAAAAACTTTAAAAAATTATTTTAAAATTGTATAATATTACAAATTTGTTATTAGTTAAAAATGCATTATTATTATTATTATTTATTAAAAGTGTAAAAGTTAGTTAGAGAAGTTAAGAGTTAGTTATAGAGGCTTTTGATATTGCAACTAATTCCAATACACTTTGTAATAATTATATACAAGTGAAAGTCAAGTGTTTCACTCAAGGAATGAGAAATAAAACACAAAAGCAAGTAGAGTTTTACTCTCTTATCATCTACATCGTGAATGCAAGCTTTTATAGTATCATGCATTTATATTCATCGAACATGGTATCATACGCTTAAAGGAATCGAAAATCCATAATTTTTATGTTGCATCAAACACTCATTATTGTCATCAACAACAACCGAAGATCTCAGTTTTAGAGAAGTTGATTTTACCATCGTTGGCAAGTTTTGCATCAGTCATACTTAAAAGAAGTTCTTAATCCTCCCTTGAGTTAGATCTTCGCTGAAATTCAGAGAATCATCAATGATTGATCTTAATATTTCACTCTAAGGTGTCTTACATGAAGTACAAACTTCAAAAGTTACTTCAAATCTAATGGTGTTTATAGGTACGGTTAACACATTCGCTCCAAAACTCTTCATTAAACTTCAAGAAAACAAATCTTTGTCGTAAAATCAACAGGTTAGTGGTGTGATACTTTCATACAAACTTAACAAAATTGTTTTAAGCCCTCATATCCCACCGATGTTCAAGATTGTAAACGATAGAATTCCAAACATCATGTCTAGAGCTTATGATTATTGGACCGTACAAGATCAAATGATAATACAAAAAAAACATTTCATTACTAGCAAATTTGAATTTGTGTAAATTTCTTGTCAATAATAAATAATCATTTATATTTTGCAATTATTGTTGTCTTAGAAAAACACATGTTATATCATCATTTGTTGGAACAAAATGGTTGATATCATACTCCCCCTTGAATTTTAATGATAACAAAGTATTTAAAGAACAATTAGGTATTCTAACAATTGTTCAAATATGCAGGATTATAAGACTAAGAACATATGAAGAGAAGCTTGAGGATTCTGAATTTGAAGTTCAGACTTTTGGCTCTAAAAATCACTTTTGAATACTTTGGCTTTAATGGAAGATTCGTACTCTGAAGAAGTCAACTCTAAAGAAATTCAGTCTTTGGTGACCCATACTCTGAAAAAATTAACTCTGAAGAAAGTCAATCTCTGGGGACTCAAACTCTGAAGCTCTAGAAGGAAAAAAGCAGACTCTAGAGTTATTGGCCAAAAACGAGTGAAGTTTGAAGAAAGACAATATCTGAAGCATGTTATCTTTAATTGAGGCAACTCTAACAAATTCATAGACATACCTGAAATCAATGTCAATCAACGATCTTTGCTTCTTCTACCACTCCGGTACCAAGGCTCGTCGAGTCGTGGGTGTAGTTACCGTCGTCAAGGAATGGTACACCGATGGAGAAGACGACGGTGTGGTGGACGTGAAAGCTATCGACGAAATGAGAAGAACGGTTGATTTGAAAGAGATGAAAGATTTGAAGGATTTTGTACTGTTGAAGCAACCTAGGTTTTCTGTTGTTCCAGTTCCTGACCTAATTTGGGAGAAAATATGTGATTTGGGTGGCGGTTATCACGGTGATGGGAATCATGATGAATCAAACCCTAACGATTGAATTTACTAATTGTAAATTTTAGTTTACCGTCAACATTTCAACTTTAGAATGTAAATAAATGCTTTTTTTATTCGGTTTTTCATTTAATTATGATATTTTCTTAACTTGAAACTCGTGCGTAACAATCTTAAAATCCGAAAGAGAATGAGTGAACGGGTTAAACTCAAACTTTAATTTCTAAAAGCAAAATTTATATGCACATTAACTCTATTATCAATGAAAAATAGTTCATCAACTAACAAAACTTCAAATCTATTGAGATTCAAGTAAACTACCGGTTAATAATTAATTAGTACGATTAGCAATAGTTAGACCTTAAACTTAATATTCATGATAAATAGATTTGATCCAAACAATTTAAAATTATTTATTTAAATCAAAGAAATTCTCCCAATTAAAAAGCTTATTCATGACTTTTTTTTGTATATGGCTTGAAGATGAATTATTTTAGGCTTTCCTTTGAAAATGGAATCCAAGAATAACGAATGGAAATATTCCAACTCTAAACCCCATAAAGTCTCAACCTGCGACTTTTGATGACTCTTGCAATTATTTTTTTTAGTTGTTGGCAGGATGACAAAGGATACCTATTAAATAAAACCATTCATATTGTATTCCTTCGGTTCAAGAAACAATCGAGGAATAAAATATTTAGAATACATATTTTTTAATTTTAACAATATTTATATATTTTAAAAAAAAAATTATGATCTATTTTCTGGATTGAATTAAAATCCAGAGATAAAGTATTTAAAGGACATGCTTTCGAATTCTATTAATTATATTTTAGTATCTTTTAATTTTTTTTATAACCTATTAGTTCGATTGAGTAGAAAACGAGCGATAAGATATTGTGAAGACATGTCTCGGAATTCCTGCAACTATATTTGAATCATAGAAACAATATTTTATCACTTTTTAATGACATATTATCTCGGTTGAACTGAAAATCTATGTAGCATCTTGTTTAATTTTTTTTTCTTTTTTTGTTTATGACCTAGGAAAAAATTGACGAGTTTTTATGACGCCATTTGTTATCCACATATAAAACCGAGGTAAAATCCCTTTTTCAATCGAGTTAAAAGAGGTTTTTTTTAGGAGTACATTTATTAGCTCAAACATATCATTATTATATAACTTTGATATGTTTCTACTTATGACTCCTGAACAATACAAAAAAAAAATGGTAAAATAAGGTATTTTTTCCACACCTCTCTTTTGCTATCAAAGTACTCCTGCATGCTACTGTTTAGAGGTATTGAAATAATGGTTAAGTTAAGGATGCTTTCAATTCATCTACAACGAGTATCATTAAAACCAAATCTTTTCAACGCACGTATTAGAAAAGACTAACTAAAAGGGTCAAATGTCTTATATATATATATATATATATATATATATATATATATATATATATATATATATATATATATATATATATATATATATATATTTGCATTATTAAGTTTCCTCCAAATGTCTTGTTATGCAACAGGTTAGTAGCTTCACATGTCAATCATAAATAATCTTTAATGTTATTCCATGTATAAAATCCATTTGCTCTTTTAAAATGATAATAAACATAATGATTGTCAATCTATTACCCAACACTTTATACATTATCTTGAAATTGAAATTTGCAACGGCAATTGCTTTGAAATTTTGGATATTATAATCAAGGAAATAGAATTGTAATTTAAGGCTAGCTTCAAGTATGATTGAAAGAAGTAGGCCCCAAAGTCATCGAGTCTCAGGTCTCATTCTTTATTAAGATTTGTACTTGTTTAAAGTACAATAAGTGATAACCCTTAATTGTGTAGGATTGTTTGAGAGCTTTAGGGTTATTATGGTGTAAGTGTAAGCTCACACATGGATGGGCAAATATATATATATATATATATATATATATATATATATATATATATATATATATATATATATATGGATCCATTGGGTGTCTCATATCAACTCAAGGGTTGAGGTATATATAGGGATCCATTGGGGACCCAATAAAGTAGTTACAATATTCTTCTCTCTCATGATTGTGGGAAGTGGAATCGTTATCCCCTTATAATTCTAGAGAATGTGACTTCCTTCTTTGACTGCCTCACATACCATTATGGGATAAAGAGATATCATTCCCCATGTTTTCATAAGTGGGCGAGTGTACTAAACAATGGGCACGTGTTATGATAAATGGGCGCACATCCCGAGAAACTAGCGACTAGTAACCCTACTCTAGGCGATGGATGTTATCTATCGCCCATGGTGCATCTTGCATTGCCTCATGTATATCATTTAAAAATATACTAGTACAAGATTGAATAATGTTAACCTAATCTCCTCATCAAAAGGTATCAAATTTAACATTGAGTTAATTCTACCTTCTGAGATGTTACGAATAACATCATCAATCAACTCATAATCCTGCACAAAAACAAAGTTAGAGAAGAAAATATTTAAGTAAAACTACAATGCATGATTTGCAATAAGTTAAGGCTGAGTGATAATATTCTCTTCAATTATAATAGAAGATATGGAATTTTGTTTTGTTTTTTATTTTGGCAACTCTATGGAAGTACTTTGTTTTTTTCACCATCCATATGACAACTCACTTTAGTTTGTTTATGCCTTGTATCCTGGGTGTGGTTTAGAGTTTGTAGTCATTAGAGAATGTTTCGAAATTTTTCCTTGGAGTGGTTGTTGAAACAGTTAGAGTGATATAGAACCAGGAAAGTTCCTAGTATAACTTGAAGAGAAGTCTAAATCTAGGGGATAATGGCATTTTGAGAGTCACTAAAACCGAATCGCTCGTCCCATGGGGAGGAAATGGATCTTCAGAGGTGTTAATGAGGACTAGGTGCAACGATGTTGGTCGTAGGGACGACATTGTGATGAATGGAGGTTCCAATCGTTTTGGAAGCTACCATCGTTGTCGATTGTAGAAGTTAACAATGATTAGACCGATTAACAAAAATGGTTGTGGTATTGCAACATAAGGAATACGAGAGTTTATAAAAGAAATTTTGTGCAAATCAAGAAACAATTTCCACATGGAGTGCCAATAGGGAAATTTGTGGTAGGTTAGTGATGTCCAATGTGGAAGGCCTTCGACATAATGGTTGGAGTCTCAGGTATCTGAATATGGGGTGTACCTGCAAGAGTAACACTCTAACAACAAGTCAATAAAGCCAGAGAGAAGAAACTTGCAATTATGTAATAATTTGTAATCGACCCACATGAACACATCGTCCTATGCGGGGGATGTTAGATGGATGCAAATAATTGAGATGAGTGATGTGTTTGACTTCAATAGGGGTTCTCTTAGTGAGAGTAGACATACTCGTCAATATGGATTATCAAAGTTTTAAATTGAACTTTCTTATTGGACCAATCATACTAGGTCGTTTGACCGATCCATAACAATTATTATCCATTTGTCGCACACTGAGTGATCTATTTACAATAAAAAAAGTGTCCAAAAATAAATGATCAACTTCAATTTTCAAAATATATTTTTCAATTTTATCCTTTCTCATATTTGATAAGAAATACTTTAATAAAAGTATGATTCTCTTTTTTATTTAATGAAATATTCAATTGAATAATTAATTAATTGTAGGACAAATGAAGTATCATATTTTTCTTTTACAATTATTGTCATATATTTATTAGTATAACTTAATAAAGATAATTTGTGACAAATAAATATTATAAGTAGACCGTTAATAAAATGAGTGGGAGGATTAGTCTCGTTTAGTCGTCAAATTTGATATCAAATTAAATTAGTTTTCATTGAGTCTCTTTGAAAGAAATTCAAACTGTTTTTTATTCTCAGATTTCAATTCTTATCTCTAAGCTTTTGTTTTATTTCTTTGTTGTTGTTAAATATATTATAGCTTAACAAAGATCAATTTGTTGTTTCAAAGGTATCATTTGTCATTGTAAAATCATTTATTTGTTTATTTTTTATAAAATAAAAAAATTCCAATTCCGTGCACCTCTTAGACTTATCAACGCCGGTCCAAGCAACCATTCAATGAATTGAATTTAGATCCAAATTAATTCCACAATCAAACGGTCAATATTCATTACTCCATGCACCTAACTACCGTTGACTCTGAGCTACAAATTGAGAACAAAACAAAAGCATTTAATTTGTTGCGTTTAATATTTTGAATCTCCCTATCTCCATCAAAGAAAGGGTTGCATTTGGTAATATTTTGGACCTATTATTATAAATCTTATTTCATTTTCAATTAATGTTTTTATTATGTCAAAATTTAATTGAAAATATGATTATATTATATATTTTAATTCAATTAATATAATTATATGTTAAAATAATTAATTTATTGTACATGGCATGAATCTAAATACTAATAGTTGGATTTAAAATAATTTACCTTTTCCTATAATCTATATTATCTGTGTGAATAGAAGAAGAAAAAAAGTCAAATAAAAATAGAGAAACGGTGCGTGGCAAAGATGGTAATTAATTGTAGCATCGAGGGCAATTCGTTGAGATTTATTTACATATAGAAAGGCAGTTCTCTGTTTCTCTTTACTACTGGGTGGGTGACTCAGTTGAATTGCAGATTCGTTGATTGATCAATGTTATGGCGAATCAATTGGGAAATCTGGTGGAATCGATAAAGTCAAAGGTTCGGTCAACACTGAAGATGAAGAAGGGAAAGAAACCATACATAAAGATCGACAAGAGTGCAAGCGTTAAGGTCGAGATTCGAAGCAGAAAAGCTCGTAAGCTTATTGACAAGACGTTGAAAGCTGCTGATAATCCTGGCAAGCATCACCTCACTGTATAATTTCATATCTCTTAGACTCTTACTACTCTCTAATAGATCAACACAATAAAATCTTATACTATGTGTTTCTTGTTTTTCTCATAGATTACAACTATCTAGAATCTATATTGTATGAATCAACAACAACCGTAGTCTCAATCAATTCCATTTTTAACATATAATATGCACAAGTCATTTATTCTTTCTTAAATGAAATATAAAAAACAACTCATACTTCTTTTTATCATTGTTATAATTAAAATTCTGAAAATTTTATGTATTTGAATAAAATTAAGGTTAGATAGTACATTGATTTTGAAAATACATTTTAAATTATATTTCATCTTTTAAATTTATTTCAAATTTATTTTTTAATTATATTTCCATGTAACTAAAAAGAGTACATTGTTTTCCACGCTCACTGTTTTTCAACCACTGCATAACTATTTTTCCCGGATTTGGTGGTACATCTTCTCCACCAAATGTTTTCGCATCTTTGAAATTTTCATTGAAATATTCCAATTTTTCAACAAAATTCTCTAAATAACTCATTTTTTTAACTATTTCTCCATCTAATCCATTTTTTTACCATTTTTTTGAGGAGTCGCCATATCAATTGGCGACTATGTAGAAATTGTAAGATATGTCGCCAATTGGATTGGAGACACCATATGCAGTCTTCAATCCAATTGACGACTGTGTGTAAAAAATGTGAAGGGTTGCCAATTCAATTGGAGACAAGGTTCTAAGTGAAGTTTGCTATAAATAGTGATTGTGTGCTCAAGTATTTTCACATCTCTTGTGATATACAAGTAATACTATTGATATCATGTATGCACGCCGTATGGGAAAGTGATCTTTTCAAGAGAGAAGTCTTCGATTGATATGTTGTTCTGGAATATCCAAAGTCTCAATCAACTGAAGAGGGAGTTGAATCAGTGGTTAGGGGAAGAAATCGGTGAAGGTGAAAAAATTCGCAGTATTGAGAGATATGATAGGATGTGTGGGTGGGTGTGAGTTAAGAATGACGCGGAAACTAGGAAAATGATGTTTTGTCCTAATGAAATCAAGTTGATTGTTATAATTAGTTAGAAATATTGTGTTTAGTTGTTGTATATGTTGTTTAGATTAAGTTTATTTAAGTTATTGGGATGTTTGTTGTTAACATTGTTGTGACAAAAAGTTCTTAATATATTAAAATATAAGGTTACAACAAGTTTTTATTGTGCAGAGGTGGATCCAACATTTGGATATTTTTTCCTGTTGTGTCCAGGCTGACGACATATACTACACAATCTTATCACTTTATTAACCGTATCCATCTATATTCTTATACACATGCTGTTTGCACGACCTTTTTTCTTTCTTTGCGTCTGATCGTTGTGCCAAACTATGTCTCATTGGTATGGAGGCCAATATTCCTCCATTGGTAACATTGCGAAGCTTTTGTTGTAGACATGCATCACATTAACAGTCTTGTAAACATCAGATAGATGGTTGTACGAGTCTTGACGAGCATGCATGCATGCTGCAATTACATGGGAGCAAGTAACCCGGAAAGTCTGGTACTTGCCACAATCACACCAGCATCTGTCTAGTCTGACAACATATTCTAAAAATGGTTCATTGTGATCAATTATTTCCTTAACACTAAAATTTCTCCCATGACGGTCAAAGTTTGTGACTGAATGTGTGTTAGCCTTGATAGTTTCCTCTTTCATAACTTTCATTATGCATTGATTGCAAACATGACCAGACATTAACACCGCAATCCATTTTTTCCTCTTGATGCAAATTGCGATGTCAACCTAAAATAGGTTGATCTTACCACTACTGTTATAGGTAGGTTTCTAATTCTTCTGAAGACGTCGTTCATGCATTCCACAAGGTTTGTTGTCATGTGGCGCCAACGACATCCACCGTCAAATGCCCTTGTCCACTAGAATGTTATTCAACCACCTTCATGCATCTGCATTTGACAACCTAATTTCGTCACGATAGTATTGAAATGATGGTTGGGTTAAAGCATACCCTACATTCACAACTTTTTTGCGAAGGTTCCTGTCTTTGATTGCACGCATGAAGTTTTGTGCGATATGTCTAATGCAATAGATATGGGTGGATGGAGGATTACGCCAACTGTTGTCTTGATTATTGTAATCACTCTCGATAGCAGCATGCCTATCTGAAATCTAACAGAGATTGACTTGTGGAGCCACATGTATTATGAGATTCTTAAGGAAGAAACACCAAGCAGAAGCAGTCTCACCTTCAACCAGAGCAAGGTACCCTTGTATTTTCCATATGACCATGATCCATCAATCTGAATAATAGGTTTGCAGAAAGCAAAACCTTTTATGCATGGTTGAAATGCCCAGAAAAGTCGGTGAAATATTATATTTCCATCAAACACAACCATCACAACTACCCTATGGCTTTCAAACCCCACAACCATTTCAACCTTTCATCAACGAAGCCTTCACACAAATGTCTTATTTCAATCGTCCAGGTCGCACAGCGATGACCCCTTCATCACATTCAAACTACTCTGACATGGGTCACGACCTCAGTTACAACATGTCGTCTTTCCATACACAAGACTACGTAGAGATGCAAGAATTACTAAGGGAGTTTGGCGATGTTCCGGAGACCTCAACTCCCCCAAACACCTGGGTGAATCAACAACGAGGATAACGAGTGATACGACCTAGGGGACGTGGAACCGGTGGTCGATATGCCCAACCCGGTCGTCATCATTAAATTATGTAATTTATTTTTAATTATTTATTGATATAATCATATTTTTCATTATTTATTAAAGTTTTTTATTTTTTTAAATTAAATTTTACAAAAACACATTGTCTTCGATTGAATTGGCGACCCTTCATATTCTTAACACACAGTCGCGAATTGGATTGGAGACTGCATATGGTGTCTCCATTCCAATTGGCGATGTCTCTTAATCTTTAAACATTGTCGCCAATTGATATGTCACTCCTCTTAAAAATTAAAAAAAATGGAATAGATGGAGAAATAGTTTTAAAAATGGATTATTTGAAGAATTTTGTTGAAAAATAGGGATATTTCAGTAAAAAAAAATCCACATCTTTGTAACAACACCTCTCAGTATTTATTTTTAAATCATATAATATTTGTGAAATCAATTAAATTATTGTATAAACTTTTGTGAAATTTTAAAAATCTAAAATATGAATTACACATTATAATAAAAACGGTGAAGAGTTTTAATTAAAAATATATAAGAAAGAAAAAAGTGTCTGAATTTAAAATAGAAAATTTAATTTTGTAAAAAAATTAAAATAATAACATTAAAATGAATGCAAGAATAAATAAACTAGAACCTTTCATAGTTAGAATTAAGTGGGAAAAAATAGAATAAAATTTTGTAAAACTTTTTATTTTAAAACGAGGATCTTATTTTTCCATTTAAAAAAAAAATAGACAAGTAATTAATATTTTATTAAATTTAATTTCCATATGTTATAATTATTATTATACGAATAGGCCTTTTTGCTATAAAAAATCCGTCCCTTTCAAAGAAACATTCACACATGCAACCGACTAAAAAACACATGCAACCGACTAAAAAGTCCATCAATAAAAAATATATACAATTCATCCTTTTTGAAAAAAAAATCTATTTTTTTAATAAAGTTATTTATAAATTCTAATAAATGTCAATATTTTTTTTTTATATATAAATGGAATTGAAACATTTAATACAATAAATTCACACACACCATTGTTAAGTTTTTAATTTTAATTTTGATAATAATATTGATATTTATCGGTAGAATTAGTTCTTTCACAAAATAATTATATCTAAAATATTATTAGTTCTTTCAAAAATTATTATAGATTTATACTATTACATTTTGAATTAAAATATTGATTAGATTTTAATTGATATGGATCAGTTAAACGATCAATTATGATATCATAATAACTAGTAATAGATTTTAATAATGATTTGACTTTTACTTTAATCACACTTAAATAATTGTTTTGTATTGGTCAAAGGTCTAAAGAGACAAATCTCAATTAATTTTAAATCTATTTCATATGATTCAAGGTATAAAGTGAGTCGTTAGAGAAAATAAGATACATTTTCTTGAATCTTGAACTGATTTATACGTTTGAGTGTTGACCATGTCGATCCAAATCGTGTGACTCTAACAGAGATCAACACCCCTAATTCAAGATATCTAGTTCATCAACTACATTCATATCTGATTTATGGACGAAACAAGAGGGATTCCGGAGGATGTTCGGGAGTAGCGGTTGCACAGGGCATCAACTTTTTAGGGGCATCAATTTTTTTTACTGTATATACATATATACAAATTTATTTTTGTGTCTACAGTACAAACATGAGTTTATTTTGGTCACTGAGACATCTAGTAGAGGTTTAAAGTCAAGCCAACAATAAAAAATAGGTGTTATTGTTTACTAACTTATTGCTATTATTTATTCATTATATTTATAAGATTATTGTTTTAGCTTTTTGAGCTGTTGAAATGTTGTCTAGAAAACAACTTTCTTGTCATAAAAAATGTAAAAGAAAGAAAGAAATTAAAATTGTTGTTAAATCAAAAGGGCGCTTAAGATAATAAAAAAAATTAGCAAGCATTCTACAACTTCTATTCAAAATGATGTGAATTCAGATAACTTAGACTCCACGGTTGAAAATTTTGGGGATGAACAATAAACAATGAAGAACATATTGTTTTGAATGTAGATAATAATGAAAATGAGAATATCATTACTTTTGTTAATGAACAACCTAACGAGCATATTGCATTAGATATTTATGATCCAAAAATATGGAATAAACTTAGAAGTGATTTAGGGGATGAATTGCTAAAAATGGTCGTAAAAGAGTTGTGTCAATTATGAATGATCCTAAAGATATCATTGGTAGGTACTTGTCATCCTCACATTACATTCATTATTGTACTAATGGTGACAATCAAGATAGAAGTTGACTTGTTTATTCAAAAGAATTGGATAAAGTTTTTTGTTTCTATTGTAAGATGTTTTGTAGAAGTCCTAAAACAAATCACTTAGCTCAAGAAGGTTTCAATTATTGGTCTCATCTTATGATTATGTTTAAAGAACATGAATCAAGCGGTGCACAAATGACTTTTATGAGTGAATGAATTGACTTACAAATCAGATTTCAAAAGAAAAAGAACATTGAAAGAATGTTTTGGTTAGGATAATGTCTATTGTTAGATATCTTTCTAGAAAAAAATAGCTTTTCATGTAGATCAATGTACAAAATAATGGTAATTTTTTTCTTTTGTTGAAATGATTGCCGAAAAGACACTAAATTCATAAATTCGATAGGGCACTTAAAATCTCAGGGACGACCATGGACGAAACAATGACGCCGTATATGGGAATCAACTTTCGATTCCTTCAGTTTCCACAGTCTCAGATCCAATCTGCAATTTACCTGTTCTTAACCTCCTTAGGTCACCGAATCAAGAGCATTCAAAATTAAACATAGAGATTTGTTGCATTCGATCCAGTCAGTTATCGTTTTAGATATGATTCATCAAATCTCCAAATCTATGATTTTTATTAGGAACTCCAAAAATTAAAACAATAAAGGATCCTAGATTCAAATCCAGATATACACATAAGGCATAAGAAAATAAAGAAAATTTCCTTGGAGATCATGTCGAAGGTTTATGGTCCATCTTACGATATAACATCGCCTTTATCTTTCGCCACTAACATGATGCTCACCGTGGAAACATCGAAGATATGACGAGTTTGTAGTTAATGATTGGCATAGATCGATATTGAACCACCAACTATAGATATCAAAGGATCTCTAACCGACCTCATGCCAGGTCTACTAGGTCATAATGGAGAAAGTTGGCCCACTACATCTTTTTTATATCACGTTGGTCAATTATTACTAAGAGAACACTTGATTCTAGTGACAAGCATCAATTAAGCTACCTCTTCCACATGACCTCAAAATTGCATCAAAAAATATAGTCAGACAAATAAAAAAAGCACTTGACAAACTAACCTCAAATCGTCCAAAAAGTGCAACAGTTTTCGCCGAGGCCAGAGTCAACACAGGATAACTTGGAAACGACCCTCGGACTATGGTAGCAAGGAAATCAAGTCTCCTCCTAAGGCACATCTAGTCATTAATTATCTATGGTCCATTGCCTGACATCGTTGGTCCTTAAAAATATTACCATATGGAGAGAACATGTTAAGCTCAAAAGATTCAATCGTAACCCTAAATCCCAGATAAAGTGGTGTATAGTTAAAGGTTTCCTTACCTAGTTATTTTGTTGTTTCACTTACTAATTTACTTTATTATGAATGAAAATATTTGTATTCTTTTTTTTTCTAATGCACTTTTTTTTCTAATCTCTCTCTAGGAACCTTAAGGCAAAGAGACAAAGATTACATGTATGCCTGCATGTCCAATATAGAATACATACATTTTTGCATGTCTGATACAACTTAATTGCATTTTCAATACATAATGCATGCATTATTGCGTATTTGATATTACATTTTTGCATAGCTAATATGAATTAAACACATTTCTTATACAGAAAACATGCATTTCTACATATTTGATGCGACTTAAACGCATTTCTGATATAAGTTACACGTATTTCTACGTATTTTATACAACTTAAAGGCATTTCTGATACAGAATACACACATTTTTGCATATTTGATAGAACTTAAACACATTTTTGATATTGACTACGTGCATTTATGCGTATCTGATACGACTTAAACACCTAAAACGTAGTTGGCGCACCCCTATTCGGATCTAGCCAATCCAAGGGCTTTGGTGGTGGAGCCCAAAAACGTCCACTTCAATCCAAGCCAAGTCTCAGGGGAAGGGACGGGGATGCTACCCTTGGTCGGGGAACAGTCCTTGATGACGTGGAACAAAGTACAAAGAGATGAATGCATCTCATCGGGCTCATATACTACGAACCCCATTGTGGGAAGCACAATCAACACACTTAATACAATGCACAAATCAATACGCTACTACAATGAATGCTAAATACGACTGGCAAATGTAGCAGCCAAAAAAGGTAGCTAATGACCTTCACTGCACTATGTCCCAAATTACGAAGACCATTGTCAAGAAAGTGCGTAGAGCACATCAAGTACCTCTTCATAACAAGGAACATTTTTCCATCCTAAAGGCAAGTAAACAAGGTTCTCGCGTCTTAAGCATATAACCTTTCGCATACTTTCAACTTACTAACAAACACTAGCAAAGTCCGGTGATCGAAAAATCTTTAATTACATGGATATCAAGCAAACATTGGCATTACAACAAACTACCAACAACCAAAATTGCAACAGAACAATAACAATAAAATGGAGACAAATACAAAACTCAAAGCTAAATATGGCATAAATCACAAAGGTAAAACTACTTACATAAATATTAATTGTTGCATCCAAGGCACAATGAAATGGAAATTTCACATGAACAAAGACAGTATAAAGTAAAAAAGATAAGATAAGAAAAAGTAGTCAAGCTGAAGCCTCTGGAGTAGAGATATCATAACCACCATCTTGAACACCTTCGGGAGCAACCTGGAAGGGGGATGTTCCTTAATAACTAAATAACACATTCATTTGCTTACACCACTTGTCGTAATTCTTCACATCGAGAATTGATAGATTCATAGAGATTCATTCATTGGAAATGAAAAGCATTTTTGCATTCTAAGTGTTTGATGGATCAAACCAGATTCTTGATGCCAAATATTGGCACAAGAAACCACAAGGATGGTGATTTTCAATGTGGAGAGTGACAGAGGGAGAAAATGAGAGAGTAATTATTGAGGGTGAAAATGAGGAACGTATCATTATTGAGATACCTAAGGTATATATATACAGTTACATTGAATGAGGTACAAGTAACAAATACAAAAAATAGAAAAAATGACAACAGTAACCGATTACAGTAATAAACGGTTACTGAACAAATTACAACAAATATAACTGAGTGTAACCGATTATTAATCGATTTTGTTTGAACTATAACCAATTACATCCCCTCATAACCAATTATATGCAATTAAATTACACTTTTCCCTCAACAAATCCAACCACCTAGTTTTGTTAATTTGCAACATAAACTACCGATTCTTGCATTTTGCCATTTTAAAAGATGCACAAGCTGGCTTATATATAAAAAATATTGTGCAAGCTGCAGTTTCTAGTGCTGGCTGAGGACGTGAAATGTTTTTTTAGTTGTTTGATTAGAGTTAGTAAGATTTGAATAGTATAATAATAAGAGTAAGATTTTTCTTGATAGTGAACAAACATTTGTTTTATCACTGAATTCAAATATAAAATTAATGGAAAATTCTTATCTCCCTATCACAAATAATTTAATGCAAAATGTTGTTAAATATTTGTTACACACCTTTGTCTGGTTTGATTTTGAAGAAATTCAGATAATTTTGTATGACAAGATCCAATGAACTTTTGACCGTCCTTGCCGGCCTAACTTGTAAGCCTGAGTGGTAAGTATGTAGCTTAGCTCGAAGGGGCAAGTCCAAAGCAGATGAACACAACAAAGTCCACTTTTTATATATTCACCACAACTATTAATTGGTACCTTGTTTTCATCAAACAAACAAACTAGATCATGGGAAGCATGAAAAAAGAATTACACAAGAAAAGCAAGTTTAAGCATTACATTTCAACTCCTTTTAGAATTCTAAATAAGGCAAAGGATTTATACGTTAATGGTTTATTGGCTTGTTCGGGAAAAACTGCTGCCTCTGCACCTGTTCATATTTCAGTTTCACACCTCCCTGAAGAAACTGCTAAACAAAATGGTGGTGAAAGACAGTCTCTGAGGGAGATTTTCAGAACGGCGCCGATCAATGAAGATAGAATAGTGCCGATAAGAAATACTATAGGGAGTGAGATGTTTATGCAAAGGAGGCAAAGGCAACGGTTTAAGTATAATAGAAATAAAATGAGTTATCAGAGTGAGGTGAGAAAGATGGGAAGAATTGATGAAGATAAACCTTGTTGTTTTGAGGAAGATGAAAGTGATCATTCTATTTCCAAGGGAAATTTAGTGTATCTGTATCCAAGAAGTAGAAGGCTCAATATGAATACTATTGTCAAAGTGCCACCAGTTTAAGCATTTTGTTGATCTATGGTTTTACTTTTTCAGTAGTTTCACCATGTAGTTTTGGGAGTCTTAGTTTTTAATTTCAATGCCTAATAATGCTGATCTCTGTTGATTAAGTATAGCAAAAAGACGTTTTTGTTCTTGTCAGTTTTGGTTGTTGTGTGGGTATAATGCTACATTAATCATAACTTGTTTCAAGTTAAGTCATTATTTGAAATTTAGAAAGTGGTTTCAACTTGGCACAATAATTAGACCAGGAGTGATATAATCTGAAATGACACTTTTTATTTATTTATTTATAAAATGTGATTAATCAAGTATAGATTTTTATTTTATTTTATTTTAAACTCCACCTTTTTATTTAAAAGAAAATCAAATGGATAAGACTCTATATAGACATACAATTCCAACTATTATCATATTAATAAAGAAATTGAAGACACAAATATTCTTTATTTATGAGAAAATTTAATCACTTGTAACTAAGTTATGTTAGATTTACCACTCTATTTAGTTGTTGCAAACAAAATTTCTTACTCCAACAACTTCAAATTCTAATATTTTTTAAATTTTGTAAAGTATTATCATATTAACAAAGAACAAACACGAAGATACAAGTTCTCTTTACAAGTTCTCTTTATTCATTATTATTTATGAGGAAATTTAATCACTTGTAATTAAGTTATGCTAGGTTTATCACTCTATGTGAGTTGTTGTAAGCAAAACCTTTTGTAATTTCTCCAAAGCTCTATAATGTGAGGAAATCAAGTTTTTAAAGGTTTAAGGTAAGGAATTCCTTTCAGATTGTAAGGTAAAGAAGTACTTTATTGCGAGGCAAGGAAATTTTTGTCAGAAATGGCAATTGCTGCCAACACTGGTAGATTCATATTCTTGGTTCTTGGGACTTCCATGTTCCTTAACGCATTTACGCACTTAGATCTTCGTTTCTCGACTCACTTTCAGATTTCTAAATGAAAGAGGTGTTTTAAAAACGGATCGTTGTTGAATATAACAATGTTAAGAATCACGACGGTAACTACTTCAGTTGTTTATAACTCTTCATTTGGAGTTCGGTTTGCTTCGTTGTGATAGAGGAATTCTAGTGCGATATGATCTCTATTTCTCGTTCGTAGATTCTTCGCCATACGAAAAAGAGACTATGATAGCAGATCCACGCCAAAAATCATTACAGATTTATCGTACCTTCGAAGTTGTCATAGTAAGGATTGTATTAACGCCGAATAATTGAGGCAATGCGAGATTGGAAGGTTTGACCGAGGATCTTATGCACAATCATGGACGTAACTACCTTTATTCTTTGGTGACTCTGGTACAAATCTGTGTTTGGATCTAGAATGACCCCATTGTTCCGTGGGAATTAAAAGTCAATTTCCATAGACAACGTCATTGTTCCGTTATGAAACCAAAATTATGTGTAAGCTAATGACGTGGAATCTTGAACTGGCGGTGCTAATTTCCGATATGGAGGCGCAGGGTGGACCTGTAAGGTTAACACTCCAACGTCTACATCTGTTTAAGATTCAAGATGAGTGTAGTCAAACATAAAGATCAGAAGAACATGTATCTTGCATTTCTTATGAAATGACTTTTATACCTCAAATCATAGTATAAATTTGGGTCTTTGACAGACCCATAACGGATAAATTAGTACCCAACAAATTACATGACTCAAGTATCTAAAAATAAATTTACCTAAAGGTCTAACCAAAGATAAATTAGATACTCATGATTTACAGAACCATGGTAAATGAGTTTAAGAAATTATACATGAATTAAGAAAAAAATGAGCTTCATTGGTGTAGAAACGTCAATCTACCCCTCTTGATTTTGCGGCAAAAATATGTACCCTAAAATTGGAAACATTTTTCTAATTTTGATGTTTTGCTTTTATAGAATAAGTTTTGTTTAATAATTTGTGTCATGGTCTGAATCAATCATGTCACGATCTGTCGTTTATTACACTTGGAAATGCCTGATTGAAGCCTTCATCTCGTCACAATAGCAAGCAATTGTGACACGGTTTACACAAAATTTCCACACTGTTTATTCTTTCACTCATCACGCTACAATCTCTTCTGACCGCGAGGAGATTTTCACGACACTCTTCCATATTCCACATCTCATTTTAAAATGAACTTAGTTAAATTAATTTGAAAGAGGAAATTAAGAACATGTATTTCTTTCCTAAAAAGGGATTTGTAATGATATAATAATGCTAGCATATTGGCCTTCGTGAAGAACTAGTTGTTTCCATTAACAAAATAGGCGGGAAGACATTAGTGGTGCATAACATGGCATACTATGAGAACTCTGAAATTTGTATACTCCACCAACATGTTGAAAACACAATCCTCATGCATGGTAAAAAAACAGGTGAATCTCATTTACTTTCACTTTGAGTTTATCACTTACTTTAAAGCACTAGAACATGATTATCAAATATGCATGACAACGGGTTGGGTAGAGACAAGTTTAAACCTGCAACCGCTTTTCAGACCCAGACTCGCCCCCGTTTCCAAATCTGTTCGGGGTTAAAAATTATTCTCCCGCTCCCGTCCCAACAAGAAACGGGCTCACCCGCACCCACCCTACATAATTTATTTATTTTTTGTAAAATGTATAAATCTTTTAATAACAATAAAAATTAATAATTAAATTAAATAATTGATTATTTTAAGAATAATTATAATACTTGATATTTTTTATTTAAATTATATATTTTTTAAAAATAAATAATTATTTTAATAAACATGATATTGTAACATTAAAAAGTGTGAATGAGTAATAAAATTATTAATAATAAATAAATTAAATTATATTTAGTTGGCGGGAGCGGGACAAAGTTATGTGCGGAGCGAGTACTAGCATCCCCCGTCCCGCCCCCGAAAATAAAAATCGGGTTTTTTCCTCCCCGCACCCTCCCCCGTTTAAATCGTATTTTTCCCATTAATTTTAGAGCGGGGGCGGCTGGAACCTTGCGGGACCGAATTTATTTACCATGCCTACTATCAAATATTGGTGCACTGTCTCAAATAAACTAATAGTAAAATAAAAATAAATACAATAATCCATAGTTCGTATTTTGAATCATCACTTTTAAAATATGAATTTATCTTTAGAGATTAAATTTGATTGTTTTCTAACTCATATTTGGTTTAAACTTTTTTTCTTTTTAAGGAAATAATGTTTAAACTTCTTAGGTTTAATTGCAACTTTGGTCCCCCTATTTTACATTTTTTTTTACTTTTGATCTCCCTATTTTAAAAATTACTATTTTGGTCCCTATTTTAACTTTTCGGTTTGATTTTAGTCCCCGCTTCATTTTAAGTCTTTTTTTTAATGATATGGCTTGTTTAAAGGTGACATGGAAATTCCATGTCATATAAGAACTAAACCCATTTAAAAAATTAAATCCACGTTTTGCTATTCTCCTAAATTAATTCCATTTTAGTTTACCAATAATCCCTAAATTAATTAAGTACTCTTTCTTCTACAATCGTTAACCACTCTTTTCAGAATAGTAAATAAAAAAAACAATAATCAAAATCAAAGGGTTTCTCAATCTCCCCTTTGTGAAATCTCAATTCCCCAACACGATTTCACCTCCGCTTAATTTCTTGAAAATTTTAATCGATTCTTAATTTCACTAAACATCAATTTAGGTTTTTTTTTGTTACGATGAACGATCAATCGAAGATGATGATGAATTTGAACCAAATGAACCAGACTCAGATGATGAAGATGAATTTGCCTTAGATAATTAACCAGTCGTAGTGTCAATCTCAGATGATGAAAATGAGTTTGTCTCAGATTATTAATTAGTCTCAGTTTCAAGGAATGAATCAGCAAATGATGAACCATAATCGGCCTCTGATGATGAATCGTGGAGGATATAAGGTTTGGTCTCAGCAGCTTCCTTTGGATCCTAACATGAAATTTCAGAACCCTAATTTGAGAATGAGGTCAGATCTGCAAATTTAAATGTTGTTTGCTGAAATTGATGGAAGATTCGTTTCTATTTTGTGTTTTGGGTTAGGATTCATGTCAGTTTCATGTGGATTGGAGATTTTTAGGCGAAATTTGGGTTTCAGTTTGAACATCTTCATGATATTCTTGGTTTGTTCTTAACAAACCACCGTGCCAAATCCATTTTTGATGAGGGGGAGAGGTTTGTAGGTGTTAGCATGATGGTTGGATAAAGAGAGAGGAGAGAACTCAGATAAGAAGAGATAGAGAAGAATGGGAGAGTGATCCCACGTGGAATAAAAAAAAAAATACCACTTAGAAATGCTATATCATTTAAAGAAAGACTTAAAATGAATAAGGGACTAAAATCAAACTGAAAACTTAAAATAGGGACAAAAATAATGGTTTTTAAAATAGGGGGACCAAAGTTTTAATTAAGCTAACTTCTTTTAAGACATGCAATTCGGTTAAATTTAAAATTATTGAACATTCATCAAAATTTCCAGGAATTCATAGGAATCTCCAGAAATGTTGAAGATCCTATAAACGTCATAAGAAATTAATGAATGTTCATCACTCAAAACTACAAAATAGAAGAAAGGGGATGAAGATTACCTTGATCCATGACAGAATTCTGGGAGCTTGACGATGGCGACAATAAAGTTCCGGCGAGAAGTTACTGAGAGAAAGTTTCACGGTGAGAGGAAGAGTTTGTGCGAAATGAACAAATGAGTTCCTTCTCCCCCTTTTTATAATGTCATAAGCTCGCTTGGAGAAACACAGAAGCCAAATAATTATTACTTAGGGCTAGCCCCCAGGTGTCATAAATAAATTACGACGCTTTCCAACACGTGTCACTAAAAGCTACAAATGTTTTATCTTCTCAAAAAAGAATCTGTTTCCAATGTCTGTATGTCTCCCTCCTACGGACGAATGCCCGCTACAGTAACCAGAACCTAAAGGGTACACGTGCTCGCAAGACTTACGAAAAGGTTACGTCGACCTGAATCCTCGACACCTTAAGTCACTATCCTCACTCGAGCACAGCGACTTGGAGGGATCCTGTTCTGGACTGGCCTAGCAAGTGCCCTACACCTAATCGAGGCCCAATCCAGTATTCATTTGTGCATAAGCCCAATAAGAGACTAGCGAAGATATGACCGTTGTAAGATAGAGTGTTGGCATATAGCTGTTGGGGATCTCCCCACATGCGTCATAACGCCTTTCACGCGGCCAACTGCCATCCAGATTTATAGGAAGTAGTTATGCTCAGTCAAATGCTACGCACCCACAATCCATGAGCACGTGCTCTTATAAATACCCTCCACTCTTGGAGGGTCATGTATTCAATTCTAATCAATCTCAATCTTCCTCACACTTTAGTTTGTCTCACACTGAAACTTACTTGAGCGTCGGAGTACCTTGCAGGTACACCACCTATTCTCCTACAAGCACCATCACAATACCAGCTGAAAACCACGAGGACTTGTCCGAATTATTTCTGTACAAGATTGATTGGTTATATTGTGACATTATTTCGTTTTAAAAACGAAACAATGATTCTTGTAGTGTTTGAAATACACATGTTGATTGAATGTTTAAGTAGTATTGTAATGTTGAAGCATTTTAATTGTGTGATATTTGAGTGTGCATTAATTGAATGTTAGGAGAAAACGTGATAATATACTATAATCATATATCGCTACTACATCTTACCATTACACTGATGTGGTTCTCACAATTTTATTAAAAAAATATTTTAGTAAGTAATTAGAAAATTTGGTTATTTGAGTAATGTTTTTTTAAAAAATATTTTAGTAAATAATTTGAAATTTTGGTTATTTGAGTAATGTTTTAAAAAAAAAAAAGTTTGGTTATTTTAAAGTAAAATTCGAGGTTTGCATAATAAAGGACAAAACGGGAATAAATCAGGGCGAGATGGATGAATTGGAACGTGAGAGCAAATTGAGTGAAGAGTAGCGTACAACAAAAAAGATGCGGCCAAACACCGCCGGTAACGGCAACGACGACCGATTGGGAACTGCCGGACCGGCGATTCGCAAGAAAGGAACGAGTGTTCGTCCATGGCTGGTTGTCGATGTTGCCGGAGACGCTCAGGTGGTAGAGGCCGGAAAACACGCCATCATGAGACGAACTGGCCTTCCGGCACGTGACCTTCGAATCCTCGATCCTCTCCTTTCCTATCCTTCCACCGTTCTCGGACGAGAGAGAGCAATCGTAATCAATTTGGAACACATCAAAGCGATTATCACCGCAAACGAAGTTCTTCTTCTCAATTCTAGAGATCCTTCCGTTACTCCTTTTGTTCAGGAGCTTCAAGCGAGGATCCTCCGTCATCACGAAGCAACCACTATTCCTCAAGATGATTCTCACGGCGGTGGAATTAAGATTCTTCCGTTCGAATTCGTCTCGCTTGAGGCGTGTCTTGAAGCGGCTTGTAGCGTTTTGGAGAATGAAGCTAAGACGTTGGAGCAAGAGGCGCATCCTGCTCTTGATAAATTGACGTCGAAGATTAGTACTCTCAATTTGGAACGTGTGAGGCAAATTAAGAGCCGTTTGGTTGCTATAACGGGGAGGGTTCAAAAGGTGAGAGATGAATTGGAACATTTGCTTGATGATGATGAGGATATGGCTGAAATGTATCTTACTGAGAAGATACTTCAACAGCAGATGGAACAAACGTCTTCTGAGGAAGATATTGATGCTCATGATGATGATAATGATATTGATAGGGTAGAAGGTGTTGAAATATCTTTGGAAGGGGGTGTAGGAGGAGGGGCAGGTTATGAGGATGAGGATGAGGACAATCAAAATCGAAATGCTGGAGAACATATGTTTGGTGCTACAAATCAAATTGGTAGGGATAGCCGTGCCGGAACAAGGGCGAGCACTACTTATAGTGCCATCACCAATAAGCTCGATGTTGAGGAGCTTGAGATGCTGTTGGAAGCATACTTTGTTCAGATTGATGGAACTCTCAACAAGCTTTCCACGGTATCCTTGCTATGTCCCATTTCCTTGTTCTATACTTAGTTTTATCTCTTGTTTTGTTAACAAAATAACAGATACAAATTCAATAGTTCAATTCAACATCTTAAAACACAAATGCAAATGCAATAGTTACATTTTTGTGCTTTTTGATCTAGTTGGGTAGAGTAGCTCAATGAATATGTTGTAATCACACAATATTTAAGAAGCTTGGATATTTAATGACTGAAATGACAGCACTTTCTGGTTTGTATTTGAAAGCTTGGATTGTTTGTAATTCATCGAATTTTGCTTGCAAAACACTAGTATTAGACAGTTATAAATTACTCGCTACGACTCGGGGGAGGCTTATGAAGCCTCATAGCCGGGTTATAATCTCCTCAAATGTACTCGCCTACTATCCTGCATTTAGACTGATGCAACATGACAGATGTCTTATAACACCCAAAAGACTATTGAGGCCAAATACTCCTTACCCCTACCTTAGCCAAACAACCTAAAAAATTCTGCTAAAGTATAGTTGTATAGCTAGGGGAACGGAAGGGGGGCCTATAAGGAGAAAAAACCGAGGACGAAACCTAAGTCATTCATTCAGATTTAACCCTAAACACTTGACCTTGAGCATGACACATTGTCGGCAGAGGTCCTAAATATTCCACGCAGAAATAAATTTATATCATGGGATTTAAGATACTTAGTTTATATAAATGCTTATTAATTTTCTATCTGATATGGTTATCATATGTTTGTTTGAAAGAATATAGTTTACTATAGATATAGAATTGACTTCTCTGTTGCTGACACCATGTTATTTGTCGGTTGTTGTGTTGAAGCTGAGGGAGTACGTCGATGACACAGAGGATTACATCAATATTATGCTGGATGACAAACAGAACCATCTCCTCCAAATGGGAGTCATGTTGACCACGGCAACTCTGGTAGTGAGTGCCTTTGTTGTTGTGGCTGGTGTTTTTGGCATGAATATTCATATTGATCTGTTTAATGAGGAGCACTACGGGACAAGAGAGTTTTTGTGGACTGTTGGTGGTGGCAGTGCTGGAACCATATTCTTGTATGTGGTTGCCATTGCCTGGTGCAAGTATAAACGCTTGCTAGAATAAGGTGCACTCTATTGTGTTCTATACAATAATGTAATTTAATTGGAAAATAAACTTTTCTGTATGTTCTGTAGAATTTTAATGCTAGACTTATACACGGCATCTATTTGCTTCAACTACTTTTTCTTGTACATTATTGTATGGACAAAGTCCGCAACAACATTGGTTTTATGCAACACTTGCTGCCAGTCCTGTAATCTTCGCAAAGATTTCCCGAGATTCACGGTTTTTTATCATATTTAGTTTTATGGTTGTTTTTTTGAGTTCTCTTTACCAATTTCTTTTTGTGTATAGAAAAAGTTTCCTTAAACATTAATTGGGCATTGTAGACCTTTATTATGTTCCTACTAGCTGGTACTTTTTTAATTGCTACTCTGCTTCATAAATTTTGGGAGCCTGGCATTGTGTCTGTTTGTGGCTGTATGCCTGAGGGATCATTCTTGTGTATTTATGGCTTTATTGTTTTTTTTTTTTTTTTTTAACAATGGTGCATTAGTTTTGAATGAGCAAACCTTTGCAAAATAATTTTGTTGCATTTTATTTTATGCTTCCGAGGAATAAGTCTGTATGTTAGTATACAAGATTCAAGAATGCCTAAATTGGTTATTTCTGGCATCTAACTGCCACATGGTGTTATGGTGACATTAAATTATTTTATGTAATTGACTTTGAATTGACTATAGATTTGCATCACATAAACTCTTCAATAGTAAACCTAAAGTCTTCAATCGTCATTGACTTATCCTTCCCATTTTTCATGGTTCCTTTCTTTTTCTTTCTGATGCATTTTCTCTTTGGATATTATGATGCCAATGAAGTTATTTCTTGCACGATGTGTCACTTGTAACATAAATCAATTTCATTGGATCAAAATGACTTGTCCTAGGGGCAAAGAATATTTAGGCAGATTTAGGCCTGAAAGTAACTCATTAACAACATCAACAAAGATCATAACTGAACAACTATAAATTTTGGTAGTGTGGCCAAACATACTTTTAGGTAGGTTGCTGCATCCTTCCTTGGATCACATATGAGCATCTAAAGTCAAGTTTCTTTGTTCACACCAGATCCTCAAATTGAAACTGTGGTGGAAACTTCTTTGTAGTTTGTACTCCAAGAATTTCCGGTACATTACTTCTCAGACACTATGTGAATTCTATTTCCACCAGATCTCTCATGATGCTACTTTTTGTTGCATGGTCATCCCATGACTTTGGACCACTTTGCTGGATTGAGATCAAGGTAACTTGAGAAAGGGACTATGCTTTGAAAATTGAATTTCCTTTAGCCGGGATGCACATGAATATATTTATGAAATGCTGTATCATAAAGTCCACTACTGAACAGTAAAAATTTGTTAGGGGATTCCAAAATAAGAGCCTGCACTTGGAAGAAACTAAAGTTTCTTTGACTTAACAGTGTTGCTTTTTGTATAGATGGTTGGTTTGACTGTGATTATAAAGGCATGAAATGTTGTTCCCATAATACCCTTTTGGATTCTTCCCCAGATTGATGGAATGCAGCTGGAACAATGACTATCTACAAGTTTATTAGTTTGATTTGTCTTTAGCTTAGCCTCCTCTATTAATTTTATTTTACTAAAATTGCCTAACTTCAATTACATATATATCAAAACCACATGTGGGTAGAGGAGATTCTTATTTTGACATCCTAAATTCTCAATGACTATATTTTTTCCAGCCTTTTCAACCTTTTCAGGCTACACATAATAGTTTTTTAATCTGAATAGGAACTGAGTGGGAATAATTAAGTACTAATTCAAAGGAAGACACGTAATTGTGCCATGACATCAAGTTATGTGACAACTTCCAAGCAGACAGACTTGAGCAGACCAAACCTATATTATTAAAAAAGAACATTGCTTAGAATAAATATTTTTAAATGAGGATCCTTCCAAATGAGATAAAGTTGGCATACTAAACAAAATGAGGCATGTTCCTCTGGGTCAGGAAGATCTCCTGAGCTAGAAAAGATTTGAATACATGCATATATGAAATATTCCAACATCAATATTCCCATTTCCTTCTCATCTTTCTACCTTCTCCATATCTCACACCCTTAATCACTTTTTGTTCTTTTAGAAAACACTAAAACTCTCGCAATATCTTATCCGTTGTAACGATTTAACCATTTGGATTTGGATCCTCTTCAGTTATCGGAGGGTCCAACGTGTATCCGTTTCGGAACCATATTAGATATTTTTGGGTTATTGCCCTTGTTAATTATTGGATCTCCTTAATTAGTCCTAAAGCAATTTGAGATGTGCATGCATGTGTAAGATTTGATTACTAATTTTGTGAGATTGGATTAGATCTCTGCCAGCTTCTGCACCACATTCTTGTTGCTTAGAACATACTTAACTTAAGAAGATTATTATTCTGTGGCTAACTAGCTAAGATCTAATTCTAAACTAAACAAAAAAGACCGAGGAACATGTTGTCATTGTCAACCCCAAGAATGCAACAAATTTTACATTTCCAATGCACTAAAAGCATCTATCTACCTCTGCTATATGCTATGCTACCATGAGTTTTGAGTAAGTTACAGAAACAACACAGTATCAAGATCTGCATCTATAGCTTTTAATGTGGAAATAAATAATGTATGCATTTCATCAAAAACAAGGATTCAACATGTTTTTACAGAACCTGCTTCCTAACTTACTATCCTGTCCTGTCTTGTGTACACTATTCAATTCATCTCACAGCAGAATCAAATTATAAAATAAAATAAAATAATGAATAAAAAGTTTCTAAATTTTTCTTTTTAGATTGTTTTCCATTGCACTGCATCCAAAAGAGAAGAAAAAAAAACACAGAAAAGAGAAAGGAACATAATAATAATAATCCCTTTTGAGATCAAATTCTTTCTGCACTATCAAAAATATCACTTCTCTGTCTTCCATTGATCTTCATCATTCAGTAACTTCTACAGCAACAAGTTCAAACCATGTTCCTTATATCATTCCCATCTATTTCCCTCCTAATAACCATTTTCTGAAATCGTAATGCAAATGAATATGATTACAATCGGTATCATAATTTTACAACTCAAACTTTATTTTCTTTCATCGTAAAGAAGAAGAAGCATTGCTTACTTGTTGATATGAGCTTCATTTTGAGATAGAGATGATTGTAAGAAACCAAAGTGATCTTGCAATGAAGATCTCTCCTAGAATAGCATAAATGACTTCTAATCAATTAACTGGAAGTAACCTTTAAAGGAAAGAAAGAAACAAAGAATAAAAACACATACCTCAAAATAAGTAGCAGAAAAACCCTGTGAATAATCTAGTACACTCTCTATGGTTGAAGTTGTTTGTTGGTTATTGATAGTAACAAGATTGTTATTGTCAAAGAGAGGAGAGCTAGCAGTGTCATCAAGGTGCTGCTGAATATTATTTTCTTTAACTTTCTGTCTCTTTTTACTTCTCTTGGCAAGTTTTGAAGGCTTGGATGGAGAATAGTCATGGTGTGGAGGGCCAGAAGAAGCATCAGAAACCATGGATGAGTCCTCTTCTTCATCATATTGAAGCTTTTTGTGTTTAGTCAGTTCAAGAGAAGGTGTATGTGATTGTGAAGAAGCATGGAAAGAGTGGTCAAGGTATAGAGTCCAACCAGACTCACATCCACTGCTGCATTCTGAACCTAATGCATCCATATGATATGTTGGAGTAGATAGGATTCTCTAATTTATGTTGAAATGAAAGAGTTCAACTAGTATATAGTAATTAACTAACATGTATATATCAAATCAAACTCTCACATGACCATATCCTATTATTTATTATTTCTATACTACACAAACTGTACTCTACAATATGTGCCAATGTGTCTCTCTAGTTTAGTTTTGGTTTGGGGTCATGACATCAAGTTGGATAAAAATGGAAGAAAAAAAAGTAGATGTGGTGGAGAAATCCAAGAAAATCCAACTCAAATTCTACACAATATTTTTTTTGTTTAGTATTTTGAACCACCGAATCGGTGAATAATGGAGAAATTGAATATGAAGGAGAGAGTGAGAAAATTGTTATATTAAGGTCAGACAATTTAAAATTTAATATTTTAAATTAAAAAAAAAAAACAAAAAAGAGTTTTTATCCATAAAACATTAATATTTGAATAGCGTGAAAGCATGAGTGTGTAGAGTAGGGAATTAAATTTGAAGATGAGAATTGAGAAGTTGTAAGGGCTTTAACAGCACATGTTAGACAGCAATGCAATATGTACTCTATCTAACAAAACGTCCATTTCTGATTCGCATGGAGACCACAAACATAAATGACACAAATATGGAAAGAAAAAAATGGACATAAACAACACACATTAGTGACCTCTTTTCCTTTTCTGTGCCCATCATGTGTCAATATTAAAGAATCACTAAATGCACTTTAATTTTATAGTTAGATAAAAATGTACCCTTTGTTTTTTTTACAAAAAAAGAGAGAGAGATTCTATAACTATGCATGCAAATAGATTTATAAAAATGGGATTTGGCAGAAAATTAGAATGGCATTTGGGGTATAGTGAAGTTTGACTGGGATTTTATGAATCCACATGCCATCACAAACAAGAATTTTACTCTTAACAGAAGCATGTGAGCACGTGTGGATTACACATATTCAAACACATGTATGCACGTGCACAAGCACTTGTATCTATACCACTCTCACGTGTCTAGTATTATTCTTTTCAACTACAATTTGTACGGTGCTTATTTATGGCTTATTCAAAACTTAATTAAGCCAATTTGAGCTATCATTCTTATCTTAAAAGGTGTTGTGCACGTGTTTATGTTCAAATATGGCTTATCCTTATCACTATTTCTTAGAAAGAAACAAAAGACAAAGGTCTAAGTGAGATCAAAATACACAATATCAAGCTTCTGCTTCTATATTCACCACTATTCTTTGAATTATAGGATCCACAAACATTTTAATTCTTGAATAACTAGTCAATAAAAATTACACGTATTCCTATACATTTGATAATATGATTTATTGAAAGATTAATAAATTAATTAAATCTATTAAATTTATTGATAATTTTTTTTTTAATATGTGAAAAATTATGAGTGTTTATAGTAAGAAAAGGGAGTACATATTTTAAAATTGTATTCTCTATTCTAGAATAATTTTAAAATAATTAAAATCAATAATTGAATTAAAATAAATTATATAATTTTTAATTTTAGTTATATTATTAATTTACATTTTATAAATGTTATTTAATATATTAAAACATGGATCAATTAATCAATTTATTATCCAATATGCAAATGGGTTTTAGGTAGGGGTGACAAAACTAGCTTGGTCTATTGGACATGTTCATTTTATCTGCACTTTAGTACGGGGTGAGACAAGGGTTTAGGTTTTCACCCTCTAAAGTGTTCGCCTATCTCTGTCCCATTTTCGTCGCGGGCTATTACGGCCATGCACATTTACTAATTTTTTTGTATTTTTAGGCTTAAAAAGTGCAATGCCTGCAGACTTTCTCCACACCTCACTCACTTTTTTGCGAGGAGAGCTTAGGTTTTAGGTCCGCATCCTCAAATTTGACCGCCTCATCCCGTCCTATTTTTTTGCGGGCTTTTGCGGGGCGAGTCTAAATGGGACGGGCATGCCCGTTTGCCATCCCTAGTTTTAGGTTATACAAATTTAGTAATTCTTATTGTTTTAGTATATATATATATATATTATATAAACAAGGTGCATTAAAGAAGAGAACTAAGGGTTCTCAAAGCCTGCTTATAAAATTGAGAGGCTAGGCTCGGTAAAGAAAATTACACACCAATTGAACTTTAGGATAAATAAAACAAATGGAATTTGTGAAACTCATAAAAGTTACACTTGGTATATGAAATTATCCCGATGAAACACCATCTTTAAACCAATGCTTTGATGCTCCAAAACGAGCGCTACTGGTCGGACGTCCAATAACATACCGCATAGGATATGCTGTTGGCCGACAGCATATGAGCCTAACAACCCTACTGCGCCAAAACTCCCCCGCATCCACTCTCCTTCAAACCATCTCCCCATGCACGTCACATAAACTTCTTTAAGACGAGAAGCAATAAAAAGTGTCGGATAAATCTCTTTAAGACAATAATCATCGATCCAACAAAAGTGTCACAAAGAAGAAGAAAATCCATTTTCTAAAGAAAATTTGCAATTAGACACAAAAATATCTTTCGGGAAATAGTTTCCTAAATTCAAGATATCCTGCTACCACGAAGAAATACAAGTACCTGAAACCAAAACTCCATCCGAATTAATAACCTTCAATTTTATGTCATCGTATCTAGCTTTCAACACCTCCACCCAAAGAGATTTCGGTTCCAAAATAATCCTCCACCACCATTTAGTATATGATTAATAAATTATTAAAATTAAATTATGATTTAATTTTTATAAATTATTAAAATCAAAATTAAATTGTGGTTTCTAAAATCCTATCTTATAATATATATATATATATATATATATATATATATATATATATATATATATATATATATATATATATATATATATATATATATATATATATATATATATGACATTAAGTTTAATTGTAATAAATTGGAAGTTTAGGTCGCAATTTCGATGGCTCTCTTTCATGCATAGGAAATAGCTAGAATATAATATCTAAAAACGTCACTCATATGCGAGTCTTCCAAAATACAAAATATAGACGTCTCGATGACAACACATGATCTAGGTCCTCAACATTGATACGATCAACCCACTCTCGATTAGTTAGAAGCCCAAGATAATGACTAACTTTTAAAAAAAATATAGTCTTCATGAACCCTAATTGTCCCAAGACTCACCCGAAATGGTATCTCACCACATGCAATCCACATCTAACACACAAATATATCTCATGTTTTGGAGTATACAAACTTCATATGTCATTAAATTTAAACTTCTGAAAAATGTTAAACCCCACACTATGAGAGTACGTGCATGGCTACCCCCTATAGACCACTTGAAGAGAAAATTGATGGAACCTTTAAAACCCATGTGCTATTTTCCCTATATATGATCCCTCATTATTTATGCCAGAAGTCAGTGAAAACATAATATCTTAAGGGTGGAGAGTTAACATCAAACCTGTCCTTGTCTAACTTCCAAAACAAGAACATAAAACTATAAATTTATCTTCCTTTAAGTGCACTTATTTTCTACCTTATATGGTGCTAATGATGCCGACTTCCATTATTTGACCTAGTCAATGTCAATTAGTTAGACACCATAGGCCCATACAAATTTCCAGGTAATTTCCTAGTACATGTTGAAAGATATGAAGTCAAAAACATGAAAACTACACTCAAAATCGACAAGCACATAAAACAATTCTCCAAAGTTAAGGTGAGAGTAAGCAAAGATTTATAAATAGATTATTTTTCAATAGAAGTAGGATATCTTCTACGCGTAATTGTGGAGATTAATCTCTTAAATTTGAAAGAATTATAATGGACAATAAAATTCTGAAGAAATTTTTTTATGCTATCCAAAACTTGATTAAGAGATTTATAAATAGATTTGTAATTAACATGCTTTTTCATCTAATTATTAAATAGAATAATAGTGAACTATTTTTTTAATGATAGAACTCAGCCTTGTAGGGTTATCTCTCTCAAGAAAAAACATATTGAATGGAGATTCTGTATAACAATGTTGGGGATCAAGTTTATATTGGATGTTTCTCATTTTCATTGATGAAATTGGAATTTGCTAAAAGAGATATAAGAATATATATATATATATATATATATATATATATATATATATATATATATATATATATATATGTAATGACTAACATAACAAAATTATATTGGGCCTAAGGAAAATGAATACAGAGACGATTTTTACCTTCTCAAATTCAAATTTGAATCATTAAGTAATTCTCGTTTCTCGCCCCTAATCTATCGAAAATAGAGAATTAAAATCTAAACTCGTCCAAAACGAATTCGGATTGGATTCGGATATTTCCGCTCTGCCACCATCAATTTAATGAAATCAATTTTTTTAATAAAAATATTTATTTTTTCCAAAATCAAATAACATTACAAATAATAAAATAAAACAATCTCAAAAACTCACATACATACATTTCAAATATTTTAAATAATAAAAACAAATCAAAATACTAAAATATTAATCATATATAGGGGTGGCAAAACAGGTCTGGCTCGTTGGGCATGCCCTCACCCTCTAAAGTGTCCACGGTGGCGCCATAAATTCACCAATAGAAAACTCGTTCGTCGTTGTAACGACACCAGAAAACTATAGAATTTTAAGTCATCTAACGCGTCCACGGTGGCGCCAGCATCAGAAAATGGTTTGGCTACCGTCCAGCACCAGCAATCGCCGAAAACGCCCTAAAAACTACCTAATTCCACCCTAATAGTGTGCATTTCTAAGCTATAAAAAAAAGCTAAAAGCTAACCTAAATCAAAGGAAAAACTGAAACTTACATGTTTAAGGTGAACTGAAGTGGTGATCAGAAACGTATGCTCGGACGGTGTAGCGACTAACGATTAAAGACGGTGGCACTGTAAGTAACACTTGATGAGCAGAGAAAGAGAGTGCGAAAAATGGAAAATGATTGCACTTCCCTCTATTTATAGAAGTCCAAGAGCACGTCCTCGAGCTCGCAATGCCTGGGAAAACGAAAGGGCGTCATCATAACCTCAGGCTAGCCGACATTGCATATTTATTGTTGCACACGACTCGAGGCACGCGTGGTAGCTCAACCCTTCAATTCCCATCAATTGTTGGACTCCCTGTACGCCAGGCGAACAATGACATTTTGGTTGCTTCAGGCAATGCCCCAGGTTGGGCACACCTCGAACGATATACCAATCATACATGATTCACCCCGAAATAACGATTTGCTCTTAAACCATCACTTTTATGCCAATGAGCAACGACTTGGGAGGCTCGTGTATCGGACTGACCTAATATATAGGCATGACCCAATCCATTCTTGTATCCAAGACGACCCAATGCCCTAAATACATTCCATTAAGGTCAAAAACCAACTTTTTCTCTACCCCTCAGCCGAGGAGAGATGGCTAGTTGACATTCAATGGCAGTTGCTCATCTCTCCCCTCCTTTAAGTACCTACCCGACACTTATGAGGCATTCCTCCAGGAATGCCCAGAATGCACCTGCTCGGAATCACCTCCCGCTCAAAGCAACGGCTAGTTTCGAGTAGGTCTGCCCATTCTAACGACTAGTTTTTGATAGTTACCTATTTTTTGGGGATCCGCGATTCGCGCTTAAGAATAGGGACCAACAACTAAGCACTAGGGACATTATAAAAAACCTCTCATTTGAGAGGGTCAAATATCGAATAATCATCCTAAGAAACACATACTTTATACTTGCCCATTTTCTCTCTTTGATACTTACTTTAGCATCAGAGTGCCTTGCAGGTACACCTCATGTAATACCCTGTATTTTATTTGAGTGCTCTGGATAGTTTTAAGTGGATTCAATTGAATCTCGGTGTACTTTAAGTGTTATCTATTCAGATAATTAGAGCAACTTTTAAGCTCAGATTTATTTTGGTTAATATTATTCGACCCTGAGGTTTTATAAATTGGTACATTAGAGATATTTTCGGTAACTCTAATATTTGATCAATTGGTGTTGGAAGATAAAATATTAATTGGAGATATTTTATATCATTATATTACATAATAATAAATATTATATATATATATATATATATATATATATATATATATATATATATATATATATATATATATATATATTAAAAGAGAAAGAAAAAAAGTTAGTAAGAAGGAAAGAAGAGAAAGAGGGAAGAAAAGAGAAGAAGAAGAAAAAGAGAAAAAAAACCTAGAAATTAAAGGACAAGCTTGGATCATCAATCTTCTTCATTAAACTCCTCTTCATTTGCAAGGTTGGTTCTAGTTAGAGATTTTAGTTGTAGAATTTCTCAAGTTCTACAACTAGGTTTAATATTGTGAGAAAATGATTAATGTTGCAAATCTTTGAATCTAACGGTTAAAATGCGAAATTAATCGGTTAGAATAATCGTAACACATGCATCAGACTTATATGACTTGTTTTTATGATATTTAGAGTTTTAGTGGTGAATGTGATATTTGAATGTGTTTTGAAACCCTAGAACGCTGAATGATAATTTTGGTTCTCGTGTGATCCGTCGGGCGGCGCTTTGTGTAACATCCCAATTTCATAATTTAATTAAGGGATAATAATACGAAACCCCCTTGCCATTAGGGCGAGATTCGGTTTTGCCCCCCTGAAGTTTTTTATTTATCAACTCCCCCTTATAAAATCAAAAACCATATTTCACCACCCCCTTTTACTTATCTACTGTTCATCATCTTCCCCAACCACTCTCCTTCATCCTCTCCTTCATCACCAAATTAGGGTTCATGGTATTTGTTTATATTAATTAAATTCTTCATCCTCTCCTTTTACCAAAAATTCTTTTATATTAATTAAATTCTAAAAAAATGTAATCCTATAGGATGAAACAAATATTCAGCATCTATGCTTTCATTTGATGCTCAAACATGTCACATATAGGGTTTGGTAGCAAAAACTTTCGCATTCCTGCATCTTCGTCTGCAACACTGAAAATATCCACATGACTGCTTATGATACTTATTATTCGGAAGCCCTTTGTTTGTATCGCATTTCTTTGCCTGGAAATGTACTCGTTCGTTTTGGTAGAATTTTCACCTTCTCTGCAAATACAGAACACCATTGTTGGCTTAAGATGTGAATCTCACAGTGTGTATGTTTGGTCCAAAAGTGTTGCAATTTAAACATGTTACAGATTTGTGGGTGAGTTAAAGTTTAGCAAAATCACTATGGTACCTAGTTTTGCTGAAACCTTTAAGCTGTAGTTTTTGCCAAATTTACAATAGCTCAATGTGATTTTGACAATTTTAGTGTCAGTCCAAATATCCACTATATAATCAAATACTATAAAATAAATAAATAAATTATTTTTGCTACTCAATTAGTTTTCTTGATGTAATTAAAAAAAATTGTATCTCTGATTATTAGTTATTTTCATTTAACTTTTATAATGCTTCATAAGATAATAAAGGGTACTTTAAGAACAGTTTACTGCACAACTTTTTAAGAACTAAACAAATACCATTAACACCAATACATTTTTTTAGAATTTAATTAATATAAAAGAATTTTTGGTAAAAGGAGAGGATGAAGAATTTAATTAATATAAACAAATACCATGAACCCTAATTTGGTGATGAAGGAGAGGATGAAGGAGAGTGGTTGGGGAAGATGATGAACGGTAGATAAGTAAAAGGGGGTGGTGAAATATGGTTTTTGATTTTATAAGGGGGAGTTGATAAAAAAAAAACTTCAGGGGGGCAAAACCGAATCTCGCCCTAATGGCAAGGGGGTTTCGTATTATTATCCCTTTAATTAATTAAGTAATTATTTGTGAATAAGTGGTGTTTTGTGGAAAATAAAGAATTATTTTAATTAAGATAATTATATAATAATATTAGGAATTATTAAATATTATTATTAAGAAAATAGAATAAAAGAGTTTGGAGGTCTAAGGAGACAATTGTCTTTTGAGTAGTTTATGATAATAGAGGATACGATAAAAGAGTTCTCACAATCGTGTTTTTTGAAAAGGTGAAAGTTGCTTTGAAGAACAAGGAGACTAAGAGGGTTTTGCTCAAGAGTGAAAGAGAAGCTACAATAATCAAGGTATGGGGAGAATTCTTGTTCAATAATCATAGTATATGATTGTTTTGTGAGAAAGAGGCTTTTTGGGATGAAAACCTAGTATTTGGGATAATTGTTGGTAGATAGTGAGAATTAGTTGTTGTATGTTGTTAATAGTGATGATTTTATGATGATAATGTGGTAATTGGATGTTTTCTGTTGTTTTCCTGATGTTTTGTGAGGTTTAGGGATGTTTTAGGTGTGTTTGAGTTTTGTAGAAATCGCAGGGTTTTACTCAGCGAATCGCATTCCTCACTTAGCGAGCTGGAGCTCGCTTAGTGAGTAAAGTCAGTGAGTTCGCCGCTTAGCGAGATGGATTTCTCGCTTAGCGAGCCTTGTATTTTCAGGAAAAAAAATGTTTCTTCTGTTGCTAATTTTGATGTTTGATCTTTCGTGTCATGTTGCTATGTTGTTGATAGAAGGATTATTACATGTTTAAGTATGCTAAGTTTAATAGTAATAGTGATAATATGAGATAAAATGATGAATAAGTAGTAGAAATGATGACATGATGAAATAATAGTATGAATAAATTATGATGATGATAAATGATGAATGTTGATACACGTATTGATGAAAAATGATGTTGATGATGTTGTTTTATGTATATTGCATTCATGGCATCCTCTATGTTGAATTTAGGCTTCCACATAGTAAGGATTGAGGTGTTGTTGATTATGTTGTGCTCCCTTATAGAGAGTAGATGACCAGTGTCCATCACATGTTGAAACTGGTACCGCATGCATTTATGATGTTGCATTTCATTCTTTGTGGCATATAATGATCACATTTGTTGTTTGATGATGTGTATTGTTGATTATTATATGTGGGTGAGTTCGTTGTAGTTGTTGTATGATTATTTGTGCTTATGATTCATGTCATGTATTTTTTTTATTGAATTTGGATTACTCACCCTGTCTGTCTTTTGTGATGGTCTATTATGTCATCCTGCAGATTCTCAAGAATAGTTCGGTGATCGGAAGTCGCTTGGAGTGCGCCTCTTGTCGTTATAGAGTCTAGGTGGTGTTTTGCTCTGTGTCGTGTAACACTGGGGAACGATTGGTTTATATTTGTTGTTTCGGTTGTTTTAACACTCGAGGATGATGTTTTATTTATAATTGAATCCTCTTTATCTTGATGATTAAGATGTTGAATAATGATCCGCTGCCATGAATTGAGGTTTTATTTTATTTATTAATTAAAGTTGCAACTCGTGTTACGGGACAAGACACATACTTGTTGTTTACATGGTGTTATAAAGAAAATGTGATGCCCTTTCATGTAGAACTATGATTTAATTAAATAATATGATTAACTGTGTTGTGGGTAAAAATGGTGTTACACTTTGAGCGTCGGGCGATGAAGCCTTGACCGTCAGGCGGAAGCAAGACGCGATGGGAGAAAAAGTTCTGTGTTTTAAAATTGTTGAGACTGAACTTGCGCCGCTGCGATCTCCAAGCGAAGCAATAGGCGCAGAGGGCCCCGCCGGGAGAAATCTTGATCGTCGGGCGCCCCTGGCAGTCTTTCAAATATTTTCATTTCTTCAAACATACACAAATTTTGACTCGGGTATCCGATTGAAGCGTTATTTATATCAATAGAAAGCTCTTGCGATGCTCTACCAAATGGAAAGTGAAAATATTGATATACTATTGTGAGTTAGTGTAAAATGAATTGGTAGTTTTGAGTTTGGATTGCTTAGTATCAAAAGAAACAAATTCGTTTATGTTCAACCGATTAGTCTTAGATAGGTAACTGATTGACACATGAGTTTTTTTGTAGAGAACTGTAGAAACCCGTACTGTCTGAATTATAAGTCTATTTTAGTCTCTGTTCGAAGAGTTAGAAGTTGGCATGCTGAAATTTTCTTTGAGCATGATTGTTAGATAGAGAATGATTTGAATTTAGGTGTGTCGTCATTGCGACTACTGAGGACCATAATGGTGAAGTTATAAGAGACTCCCAAAATGTTGATTTTTTCTTCGGGGAACATTTTGGGTATCTGAATTATTGTATGGATAAGATATGAACAATTGGTCAATTTTTTTGTATCATTAATTCTCTTGAATTCTTGGCATTAGTTTGGACTCTGTGAGAGTAACATCAGATGTGTACAGTTGTGTCGTGCTCGAAGATGGGAATCTGAAGGTTATCCTTCTAGAATAAGAATGAGGGTTGTTCAGATAATTAGAGCAACTGTTGAGCTCAGATTTATTTTGGTTAAAATTATTCAGCCTTGAGGTTTTATAAATTGGTACATTAGAGATATTTTCAGTAACTCTAATATTTGATCAATTGGTGTTGGACGATAAAACATCAATTGAAGATATTTTATATCATTATATTATATAATAATAAGTATTATATATATATATATATATATATATATATATATATATATATATATATATATATAGTAAAAGAGAAAAAAAAAGAAGTTAGTAAGAAGGAAAGAAGAGAAAGAGGGAAGAAAAGAGAAGAAGAAGAAGAAGAAAAACCTATAAGTTAAAGAGCAAGCTTGGATCATCAATCTTCTTCATCAATCTTTATCAAACTCATTTTCGTTTGCAAGGTGGGTTCTAGTTAGAGATTTTAGTTGTAGAATTTCTCAAGTTCTAGAGCTAGATATAATATTGTGAGAAAATGATTAATGTTGCAAATCTTTGAATCTAACGGTTAAAATGCGACATTAATCAGTTAGAATAATCGGGTAACACATGTATCAGACATATATGACTTTTTTGCCGGTACTTAGACTTTTAGTGGTGAATGTGAGATTTGGATGTGTTTTGAAACCCTAGAACGCAAAATGATAATTCTGGTTCTGGTGCAAACCTTCGGACGGCGTTTTGAGCGCCGGACGATGAAGCCTTGACCGTCAGGAGGAAGCAAGAGGCGATGGGAGAAAAAGTTTTGTGTTTTGAAATTGTTGAGATTCAACTTACGCCGATGCGATCGCTTGGCGAACCAACAAGCGCATAGGGCTTCGTCGGGCGAAATCTTGATCGTTGGGCGCCCCGGGCAGTTTTTCAAATATTTTCTTTTCTTCAAACATCCACAACTTCTTACTCGGGTATTCGATTGAAGCGTTCTTTATATCAATAGAAAGCTCTTGCAATGCTCTACCTAATGGAAAGTGAGAATATTGATAATAGTGTGGAATTAATTTATTAATGATATTTGATTGAGTTATGATTATGTATTTGTGATATGTCATATGAGTATGCTTGTTATCCATTAATAATCATGAGACTACTTAATTAAAATGAGTTAAGTATAGTGAGGAAACCTTACCACATATCAATCGTAGAACCTAATTGTGACTAGGAATTTGATATAAACTATAGGGCGATGCTCGGACGTTCGATGCTTAGAGAAGTATCTTAGACGAGTAATAGTCTAGTGGTGAGTGAGGCACTATATGGAACATGTGTGAACCCGTTTGGGTGTGTTATTTGTGGAAAAGGTTAATAGGCCTTAGGAATATTTTATACATTCCCATTTGAGTGAAATCACGTAATCGGAACCTTTTTTCCCTGAGAATGTCGTTTCATGAGCCAGGGTTCCTCTAGAATGTACGCATACAGTACTTGGCAGGTTTAATTCCCGCGTGTAGTACGAATGAAGCCTACGGGTAAAGAGACTTGTGGTGGTTTATGGCCCGCATGAAGTGACGATTGTAAGGTTAATAGCCCTTCAATCCGAATTCATTTCGTATGTCAAGTAAATATAAGGATCAATGACTCAAACCGACTTCTAGACGTTGAAGAGAAAAAGAATAGGGATGGCAGGCAGGCCCAAACCCGCGGGGCCCACCCGTACCCAAACCCAATCCAACAGGTGAAAACCCTAGTTGACTGGGCTTGGGTTCGGGTTTGGGTGCCACCCGATATTTCGGGTGCGGGTTTGAGTAGTGTGAAACCCGCACCCGAAACTACATTCGCTTAAACTTTCATTTTAATTTTAATTATAGACTTTAATTTTAATTTTAATTGTAGGTTGTAGACTTTAATTTTAATTATAATGTTAAGATGTCGAAGACCTTAATTTTAATTATAATCAAGGGTGTGCAAAATATTCGGTTGTGTACAAAATTTTAATTGAAATTTTATCTCGTAAGCAACAATATTTTAGTAGTAAATAGAACTGATACTCCTTCTTATAATTAACTAAATAATAAATCATAATATATATATATATATATATATATATATATATATATATATATATATATATATATATATATATATATATACACACTTAAAAATATCTCATAAGATTATTAAACCATGTAAATATACAGTTTTGTGTTTTGGTTCATCAACTGTTTGCTCCAGGAGAAGGTATAATTGTGGTTTCGTGGATGATTTTGAACATTCAGATTAATATTATTAAGTTGACGTCTATCTTTGAGATTCCAAAGCAACATGATTAAGAATGAGTTAGTAAGTCATATATAAAATATTAATGAAAAATTATTAAATGCTAAAACGTTTTCTTATTTATATGCCAAATTAATTACTTACGATTTTAGTGATGAGGCTCAATTATCCATGGTGGTATGATTTTTGAAAAAAATAATTTAATTTTTATAAAAACTAATTAAATTTTTTGAAATTTTTTTTTTGTGTTTTTGTTACGGGTTCGGGTTTGGGTGGAAAAACCTGAAACCAACGGGTGTTGCCGTGGGTGTTATTTTACCACCCGAATAGCCTTTGGGTTCGAGTTCGGGTGCGGTTTTGGATAGTGTGAAACCCGCACCCGACCAGACCCGTTGTCATCCCTAGATGGGAATAAGGGATACCTTTGTGGTTTCCGGATTAGTGATACTTTTCGAGTTAATTCAATACATGTTTCCATATGAGTGTGAGATTGTGAACTAAAGGTTTAGGCTTTCCCCCAACTTGAGTAGAATTTTGTTAGAACCTTGTAAAGCCGAAAGAATCCATAAGATAAAGAACTCACTGAGATGTTGATATCTCACCCCACTATTGTTGTTGTTTTTCAGTTTTTCTTTGCAGATTGGTTTACAAGTGACGCTATGTTTGGGATATTTCAAGAGAAGCATAGTTTGAGTTTTTCCGTAGTGTATTTTATCTTTTGTACAATGATGGATATTATATTGATCTTAGTATCTTTAATTTAGTAAAATTACCATGTCTTGAACCATAGATTGTATTGTTTTTAGAATTGGTCAAGAATATGAATTGTGATATTGGGCACTTATGATGGTGTCAGTACCAAATAAACTCTTGTATGATATTATTCTAGATAAATATTATATGGAGCGTTACACCTCATCCTTTCCTTATCACCCAGACTCACTGACAAAGTCTTTGGTCTACTTCAGGTTCTGATCAGCCAAAAAGTTCAAATCTTATACAAATTATTGCAATGAGAGATGGCATAAAACTGTCTTAGAATGTGTTAACCAAATCATATGGAGAAAGTAACTATTTGGTTTGATAAAAAATTGTGAAGGACAGTTGAAGATATCATGGTTGGTAGATGTCCTTTGTTTGGAGACCTTAAATGGAAGGTGTCTTATTTGGCTATTAGAGTTGGAGGATTGGGTTTGTACTCGACAATAGAGGCTGCCTCATATGAGTTTGTGGGTTCTAGGTCCCAATCTTGGGTGTTACATGATCATATATTGAGAGACAATGGGATATGTGGTATGAACCTTGATTTTTATAAAGCTTTGGATATCGTGATTCCATATTTTAACCTTGACGGTTTTACTAGAAAGGATATTGTCCCTCATAAAGCACAACATATTTTGGCGAGTCCCTTTTTAAGTAAAAGTGTTCAGGAAATTGATGTAAAGTTTGACATGAGCATAAGACAAAAAACAATTTTTAGTTGTTTGCAAGCAACACATGCTCAATATTTTCTCCTTACCGACTTATGATTCCTTTTTTTTCTTTTTAAAAGGTTTTCCTTGTTTGCGGCAAGGTGTACTTGGATACTTTTAGGGAACACACCATTCATTTTAAGGAGATTCTTTGATTCAAATATTGACATGACTTTGTTGTGAATGTATTATTTGATATATTTAGGTGTGATATGGTATGTGTGAAGAAATAGGCACTTGTGAATTTCTTGACTGACCTACGATGGGGATATCAACACTTATGCCAATATATGTTATGGTGTACAGGTAGGTAGGAGGGAACATGCATCTGTAGACTTGACCAGGGTTTCCCCACAAGTGGGATTGATGACCAGATGTTTTACTGTGGGGCTGAAAACTTTCAAAGTCGCTTCAAGTAAAGTGGCCAAGCAAGAGAAAGCGTGTTCTGACAATGAATACGCTTTCATGTCATTTTCTTTGACACTTCTGATTTTCTAGCACCAGAAGCAGTGAATCTTTTATAAAAAGTGCAAAGGTTCATGCATAGCAATGTTGTGTCTCATAGGATAATGAATGTAGTTTTTAAGAGGATTTATTTTGTCATTTAAAAAGAGGTAGCAATGAAGCTTGTTGTGTGTTTTTCTGCTATTCATGTATAACCTTCATTATATAAAAAATTTAATTTAAAAAAAAACTTAGGATGTGATACATAAGGAATAAAGGAAAATCTGTTGGATAAATCTAAACTCAACAAACGCATTCGAATTAACCCACATTTTCTTGACAAATTTACAAGTATTTGATCCAATGACATCCCAATTTTTTTAATAAACACCACCATAATTTTCATCAGATTCTGGTGCTTTCCAATATCCCATATCAAATATCCTCCATATTATTCTCATTAACATTTAGAAATCATATGTTTGATTCAATCGAGAGGAAGGATGAGAGATATTTTTATCAAAGGTATGGGGGGGAGGGGGGGGGGGGGGGGGATGAGAGGTATTTAAAAGTAAAGTAAATTATTTTTTTATTCTTATAATTTTATTGTAAGAATCTTTATATTTACCATTTATAATTCTAACAAAAGTTCTTTGTGAAATATAAATATTTATCATTCATAATTTGAACACAAATTTATTAACAAAATATAAAGATTCAATCAGAGAACATCATAAAATATTTTATAAAAACGTGACGATAATAATATACAATTTTAAAAGATAACATAATACAATAAAATTTAAACTGAAACATTAAGATAATTAAAAAGTGACATCAAAATTTTAAAAATAATAATAAAACATATGAAAACATATTAAAAATGTATAGTCATTATAATGACAATAATATGTTTTCTTTTAAAAGATAAAAGTAAAAAAGATGTTAATTTTGAAAAAAAATATATGGACGAAAACATAATTATACCATATGAGATTGACTTAAACGATGAACAAACTTTTAACCATAAAAAAATAAACTCAACATTAAAAAGAAGAAGAGAAATTTGATAGAAAAACCTAAACTTTAAATATTTCCTTATAACTTTTATTTTAAAAACTTGAGTTTAATTTTACCAATATAATAAATTATATTTTAGCGTCTTTCACCTCCCCTTCCATTCCCTCTAAAAAAATGTGATTCAGGAGAATGAAAAATCACTTTGGGAGAGATTTCGATCCCCTCCCCTCCTCTCTTAAAATATTGAATACAACAATTTTATTGTAAACTATTTCCTCTCCTCCTTATTCTCCAAAAAAACCTGCAACCAAACACATCCTAAGAGTTAACGAAATTGCTACAGAGGTTGAATGTAAATTTAAAGTACCCATATTTCATTTTAAAAAAGTACACATAGTGGATTGTATCAAAAAAACAAGTGTAATGGGTTATATTTTAACAAAAAAAAAACTCACAGTTAGAGGTGTTTGTTGATTCAAGCAAATTCAAACGAAATCATGGTGTTTGGTTCAAACACTTTTTTAATTCGGTCAAAAACCGAACCAAACCAATGAAATTCAATGTTAATTGGTTCGGGTAACAAGTTTTCAAATTTTTACCCACGGGTAACGAGTTTTCAAATTTTTACCCGCAAGTTTGTCTACACAAATCAATCATAATTAATTATTATAATATATATCATCATTATCATAAAAGCAAGAATAAAATATTCACAACTTCGAGAAGAAAAAATGAAATGTAGTTATGAAACTTACAACAAATTTGATGGAATTTTTTTATTTTATATTATTTTAAAAAATTAGTTGATGTAAATTATATATTCTTACAAAATATTAATATATTCGATAAATTCAATCCAAATTAATTGTTGTTTATTTCTCAAAATTGAACCGAATAATCTAGAAAGTAACAATGTTTAGATTTTGTTTTGGTCCTTTGATTCAAAAAGTAATTTAAACTAATCGACAACAATAATGACATGTGATGACCAAGATTTAGTTGTTTTGTTTTTTCACACTCTCCATTATTTTCTCTTCAACAAATAAATAAATAAAGGTAAATTCTTATCTACCCACTTAAAAAAATTTGGTAAATTTATCTATATTATTTGTCGATAAGTTATATTTACATGTGGATTCATTTTCCATCTTATTAAAGATATATTAATTTTATTTAATTGCACATGTGCCCCTATTATATTTTATAATTTAAGAAAAAATTATTTTTTTCATAATCAACTAGTGAGATACTCGTGCTCCCACACGGGTAAAACATTTGATACGATATACAATATATTTAAATGTATATGTAAATTTGATACGATATAAAATGTATTTATATACGTATTTAAATTTATAATCAGTTATTAATTTTAAAATAAACAATGATTATGCAGAAATCAATTAAATTAAAATATAAAGAAAAAACGATGGAAAAAATAATATTTAAAAATAATGATTTTATCTTTTAAATTAATTTAATTATTGATTAAAATAAAATATGTATTGTGTTTATAGTGATCCATGAAATAAAAAGTTTATTTGATACAATATAAAATTTATTTATATACAGATGTAAAATTAAAATTAGTTATTTAATTATAAAAACAAAAATAATTATACAATTTCAATTGTATTAAATAATGATGCAAAAAGAAAAAAAAATTATTTGTGACATGGAGAAAGACAAAAAAATATTGATGAAATAATGACCCGTGAAATAAAAATATTATTTGATGTGTACAAATGCAAAATTTAAAATGATTTGCTTAATTGTAAAATAAACAATAATTATACAATTTTAATTCTATTAAATAATTATAATAAAAATTCGTGAGATGAAAAAAAAGAAAAAAATTAATATTTTAAAATAAGAATTTTGACTCTTTAATTAAGATAATGATTGATTTTGAAATAAAATATACATTGTGTTGATAGTGACCTGTGAGATAAATATATAGTGTTATTTGATTAAAATTAAAAAAAATATTATTAATATTTTTAGTGATAATAAATAAATAAAGAAATAAATTAAAATGAAAGTGAGAAAGTGTGGGAAAAAGAAATAGGAGAGAAATTTGAAATTTGAATGAAGAGAGATAATGAAGGTGTATTGGTGGGAAATTCTTTTTTGAATTGTGAGGTAATATGTGTATGTGTCATGTGTCAAGCAAAGAAGTGATGGAGAGAGTTTTAATTGTTGAGTTTAGTTGTTTACAAAAATAGTCTTTTAGTAGTGTAATTTTTTAAAGTGCAATGGGCAAAATTGGAAACTCATGCAATTGATTTTTGATATGTAGATAGTAGAATTCAATATATTAAAGGAAATACTAGGGGTACTCCAACCCGATAAACATAATCCAGAACACAAGCAAATCAACCCCTACAAATAAGTTACATACAAAGTTACACAAAATCAGTAGGGTGATTGAGCCAATCATAGAAAGAGCACATTGGAAAATGGTTATTCCTCTTCGGTAACCACAACAAACAATATAAAACAATCCTTATTCCAAATACCTTTAACCTTACGACAATAGAAGAAAATATGGAAAAAGTGTTCAACTAAATGAAAACAGAATACACAAACATTGTCATGATCGTTCAAACAAATCTCCAAAGAGCAAAGAATACCACACGAAGGAAACATAAATAAGGCCAAGTAAAATCAAGAGCATGCTTCAATTCAACCACGTCCAAAGGCTCATACGAAGGATTAATAAAGCCATGATATCAAGAGTTGATCGAAAAAATGCCAATTGAATCATGCATCCACAAGAACCGATTAGAGTCATTCCATTCTTTTCCGCTAATCCCGACCGAAGAAAGCCTCTTTGAATGCTAATGATTTGTTGGATAATTTTGCTCAGTGCTTTATAGAAAGACAGATAATGGATCGGTATGATAGATAAAACCGAGTTAATGAGCGTAACTCGCCCATCAATTGAAAGCATCCTGCTATTCCAACTTGACAAACGAGATTTGATTCTATCAATAACCGGGTTCCAAAAGGAAATCTGCCTATGGTTGCCACCAATCAACAAACCAAGAAAATTAAAAGGAGTGGATTTCCTAGAACATGCTAGAAAGCGAGAAACCGCTACAAGGAAAGAATCTTCCACCCCAATACCATAAATACAACTCTTTGAAGCATTTAACCTCAAACCCAAAACAAGTTCAAATCCCCGAAGAATAGCCTTAAGACCCGTTATATTCGACCATGTAGCATCACAAATAAGGATTATGTCATCTACGAATTGCAAAATATTGTGTTTGACCGAATCATAAATATTAAAATCGGTCAAAATATCCAAGCTAGAAGCTTTTCTAACCATGAAAGCCAACCCTTCAACCACCATGGCAAAAAGAAACGAGGATAATGAATCACCCTGCCTAACTCTTCTAGAAGCCTTAAAGTCAAACAAAGGACTCCCGTTTACGAGAACTGACATATAGCTTTGAAAAACACCACCTTTTATCCATTTGCTACCAAAACCCATAGCTAACATGGTATTGATAAAAAAAAAAGTCCCAATCAACACAATCATAAACCTTAGCGAAGTCTGCTTTGAACAAGAAACACTTTCACCTATTTCTAGTCGCAAAATCACTCAGTTCATTAGCCACAAGAACTCCATCAAGAAGTTGTCTACCCATAATAAAAGTCGTTCTACTCGGAATAAAAGTCGTTTGAAAAGGTGAGATGAGCTTACAATGACCTTACTAAGACGAGACGTAAAAATCTTAGCAATAATCTTGTAAATGCACCCAATTAGATAAATGGGACAAAAATCTACAATTCCTTTAGGGCTTTCCACTTTTGGAATTAAAGCAATAAAAGAAGATAGTGTGGTTGCAAATTCATGAAAGTCACAAATGCACTTGAAGATGTTCATACCAATAATATTCCAACAATGTTTAATAAAAAGAAGATTAAAATCGTTAGGACCCAGACTTTTGTCTCCATTACACTCTAACACCACCTTAGTGATTTCATCCAATTCGCTATTTCCTTCTTATTAATAATACTTTCCTTGATCAACAAGGATTTAACATTTTATTTATTAATAAGGTTAATGAAATACAATTGGCAAATTATGATTGATGACACATGGTAATTTTACCCAACTTTTCTAAATGGGTGACGAAGTCCTCCCCATAAAGAAATAATAGTATTATTCATTTCCTTAGCAGAGAAAGCAACACATCACCCTCACGCAGCACCAATGAGTTATTACAATCAACAACAACCACCGGTGGGAGTTCCGCCACCGCAAGGTTTCTTCTCTCTTTCTGCATGCATGCCATTCTTTCATTTTCTCATTTCTCATTTCTCATTTCTCATTCTCATTTTCGTTTAGGTTATCCGCCGGAGGGATACGGAAAAGAAGGAGGATATCCACTGCAAGGATATCCACCGCCGCAAGGATACCCACCGCAAGGATACCCACCACCGGGTTATCCACCACAGGGATATCCTCCGCCACCGTACCCAGCCCAGGGCTATCCTCCACAATACGCTCCTCAATACGCTCAACCCCCTCCTAATCAACACCACAATAACAATAATTCATCTGGTTGCTTGCAAGGCTGGTACGTAACGTTTCTCTTCATTCCTTTTATTTCAATCCTTTACTCAGATCCGGTCGATCTACGATTCTCTTTCAAATGATAACTCATCTTTTCATTTTTTTAAGTAATCTAGATAATCAAAGATTTTTTTTCAAACCGAATTGGAAATATACATTTTCAAGGAAGCTTTGTTTGTTTTGCTGCTTTATCGGATATAGATTTTTCATGGTTAATATTAACTTGTCTGCATATGTATATGGGTGCAGTTGTGCTGCTCTCTGTTGCTGCTGCCTTTTGGATGCCTGCTTCTAAGAGACTTTTCTCTGCACTAATTTTATTAAAGTGTGTTTAGAATTGAGCTCAATCAAAATTGTCTTAGTTTTTTTCTGTGATGTGTTGACTGTTTCTTTTTATAAATAAAGTATCTGAACTATATATTGCTTCCCAAATACAAAATTCATAGGCTTTGTAAAGTTAGCAAGTTATATTCTTAGTTCTGCAGCAATGCTCTCTGCCATACTCCCTTGTGAAATGGATTCAATTGCGATTCGCAACAGCTTTGTTGCCAGCCTAGTTTGTAGTTAAGATATTGAATTGTGTGTATTCGAATGGTACGAGTTTGTGCTTACTAACCCAGTTACAATGTATGCCATAACAAATAACGACAATTACATTTCATTCACATGTGTTTTCTTAAATAATCAAATGTTAGTTTATTTTAGGATTAATACTCATTTATCTCTGTAATATAGACGAGTTTTAATTTATCCCTTAAAAATTAAATTTTGGATTATACCCCTGAAATTTTTGGACACTCCCTAAATATATAAAAATCTGGGATAGATAAAAAATAACATATTTTGCAGGGACAAAAGACTTATGGATAAATCAAAACACGTTTATATATTATAGGAGATAAATAACTATGAAGCCTTTATTTTATCAAGGGATGGGAAAATGTTAATGACACATATATTAAACTCTGTTTGTTCTAGTTCTATGTAAAACTCAACCGGTGTCCTTGGAAATTTGTTATGAAAACTAAATTTTAATATTTATTTTTCAAACATAAGACAAATTTGCAATCTCCGAACACATTTCCTACGATTCATGCACTACAATAAATTTCTTATATACCAACACAATATGACAAAAACTACAATAAATCTGTTATATACCAACACAATAAATTTGTCATACACCGTTAGTGACGGCTGATAAATTTGTATAGGTGACATATTCCTATAGGAATTCATTACCGTAGGTATAGGATCATATATCATAAAACTAACTTATGAGTTATGTGAGTATAGGGTTCTATTGATACTTATGCTTATTGACATATGATTTTCATAGGTATATGATTCCATGAGTATAATCATATCTTCTATATTTTTTCTTTTTATAAGAAAGTTCATTAATAAAAACTTATTAATCCATTAAATATGACTTAAGTAAGTTAATGATTGATTTAAATAAAGGATACCATTATTTAGATGGAAGGATAATTAGACTAATGAAGTTTTATTTTGAAATTCAAAATACAAATTCCTCTTCACTCTCTTTATGAATGATATGATATGACTTTTGGGATAAAATGTATTTGTTGGAGTAAAAACCTATAAATAGAGACCTTTACAAAAAAAACAACAACAATTTTCTCATTTCTTCTAATTTTTCTCACAAATATATAAAAGTGTGTTCATCATCAAAGACACGCAAAAGAAAAAAGGAAGAAAGGAGAGAACAAATTCATCTCTAGGTTCTTAATATCATGATTTTCACAGTGCTTTAATTTCAATGAAAAACGATAAAAACATACCCGGATCCATGATGATGATTCTTGTCTGATTCTTGACTCTTGATCTGAATTTGATTCTTGATCTAAATGACTTCAAAGTAAAAGCTTGAATGTAAATTGCATTGATATGAAATAGAGTGGCGATCTCATCATGTACATTCTCGTCTTCACTCGCTTCTCTACACACGGATACTTTCCGTGTTTATGTAGTAACTTTTACAATATGTGATTCACACACAATTCTAACATTAGAACTATTTTATTTATACTAGTCGAAGGTAACTGATATTGACAATTTATTCCTAAAAATGTGTCACTTGGCACTCTGCATGTTCTTGAACTTCCAATGAGAGCCACTTGTCCCTTTTTTAAATTGAAAGAACCATAAGTTTCCCTCCAATCTTGAATCTCAACCACTGCATGTTTACCACTCCCAAGAATGCTCGGTCGAAACACATTTCATATACTTAGAAAATATTCTAAGTCTACGTCCTTATATTCTCTGTATCTTCGACTCAGACTTTTTTAACTTTGATTTAGTCGAAGCCTTTTATTTCTTCCAAAAAATATGATGCTAAAGTCAATGCTTCTTGAAGACAACTAGGTGTCAAAATTATGAGCTAACAAATTGCCCCCCAAAAATATCCTTTCGACCTAGCTGACAGAAAGGTCATTTTTTTATCATAGTTTTTGACACTCATCTTACGACGGCACAACAGTATGGTCATAACTAACCAACCCACGATCAAGAAACTATTTAGTTTCTAACAACCACGCTCATGATGTCATGCCATAATGGTTTTTACAAAACGTGACTTCAGTAGCCACTCGATCACTAACCATCATTGCGTTTTTCCTTGAAACCATACATTTGCAGTCAAATCATAACTGCCATTGCCCAAAGTAACGCCTCAGGAGGACACACGTCCCACCAACAAGATTTTGTCTTAATGGTGATTTGAGAACCATTAGTCTTCCGAAAGTCTATAAATATCCCATTTTTCACACTTTAACACTTTTACGCTTCTGAAACTTTTGCAACCTTATTTTCTTCTCTCAAACCTCTAAGAACTCATAATTTTTTTGTCTCCTCCACGCTCTTCAATGACTTCCAACCAAGAAGTTTCCCAAAGTAAGAAGACTCATAAGAACAATGGATCTCCAAGCAACGCTCCTCTTCCTCCATTTACCCAGACTCCTATGCCTAAGTTAGTGAAGAACCAACAGTTCGCGCCTGAACTGCTTCAAGTGAAAAAAAGGCATATCTATGAATCCCAAGTAATAATTCCTCTTATAATTTCTGGTAAACAAATTGCTATTTCTGGACCCTTGTTCAATGTTCCTGTTGATGACTCCAAGTTGAGTGAATTCTTCCCATCCTATCATAAGACTAAACCCTTAGGGAAAAATAACAAAACCATTGAAGACAAACCTTTAGCTGAGCAGGTTGCCATAGATTTGTCGTTTATGAAGGGAAACGTTTGACTGGTGAGAGCATCCCTTTCATTCCAGGGTTTCGACCTCTAGCTAGCCAGAATGGAAAAAGGTCAAGGCTGATGCTTGGAATGAGATAGGGATCTATGACCTTTTGATGTTGTCGAAGACTGGGCTTCCCTATTGCTTGAACATGTTAATGACTTCCCTATATTTCTGGGATAACACCCACTACACCTTCCATTTACCTTGTGAGATGGTGACCCCCACATTCTTCGACATAACTGCTATCATAGGGCTCCAACCCACTGGTTATACCTATGACCCAGAGGTTCAAAATGAATACACCATAAGCTTTGCCTCTTGAAAACCTACTTACAGTAGCTTCATGAAGTATCACTTTAATATTTCAACTGAAATTGTTTCTGACGAATAACACATTGCATTTTTAACTATGTGGCTTTGTAGATATGTCTTTTGCTCCAAATCCCTACAGGTGGCCAAAAAATATTTGCCTCTGGCCAACCAACTGCATAACAACGCAGGAGTATGCCTCGGTAAATTAATTTTGACATTTCTTTATGAATCAATGAGTGAGAGTGTTGTTGGCCTGAAAAATGTGAGTTCGACCAGAACTTTTCAATTGGCTGGACCCATCTAGCTGCTTCAATTGTGACTTAATGCTACTTTTGAAGTGAACCTACCCACAAAAGGAGTTATTGATGAGAACTCCGATGAAATCAAAGAGAGGAGAGTCGAAGGGACTCACCTAGTGAAGCTGACCCCCATTGACGAGGGAAAAACCTTTCAAGAGGCTTTCTCTGGCTACATTCTGATGTTTGCCAAGATATATGATTTCAGTTCAACAATGGCTCTCTTTGTTAGGAGAAAATATGGATCAGAATGGTTCACGAGATAATTTTCCCCACATCCAAAAGACAACAAGACGAATCACAAGCAATTCAGGAAGCCTTTTTTATTCCTATATTACTAGTCCACAAGCTGAATCATCAAAGAGGCATATCATCTTTGATTTGCTATCAACTAAATCTAGTCTCTCGATGGTTTGGATTGACTCAAAGTTATCCCATGTGTCTATATGACAGGAAAGGACATGCTAACCTTTTTTATGCTCACTTCGAAGAAGAGTGCATTCCTCTTCGACTTGCTCGACTTACCAGTCAAACTCAGCTTTCCTTGGTCCCATTTGAACCTAATTTCCTCTGCACTCAAGAATTCTATAAATGGTGGTCGAAGTACTACTAAGAACAATTCTTTGATGCTTTTTCCTTTTCCCAATTACTTAATCAATTATTTGCTAATGTGCAGAAGAAAATAAAAAAAGGTAAATCTAATAATGTCAAAGAGATATAAGCCTTACAAAAGTACTTTGAAACTTTCTATCGATCAGATGATCTTAGTCAAACCGTTAGTGAGGTTGCTGTCACTTTGTAGGAGAAGTTCTTACAAAAAATGGAGAAATTAAAACTCCCTTCGAACATTGCTCCTGGGAGACGTTATGACCTAACTTTCAAACCCTTTCCTCCAAAGGTTCCCCGACTGCATACTGTTGAGTTTGGAGTGACTCTTGCCCCTCCATTTCCAGACTGATTTGTCTGTGGGGATTCCATCAAAATCCTTCGACAGTAGTCTCGACCCAAAGCTTAAAGGGTGGTTGCGACAAAACAAAAGTTGGATAGTTTCAAATGACACCTTCATATAGGGATCAAAGATGTTCACATCAAATCTGAAATATATGAAGGTTTGGGGCCCTCGTTTTAGCGATCTTTATCTAACCACTTCTTTACTAATCTATAATTGTATGTTGAATTTCAGCAGTGCCAAAAAATATTGGCTCGTCGAAGAGCCCAACTATGAAGGTCATCCTTGAGGCTCCTCAGGCTGCTCGAAAGCCTCCTCCAACTCCAACAAGAAAAACAAGGAATATTTCCCAACTGGCCATCCACATGGGTGAAGGTGATGACCTATCTCCCCATGAAGAGGGCAAACTCATCGAAAAGAAAAGTAAACTTATCAAAGTTTCTGATACTGCTAGCCAATCTTCCTCAAAGGTGGCCAAAGTTTTAGAGAATACACCCTCTCCTAATGGTGTCGAAAGACAAACTCCTGGGATCACGTCGAAGGTGACCGTTGGCCTTAATGAAAGCAATAACTCAAATTCTGGTGTTGATGACACTCAGGTAAGTTCATCCTTGAATTATCTTCTACCTGAAACTCTTTGGCTGATTGATTGTTGGCCTAATAATTCGATTTGCTATTTCATGCCAATGTTGGCGGCTCTACTCCATCACAACCAACAACAACTACTCCAATTGTTCTTCTGTACAACAAATGTGAGTCCACTCATCACCCTACATTTGATCCAGGTTCTGGGCGAAGTTCTTTAAGTGAGATTAACAAACCTGACTTTGTTATAGTTCCTCCTTCTCAAGTGGTGCATCAAGGCTCTCCTTCCGAGACTGTCACTGAACAGTCCCACACAACTGGGTCTGACCATGAAGAGGAGACTCTCCAAAATAAATAAGACCCCATGGTCGAAAAGTCTATTCCCATGGAACAAGAACAAACTTTGGCTGAGGAGAAGAACTCTCCTTATGCTAGCCCACACACTCATTTTGTCAATCAACCTCTGACAAATTTCATGGGTGATGTAGATGGCCCTCATCTCCAACCTGAGCTTGTATATAATTAAATGGGTGATGCTGAAGATGAAGAGGAAGAAGAATAAGAAGATGAAAGTGAAACTAAAGAGGATAAACAAAATCCTCCTGAGAATGTCGTAGTCGAACATGCTAAGGACGACACTCCCCCAGACCGATATAATTCCAACCTCTGCAACAACAATACCTGAGGCTCAACTGAATGATCTTAAAATCTCTAACCCCATGGAATACATTAGATTGGTATTTGCAAAGAGAGATGTCTTCAGATTAAAATGTGAGTGCTTCGACTACTTATGAGGCTTCAACTTCAGATGGTTTTGTTAGCCCAATCCTCCAAACTATCAAGAAAAAAATCTTCAAGTGCGACGTTCTCAAAATCTTGGACTCAGATCAAACTACTCACCTCTTCCGGAAGGATATCCTTCAAAAGTTCGACTTCTCTACCCTTGCACCAACCATCTCTAACTTTCTCCTGGAACTATCCTTAATGGTGATCTAAATGACTGAAGACCTTAAGAAGCTTCCCAACATTTAGAAGACTATTAAGAGAACTTGTGGACTTGAGGCTTCAACTTGGTCGAAGACAGCTGAGTCTAAGGTTATTGTGGATAAGTTGGAGAAGGGTAAGGCTGATGGGCGTACAAAAATGGTCTCTCTCAAAAAGGACATTAATATTTGGAAACAACAAATCGAAGAGCTACAAGCTAAAATTTCCAATGCTGAGAAGAGAATCAATGATATGAAGGAGCCGACTGATACTGAGTTGGACCCGGAAATGGGGCGAACCATGGGGTATGTCGATGATGTTCAACGTCCGGTGAAAGAGCTTGCCATAGCGAAGCTGGAAAAAAAACTGATTGAAAAGTGTCTCTAGACCCAGAAAGCCACTTTCCTCAATCTGAAGGCGAATCCTCCTTTTTAATTGCTTGTCTTTTCATTTCTTGCACTTTAAGTACATTTTTCACGTCCATTTTGTGGTCCTTATGTAATAATGACAATGCTGGTGCTATTTGCACCTTTTATCTGCTTGTTTTTATATTTGTGTTTCCACCATTCGATCTGCATTTTTACATTTTGCAAGGCTCTAATATTCCTCTTGTAGCCAAACTTATGGCTAATCATTTCGACGGTTGTCCCAACATTGTTGTCTCTAAAATATAAAGACTTTTCATCATTCAGCCAAGCTTTACATTGTGAAACATGTTTTGTTTTAATATTAATGTGCTCCAACGACACAAGTTCTCATGTTCTTGAACTTCCAATGTGCGTCACTTGTTCCTTTTTTAAATTGAAAGAACCATAAGTTTCCTTCCAATCTTGAAACAGTTGCACGTTTACCACTCCCAAGAATGCTCGGTCGAAACACATTTCTTATACTTAGAAAATATTCTAAGTCCATGTCCTTATATTCCCTGTATCTTCGACTCAGGCTTCTTTAACTTTGATTTAGTCGAAACATTTTATTTCTTTCAAAAAATGTGATGCTAAAGTCAATGCTTCCTGAAGTCAACTAGGTGTCAAAATTAGGAGCTGACAGGTCGTTAGAGGGATAATCGAGTGTGGAGAAGTCCAAATATTGTAGGTTTCGATTGATAATAATGTTGCTGAGATGAAGATTTGTAGCTTATGAGTTATAAGCTAGTGTTGTAGCAAACAAAACGAAGAGTCAGTGTGATTGTTGAATATATTCTAGGTTGTTAGCATGTCGAATTTGGCGAGTATGTTAGCCCAATTGTTTAGTATGCTAGTTGAAAACTAAAGTTTTAGTTTTCTTATAAATGACGTACTAGTCATCACTTCTCATAATCGTGATAGAAGGAAAAAATGATGTGATTGAGGGTCAATTGTAACGATTATTTCATAATGTAATTGAATAAAAAATAAAATTTAATAGTATATTTTTTATTGTTTATCTTTTCCTTTATTTTGTAATTTTCTTATCGATAGAGAAATTGATTATTCTGAGTTTATTGGAAGGGGACAACTTTATTACCCACCATATAAAGTTGAGTAATGTATTTTCAACAAATCCATTAATGTCATATTATTTTATTATATTTAATTATTTATTTAATAATTTAACTTTTATATGTTTCCAATATAATGTAATATAATTTATTCTATGAATAATTCTATTTCGATGCTTATTAGAAATAGATTTTAAAAAATACAAATTCACTATGTAGTTTATTGGACACCGTGGGTTGGATGACTTTCCAGCCGGATCTTTTATTAGAAAATTGAAAAAAAAATAAAAATAAGGTTGCGCGAAAATGCGTAATAGTGCATCTGTCGAATCGTGGCGTAGTCCCTTGGATTTTTACCATTTTCCACGCAAACCCTTTTCTTCGACGATAAACGGTATCTTCATCGCTTCTTTCAATTCCACCAACCAAACCTTCCAGTGCACCCAATTACATCCAATTTTCGTTTTGCTTTTCCAATTAATCTTCAAACCCCCTTTCATAATTGTTGCTTTTTGTTGTTGATATATTGAATTTCCAGAATGGCTGAGGGTACCAATGATGAATCATTGTTGGCTCGAATTCGACTACTGGAAAATGGTATCTACATTTCTCTAAACCTTCCATTGTTACTATGCATTCTACTGTGTTTGGTTTGTCTTGTCAGAATCCCAATGCTGAATCCATTCACAATTGTATATTGTTCATGTACAATTTTCTTTGACAAATTTGAGTTGAATTGCAAGTTCTAATTTTATAATATACTATACTTCAATACTGTATTATATTTATGTTACTGGAACAAACAGGCCCTAAAGTAAGTTGTAATTCGAACTTCTAGTTCTAAGTACCATGTGTCTGAGTTTATGTTATAATATTTCATTTGGCTTTAAAGTCATTTATTATGAATATTATACTTTTAGAGTATATGATTTGTAGAACGCGATGAATTACGCAAAGATATCGAACAACTATGCATGCAGCAAGCTGGGCCTGCCTATCTTGCTGTTGCTACCCGAATGCATTTTCAAAGGTATATATTGATTTTCCTTTGGCTATCAGGAAATCTATTGTAAAATGATTAAGTATTTCTTGTATTTCAAGCCCAACAGAATGTATTGATTGTGTTGAAATTCATGCCCAATTAGGACAGCTGGCTTGGAGCAGGAGATTGAGAGCTTGAAAAATAAGTTGGCTTCATGCACAAGAGACACTCTAAATCTACAAGAGGAGCTTTCCGAGGCTTACAGAATTAAAGTAAGCAATTTAGCTTTTATGTTTTTGTTTTAAGAATTCTTTCTTTTTGTTTATTTTCGTCCTGTAATGTATGCAGAGTCAACTGGCTGATCTACACAATGCCGAGGTGTTGAAGGTATGTCCTTCTCTTTCTTTCACTCTGCACTACTGAACTCTATTTTGCTATACACTATTTTGGACACTGCATTGTGAATCAGTTATCCAGCTTTAGCAACTTGTGGAAAGTTGTTGAATACAAAATTACAAGGAAGTAGCCCTTCCAATTTTTATTTGTCTGAAATAGTTCAACCTTGGGTCTAGCTTGAAATTTTTGCAATGGTTATGACAAGAACATTATGGGAAGAATTCTTAATCCTGTTTATAAATTGATTTAGTGCAAGTGCTAGAGTTTGTTGAAAGAATTAACATTTTGTTGTGTCGTGCCTTCTGAGGTTTATAGTCTTGATATGTGCTCTGACATTATTGTACACAATTAAATGACTTGCTTTAAACTCATTTGTCAAGAATATGGAAGCCGAGAAGCAAGTTAAATTTTTCCAGGGCTGTGTAGGTGCTGCGTTTTCTGAAAGGGACCATGCAATAATTGAGGTGACTATACTTGTTGCTTTTCATTAAAAATAATATTTTCTTCCATATACTATGTATTTTTTTAGTTTAATGGTGGTTGATATTCTGAAGTCTAAGCGTTTTTCATGAACCAACAGGCTGAAAAGGCCAAGGAAAAGGAGGAGGCGATGTCACAACAGATAGATGGTTTCCTCAAAAGGTATTCCGAATTTTTCTATCATATTAGCGCATATATATCAACTAAATACCTAAGAAATATGAAAGATAACAGTAGATGACTTGGGAGATACCAGAAACAAATCTTGTTTTTATTTCATCATCTAATTAGATGCTGATGCCATGATACAATTGTTTCCTTTTTATATTTGGTGCAAAGAAACTATGAGACAAAAATATGAAGATCCGCTCAATAATTAAAGCAACTGTCTATTTCCAATTGATGACATGTTAGACCTTTTCTGAGAAATGATATCCCATTTAAAATGCTTAATTAATCTTACACAGCCAATTGACAATGCTTTGCTGTGTTTTCATAGTCTGTTTTACATTTGTTTCTGTAAGAATTGATTTCCAAAACATTAACAGCTGCGTTTGTGCTCCGCTTCTTGATATGAAGGACCATGCTATTGCTGACTTTCTATTATAGAATTTCTTACCATTTTGCATGGTAACTTATTCGGCAAGGTTGTCCCTTATATGCATATTTTAGTAATGCTTAGAACATTGTTGCATTTTTTCCCATTACACAGGGGACATGTTTTTTCCTAGAAAGTCTTTTGATTTCACGCAATCTAATCTATCTCTGACTCTAACATAGGATAGAAGAACTCACCTCAGTCTGTCTTAAGCAAAAGGAATTTCATGATGCTCTGCAGAGTGATCAAGCAATGTATACAGAGCAAAATGAAAAATTTAAGAAGGTAATGTTTCTCACTTTCTCCTCCATCTCCTACTCTCTTTATCACTTTCTCCCCCTTATCCTTTGTTGTTCAATTCAGAACTTATCCTACAGAGTCTTAAGAGTTAGAATACATGAAAGTAATAATCTAAAATCCGCACTGTTCTATACATTTCTTATCAAGCTCTTCGTTATACATTAGAGAACAGAGTGTTTGTTGTTACAACTATTCATCCATTTGAGTATACATGATATGTTATACTTTACTGGTCAGTAATGCTTTTTGAAAACAAGCGTATAACATTTTAGATCTCTTGAAATCTTATTTGTATAAACCACGCCATATTTTGGAAGGTGCAGCTGAAGGCATATTTGTGCTACTCTTAGAAGGTGTATTTATTTCCGAATAAGTAGTACTTCATATATATGTTTGCCGTATCTGACTGTTTGCAAAAAAAGTTTCCTTCTACAACTCAAGCTTAAAAACCAGAAACTTGATTTTGCCAAAAAAATAAATAAATTTAGGGCCCGTTTACTTTCCATGTTTCCAGTTTTCATCTTCACTTTAACTAAGAAACATGAGAGAATATTGATAAAATATTTCCCTTACCATTCTTTTTCAGAAATTTTGGAAATTGCCATAACACTGTGTTCATTGTTTCTAAAAGTGCATTCTTTCTAGCTTGCCTTCCATCTTCTCTTTAGCAATTTTTTTACATCACGAGTCTTCCATTTCCTTAATAATTTAAAACGAACACAGATTTTAAAAGCTGAAAACTGAATATTTTTAGAAACTAGAAAGTAAATAGTCTCTTAATTGTTTTAAACTTGAAGGGTTCAGCAATGGGTTGTAGGTCTATTATAGGCAGCCTTACCTCAAGTTTGCAAAACAATTTCAATAGGCTCATTCTAAGACTTGAACTTCTGGCCTAGTCACACAATAACTCAAACCGTTGCTTCAAGGCACTCCTTGAGAAGTTGAATTAAAAGTGAAAAATTATTGCGATGTAGATTAGCTAATAATTAGTTTTACAATTCTTTTTGGGTTTTCAATTTGGGATTATTTTATTGAACTTTGCTATTTAGGGAATTTATGGAAGGAGAGCCTTGGCGTAACGGTTGGAGACAATTGTTCAAGGTGTGGATTCAGCCTCTTGCAATGCAAGGTAAGGCTGTCTAAATGGATACACAGTGAGTTTGATCCTTCCCTGGATCCTGCAATGATGGGAGCTCCTTAGCAAGTTAGCATCAGGATGCCTTTTTTAGTACGAAGGGATTTTATTCTAATTTCGAATTATCCTAGTTCCGGTTTGGATAGGAATAGCTATTAGGTTGCTTGGTGTCACTGTGTTTATAAAAGACATTCAGTACAAACATTTAGAGGCCTTTGATGATTAGTTGATGATCAATTTTCTATTCGAATTGTGTCCGAGTTTGAGTCAAAAGCATACCCCACACCTCAAGGTGTATGATAAAACATCGGTTTGGGCTTAGAATTTGGGTTTTTAGATCTAACTCAACCTTGAAAACTAGTTAAAGGGATGAGGATTGGCTAAATCTTACAAGGATTAAACTTTGCCATACCTCTACTCAATGTGAATGTGGAATCTAAACACACCATGTCCAAGACCAGACATATGGTGAGTGGACAAAAACAAATGACTCAGTCAATAACAGATCTTTTACGGAACGCCAAAAATACGACATATAATCGCGCCATTGCAGCCTATAGCTGACATCCCTTCACAAATTGTCTATGGCGGTTGTCAAAAAATTCTCTCGCCGCATTTAACAACATTTGATTCCATCTTAGAATTTGGACTAGGCTTAGCTTAATGGGTAAGGATTGCCCAAGCTTTATAAGAACTAATTTGGCCATATCTCTAATTGGTGTAGCCTTGTAGGATCTTATTAGTGTACTCTGGGTTTATCAAGGAAGTACATGTCAAGATGGCGCTCTTGGGTTGCTTATTGTCATGCAGTTTTTGCATACAGTTGAAAATTCCGTACTCTTAATTATGAAAAAAACTTGTTTTCGAACCGAAAGTTTCCAAATATTGATTACTTCACTTCAAGCTCGCTATTTAGCCAAATAAAGTTTGCAAAATCAAAAAAGTCTAAAATTTGCAAATGCTCACTCAGACACACTTTACAATCATGCTAAAAGCATTTGCATTTAGGCATGTTTATGATTTTTGTTCTGATTATTTGATAGTGTGTAATGGGCTCTGGTTTTATTTTGTCCTTTCTCTTTATATTTCTTATTCTGAATTTACAGGTAATTAATAAGTTCTTTCAGATCAGGCAATATTCCCAGAAAGAATGTGATGATACAAGTTGGGATGTTAAATGTACATGTCTTTTGGATGACTCTGAGGAGTTATGGAGTTTCAACGATGCTTCCACTTCTAAATACATTGTAAGGTTTTAGAATCATGATATTATGTTTTTTGTGATTGTTAGACAAGGTGTTCCTTATTCTGGTTACCCAGTTTAGTGTCCGGTAAAATGCTTGCTAAAATTCTTTACAACCAAGTTTGATTAGGCATGCTCTTACTGTTGCAATGGTAGATCACTGTCGTATGTACTTGGGAAATTATTGTGTTGAGATTCTTTGTTCCATTGCCTGTACATATTTTGAATAACAATTCCTCAGACAGAGTGCATTAGAAGAGCAGCTGGACAAAGTAAACAAATCTGTGGACTATCTTCAAAGTAAACTTAGGGTGGTACGTTTTAGACTAGTAGTTTACTTCTGTTGTTGAATATTGACTCATCTTCATTGTTGCCTTTGCCTTGTTAACCTTATTTTTTAATCATTTGTTATTCTTTTTCCATTTTGGATGCTTTAGGGCTTGGATATTGAAAACCATCTAAAGAAGAGAGTCAATTTAATGGAAAAGAAGCAAGTGAGTGTTCATTTAATGTTAAAAAAAAGTCATTTTTATCCATTAGCAAATTCTGAATTCTGATTTCTCATTTTCAGATTTATATAAACAAAGTGATTGAGAATGGCATAGAAGACTTAAAGCATCATCATTTTAACTATAAGGATCATATTATGAATTTACTTAAAGATGGGGAATCCACTATTAAATCCATAATCAATGAGATTGATGAAAGGATCAGGAAGTTCAATCAGAATATTGAGCCAAATTTGGCCCCTCAAAGAGATACAGAAATAGAAGAGAATGAATGTGGGGATGCAGACATATGCCCGCAAGATGAAACTGTTTCACAACCCAAGGTTTGAAACTGCTCACTAATATTGCATTCATTTCTCAAAGGAACATCTCATTTTGTTACTAGCAATAGGTCACTTAGCGATTGGTGGCTTGCGGAGCTATAATTAATAGTGCATACTAAACTCGAAGAATATGATTTACTTTAATATTAGTCAAAATTACATAAACTTACTTATCTTGAAGGTTTACACTTTACCCAATTGAGAATTGAAAGTATTATGGAGTTATGAATAAATAGACAGAAGTTGAAAAGAAGATCAGTATAGGAAAAAATAACAAAAGAACATCACATGAAAATGAGTTTTTCTTGGGCCCTTCTAATCTTTTTCTGACTGAAATTAAGCCTGCTACTTTGACCTGGGGCCAACCCAATCACCTATATATGAGTGAATTTCACCCAGCTTGATTACTTTCATATCCACCTGATTACTTCCAGTCTGAAATTAGGCCAGCCTGATGATGAAGATTGCAACAAGTATTCCTTGAGTCTGATAAAAAAGTCTCTGCAGTATTCACACTATTGATCAATGGCATTGCCTCTTAATAGAAAGTGGTGTGATAACTTTAAGATACAATTAAATGCCCTAACTTCGTGTCTTGGTTTAGATTAGAGTCTGCTTTATTTCACTGATATTTGTTGATTAGATGCAATGCTTGGAATTCATTAAGTTTTTCCATTGATCCTTACAGAGTGGTCTTGGCTCATTGGCATTAAAAACGGATGAACAAGGTGATTCATCTGATGCTTTAGCAATGGCATTGCAACAAAAGGTAGTTACACCATTGGACATTGGTCATATTATTTTAACGTGTCCATGTATTTAGTTTTTTCTTTTCCTCTTATGTTTTTCCCTGATCAAAATATATTTTGGGTTTAAATATGCTTTTCTTTAGTCTTGCAAATATACTATGTTTTGGATTTTGTTCTTGTAAAAATGATTTGTTTTTAGTTCTTGCAAATATACCTCTTTTTGCTTTTGGTCCTTGGTGTTTTGTTTTAGTCCCTAAAAAATATATTCATATTGAAATTGGTCCTTGTAATATTCATTTTAGTCGTTATATATTGAGTGATTACAATCAGATATTCTACATATTACATGAACTATTTTCAACAAAAATAAATTTTACAAGGGCTAAAATAAAACATTAGAGATCAAAAGCAAAAAGGGGTATATTTGCAAGGACTAGAATATTTTTACAACTAAAACTATAATTTTTAATATTTGCAGGGACTGTTTGCATATTTAAGCTCTTGTATCTGAGGTATGTAAATCTAGCTTTCTGATGCCTGCCATGCTTTATATTTCAGGTTGATACATTATTGCTGTTATCACAGCAAGATGAAAGACATCTATTGGAGAGAAATGTGAATTCAGCCCTTCAAATAAAGAATGAAGAACTTAAAAGGAACTTGTTACAGGTAAAATTGTCTGTCATGTCTTTGCTTCAGACACTTGGAACATTTAGATGCTAATAGCTCTGTGGTGGTTAGAGTTTAGAAAATTGCTTAAGTTATGGCTGTGTTATGTATACTATATTATGTTATACTATATAGACTATATTGGTCAGAGAAGAAAGTTAGTTGTATGTTTGCAGCTTCTAGGTTTTTAGTTATTCTGTTTTTTTTTTTTCATTTTGCAATTTTTTATATTCATATATCCTTCAGAAAATGAAGCTATGCTAAGAGTCCTCTTCAAAATATCCAAAGCAGTATGTATGTGCCTCTGATTTGTGGACTAGGAGAACCTTATTTTAAACCACTCGTGCAAGGATTCTGATATCATCCAATGCTCGGATATTGTATTTTAATTTGAGAGTTGTTGTGTTTTACTTCAGGTTACTAATGAAAAGGTGAAAGCTCTAATGGAGTTGGCACAATTAAAGCAGGATCATCAATTACTTCTGGAGTATGATTACTTTTCTAAAGATGGTTACATATTCAATATTTTTGTATCATTGGATATTTTTACTTTTACTAGGTTCTGTGGTTTTGCAGTTAATTGTTCCTAAGCATTTAAATCTATTCTTATGAAGAAATAAATCCATAGAAAAAGTTAATAGTTTTATACTAACGTTGTTTGTAATGAAGAAGGGTCTAGGGTGTTTTATATGATATGAAAGTACTGCTCAAACTGAAGGAGAATTTTTATCGGACAATATAGTAGAAAATATGGTGGAAATTAGGTTTAGGTGGTTTGGACATGTAGAGAGAAGAATTGTGAATTCAGTGGTAAGGAGAGTAGATCAGATGAACTCTTAAAAAATCTTAAAATTCATGAGTTGGATAATAATATGGTATTTGATAGAATATTATGGTGTTGTTTGATCCATGTAGCCGATCCCACTTAGTGGGTGGGATAAAGCTTGGTTATTGTTGTAAGTTGTAATGTTGTGTAATTTTAAAAGATAAATTTCCTTACAGGTAATGACCTAGCTAGAGGTAATATTATCACATCAATTATTTCTACCATAAAAATTTTACAGCTTTACATTTGCGGTTTATTGCCTGACTCTTCTCTAGGCTAGGCACTGACTAATAATCCACCAAGGAAGAACAGAACTATACGGTGTGGAAAACTGTGTTCTAGTTTTCTGGTTAAAAAATAATACAAAAGTACCAGTAGAATCCTGAAAGTGCAAAGCTCGAAGTTTATTTATCGTCGTATAAAGTTTAAAGTATGTTTAGTTGGCTTTGTTTGTATGTCTTTTATAATCTTCACAAGGTTTGACAAAAACTAATCTGAAAGTATAATTTCTTGTATTGCTTGAGAAGACACTTTTCTCTTCCTGTAATTTTATGTTTTTATACTTAATTATTAATCAATAGTGAGTTTCATTTCATTTTTCTGCTTTGTGCTTTTTACTCTAGCTGGCTCAAAAGTTGACTTTCATTGCTTTCAAAAGTCATTTTGATTAATATTTTAACGCACTTGCAGAAAATTAGATCATGAGAGTAAACAAGGAGTTGACGGTGGAGAAAGAAAGCTTGTTATCCGTGAAAGTGATGGAACTCTAAAAAACTTGCTGAAGAAATCATATTTGAGACGATGGATTGATCCACTGGATGCTAGAGGAAAAGAAGTTGTCAGTAATTCAAATAATGAAGGGAAGCTCTTCAGATCCAACAGTGTGGATTTTGCAAGGCATGCATTAATTTTTGGAGTCTGTTTTGATTTTATTATATCAGTCAATGCATGACTTTGGCAGGATTGTTTAAGTTATGTCAGATCTATTTGGCCTTTTTGAAGATACTTCTGCGACATGCAATGTTTCTTTTCATCCTTTTGTTTACTTAAATAGTTTGCTTATCGTTTATCAGAATGAAGATTGAAAATGCAACACTTAAAGAAAGCATGGATAGCATGGAACGTTTAACTTCATCAATTCATAGGCTTCGCCTCTCTCTTTGGAAGGTATCATACTTTTTTTGTTCCAAATCTATGAAATTTTGTATTTGAAAGAGTTGGGGAGGCCTCCTGATGATGGGATTTCATGTTTTTGGAGTAATAACTGTTCAAAACCAGCATCTAGGGTCGAAATTAAATTGAATCATTCCGTGTTTTAGATTTTGAAATTTGTAAGCTTAAGTCGTTTTCTTACACAGTTGCCTGCTTGATGTGGTTCTTAGGTCAAGGAGTCTGTGACTTCCGAAGGTACAGTTTCTGGTGTTTCAGAAGCCCTAAATGGTGTTCTCAATGAGGCAAAACTTTTAAGGACTGCTCTTGGCAGCTCCTTACCAATTAGTTCGTCAGAAGTTAGTTACATTAGACATAGTGAGGGCGTAGACACAGTCCATCAGGAATGCCGTGATGAGAAGATAGACATTGTTTCAGCTGCCGGGCTTGAAATGGTGGAGCTTTTGATTTTTGCCGCTCAGATGCTGAGGGACATGTAAACCATTCTGGTTGCTGATATAGAAGTTCCGTGAAGAGCTGCTCGATATTGTGGTGACTGGTGCGTGTGGTGTTCTCTTTAATGGTGATGCTTGTATTTTCAGATGTTTTTTTAAGGTCTGCGGTCCACACTAATCGGGCAGGGCGATGATGTAAAATTCAAAGGGATAGGGAGAGACAGCTTTACTGAATTTGTCTGACGGGAGAAAATGAAAATGTGTCATACGGTCACATTCTTATATGCACATGATACTGTAAATTTATAAACCTTAATCGCTAAGTTATAGAATACCACAACACTCACACTACTATCACATTCTTGGATGCTAATACTGTTATTGAGATTTAACCGTACATGTCCATAAGCATAAGAAAAATGTTCCGTGTCTCAAGGATTTAAGCTAAAGAAGACATAAACGGTTCTATTTATCTATAAATAAAAGCCTACCACATAGTTGTGCGGAGTTGGATATTTACAATGGGAATGGGGTTTGCTCTCCCATCCTTAAGGGTTGCTCTTCATAATAGTGAAAAAAAACAAAATAATTCTTGAAATTTAGGAATGTACTTCTGTGCACACCCTCTATTTAAACACAATTCATTCGTAAGTAGGGATGACAAAAATATTCATATATGCGGATAAAATCCGTCACGGGTATGAGACAAGTAATTTAATAGATATTCATGGATAAAATAAATAGATATTTAAATACTCGTTTAGTAATGGATATGGATACGAGTTTGATGATATCTATGTCTGCGGAAATCTGTATTCGTTAATAAATTATAATAATTATTTAAATATTAGTTTATTATATTTTGTCGTTTCATCTTTTAAGAAACTAGTCTTCTTATAATATTTTTTAAAGTTTTCTTTGAAGAAAATCTTTTATATTTTATACCAATCATATTGGTCATTTTATATTTAAGCTTCTTTACTTCATACCTTACTTTAACAATTTAATTCGACCGTTCAACTAACTAATTTCTCTGTCCAACCAGTCTTTCTTTCAACTCCTCGGCCGTCTTCTCTTTAACCATAGCTCATAATCATAATATCTTTTGTTTAAAATGAAGGAAATTAATGTGATAACATTTTGTTGTTAAAATAAGAGATATTTGTATGAATGTTATATGATAATAACTTCTTGTATATTTAAAAGAAGTTGGATAAAAAAAGTTTAAAAAAAATAGAAAAAAATGTTATCCATGGATATCTGTAAATATCAGTGGATATCTTAAAACTCGCGGATTATCCGTTTAGCGGATACCCGCATGGATATGAGGCGGGTATGAATATCATATTTATCCAACGGAATGAACACGTATATCATATTATTCGTTCCCCATAAATATCCATTTACTTTCCTATTCGTAAGTGAACTATGTTTTCCTATTCGTAAGTGAACTATGTTTTCCTATTCGTAAGTGAACTATGTTTTAATAGGAGAATTATAGGAATAATTACTAGTCTTTAGATTTAAAAATAAATGATTGAGATTAAAATTTAATGAATATTTGTATTTCTTTCATCATTAAATCAAATATAACATAAATGATGAGAGAGATACATAGATTTTAATCTTTTAAAAACTATTAATATGAGAGAGAGAGAGAGAGAGAGAGAGAGAGAGAGAGAGAGAGAGAGAGAGAGAGAGAGAGAGAGAGAGAGAGAGAGAGAGAGAGAGAGAGAGAGAGAGAGAGAGAGAGAGAGAGAGAGAGAGAGAGAGAGAGAGAGAGAGAGAGAGAGAGAGAGAGAGAGAGAGAGAGAGAGAGAGAGAGAGAGAGAGAGAGAGAGAGAGAGAGAGAGAGAGAGAGAGAGAGAGAGAGAGAGAGAGAGAGTTTTATCTCCCTGAATCCAAACCCAAATCCAAAAACATTTAATGGAAATGTTTATTTTTCTAAGATCAAATTATATTACAAATAATAAATAAAACAATCTAAAAATATTCCATTCATACATTTCAAATATTTTAAATAATAAATACAAATCAAAATATCAAAATATTGGACACATATTTAATATTCTAAATTATCAAAAATAAATAATAATTTACTAATGAAAAAAACGGCGCGGTCGGGGTGGATACTAGTGTAACCATTATCCGACCTATTTTCATATTTTATAATCGGGGAAAATCCAAACCCAATCAAACCGGGTTTATCCCATCAACTTTGGAGCGGATTTGTGTGGTTACTCACGGATACAAGTTATGTTACCATATATATATATATATATATATATATATATATATATATATATATATATATATATATATATATATATATATATATATATATATATATATATATATATATATATATATATATATATATATATATATATAAAACATTACAAAGATAATCGTTACCGTAAATAAAACAACATATTTTATCATCAAATAAGACGTTTCAACATCTTTAGAATATCTCTGGTCAATCTTCCAATCTTCGCATCCAGCTTGATCAAAATTTTTATTTTGTAATAGTGAAATGTAGTTCATATAACAGTTAAATCTTTATTCGTCTTTAGCTTAAACTCGTTGGGCGGTATCTTTTCCATCGCTGTTAATTGAGGGTGAACGATTATAGAGTTTCACAACTCTTCGATTGTCTGGGTGCAAATTCTCTAGTTATGATATTAGATCAACAAGACGAGTGATCTCTAAGAACCTAAATTAAAGAGTGGATTTCTCATTGTTGAATTAGACAAAAGCGAGATATGCATACGAAGACATTTTGTATATTTTTTGTGTGTCTGTGTTAACAACAAGTTTAGCGACACCCATATTTATTAAAAGTTTAGAACAAAACGTGCCTTAAAAATTTGATCATGTCTTAAAGGATATTTCGAAGAAGTACTTCAAGATACACCTTACTTTGTTTAGTGAAATAATGGTGGATACATAAATGCATTTTTGAATAAACTCGTGCTATTTTTTTTAACAATAAGGGGTGGGTATGGATGTACATTTTCAGATTCATGGTTATGTTACTATTCACATAGAACTTGTTTTACAAACATAACCTGTTATAGCACACAGCAATGTTTATTTTTTATTTTTAAATTGAAACATACATTAAAACAATGAAAATATATACATTTGACAATATTAATATTAATGAACATTACATACAAAACATCTCTAACCACCTAAATACATTGGAGAAAAATTAAAATGAATCAAAACATGTGTCAGCGTCTAAATTTATATTTGTGCGTGTTTCGCCATTAAATTTTATTTATTTGATTCTTTTTCAATCTCACACAAATTGGTGAATTCTTGCATCCCATCCATACAATGATTTGACAAAGTTTCAACTTCCTTTGTTGAATGAGTTGTCGAATCCGATGATATTAGTGGTACAACGAATCCAGGTTTCAAACAAACTTGAACAAAACGCGGTGATTTAGAAAGCCATCAAATACAGATAATTTAATTCTTTGGATTTTGAGGCGGGACACTCCGAAGTGGGAAAATGTTTCTAAGAACTTGTATCTTGTCAGATTAATACACTCCCTATCATATGAATTTGATATAAGATGAACCATTTCAGTGAAACACATCCATTTTTTCTCCGGTGTCGGACTGCCAACACAAGTAATAAGAGATTCATGAATTGTATCAAAATATTCTTTTTTTATATAGCATTGTGTATGATTCTTTATGCGCTTTCAACTCTTTGGTAATTTGTTAGCGAACAATTGTATGGTTCTCTTCTCTTTTATCGAGCAAAGCAGAAACAACTCAATAATCGATGTTATCTTCACCTCAATATTAACAATATATTCAATATATTTTTTAATAAAAATTTACATATCTTTGATGTATTGGATTTTTAGTAAAGGTGGTGTAGGATATGGTTTGCTAATGCGAGCACCTTTGAAAACACTTATATATATATATATATATATATATATATATATATATATATATATATATATATATATATATATTAGAGTTGGAGGATTCACAAATAGTGTCTCGACTTGTTCAAAATAGGATTGAAACCACAATGTTGAGTTGTCACTTGGTGATTATTTAACCTTTTTAGGAGTACCTTTTGTTTTTACCGGTTGTGATGGTTGTTTCAAATTTATGGTTTTTGGATAAAATATCTTCCTCAATTTCTCTTTGATATGGAGTTTCATGTTATCATCGATTTTCAAAAATATCTCTTGAATCACTTTCCATTCAGTCAAGATAGATATATTCGATTCATCGTCCTTCGTCATACCATCATCATCAAAGCGAAGCCTTTTCCAGTGAGTGTAAACTTCATTCATTCGTATTGGGCTATCAAGTTTCACCTTCTTTGAAATTAAACAAGCACATATAATACCTCTTCCTAATTGTACAAGCACACTTTTAGCTATATGAATCTACTTTCTCAACTTTTCTATCTTCGTGAAAAATAAAATTCAATCCTGCTCGAGATATGTTGTCGATCAACTGTGAATAAAGATTGTTGTCTTTGAATCGGTGTTCTAACACAATAATGATGCAACCAAATAGTGTATGTATCTCATTATGTTGTATCATTTGGTTCACATAGTCCTAGTCTCTACATAAGTCACCTTTACTATTTCCCAACCAATTATTCAGTGAAGCATGAGAAGATTCAACTCAGTTAGTAGTTGTATTTCCAAAGTGTCTAACTTTATCGATCCAAGCACAAATAATATTCTCCTTCATCTGGTATAGAATTGTACTTTCAACATATTTTAATAAATCCAAATATTTCTCACACACCTTCCTAAAACATATAATTGAATCAGTATATAAATCTTCAGTAGAAGATTTTATTATAAAATTTCAGGCATCCTTTATTCTTTCCAGTATCATTTTAGTTTTGGACATTTTCATCTTCACTCTTTATCTGTTTGGTCCCTACTACATGCTTAAGTCTGCTTCTCACATTCTGTGTGATGTGATACCTACAAAGTAATGCGTATGACATAGGAAACACCTTTGCAACCGAATTCATCAATGTGGTATCATGATTAATGTCAATTACATTCAACATGTTTTCTTTGTCCTTCAATATTGTCTTGCACACTTCCAAAGCTCGTGTAACGTTGCCCTCTTTTCTTGCTTTCCAAAAATGAAAAATCCACTAAAAAAGTCATCTTCGTCGAAGTAACACAACATCAATAATTTTCAATAGTTAAATCATGTACTTGTTGGTCTGATACGTTGAATCAATAATGAGTATAGTTGGAAATATGTTGAACAACTTTATAGAATTATGATGAGTTGGAAATATATCTTGAACAATTTATCGAACCCCGCACACTCATTACCTAGATACATAGTGGCTATCATACAGAGGTTACAACAATTTGTTTTTATTTCAGTTATATCCCCTCTCGTTGTTTCGATTACAAACATTATATACTTGCTTTATATTTGAGATATTTTCGGGTCTTTTTCGTTTCAAAGTTGCAAGTATGTTTTTCAGATGCACCAAATTCAATGTCATGTTAGAAACAATTTCATTCTCTTCAAGTATAATGTGATATGCAATGGAGAGACTAACTAACTTGTGACACATGTCATGATTATGTATACCACAAATCACATTAAATTTACATTTATTATTTGACAAAAGATATTCACTTAACTTAAAAGGACACTCACATTTCCTCAAACTGTTGTCATCTCATTTCAACTTCTGGATAGAAGTTGTGTACTTTTCACTTCTTTCGCATCTCAGTGTTTCAAATGTAAGTCTTCTATCTGAACCATTATCTGACATTTCGATTACAACGCCAAACCCCAATTTGGTAGCCTCTGCGAAGATCCATTGGAACATATGATCACGAACAACAAACTCTTGTTTATTTGAAAATTGGTTGCCAACATCTACCTTGACATTAACAAGTTTGGCATCAGTAGACATAATAGGCTCAATGACAACATCAAGGTGTACCATATCTAAGACAAATAATAACATAAAATATTAAAAAATTGTCCAAATTAATCTCTAAACTAATCAGGAATCACACTTTTGTATGACATTCAACTAAAATATAGTAATGTATTTTCAGACGCAACGTTCGTTTTTTCACACAAAAAAACAGATTAAATGAAGTAATGAGGAAGGAAATACATGCACGTTACCTTAAATTCTAGATTCTTTTACTCTTTTTGATGTAAAAAATAGATAAATATTGTTTTGAAATAAAGAAATTGATTGTCTGTGGAAGGAGATTTTGATAGAGTTTGAACAAAAATGATTTTTTTGATCATGAGCGACACAAACATGCAAGTTATTGTTTTACTAAATTTCCCACTTGACAAATCCGAAAATACACTTATGAATTTGTCACAAACATGCAAAGGTGGTATTGTTTTTCTAATTTTGGTTTCACAAATCTGAAAGTTTTGGATTTACCATTGAGTTGTTAAATAAGAAAAATCCTTGATGGGGTGTGTCCAGAAATACATTTCGGACTAAGTTTTGGAAAATACAAGATGCGTCTCACTTTGGAAGTATTTTAGTGTGAAATGGGTGCGTCCGTAAATGCACTTACAAATTTGTGGTGGCATTTTCGAAATTTCATAGGGTGCTTCTCCATCACTTATGGTGGGAGAAACAATCCCTAAATCAAAATACCTTATATTTTAGACTACAAAACTCTAGAGAAAAGGGGATTAACCTTTGTTTATTTTAGATAACTATCAATCAATAAACCATCATTCTTGTCAAGTCAAGCCTTTGGAGAACTAAGTTAAATAAGGGCGTCGTTTTAAAAATGTATTGTCAATATTGAGCATCAGTATAACACTCCATTCTATGCCAACGTAATTGGTTTTGTTTCAAGACATTGTATACGTCATATATGGAAGGAGCTAGAAAGGGTAAAATTTATTGGTACAAGCAAAGATATTTGCAGTTGCTTCATTAGAATTACACATGGATTACCTTGTGCGTGTCAACTTGTTGGTTTCCAAATACAAGGTTTACATGTTCACTTAGAACCAATTCATGTTTTTTAGAAGAAATTACACATCCAAAAGCATGCTAGCGGTCATGACGAAACTGTACTGAGGATGTAAAAACATGGGAATCAACATATGCATGTAGAAATAAACATTGAGAGGGTGAAGTTAGAAAGTTATCCTAATTTACTATGTAGACCGATGTGTATTTATTATAGTGGACAATATGTATTTATTATAAGCGAAATTATTCATGCAGACCGATGTGTCAAAAATATTAGAATTATTTATTTTTGGAAATTTTGGTTGCATATTAGAAATTTTAAATTTCTAGAAGTTTTGACAAATTTAGGTATATTTCATAATTTTCGGTATAACTTCACTGAAAATTTTAAAATTTTCGATATTACCTTTTAGAAATTTCGAAATTTTTGGTATATGTCTCGCATAAAGTTACAGCAACGATAATTCTTTTGAAATTTCTAATATACTACTGCAAAATTTAAAATTTCCAATTTTTTTTGAAAGATGACAAAGCAATTTGGCCGAAATTAAGGAATGTCATATCTAAGTGGGAGTGGGAGTGGGAGGTGTGAGGTTAAATAATCATGAGGTAGAGCCCAATATGAAAGGCCCATCAAGTTTGGCGTGAAACGGGGTTGCGCGGCAAGTCAAACAGAGAAAGCATCGCGAATCAGAGAAGACGGCAATGGAGGGAAGCGAAGGCAATGGCGATGCTGTATCTCCTCATCCATGGCAGTCTTACAACACTGTGTACACAACCGCCAAAGCAGGTTAGTTTCTACCATAACCTCACATTCATTCTCAAGAAATATATGCTATTCCTTTTGTTTCGTAGGAGACAATCATATTTGTTAGTTTATTTTATTCATAATCTCTGTAACTTGTCCTATAATTGATGAAATCATTATAATAATGGTGTATTATTTAGGAATGGAGGGGGTTGACAAAGAGAAAGTTCAAAGGGTAGTCTATGAAATGAGCAAAGGATCCAAATATTTCCAGAATGAGGAACGGAAGGAAGCTTTTATCAAACAGAAAATCGACAACATGCGACTTCAATTCTCAAATCTTTCACACTCTGATTTATCTCACTACCAGAAGGCATGTCATTATTATTTCCATTAAGATAATTGTTTGTGTCACTTGAAGTGAATCTATTAATCGTCTTGAAAGTCTTCAAAACTATGTTCATTAATTTAATATAATAGTTTTTTTTCCCAATGCCAGGTTGCTGAAAGAAGGATTCTTGAGCTGGAAGCTTCGCGTGACCTTTCAAGGATCTGGTTACATGTAGATATGGATGCTTTCTATGCAGCTGTTGAGACTTTAAGTAACCCTACGATAATGGGCAAGCCAATGGCTGTTGGTAGCATGTCTATGTTATCCACTGCCAATTATGAGGTTTATTTTGTCTATATATTATAATCTTGAACTGATTTGATGGACGATTGAAGAATTAATCTGCTTGAACTCTATCGTTACATGGATTTCGTAATCGTCTTTTCGTCTTTAATCTTTATACAGGCCAGGAAATTTGGGGTTCGTTCTGCCATGCCTGGGTTCATTGCACGGAAGCTATGTCCAGAGTTAATCCTTGTCCCAACAGATTTCAAAAAGTATACACATTACAGTGATTTGACCAGAAAAGGTTTTCTTTTTTGTGTGATTGCTTTTTATACTGTCTTTTCCTTTAATTACTAATGGTAGCTTAAAATGCACTTTCTTGTTAGTTTTTCAGAGGTATGATCCCAATTTCATTGCTGGTAGCCTGGATGAAGCCTACCTCGATATAACTGAAGTTTGCAGAGAAAGGGATGTCAAAAGTGAAGAAGTATGTTGGGGTCAAATTAAATTCCAATAGGAGAACTTCAAATATATTAAACCTCTTATTTTTTTCTAAAATTGGAATTTGTAGATTGCTCAAGAACTCAGAGACAGTGTTCATGAAGAGACTGGACTCACATGTAGTGCTGGAGTGGCACCGAATCGTTTACTTGCTAAGGTTCTGTATGATTTTTGCTAAAAGTATTTTACATAGCAATGTTATCAGCCCATTTGAAGTGGAAGCTAGTTTTAAATTATCTTCTTGTAACATTTAAGTATGCTAGCCTCTGTGTGTTACATCTGTGTGCTCTCCACCCACAGTATTGTCAATCATGGATTGCAGAAAAATTTGTTCAAATTCTGATATGTTACATTGCTATAGCGATGTTATGGCCGCTATCTGACAACTCTTTGTACTAAATTGTGTATCACTAACTATAGCAGATTGTTAAAATTCAGCTATGCTATAGTGCCACTATATCTGCAATTTGACAACACTTTTCCACGGGCTGTTTTCTTTTTCTTCTTTAAATGAAATGCATTGAGTGAGGAAACTGCACTTGCACATAAATAAGAAAGGCAAAATCTTCACGTTTTTGTTTTTTGTTTTCCAAACACTTCCATTCTATAATGAAGTTGTGCTACTTGTGTATCTCTACAATTCTCTCTTAATATCCCCTGATAGTGGCAGTTACCTTTTATTTAATTTTTAGCCTTAATTTTTATCTGTATATCTCGATCGACAACAAAGAGCCAATTTTGATATTTGTAAAATAAATTTATAAGGTAACACTGAAAGGGGTGACCGGGTGTTACCTTTATATATAAAAACATGTAGGTTTATATGACTGCTTTCATTATTTTGAACGGTCCATGATTTCCACTTTTAATATCGTGAACTAGAGTCTCATACATCAATATTACTTCTTTCAAGCACATGTAATTCTGCAGAAACTCCAAAGTAGTAGTGATGTAGACTATAATGATTGTCTGGTAATCTGGGGAAATTTCATACTTTGAGTTTATATTATTGACATTTTACTCTCCTATAGGTATGCTCAGACATAAACAAACCAAATGGACAGTATGTTTTGCCAAATGACCGCCTGGCTGTTATGACTTTTATATCCTCTCTTCCTATCAGAAAGGTATGTTTGATTGTATACTAATTTCATATAAGTTGTTATTATATTCTCGTTTGATATTATTTGTTATATGACTGTAATTTTGTTATGTATATGTATTTGGAAGAGATGCCTTTCTGATTAAAAATGATTGATAGTGTTGACAGATTGGAGGCATTGGTAAGGTCACTGAACATATTTTGAAAGATGTTTTTGGAATAAGCACATGTGAGCAGATGCTGGATAAGGGTAGCTACCTGTGTGCTCTTTTTTCTCAGTCAACAGCAGGTTAGCTGTTTTGTTTCTATATTGCCTTTTTCTATTAACATGCAAAACTAGTGTGCACTGTCCTGTAGGGTTTCTACATTTATGTGGCAGCTCGACTAAAGTTCACATGGTTTTTTGAACATTTTTTTTTTATCTGAAATCGAATATCTATTTTGAAAAATCTGTTTTCCGTAAACTTTCTACAACCATTGCTTGGCAAGTTTCTAATATTAGCTTCATCTTAGGGTTTATTAATGATTATTTTTTAATTATAATCACACGTTTCATTCTGAATCAATCATTTAAAACCCTTTATTAGCATGTGAATTTTTATCAATTTGTTGCAGATTTTTTTTACTCGGTGGGTTTAGGTCTAGGAAAGACGGATTCTCCTCAAGTAAGTTTTCGAAAAAGTATCAGCAATGAGAGGACATTTTCTGCTACTGAGGATGAAGTGCTATTGTATAAAAAATTAGGTATATGTGAATTATTGTTTATCTTTCATGGAATTTTGATTTCAAATTTTGAATGTCGTCATCATAATTGTAGTTGATCAGTTTGAATTTGTGGAGACCCTCTTAAGTTGAAACTCCATTGTCACGATCACGTGATTCATTCAGTTTAGCTTGCAGTTTGTTACACATGCTTGGCTTTAGCTAATGACTATGAGATGCTAAGTTTGTGAATTAGATAAGTGTTTAGTTATATTGAATCATCAAAAAGATGAGCCATGCGAGCTTATGTTTGCAGCGGAGCTTGCTGAAATGCTGTCCACAGACATGCAGAAAGAGGGTCTTCATGGGCGAACGTTGACTCTTAAACTGAAAACTGCTTCTTTTGAGGTACTTGTGATTTCTTGATTCTGTTTCTTTCTAAATAATTTTCTGTTTATGATAAAGGTCAAGTTCCTCTGGACAAACCTTCGGTAAAAGAAAAGTTGTTAATATTGTTCAAGTTCCTTTGAGGATATGTCATGGTCACCATGCATTTTACTATCTTACTATATTTCTCTTGCAAGTACTAAAATGCTCAATCTATAGGTTCTGAATAGAGCCGTGACTTTACAAAACTACATAAGCTCAAGTGAGGATATTCTGAAGCATGCATCAAAATTGCTGAAAGCCGAACTTCCTGTTTCAGTAAGATTAATAGGTATATGTTTCTGTTAAGATGCTTTATTGTTGACCAATTATTAAAATGATGCTCAAGGCCAATATAAGAGTGTGCTTACTGCTTATAGATATAGTCCATGAGCAAGTTCACATTAGTTCAGTGCATAACAGATTTTTCTTCTCCTGTTAGGTCTTAGAGTATCACAGTTTAACGGAGATAAATGTGGTGCTACCCCTGATCCTACACAGAAGACTATCACCAATTTCATTACTTCAGGAGAAGCCAATAGGAAAAAGTACTCTTTTTCAGATGTTACAGATCATGACTTTATCAGTGATACAGAAACTGATCCTTCGGTTGATGTTCGGCACACAAGCCAGCTTGATAACAGAGATCCTTTTGATGATGGTAATCATTCATTAGATGTAAATCACCAAAGCATCACTCTCTGGAAAAATGATGGTGCAGAGAAGGTATATCTCCTCTTCTCTCTTTATTTTTCTAAGTAGCTGACATATATTGATATAGATCAGTTTCCGCAATCGAACAATTGTTTTGGAGGATTGAGGAGCATGTTTATATTTTTTAGTGCTACTATATATCACCTTTTCCGTATTTACCAGGCACAAACTTCTGGTAATGATGCTGCAAGTTCTCACCACAGTGGCTGTACAGAGCTGCTCGGATCAACTTCATTCCAGGGGCAGTTTGAGGGAAAAAATGTGAATGATGGGTCTAATCTTCTGGAGAAGGATAGACTTAATTCTTGTCAGGAAACAATATTGTTGTGGTTGAATGACTATAAATGTTCACTCTGTGGAACAGAACTACCTCCAAGTTTTGTTGAAGAAAGACTAGAACATTATGATTTCCATTTGGCTGAAAAGCTTCAAAAGGAAGAATCTAGTATTCATCAAACATCTATTCCAATTCAAAGGTAAATTATTGAACTAGACAGTGATTCCACATTTCTGTTTAAAGTACTTAATGTGATAAGCCTGTGTTTTTCCAGTAAGGATCAAAAGCACCAAATCAATAGACAAAGCAAATCCAAGAAGCAAAAGTTGTCGCAGAAAGAGGGCCGATATACACCCATTGATTATTTTTTTGTTAAGGAGTAATCAAAGCTTTTAGTTGTAATGTTGTGTATGTACAGCATAAACTCAACATCTGCCAGTTATTATTGTATAATTTGTATTTGTATGTTAGTTTGCATCAATGACATCAATAATTTCTAAGCCTCTAGGATTGATCTTGCAGAGGTGAATGTTTTTTCTCCACGTAAGATAAAATATGTATAGTTGTATTTTGAATCTTGATATGATTAATAAAGTAGTCTCATTCACTCATTCACCACTTGTTTAATATTTTTTAAAAATGATTTTCAGTGTCTAAAAAAAACATTCAAAGAGTTTTTTTTTTTTAAAAAGCTTTATTAAAAAAATTGATTAAAATAATTATGTATTTCATCTTTTTGTTATAATTTTCTTTAGAAATCAAAATTCTAAAACATCATTTTTTTGAGTTATTTCAAATAATTTTCATAAAAATTAATCTTTGAGATACATCTTTTAAAAAAAATTGTAATTATATTTTAATCTTCAATAATATATTTATGTTATAAGATATTAAAATTGCTTTAATCTTTTAAAAATAAATTATTATTTTTTAATATTTTAAACAAGATCTTTTATAAAAATTAATTTTAACATTACAAAGTTTTTTTTTATTATTTTAAATTGTTTGATGTGTGTAATATGTATATCAGTGAAAGGTTATTTAAGGGTGTATTTGTTTAAAGTTATGGAATAATATTCCTTGAATCATATTTTTTGGATTATTATTTTTAGAAATATTATTTTTACCTATGTGTTTGGGTAAATATATATATTTTTTTTAAAATGTCCTTAAAATTAATTTAAATTAAAAATTGTTAAAAAGAAATATAAAAAATAATTGAAAGTAATAGTGAAAAGTTAAAATTAGTTGAATTTTATTCTCACCAGAAATTCTTGTCCTTTAAACATGAAAATAACATTGAAGGAAAAACAATTTAATAACTTAAAACAAATGAGAGATTTCTACATTTCCAATATCACATTATCAAAAATTATTATTAATATTTTCGATTAATAAATTTTACTTTAAATTATCTATTTATTTAATATTCCATATTTCATAATAAATCATATTAATAAAACATATGAATGAGGGAAAGAATGTTCTATTTATTAAATGTGAGTTGCAAGCTGAAAAATCCCACTTAATATATCCTTATGTGTGTGACATAAGTTTTTATGACATTAACAATTATATTAAATCACACATTTAATATAATAAATAGTGACGATATCTATCAACAGATCATTATTAGTCAAGTTATAGAAAAGTTTTATGATTTGACAAAATAGTTTCGTGATAATATTATGTGTACAATTATCATTTTTTCTCTTGTGTTTATATTCAACACAACGCATAGACTGTATCACCGTTGTCTAGTTCAATATCGAACTCTTAGAAAAAATACATATAAAAAAATAATAAATATTAAATAATAAAATTATTTGATAAATAAAAAGAGTGAAATTGGAATATTTTAAAAAATAAACAGCCTAATATTTTATAGTCGTTGTAGCAGCTCCCCCGAAGACACGTGACCAACTGACCCTCGAATTTCACAAAGTCGGTTTGTCCTCGTGAAGAGCAAGTCTTCTGCCTTTCGAAGATCCCAGGACAGTTGATCCAAGATGAACATCACATGCTGGTCTTCCCCTACTTTCACGTAGGATCCTGATCATCTCCTATTGTGGGCCTGAGAATCCATCCCATGATGGAGACCTTGACCTAGTGCCTGAGACCTTCTATAATTACCCTCTTTCACAAGAGAGTCAGATATCCTGAATCACTTTCTCTTATCTTTTATACTTTTCTTCACTTTAATTCTCACTTTAGTATTAGAGTGTCTTGCAAGTACATCCCCTCCTATCTATCAACCGCAGAAGCTCCGTGTTGCATGTCACTGACGATCCATTCTAAGTACATCCCCTTCTCTCTATCAACCGGAGAAGCTCCGTGATGCATGTCACTGACAATTCATTCTGATCAGATGAGATCACTATCTAATTAAATAGATACATCAAAGACATCGATGAAGACATTATCTTACTAAGTACTTGAATATTTCTCGATCTTCAAAAAGTGAATCATCTTTCCTTTCCTTTGTCAAGAGAAAATACTTATCTAGAAAATTCTCAACTCATTTCAATTTTGTAATAGAGCATTGTTTATTAATTACAATAATTCATAATTTTCTTTCAATATTGACCTGTCTCCCATCTTATAAATAAGAGATGATTTATTTAAATAATTAATGAATTTAATTATTATTAAATTTGATTATTCAATAAACTAAAAAGTAAGTACCTAAAATTGTTGGCTTTGTTTGTTTAAAGTTCCAATTCCAAAATCAATCCATCATCCCGATAAATGTCTCGTCGGGGTTCCGATTCTAATTCCAACCGATGTCACTCTAGATTCAATCCAGAACCCAGCTCTCTCTCTCCACTTGTTCAGGAACGTTCTATATTGTTGTGTTTAACTTTTCGTACTTGTTTTTTTTTATGTTCAAGTTAATCTGACTATTGATTTGTTCTTTTCTGACCAATACTTGATTGCTTCTTATTGTATTGTAGCCCCAAAATATACAGAAAACAAGAAAGAGACAGAACAAAATCCAGTTCTAATGTTGAAAATCCTGGCCACAGACGTCATAAACTAGCTCATCCTACTCAAGCTGCTCCAAGTTCTGGCCAAATGATAGCTCCTGGTGAGTGTTTTTAACCAGTTATGGATTCCTTGCATTTTATAGTTTCTGAATTAAAACATGTTTTTTACATTGAAATTTATTTTTTCAACAAACTTTTACATAAATATATCCAAATATAAATCAATTATGATATACTCAATTCTGTTAAAATTAATTCTATCAAAATTATTTTTTTTCACCGCCAATCCAAACACACACTTAATGTAATTTATTCATTTTGATACAAGAGCGTGGATGGTGGAAAGATATAAAGAATCAACATGATGAAAACGAAGAGATAAGTCTAGGAAGAAAGCAGACAGAGGAGATATCACAAGCTAAACCTGATGACAATACTTCCCAGACCAGTGGTGGGTTTTCTGAAAGAAAAGAGTGTCAATCTCGTGGATGGTGGAAAAGACCTGCATTCCAGGAGAAGAAGATTGTTGTGGATTCAGGAGATGGTAATCTAGCTGCAACTATGGCTGTTAAGTCAAGCCAGATGAACCATCCTCCAAAAAGAGAGAAAAAGAGAAGCAATCCATACCACATGGACAGAGCACATTACAAAGATGCGAGAGTTCTGTCAAGAGAAAGACAAAGGGGCAATGGTGGCAATGGCAATTCCAGGGGAAGAGAACATTTTGATGGAAGACAAGGTTATCTATCTTCCTAGTAAGATTCATGATTTGTATCAAGATGTCAGCAAGGATCCCATTCCTCAAAACGAGGATGACCAGATTGCAAAACCGGAAGCTCTTTTGCCTTTATAAAATATTTCTAAGCTCTTAAAGGTTCTGTAAATCATCCCCATTACAGGGCGGTTTTCAGAGATGAGTGGCCCAGTTATTTCTTTTCCCCATGTTTACATGTATAATTTGTGTGTATAGGATGAAGTTACTGAGTGAAACAACTGTTAGATTCAGCAAGGTTATCTTAATTCAGTCCCCAATGGCTGAGGCGAGCAGGATTTGAAATAAGAATTGCCCTTTGGCTTCATTGGAGCGCACAGCATTATGCGGTGGAAATATTTTTTCTTAATTGTCACCATATCTAGACTAGAATCAGATATTATTTCCCTGAAATCAGTACATAAATGTAATTGAGGATAGAACTCCTATTTGTATAAAAATATCATATAAATCTAAGGAAAATTGCAATAAGTATCCACTTTTGCAGTTATACAGATTTTGAACAGCAAAATTGTAAATGTGTAAGTTAACGAGTTCAGTTGCTAGCAGTATATCAAAATTAGGAGGCCCAAAATCATTTATATCAAGAATTTTCACTGCGCACTTGCACTTCACCAAGTGCATCTTGACTTCTGCTTCTAATTTCTAAAGATTTCAACTTCAAACAATACATAAAACAAGGAAACAATTTAAAATAAAATTCCGCCCTAAGAATTAAATTGAACCTATATGAATACATAATATCAAATTACAAGATCTTCTATGTCCGTTAGGGGATCCGCATTTCCAAGAGACTTATCAGGTGCGCTAATCACCAACTGTCCACACGCACCGCTTATGTCCTCACCCATTTGCTTCCGAACTGTTGTTCGAATAGCATAGGTACCCCTTAAAATTTTCTGAAAGTTGAACACTTTCTGCTCACTAGTAGGTTTGAATTGACTCAATGTACCAATGGAGTTGAAAGGTATTAAGTTCACTACCTGTTTAACAATTAAGACCATATTCAAAAGGTTAATAATTCTGTACCTGGGAAAGCCGATCATGTTTAAGACAAATAAAAAGAGATACGTCAGAGTAAATTTTGTATGCCAAGTTTACTTAAAATTCAGATTTCAGGAATTTCTGATATGATACCAAGTTTAAGAGTTTACCACTTCAAATGTCTCCAACAGTTTTCCTAATAGGTGGGCATGCTGCTCTTCATCATTCACACCATCAAGCATTATGTATTCAATTAATATTTTCTGCAGACTGAAAATAATGAAGACTCCTAAATCACTGAAATTGTTAACAATTAAAAAAAGAAGTTGAATATATACTCAAAAATCAAAATTAGTATAAATACATGATTATTACCTTTTCCTTTGATATTCTTGCAGTGAATTCATAAGCTTTTCCAAAGGGAAAGCACGGGCAGCAGGCATTATCTGACAACGGATGTCTTGGGCTGGTGCGTGTAATGAGACTGCCAAGTTCAAACCAGGCAAATCATTATGAAGCTTGTTGATAGCATGAATGATGCCAACCTATTAAAAATGCAAATATAACCTTCATAAGCCGGACATTTCTTCCATTCAAGAACTTTTTCAAAAGAAATTACTTCACAAAATAATAACATACAGCACAAATAATTGTCTTGATAAACATACCTAGAAAAGCTTATAGGAGAAAACTTTTTCCTAGAAGTTCTAATGTGAAAAGATAGTTTCATCTTCTAGATAACTTAATTTCTTGTTTAGATGGTACTTGCTTATAAGCTCATCGGGAAGCTTTTAGATATAGGTTGATAATAGAGAATCTGATAAAATAAGCTTCCAGCTAAGCTCTTCTTGGAGCTTTTCTAAAAGTTGAAAGCTAAAAGCATAGTTAATCAAAACCACTTCAAAACTTAAAAATGTCTTATTGTTATATAAAAGCTCTTGGAAGCATCTTATGATCTGTATCATAATGGGCTTAATGTCACAAACTCGAGGGATAAGCATAATCTGCGAAGTCTCATATTTTACTCAAATAGTGATTGCTATGTTGCTATGCTTAAAGAAAGTATGGTTAGGCTGGGATATTCTAAGACAAAGGAAGCATGTTGTATATCTTATTAAGTTCAACCTAGAGTTTATGACATGTAGTGCAAGACCCAATTAGTAGAATAAAAACAAATTCTTGGAAGTTATCTTATGTCAAAAAACATAGGAAAAAAAAACAATGCAAGTACATGGTGCATATTTTACCGTTGAGATGGTAATCCTTTTCAATGACAATTGAAATGGTGACCCAGTCATGATACGAACAGATTCTACCACAGCAGAATAGTTATTCAGAGGCTCTCCCATTCCCTGTTTAAAAATAGTAGATTACAGTGTAAAATTGACATTAATTTCCACTATAGTGTACATGCAGCATTCAAAACAACTTTTGAATAAATAGAGTAGATATTTAAAGCAATAAATAGAGCCGAGGAGGAGAATAACAAGGAAATCTTATGCCATACCATAATGATCTCATCGCTAACTTTTAACAGCGATGCGGCTTATTAAATTTATTAGATACCATAGGATGCAACCGAAAGAAATTTGACAGGAAATCAGTAACATCTATTAATTTATTTGGTTGATAAAAGATAGTGTAATTTTTGAGCAATCAAAAAAGCTAATCAATCAGACATTAACAGTTTGCTTTTACATTATTTTCTACCAATTTTTGGTTGTATACAAAAACAGAAGCAAAAAATAAGTGTGTCAGATTTTCCAATAATTTGTGCAAGCAGGCATCAACACTGAGCAGTTCGATAAGATTAGTATCTACATATTCATTAGCATCATCAATAAAACTCTAGCTTTGAAAAAAAACAAAAAAAATCACATATTATTGTGTTTAAACTACATAATAACATATATTCCACAGCAGAGAATGCAAATGATAAACAGAAAGAAGATCACAATTAATACACATAAGAAACACAATTATGTTAACACAACTATTTCCAAATTGTATTAAACTAAAATTAATTCAACTAAAATCAGCACCGTTTGTTAATTAATTATCATAAACAAGGCATAAAAATACGGGTGAAGGCATGAAAAAGCAATTACCATAAAGACAACATTACGGATTTGTGTAAAACTAGAGGCATGAACCAATTGCTCCACAATCTCTCCGGAGGATAGATTACTTTTGAATCCCATACTTCCAGTTGCACAAAATCTGCAACCCATTTTGCAACCTACCTGCAGAAAGAAAAGAAAGAAAAAGACATTGTATTACATATTATCTATGCAAATAGAGTAATGATATACAAAAAAATAGAAGAGAACAAAGTAAGAAACAAACCTGAGAAGAAATACACAGAGTAGCTCTGAAACCACCAAGACGAGGTTTACCACCATATTTACCCAAACGAGTATCATATCTCATTATCACAGCCTCCACAAATTCTCCATTCTAACAAAAAAAAAAGACACTGAAACCCTAGAACCGGAAACGGTAAAAAAAAGCACAAAAAGAAAGCATACATACATGAAGCTTGATGAGGAGCTTTGAAGTGAGGTTATCAGAAGAGTGGAAAACGGAGTGAAGAGTAGAAGAGAGAGGAGTTTTGAAATTTGAACGGAGGAATGAATACGCTGAAGAGGGCAAAGAAGGAACGTGTTTTTCCCATTCCCAATCACACGGTGAATTGATTTCAGTGTTACTGTTTCTGAGAGTGAGAAAGATATGCTTCCATATGATTGGAACGAACTTTGAATCGATTCCTAATTTCTCGAATTCGGTTCTCAATGCTCCACCGTCAAACACCGATCGGATTTTCATTCTGCTCTCCTAACTTCCGATTGCCGCCTTCAGGTGAGGGTGGAGGCTTCTCTTTCTTTCTCTCCCTAAAATCAAATACAAATGTTTTTATTATAACTTTTCATAAATCTATATTTCAATATTAATCAATTTAAAGATAAATAAATTATTCATTTTTTATGAACTACTAATATGTTAGATGTGATCTATGGGTGCATCAGAACATCCACTTTCATTATACTTCATCCGTGCATTTTGGTGCATTTTGGTGCATATTCCTCTATGTTTACATTTATGAATTTTTATACTTTACTTTGATTATTTTTCTATTTTAATGTGTTTTTATAAATTAGTTTATTTTTGCACTTATTTGATTTTCGCACTTTATTTTCAGTATTAGCAATCTGCACTAAAATGATCATATCTGGAGCTACGAGAATCAGCTTGAGACGTTCTACTAGTCGATGGAAAGCTAAGACAGAGACCTACAACTTTCATATTTTATGAAAAATGTGAGTCGGAGTGCATGATTCTCAAATTAGTCGTGGAAGTCAGAATCCGAATTCTGAGTTTTAAAAATAATTTGTGGTACTTTCCTATACCTAGAAGCCGTGCCTTTTGAACCTTTTTCTTTAATACCTTTTTTCACCTTTCTTTTGACAATTTTAATTTTGCCTTTTTACGTTTCATGGAGAACTAATCCCAAGACAAAATCCTGTTGATTACAAGTTCCATCATACTTTGAGGTTATAATAATTTTCAATTTAAATTCTATTCCTTTCAATATTGTTATGTGATCATTGTTTGCTTAATTCGATTATCATATATTAATATTGATTTAATTTGATTGTTGTATGATCCTTGACCGTAGTAACGTTAGCGTTTGCTTAATTCGTTATTGTGTTTGATTAAACCGTGTTTGCTTAATTCACGAGAGCTTAAATTTGTTTGCTTAATTCAGATAATAGGAACATATATCACATAAAACAAGTTGCGCTTGTCAATGAGTTTTAGAATCGAATATGAATAGATAATCAACTTAGGGGATTGAAATTATAATATCCGATGATAAGTCGGAACCCAAATCAGTAGGATTATCCGTTTTAGCTTATTTGATAATCACTTTTTATTTTAATTGCTTTTTCTTTAAATTAAAATCAACCCCCATTAATCGTTATTATCGTTAGTTAATAAGATCAAGAATCCTTGTGAGACAATTCGAGTCATTGTCGCTATACTACATTTTTCTAAAATACTCGTTTTTGATCCGTGCGCGACACGTTGATCAATACTCATTTGAATTATTTAAATGTCTCATCATACTTTCTTATGCTTGTAATTTCATTATATCTCATTTTTAAAACTTATTCGTTTTGGTTTTTAAAACTAAAATTCGTAGGAAAGTCGAAAGAAAACTTCGCAGAAAATTTGATTTTTTTGGGATTTTAATTTTAAGAACTAAAACGAATACAAAAAGACATAGTAACTCAAAAAAATAAATAAATTACTGAGACTAAAATAAAAACTGATTAATTTACAAGAAAAAAGAAGATTATTTAAACGCTTTTTTATATATTATTTCATACTTTTTAATTATTTAAACAACATATTTAAATTTAATAAATATTCATTCAATTCATAAAAAAAATTTAAAATAGATCCCATTAAATATCATAATACACTTAATATTTAACAATATGTTATATTTTTTGTTAAACTTAAAGGAAAAGAACGATTATTACTATGACAACGTTATCAAATGCAAGAACGAGTTACACATTTAAATAATATCAATAGAACTCTTATAGTGTTTTTTCTTTTGATACATTGTAAACACAATATGAAAAATTAGTGATGTGTCAACTACCTACCTATTAATATAATGTGTCACTATTATTATCAATGCACAATTTTCAAATAATTTTAATATGTCTAAGCAAATGATATTTTAATAAATAACAAAATCAAACATTCTGAAATGTCTTGTATCACTCAATTCTTCCACATGTCATTACCTAATTGGTATGATTTGATGCATTTGATTTCCCTCTCTTCTCATCAACTACGTGACAAAAGTATTACACAATGTACTATACATTTCATCCTTGTTTCATACGATTTTCACAAATATGTGTTCGTTATTTGACTATAGCACAACTTAGTCTAATTTCTTTAAGATTTTTGGATCACTAATTTTCATCTTCAACAAACATGGCTGAATCCAAGGCTACCAAATCCATTGCTGCACGAAAAGTTACCATTGTGTTAGCCTATGATTTTTTACTCATGCTGCATTAAAATTCATTAGCCTATTTGGAAGAATATCAAGAACAAATCCACAAGATTATGATCACTCTCTCTTCAAAATATGTTTATAATCTCGAAAAGGCTTGCAGTGGTTTAACATTTCAACATGAAAGTGTGGTATGAAGGTTGCGAGTTCAACTCACCTAACAGGTGTTTTGCGACTTAGTATACTCTTGAGTCCAAGGAGTAGGTGACCTAGAGACATTACGACACCACATTACAAAAAATCGACAGAGAAGCTCTTCAACATAGGCAATTAGAGTTTGTAAAGACAAATTCAATAATAAGAGCGATTTAAAGGCAATTCAAAACCAATGCCAAATGGAAACTAATTAGAAAACAAGTCCTCGTAGTAGGATATGTGTCGGGTCCTAGATATGTAACTCTTATTGATGATTATTGATGTATTTAATATATAAGTTATGAGATATTTGAACGAACTTTAGGTTTAGCATGCCGTCGAAGTTCGCTCACATGTTGTTGTCAAATTAGGCCTTCTTTTATGGATCCAATTGTTTAAATTAGCTTGTAATGGGTAATTGTTAAAAAAAACCATTATGGTAGTGTGTTAGTTTTATTATAAATAGCATACTAGTCTCTCATCTTTAGAATAAGGGAAAATAAGAAGATAAAACCCTAATTCAAAAGTGAGAGAGGTTATTTGTTATTCTTGTATACTTCTAATATTGTTTTAAGAGAAAGGAAAGAATAACACTTTATAACCAATCTTTGTTGTTATCCTTGGTTACCCTAAAGCCTAACCCTTATGGGTTTCTTGACTGATCAAGAAACCAATTATGCTTTGTTTCTAAGATATCTGATTCACAACACATATATTAGGTATGTTCATAGGTCCTATCATTTTTGGCATCTATCTGACTAATAGAAGACCCCAAAATATATATAATAGTGAGAGAATTGAATTTGTTTAAATTGGGTCATTCATGTTTTTTTTGTCATGTCATTAATGATATATGTTGTAGATCTTGTTGTAGTGTTACTCATTTTAATTCTATAAATTTGAGTTTCTAACTTTTCTAAATGGCCAAAGATTCTTAAATATTTTGGTTGTTCATCATATATCCAATGTTGTTTGACAGTGTAGAGACTAAGATGATATTCTTGTATAGGAATACCATCGATGTCTATCATTTTTCCCTTGTAGTGTATAGGTCATGCTCAAGAAATGCTTATATTATTTACCCTTGACACAATGTTGTTGTTTTACATATATCCAATGTTGCTTTACTTGATCTCTTTTGGTTTGGTTATTGAACACGAAGGAAGTTTATTTACACCCAAGTTATTTACACAGGAAGAAAAATGAAGTCTAGGTCAAACGAATTAGCTAGAAATTAGTTACAAATTCCGAGTTTATGAATATATAAAAAATAAAAAATGGAAGAAATTGTCACGTGACATTTACATCAGGTTTTTTGCTATGCTGGCACTGCTACGTGTATACCCAATCATAAAAAAAATTCCATGTGGCATGCCACATAAACATCCGTTAGTGGCATTTGATGTTAGGGACTAATTGTTTAGATGGAAATTTTGAAGGGACGATTTCTTGAAGAAAGTTTTTAGAGGGAATAAAAATGAAATTCGATATATTTAGAGGAACCAAAAACTATGTCAATCCATATTTGATTAATTGCATAATTAACTTAACAATCTCCCACTTGGATGACAATAATCAATTATTAAAAAATTTAACATTAGATTACTGTATGGTCAATACACTAATTAATCAAAAGAAAAGTAAGTTTCAACGTTGCAGAAATTGTATCCGATAGGGAAAAAACAATACTTGTTAAAAGCTCACATTTTATATAGAGAATGATGAATTGAGAGTAACATATTTAAGTGAAGAAAAATATATTATAAAAAATGGCTCAAGCATATGAAAATATTATTGATAAACTCTCACTAACCCAAAATATCATAAGAATTACTTATGTTTATAAGTCTGTGATCAAGGATCTTATTAATGAGTTTTCAAATTAAAAGTCATAAAATATCCACATAGGTCCTAAGAATAGTAATTACATGTAAGATTACCCTATTACGAGAGTAATTATATTTAATCATAAATATTTTCATAACATAATATCATACATCATATGAGTGTTGATATTTACTTGTATTTTCATATTATGATATGACAAATATGGACTATTGAAGATAAAATAACACAATATTATTGCGTACTAAAAAATTATTATGTCTTTTTCAATATTGACATAGACATCAAGTTATGATTTTTTCTGAGATTAAGAGAATAATATATATCTCACTATAATAGAATAAGACTTCTTAGAATTATTTTATATTTTGAAGTCTTTTTAGAATGTATCATATTTACAGTGCGCACAAGAATATATGACACTATGAGAATAATAATCTAAATTTTTTCAGATTATATGATTGTGTACATATGTACTCTCACTGACCCAATAGAATAAAGATTTATCAGATCCCACAAATATTGAACAATAAGATATTATTTAATGCATAACTATACATAGAAGTGATTGTATAATATAACATCATTTCAGCCACATATTTTGCATGTAAATAGAATATATCATTATTGAGATGATTTCACATGAAAGAATATGATGGTCATGTAAAAGATTTACCATCTTTTGAGTGGTATTAAATCTATATAATTTTAAATAGAATATATGATTTTATACAATATACTAACAACTCACTCAAAACTCATATGCTACCAATATAACTATACACATTTGAGAAACAAAATATGTATACACAACAAAAGCGCTGAAGCATGGAAGAGGGTCGAAAAGTTGAGCTTTAATGCTTTGAAAGTATGAACCTGCAACGACAAATAATATAGAAGAAAAGTGATCTCACATAAGAGGGAAGGACTCAAAGAGACAAGGGAAACTTTGTCTACAAGATGACTAAAATTTTTCTCCACAATCTCTCTCCATCTTTATATAGACAAAGGTAATCTAATATATCAAATCGAAAGCAAGAAACAAGGGTAAATCAACAGTTAGAAATTCAGTTAGGGAATACAACCGTACTCAAGTGTATTCTAGTACATAAAAAGCTACATCACATCACCTCATACCTTTTTATATCACATGTCAAATAAAAATGGTGACACATTTCAATAATTAGATTGAATTTAATGCTCACATCTCCATCATGCTTTGGCAAAACCAAAGCGGCCATGCCAACCGACGCTTGGACAAATATCCTCAAAGGTCAGTCCTGACTACTAGAAGACTCCCCTGACACTAAACATGTCTGACGAATCTTGGGGGTAATTGTTCTGTGCTAGCCAAAGACTTGGGGCGTACAACTCCGCGCCGGCCAAATGCCTAATAACACGAGACCCATTATCTAGCTTGTGTCGTCAAGACCATGGTATAAATATATCCGTAAAGGATTTTTAGGCACACAATATTTAATCTCCATTTTCACTACCACTATCTTAAATCCTAAACTAGCTAACCATGCAGGTACCCCGTATTGTCCCCGTATTGTCGACAACAAACACTGATTAACGACATTGCATTAAGACAAACACCTCTGGTTCAAGAAGCACTTTGATCGTGACCTTTTATCCACGATGTCACATCGTTTTAGTGCTTCTGAAGTTTTGCTCCGCAACAGTTTCCACAATCCTCTCCATTTATGATTCCGCAACGAAACACACACACAAACTTAGTTTTTGTTTTTACTCATATTCATCTCATTTGATTTATGAATTTAGTTTGACAAATTAGTTTCGAATCGAATTTGAATTATATTCAAGTTAGTTTGGTTCATTTGCAACCCACTCTTTTATTCTCAAATGTTTCAAAAGTAGTTACAATTTCTAGAGATTAATGATATCATTTATAAAATGAAAAGCAGAGTCTTGTGATAATTTGTTAGGATAAAAATGCATATTATTTGTATGACACTTTTTTGAAGTGGCTATAATGAGCTGTTGTGGGGCGTGTCAAGTAATAGTCAAAGTCAAAGGTCCATAAAAACAAAAAGTGATTTGAACTCCATCCATATCAAACAACGGTCAGAGTTGTCAACCATGCATGCATATGTAATGTTAGCAGTCAATTCTGTGAGCTGCGGTACTAGTATAAATATGCAGCCATTCGTTGAATCCTATATCACCCAACACATTCAACAATCAAACTAGAGTTTAATTCAAAGATTTCATTTTTGAGCAAGATAAGCAATAAGCAAATAACAATGGAAGGTTTGATTCCACTCATTATTGGTGCCATCAGCAGAAAGCAAAATTGCAATCAACAACACAGGATAAAGCATTCAGATAGCTCAAAGCGTTTGCTATTGGGATCTTCATCACCTTCTAATTCTTTCAATCGATCCTTTTGCAGAAGAACCCGCGGATCCGGATCTGATCATTTCCACCCCCTCGTCTCTGACTTCTTCTTGGACCAACCTAAGGCTGCTCCTGTAATAACTGCCAATAACAACCAGCTTCGCAATCGTAAGCATTAACATTACTACCAACGAGGACAAAACAGAAAGTATAAATTAATTATTGTTTCATTCATTTGTCTAAATGGTGGTATGGTGTGAGAAGAACCCTCATTTGCAATTTATTTGTATATATATTCTTATTTCTTCTTTCTCTTCACAAACTATTTTAGGATCATGTAATCAACACTTATGCCGCTAATTTAGGGCCTTGAATAAGATTGGTGGCTATAAATAAGCCTTGAATCTTCGTTAGCAATCATCTTGTGTTAGCTTCACATTACTCTAGAATTATTTTTCAGTTTTAAAGCTTTCGTTCTATTGCTTTGATATTATATGTTTGCATTGTCTCTACATTGTTTAATTGCGGTAAATATCACCATGAGTGAGTAGTCTATTAGGGATAAGGAGTTGTGAAACCTATCTCATGACATATCCCAGTTAAATTTTACTTATACGAATAACAAGAGTAAAAGTTATTTTAGAATCTGAATGATTAAACATATTTGTGTTGGTTGCGAAAGCAAAGATAACCTAGAAAAACAAGAGTAAGAGTTATTTTAGAATATGAATGATTAAACATATTTGTGTTGGTTGGGAAAACAAAGATAACCCAGATACGGATCATGTATTAAATGGTAATAAATCGGTATCTGAGATCGGGTTTCTAAACAACCAAGTTGTGATGCCACTAACAATGTGTCTCCGTATCGTTCTTGGTTGAGAAATCCGCGTTCGAGACACCCACGTGACAAGGTGTCTCGCTTTTGGTTAAGAAAGTCTTATAACCGTGCCAAAATACGAGTTCTCAGATGAATAATTTAGGATAGCGAAAGCAGATGAATTATTCATCTGAGAGAGTACACATGCTACAAATTTTTTGTAAACGTTTATCTATTTTTTATAACTTACTATGTTTTTCTCGTATTTGTTTCAGAGAGTTAATTGGATGTCTCGAGATAGTTAATCATATGTCTAATGTCCTACTTTTTGTTCGGTTAATTTTATTCATATCAACAATTGTGAATGATATTTACATATCAACAACCATGAAGCCTCAATTTAAATTGCTAAGTAATGCTCCAAATTAAAATTTTCTCAAACGAAAAAACTTATAAAAACAAGGTTGGAAGAGATGATTGTGTGTGCCATTATGGAATTGAAAACAACTCTGCAGACTAGCTACAAGATGTCTCAAATTGGCTATGACAAGATAACATGTCAGTGATCAGGAGCAAATTGGCAGAGAGAAAATGTAGAACCAAGAATACTCACAAAATCATAACCCTCGGTGAATTTATCTTCAAGACTCCACCAAACCACCTGAACAATTTTTTGAATCACAACTTTCACCTTAAGATCTTATAATATCATAGAATCAAAATTCTGAAATTTGAAACCGAAAAAAAAGTTTTGAATCTCCACAAAATGCAACGAATTATTACATGATCCTAAAGTAATAAAGCAAGAAATAAAAACGTATAGAATATACAATTAGATTGGAAATGATAGTCGCTCATGACAGTAATGAATAGTTTTGGTTCTTCATTGTAATGCTAGTGCTTGCGATGACGAAGCTGGTTATTGTTGGCAGTGAACACAGGAGGAGCAGCGTGTTGGAAATGGTCTCTTGTACGAAAGGAGTTATTAGTTGATCCTAATAGCAAACACTTTGAACTATCTGAATGCTTCATCACTACGTGCTCATCACAATTTTGCTTTCTGCTGATGGCGCCAATAATATAAGGAATCAAACCTTCCATTAATATTTTAAAATAAGAATTTTGACTCTTTAATTAAGATAATGATTGATTTTGAAATAAAATATACATTGTGTTGATAGTGACCTGTGAGATAAATATATAGTGTTATTTGATTAAAATTAAAAAAAATATTATTAATATTTTTAGTGATAATAAATAAATAAAGAAATAAATTAAAATGAAAGTGAGAAAGTGTGGGAAAAAGAAATAGGAGAGAAATTTGAAATTTGAATGAAGAGAGATAATGAAGGTGTATTGGTGGGAAATTCTTTTTTGAATTGTGAGGTAATATGTGTATGTGTCATGTGTCAAGCAAAGAAGTGATGGAGAGAGTTTTAATTGTTGAGTTTAGTTGTTTACAAAAATAGTCTTTTAGTAGTGTAATTTTTTAAAGTGCAATGGGCAAAATTGGAAACTCATGCAATTGATTTTTGATATGTAGATAGTAGAATTCAATATATTAAAGGAAATACTAGGGGTACTCCAACCCGATAAACATAATCCAGAACACAAGCAAATCAACCCCTACAAATAAGTTACATACAAAGTTACACAAAATCAGTAGGGTGATTGAGCCAATCATAGAAAGAGCACATTGGAAAATGGTTATTCCTCTTCGGTAACCACAACAAACAATATAAAACAATCCTTATTCCAAATACCTTTAACCTTACGACAATAGAAGAAAATATGGAAAAAGTGTTCAACTAAATGAAAACAGAATACACAAACATTGTCATGATCGTTCAAACAAATCTCCAAAGAGCAAAGAATACCACACGAAGGAAACATAAATAAGGCCAAGTAAAATCAAGAGCATGCTTCAATTCAACCACGTCCAAAGGCTCATACGAAGGATTAATAAAGCCATGATATCAAGAGTTGATCGAAAAAATGCCAATTGAATCATGCATCCACAAGAACCGATTAGAGTCATTCCATTCTTTTCCGCTAATCCCGACCGAAGAAAGCCTCTTTGAATGCTAATGATTTGTTGGATAATTTTGCTCAGTGCTTTATAGAAAGACAGATAATGGATCGGTATGATAGATAAAACCGAGTTAATGAGCGTAACTCGCCCATCAATTGAAAGCATCCTGCTATTCCAACTTGACAAACGAGATTTGATTCTATCAATAACCGGGTTCCAAAAGGAAATCTGCCTATGGTTGCCACCAATCAACAAACCAAGAAAATTAAAAGGAGTGGATTTCCTAGAACATGCTAGAAAGCGAGAAACCGCTACAAGGAAAGAATCTTCCACCCCAATACCATAAATACAACTCTTTGAAGCATTTAACCTCAAACCCAAAACAAGTTCAAATCCCCGAAGAATAGCCTTAAGACCCGTTATATTCGACCATGTAGCATCACAAATAAGGATTATGTCATCTACGAATTGCAAAATATTGTGTTTGACCGAATCATAAATATTAAAATCGGTCAAAATATCCAAGCTAGAAGCTTTTCTAACCATGAAAGCCAACCCTTCAACCACCATGGCAAAAAGAAACGAGGATAATGAATCACCCTGCCTAACTCTTCTAGAAGCCTTAAAGTCAAACAAAGGACTCCCGTTTACGAGAACTGACATATAGCTTTGAAAAACACCACCTTTTATCCATTTGCTACCAAAACCCATAGCTAACATGGTATTGATAAAAAAAAAAGTCCCAATCAACACAATCATAAACCTTAGCGAAGTCTGCTTTGAACAAGAAACACTTTCACCTATTTCTAGTCGCAAAATCACTCAGTTCATTAGCCACAAGAACTCCATCAAGAAGTTGTCTACCCATAATAAAAGTCGTTCTACTCGGAATAAAAGTCGTTTGAAAAGGTGAGATGAGCTTACAATGACCTTACTAAGACGAGACGTAAAAATCTTAGCAATAATCTTGTAAATGCACCCAATTAGATAAATGGGACAAAAATCTACAATTCCTTTAGGGCTTTCCACTTTTGGAATTAAAGCAATAAAAGAAGATAGTGTGGTTGCAAATTCATGAAAGTCACAAATGCACTTGAAGATGTTCATACCAATAATATTCCAACAATGTTTAATAAAAAGAAGATTAAAATCGTTAGGACCCAGACTTTTGTCTCCATTACACTCTAACACCACCTTAGTGATTTCATCCAATTCGCTATTTCCTTCTTATTAATAATACTTTCCTTGATCAACAAGGATTTAACATTTTATTTATTAATAAGGTTAATGAAATACAATTGGCAAATTATGATTGATGACACATGGTAATTTTACCCAACTTTTCTAAATGGGTGACGAAGTCCTCCCCATAAAGAAATAATAGTATTATTCATTTCCTTAGCAGAGAAAGCAACACATCACCCTCACGCAGCACCAATGAGTTATTACAATCAACAACAACCACCGGTGGGAGTTCCGCCACCGCAAGGTTTCTTCTCTCTTTCTGCATGCATGCCATTCTTTCATTTTCTCATTTCTCATTTCTCATTTCTCATTCTCATTTTCGTTTAGGTTATCCGCCGGAGGGATACGGAAAAGAAGGAGGATATCCACTGCAAGGATATCCACCGCCGCAAGGATACCCACCGCAAGGATACCCACCACCGGGTTATCCACCACAGGGATATCCTCCGCCACCGTACCCAGCCCAGGGCTATCCTCCACAATACGCTCCTCAATACGCTCAACCCCCTCCTAATCAACACCACAATAACAATAATTCATCTGGTTGCTTGCAAGGCTGGTACGTAACGTTTCTCTTCATTCCTTTTATTTCAATCCTTTACTCAGATCCGGTCGATCTACGATTCTCTTTCAAATGATAACTCATCTTTTCATTTTTTTAAGTAATCTAGATAATCAAAGATTTTTTTTCAAACCGAATTGGAAATATACATTTTCAAGGAAGCTTTGTTTGTTTTGCTGCTTTATCGGATATAGATTTTTCATGGTTAATATTAACTTGTCTGCATATGTATATGGGTGCAGTTGTGCTGCTCTCTGTTGCTGCTGCCTTTTGGATGCCTGCTTCTAAGAGACTTTTCTCTGCACTAATTTTATTAAAGTGTGTTTAGAATTGAGCTCAATCAAAATTGTCTTAGTTTTTTTCTGTGATGTGTTGACTGTTTCTTTTTATAAATAAAGTATCTGAACTATATATTGCTTCCCAAATACAAAATTCATAGGCTTTGTAAAGTTAGCAAGTTATATTCTTAGTTCTGCAGCAATGCTCTCTGCCATACTCCCTTGTGAAATGGATTCAATTGCGATTCGCAACAGCTTTGTTGCCAGCCTAGTTTGTAGTTAAGATATTGAATTGTGTGTATTCGAATGGTACGAGTTTGTGCTTACTAACCCAGTTACAATGTATGCCATAACAAATAACGACAATTACATTTCATTCACATGTGTTTTCTTAAATAATCAAATGTTAGTTTATTTTAGGATTAATACTCATTTATCTCTGTAATATAGACGAGTTTTAATTTATCCCTTAAAAATTAAATTTTGGATTATACCCCTGAAATTTTTGGACACTCCCTAAATATATAAAAATCTGGGATAGATAAAAAATAACATATTTTGCAGGGACAAAAGACTTATGGATAAATCAAAACACGTTTATATATTATAGGAGATAAATAACTATGAAGCCTTTATTTTATCAAGGGATGGGAAAATGTTAATGACACATATATTAAACTCTGTTTGTTCTAGTTCTATGTAAAACTCAACCGGTGTCCTTGGAAATTTGTTATGAAAACTAAATTTTAATATTTATTTTTCAAACATAAGACAAATTTGCAATCTCCGAACACATTTCCTACGATTCATGCACTACAATAAATTTCTTATATACCAACACAATATGACAAAAACTACAATAAATCTGTTATATACCAACACAATAAATTTGTCATACACCGTTAGTGACGGCTGATAAATTTGTATAGGTGACATATTCCTATAGGAATTCATTACCGTAGGTATAGGATCATATATCATAAAACTAACTTATGAGTTATGTGAGTATAGGGTTCTATTGATACTTATGCTTATTGACATATGATTTTCATAGGTATATGATTCCATGAGTATAATCATATCTTCTATATTTTTTCTTTTTATAAGAAAGTTCATTAATAAAAACTTATTAATCCATTAAATATGACTTAAGTAAGTTAATGATTGATTTAAATAAAGGATACCATTATTTAGATGGAAGGATAATTAGACTAATGAAGTTTTATTTTGAAATTCAAAATACAAATTCCTCTTCACTCTCTTTATGAATGATATGATATGACTTTTGGGATAAAATGTATTTGTTGGAGTAAAAACCTATAAATAGAGACCTTTACAAAAAAAACAACAACAATTTTCTCATTTCTTCTAATTTTTCTCACAAATATATAAAAGTGTGTTCATCATCAAAGACACGCAAAAGAAAAAAGGAAGAAAGGAGAGAACAAATTCATCTCTAGGTTCTTAATATCATGATTTTCACAGTGCTTTAATTTCAATGAAAAACGATAAAAACATACCCGGATCCATGATGATGATTCTTGTCTGATTCTTGACTCTTGATCTGAATTTGATTCTTGATCTAAATGACTTCAAAGTAAAAGCTTGAATGTAAATTGCATTGATATGAAATAGAGTGGCGATCTCATCATGTACATTCTCGTCTTCACTCGCTTCTCTACACACGGATACTTTCCGTGTTTATGTAGTAACTTTTACAATATGTGATTCACACACAATTCTAACATTAGAACTATTTTATTTATACTAGTCGAAGGTAACTGATATTGACAATTTATTCCTAAAAATGTGTCACTTGGCACTCTGCATGTTCTTGAACTTCCAATGAGAGCCACTTGTCCCTTTTTTAAATTGAAAGAACCATAAGTTTCCCTCCAATCTTGAATCTCAACCACTGCATGTTTACCACTCCCAAGAATGCTCGGTCGAAACACATTTCATATACTTAGAAAATATTCTAAGTCTACGTCCTTATATTCTCTGTATCTTCGACTCAGACTTTTTTAACTTTGATTTAGTCGAAGCCTTTTATTTCTTCCAAAAAATATGATGCTAAAGTCAATGCTTCTTGAAGACAACTAGGTGTCAAAATTATGAGCTAACAAATTGCCCCCCAAAAATATCCTTTCGACCTAGCTGACAGAAAGGTCATTTTTTTATCATAGTTTTTGACACTCATCTTACGACGGCACAACAGTATGGTCATAACTAACCAACCCACGATCAAGAAACTATTTAGTTTCTAACAACCACGCTCATGATGTCATGCCATAATGGTTTTTACAAAACGTGACTTCAGTAGCCACTCGATCACTAACCATCATTGCGTTTTTCCTTGAAACCATACATTTGCAGTCAAATCATAACTGCCATTGCCCAAAGTAACGCCTCAGGAGGACACACGTCCCACCAACAAGATTTTGTCTTAATGGTGATTTGAGAACCATTAGTCTTCCGAAAGTCTATAAATATCCCATTTTTCACACTTTAACACTTTTACGCTTCTGAAACTTTTGCAACCTTATTTTCTTCTCTCAAACCTCTAAGAACTCATAATTTTTTTGTCTCCTCCACGCTCTTCAATGACTTCCAACCAAGAAGTTTCCCAAAGTAAGAAGACTCATAAGAACAATGGATCTCCAAGCAACGCTCCTCTTCCTCCATTTACCCAGACTCCTATGCCTAAGTTAGTGAAGAACCAACAGTTCGCGCCTGAACTGCTTCAAGTGAAAAAAAGGCATATCTATGAATCCCAAGTAATAATTCCTCTTATAATTTCTGGTAAACAAATTGCTATTTCTGGACCCTTGTTCAATGTTCCTGTTGATGACTCCAAGTTGAGTGAATTCTTCCCATCCTATCATAAGACTAAACCCTTAGGGAAAAATAACAAAACCATTGAAGACAAACCTTTAGCTGAGCAGGTTGCCATAGATTTGTCGTTTATGAAGGGAAACGTTTGACTGGTGAGAGCATCCCTTTCATTCCAGGGTTTCGACCTCTAGCTAGCCAGAATGGAAAAAGGTCAAGGCTGATGCTTGGAATGAGATAGGGATCTATGACCTTTTGATGTTGTCGAAGACTGGGCTTCCCTATTGCTTGAACATGTTAATGACTTCCCTATATTTCTGGGATAACACCCACTACACCTTCCATTTACCTTGTGAGATGGTGACCCCCACATTCTTCGACATAACTGCTATCATAGGGCTCCAACCCACTGGTTATACCTATGACCCAGAGGTTCAAAATGAATACACCATAAGCTTTGCCTCTTGAAAACCTACTTACAGTAGCTTCATGAAGTATCACTTTAATATTTCAACTGAAATTGTTTCTGACGAATAACACATTGCATTTTTAACTATGTGGCTTTGTAGATATGTCTTTTGCTCCAAATCCCTACAGGTGGCCAAAAAATATTTGCCTCTGGCCAACCAACTGCATAACAACGCAGGAGTATGCCTCGGTAAATTAATTTTGACATTTCTTTATGAATCAATGAGTGAGAGTGTTGTTGGCCTGAAAAATGTGAGTTCGACCAGAACTTTTCAATTGGCTGGACCCATCTAGCTGCTTCAATTGTGACTTAATGCTACTTTTGAAGTGAACCTACCCACAAAAGGAGTTATTGATGAGAACTCCGATGAAATCAAAGAGAGGAGAGTCGAAGGGACTCACCTAGTGAAGCTGACCCCCATTGACGAGGGAAAAACCTTTCAAGAGGCTTTCTCTGGCTACATTCTGATGTTTGCCAAGATATATGATTTCAGTTCAACAATGGCTCTCTTTGTTAGGAGAAAATATGGATCAGAATGGTTCACGAGATAATTTTCCCCACATCCAAAAGACAACAAGACGAATCACAAGCAATTCAGGAAGCCTTTTTTATTCCTATATTACTAGTCCACAAGCTGAATCATCAAAGAGGCATATCATCTTTGATTTGCTATCAACTAAATCTAGTCTCTCGATGGTTTGGATTGACTCAAAGTTATCCCATGTGTCTATATGACAGGAAAGGACATGCTAACCTTTTTTATGCTCACTTCGAAGAAGAGTGCATTCCTCTTCGACTTGCTCGACTTACCAGTCAAACTCAGCTTTCCTTGGTCCCATTTGAACCTAATTTCCTCTGCACTCAAGAATTCTATAAATGGTGGTCGAAGTACTACTAAGAACAATTCTTTGATGCTTTTTCCTTTTCCCAATTACTTAATCAATTATTTGCTAATGTGCAGAAGAAAATAAAAAAAGGTAAATCTAATAATGTCAAAGAGATATAAGCCTTACAAAAGTACTTTGAAACTTTCTATCGATCAGATGATCTTAGTCAAACCGTTAGTGAGGTTGCTGTCACTTTGTAGGAGAAGTTCTTACAAAAAATGGAGAAATTAAAACTCCCTTCGAACATTGCTCCTGGGAGACGTTATGACCTAACTTTCAAACCCTTTCCTCCAAAGGTTCCCCGACTGCATACTGTTGAGTTTGGAGTGACTCTTGCCCCTCCATTTCCAGACTGATTTGTCTGTGGGGATTCCATCAAAATCCTTCGACAGTAGTCTCGACCCAAAGCTTAAAGGGTGGTTGCGACAAAACAAAAGTTGGATAGTTTCAAATGACACCTTCATATAGGGATCAAAGATGTTCACATCAAATCTGAAATATATGAAGGTTTGGGGCCCTCGTTTTAGCGATCTTTATCTAACCACTTCTTTACTAATCTATAATTGTATGTTGAATTTCAGCAGTGCCAAAAAATATTGGCTCGTCGAAGAGCCCAACTATGAAGGTCATCCTTGAGGCTCCTCAGGCTGCTCGAAAGCCTCCTCCAACTCCAACAAGAAAAACAAGGAATATTTCCCAACTGGCCATCCACATGGGTGAAGGTGATGACCTATCTCCCCATGAAGAGGGCAAACTCATCGAAAAGAAAAGTAAACTTATCAAAGTTTCTGATACTGCTAGCCAATCTTCCTCAAAGGTGGCCAAAGTTTTAGAGAATACACCCTCTCCTAATGGTGTCGAAAGACAAACTCCTGGGATCACGTCGAAGGTGACCGTTGGCCTTAATGAAAGCAATAACTCAAATTCTGGTGTTGATGACACTCAGGTAAGTTCATCCTTGAATTATCTTCTACCTGAAACTCTTTGGCTGATTGATTGTTGGCCTAATAATTCGATTTGCTATTTCATGCCAATGTTGGCGGCTCTACTCCATCACAACCAACAACAACTACTCCAATTGTTCTTCTGTACAACAAATGTGAGTCCACTCATCACCCTACATTTGATCCAGGTTCTGGGCGAAGTTCTTTAAGTGAGATTAACAAACCTGACTTTGTTATAGTTCCTCCTTCTCAAGTGGTGCATCAAGGCTCTCCTTCCGAGACTGTCACTGAACAGTCCCACACAACTGGGTCTGACCATGAAGAGGAGACTCTCCAAAATAAATAAGACCCCATGGTCGAAAAGTCTATTCCCATGGAACAAGAACAAACTTTGGCTGAGGAGAAGAACTCTCCTTATGCTAGCCCACACACTCATTTTGTCAATCAACCTCTGACAAATTTCATGGGTGATGTAGATGGCCCTCATCTCCAACCTGAGCTTGTATATAATTAAATGGGTGATGCTGAAGATGAAGAGGAAGAAGAATAAGAAGATGAAAGTGAAACTAAAGAGGATAAACAAAATCCTCCTGAGAATGTCGTAGTCGAACATGCTAAGGACGACACTCCCCCAGACCGATATAATTCCAACCTCTGCAACAACAATACCTGAGGCTCAACTGAATGATCTTAAAATCTCTAACCCCATGGAATACATTAGATTGGTATTTGCAAAGAGAGATGTCTTCAGATTAAAATGTGAGTGCTTCGACTACTTATGAGGCTTCAACTTCAGATGGTTTTGTTAGCCCAATCCTCCAAACTATCAAGAAAAAAATCTTCAAGTGCGACGTTCTCAAAATCTTGGACTCAGATCAAACTACTCACCTCTTCCGGAAGGATATCCTTCAAAAGTTCGACTTCTCTACCCTTGCACCAACCATCTCTAACTTTCTCCTGGAACTATCCTTAATGGTGATCTAAATGACTGAAGACCTTAAGAAGCTTCCCAACATTTAGAAGACTATTAAGAGAACTTGTGGACTTGAGGCTTCAACTTGGTCGAAGACAGCTGAGTCTAAGGTTATTGTGGATAAGTTGGAGAAGGGTAAGGCTGATGGGCGTACAAAAATGGTCTCTCTCAAAAAGGACATTAATATTTGGAAACAACAAATCGAAGAGCTACAAGCTAAAATTTCCAATGCTGAGAAGAGAATCAATGATATGAAGGAGCCGACTGATACTGAGTTGGACCCGGAAATGGGGCGAACCATGGGGTATGTCGATGATGTTCAACGTCCGGTGAAAGAGCTTGCCATAGCGAAGCTGGAAAAAAAACTGATTGAAAAGTGTCTCTAGACCCAGAAAGCCACTTTCCTCAATCTGAAGGCGAATCCTCCTTTTTAATTGCTTGTCTTTTCATTTCTTGCACTTTAAGTACATTTTTCACGTCCATTTTGTGGTCCTTATGTAATAATGACAATGCTGGTGCTATTTGCACCTTTTATCTGCTTGTTTTTATATTTGTGTTTCCACCATTCGATCTGCATTTTTACATTTTGCAAGGCTCTAATATTCCTCTTGTAGCCAAACTTATGGCTAATCATTTCGACGGTTGTCCCAACATTGTTGTCTCTAAAATATAAAGACTTTTCATCATTCAGCCAAGCTTTACATTGTGAAACATGTTTTGTTTTAATATTAATGTGCTCCAACGACACAAGTTCTCATGTTCTTGAACTTCCAATGTGCGTCACTTGTTCCTTTTTTAAATTGAAAGAACCATAAGTTTCCTTCCAATCTTGAAACAGTTGCACGTTTACCACTCCCAAGAATGCTCGGTCGAAACACATTTCTTATACTTAGAAAATATTCTAAGTCCATGTCCTTATATTCCCTGTATCTTCGACTCAGGCTTCTTTAACTTTGATTTAGTCGAAACATTTTATTTCTTTCAAAAAATGTGATGCTAAAGTCAATGCTTCCTGAAGTCAACTAGGTGTCAAAATTAGGAGCTGACAGGTCGTTAGAGGGATAATCGAGTGTGGAGAAGTCCAAATATTGTAGGTTTCGATTGATAATAATGTTGCTGAGATGAAGATTTGTAGCTTATGAGTTATAAGCTAGTGTTGTAGCAAACAAAACGAAGAGTCAGTGTGATTGTTGAATATATTCTAGGTTGTTAGCATGTCGAATTTGGCGAGTATGTTAGCCCAATTGTTTAGTATGCTAGTTGAAAACTAAAGTTTTAGTTTTCTTATAAATGACGTACTAGTCATCACTTCTCATAATCGTGATAGAAGGAAAAAATGATGTGATTGAGGGTCAATTGTAACGATTATTTCATAATGTAATTGAATAAAAAATAAAATTTAATAGTATATTTTTTATTGTTTATCTTTTCCTTTATTTTGTAATTTTCTTATCGATAGAGAAATTGATTATTCTGAGTTTATTGGAAGGGGACAACTTTATTACCCACCATATAAAGTTGAGTAATGTATTTTCAACAAATCCATTAATGTCATATTATTTTATTATATTTAATTATTTATTTAATAATTTAACTTTTATATGTTTCCAATATAATGTAATATAATTTATTCTATGAATAATTCTATTTCGATGCTTATTAGAAATAGATTTTAAAAAATACAAATTCACTATGTAGTTTATTGGACACCGTGGGTTGGATGACTTTCCAGCCGGATCTTTTATTAGAAAATTGAAAAAAAAATAAAAATAAGGTTGCGCGAAAATGCGTAATAGTGCATCTGTCGAATCGTGGCGTAGTCCCTTGGATTTTTACCATTTTCCACGCAAACCCTTTTCTTCGACGATAAACGGTATCTTCATCGCTTCTTTCAATTCCACCAACCAAACCTTCCAGTGCACCCAATTACATCCAATTTTCGTTTTGCTTTTCCAATTAATCTTCAAACCCCCTTTCATAATTGTTGCTTTTTGTTGTTGATATATTGAATTTCCAGAATGGCTGAGGGTACCAATGATGAATCATTGTTGGCTCGAATTCGACTACTGGAAAATGGTATCTACATTTCTCTAAACCTTCCATTGTTACTATGCATTCTACTGTGTTTGGTTTGTCTTGTCAGAATCCCAATGCTGAATCCATTCACAATTGTATATTGTTCATGTACAATTTTCTTTGACAAATTTGAGTTGAATTGCAAGTTCTAATTTTATAATATACTATACTTCAATACTGTATTATATTTATGTTACTGGAACAAACAGGCCCTAAAGTAAGTTGTAATTCGAACTTCTAGTTCTAAGTACCATGTGTCTGAGTTTATGTTATAATATTTCATTTGGCTTTAAAGTCATTTATTATGAATATTATACTTTTAGAGTATATGATTTGTAGAACGCGATGAATTACGCAAAGATATCGAACAACTATGCATGCAGCAAGCTGGGCCTGCCTATCTTGCTGTTGCTACCCGAATGCATTTTCAAAGGTATATATTGATTTTCCTTTGGCTATCAGGAAATCTATTGTAAAATGATTAAGTATTTCTTGTATTTCAAGCCCAACAGAATGTATTGATTGTGTTGAAATTCATGCCCAATTAGGACAGCTGGCTTGGAGCAGGAGATTGAGAGCTTGAAAAATAAGTTGGCTTCATGCACAAGAGACACTCTAAATCTACAAGAGGAGCTTTCCGAGGCTTACAGAATTAAAGTAAGCAATTTAGCTTTTATGTTTTTGTTTTAAGAATTCTTTCTTTTTGTTTATTTTCGTCCTGTAATGTATGCAGAGTCAACTGGCTGATCTACACAATGCCGAGGTGTTGAAGGTATGTCCTTCTCTTTCTTTCACTCTGCACTACTGAACTCTATTTTGCTATACACTATTTTGGACACTGCATTGTGAATCAGTTATCCAGCTTTAGCAACTTGTGGAAAGTTGTTGAATACAAAATTACAAGGAAGTAGCCCTTCCAATTTTTATTTGTCTGAAATAGTTCAACCTTGGGTCTAGCTTGAAATTTTTGCAATGGTTATGACAAGAACATTATGGGAAGAATTCTTAATCCTGTTTATAAATTGATTTAGTGCAAGTGCTAGAGTTTGTTGAAAGAATTAACATTTTGTTGTGTCGTGCCTTCTGAGGTTTATAGTCTTGATATGTGCTCTGACATTATTGTACACAATTAAATGACTTGCTTTAAACTCATTTGTCAAGAATATGGAAGCCGAGAAGCAAGTTAAATTTTTCCAGGGCTGTGTAGGTGCTGCGTTTTCTGAAAGGGACCATGCAATAATTGAGGTGACTATACTTGTTGCTTTTCATTAAAAATAATATTTTCTTCCATATACTATGTATTTTTTTAGTTTAATGGTGGTTGATATTCTGAAGTCTAAGCGTTTTTCATGAACCAACAGGCTGAAAAGGCCAAGGAAAAGGAGGAGGCGATGTCACAACAGATAGATGGTTTCCTCAAAAGGTATTCCGAATTTTTCTATCATATTAGCGCATATATATCAACTAAATACCTAAGAAATATGAAAGATAACAGTAGATGACTTGGGAGATACCAGAAACAAATCTTGTTTTTATTTCATCATCTAATTAGATGCTGATGCCATGATACAATTGTTTCCTTTTTATATTTGGTGCAAAGAAACTATGAGACAAAAATATGAAGATCCGCTCAATAATTAAAGCAACTGTCTATTTCCAATTGATGACATGTTAGACCTTTTCTGAGAAATGATATCCCATTTAAAATGCTTAATTAATCTTACACAGCCAATTGACAATGCTTTGCTGTGTTTTCATAGTCTGTTTTACATTTGTTTCTGTAAGAATTGATTTCCAAAACATTAACAGCTGCGTTTGTGCTCCGCTTCTTGATATGAAGGACCATGCTATTGCTGACTTTCTATTATAGAATTTCTTACCATTTTGCATGGTAACTTATTCGGCAAGGTTGTCCCTTATATGCATATTTTAGTAATGCTTAGAACATTGTTGCATTTTTTCCCATTACACAGGGGACATGTTTTTTCCTAGAAAGTCTTTTGATTTCACGCAATCTAATCTATCTCTGACTCTAACATAGGATAGAAGAACTCACCTCAGTCTGTCTTAAGCAAAAGGAATTTCATGATGCTCTGCAGAGTGATCAAGCAATGTATACAGAGCAAAATGAAAAATTTAAGAAGGTAATGTTTCTCACTTTCTCCTCCATCTCCTACTCTCTTTATCACTTTCTCCCCCTTATCCTTTGTTGTTCAATTCAGAACTTATCCTACAGAGTCTTAAGAGTTAGAATACATGAAAGTAATAATCTAAAATCCGCACTGTTCTATACATTTCTTATCAAGCTCTTCGTTATACATTAGAGAACAGAGTGTTTGTTGTTACAACTATTCATCCATTTGAGTATACATGATATGTTATACTTTACTGGTCAGTAATGCTTTTTGAAAACAAGCGTATAACATTTTAGATCTCTTGAAATCTTATTTGTATAAACCACGCCATATTTTGGAAGGTGCAGCTGAAGGCATATTTGTGCTACTCTTAGAAGGTGTATTTATTTCCGAATAAGTAGTACTTCATATATATGTTTGCCGTATCTGACTGTTTGCAAAAAAAGTTTCCTTCTACAACTCAAGCTTAAAAACCAGAAACTTGATTTTGCCAAAAAAATAAATAAATTTAGGGCCCGTTTACTTTCCATGTTTCCAGTTTTCATCTTCACTTTAACTAAGAAACATGAGAGAATATTGATAAAATATTTCCCTTACCATTCTTTTTCAGAAATTTTGGAAATTGCCATAACACTGTGTTCATTGTTTCTAAAAGTGCATTCTTTCTAGCTTGCCTTCCATCTTCTCTTTAGCAATTTTTTTACATCACGAGTCTTCCATTTCCTTAATAATTTAAAACGAACACAGATTTTAAAAGCTGAAAACTGAATATTTTTAGAAACTAGAAAGTAAATAGTCTCTTAATTGTTTTAAACTTGAAGGGTTCAGCAATGGGTTGTAGGTCTATTATAGGCAGCCTTACCTCAAGTTTGCAAAACAATTTCAATAGGCTCATTCTAAGACTTGAACTTCTGGCCTAGTCACACAATAACTCAAACCGTTGCTTCAAGGCACTCCTTGAGAAGTTGAATTAAAAGTGAAAAATTATTGCGATGTAGATTAGCTAATAATTAGTTTTACAATTCTTTTTGGGTTTTCAATTTGGGATTATTTTATTGAACTTTGCTATTTAGGGAATTTATGGAAGGAGAGCCTTGGCGTAACGGTTGGAGACAATTGTTCAAGGTGTGGATTCAGCCTCTTGCAATGCAAGGTAAGGCTGTCTAAATGGATACACAGTGAGTTTGATCCTTCCCTGGATCCTGCAATGATGGGAGCTCCTTAGCAAGTTAGCATCAGGATGCCTTTTTTAGTACGAAGGGATTTTATTCTAATTTCGAATTATCCTAGTTCCGGTTTGGATAGGAATAGCTATTAGGTTGCTTGGTGTCACTGTGTTTATAAAAGACATTCAGTACAAACATTTAGAGGCCTTTGATGATTAGTTGATGATCAATTTTCTATTCGAATTGTGTCCGAGTTTGAGTCAAAAGCATACCCCACACCTCAAGGTGTATGATAAAACATCGGTTTGGGCTTAGAATTTGGGTTTTTAGATCTAACTCAACCTTGAAAACTAGTTAAAGGGATGAGGATTGGCTAAATCTTACAAGGATTAAACTTTGCCATACCTCTACTCAATGTGAATGTGGAATCTAAACACACCATGTCCAAGACCAGACATATGGTGAGTGGACAAAAACAAATGACTCAGTCAATAACAGATCTTTTACGGAACGCCAAAAATACGACATATAATCGCGCCATTGCAGCCTATAGCTGACATCCCTTCACAAATTGTCTATGGCGGTTGTCAAAAAATTCTCTCGCCGCATTTAACAACATTTGATTCCATCTTAGAATTTGGACTAGGCTTAGCTTAATGGGTAAGGATTGCCCAAGCTTTATAAGAACTAATTTGGCCATATCTCTAATTGGTGTAGCCTTGTAGGATCTTATTAGTGTACTCTGGGTTTATCAAGGAAGTACATGTCAAGATGGCGCTCTTGGGTTGCTTATTGTCATGCAGTTTTTGCATACAGTTGAAAATTCCGTACTCTTAATTATGAAAAAAACTTGTTTTCGAACCGAAAGTTTCCAAATATTGATTACTTCACTTCAAGCTCGCTATTTAGCCAAATAAAGTTTGCAAAATCAAAAAAGTCTAAAATTTGCAAATGCTCACTCAGACACACTTTACAATCATGCTAAAAGCATTTGCATTTAGGCATGTTTATGATTTTTGTTCTGATTATTTGATAGTGTGTAATGGGCTCTGGTTTTATTTTGTCCTTTCTCTTTATATTTCTTATTCTGAATTTACAGGTAATTAATAAGTTCTTTCAGATCAGGCAATATTCCCAGAAAGAATGTGATGATACAAGTTGGGATGTTAAATGTACATGTCTTTTGGATGACTCTGAGGAGTTATGGAGTTTCAACGATGCTTCCACTTCTAAATACATTGTAAGGTTTTAGAATCATGATATTATGTTTTTTGTGATTGTTAGACAAGGTGTTCCTTATTCTGGTTACCCAGTTTAGTGTCCGGTAAAATGCTTGCTAAAATTCTTTACAACCAAGTTTGATTAGGCATGCTCTTACTGTTGCAATGGTAGATCACTGTCGTATGTACTTGGGAAATTATTGTGTTGAGATTCTTTGTTCCATTGCCTGTACATATTTTGAATAACAATTCCTCAGACAGAGTGCATTAGAAGAGCAGCTGGACAAAGTAAACAAATCTGTGGACTATCTTCAAAGTAAACTTAGGGTGGTACGTTTTAGACTAGTAGTTTACTTCTGTTGTTGAATATTGACTCATCTTCATTGTTGCCTTTGCCTTGTTAACCTTATTTTTTAATCATTTGTTATTCTTTTTCCATTTTGGATGCTTTAGGGCTTGGATATTGAAAACCATCTAAAGAAGAGAGTCAATTTAATGGAAAAGAAGCAAGTGAGTGTTCATTTAATGTTAAAAAAAAGTCATTTTTATCCATTAGCAAATTCTGAATTCTGATTTCTCATTTTCAGATTTATATAAACAAAGTGATTGAGAATGGCATAGAAGACTTAAAGCATCATCATTTTAACTATAAGGATCATATTATGAATTTACTTAAAGATGGGGAATCCACTATTAAATCCATAATCAATGAGATTGATGAAAGGATCAGGAAGTTCAATCAGAATATTGAGCCAAATTTGGCCCCTCAAAGAGATACAGAAATAGAAGAGAATGAATGTGGGGATGCAGACATATGCCCGCAAGATGAAACTGTTTCACAACCCAAGGTTTGAAACTGCTCACTAATATTGCATTCATTTCTCAAAGGAACATCTCATTTTGTTACTAGCAATAGGTCACTTAGCGATTGGTGGCTTGCGGAGCTATAATTAATAGTGCATACTAAACTCGAAGAATATGATTTACTTTAATATTAGTCAAAATTACATAAACTTACTTATCTTGAAGGTTTACACTTTACCCAATTGAGAATTGAAAGTATTATGGAGTTATGAATAAATAGACAGAAGTTGAAAAGAAGATCAGTATAGGAAAAAATAACAAAAGAACATCACATGAAAATGAGTTTTTCTTGGGCCCTTCTAATCTTTTTCTGACTGAAATTAAGCCTGCTACTTTGACCTGGGGCCAACCCAATCACCTATATATGAGTGAATTTCACCCAGCTTGATTACTTTCATATCCACCTGATTACTTCCAGTCTGAAATTAGGCCAGCCTGATGATGAAGATTGCAACAAGTATTCCTTGAGTCTGATAAAAAAGTCTCTGCAGTATTCACACTATTGATCAATGGCATTGCCTCTTAATAGAAAGTGGTGTGATAACTTTAAGATACAATTAAATGCCCTAACTTCGTGTCTTGGTTTAGATTAGAGTCTGCTTTATTTCACTGATATTTGTTGATTAGATGCAATGCTTGGAATTCATTAAGTTTTTCCATTGATCCTTACAGAGTGGTCTTGGCTCATTGGCATTAAAAACGGATGAACAAGGTGATTCATCTGATGCTTTAGCAATGGCATTGCAACAAAAGGTAGTTACACCATTGGACATTGGTCATATTATTTTAACGTGTCCATGTATTTAGTTTTTTCTTTTCCTCTTATGTTTTTCCCTGATCAAAATATATTTTGGGTTTAAATATGCTTTTCTTTAGTCTTGCAAATATACTATGTTTTGGATTTTGTTCTTGTAAAAATGATTTGTTTTTAGTTCTTGCAAATATACCTCTTTTTGCTTTTGGTCCTTGGTGTTTTGTTTTAGTCCCTAAAAAATATATTCATATTGAAATTGGTCCTTGTAATATTCATTTTAGTCGTTATATATTGAGTGATTACAATCAGATATTCTACATATTACATGAACTATTTTCAACAAAAATAAATTTTACAAGGGCTAAAATAAAACATTAGAGATCAAAAGCAAAAAGGGGTATATTTGCAAGGACTAGAATATTTTTACAACTAAAACTATAATTTTTAATATTTGCAGGGACTGTTTGCATATTTAAGCTCTTGTATCTGAGGTATGTAAATCTAGCTTTCTGATGCCTGCCATGCTTTATATTTCAGGTTGATACATTATTGCTGTTATCACAGCAAGATGAAAGACATCTATTGGAGAGAAATGTGAATTCAGCCCTTCAAATAAAGAATGAAGAACTTAAAAGGAACTTGTTACAGGTAAAATTGTCTGTCATGTCTTTGCTTCAGACACTTGGAACATTTAGATGCTAATAGCTCTGTGGTGGTTAGAGTTTAGAAAATTGCTTAAGTTATGGCTGTGTTATGTATACTATATTATGTTATACTATATAGACTATATTGGTCAGAGAAGAAAGTTAGTTGTATGTTTGCAGCTTCTAGGTTTTTAGTTATTCTGTTTTTTTTTTTTCATTTTGCAATTTTTTATATTCATATATCCTTCAGAAAATGAAGCTATGCTAAGAGTCCTCTTCAAAATATCCAAAGCAGTATGTATGTGCCTCTGATTTGTGGACTAGGAGAACCTTATTTTAAACCACTCGTGCAAGGATTCTGATATCATCCAATGCTCGGATATTGTATTTTAATTTGAGAGTTGTTGTGTTTTACTTCAGGTTACTAATGAAAAGGTGAAAGCTCTAATGGAGTTGGCACAATTAAAGCAGGATCATCAATTACTTCTGGAGTATGATTACTTTTCTAAAGATGGTTACATATTCAATATTTTTGTATCATTGGATATTTTTACTTTTACTAGGTTCTGTGGTTTTGCAGTTAATTGTTCCTAAGCATTTAAATCTATTCTTATGAAGAAATAAATCCATAGAAAAAGTTAATAGTTTTATACTAACGTTGTTTGTAATGAAGAAGGGTCTAGGGTGTTTTATATGATATGAAAGTACTGCTCAAACTGAAGGAGAATTTTTATCGGACAATATAGTAGAAAATATGGTGGAAATTAGGTTTAGGTGGTTTGGACATGTAGAGAGAAGAATTGTGAATTCAGTGGTAAGGAGAGTAGATCAGATGAACTCTTAAAAAATCTTAAAATTCATGAGTTGGATAATAATATGGTATTTGATAGAATATTATGGTGTTGTTTGATCCATGTAGCCGATCCCACTTAGTGGGTGGGATAAAGCTTGGTTATTGTTGTAAGTTGTAATGTTGTGTAATTTTAAAAGATAAATTTCCTTACAGGTAATGACCTAGCTAGAGGTAATATTATCACATCAATTATTTCTACCATAAAAATTTTACAGCTTTACATTTGCGGTTTATTGCCTGACTCTTCTCTAGGCTAGGCACTGACTAATAATCCACCAAGGAAGAACAGAACTATACGGTGTGGAAAACTGTGTTCTAGTTTTCTGGTTAAAAAATAATACAAAAGTACCAGTAGAATCCTGAAAGTGCAAAGCTCGAAGTTTATTTATCGTCGTATAAAGTTTAAAGTATGTTTAGTTGGCTTTGTTTGTATGTCTTTTATAATCTTCACAAGGTTTGACAAAAACTAATCTGAAAGTATAATTTCTTGTATTGCTTGAGAAGACACTTTTCTCTTCCTGTAATTTTATGTTTTTATACTTAATTATTAATCAATAGTGAGTTTCATTTCATTTTTCTGCTTTGTGCTTTTTACTCTAGCTGGCTCAAAAGTTGACTTTCATTGCTTTCAAAAGTCATTTTGATTAATATTTTAACGCACTTGCAGAAAATTAGATCATGAGAGTAAACAAGGAGTTGACGGTGGAGAAAGAAAGCTTGTTATCCGTGAAAGTGATGGAACTCTAAAAAACTTGCTGAAGAAATCATATTTGAGACGATGGATTGATCCACTGGATGCTAGAGGAAAAGAAGTTGTCAGTAATTCAAATAATGAAGGGAAGCTCTTCAGATCCAACAGTGTGGATTTTGCAAGGCATGCATTAATTTTTGGAGTCTGTTTTGATTTTATTATATCAGTCAATGCATGACTTTGGCAGGATTGTTTAAGTTATGTCAGATCTATTTGGCCTTTTTGAAGATACTTCTGCGACATGCAATGTTTCTTTTCATCCTTTTGTTTACTTAAATAGTTTGCTTATCGTTTATCAGAATGAAGATTGAAAATGCAACACTTAAAGAAAGCATGGATAGCATGGAACGTTTAACTTCATCAATTCATAGGCTTCGCCTCTCTCTTTGGAAGGTATCATACTTTTTTTGTTCCAAATCTATGAAATTTTGTATTTGAAAGAGTTGGGGAGGCCTCCTGATGATGGGATTTCATGTTTTTGGAGTAATAACTGTTCAAAACCAGCATCTAGGGTCGAAATTAAATTGAATCATTCCGTGTTTTAGATTTTGAAATTTGTAAGCTTAAGTCGTTTTCTTACACAGTTGCCTGCTTGATGTGGTTCTTAGGTCAAGGAGTCTGTGACTTCCGAAGGTACAGTTTCTGGTGTTTCAGAAGCCCTAAATGGTGTTCTCAATGAGGCAAAACTTTTAAGGACTGCTCTTGGCAGCTCCTTACCAATTAGTTCGTCAGAAGTTAGTTACATTAGACATAGTGAGGGCGTAGACACAGTCCATCAGGAATGCCGTGATGAGAAGATAGACATTGTTTCAGCTGCCGGGCTTGAAATGGTGGAGCTTTTGATTTTTGCCGCTCAGATGCTGAGGGACATGTAAACCATTCTGGTTGCTGATATAGAAGTTCCGTGAAGAGCTGCTCGATATTGTGGTGACTGGTGCGTGTGGTGTTCTCTTTAATGGTGATGCTTGTATTTTCAGATGTTTTTTTAAGGTCTGCGGTCCACACTAATCGGGCAGGGCGATGATGTAAAATTCAAAGGGATAGGGAGAGACAGCTTTACTGAATTTGTCTGACGGGAGAAAATGAAAATGTGTCATACGGTCACATTCTTATATGCACATGATACTGTAAATTTATAAACCTTAATCGCTAAGTTATAGAATACCACAACACTCACACTACTATCACATTCTTGGATGCTAATACTGTTATTGAGATTTAACCGTACATGTCCATAAGCATAAGAAAAATGTTCCGTGTCTCAAGGATTTAAGCTAAAGAAGACATAAACGGTTCTATTTATCTATAAATAAAAGCCTACCACATAGTTGTGCGGAGTTGGATATTTACAATGGGAATGGGGTTTGCTCTCCCATCCTTAAGGGTTGCTCTTCATAATAGTGAAAAAAAACAAAATAATTCTTGAAATTTAGGAATGTACTTCTGTGCACACCCTCTATTTAAACACAATTCATTCGTAAGTAGGGATGACAAAAATATTCATATATGCGGATAAAATCCGTCACGGGTATGAGACAAGTAATTTAATAGATATTCATGGATAAAATAAATAGATATTTAAATACTCGTTTAGTAATGGATATGGATACGAGTTTGATGATATCTATGTCTGCGGAAATCTGTATTCGTTAATAAATTATAATAATTATTTAAATATTAGTTTATTATATTTTGTCGTTTCATCTTTTAAGAAACTAGTCTTCTTATAATATTTTTTAAAGTTTTCTTTGAAGAAAATCTTTTATATTTTATACCAATCATATTGGTCATTTTATATTTAAGCTTCTTTACTTCATACCTTACTTTAACAATTTAATTCGACCGTTCAACTAACTAATTTCTCTGTCCAACCAGTCTTTCTTTCAACTCCTCGGCCGTCTTCTCTTTAACCATAGCTCATAATCATAATATCTTTTGTTTAAAATGAAGGAAATTAATGTGATAACATTTTGTTGTTAAAATAAGAGATATTTGTATGAATGTTATATGATAATAACTTCTTGTATATTTAAAAGAAGTTGGATAAAAAAAGTTTAAAAAAAATAGAAAAAAATGTTATCCATGGATATCTGTAAATATCAGTGGATATCTTAAAACTCGCGGATTATCCGTTTAGCGGATACCCGCATGGATATGAGGCGGGTATGAATATCATATTTATCCAACGGAATGAACACGTATATCATATTATTCGTTCCCCATAAATATCCATTTACTTTCCTATTCGTAAGTGAACTATGTTTTCCTATTCGTAAGTGAACTATGTTTTCCTATTCGTAAGTGAACTATGTTTTAATAGGAGAATTATAGGAATAATTACTAGTCTTTAGATTTAAAAATAAATGATTGAGATTAAAATTTAATGAATATTTGTATTTCTTTCATCATTAAATCAAATATAACATAAATGATGAGAGAGATACATAGATTTTAATCTTTTAAAAACTATTAATATGAGAGAGAGAGAGAGAGAGAGAGAGAGAGAGAGAGAGAGAGAGAGAGAGAGAGAGAGAGAGAGAGAGAGAGAGAGAGAGAGAGAGAGAGAGAGAGAGAGAGAGAGAGAGAGAGAGAGAGAGAGAGAGAGAGAGAGAGAGAGAGAGAGAGAGAGAGAGAGAGAGAGAGAGAGAGAGAGAGAGAGAGAGAGAGAGAGAGAGAGAGAGAGAGAGAGAGAGAGAGAGAGAGAGAGAGAGAGAGTTTTATCTCCCTGAATCCAAACCCAAATCCAAAAACATTTAATGGAAATGTTTATTTTTCTAAGATCAAATTATATTACAAATAATAAATAAAACAATCTAAAAATATTCCATTCATACATTTCAAATATTTTAAATAATAAATACAAATCAAAATATCAAAATATTGGACACATATTTAATATTCTAAATTATCAAAAATAAATAATAATTTACTAATGAAAAAAACGGCGCGGTCGGGGTGGATACTAGTGTAACCATTATCCGACCTATTTTCATATTTTATAATCGGGGAAAATCCAAACCCAATCAAACCGGGTTTATCCCATCAACTTTGGAGCGGATTTGTGTGGTTACTCACGGATACAAGTTATGTTACCATATATATATATATATATATATATATATATATATATATATATATATATATATATATATATATATATATATATATATATATATATATATATATATATATATATATATATATATATATATATATATATAAAACATTACAAAGATAATCGTTACCGTAAATAAAACAACATATTTTATCATCAAATAAGACGTTTCAACATCTTTAGAATATCTCTGGTCAATCTTCCAATCTTCGCATCCAGCTTGATCAAAATTTTTATTTTGTAATAGTGAAATGTAGTTCATATAACAGTTAAATCTTTATTCGTCTTTAGCTTAAACTCGTTGGGCGGTATCTTTTCCATCGCTGTTAATTGAGGGTGAACGATTATAGAGTTTCACAACTCTTCGATTGTCTGGGTGCAAATTCTCTAGTTATGATATTAGATCAACAAGACGAGTGATCTCTAAGAACCTAAATTAAAGAGTGGATTTCTCATTGTTGAATTAGACAAAAGCGAGATATGCATACGAAGACATTTTGTATATTTTTTGTGTGTCTGTGTTAACAACAAGTTTAGCGACACCCATATTTATTAAAAGTTTAGAACAAAACGTGCCTTAAAAATTTGATCATGTCTTAAAGGATATTTCGAAGAAGTACTTCAAGATACACCTTACTTTGTTTAGTGAAATAATGGTGGATACATAAATGCATTTTTGAATAAACTCGTGCTATTTTTTTTAACAATAAGGGGTGGGTATGGATGTACATTTTCAGATTCATGGTTATGTTACTATTCACATAGAACTTGTTTTACAAACATAACCTGTTATAGCACACAGCAATGTTTATTTTTTATTTTTAAATTGAAACATACATTAAAACAATGAAAATATATACATTTGACAATATTAATATTAATGAACATTACATACAAAACATCTCTAACCACCTAAATACATTGGAGAAAAATTAAAATGAATCAAAACATGTGTCAGCGTCTAAATTTATATTTGTGCGTGTTTCGCCATTAAATTTTATTTATTTGATTCTTTTTCAATCTCACACAAATTGGTGAATTCTTGCATCCCATCCATACAATGATTTGACAAAGTTTCAACTTCCTTTGTTGAATGAGTTGTCGAATCCGATGATATTAGTGGTACAACGAATCCAGGTTTCAAACAAACTTGAACAAAACGCGGTGATTTAGAAAGCCATCAAATACAGATAATTTAATTCTTTGGATTTTGAGGCGGGACACTCCGAAGTGGGAAAATGTTTCTAAGAACTTGTATCTTGTCAGATTAATACACTCCCTATCATATGAATTTGATATAAGATGAACCATTTCAGTGAAACACATCCATTTTTTCTCCGGTGTCGGACTGCCAACACAAGTAATAAGAGATTCATGAATTGTATCAAAATATTCTTTTTTTATATAGCATTGTGTATGATTCTTTATGCGCTTTCAACTCTTTGGTAATTTGTTAGCGAACAATTGTATGGTTCTCTTCTCTTTTATCGAGCAAAGCAGAAACAACTCAATAATCGATGTTATCTTCACCTCAATATTAACAATATATTCAATATATTTTTTAATAAAAATTTACATATCTTTGATGTATTGGATTTTTAGTAAAGGTGGTGTAGGATATGGTTTGCTAATGCGAGCACCTTTGAAAACACTTATATATATATATATATATATATATATATATATATATATATATATATATATATATATATATATTAGAGTTGGAGGATTCACAAATAGTGTCTCGACTTGTTCAAAATAGGATTGAAACCACAATGTTGAGTTGTCACTTGGTGATTATTTAACCTTTTTAGGAGTACCTTTTGTTTTTACCGGTTGTGATGGTTGTTTCAAATTTATGGTTTTTGGATAAAATATCTTCCTCAATTTCTCTTTGATATGGAGTTTCATGTTATCATCGATTTTCAAAAATATCTCTTGAATCACTTTCCATTCAGTCAAGATAGATATATTCGATTCATCGTCCTTCGTCATACCATCATCATCAAAGCGAAGCCTTTTCCAGTGAGTGTAAACTTCATTCATTCGTATTGGGCTATCAAGTTTCACCTTCTTTGAAATTAAACAAGCACATATAATACCTCTTCCTAATTGTACAAGCACACTTTTAGCTATATGAATCTACTTTCTCAACTTTTCTATCTTCGTGAAAAATAAAATTCAATCCTGCTCGAGATATGTTGTCGATCAACTGTGAATAAAGATTGTTGTCTTTGAATCGGTGTTCTAACACAATAATGATGCAACCAAATAGTGTATGTATCTCATTATGTTGTATCATTTGGTTCACATAGTCCTAGTCTCTACATAAGTCACCTTTACTATTTCCCAACCAATTATTCAGTGAAGCATGAGAAGATTCAACTCAGTTAGTAGTTGTATTTCCAAAGTGTCTAACTTTATCGATCCAAGCACAAATAATATTCTCCTTCATCTGGTATAGAATTGTACTTTCAACATATTTTAATAAATCCAAATATTTCTCACACACCTTCCTAAAACATATAATTGAATCAGTATATAAATCTTCAGTAGAAGATTTTATTATAAAATTTCAGGCATCCTTTATTCTTTCCAGTATCATTTTAGTTTTGGACATTTTCATCTTCACTCTTTATCTGTTTGGTCCCTACTACATGCTTAAGTCTGCTTCTCACATTCTGTGTGATGTGATACCTACAAAGTAATGCGTATGACATAGGAAACACCTTTGCAACCGAATTCATCAATGTGGTATCATGATTAATGTCAATTACATTCAACATGTTTTCTTTGTCCTTCAATATTGTCTTGCACACTTCCAAAGCTCGTGTAACGTTGCCCTCTTTTCTTGCTTTCCAAAAATGAAAAATCCACTAAAAAAGTCATCTTCGTCGAAGTAACACAACATCAATAATTTTCAATAGTTAAATCATGTACTTGTTGGTCTGATACGTTGAATCAATAATGAGTATAGTTGGAAATATGTTGAACAACTTTATAGAATTATGATGAGTTGGAAATATATCTTGAACAATTTATCGAACCCCGCACACTCATTACCTAGATACATAGTGGCTATCATACAGAGGTTACAACAATTTGTTTTTATTTCAGTTATATCCCCTCTCGTTGTTTCGATTACAAACATTATATACTTGCTTTATATTTGAGATATTTTCGGGTCTTTTTCGTTTCAAAGTTGCAAGTATGTTTTTCAGATGCACCAAATTCAATGTCATGTTAGAAACAATTTCATTCTCTTCAAGTATAATGTGATATGCAATGGAGAGACTAACTAACTTGTGACACATGTCATGATTATGTATACCACAAATCACATTAAATTTACATTTATTATTTGACAAAAGATATTCACTTAACTTAAAAGGACACTCACATTTCCTCAAACTGTTGTCATCTCATTTCAACTTCTGGATAGAAGTTGTGTACTTTTCACTTCTTTCGCATCTCAGTGTTTCAAATGTAAGTCTTCTATCTGAACCATTATCTGACATTTCGATTACAACGCCAAACCCCAATTTGGTAGCCTCTGCGAAGATCCATTGGAACATATGATCACGAACAACAAACTCTTGTTTATTTGAAAATTGGTTGCCAACATCTACCTTGACATTAACAAGTTTGGCATCAGTAGACATAATAGGCTCAATGACAACATCAAGGTGTACCATATCTAAGACAAATAATAACATAAAATATTAAAAAATTGTCCAAATTAATCTCTAAACTAATCAGGAATCACACTTTTGTATGACATTCAACTAAAATATAGTAATGTATTTTCAGACGCAACGTTCGTTTTTTCACACAAAAAAACAGATTAAATGAAGTAATGAGGAAGGAAATACATGCACGTTACCTTAAATTCTAGATTCTTTTACTCTTTTTGATGTAAAAAATAGATAAATATTGTTTTGAAATAAAGAAATTGATTGTCTGTGGAAGGAGATTTTGATAGAGTTTGAACAAAAATGATTTTTTTGATCATGAGCGACACAAACATGCAAGTTATTGTTTTACTAAATTTCCCACTTGACAAATCCGAAAATACACTTATGAATTTGTCACAAACATGCAAAGGTGGTATTGTTTTTCTAATTTTGGTTTCACAAATCTGAAAGTTTTGGATTTACCATTGAGTTGTTAAATAAGAAAAATCCTTGATGGGGTGTGTCCAGAAATACATTTCGGACTAAGTTTTGGAAAATACAAGATGCGTCTCACTTTGGAAGTATTTTAGTGTGAAATGGGTGCGTCCGTAAATGCACTTACAAATTTGTGGTGGCATTTTCGAAATTTCATAGGGTGCTTCTCCATCACTTATGGTGGGAGAAACAATCCCTAAATCAAAATACCTTATATTTTAGACTACAAAACTCTAGAGAAAAGGGGATTAACCTTTGTTTATTTTAGATAACTATCAATCAATAAACCATCATTCTTGTCAAGTCAAGCCTTTGGAGAACTAAGTTAAATAAGGGCGTCGTTTTAAAAATGTATTGTCAATATTGAGCATCAGTATAACACTCCATTCTATGCCAACGTAATTGGTTTTGTTTCAAGACATTGTATACGTCATATATGGAAGGAGCTAGAAAGGGTAAAATTTATTGGTACAAGCAAAGATATTTGCAGTTGCTTCATTAGAATTACACATGGATTACCTTGTGCGTGTCAACTTGTTGGTTTCCAAATACAAGGTTTACATGTTCACTTAGAACCAATTCATGTTTTTTAGAAGAAATTACACATCCAAAAGCATGCTAGCGGTCATGACGAAACTGTACTGAGGATGTAAAAACATGGGAATCAACATATGCATGTAGAAATAAACATTGAGAGGGTGAAGTTAGAAAGTTATCCTAATTTACTATGTAGACCGATGTGTATTTATTATAGTGGACAATATGTATTTATTATAAGCGAAATTATTCATGCAGACCGATGTGTCAAAAATATTAGAATTATTTATTTTTGGAAATTTTGGTTGCATATTAGAAATTTTAAATTTCTAGAAGTTTTGACAAATTTAGGTATATTTCATAATTTTCGGTATAACTTCACTGAAAATTTTAAAATTTTCGATATTACCTTTTAGAAATTTCGAAATTTTTGGTATATGTCTCGCATAAAGTTACAGCAACGATAATTCTTTTGAAATTTCTAATATACTACTGCAAAATTTAAAATTTCCAATTTTTTTTGAAAGATGACAAAGCAATTTGGCCGAAATTAAGGAATGTCATATCTAAGTGGGAGTGGGAGTGGGAGGTGTGAGGTTAAATAATCATGAGGTAGAGCCCAATATGAAAGGCCCATCAAGTTTGGCGTGAAACGGGGTTGCGCGGCAAGTCAAACAGAGAAAGCATCGCGAATCAGAGAAGACGGCAATGGAGGGAAGCGAAGGCAATGGCGATGCTGTATCTCCTCATCCATGGCAGTCTTACAACACTGTGTACACAACCGCCAAAGCAGGTTAGTTTCTACCATAACCTCACATTCATTCTCAAGAAATATATGCTATTCCTTTTGTTTCGTAGGAGACAATCATATTTGTTAGTTTATTTTATTCATAATCTCTGTAACTTGTCCTATAATTGATGAAATCATTATAATAATGGTGTATTATTTAGGAATGGAGGGGGTTGACAAAGAGAAAGTTCAAAGGGTAGTCTATGAAATGAGCAAAGGATCCAAATATTTCCAGAATGAGGAACGGAAGGAAGCTTTTATCAAACAGAAAATCGACAACATGCGACTTCAATTCTCAAATCTTTCACACTCTGATTTATCTCACTACCAGAAGGCATGTCATTATTATTTCCATTAAGATAATTGTTTGTGTCACTTGAAGTGAATCTATTAATCGTCTTGAAAGTCTTCAAAACTATGTTCATTAATTTAATATAATAGTTTTTTTTCCCAATGCCAGGTTGCTGAAAGAAGGATTCTTGAGCTGGAAGCTTCGCGTGACCTTTCAAGGATCTGGTTACATGTAGATATGGATGCTTTCTATGCAGCTGTTGAGACTTTAAGTAACCCTACGATAATGGGCAAGCCAATGGCTGTTGGTAGCATGTCTATGTTATCCACTGCCAATTATGAGGTTTATTTTGTCTATATATTATAATCTTGAACTGATTTGATGGACGATTGAAGAATTAATCTGCTTGAACTCTATCGTTACATGGATTTCGTAATCGTCTTTTCGTCTTTAATCTTTATACAGGCCAGGAAATTTGGGGTTCGTTCTGCCATGCCTGGGTTCATTGCACGGAAGCTATGTCCAGAGTTAATCCTTGTCCCAACAGATTTCAAAAAGTATACACATTACAGTGATTTGACCAGAAAAGGTTTTCTTTTTTGTGTGATTGCTTTTTATACTGTCTTTTCCTTTAATTACTAATGGTAGCTTAAAATGCACTTTCTTGTTAGTTTTTCAGAGGTATGATCCCAATTTCATTGCTGGTAGCCTGGATGAAGCCTACCTCGATATAACTGAAGTTTGCAGAGAAAGGGATGTCAAAAGTGAAGAAGTATGTTGGGGTCAAATTAAATTCCAATAGGAGAACTTCAAATATATTAAACCTCTTATTTTTTTCTAAAATTGGAATTTGTAGATTGCTCAAGAACTCAGAGACAGTGTTCATGAAGAGACTGGACTCACATGTAGTGCTGGAGTGGCACCGAATCGTTTACTTGCTAAGGTTCTGTATGATTTTTGCTAAAAGTATTTTACATAGCAATGTTATCAGCCCATTTGAAGTGGAAGCTAGTTTTAAATTATCTTCTTGTAACATTTAAGTATGCTAGCCTCTGTGTGTTACATCTGTGTGCTCTCCACCCACAGTATTGTCAATCATGGATTGCAGAAAAATTTGTTCAAATTCTGATATGTTACATTGCTATAGCGATGTTATGGCCGCTATCTGACAACTCTTTGTACTAAATTGTGTATCACTAACTATAGCAGATTGTTAAAATTCAGCTATGCTATAGTGCCACTATATCTGCAATTTGACAACACTTTTCCACGGGCTGTTTTCTTTTTCTTCTTTAAATGAAATGCATTGAGTGAGGAAACTGCACTTGCACATAAATAAGAAAGGCAAAATCTTCACGTTTTTGTTTTTTGTTTTCCAAACACTTCCATTCTATAATGAAGTTGTGCTACTTGTGTATCTCTACAATTCTCTCTTAATATCCCCTGATAGTGGCAGTTACCTTTTATTTAATTTTTAGCCTTAATTTTTATCTGTATATCTCGATCGACAACAAAGAGCCAATTTTGATATTTGTAAAATAAATTTATAAGGTAACACTGAAAGGGGTGACCGGGTGTTACCTTTATATATAAAAACATGTAGGTTTATATGACTGCTTTCATTATTTTGAACGGTCCATGATTTCCACTTTTAATATCGTGAACTAGAGTCTCATACATCAATATTACTTCTTTCAAGCACATGTAATTCTGCAGAAACTCCAAAGTAGTAGTGATGTAGACTATAATGATTGTCTGGTAATCTGGGGAAATTTCATACTTTGAGTTTATATTATTGACATTTTACTCTCCTATAGGTATGCTCAGACATAAACAAACCAAATGGACAGTATGTTTTGCCAAATGACCGCCTGGCTGTTATGACTTTTATATCCTCTCTTCCTATCAGAAAGGTATGTTTGATTGTATACTAATTTCATATAAGTTGTTATTATATTCTCGTTTGATATTATTTGTTATATGACTGTAATTTTGTTATGTATATGTATTTGGAAGAGATGCCTTTCTGATTAAAAATGATTGATAGTGTTGACAGATTGGAGGCATTGGTAAGGTCACTGAACATATTTTGAAAGATGTTTTTGGAATAAGCACATGTGAGCAGATGCTGGATAAGGGTAGCTACCTGTGTGCTCTTTTTTCTCAGTCAACAGCAGGTTAGCTGTTTTGTTTCTATATTGCCTTTTTCTATTAACATGCAAAACTAGTGTGCACTGTCCTGTAGGGTTTCTACATTTATGTGGCAGCTCGACTAAAGTTCACATGGTTTTTTGAACATTTTTTTTTTATCTGAAATCGAATATCTATTTTGAAAAATCTGTTTTCCGTAAACTTTCTACAACCATTGCTTGGCAAGTTTCTAATATTAGCTTCATCTTAGGGTTTATTAATGATTATTTTTTAATTATAATCACACGTTTCATTCTGAATCAATCATTTAAAACCCTTTATTAGCATGTGAATTTTTATCAATTTGTTGCAGATTTTTTTTACTCGGTGGGTTTAGGTCTAGGAAAGACGGATTCTCCTCAAGTAAGTTTTCGAAAAAGTATCAGCAATGAGAGGACATTTTCTGCTACTGAGGATGAAGTGCTATTGTATAAAAAATTAGGTATATGTGAATTATTGTTTATCTTTCATGGAATTTTGATTTCAAATTTTGAATGTCGTCATCATAATTGTAGTTGATCAGTTTGAATTTGTGGAGACCCTCTTAAGTTGAAACTCCATTGTCACGATCACGTGATTCATTCAGTTTAGCTTGCAGTTTGTTACACATGCTTGGCTTTAGCTAATGACTATGAGATGCTAAGTTTGTGAATTAGATAAGTGTTTAGTTATATTGAATCATCAAAAAGATGAGCCATGCGAGCTTATGTTTGCAGCGGAGCTTGCTGAAATGCTGTCCACAGACATGCAGAAAGAGGGTCTTCATGGGCGAACGTTGACTCTTAAACTGAAAACTGCTTCTTTTGAGGTACTTGTGATTTCTTGATTCTGTTTCTTTCTAAATAATTTTCTGTTTATGATAAAGGTCAAGTTCCTCTGGACAAACCTTCGGTAAAAGAAAAGTTGTTAATATTGTTCAAGTTCCTTTGAGGATATGTCATGGTCACCATGCATTTTACTATCTTACTATATTTCTCTTGCAAGTACTAAAATGCTCAATCTATAGGTTCTGAATAGAGCCGTGACTTTACAAAACTACATAAGCTCAAGTGAGGATATTCTGAAGCATGCATCAAAATTGCTGAAAGCCGAACTTCCTGTTTCAGTAAGATTAATAGGTATATGTTTCTGTTAAGATGCTTTATTGTTGACCAATTATTAAAATGATGCTCAAGGCCAATATAAGAGTGTGCTTACTGCTTATAGATATAGTCCATGAGCAAGTTCACATTAGTTCAGTGCATAACAGATTTTTCTTCTCCTGTTAGGTCTTAGAGTATCACAGTTTAACGGAGATAAATGTGGTGCTACCCCTGATCCTACACAGAAGACTATCACCAATTTCATTACTTCAGGAGAAGCCAATAGGAAAAAGTACTCTTTTTCAGATGTTACAGATCATGACTTTATCAGTGATACAGAAACTGATCCTTCGGTTGATGTTCGGCACACAAGCCAGCTTGATAACAGAGATCCTTTTGATGATGGTAATCATTCATTAGATGTAAATCACCAAAGCATCACTCTCTGGAAAAATGATGGTGCAGAGAAGGTATATCTCCTCTTCTCTCTTTATTTTTCTAAGTAGCTGACATATATTGATATAGATCAGTTTCCGCAATCGAACAATTGTTTTGGAGGATTGAGGAGCATGTTTATATTTTTTAGTGCTACTATATATCACCTTTTCCGTATTTACCAGGCACAAACTTCTGGTAATGATGCTGCAAGTTCTCACCACAGTGGCTGTACAGAGCTGCTCGGATCAACTTCATTCCAGGGGCAGTTTGAGGGAAAAAATGTGAATGATGGGTCTAATCTTCTGGAGAAGGATAGACTTAATTCTTGTCAGGAAACAATATTGTTGTGGTTGAATGACTATAAATGTTCACTCTGTGGAACAGAACTACCTCCAAGTTTTGTTGAAGAAAGACTAGAACATTATGATTTCCATTTGGCTGAAAAGCTTCAAAAGGAAGAATCTAGTATTCATCAAACATCTATTCCAATTCAAAGGTAAATTATTGAACTAGACAGTGATTCCACATTTCTGTTTAAAGTACTTAATGTGATAAGCCTGTGTTTTTCCAGTAAGGATCAAAAGCACCAAATCAATAGACAAAGCAAATCCAAGAAGCAAAAGTTGTCGCAGAAAGAGGGCCGATATACACCCATTGATTATTTTTTTGTTAAGGAGTAATCAAAGCTTTTAGTTGTAATGTTGTGTATGTACAGCATAAACTCAACATCTGCCAGTTATTATTGTATAATTTGTATTTGTATGTTAGTTTGCATCAATGACATCAATAATTTCTAAGCCTCTAGGATTGATCTTGCAGAGGTGAATGTTTTTTCTCCACGTAAGATAAAATATGTATAGTTGTATTTTGAATCTTGATATGATTAATAAAGTAGTCTCATTCACTCATTCACCACTTGTTTAATATTTTTTAAAAATGATTTTCAGTGTCTAAAAAAAACATTCAAAGAGTTTTTTTTTTTTAAAAAGCTTTATTAAAAAAATTGATTAAAATAATTATGTATTTCATCTTTTTGTTATAATTTTCTTTAGAAATCAAAATTCTAAAACATCATTTTTTTGAGTTATTTCAAATAATTTTCATAAAAATTAATCTTTGAGATACATCTTTTAAAAAAAATTGTAATTATATTTTAATCTTCAATAATATATTTATGTTATAAGATATTAAAATTGCTTTAATCTTTTAAAAATAAATTATTATTTTTTAATATTTTAAACAAGATCTTTTATAAAAATTAATTTTAACATTACAAAGTTTTTTTTTATTATTTTAAATTGTTTGATGTGTGTAATATGTATATCAGTGAAAGGTTATTTAAGGGTGTATTTGTTTAAAGTTATGGAATAATATTCCTTGAATCATATTTTTTGGATTATTATTTTTAGAAATATTATTTTTACCTATGTGTTTGGGTAAATATATATATTTTTTTTAAAATGTCCTTAAAATTAATTTAAATTAAAAATTGTTAAAAAGAAATATAAAAAATAATTGAAAGTAATAGTGAAAAGTTAAAATTAGTTGAATTTTATTCTCACCAGAAATTCTTGTCCTTTAAACATGAAAATAACATTGAAGGAAAAACAATTTAATAACTTAAAACAAATGAGAGATTTCTACATTTCCAATATCACATTATCAAAAATTATTATTAATATTTTCGATTAATAAATTTTACTTTAAATTATCTATTTATTTAATATTCCATATTTCATAATAAATCATATTAATAAAACATATGAATGAGGGAAAGAATGTTCTATTTATTAAATGTGAGTTGCAAGCTGAAAAATCCCACTTAATATATCCTTATGTGTGTGACATAAGTTTTTATGACATTAACAATTATATTAAATCACACATTTAATATAATAAATAGTGACGATATCTATCAACAGATCATTATTAGTCAAGTTATAGAAAAGTTTTATGATTTGACAAAATAGTTTCGTGATAATATTATGTGTACAATTATCATTTTTTCTCTTGTGTTTATATTCAACACAACGCATAGACTGTATCACCGTTGTCTAGTTCAATATCGAACTCTTAGAAAAAATACATATAAAAAAATAATAAATATTAAATAATAAAATTATTTGATAAATAAAAAGAGTGAAATTGGAATATTTTAAAAAATAAACAGCCTAATATTTTATAGTCGTTGTAGCAGCTCCCCCGAAGACACGTGACCAACTGACCCTCGAATTTCACAAAGTCGGTTTGTCCTCGTGAAGAGCAAGTCTTCTGCCTTTCGAAGATCCCAGGACAGTTGATCCAAGATGAACATCACATGCTGGTCTTCCCCTACTTTCACGTAGGATCCTGATCATCTCCTATTGTGGGCCTGAGAATCCATCCCATGATGGAGACCTTGACCTAGTGCCTGAGACCTTCTATAATTACCCTCTTTCACAAGAGAGTCAGATATCCTGAATCACTTTCTCTTATCTTTTATACTTTTCTTCACTTTAATTCTCACTTTAGTATTAGAGTGTCTTGCAAGTACATCCCCTCCTATCTATCAACCGCAGAAGCTCCGTGTTGCATGTCACTGACGATCCATTCTAAGTACATCCCCTTCTCTCTATCAACCGGAGAAGCTCCGTGATGCATGTCACTGACAATTCATTCTGATCAGATGAGATCACTATCTAATTAAATAGATACATCAAAGACATCGATGAAGACATTATCTTACTAAGTACTTGAATATTTCTCGATCTTCAAAAAGTGAATCATCTTTCCTTTCCTTTGTCAAGAGAAAATACTTATCTAGAAAATTCTCAACTCATTTCAATTTTGTAATAGAGCATTGTTTATTAATTACAATAATTCATAATTTTCTTTCAATATTGACCTGTCTCCCATCTTATAAATAAGAGATGATTTATTTAAATAATTAATGAATTTAATTATTATTAAATTTGATTATTCAATAAACTAAAAAGTAAGTACCTAAAATTGTTGGCTTTGTTTGTTTAAAGTTCCAATTCCAAAATCAATCCATCATCCCGATAAATGTCTCGTCGGGGTTCCGATTCTAATTCCAACCGATGTCACTCTAGATTCAATCCAGAACCCAGCTCTCTCTCTCCACTTGTTCAGGAACGTTCTATATTGTTGTGTTTAACTTTTCGTACTTGTTTTTTTTTATGTTCAAGTTAATCTGACTATTGATTTGTTCTTTTCTGACCAATACTTGATTGCTTCTTATTGTATTGTAGCCCCAAAATATACAGAAAACAAGAAAGAGACAGAACAAAATCCAGTTCTAATGTTGAAAATCCTGGCCACAGACGTCATAAACTAGCTCATCCTACTCAAGCTGCTCCAAGTTCTGGCCAAATGATAGCTCCTGGTGAGTGTTTTTAACCAGTTATGGATTCCTTGCATTTTATAGTTTCTGAATTAAAACATGTTTTTTACATTGAAATTTATTTTTTCAACAAACTTTTACATAAATATATCCAAATATAAATCAATTATGATATACTCAATTCTGTTAAAATTAATTCTATCAAAATTATTTTTTTTCACCGCCAATCCAAACACACACTTAATGTAATTTATTCATTTTGATACAAGAGCGTGGATGGTGGAAAGATATAAAGAATCAACATGATGAAAACGAAGAGATAAGTCTAGGAAGAAAGCAGACAGAGGAGATATCACAAGCTAAACCTGATGACAATACTTCCCAGACCAGTGGTGGGTTTTCTGAAAGAAAAGAGTGTCAATCTCGTGGATGGTGGAAAAGACCTGCATTCCAGGAGAAGAAGATTGTTGTGGATTCAGGAGATGGTAATCTAGCTGCAACTATGGCTGTTAAGTCAAGCCAGATGAACCATCCTCCAAAAAGAGAGAAAAAGAGAAGCAATCCATACCACATGGACAGAGCACATTACAAAGATGCGAGAGTTCTGTCAAGAGAAAGACAAAGGGGCAATGGTGGCAATGGCAATTCCAGGGGAAGAGAACATTTTGATGGAAGACAAGGTTATCTATCTTCCTAGTAAGATTCATGATTTGTATCAAGATGTCAGCAAGGATCCCATTCCTCAAAACGAGGATGACCAGATTGCAAAACCGGAAGCTCTTTTGCCTTTATAAAATATTTCTAAGCTCTTAAAGGTTCTGTAAATCATCCCCATTACAGGGCGGTTTTCAGAGATGAGTGGCCCAGTTATTTCTTTTCCCCATGTTTACATGTATAATTTGTGTGTATAGGATGAAGTTACTGAGTGAAACAACTGTTAGATTCAGCAAGGTTATCTTAATTCAGTCCCCAATGGCTGAGGCGAGCAGGATTTGAAATAAGAATTGCCCTTTGGCTTCATTGGAGCGCACAGCATTATGCGGTGGAAATATTTTTTCTTAATTGTCACCATATCTAGACTAGAATCAGATATTATTTCCCTGAAATCAGTACATAAATGTAATTGAGGATAGAACTCCTATTTGTATAAAAATATCATATAAATCTAAGGAAAATTGCAATAAGTATCCACTTTTGCAGTTATACAGATTTTGAACAGCAAAATTGTAAATGTGTAAGTTAACGAGTTCAGTTGCTAGCAGTATATCAAAATTAGGAGGCCCAAAATCATTTATATCAAGAATTTTCACTGCGCACTTGCACTTCACCAAGTGCATCTTGACTTCTGCTTCTAATTTCTAAAGATTTCAACTTCAAACAATACATAAAACAAGGAAACAATTTAAAATAAAATTCCGCCCTAAGAATTAAATTGAACCTATATGAATACATAATATCAAATTACAAGATCTTCTATGTCCGTTAGGGGATCCGCATTTCCAAGAGACTTATCAGGTGCGCTAATCACCAACTGTCCACACGCACCGCTTATGTCCTCACCCATTTGCTTCCGAACTGTTGTTCGAATAGCATAGGTACCCCTTAAAATTTTCTGAAAGTTGAACACTTTCTGCTCACTAGTAGGTTTGAATTGACTCAATGTACCAATGGAGTTGAAAGGTATTAAGTTCACTACCTGTTTAACAATTAAGACCATATTCAAAAGGTTAATAATTCTGTACCTGGGAAAGCCGATCATGTTTAAGACAAATAAAAAGAGATACGTCAGAGTAAATTTTGTATGCCAAGTTTACTTAAAATTCAGATTTCAGGAATTTCTGATATGATACCAAGTTTAAGAGTTTACCACTTCAAATGTCTCCAACAGTTTTCCTAATAGGTGGGCATGCTGCTCTTCATCATTCACACCATCAAGCATTATGTATTCAATTAATATTTTCTGCAGACTGAAAATAATGAAGACTCCTAAATCACTGAAATTGTTAACAATTAAAAAAAGAAGTTGAATATATACTCAAAAATCAAAATTAGTATAAATACATGATTATTACCTTTTCCTTTGATATTCTTGCAGTGAATTCATAAGCTTTTCCAAAGGGAAAGCACGGGCAGCAGGCATTATCTGACAACGGATGTCTTGGGCTGGTGCGTGTAATGAGACTGCCAAGTTCAAACCAGGCAAATCATTATGAAGCTTGTTGATAGCATGAATGATGCCAACCTATTAAAAATGCAAATATAACCTTCATAAGCCGGACATTTCTTCCATTCAAGAACTTTTTCAAAAGAAATTACTTCACAAAATAATAACATACAGCACAAATAATTGTCTTGATAAACATACCTAGAAAAGCTTATAGGAGAAAACTTTTTCCTAGAAGTTCTAATGTGAAAAGATAGTTTCATCTTCTAGATAACTTAATTTCTTGTTTAGATGGTACTTGCTTATAAGCTCATCGGGAAGCTTTTAGATATAGGTTGATAATAGAGAATCTGATAAAATAAGCTTCCAGCTAAGCTCTTCTTGGAGCTTTTCTAAAAGTTGAAAGCTAAAAGCATAGTTAATCAAAACCACTTCAAAACTTAAAAATGTCTTATTGTTATATAAAAGCTCTTGGAAGCATCTTATGATCTGTATCATAATGGGCTTAATGTCACAAACTCGAGGGATAAGCATAATCTGCGAAGTCTCATATTTTACTCAAATAGTGATTGCTATGTTGCTATGCTTAAAGAAAGTATGGTTAGGCTGGGATATTCTAAGACAAAGGAAGCATGTTGTATATCTTATTAAGTTCAACCTAGAGTTTATGACATGTAGTGCAAGACCCAATTAGTAGAATAAAAACAAATTCTTGGAAGTTATCTTATGTCAAAAAACATAGGAAAAAAAAACAATGCAAGTACATGGTGCATATTTTACCGTTGAGATGGTAATCCTTTTCAATGACAATTGAAATGGTGACCCAGTCATGATACGAACAGATTCTACCACAGCAGAATAGTTATTCAGAGGCTCTCCCATTCCCTGTTTAAAAATAGTAGATTACAGTGTAAAATTGACATTAATTTCCACTATAGTGTACATGCAGCATTCAAAACAACTTTTGAATAAATAGAGTAGATATTTAAAGCAATAAATAGAGCCGAGGAGGAGAATAACAAGGAAATCTTATGCCATACCATAATGATCTCATCGCTAACTTTTAACAGCGATGCGGCTTATTAAATTTATTAGATACCATAGGATGCAACCGAAAGAAATTTGACAGGAAATCAGTAACATCTATTAATTTATTTGGTTGATAAAAGATAGTGTAATTTTTGAGCAATCAAAAAAGCTAATCAATCAGACATTAACAGTTTGCTTTTACATTATTTTCTACCAATTTTTGGTTGTATACAAAAACAGAAGCAAAAAATAAGTGTGTCAGATTTTCCAATAATTTGTGCAAGCAGGCATCAACACTGAGCAGTTCGATAAGATTAGTATCTACATATTCATTAGCATCATCAATAAAACTCTAGCTTTGAAAAAAAACAAAAAAAATCACATATTATTGTGTTTAAACTACATAATAACATATATTCCACAGCAGAGAATGCAAATGATAAACAGAAAGAAGATCACAATTAATACACATAAGAAACACAATTATGTTAACACAACTATTTCCAAATTGTATTAAACTAAAATTAATTCAACTAAAATCAGCACCGTTTGTTAATTAATTATCATAAACAAGGCATAAAAATACGGGTGAAGGCATGAAAAAGCAATTACCATAAAGACAACATTACGGATTTGTGTAAAACTAGAGGCATGAACCAATTGCTCCACAATCTCTCCGGAGGATAGATTACTTTTGAATCCCATACTTCCAGTTGCACAAAATCTGCAACCCATTTTGCAACCTACCTGCAGAAAGAAAAGAAAGAAAAAGACATTGTATTACATATTATCTATGCAAATAGAGTAATGATATACAAAAAAATAGAAGAGAACAAAGTAAGAAACAAACCTGAGAAGAAATACACAGAGTAGCTCTGAAACCACCAAGACGAGGTTTACCACCATATTTACCCAAACGAGTATCATATCTCATTATCACAGCCTCCACAAATTCTCCATTCTAACAAAAAAAAAAGACACTGAAACCCTAGAACCGGAAACGGTAAAAAAAAGCACAAAAAGAAAGCATACATACATGAAGCTTGATGAGGAGCTTTGAAGTGAGGTTATCAGAAGAGTGGAAAACGGAGTGAAGAGTAGAAGAGAGAGGAGTTTTGAAATTTGAACGGAGGAATGAATACGCTGAAGAGGGCAAAGAAGGAACGTGTTTTTCCCATTCCCAATCACACGGTGAATTGATTTCAGTGTTACTGTTTCTGAGAGTGAGAAAGATATGCTTCCATATGATTGGAACGAACTTTGAATCGATTCCTAATTTCTCGAATTCGGTTCTCAATGCTCCACCGTCAAACACCGATCGGATTTTCATTCTGCTCTCCTAACTTCCGATTGCCGCCTTCAGGTGAGGGTGGAGGCTTCTCTTTCTTTCTCTCCCTAAAATCAAATACAAATGTTTTTATTATAACTTTTCATAAATCTATATTTCAATATTAATCAATTTAAAGATAAATAAATTATTCATTTTTTATGAACTACTAATATGTTAGATGTGATCTATGGGTGCATCAGAACATCCACTTTCATTATACTTCATCCGTGCATTTTGGTGCATTTTGGTGCATATTCCTCTATGTTTACATTTATGAATTTTTATACTTTACTTTGATTATTTTTCTATTTTAATGTGTTTTTATAAATTAGTTTATTTTTGCACTTATTTGATTTTCGCACTTTATTTTCAGTATTAGCAATCTGCACTAAAATGATCATATCTGGAGCTACGAGAATCAGCTTGAGACGTTCTACTAGTCGATGGAAAGCTAAGACAGAGACCTACAACTTTCATATTTTATGAAAAATGTGAGTCGGAGTGCATGATTCTCAAATTAGTCGTGGAAGTCAGAATCCGAATTCTGAGTTTTAAAAATAATTTGTGGTACTTTCCTATACCTAGAAGCCGTGCCTTTTGAACCTTTTTCTTTAATACCTTTTTTCACCTTTCTTTTGACAATTTTAATTTTGCCTTTTTACGTTTCATGGAGAACTAATCCCAAGACAAAATCCTGTTGATTACAAGTTCCATCATACTTTGAGGTTATAATAATTTTCAATTTAAATTCTATTCCTTTCAATATTGTTATGTGATCATTGTTTGCTTAATTCGATTATCATATATTAATATTGATTTAATTTGATTGTTGTATGATCCTTGACCGTAGTAACGTTAGCGTTTGCTTAATTCGTTATTGTGTTTGATTAAACCGTGTTTGCTTAATTCACGAGAGCTTAAATTTGTTTGCTTAATTCAGATAATAGGAACATATATCACATAAAACAAGTTGCGCTTGTCAATGAGTTTTAGAATCGAATATGAATAGATAATCAACTTAGGGGATTGAAATTATAATATCCGATGATAAGTCGGAACCCAAATCAGTAGGATTATCCGTTTTAGCTTATTTGATAATCACTTTTTATTTTAATTGCTTTTTCTTTAAATTAAAATCAACCCCCATTAATCGTTATTATCGTTAGTTAATAAGATCAAGAATCCTTGTGAGACAATTCGAGTCATTGTCGCTATACTACATTTTTCTAAAATACTCGTTTTTGATCCGTGCGCGACACGTTGATCAATACTCATTTGAATTATTTAAATGTCTCATCATACTTTCTTATGCTTGTAATTTCATTATATCTCATTTTTAAAACTTATTCGTTTTGGTTTTTAAAACTAAAATTCGTAGGAAAGTCGAAAGAAAACTTCGCAGAAAATTTGATTTTTTTGGGATTTTAATTTTAAGAACTAAAACGAATACAAAAAGACATAGTAACTCAAAAAAATAAATAAATTACTGAGACTAAAATAAAAACTGATTAATTTACAAGAAAAAAGAAGATTATTTAAACGCTTTTTTATATATTATTTCATACTTTTTAATTATTTAAACAACATATTTAAATTTAATAAATATTCATTCAATTCATAAAAAAAATTTAAAATAGATCCCATTAAATATCATAATACACTTAATATTTAACAATATGTTATATTTTTTGTTAAACTTAAAGGAAAAGAACGATTATTACTATGACAACGTTATCAAATGCAAGAACGAGTTACACATTTAAATAATATCAATAGAACTCTTATAGTGTTTTTTCTTTTGATACATTGTAAACACAATATGAAAAATTAGTGATGTGTCAACTACCTACCTATTAATATAATGTGTCACTATTATTATCAATGCACAATTTTCAAATAATTTTAATATGTCTAAGCAAATGATATTTTAATAAATAACAAAATCAAACATTCTGAAATGTCTTGTATCACTCAATTCTTCCACATGTCATTACCTAATTGGTATGATTTGATGCATTTGATTTCCCTCTCTTCTCATCAACTACGTGACAAAAGTATTACACAATGTACTATACATTTCATCCTTGTTTCATACGATTTTCACAAATATGTGTTCGTTATTTGACTATAGCACAACTTAGTCTAATTTCTTTAAGATTTTTGGATCACTAATTTTCATCTTCAACAAACATGGCTGAATCCAAGGCTACCAAATCCATTGCTGCACGAAAAGTTACCATTGTGTTAGCCTATGATTTTTTACTCATGCTGCATTAAAATTCATTAGCCTATTTGGAAGAATATCAAGAACAAATCCACAAGATTATGATCACTCTCTCTTCAAAATATGTTTATAATCTCGAAAAGGCTTGCAGTGGTTTAACATTTCAACATGAAAGTGTGGTATGAAGGTTGCGAGTTCAACTCACCTAACAGGTGTTTTGCGACTTAGTATACTCTTGAGTCCAAGGAGTAGGTGACCTAGAGACATTACGACACCACATTACAAAAAATCGACAGAGAAGCTCTTCAACATAGGCAATTAGAGTTTGTAAAGACAAATTCAATAATAAGAGCGATTTAAAGGCAATTCAAAACCAATGCCAAATGGAAACTAATTAGAAAACAAGTCCTCGTAGTAGGATATGTGTCGGGTCCTAGATATGTAACTCTTATTGATGATTATTGATGTATTTAATATATAAGTTATGAGATATTTGAACGAACTTTAGGTTTAGCATGCCGTCGAAGTTCGCTCACATGTTGTTGTCAAATTAGGCCTTCTTTTATGGATCCAATTGTTTAAATTAGCTTGTAATGGGTAATTGTTAAAAAAAACCATTATGGTAGTGTGTTAGTTTTATTATAAATAGCATACTAGTCTCTCATCTTTAGAATAAGGGAAAATAAGAAGATAAAACCCTAATTCAAAAGTGAGAGAGGTTATTTGTTATTCTTGTATACTTCTAATATTGTTTTAAGAGAAAGGAAAGAATAACACTTTATAACCAATCTTTGTTGTTATCCTTGGTTACCCTAAAGCCTAACCCTTATGGGTTTCTTGACTGATCAAGAAACCAATTATGCTTTGTTTCTAAGATATCTGATTCACAACACATATATTAGGTATGTTCATAGGTCCTATCATTTTTGGCATCTATCTGACTAATAGAAGACCCCAAAATATATATAATAGTGAGAGAATTGAATTTGTTTAAATTGGGTCATTCATGTTTTTTTTGTCATGTCATTAATGATATATGTTGTAGATCTTGTTGTAGTGTTACTCATTTTAATTCTATAAATTTGAGTTTCTAACTTTTCTAAATGGCCAAAGATTCTTAAATATTTTGGTTGTTCATCATATATCCAATGTTGTTTGACAGTGTAGAGACTAAGATGATATTCTTGTATAGGAATACCATCGATGTCTATCATTTTTCCCTTGTAGTGTATAGGTCATGCTCAAGAAATGCTTATATTATTTACCCTTGACACAATGTTGTTGTTTTACATATATCCAATGTTGCTTTACTTGATCTCTTTTGGTTTGGTTATTGAACACGAAGGAAGTTTATTTACACCCAAGTTATTTACACAGGAAGAAAAATGAAGTCTAGGTCAAACGAATTAGCTAGAAATTAGTTACAAATTCCGAGTTTATGAATATATAAAAAATAAAAAATGGAAGAAATTGTCACGTGACATTTACATCAGGTTTTTTGCTATGCTGGCACTGCTACGTGTATACCCAATCATAAAAAAAATTCCATGTGGCATGCCACATAAACATCCGTTAGTGGCATTTGATGTTAGGGACTAATTGTTTAGATGGAAATTTTGAAGGGACGATTTCTTGAAGAAAGTTTTTAGAGGGAATAAAAATGAAATTCGATATATTTAGAGGAACCAAAAACTATGTCAATCCATATTTGATTAATTGCATAATTAACTTAACAATCTCCCACTTGGATGACAATAATCAATTATTAAAAAATTTAACATTAGATTACTGTATGGTCAATACACTAATTAATCAAAAGAAAAGTAAGTTTCAACGTTGCAGAAATTGTATCCGATAGGGAAAAAACAATACTTGTTAAAAGCTCACATTTTATATAGAGAATGATGAATTGAGAGTAACATATTTAAGTGAAGAAAAATATATTATAAAAAATGGCTCAAGCATATGAAAATATTATTGATAAACTCTCACTAACCCAAAATATCATAAGAATTACTTATGTTTATAAGTCTGTGATCAAGGATCTTATTAATGAGTTTTCAAATTAAAAGTCATAAAATATCCACATAGGTCCTAAGAATAGTAATTACATGTAAGATTACCCTATTACGAGAGTAATTATATTTAATCATAAATATTTTCATAACATAATATCATACATCATATGAGTGTTGATATTTACTTGTATTTTCATATTATGATATGACAAATATGGACTATTGAAGATAAAATAACACAATATTATTGCGTACTAAAAAATTATTATGTCTTTTTCAATATTGACATAAACATCAAGTTATGATTTTTTCTGAGATTAAGAGAATAATATATATCTCACTATAATAGAATAAGACTTCTTAGAATTATTTTATATTTTGAAGTCTTTTTAGAATGTATCATATTTACAGTGCGCACAAGAATATATGACACTATGAGAATAATAATCTAAATTTTTTCAGATTATATGATTGTGTACATATGTACTCTCACTGACCCAATAGAATAAAGATTTATCAGATCCCACAAATATTGAACAATAAGATATTATTTAATGCATAACTATACATAGAAGTGATTGTATAATATAACATCATTTCAGCCACATATTTTGCATGTAAATAGAATATATCATTATTGAGATGATTTCACATGAAAGAATATGATGGTCATGTAAAAGATTTACCATCTTTTGAGTGGTATTAAATCTATATAATTTTAAATAGAATATATGATTTTATACAATATACTAACAACTCACTCAAAACTCATATGCTACCAATATAACTATACACATTTGAGAAACAAAATATGTATACACAACAAAAGCGCTGAAGCATGGAAGAGGGTCGAAAAGTTGAGCTTTAATGCTTTGAAAGTATGAACCTGCAACGACAAATAATATAGAAGAAAAGTGATCTCACATAAGAGGGAAGGACTCAAAGAGACAAGGGAAACTTTGTCTACAAGATGACTAAAATTTTTCTCCACAATCTCTCTCCATCTTTATATAGACAAAGGTAATCTAATATATCAAATCGAAAGCAAGAAACAAGGGTAAATCAACAGTTAGAAATTCAGTTAGGGAATACAACCGTACTCAAGTGTATTCTAGTACATAAAAAGCTACATCACATCACCTCATACCTTTTTATATCACATGTCAAATAAAAATGGTGACACATTTCAATAATTAGATTGAATTTAATGCTCACATCTCCATCATGCTTTGGCAAAACCAAAGCGGCCATGCCAACCGACGCTTGGACAAATATCCTCAAAGGTCAGTCCTGACTACTAGAAGACTCCCCTGACACTAAACATGTCTGACGAATCTTGGGGGTAATTGTTCTGTGCTAGCCAAAGACTTGGGGCGTACAACTCCGCGCCGGCCAAATGCCTAATAACACGAGACCCATTATCTAGCTTGTGTCGTCAAGACCATGGTATAAATATATCCGTAAAGGATTTTTAGGCACACAATATTTAATCTCCATTTTCACTACCACTATCTTAAATCCTAAACTAGCTAACCATGCAGGTACCCCGTATTGTCCCCGTATTGTCGACAACAAACACTGATTAACGACATTGCATTAAGACAAACACCTCTGGTTCAAGAAGCACTTTGATCGTGACCTTTTATCCACGATGTCACATCGTTTTAGTGCTTCTGAAGTTTTGCTCCGCAACAGTTTCCACAATCCTCTCCATTTATGATTCCGCAACGAAACACACACACAAACTTAGTTTTTGTTTTTACTCATATTCATCTCATTTGATTTATGAATTTAGTTTGACAAATTAGTTTCGAATCGAATTTGAATTATATTCAAGTTAGTTTGGTTCATTTGCAACCCACTCTTTTATTCTCAAATGTTTCAAAAGTAGTTACAATTTCTAGAGATTAATGATATCATTTATAAAATGAAAAGCAGAGTCTTGTGATAATTTGTTAGGATAAAAATGCATATTATTTGTATGACACTTTTTTGAAGTGGCTATAATGAGCTGTTGTGGGGCGTGTCAAGTAATAGTCAAAGTCAAAGGTCCATAAAAACAAAAAGTGATTTGAACTCCATCCATATCAAACAACGGTCAGAGTTGTCAACCATGCATGCATATGTAATGTTAGCAGTCAATTCTGTGAGCTGCGGTACTAGTATAAATATGCAGCCATTCGTTGAATCCTATATCACCCAACACATTCAACAATCAAACTAGAGTTTAATTCAAAGATTTCATTTTTGAGCAAGATAAGCAATAAGCAAATAACAATGGAAGGTTTGATTCCACTCATTATTGGTGCCATCAGCAGAAAGCAAAATTGCAATCAACAACACAGGATAAAGCATTCAGATAGCTCAAAGCGTTTGCTATTGGGATCTTCATCACCTTCTAATTCTTTCAATCGATCCTTTTGCAGAAGAACCCGCGGATCCGGATCTGATCATTTCCACCCCCTCGTCTCTGACTTCTTCTTGGACCAACCTAAGGCTGCTCCTGTAATAACTGCCAATAACAACCAGCTTCGCAATCGTAAGCATTAACATTACTACCAACGAGGACAAAACAGAAAGTATAAATTAATTATTGTTTCATTCATTTGTCTAAATGGTGGTATGGTGTGAGAAGAACCCTCATTTGCAATTTATTTGTATATATATTCTTATTTCTTCTTTCTCTTCACAAACTATTTTAGGATCATGTAATCAACACTTATGCCGCTAATTTAGGGCCTTGAATAAGATTGGTGGCTATAAATAAGCCTTGAATCTTCGTTAGCAATCATCTTGTGTTAGCTTCACATTACTCTAGAATTATTTTTCAGTTTTAAAGCTTTCGTTCTATTGCTTTGATATTATATGTTTGCATTGTCTCTACATTGTTTAATTGCGGTAAATATCACCATGAGTGAGTAGTCTATTAGGGATAAGGAGTTGTGAAACCTATCTCATGACATATCCCAGTTAAATTTTACTTATACGAATAACAAGAGTAAAAGTTATTTTAGAATCTGAATGATTAAACATATTTGTGTTGGTTGCGAAAGCAAAGATAACCTAGAAAAACAAGAGTAAGAGTTATTTTAGAATATGAATGATTAAACATATTTGTGTTGGTTGGGAAAACAAAGATAACCCAGATACGGATCATGTATTAAATGGTAATAAATCGGTATCTGAGATCGGGTTTCTAAACAACCAAGTTGTGATGCCACTAACAATGTGTCTCCGTATCGTTCTTGGTTGAGAAATCCGCGTTCGAGACACCCACGTGACAAGGTGTCTCGCTTTTGGTTAAGAAAGTCTTATAACCGTGCCAAAATACGAGTTCTCAGATGAATAATTTAGGATAGCGAAAGCAGATGAATTATTCATCTGAGAGAGTACACATGCTACAAATTTTTTGTAAACGTTTATCTATTTTTTATAACTTACTATGTTTTTCTCGTATTTGTTTCAGAGAGTTAATTGGATGTCTCGAGATAGTTAATCATATGTCTAATGTCCTACTTTTTGTTCGGTTAATTTTATTCATATCAACAATTGTGAATGATATTTACATATCAACAACCATGAAGCCTCAATTTAAATTGCTAAGTAATGCTCCAAATTAAAATTTTCTCAAACGAAAAAACTTATAAAAACAAGGTTGGAAGAGATGATTGTGTGTGCCATTATGGAATTGAAAACAACTCTGCAGACTAGCTACAAGATGTCTCAAATTGGCTATGACAAGATAACATGTCAGTGATCAGGAGCAAATTGGCAGAGAGAAAATGTAGAACCAAGAATACTCACAAAATCATAACCCTCGGTGAATTTATCTTCAAGACTCCACCAAACCACCTGAACAATTTTTTGAATCACAACTTTCACCTTAAGATCTTATAATATCATAGAATCAAAATTCTGAAATTTGAAACCGAAAAAAAAGTTTTGAATCTCCACAAAATGCAACGAATTATTACATGATCCTAAAGTAATAAAGCAAGAAATAAAAACGTATAGAATATACAATTAGATTGGAAATGATAGTCGCTCATGACAGTAATGAATAGTTTTGGTTCTTCATTGTAATGCTAGTGCTTGCGATGACGAAGCTGGTTATTGTTGGCAGTGAACACAGGAGGAGCAGCGTGTTGGAAATGGTCTCTTGTACGAAAGGAGTTATTAGTTGATCCTAATAGCAAACACTTTGAACTATCTGAATGCTTCATCACTACGTGCTCATCACAATTTTGCTTTCTGCTGATGGCGCCAATAATATAAGGAATCAAACCTTCCATTGCTTTTTGTTTGCTTAATTTCTTCACAAATGACTGCATATATTTATACCAGTGCCCGCAATTCACATGTTGGTATTAATTGGCGGCTAACATGCAAAATGACATCAACACCCTTCTAATATATACTTTTCTTTTCTTTGACAATTGGATATAGATAGATATGCAAGGGTGACAATTTTACTCAGCCCCACACGCTATTCATCATGCGCAACAGCTCATCACATGGCTGCCACTGCACATAACTGCCTGCAACATTCTCTACAAATTGCATGCATTCTCATCTTATTTATTTCATTTCACTTATTTACCCTCAACAATCTTTAAAATAAAAACTTATTATATTCTTCCTTCATAACCATAACAAGTTGACCCAAGGACGGATCCAGACATTATATATTGGTGTGGCTAAACATGAAAGCAAGTATGAATTAAATTATATTAAAAGTCCAACCATCCTCAATAGTATTTTCACATTAAAAGCTACAAATGACGATGTAGGACTCAAACATAAAACACATGGTAAAAGTTCAGTCAAAACACAAAAGACATCATCCGCAATATCACATATAATTTGTTGAGTTATTTAATATGCACAAGCAGCAGCAAGATCCTTTTGAATCTTAGGGGTAATCATTAGGTTATTTCTCGAAACAGAATCTATTACACTAGCAATCTCTAGATTAATTTCTTTTAGAATATCCACCAACTCAAGAAATGACCCCTTAAAGAGAACAATGAAATAATTTAAAATAGTTATTCAATTTTTTTTTCCGAAGTAGTAATCGTGTCTCTAGGTTTGCTGAAGAAGTAGTCTTGTCTCTAGAAAGCACAAGAACAAATTTCTTCATCCTATAAAGAGAACAATGAATTAATTTAAAATAGTTATTCAAACTATAAAGAGAACAATAAAATCAATTGATTATAAAGGAAATCATTTATGAAAAATTGAGAAAATTTATTTTTTAAACAAATTGGGGTTTTAGGGTTCGTCTAAAAATAGATAAAAGAATAAGGTAAATTTGAAATACTCACTTTACCTTTGTTTTTCAATCAACCATAAATAAATGCAACCACCCCAAGTGAAAAAATTAGCGAAAGAAAATAAAAGATTGAAAAATATGAGAAGAAGATTCAAGCACGACAGATCGTGAGATATGAGAGAAAGAGAAAAATAAACTATTATGAGAGAGAAAAAATTAGGGAAATAGTTACAATAAGAGAGAGAGATGAGTAAATAATATTTGTTTTTTTATTAATTTATTCTATATTTATAAATAATATAAAAAAATTAATTATTCTAATAATAATTTTTAATATATATATATATATATATATATATATATATATATATATATATATATATATATATATATATATATATATATATATAATATAAATTATTTATAAAAGAAAACTGGTGTGGCTATAGCCACACTCAGCCTAAACGTGTGTCCGCCCATGAGTTGACCCATAAGTTGCTATTCACAGCTCCATATTTACATTTTTGATCATATATTTTATTGATTTTGTTCCATTCTCATTGTAAGTTTTATTGAATAAACCATCAATTAGTCGATGATTCTTTTGACCACTCTCAAATTAATTACTTCTCGGAGGAATCATTTTCAAAAGGTCTTTCACTTTGTTTAAGTGTTAAATTAGCATTTGTATCTAAGTCTCTGTCATTATCTTATTACCAATTACTAACAATTTAGTCTTTGTGATAAAAAAGGTTTAGCAATTATTACCAACTAGGTTTATGAATGGATAAACATAAAACAAATAAGGAGATAAAATTCAGATTTTCATTGACTTCCTCACTCAAGAGGGATAAGACCTTAAATACAATAGTATTAGGTTGGGCCAGCAACCCGGGCTAGGCCCAAAAGATAAAGAAACAATTACATAAAATAAAAACTCAATTAATTTAGAATATAATAACTTAAATGAGTGAGTTTCTTTGTAATTCGTTTGGGCCTTCTATCACTACTGTCCGCCCCAACAACAATCTTGTCCTCAAGGTTAGGAGTAATAGAGGAGTGAGTTGGAATAAAAGTTGAGCCCCATTTGAGTGATGAAGATGGTATGTATGTCCGCAAGGGAGAAGGTGGAAGTGAGTTGGTGGGACACGCGTGTGGGGTAGGGTTTGCATGCGTGTCAGCTGTTGGGGAGAGCGAAAGGTTGGGAATACGCGTGCTGTTTGTGTCATTAAGGGTGGCGTGTGAAAGAATGGTGTCACATGGGGTTGGCAGAGAGACGTTGGGCTTCATCAACGGTGGGGATTTTGATAAAATGGAATCCAAAGTATCTGACGATGGGTATTGTGAGGCAAATGACGTGTTGGAAAGTGTAGATTGATCAGACTTTATGAGGGTACTTCCCAACGTTGAAGAGGACTTAACATAACTTTTCACTTCTTTCTGAAAAACCATAGAGTTCTCTTTTCTCTCATTATGGTCATCACTTCTCACTCTTTTCTTTGCTTCTCCCTCACCGTGTAGCTCAGTACTTGGGTTTTCCTTTCTTCTACTTTGTAACGCCATATCTTGAGTTGTATTCCTCTGGTCTCCATTCGAATGAGTCATATTTGTGTCAAGAGCTTTGGAAGTATCCTCCAAAGTGTTTGTGTCATTAAGATCTTCCACATGCAAGTTGTTTAGAGATGGAGGAATCAACTGATAATGAGCAGAAGGGTTATCACCGTGATATGACTTTAACTGAGAAACATGAATAACATAGTGGATATTCGAAGATAGCGAGAGTTCCAAATCGTAAGCGACAGGTCCAATACGACGTCGAACTCGAAAGGGGCCAAAATAACGTTTGGAGAGTTTTTTGCGAGCTTCGACGTTGAAATGAGACTTGTCTATACGGTTGAAGGCGAAGAAGCACTAGATCTCCTATGTAAAAGGTACAGTCTCAACGCATTTTGTTACTTTGATCTTGCATTCTTTATCTTGCTCTATTCATATTGTATTTTAAAGTATTAAGTATTTCTTGTCGCTGATGCAGGTTAAAAGAGAGATCTGGAACAATGGTGATACCCTGACGATACTGAGGAAAAAAAGGTGGTTCCCGGCCATAAAGAGCTTCGAAGGGAGACCTCTTGGTGGATGAATGATAAGTTGTGTTGTGCCAGTATTCAGCCAGGTGTAAGTATTTAAACCACTGGCTGGGAATCTCACTTGTAAAACATCTAAGATATGCCTCGAGACATCTATTCATAACCTCTATTTGTCCTTCCGTTTCAGGGTGATACGCGAAGCTAAACTTTAAGGTGATGCCTTGGACGCGGAATAACTCTCTCCAGAAGGATCTTAGGAAGAGTGGATCCATATCTGAAATGATAGAACTGGGAATGCCATATAGTCGACAAACTTCAGTTGAAAAACATCGTGGGAGATCACGAGCTGTAAAGTGTGTTGGCAAAGAAATGAGATGCACATACTATGTCAACTTATCGCAAATAACCCAGATCGTTATGTGTCCAAAAGAAGAAGGTAGGTGAGTAATAAAGTCCATTGAGAGCTCGTCCAAAAACTTTGTCGGTATTTCAAGTGGTTGCAATAAGCCCTGTTTTTGTTTTGGAATGTATTTGGTGTGCTGAAAGGTTTGGCAATGTTTGACAAAGGATTCAACATACTTATAGATCCCCGACCATAAAAATGAAGCAGACAGACGAGCTAAGGTTGGTTGGACTCTTGAGTGACCCGCAACGAGGGTGGCATGCAATTCGTGTATGATGGAATGTCGCAGTTCATTGACATCAAGTATAAAAAGCTTGTCTTTGTAGTATAGGATATCATTCTTGAACTGAAACAAAGTTTGCATATCTGACTCCGAATTTACCTGTGTTACGAGGAGTCTTCCATCTGGTGTGTTTCTATAGTAGTTTGTTAGTTGCGAGATGAGAAGGGGAACTGGAGAAGAGATGGAAAACATGATCGAGGTGTCTTCTTGTTCAATCCGACTCAGTGCATTAGTCACTTGATTATGCTTTCCAGGTTTATAAAATATATAAAACTAAAACCCTTGTAATTTCGCATCCTATTTCTGTTGTTCCAGTGTTTGGATAGTTTGAACAAGTATATTCTTTAAGCTTTTCTGGTCTGTATAAATATGGAAATTCCTCCCTATCAAATACTGACGCCACTTTTTAATTGATTTAGTGATTGCATACATCTCCCACACATACACGGAGGAGGCATGCATCATGTTGCATAACTTTTTGCTAAAGAATGCCAATGGATGCCCTTGTTGAGAGAGAATAACACTAATTGCAAAAGCGGATGCATCGGTCTTAAGAATGAAGGTCTTGGAAAAATTAGGAAGACACAATATAAGAGTTTCTGTCTTTTCCGTTTTAACTTTGTAAATGCTGCTTCGGAAGATAGATTCCATGTAAACTTAGTAGAACGTAGTAAATCGGTGAGAGGAGCGGTGAGAGAGGCGTAATGATGTACAAAGCATCGATACAAGCCGGTGAGGCCTAAGAAACCCCTGAGAGTCGTGAGTGAGCATGGTCTTGACCATTCTATAATTGCTTGAATCTTTGCGGGATCTAGGGTTACACCATCACTTGAAATAATGTGACATAAATAATCAACATTAAGAACAACAAAAACACATTTGGACAATTTGACATAAAATTTATGAGATAAAAGAAACTCTAAATTCAAGGTTAAATGATAAGCATGTTCGAACATGCAAGAACTATATATCAAAATGTCATAAAAAAAACTAAAACAAACCATCGTAGAAAAAGCCTTAATAAATAATTCATTGCAGATTGAAATGAACTAGGAGCGTTAGTTAGCCCAAAGGGCATCACTAGGAACTCATAGTGGCCATCGAAAATCCAGAATACATTTTTATGTGTATCCTCTGGCGTAAATCTAATTGGTGATATCCATATCGAAGATCGATCTTAGAAAAAATAGTTGCTGATCCCAATTCATCAAAGATTTAATCTATGGTAGGAATATATCACCTACTCGGACTGTAACAATGTTTAGGGCTCGATATTCCACACAGAATCTCCAACTTCCATGTTTTTTTGAACTAAGAGAACTGGTGAGGATTAAGGGTTGTGGCTGGGTTTGATGATACCCTCATTAAGCATGTCTTGAATAAGATATGTCATGGCATCTTTTTAGGAATGTGGGTATTGGTATGGTTTTACGTTAACGTGGGCAGTGTTTGGTAAGATTGGAATATGGTGGTCATGGGGTCGAGTAGATGGAAGGCCTTATGGTTTTTGAAAAACGGCAACAAATGATTTGAGGATGGTAGAGATTTGTTTAGGTAGTGAGGAAGGTAAGGATTCAATGGGATTATTGGTTAAGGCAGAAGTGTTTTCTTGTGGCGAGGTTGGCTGATAAAGTAATAGATGAATTGAGGCGATAAAATCTGTGTGAATAAGGTGGCAGAGTTGGCTATATGAAGAAGCTGAAGGGAGAGTTTTTGGGTCACCCGTAATTATAATGTCATTGTTGTGGTGGGTGAATGAGAGTTTAGGGATGGATAAATCTTCCATGAATGGGCCAAGAGTTCTTAACCATTCCATGCCTAGGACCGCATCAGCTCCCTCAATCGGAAGTAAGTGAAATGGGATGGAAAATAGGTTATTTTGGAGGGTTATGGGGACTTGGGAGCAAAGACCCGAGCAAACTAATTTAGAGCCATTTCCGAACATGACGAAAAAGTTTGGAATTGGAGTAGATGATGTGCAATGCGAGGCTGTAGGATGTTGTGTGTGCTTCCCGTATTGATCAAAACTGTGACTGATAGACCATGAATAAGTCCATTAAATTTTAGAGTTTTAGGAGATAGCTGACCACAAGCAGCTTGTGGAGATAATTAGAAGTAGGTCTCCGCATATTCAGATTGGATACAAGATTCTTCTTCAGCAATGGTATTGTCTTGAAGTAAGGAATCATCATCATCCACCAATAAGAGTGAAAATTTCCCGGAAGAACATTTGTGACCTGGGATGAACTTTTCATCATAATTGAAGCATAAGCCTCGAGCCCGACGTTCTTGTAGTTATGCATTTGAGAGGCGTCTAATTGGAAATTTAGTGGTTTGTGGTGGTAGACTTGGTTTAGGTGGTGTGTTGGTGGCAGGATTGACTTGTTGAGGGTAGCCATGACAAATTCATAGCGATAGTCTTTGTTCTTTCGTTTATTTTCCAATTTGCTGTTGATTAGACCAAGGTTCTGCTGAGTTTTTTCTAGATTTGAATGAACCGTATCAAATCGTTCATCTAGATCTGAATGGATTTGAGTAATAACATTATCAATATGAATGTGTGAGGTTTAGACAGTCTGGTCCACAATTTCTTGAGGAGTGGGTTGTAGTGGTTTTGGAGGGGCCATGAGATCAAGATGAAAGCACCAATGATGCAAAAGGTTTAGCAACTATTACCAACTAGGGTTTACCAAAGGATAAACATAAAAAAATAAGGAGATAAAATTCAGACTTTCATTGACTTCCCCACTCAAGAGGGATACGACCTTAAATACAATAGTATTAGGTTTGGTCAGCAACCTGGGCTAGGCCCAAAAGATAAAGAAACAATTACATAAAATAAAAACCCAATTAATTTAGAATATGATTACTTAAATGAGTGGGTTTCTTTGTAATTCGTTTGGACCTTCTATCACTTTGTATACTTGTACTAATATACTTAAATTGGATAAAATCAAAGACTTTAATAAAAAAATATTTATGCCTTTTCAGTTAAGGCAATGCAATGTTGTTCTTCGACCACGATTACTATTACACTCTTTTAGGATGTAGTAGTAACATGTATACATGTACTAATCTCGACCATAATTACTATTACATCCTTTTCAGTTCCTAAATTTGGTGGCATCTACATAAATTATGACATATCGCCACTTCTAACACGTTTTCTTTATTTCTGAAAACGTGTTGCTTCCGATTTTTCTTATTGTAAAAATCTCTCTGCATTTTATATAGATTCTTCAAATCTATTTATGCATTTCACTTTTCTCAAAATCAATGTACTCGTAATAATTTTCCCCTTTCTCTTTTTGTTTATGATATTTTTTTCCTTTTTATTGGGTTTTATATCAAAGTGAATTTAATTTATTTTTAGGTTTGACTTGGAAATTAATATAAAGATTATGTTTTTTTTTAGTTTGAGCAGTGATTTGTTGATTGATTACCACATGATTTGCATAAATATGTGTGATTCAACTGTAAGGTTTATGTTTTTCTTTCTAATTTTTCAAAGTAATAGCATAATTATTAATGCAATTTTTGCACAAATTTAGGTGCTATAATGTCTCATATTTCCGAGGAGGATACTGATAATAGTTATTCTGAAATCACTGAGTACGAATATAAATGTTATGAAAAACTAAAAAATGGAAATCAGAAAGTAAAGACTTCAGATAAGAAGTTTACATGTCCATGTTGTCCTAAGAAAAGAAATCGAGACTATTAGATTAAGGAACTCTTGCAACATGCTTCTGGGGTGAGTTAAGGTTGCTCATAAAAGAGAATCCAAGAGAAAAGGCTACTCATCTGGCTTTAGTGAAATATTTGGAAAATGATCTTATCAATATAGATGCTCCAACGATCTTATCAATATAGATGCTCCAACGGAACAGGTTGATGATAAAAATGAGGTTTTCTATCTTATTTTTCTTACTCGTGTGATTAGTCTTTTTCTAAAGTTTATTGGATACTAAACTTTATACAAAGAATTAAGAAAATAAAAATCTCATTTTTATCATCAATCGGTTCCGTTGGAGCATCTATATTGATAAGATCATTTTCCAAATATTTTACAAAAGTCAAATGAGTAACCTTTTCTCTTGGCTTTCTCTTTTGTTAACTGCTCTGACCCACCTCTGAAGCATGTTGCAAGAGTTCCTTAAACAAATAGCCTCGTTTTATTTTCTTAGGATAATATGGACACTTAAACTTCTCACCTAAGGTTTTCATTGTTGCTCCCAAAAATAGTTAAAACATCAGAAGTGCTAGACTCCCTTCTTTGACAAGGAAAACTATGCTTTATATATTGTATGAGTAAGTTTTGGGGATTTGGGAGCAATACGAGCTTGGTATGTCGTCCCAATATGAGAGTGTCTTCTTATCCCTCTTGTGGGAGCCCCTTTTATATTCTTCACCCTTTCTTAATTAAAGATATGTCATCAATAGAAACTCCTTGGTCTTCTACCATTACATGGTCATCATTGTTGTAACTTCTTATCATGATTGCATCCCTTAATCATCTTTTAACTTCTGCATTGATGCGCCGTTGGCCGTTACATTTGTTGGAATACTGAGCGATCTTTGTACCCGACATAACTACCGTGCTTACCTAAGGTCCCTCATCGACCTCATGAATTCCCGCCCGAAGTATTCCCGACCAATGTATTTTGAGCACCGACTTCCTTAACCAGTTCGAGCTATGAAGGTTCCCCATCTAGCCTTTTATACCACTTGTTTTCAATACTCGGTCTTGGCCGATTATACAACTCGACTTGAAATATATTTGGTATGTACATTCATATTCTGATTTTCATATTTTTTAGTTTTTCATAACATTTATCATCGTACTCGCTGATCTCAGAATCACTGATACTAATATCCTCCACAAAAGTATGAGACATTATATCACCTAAAATGGAGCAGAAATTTCATTAATAAATACTCCATAGCTTTGAAACATTAGAAAGAAAAATGCAAACCCTAAAGTTAGGTCAAACACATTCTACGCAAATCATATGGTAATTAACCAACAAATCACTTCTCAAACCAAAATAGAAAAAAAACATAATCTTTACATTAAGTTCCAAGTCAAACCTAAAAATCAATTAAATTCACTTCAATATAAAACCCAATAAAGGGAAAAAATATTAGAAACAAAAAGAGAAAAATGATCATGAGTACTTAGAGCTTGAGAAAAGTGAAATGCATAAATAGATTTGACGAATTTACAGAAAATGCGGAGAGATTTTCACCGGAAGAAAAATCAAAAGCAACCCATTTTTAAAAACAGAGAAAACAATGTTTTGACATTTTTAAAAGGATATCGACTTCTCGGAAGATACATGGCTGATAATCAATCCGACCAAATGCAAAATATTTTTCGGCAGAGTTGATGAATCAACTAAAGTTACAATGAAGACTCTTACTAATTTTGCTGAAGGCCAATTCCCTATTCGTTACCTGGGAATACCACTTACTAGTAAGAAACTCATATAGAAAGAATCTGAAAATTTTCGTAACATTTCGAACAGTCCTCAATTATATTTGATTTTTTGACCGAAACTAGTATCACCTAGTGTATAATATATTATAATTTTTGACCGAAACTAGCATTTCAAAAAGTTTCGTAGAATATAATTTTGAGATGATTTTTTGCATGAACTTCCCTCATTACCTTCCCTCATAACATATAGGAAGGATCTGAAAAGTTTTGTAGCATTTCGAACTATCCTCTATTTAATTTAATTTTTTTGACTAAAACTAGTATAAACTAGTGTATAATACATTATGATTTTTGAGCGAGACGAGCAATTCAAAAAGTTTCATAAAATAAAATTTTGAAATGATTTTTTGCATGGTCTTCCCTGATAACCTTCCTCGTAACATATAGAAAGGATCTGAAAAGTTTCGTAGCATTTCGAACAGTCCTCGATTTAATTTGATTTTATTGACTGAAACTAGTTTAAACTAATGTATAATATATTAGGATTTTTTTACCGAAACTAGCATTTCGAAAAGTTTCAAAGAATATAATTTTCAGATTATTTTTTGCATGGACCTCCCTCATAACATATAGAAAGGTTATGAAATTTTTCGTAACTTTGAGATTATTTTTTGCATGAACCTCCCATATAACATATAGAACGAATCTGAAAATTTTCGTTGCATTTCGAGCAGTCTTCGATTTAATTTGATTTTTTGACTGAAACTAGTATCAACTAGTGTATAATACATTATGATTTTTGACCGAAACTAGCATTTCGAAAAGTTTCATAGAATATAATTTTGAGATGATTTTTTGCCTGAACTTCCCTCATTACCTTCCCTTATAACATATAGAAAGGATCCGAAAGGTTTCATAGCATTTCAAATAGTCCTCGATTTAATTTAATTTTTTGAAAGAAACTAGTATAAACTAGTGTATAATATATTATGATTTTTGACCGAAACTAGCATTTCAAAAAGTTTCATAGAATATAATTTTAAGATGATTTTTTGCATGGACTTCCCTCACATCATTCCGCATAATATATAGAAAGGATCTGAAAAGTTTTGTAGCATTTCGAACAGTCCTCAATTTAAGTTAATTTTTTATCTTAATCTACTATAAACGAGTGTATAATATATTATGATTTTTGACCGAAACTAGCATTTCAAAAAGTTTCGTAGAATATAATTTTGAGATGATTTTTTTGCATGAACTTCCCTCATAACATATAGGAAGGATCTGAAAAGTTTCGTAGCATTTCGAACTATCCTCTATTTAATTTTATTTTTTGACTGAAACTAGTATAATCTAGTGTATAATACATTATGATTTTTGACTGAGACTAGCAATTAAAAAAGTTTCATAAAATAAAATTTGAAATGATTTTTTGCATGGTCTTCCCTGATAACCTTTCTCGTAACATATAGAAAGGATCTGAATAGTTTAGTAGCATTTCGAACAGTCCTCGATTTAATTTGATTTTTTTGACCGAAACTAGTTTAAACGATTGTATAATATATTATGAATTTTGACCGAAACTAGTATTTCGAAATGTTTCAAGGAATATAATTTTGAGACTATTTTTTGCATGGACCCCCCTCATAACATATATAAAGGATCTGAAAATTTTTGTAATTTTGAGATTATTTTTTTGCATGGACCTCCCACATATATAGAAAGGATCTGAAAATTTTCGTTGCATTTCGAGCAATCCTCTATTTAATTTGATTTTTTGACTGAAACTAGTATCAACTAGTGTATAATACATTATGATTTTTGACCGAAACTAGCATTTCGAAAAGTTTCATGGAATATAATTTTGAGATGATTTTTTGCATTAACTTCCCTCATTACCTTCCCTTATAACATATAGAAAGGATCCGAACGATTTCATAGCATTTCAAATAATCCTCGATTTAATTTGATTTTTTGAACGAAACTAGTATAAACTAGTGTATAATATATTATGATTTTTGACCGAAACTAGCATTTCAAAAAGTTTCATAGAATATAATTTTGAGATGATAATTCGCATGGACTTCCCTCACATTCTTCCGCATAATATATAGAAAGGATCTGCAAAGTTTTTTAGCATTTTGAACAGTCCTCGATTTAAGTTAAATTTTTATCTTAATCTAGTATAAACGACTGTTTAATATATTATGATTTTTGACCGAAACTAGCATTTCGAAAAGTTTCATAGAATATAATTTTGAGATGAATTTTTGCATGAACTTCCCTCATTACCTTCCCTCATAACATATAGAAAGGATCTGAAAGGTTTCGTAGCATTTCGAACTGTCCTCTATTTAATTCGATTTTTTGATTGAAACTAGTATAAACTAGTGTATAATACATTATAATTTTTGACCGAGACTAGCAATTCAAAAAGTTTCATAAAATAAAATTTTGAAATGATTTTTTGCATGGTCTTCCCTGATAACCTTCCTCGTAACATATAGAAAGGATATGAAAAGTTTCGTAGCATTTCAAACAGTCCTCGATTTAATTTGATTTTTTTCACCGATACTAGTTTAAACTAATGTATAATATATTATGAATTTTGACCGAAACTAGCATTTCGAAAAGTTTCAAAAAATATAATTTTGAGATTATTTTTGGCATGGACCCCCCTCATAATATATAGAAAGGATCTGAAAATTTTCGTAATTTTTAGATTATTTTTTTCATGGACCTCCCTCATAACATATAGAAAGGATCTGAAAATTTTCGTTGCATTTCGAGCAGTCCTCTATTTAATTTGATTTTTTTGACTGAAACTAGTATCAACTAATGTATAATACATTATGATTTTTGAACGAAACTAGCATTTCGAAAAGTTTCATAGAATATAATTTTGAGATGATTTTTTGCATGAACTTCCCTGATTACCTTCCCTTATAACATATAGAAAGGATCCGAAAGATTTCATAGCATTTCAAATAGTCCTCAATTTAATTTGATTTTTTGAACGAAACTAGTATAAACTAGTGTATAATATATTATGATTTTTGACCGAAACTAGCATTTTGAAAAGTTTCATAGAATATAATTTTGAGATGATTTTTTGTATGGACTTCCCTCAGATCATTCCGCATAATATATAGAAAGGATCTGAAAAGTTTTGTAGCATTTTGAATAGTCCTCGATTTAAGTTAATTTTTTTTATCTTAATCTACTATAAACAAGTGTATAATATATTATGATTTTTGACCGAAACTAGCATTTCAAAAAGTTTCGTAGAATATAATTTTGAGATGATTTTTTGCATGAACTTCCCTCATTACCTTCCCTCATAACATATAGAAAGGATCCGAACGGTTTCATAGCATTTCAAATAGTCCTCGATTTAATTTGATTTTTTGAACGAAACTAGTATAAACTAGTGTATAATATATTATGATTTTTGACAGAAACTAGCATTTCAAAAAGTTTCATAGTATATAATTTTGAGATGATTTATTGCATGCACTTCCCTCACATCCTTCCGCATAATATATAGAATGGATCTGAAAAGTTTTTTAGCATTTCGAACAATCCTCGATTTAAGTTAATTTTTTATCTTAATCTAGTATAAACGACTGTTTAATATATTATGATTTTTGACCGAAACTAGCATTTCGAAAAGTTTCATAAAATATAATTTTGAGATGATTTTTTGCATGAACTTCCCTCATAACATATTGAAAGGATCTCAAAGGTTTCTTATCATTTCGAATAATCCTCTATTTAATTCGATTTTTTGACTGAAACTAGTATAAACTAGTGTATAATACATTATGATTTTTGACCGAGACTAGCAATTCAAAAAGTTTCATAAAATAAAATTTTGAAATGATTTTTTTCATGGTCTTCCCTGATAACCTTCCTCGTAACATATAGAAAGGATCTGAAAAGTTTTGTAGCATTTCGAACAGTCCTCGATTTAATTTGATTTTTTTGACCGAAACTATTTTAAACTAATGTATAATATATTATGAATTTTGACCGAAACTAGCATTTGGAAAAGTTTCAAAGAATATAATTTTGACATTATTTTTTGCATGGACTTCCCTTATAACCTTCATCTTAATATATAGAAAGGATCTGAAAAGTTTTGTAGTATTTCGAACAGTCCTCGATTTAATTTGATTTTTTTAATCTTAATCTAGCATATTAGAGTGTATAATATATTATGATTTTTAACCGAAACTAGCATTTTGAAAAGTTTCAAAGAATATAATTTTGAGATGATATTTTGCATGGACTTCCCTCGTAACATATAAAAAGGATCTTAAAATTTTCGTAGCATTTCGAACAATTCTCGATTTAATTTGATTTTTTGGTCGATAATATTATCAACTAGTGTATAATATATTACGATTTTTGACCGTAACTAGCATTTCAAAAAGTTTCATAGAATATAATTTTGAGATGATTTTTTGCATGAACTTACTTCAATACATTCCCTCATAAGATATAAAAATGATCTGAAAATTTTCATGGCATTTTGAGCAGTCCTCGATTTAATTTGTTTTTTTTTACCGAAACTGGTATCAATTAGTGTATAATATTTTATGATTTTTTTTACCGAAACTAGCATTTCGAAAAGTTTCATAGAATATAATTTTGAGTTGATTTTTTGCATGAACTTCCCTCGTTACCTTCCCTCATAACATATAGAAAGGATCTGAAGGGTTTCGTAGAATTTTGAACAGTCGTCAAAATTATGATTTTTTTTACCGAAACTAGCATTTCAAAAAGTTTCATAGATTATAATTTTGAGATGATTTTTTGCATGGACTTCCCTCACATCCTTCCCCATAATATATTGAAAGGATCTAAAATTTTTTTTTAGCATTTCGAACAGTCCTTGGCTTAATTTAATTTTTTTAAATCTTAACATATAGGAAGGATCTGAAAAGTTTCGTAGCATTACGAACTGTCCTCTATTTAATTTTATTTTTTGACTGAAACTAGTATAAACTAGTGTATAATACATTATGATTTTTGACTGAGACTAGCAATTAAAAAAGTTTCATAAAATAAATATGAAATGATTTTTTGCATGGTCTTCCCTGTTAACCTTCCTCGTAACATATAGAAAGGATCTGAATAGTTTAGTAGCATTTCGAACAGTCCTCGATTTAATTTGATTTTTTTGACCGAAACTAGTTTAAACGATTGCATAATATATTATGAATTTTGACCGAAACTAGTATTTCGAAATGTTTCAAGGAATATAATTTTGAGACTATTTTTTGTATGGACCCCCCTCATAACATATATAAAGGATCTGAAAATTTTCGTAATTTTGAGATTATTTTTTTGCATGGACCTCCCACATATATAGAAAGGATCTGAAAATTTTCGTTGCATTTCGAGCAATCCTCTATTTAATTTGATTTTTTGACTGAAACTAGTATCAACTAGTGTATAATACATTATGATTTTTGACCGAAACTAGCATTTCGAAAAGTTTCATGGAATATAATTTTGAGATGATTTTTTGCATTAACTTCCCTCATTACCTTCCCTTATAACATATAGAAAGGATCCGAACGATTTCATAGCATTTCAAATAATCCTCGATTTAATTTGATTTTTTGAACGAAACTAGTATAAACTAGTGTATAATATATTATGATTTTTGACCGAAACTAGCATTTCAAAAAGTTTCATAGAATATAATTTTGAGATGATAATTCGCATGGACTTCCCTCACATTCTTCCGCATAATATATAGAAAGGATCTGCAAAGTTTTTTAGCATTTTGAACAGTCCTCGATTTAAGTTAAATTTTTATCTTAATCTAGTATAAACGACTGTTTAATATATTATGATTTTTGACCGAAACTAGCATTTCGAAAAGTTTCATAGAATATAATTTTGAGATGAATTTTTGCATGAACTTCCCTCATTACCTTCCCTCATAACATATAGAAAGGATCTGAAAGGTTTCGTAGCATTTCGAACTGTCCTCTATTTAATTCGATTTTTTGATTGAAACTAGTATAAACTAGTGTATAATACATTATAATTTTTGACCGAGACTAGCAATTCAAAAAGTTTCATAAAATAAAATTTTGAAATGATTTTTTGCATGGTCTTCCCTGATAACCTTCCTCGTAACATATAGAAAGGATATGAAAAGTTTCGTAGCATTTCAAACAGTCCTCGATTTAATTTGATTTTTTTCACCGATACTAGTTTAAACTAATGTATAATATATTATGAATTTTGACCGAAACTAGCATTTCGAAAAGTTTCAAAAAATATAATTTTGAGATTATTTTTGGCATGGACCCCCCTCATAATATATAGAAAGGATCTGAAAATTTTCGTAATTTTTAGATTATTTTTTTCATGGACCTCCCTCATAACATATAGAAAGGATCTGAAAATTTTCGTTGCATTTCGAGCAGTCCTCTATTTAATTTGATTTTTTTGACTGAAACTAGTATCAACTAATGTATAATACATTATGATTTTTGAACGAAACTAGCATTTCGAAAAGTTTCATAGAATATAATTTTGAGATGATTTTTTGCATGAACTTCCCTGATTACCTTCCCTTATAACATATAGAAAGGATCCGAAAGATTTCATAGCATTTCAAATAGTCCTCAATTTAATTTGATTTTTTGAACGAAACTAGTATAAACTAGTGTATAATATATTATGATTTTTGACCGAAACTAGCATTTTGAAAAGTTTCATAGAATATAATTTTGAGATGATTTTTTGTATGGACTTCCCTCAGATCATTCCGCATAATATATAGAAAGGATCTGAAAAGTTTTGTAGCATTTTGAACAGTCCTCGATTTAAGTTAATTTTTTATCTTAATCTACTATAAACAAGTGTATAATATATTATGATTTTTGACCGAAACTAGCATTTCAAAAAGTTTCGTAGAATATAATTTTGAGATGATTTTTTGCATGAACTTCCCTCATTACCTTCCCTCATAACATATAGAAAGGATCCGAACAGTTTCATAGCATTTCAAATAGTCCTCGATTTAATTTGATTTTTTGAACGAAACTAGTATAAACTAGTGTATAATATATTATGATTTTTGACAGAAACAAGCATTTCAAAAAGTTTCATAGAATATAATTTTGAGATGATTTATTGCATGGACTTCCCTCACATCCTTCCGCATAATATATAGAATGGATCTGCAAAGTTTTTTAGCATTTCGAACAATCCTCGATTTAAGTTAATTTTTTTATCTTAATCTAGTATAAACGACTGTTTAATATATTATGATTTTTGACCGAAACTAGCATTTCGAAAAGTTTCATAAAATATAATTTTGAGATGATTTTTTGCATGAACTTCCCTCATAACATATTGAAAGGATCTCAAAGGTTTCTTATCATTTCGAATAATCCTCTATTTAATTCGATTTTTTGACTGAAACTAGTATAAACTAGTGTATAATACATTATGATTTTTGACCGAGACTAGCAATTAAAAAAGTTTCATCAAATAAAATTTTGAAATGATTTTTTTCATGGTCTTCCCTGATAACCTTCCTCGTAACATATAGAAAGGATCTGAAAAGTTTTGTAGCATTTCGAACAGTCCTCGATTTAATTTGATTTTTTTGACCGAAACTATTTTAAACTAATGTATAATATATTATGAATTTTGACCGAAACTAGCATTTGGAAAAGTATCAAAGAATATAATTTTGACATTATTTTTTGTATGGACTTCCCTTATAACCTTCATCTTAATATATAGAAAGGATCTGAAAAGTTTTGTAGTATTTCGAACAGTCCTCGATTTAATTTGATTTTTTTAATCTTAATCTAGCATAAACGAGTGTATAATATATTATGATTTTTAACCGAAACTAGCATTTTGAAAAGTTTCAAAGAATATAATTTTGAGATGATATTTTGCATGGACTTCCCTCGTAACATATAAAAAGGATCTTAAAATTTTCGTAGCATTTCGAACAATTCTCGATTTAATTTGATTTTTTGGTCGATAATATTATCAACTAGTGTATAATATATTACGATTTTTGACCGTAACTAGCATTTCAAAAAGTTTCATAGAATATAATTTTGAGATGATTTTTTGCATGAACTTACTTCAATACATTCCCTCATAAGATATAAAAATGATCTGAAAATTTTCATGGCATTTTGAGCAGTCCTCGATTTAATTTGTTTTTTTTTACCGAAACTGGTATCAATTAGTGTATAATATTTTATGATTTTTTATACCGAAACTAGCATTTCGAAAAGTTTCATAGAATATAATTTTGAGTTGATTTTTTGCATGAACTTCCCTCGTTACCTTCCCTCATAACATATAGAAAGGATCTGAAGGGTTTCGTAGAATTTTGAACAGTCGTCAAAATTATGATTTTTTTACCGAAACTAGCATTTCAAAAAGTTTCATAGATTATAATTTTGAGATGATTTTTTGCATGGACTTCCCTCACATCCTTCCCCATAATATATTGAAAGGATCTAAAATTTTTTTTTAGCATTTCGAATAGTCCTTGGCTTAATTTAATTTTTTTAAATCTTAACATATAGGAAGGATCTGAAAAGTTTCGTAGCATTACGAACTGTCCTCTATTTAATTTTATTTTTTGACTGAAACTAGTATAAACTAGTGTATAATACATTATGATTTTTGACTGAGACTAGCAATTAAAAAAGTTTCATAAAATAAAATTTTAAATGATTTTTTGCATGGTCTTCCCTGATAACCTTCCTCGTAACATATAGAAAGGATCTGAATAGTTTAGTAGCATTTCGAACAGTCCTCGATTTAATTTGATTTTTTTGACCGAAACTAGTTTAAACGATTGCATAATATATTATGAATTTTGACCGAAACTAGTATTTCGAAATGTTTCAAGGAATATAATTTTGAGACTATTTTTTGCATGGACCCCCCTCATAACATATATAAAGGATCTGAAAATTTTCGTAATTTTGAGATTATTTTTTTGCATGGACCTCCCACATATATAGAAAGGATCTGAAAATTTTCGTTGCATTTCGAGCAATCCTCTATTTAATTTGATTTTTTGACTGAAACTAGTATCAACTAGTGTATAATACATTATGATTTTTGACCGAAACTAGCATTTCGAAAAGTTTCATGGAATATAATTTTTGAGATGATTTTTTGCATTAACTTCCCTCATTACCTTCCCTTATAACATATAGAAAGGATCCGAACGATTTCATAGCATTTCAAATAATCCTCGATTTAATTTGATTTTTTGAACGAAACTAGTATAAACTAGTGTATAATATATTATGATTTTTGACCGAAACTAGCATTTCAAAAAGTTTCATAGAATATAATTTTGAGATGATAATTCGCATGGACTTCCCTCACATTCTTCCGCATAATATATAGAAAGGATCTGCAAAGTTTTTTAGCATTTTGAACAGTCCTCGATTTAAGTTAAATTTTTATCTTAATCTAGTATAAACGACTGTTTAATATATTATGATTTTTGACCGAAACTAGCATTTCGAAAAGTTTCATAGAATATAATTTTGAGATGAATTTTTGCATGAACTTCCCTCATTACCTTCCCTCATAACATATAGAAAGGATCTGAAAGGTTTCGTAGCATTTCGAACTGTCCTCTATTTAATTCGATTTTTTGACCGAAACTAGTATAAACTAGTGTATAATATATTGTGATTTTTGACCGAAATAGCATTTCAAAAAGATTCATAGAATATAATTTTGAGATGATTTTTTGCATGAACTTCCCTCATAACCTTACTCTTAACATATAGAAAGGATCTGAAAAGTTTCGTAGCATTTCGAACAGTCCTCGATTTAATTTGATTTTTTTCACCGATACTAGTTTAAACTAATGTATAATATATTATGATTTTTGACCGAAACTAGCATTTTGAAAAGTTTCAAAGAATATAATTTTGAGATGATATTTTGCATGGACTTCCCTCGTAACATATAGAAAGGATCTTAAAATTTTCGTAGCATTTCGAACTGTCCTCGAATTAATTTTATTTTATGATCGATAATATTATCAACTTGTATATAATATATTACGATTTTTGACTGAAACTAGCATTTCAAAAAGTTTCATAGAATATAATTTTGAAATGATTTTTTTGCATGAACTTACTTCAATACATTCCCTCATAAGATATAGAAATGATCAGAAAATTTTCATAGCATTTCGAGCAGTCCTCGATATAATTTGTTTTTTATACTGAAATTGGTATCAACTAATGTATAATATATTATGATTTTTTTTTACCGAAACTAGCATTTCGAAAAGTTTCAAAGAATATAATTTTGTGATTATATTTTGCAAGGACCCCCTCATAACATATAGAAAGGATCTCAAAATTTTCGTAATTTTGAGATTATTTTTTTGCATGGACTTCCCTGGTAACATATAGAAAGAATCTTAAAATTTTTGTAGCATTTCGAAAAGTCCTCGATTTAATTAGATTTTTTGATCGACACTAGTATCAACTAGTGTATAATATATTACGATTTTTGACCGAAACTAGGATTTCGAAAAGTTTCATAGAATATAATTTTGAGATGATTTTTTGAATGAACTTCCTTCATTACCTCCCCTTATAAGATATAGAAAGGATCTGAAAATTTTCATAGCATTTCGAGCAGTCCTCGATTTAATTTTATTTTTTTACCGAAACTGGTATCAACTAGTGTATAATATATTATGATTATTTTTACCGAAACTAGCATTTCGAAAAGTTTCATAGAATATAATTTTGAGATGAGTTTTTGCATGAACTTCCCTCGTTACCTTGCCTCATAACATATAGAAAGGATCTGAAAGGTTTCGTAGAATTTTGAACAGTCCTCAAAATTATGATTTTTGACCGAAACTATCATTTCAAAAAGTTTCATAGAATATAATTTGAGATGATTTTTTGCATGGACTTCCCTCTCATCCTTCCCCATAACATACAGAAAGGATCTGAAAAGTTTTGTAGCATTTCGAACAGTCCTCAATTTAATTCGATTTTTTGACTGAAACTAGTATCAACTAGTGTATAATACATTATGATTTTTGACCGAAACTAGCATTTCGTAAAGTTTCATGGAATATAATTTTGAGATGATTTTTTGCATGAACTTCCCTCCTTACCTTCCCTTATAACATATAGAAAGGATCCGAACGGTTTCATAGATTTCAAATATTCCTCGATTTAATTTGATTTTTTGAACGAAACTAGTATAAACTAGTGTATAATATATTATGATTTTTGACCGAAACTAGCATTTCAAAAAGTTTCATAGAATATAATTTTGAGATGATTTTTTGCATGGATTTCCCTCACATCCTTCTGCATAATATATAGAAAGGATCTAAAAAGTATTTTAGCATTTCGAACATTCCTCGATTTAAGTTAATTTTTTTATCTTAATCTAGTATAAACGAGTGTATAATATATAATGATTTTTGACAGAAACTAGTATTTCAAAAAGTTTCATAGAATATAATTTTGAGATGATTTTTTGCATGAACTTCCCTCATTACCTTGCCTCATAACATATAGAAAGGATCTGAAAGGTTTCATAGCATTTCGAATAGTACTCGATTTAATTTGATTTTTCGACCGAAACTAGTATAAACTAGTTTATAATATATTATGATTTTTGACCGAAACTAGCATTTAAAAAAGTTTTATAGAATATAATTTTGAGATGATTTTTTGCATGGACTTCCCTCATAACCTTTCTCTTAACATATAGAAAGGATCTGAAAAGTTTTGTAGCATTTCGAACAGTCCTCGATTTAATTTGATTTTTTTTAAATCTTAATCTAGTATAAACGAATGTATAATATATTATGATTTTTGACCGAAACAAGCATTTTGAAAAGTTTCAAAGAATATAATTTTGAGATGATATTTTGCATGGACTTCCCTCGTAACATATAGAAAGGATCTTAAAATTTTTGTAGCATTTCGAACAATCCTCGAATTAATTTGATTTTTTGATCGATAATATTATCAACTAGTATATAATATATTACGAATTTTGACCGAAACTAGCATTTCAAAAAGTTTCATAGAATATAATTTTGAAATGATTTTTTTGCATGAACTTACTTACATACATTCCCTCATAAGATATAGAAATGATCTGAATATTTTCATAGCATTTCGTGCAGTCCTCGATATAATTTGTTTTTTATACTGAAACTGGTATCAACTAGTGTATAATATATTTTGATTTTTTTTACCGAAACTAGCATTTCGAAAAGTTTCAAAGAATATAAATTTGAGATTATATTTTGTAAGGACCCCCTCATAACATATAGAAAGGATCTCAAAATTTTCATAATTTTGAGATTATTTTTTTGCATGGACCTCCCACAAAACATATAGAAAGGATCTGAAAATATTCGTTGCATTTCGAGCAGTCCTCGATTTAATTTGATTTTTTGAACGAAACTAGTATTAACTAGTGTATAATATATTATGATTTTTGACCGAAACTAGCATTTCAAAATGTTTCATAGAATATAATTTTGAGATGATTTTTTGCATGAACTTCCCTCATTATCTTCCCTCATAACATATAGAAAGGATCTGAAAGGTTTCATAGCATTTCAAATAGTCCTCGATTTAATTTGATTTTTTGACCAAAACTAGTATAAACTAGTTTATAATATATTATGATTTTTGACCGAAACTAGCATTTAAAAAAGTTTCAATGAATATAATTTTGAGATTATTTTTTGCATGGACTTCCCTCATAACCTTCCTCTTAACATATAGAAAGGATCTAAAAAGTTTTGTAGCATTTCGAATAGTCCTCGATTTAATTTGATTTTTTTTCTTAATCTAGTATAATTTTGAGATGATTTTTTGTATGGACTTCCCTCGTAACATATAGAAAGGATCTTAAAATTTTCTTAGTATTTCGAAAAGTCCTTGATTTAATTTGATTTTTTGATCGACACTAGTATCAACTAGTGTATAATATATTACGATTTTTGACCGAAACTAGCATTTCGAAAAGTTTCATAGAATATAATTTTGAGATGATTTTTTTGCATACATTTCCTTCATTACCTTCCCTCATAAGATATAGAAAGGATCTGAAATTTTCATAGCATTTCGAGCAGTCCTCGATTTAATTTTTTTTTACCGAAACTGGTTTCAACTAGTGTATAATATAATATGATTTTTTTACCGAAACAAGAATTTCGAAAAGTTTCATAGAATAGAATTTTGAGATGATTTTTTTGCATGAACTTCCCTTGTTACCTTCCCTCATAACATATAGAAAGGATCTGAAAGGTTTCGTAGAGTTTTGAACATTCCTCAAAATTATGATTTTTGACCGAAACTAGCATTTCAAAAAGTTTCATATAATATAATTTTGAGATGATTTTTTGCATGGACTTCCCTCACATCCTTCCCCATAACATATAAAAAGGATCTGAAAAGTTTTGTAGCATTTTGAACAGACCTCGGTTTAATTTTTTATTATTTATCTTAATCTAGTATAAACGAGTGTATAATATATTATGATTTTTGACCAAAACTAGCATTTCGAAAAGTTTCATAGAATATAATATTGAGATGATTTTTTGCATGAACTTCCCTTATTACCTTCCCTCATAACATATGCAAAGGATCAGAAAGGTTTCATATCATTTCTAATAGTCCTCGATTTAATTTGATTTTTTGACCGAAACTAGTATAAACTAGTGTATAATATATTGTGATTTTTGACCGAAACTAGCATTTCAAAAAGTTTCATAGAATATAATTTTGAGATAATTTTTTGCATGGACTTTCCTCATAACCTTACTCTTAACATATAGAAAGGATCTGGAAAGTTTTGTAGCATTTCTAACATTCCTCGATTTAATTTGATTTTTTATCTTAATCTAGTATAAACGAGTGTATAATATATTATGATTTTTGCCCAAAACTAGCATTTCGAAAAGTTTCATAGAATATATTTTTGAGATGATATTTTGCATGGACTTCCCTCGTAACATATATAAAGGATCTTAAAATTTTTGTAACATTTTGTACAGTCCTCAATTTGATTTGATTTTTTGACCGACACTAGTATCAAGTAGTGTATAATATATTACGATTTTTGACCCAAACTAGTATAAACTAGCGTATAATATATTGTGATTTTTGACCGAAACTAGCATTTCAAAAAGTTTCATAGAATATAATTTTGAGATAATTTTTTGCATGAATTTCCCTCATTACCTTCCCTCATAAGATATAGAAAGGATCTGAAAATTTTCATATCATTTCGAGCAGTCCTCGATTTAATTTGATTTTTTTTACCGACACTGGTATCAACTAGTGTGTAATATATAATGATTTTTTTTTACCGAGACTACCATTTCGAAAAGTTTCATAGAATATAAATTTGAGATGATTTTTTGCATGAACTTCCCTCATAAGATATAGAAAGGATCTAAAAATTTTCATAGCATTTCGATCAGTCCTCGGTTTAATTTGATTTTTTTTTACCGAAACTGGTATCAACTAGTGTATAATATATAATGATTTTTTTTACCGAAACTAGCATTTCGGAAAGTTTCATAGAATATAATTTTGAGATGATTTTTTGCATGAACTTCCCTCGTTACCTTCCCTCATAACATATAGAAAGGATCTGAAAGGTTTCGTAGAATTTTGAATAGTCCTCGATTTAATTTGATTTTTTGAACGAAACTAGTTTAAACTAATGTATAATATATTATGATTTTTGACCGAAACTAGCATTTCGAAAAGGTTCAAAGAATATAATTTTGAGATTATTTTTTGCATGGACTTCCCTCTTAACCTTCCCTCATAACATATAGAAAGGATCTGAAAATTTTCGTAGCATTTCGAACAATCCTCAATTTAATTTGATTTTTTGACCGAAACCAGTATCAACTAGTGTATAACATATTATGATTTCTGACCGACACTAGCATTCAGAAAAGTTTCATAGAATATAATTTTAAAATGATTTTTTTCATGAACTTCCCACATTATCTTCCCTCATAACATATAGAAATGAATTTAACGGTTTCGTAGCATTTGGAACAGTCTTCGATTTAATTTGATTTTTTGACCGAAACTAGTTTAAACTAGTATATAATATATTATGATTTTTGACCGAAACTAGCATTTCGAAAAGTTTCATAGAATATAATTTTGAGATAAGTTTTTGCATGGACTTCCCTCATAACATATAGAAAGGATCTGAAAATTTTCGAAACATTTCCAACATACCTCAATTAAATTTTATTTTTTGACCGAAACTAGTATCAACTAGTGTATAATATATTATGATTTTTGACCGAAACTAGCATTTCAAAAAGTTTCATAGAATATAATTTTGAGATGTTTTTTTCCATGAACTTCCCTCATAAGATATAGAAAAGATCTGAAAGTTTTCGTAACATTTCCAACATACCTCAATTAAATTTGATTTTTTGACCGAAACTAGTATCAACTAGTGTATAATATATTATGATTTTTGACCGAAACTAGCATTTCGAAAAGTTTAATAGAAAATAATTTTGAGATGATTTTTTCCATGAACTTCTCTCATAACATATAGAAAGGATCTGAAAAGTTTTGTAGCATTTCGAACAGTCCTGGGTTTAATTTAATTTTTTTTTATCTTAATCTAGTATAAACGAGTGTATAATATATTATGATTTTTGACCAAAACTAGCATTTAGAAAAGTTTCGTAGAATATAATTTTGATATGATTTTTTGCATGAACTTCCCTCATTACCTTGCCTCATAACATATAGAAAGGATCTGAAAGGTCTCATATCATTTCGAATAGTTCTCGATTTAATTTGATTTTTTGACCGAAATTAGTATAAACAAGTGTATAATATATTGTGACTTTTGACCGAAACAAGCATTTCGAAAAGTTTCATACAATATAATTTTGAGAGGATTTTTTTGCATGAACTTCCCTCATTACCTTCCATCATAACATATAGAAAGAATCTGAAAGGTTTCATAGCATTTCGAACAACCCTCGATTTAATTTGATTGTTTAACCGAAACTAGTATAAATTAGTGTATAATATATTATGATTTTTGACCGAAACTACCATTTCAAAACATAGAGTAGAATATAATTTTGAGATAATCTTTTGCATGGACTTCCCTCATAACCTTCCTCATAACATATAAACGAGTATAAACGAAACTAGTACAAACTAGTGTATAATATATAATGATTTTCTACCGAAACTAGCATTTCGAAATGTTTCATAGAATATAATTTTGAGATGATTTTATTTTTGCATGAACTACCCTCATTAACTTCCCTCATAACATATAGAAAGTATCTGAAAGGTTTCATAGCATTTCGAACCGTCCTCGATTTAATTTGATTTTTGTACCGAAACTATTATAAACTAATGTACAATATATTATAATTTTTGACCGAAATTAGCATTTCAAAAAGTTTCATAGAATATAATTTTAAGATGATTTTTTGTATGGAATTCCCTCATAACCTTCATCATAAAATATAGAAAAAATCTGAAAAGTTTATAGCATTTTGAACAGTCCTCGATTTAATTTGATTTTTTGACCGAAACTAGTATAAACTAGTGTATAATATATTATGATTTTTGACCGAAACTAGCATTTCAAAAAGTTTCATAGAATATAATATTGAGATGATTTTTTGCATGGACTACCCTCATAACCTTCCTCATAACATATAGAAAGGATCTGAAAATTTTTGTAGCATTTTGAACAGTCCTCAATTTAATTTGATTTTTTTGACCGAAACTAGTGTGAAATATATTATGATTTTTGACCGAAACTAGCATTTCAAAAAGTTTCATAGAATATAATTCTGAGATGATTTTTTGCATGGAATTCCCTCATAACCTTCGTAATAATATATAAAAAGGAACTGGAAAGTTTTATAGCATTTTGAAAAGTCCTCGATTTAATTAGATTTTTTGACCGAATCTAGAATAAACTAGTGTATAATATATTATGATTTTTGACCAAAACTAGCATTTCAAAAAGTTTCATAGAATATAATTTTGAGATGATTTTTTGTATGAACTTCCATCAAAACCTTCCTCATAACATATAGAAAGGATATGAAAAGATTATAGCAATTCGAACAGTCCTCGATTTAATTTGATTTTTTGACAGAAACTAGTATAAACTAGTGTATAATATATTATGATTTTTGACCGAAACTAGCATTTCAAAAAGTTTCATAGAATATAATTTTGAGATGATTTTTTGCATGGACTTCCTTCATAGCCTTCCTAATAACATTTAGAAATGATCTGAAAAGTTTTATAGCATTTCGAACAATCCTCGATTTAATTTGATTTTTTTGACAGAAACTAGTATAAACAAGTGTATAATATATTATGACTTTTGACCAAAACTAGCATTTCGAAAAGTTTCATAGAATATAATTTTGAGAAGATTTTTTGCATGAACTTCCCTCATAACATATAGAAAAGATCTGAAATGTTTCATAGCATTTCGAACAACCCTCGATTTAATTTGATTTTTTGACCGAAACTAGTATAAACTAGTGTATAATATATTATGATTTTTGACCGAAACTACCATTTCCAAACGTTTCGTAGAATATAATTTTGAGATAATATTTTGCCTGGATTTCCCTCATAACCTTCCTCATAACATATAGAAAGGATCTGAAAAGTTTTGAGCATTTCGAACTATCCTCGAATTAATTTAATTTTTTGACGGAAACTAGTATAAACTAGTGTATAATATATTATGATTTTTGACTGAAACTAACATTTCAAAAGGTTTCATAGAATATAATATTGAGATGATTTTTTGCATGGACTTCCCTCATATCCTTCCTCATAACATATATAAAAGATCTGGAAAGTTTTGTAGCATTTCGAACAGTCCTCAATTTAATTTGATTTTTTTGACCGAAACTAGTGTATAATGTATTATGATTTTTGACCGAAACTTGCATTTCAAAAAGTTTCATAGAATATAATTCTGAGATAACTTTTTGGATTGACTTCCCTCATAACCTTCCTAATAACATATAGAAAAGATCTGAAAAGTTTTGTAGCATTTCGAATAGTCCTCGATTTAATTTGATTTTTTGACCGAAACTAGTATAAACTAGTGTATAATATATTGTGATTTTTAAGCGAAACTAGCATTTCAAAAAGTTTCATAGAATATAATTATGAGATGAATTTTTGTATTGACTTCCCTCAAAACCTGCCTCATAACATATAAAAAGGATCTAAAAATTTTATAGCGTTTCAAACAGTCCTCGATTTAATTTGATTTTTTGACTGAAACTAGTATAAACTAGTGTATAATATATTATGATTTTCTACCGAAACTAGCATTTCGAAAAGTTTCATAGAATATAATTTTGAGATGATTTTTTTTTGCATGAACTACCCTCATTAACTTCCCTCATAACATATAGAAAGTATCTGAAAGTTTTCATAGCATTTCGAACCGTCCTCGATTTAATTTGATTTTTGTATCGAAACTAGTATAAACTAGCATTTCAAAAAGTTTCATAGAATTTAATTCTGAGATGATTTTTTTGCATGGAATTCCCTCATAACCTTCATCATAACATATAGAAAAGATCTGAAAAGTTTATAGCATTTCGAACAGTCCTCGATTTAATTTGATTTTTTGACCGAAACTAGTATAAACTAGTGTATAATATATTATGATTTTTGACCGAAACTAGCATTTCAAAAAGTTTCATAGAATATAATCTTGAGATGATTTTTTGCATGGAATACCCATATAACCTTCCTAATAACATATAGAAAGGATCTGGAAAGTTTTGTAGCATTTCGAACAGTCCTCAATTTAATTTTATTTTTTTGACCGAAACTAGGGTATATTATATTATGATTTTTGACCGAAACTAGCATTTCTAAAAGTTTCATAGAATATAATTTTGATATGATTTTTTGCATGGAATTCCCTCATAACCTTCCTAATAACATATAGAAAGGATCTGAAATGTTTTCTAGCATTTCGAACAGTCCTCGATTTAATTTGATTTTTTGACCGATCTAGTATAAACTAGTGTATAATATATTATGATTTTTGACTAAAACTAGCATTTCAAAAAGTTTCATAGAATATAATTATGAGATGATTTTTTGTATGGACTTTCCTCAAAACCTTCCTCATAACATATAGAAAGGATCTGAAAAGTTTATAGCAATTCCAACAGTCCTTGATTTAATTTGATTTTTTGACCGAAACTAGTATAAACTAGTGTATAATATATTATGATTGTTTTTACCGAAACTAGCATTTCGAAAATTTTCATAGAATATAATTTTGAGATGATTTTTTGCATGAACTTCCCTCATAACACTAGTTGATTTTTTGACCGAAACTAGTATAAACTAGTGTATAATATATTATGATTTTTGACCGAAACTAGCATTTAAAAAAGTTTCATAGAATATATTTTTGAGATGATTTTTTGCATGGACTTCCCTCATAGCCTTCCTAATAACATTTAGAAATGATCTAAAAAGTTTTATAGCATTTCGAACAGTCCTCGATTTAATTTGATTTTTTTGACAGAAACTATTATAAACAAGTGTATAATATATTATGACTTTTGACCAAAACTAGCATTTTGATAAGTTTCATAGAATATAATTATGAGAAGATTTTTTGCATGAACTTCCCCACTACCTTCCCTCATAACATATAGAAAGGATCTGAAAGGTTTCATAGCATTTCGAACAACCCTCGATTTAATTTGATTTTTTTGACCGAAACTAGTATAAACTAGTGTATAATATATTATGATTTTTGACCGAAACTAGCATTTCAAAAAGTTTCGTAGAATATAATTTTGAGATGATTTTTTTCAATGACTTCCCTCATAACCTTCCTCATAACATATAGAAAGGAACTTAAAAGTTTATAGCGTTTCGAACAGTCCTCGATTTAATTTGATTTTTTGACTGAAACTAGTATAAACTAGTGTATAATATATTATGATTTTTGACCGAAACTAACATTTCAAAAAGTTTCATAGAATATAATCTTGAGATGATTTTTTCATGGACTTCCCTCATAACCTTCCTCATAACATATAGAAAAGATCTGGAAAGTTTTGTAGCATTTCGAACAATCCTCAATTTAATTTGATTTTTTTGACCGAAACTAGAGTATAATATATTATGATTTTTGACCGAAACTAGCATTTCAAAAAGTTTCATAGAATATAATTCTGAGAAGATTTTTTGCATTGACTTCACTCATAACCTTCCTAATAACATATAGAAAGGACCTGAAAAGTTTTATAGCATTTCAAATAGTCCTCGATGTAATTTGATTTTTTTGACCGAAACTAGTATAAACTAGTGTATAATATTTTATGATTTTTAACCGAACCTAGCATTTCAAAAAGTTTCATAGAATATAATTATGAGATGATTTTTTGCATGGACTTCCTTTAAAACCTCCCTCATAACAGATAGAAAGGATCTGAAAAGTTTATAGCGTTTCAAACAGTCCTCGATTTAATTTGATTTTTTGACCGAAACTAGTATAAACTAGTGTATAATATATTATGATTTTCTACCGAAACTAGCATTTCGAAAAGTTTCATAGAACATAATTTTGAGATGATTTTTTTGCATGAACTACCCTCATTAACTTCCCTCATAACATATAGAAAGTATCTGGAAGGTTTCATAGCATTTTGAAACGTCCTCGATTTAATTTGATTTTTGTACCGAAACTTGTATAAACTAGTGTATAATATATTATAAATTTTGACCGAAACTAGCATTTCGAAAAGTTTCATAGAATTTAATTTTGAGATGATTTTTTTCATGGACTTCCCTCATAACCTTCATCATAACATATAGAAAGGATCTGAAAAGTTTATAGCACTTCGAACAGTCCTCGATTTAATTTGATTTTTTGACTGAAACTAGTATAAACTAGTGTATAATATATTATGATTTTTGACCGAATCTAGCATTTCAAAATGTTTCATAGAATATAATCTTGAGATGATGTTTTGCATGGACTACCCTTATAACCTTCCTCATAACATATAGAAAGGATCTGGAAAGTTTTGTAGCATTTCGAACAGTCCTCAATTTAATTTGATTTTTTTCACCGAAACTAGTGTATAATATATTATGATTTTTGACCGAAACTAGCATTTCAAAAAGTTTCATAGAATATAATTCTGAGATGATTTTTTGCATGAAATTCCCTCATTACCTTCCTAATAAGATATAGAAAGGATCGGCAAAGTTTTAAAGCATTTCGAACAGACCTCGATTTAATTTGATTTTTTGACTGAATCTAGTATATAATATATTATGATTTTTGACCAAAACTAGCATATCAAAAAGTTTCATAGAATATAACTTTGAGATGATTTTTTGCATGGACTTCCCTCAAAACCTTCCTCATAACATATCGAAATGATCTGAAAAGTTTATAGCAATTCGAACAGTCCTCGATTTAATTTGATTTTTTGACCGAAACTAGTATAAACTAGTGTATAATATATTATGATTTTTTTTTACTGAAACTAGCATTTCGAAAAGTTTCCTAGAATATAATTTTGAGATGATTTTTTGCATGAACTTCCCTCATAACATACAGAAAGTATCTGAAAGCTTTCATAGCATTTCGAACGTCCTCGACTTAATTTGTTTTTTGACCGAAACTAGTATAAACTAGTGTATAATATATTATTATTTTTGACCGAAACTAGCATTTCAAAAAGTTTCATAGAATATAGTTTTAAGATTATTTTTTGCATGGACTTCCCTCATAACCTTCCAAATAAAATATAGAAAGGATCTGCAAAGTTTATAGCATTTCGCACCGTCCTCGATTTAATTTGATTTTTTGACCAAAACTAGTATAAACTAGTGTATAATATATTATGATTTTTTGACCGAAACTAGCATTTCAAAAAGTTTCATAGAATATAATTTTTAGATGATTTTTTGCATGGACTTCCCTCATAGCCTTCCTAATAACATTTAGAAATGATCTGAAAAGTTTTATAGCGTTTCGAACAGTCCTCGATTTAATTTAATTTTTTTGACCGAAATTAGTATAAACAAGTGTATAATATATTATGACTTTTGACCAAAACTAACATTTCGAAAAGTTTCATAGAATATAATTTTGAGAATATTTTTTGCATGAACTTCCCTCATAACATTCCTAATAACATATAGAAAGGACCTGAAAAGTTTTATAGCATTTCGAATAGTCCTCGATTTTATTTGTTTTTTTGACCGAAACTAGTATAAACTAGTGTATAATATATTATGATTTTTAACCGAAACTAGCATTTCAAAATGTTTCATAGAATATAATTATGAGATGATTTTTTGTATGGACTTCCCTTAAAACCTTCCTCATAACATATAGAAAGGATCTGAAAAGTTTATAGCGTTTCAAACAGTCCGCGATTTAATTTTTTTTTGGACCGAAACTAGTATAAACTAGTGTATAATATATTATGTTTTTCTATCGAAACTAGCATTTCGAAAAGTTTCATTGAATATAATTTTGAGATGATTTTTTTTTGCATGAACTACCCTCATTAACTTCCCTCATAACATATAGAAAGTATCTGAAAGGTTTCATAGCATTTGGAACCGTCCTCGATTTAATTTGATTTTTGTACCGATACTAGTATAAACTAGTGTATAATATATTATAATTTTTTTTACCGAAACTAGCATTTCGAAAAGTTTCATAGAACTTAATTTTGAGATGATTTTTTGCATGGACTTCCCTCATAACCTTCATCATAACATATAGAAAGGATCTGAAAAGTTTATAGCATTTCGAACAGTCCTCGATTTAATTTGATTTTTTGACCGAAACTAGTATAAACTAGTGTATAATATATTATTATTTTTGACCAAAACTAGCATTTCAAAAAGTTTCATAGAATATAATCTTGAGATGATTTTTTTGCATGGACTACCCTCATAACCTTCCACATAACATATAGAAAGGATCTGGAAAGTTTTGGAGCATTTCGAACAGTCCTCAATTTAATTTGATTTTTTTGACCGAAACAAGTGTATAATATATTATGATTTTTGACCGAAATTAGCATTTCAAAAAGTTTCATAGAATATAATTCTGAGATGATTTTTTGCATGGAATTCCCTCATTACCTTCCTAATAACATATAGAAAGGATCTGCAAAGTTTTATAGCATTTCGAACAGACCTCGATTTAATTTGATTTTTTGACCGAATCTAGTATAAACTAGTGTATAATATATTATGATTTTTGACCAAAACTAGCATTTCAAAAAGTTTCATAGAATATAATTTTGAGATGATTTTTTTATGGACTTCCCTTAAAAACTTCCTCATAATATATATAAAGGATCTGAAAAGTTTATAGCAATTCGAACATTCCTCGATTTAATTTGATTTTTTGACCGTAACTAGTATAAACTAGTGTATAATATATTATGATTTTTTTTACTGAAATTAGCATTTCGAAAAGTTTCCTAGAATATAATTTTGTGATGATTTTTTTCATGAACTTCCGTCATAACATACAAAAAGTATCTGAAAGGTTTCATAGCATTTCGAACCGTCCTCGATTTAATTTGTTTTTTTGACCGAAACTAGTATAAACTAGTGTATAATATATTATGTTTTTCTATCGAAACTAGCATTTCGAAAAGTTTCATTGAATATAATTTTGAGATGATTTTTTGCATGGACTTCCCTCATAACCTTCCTAATAACATATAGAAAGGATCTGCAAAGTTTATAGCATTTCGAACCGTCCTCGATTTAATTTGATTTTTTGACCAAAACTAGTATAAACTAGTGTATAATATATTATTATTTTTTGACCGATACTAGCATTTCAAAAAGTTTCATAGAATATAATTTTGAGATGATTTTTTGCATGGACTTCCCTCATAGCCTTCCTAATAACATTTATAAATGATCTGAAATTTTTTATAGCATTTCGAACAGTCCTCGATTTAATTTATTTTTTTGACCGAAACTAGTATAAACAAGTGTATATTATGACTTTTGACCAAAACTAGCATTTTGAAAAGTTTCATAGAATATAATTTTGAGAATATTTTTTGCATGAACTTCCTTCACTACCTTCCCTCATAACATATTGAAAGGATCTGAAAGGTTTAATAGCATTTCGAAAAACCCTCGATTTAATTTGATTTTTTGACCGAAACTAGTATAAACTAGTCTATAATATATTATGATTTTTGATCGAAACTAGCATTTCAAAAGGTTTCGTAGAGTATAATTTTGAGATGATTTTTTGCAATGACTTCCTGTCGTACCTCGAAAAATACGATCCCTCGCGAACGCGGTCGCGGCTGGGCTGACTTGAGAGTCGCCACCTAATTTTATTTATTCCCGAAGAGGGAAATGGAAAATATAGATAAAACCACCAAGAAAGGATAAAACAAGGTCATCGCAAACCATTGTCGGGGTTCGGAAGTCGGTTATGTAGGAGGAAGGTATTAGCACCTCCTACATCCATCGTACTCGATGGGAACCATCTAGATTGTCACGCGCGAAGGGATGTCTATACTTATGATTACTTGTTAAACTAAAGGGTTTATTGATCCTAGGGGCTCGACAAGGATTGAGATCCTCGTGCCTACGTATTCCCTTGTGCAATGGGAAAGTCAGAGCTTCGTAGTTCGGCCTGATATGGGTATTGGTTGTTGATTTTATTACCTTTCTTCGATGAAAGGATTTAAGAGTCCATTTGCACTAAAGACTATGGATAGTTTATTCCGTCCAACAAGACGAATGTCTTGCGCCGAAATAATCGGAGCGAGTAACGAAAGCTCGTTATCCCCCTTTCTATCGCTTAAGGCTCGTGGCGTGCAATTTTCCTCGTATTTATTGAAGTGTTTTGTTTCCTAAGACCGCTTGATGTTGGATCAAGGGTTTGGATCTAAGAAGTAACATTTCGGTTTTTTGAGGTTTAAGGTAAATGCAAGTGGAGGTTTATTTGTTAGTTTTTGTTAGCGAGGCACAAAGTGCTCGACTCGCAAAGTTTGAGGAACTAAGATAAGGACTAGCTATGGAAAACAAGCGCAATGCGTTGATTCATTAGGTTGGAAAATGTTGCAAAAAGTGTAAGGTGCAAAGTTCGTGCAGATGGCAATCGAGGAACGATCGACTTACGTGTGTGTATGAAGTGAAGTGCATATGGATGTTTATTTGGCGTTGGACCAAAGATTTCGTTTATCTTTGAAATGACTAATCTTAATGTGCGTTCGTTTTTTACTTAGCAATTTATCGTCAAAAATGCAAAAGTAATCACACGAGTAAGCATTGTATCATGTCACAAGCAAATAGAAATCGAGCATATGCAAAACTCATATCACACAAATAATCGAGCAAAAGTGAAAATTTTAATTAATCAAATTAAATAGAAATATTTAATTAGATTAATTATCGAATTAATCGAATTAAATAAAACAATTAATTAAATTAATCAATGAAAATATTTTAGGGATTTTAAAGTGTTCAAATGAGAAATTAATCACAAGTTAAAATTTTAACAAAATAATTAAGAATATGTTTTTTTTTGAGTTTTTTTTAATAGTTTTAAAGAGAAAGGATAAATTAATTAAATTAAATAAACATATTTAATAAAATTAATTAATTAATTAATTAGATTAAATATTATTATTTAAAATAAATAATTAATAAAATGTTTTTTTCTGTTTTTTTTATAGGTTAGTTTATAGAAAGAAAACAAATTTGAATAAAATAAAAGAAACAAGTTAATTCATAAAATGCTCTTCTTCTCAGAACTCATATCTCCCTCTCTCTCTCTCAATGAAAATAAAACCACCGGAAACCTAGGTCGGAGAAGGCCGGTGGCCACGGCGGCACCGTCCCTTCTCCTTAGCCAAACGCTCAATCGATTACACAAACCCTACCCTCTTAAACCTTCTAAGTTTGAATCCGGACTCAGATTCCTCAGACTCTCCCTTAAATCCACGAAATCTGAAACCCTAAATCTATACGTCAAACATGAAAACACGAAATCTCGAAGATGGTTCAACTCAACATGTCAGGGGGAGTGAGGATCAAGCGATAAACAAGATAAGCACAAATGAAAACTCAAGCAAAAATCCGAAACACCAACATACAAATGATTTCAAAACGAAGAAGAGAGAGAATAACGAGATATACCTCTTGAAGAATTTCTCAGAATGCTTTGGAAGATACTAAGGTATTTTCTCTATCTCCTTCAAACAACTTTTTCTCACTTGTTGCATCTTCTTCTCTTCTGAAGCCTTTTTCTTTTTAAAAAAATCTTCTTCTGAACGTGTTTTATTTCTGTTGTTGTTTATTCATTAACCACGGAAGAGGTCGAGCTCTATTTGTTTCTGAGTATCAATGTGAGGCTAAAAAAACTTGTGGATGAGAGAGCTTTTGTGCATTAGGTTTAGGGCAAGTTTTTCTTCTGATGTGCTTCTGCCAATTTCATTAGCTAGGATTTCTGTGTATGGTGGTTGTTTGTGTATATTGATTGCAGCGGCTAGGGTTCTGTGCCAGGTGTGTGTGTTGGTTGCCTCTTCTTTTCAGTGCCAATGATTAGGCTTTTTATAGGGACTTTTGGTACGTGTGTGGCTGAGGGAATTTTTGTAGAAAAATCGTGTGAGGATGAGTGAGAGTCATGAGGAATCTGTTTGGTACGTGAGAGTGGTTTTGCGAATGTTGTGGTTTTGCTGATATTGTGTAGGGACCACGGGAGAGGTGAGTCATTCTTTTCGATTTTGTCTGTAGTGCAATAAAGGAGTTTTTAGAGTAACTTGTGGTATGTACCGATATTTGAAAGTTTTACCTCTGTGAAAACCTATGACATGCTCATTCTTACTGCTGCAACTTTTTGATTTGTTTGTCATCATGGAATTCTTTTCCACTGCCATGACCTTTCTTTGCTCCAAATACTTGCAATATGCCTGCTATGTTTTTTTCATTTGCTTGCATTGTGACCCTGTTGCTATTTCATGTCTTACGTTGTGATTAATAACAACGTTGCCTTGTTTCAGGTGTGTCCTTAGTCTTTTTAGTTTTGTTCCTTTTGTCGAATAAACTGGATTGTGAAGCCACCGCTTATAAAGGAGCCAAACCGTCATTTACTGCATCAACATCTTGTATCCTATTGTTAGTAATACCTATTTCCTGCTGAAGAATCTATCGTGACTGTAAGCTAATGTCAACCTTTGCATTTAATATAAGGCCATCTCTGCCAAGCTTTTGCATAATGTATCAGTCAGTGTCAGTACTGCATCCTACCATGAGAAGAAAGTGAATCACAATGGTGCTCCATAAATCTGACGTTTGTTAATGTCTCTTGCAGGTTGAGGATGATGACACGGAGGGTGATGGGACAGGTCCTGCCACATGAAGCTTGTACAATAGAGGACTCGTGGTGCTGGTGATTTATCTGAAATTGCTTTGATGTCATGTCTTGAAGGTAGTTTCTCTGTTGCTGACCATCTTTGCTGTTGATATTCCATGAATTTTCTCTTTTGAATTCAAACTGCCATTAAATTTCAGGTGTCTTTGTTTGGTTTCCAGGTCGAACACCATCTTTGATCTTGTGACGGGCCTTTATTCGACTGTTATTTGTCTATGGCTTCAAAGGTCTGAACTTAGTGGGTGAGTTTTATTGTTTGAACTTTGAACTTTTGATTATGTTGGATGTCCACGACGTGTTGGTAAATGAATGGAGCCTAGATGGTAAATTTACTTCCTTGACATTTGCAGGTATCGACACAGCCGTAGGACCAATGTTCTGGCAGAGCTATTGTGGAACTCCAGGCAGGTTGATTGTGGTGTCAAGCATCAGACGGTAAAGAGATCTACCAGGAATATGCGGTCCTTTCATGTATTTTGGTTCTCGTTTCAAACTGGATGTTGTAGAGTGAAACATCAGTTAATGTTATTCCTTTTCCTCGAGTCTTGTTATTAATCTGGATGCAAAACTTCGAATCATGATAACTTGACCTTCTTCAATGTTTACTGCAGGTTTTAAGTAACGTGGAACAGGGTATGATCTCGCAACTTGTGATAAGCAGCTGAGATTGAAGTGTAAGTCGTGTAACGTATTGTGAAAGTTATCTTTGATTTTCTTTGTATGCACTATGACTGTTTTGAGAGTGAAGCATTCTCACATCTTTTCAACCTATGTTCATGCTACGAATTCTGTCTCGCTGCAACATATGTCGTCATCTCCCGCTCATGTAAACTTGATTTCACATAAGTCTTGGTGATTCATTTTTCTGTCATTACAACTTGCTTTATCCTGTGCTGAACTTTGGACTTTCACTTCAATTTTCTATGAACTTAAACCTCGTCCTTTCATCGTGTCATCCCAAATTCTGTTACGTGAATGACCATTGTATAAATGCTTTGCTGTGGAATATTTTTTTACTATATTCTGAATGCCTCTCTTGAGAGTTTGCTTGTTTACTAATGAAAACTCTTGATGTTGCATGATTCTGGATGAATTTGATAGAAGAAGATTATGGCTAGGACAAGAAGATCTTAGTGAAGCATAAAGATAAGTTCATGTTTCTTAATATGTTTGGGCTGAAACTCAGTGTAGAATTAGGACCTGTTGTCCATGTAAATACATTGTAACTCACTTTGAATCTCACAATATTCAACTTGTATCTCTAAGAATCTGGATTCTGCACATTGGAACCTTGGCTTTCCTAATGTTTGCCTCAGTTTTGCTCGCTAATTTCATGACTGATTTTTATCCTGTATGTTCTACTTATCTTTCTTCTTTATCCACTTGAAATCACTTAGGTTCTAGTCTTTTCTTTTTTTTTAGGTGCATTCCTCGCTTTTCGTTGAATTTCGCCTGAAGACCGAATCTGAACAACAACCTGGCAGCATGGTGACTCAAATTGTTGAAGACAAGTAGCGGATTGTCACTGCAGCTAGTAGTGCTGGCTTTGGTAGTTCGCAGCAACAACTTGCAGCCCTTAGACAGGCAGCGAAATGACTAATGCTTCATTGTTTTCCTGTTTTGCCGGCTCGAAGGTAAGAACTGAAGGCGTAACTACTAGCCTCTTTTTCCCTGGTATAATTTCGTCCTAACATCCGCTAGAATTCCGACTTGCTTGTACTACTTGCTGCAACATTTAGTAATTGCTTTGAATCTTTATTGAATTTTGCTTTGCAACTGAAATTCTGCAAACCTTCCTACGTGTGACTTATTGGCGTTTTGTTTCGTAGGACTTTCTTGACTAGAAGGCAACACGGTTAATACGACCAACATTGAAGACAAAAATCCATACTAGTTGGTTATGAATAACTCAATGGAGCAATAGTATAAGGCTTGATGCCACCTGATGCAGTGGTGTGGCTAAGGTAAGCGACCCGATCTTAGGAGCTTGTAGAAATCCCGTCATGAATATTCTTTGTAAACTAAACTTTCTTATACTTTGTAAAAAAAACATGATGCCTCTGGTTTAACCTTCAAGATCAATCATTCTCTTGTTTGCTTTCTTTGATGTTCGTGGGAATGAAATTGTGGTGATCTTTCTTCTGGATTTATTCTGATGAAACCATGTGTTTGTTCTGACATGATTATTTGTTTTGCAGGTACATTCTTTAGCCATAACTGTTGTGGAAAAGTTCATCATTCCTGTAACAATTAAATTGTCTTTTTATTCAAGTTTTTTTTTTGATATCTGAACCTCATTTAAATCCTTATAAGTGAATTCCTCTGGATCTCTTCTACAACATTGGTTTTGTCGCTTTGACTTCCATTTGGGTGAATGCAGGTCTTGATGTGTCCCATTGAAACTGAAGGCATCATAGGTTTGGAATCCTCATCCGGCTCTCCAACATCATGCTTAACACAGTAACAACATTTTGATGAACATGCTTTCCCAACATAATGCAGCAGTGCATTCCTGTTGTTTTAATGGAATTCACAAGCAATGGAACCTAAATGAAAACACTATGCACCAAGCCTGTGTATCTTTGTTTAAACACAGAATACAAATTTGGATTTTTGTCTTGTAGGCTCTGATTTGTGTGAACATTTTAACTTGTAAGTCTTGCTAGATGCTTGACATATTTTCCATGTAATGTTGTATTCTAAATTTGAATCTCATAGCATTTTTTGTATCA